>JAHVYC010000001.1:0-1466619 GCA_020623665.1 Calonectria multiphialidica
AAATTAAAAAGATTTTAATTATAATAAAATTTATTAAGAATTATTTATTATTAATAAAAAAAAGGTATAAAGATTATTAATAAATAATATATAAAAATAAAAAATTAAAGGAAATTTAAATAATTTAATATAAATATTTAATATTTAAAAATTAAAAAAAAATTTTTTATAATTAATAAATCTAGTTTATAATTAATAAGTCTAGTTTATAATTATTAATTATTAATATAATAAATATTAAATATCTTAATTTATTTTAATATAAAATTAATATTAATTTTTATAAATTTTAAATTTATATTAAAAGCTTATAAAGTAAAATAAAATAAATTACTTAATATTAAAGTTATATTAAAATTAAAATAATTTAAAAGATTAAATAAAAATATAAAAAAAACCTTAAATTTATAAAAAATAATATAAAAAATTATTATAATCTAAAATAAATAAAAAGATTATTTTTTTTAAAAAAAATATAATTTACTTAATAATAAAAAATCTTATAATAAAAAAGTAAAATAAAAAACTTAATTATAAGTATATTAAAAAATTTAAAATTAAAAAAAATATCTTAAAAAATAATAATAAACTTAATTTACTAAAAAGAATATTAAGATTTATTTAATTATTTATATTTTATTATTTAAATTAATTAATAATATAATAAAAAATAAAAAGATATATAAATTAAAAATAAAAAATATTAAAAAAAGATTTATAATTAAAATAATTATAAATAAATAATAATAAAAAAGGAAATAAAAATAATATTAAATAATAATAAAAAAAACCATAAAAATAAAAATATATAAAAACTAATAAAAAACCCTTTTTTATTACTCTAAAATACTAAGGGTATTTTTTTTAGAAAAAAAGAAGATATTATTAATAAAAAATACTAGAACTAATTTCTAGAAAAGACCTTTTTTTATTATAATCTCTTTTTTATTACCTTTATAGCCTAAGTACCCTTTTTCTTAAGATTATCCTCTAATTTTTTAAAATACTTTAATTTAGTAAAGGCGTCAGCTAACCGTAAACGTTCTTAAGACAGCATTAGGTAGATTCGCGCCAGGTGGCTTCGCTGCCAGTCTTGTTGCTTATACTCATCCTCATTAATATCATATACAAGTTTCTGGGCCTTTTGAAGGTCTCTAAGCTTTCTATTCCTCAGAACCCTTTGCTGATCATAAGCAGACTTTCGTTCGATAAGAAGTTGGTCAATCCTTTCTGGGTTGGTATAGGAAAGCTCCTCGTTGATAACCTCAATTTTTGATGTAAGTGACGCATATTCGGAACTCTTTTGGAGCTCCTCTAGTTCATCAGCAGAAAGATTAACCCGCATATGAGGGTTATGTCGCATAGTTGCTGATCTAAAGTCTTCGCTCAAATCAGTCCTTATCTCTGCATTCAGGAAGCTCGCGGCTCCAGCAACATTGTTTTTAAGATAGGATTGGGTTAGAACACCCATGCTCTTCTGTGAGGCAAACTTCAGTACCTGGCCCAATGTGAACAGATCTTACTTATATTAGTAGGCCGTATTTTAGAATAATAAGGTCACTTACCATTAGCTTTAATCAACGCTTCACGTCGTGCGGCGTGCAATCCGAGACCGGCAGCAAATCCAGCACGTACGGCCCACCTTGATGCTTGGTTTCCCCACGCCTTTGGATTTTGAACCTGATCTTTTGGTCCACAGGAAGACCATTGTAGGAAAACGGGCCGTTTCTTCGCGTCCTCGACCCACTCAAGTTCTCGATAGTTTCTACCGCTTGGTGGTCGAATATTAAGAAGTTGCTCGACTGTGGTACAGCCCTCTATTGCCTTAGCTGAAATAAAATTCGCCAACCAGTGCAACATGGGCAAAGTGGGTAGCGGGTGAGCAAAGGGAGAGCAAAGGCTGAGCGGGGTGAGCATGGTGAGCAAAGAGAGAGCATGGGGAGCACAGGGGGAGCAGAGGATGAGTAGAGAGTGATTAGCCCCAGATCTCGCCAACGTAAAGCGGCAATAGATTGCCTCATCATTCGGGTGGTATTACATCACTGTTTTGAAAATCTTCCGACAACCAAATACATAATAGAGATTGTTTTGCCCAGTCCAAATCACACTTTAACTTGCCGGGTGTGACATGTGTTTGAGCAAGCGACAATCAGGGGCGAGCCAAGCCTGGCAAGTGGACTGCAGAACGGTGAGCGTCGGACCCTCGGCCCCCCTAGTAATTATTTAACTACCTCCACCACCCCGTAAGGCGACCGCGACGAATCCGATGTTGATTCCCCGAGAAGCATCTGGGATTAAACGGCCTGACCATGTCACATCGCCCCACCCTCGCCAGGGGGCGTTGCAAATTTCATGTCCGAAACATAATGACGCGGCGAGTGTACATTTTCCAGAATGAGCAAGTGTTGGAGACTGCCAAACGTAATGAATAAAAGCACCTCTCACTTTTCGCTCGAGATTCTGTGGGCCGTTAGTTGGGCCAGGTTCTACCTGTGCACGTGTATGCATAACAACCCCTGCCCTCCTTGTTTGGGGTCATGGTTATCCCCAGTAAGCAGTACGCGTACTCCTGCTGGTCGACTCTCTGATCCAATTGATGTATTTGACCAATTTTAACAGATTGTTCCTTCCTGCATAGCTCCTATGTCTACTCGTTTATTTCTTTTTGGTGTCGCTGGCCGCTGGTCGCTGTCGCTCGAATATGGCTCACTCTACGATGTACTTACGTTCTTTTGCATTCAGCTTTGCCTTTAATTTCTTCTTAATACTTCAGGGTCTTCTTGGAGTGGCCGGGGACGTTCCTTTGTACAAGAATCTGCAATCCTACCAGGATGGCGACCTAGGTTTGCAGCCGCTACAGACTTTCCATTCAGCACCGAACATCAAAGCACCCATTTACCAAGTCAATAAGCTTGAATCCAGGAGATCTGACCAGTCTCCTTTCATCTTTCTTACTGGCGCCTATAGCGGAGCAGGCTACGGGCCGAGCATTATCTCATCGAAGGACCTGAGCCTAATTTGGGCTGATGAGGAATATGCAAGGGCCCAAACTCTCCAACCCTTCATTTTTAAGGGACAACCTGTGCTCGCAGCGTACGCTGGTGACTTTGTCAGGATATACAACCAGCATTACCAGCAGCTCTACCATATCCGTGTACAAGGGCATTCTGAAGGTATCAATATTGATGATCACGAGTGTATCCTAACACACGACGACACCGCCATACAGATCTTTTCAAAGAACACCCCAACTGATCTAAGCTCAATCGGAGGTCCCCCGAGTGGCGATGGTGTCAGGGATTGTTATTTCCAAGAGGTTGACCCTGTCACCAACAATGTGTTGGCAGAGTTTTCGACCCTAAGGTCCTTCCCAGTTAATACTACTTTCTGGCCGTACAAAGGAGAGGGTGTCTATAATTTAGGTGACGGCTACCATGATTACTGTCACATGAACAGCGTCCAAAAGGTAAGCAATATTACGCACAAAGAAACCCTCGGTATTGACGTTCATATCCAGACTCCGGAGGGGGATTTCTTAGTTAGCTATCGGCATTTCAGCTCCGTCATTCTAGTTGATGGGAAGTCGTTTGAAGTCAAATGGGTAATGGGTGGCAATCACAACCAATTCACGGATATTACGGAGAATGGATCAGCAACCTTTGCTTACCAGCACAACGCGCGGATCACCGGGCCGAATCGCTTTACACTATTTGACAACGCGCAACTAAAAAACGGCTTTTGCCCCGATGGAGATGCTCACTGCTCACGCGGTCTGGAGATAGAGTTTGATCCACAGGCCATGACAATGAAAGCTATCAATGAATGGTACCACCCCCAGAGCATAATCAGCGCGTCTAGGGGAGGTATCCAACGGCTTCCTAACGGAGGCACATTTATTGCTTGGGGACAAAACGCAATGTATACCGAATACTCTCCAAAGGGAGATGTAGTAGTGGATTTCCAGAGAAGCCAGGTTATTCCCAGTGACCATGGGCACGGTCCTGTTATCGCGTACAGAGCTTGGAAGGGCGACTGGGAAGGTAAACCACATTGGGGGCCTAATATATCCTCGTGGGGTGATGAAATGGGCAAGACCATCTATGTCTCTTGGAACGGAGCAACGAATGTTGCGAGATGGGCTCTGGTGAGTGCTTCTAGAATCCCCACTTGAAAGTTCAAACTAACCTTTACAGCTCCTATCAGATTCACTGCTAGACCTCAGCGGTTTGAATAATACAGCAACTCTCTCACCCCGACAGGGTTTTGAGACTGGATTCGAACTTTCTTTAAACAATTCGTTTACTTACGCCCGTGTTGCTGCACTTAATAGAGATGGACACATCATTGGTTCAACACCAGCTGTAGAGATCACATCCGGGACATTGCACTATATTCCATATGGAGTATCTCATATTAAAACTACTAACACTATACTAAGACGTCCACCAGCCATGTTCCCTACTTTGCCACCGACCTTTAGCCTGGGTGATGAACCTGTGTTGACGTCACTCTATCTTGTGGTCGGACTGGCTATAGCATTTGCTATGTGAGAGAATATTCATTTGCCCCATGAACTCCGCGTTGGCTAATTTTAGTACAGGATAATTGTATATATTATCAAGAACAAATGTCTCTTGCGCACACCATCTCAGGAGACGAAAGATTAAATACAGAAGGTGGCATCAGTCGCTGTGTTTGACCAGGAGTAACCAGCGTACATCAATACAATGAAGGGTTAATTAGGAGTACAAAACGATGTCATATTTTAAGAATAAGAAATCTCAGGTGTTTCAATTTGATAATCTACCTTCCAATTTCTGTTTTGAATGCAATATCATTGAAGCTCTGGATTCCGTACCATAGCCAATCACATTCTATTGCTATGAATAAGCTCAACCTCTACATCACTACCCTTGCCCAAGAGCTCCTTCGGATTCTTTCCCCAAGTCATAGTCCGAATCATAGTGAAAATACCGGGCATTTGCTCCTCGCCAGTCATGACCTGACCTGGATGTGCCACGTTAAATGCAGCCACAGCCAAGAACATAGGAACGGCTTCTAAAATGAAGAAGTACGCCTCGTTATTTGTAAGTGGACTGGCTTTCTCCAACCCACCAGAGAATTCAACGAGCCGATAAATTATTCTGACACTAATCATGGTCAGCGAAAAGTAGAGTGCCAAAAGGATACTGCCGCATGAAAGAACCAAAGGATTCCACGGTGCTGTTTTTCCTGCTTCCAAATAAAGGAGCTGCCGGTGGAACCCAATACAAATCGTGGCAAAAGTGAGAATGAAGAACTCCTGTAGCGCAATCCCTCCCATGTAGATGTGAATAGCTCGCATCTGCACATCAATAGACGCCCCCGGGCTTGCCATGCTGCCTCCTACGAGCTGAATGACGAAAGCAATAATATCGAGGGAGACAAAAATCGCAGCAAGTACTTCGGCGGTGATATGACAGATACGTTGTGACGGAATGTAGCAATACACTAGGCGACTAAGAGTGACGTATGCAAAGGCATTTACCCCTGGGACCAATCCTAATCAGAGGCTATTACACAACAGAGTGAAGAGACTTACATATAGGACCAACTAGGATAAATATTTGAAATACCAATAGAATACCATCACTCTGTTGGTTCTTGGTACTTATGGAGCGGAAGATAAAGGCCATCGTTTCCCAAATGCTTGCTATAATGATAACCCAGCACCACTTCTAGTATTGAGTCAGAAAAACTTGAGCTGCGTTTTGAATTGAATCAACACTTACGAACCTTTTTATACTTTACAGCCTGCCATATGTGCAATGCGGTCAAAATGGCAAATGCAATAAGAAATACCATCGCAGCAGCGAAGCTAGGATAGTAATTCCAAAGGGCGCCGCATTCTCCTGGGGGGACGTAACCATTATTGTCTGGTACAATGGTTTGCACGCACGTCGGAATAGCAATATCTATGGTTTCCCCTGGGATTGTGACATGGTCATTCGTCACACCATCGATGATGACAAGCTGGGTAGTGGTGAAGGTTCCCGTTGGTGCAGCCGTCACCAGAGCAGTCATTGCTGAATCTCGGTTCGACATGGTTATTTCTGTTGAGAAAGTCGATGATGTATCCGTGAAAAATAAGTAAATAACTATCCAAAATGGAAAATGGAAATGGAAGAGGGAAGATGCTGATAGTTGATGAGAGGTGAGACGGCGAACCCAATTCAGTCCTTATATCGATATTTATTTTACCTGCTGCCCCTTTCTTGACATTTTCTAAATATCTTGTCGCCTGGAATGAGGCTGAGCGCGGAGGCTATGGGTTTTAAAATCCGAGCCGACCAACCAGAATAGCGAACAAAATCTTCAAGCGTCAGCGACTTTTGTGGTATTTTTGCTCCTGCCTGGGGCTCGGAAAGGCCCCGCTTGATCTTACGGGATATAGTTGCTAGATCGTTGCCAATTTCTGGTTTCAATATTTCGATTGGGCTTCTTTTTAGTGGCTAACTATTTTCGGGAAGTGGATAACGCTTGATGTTTACGCCACCATTCTGACTTGTCATTACCATACAAATGTTCCTCCGCTTCAGGCGGGCCGAGATACTGCTGCCCATTTGTCCCATGTCATCTTCTAAAAAGTAGTCTCGTATCCGCTCTTCTTCCGGTGGACATAGAATATCGCTATGGTCATTGGCGAGCAGATCCATAGCGTCCTGTGATAAATGAATGCCGTGCTCGACCTCTACAACACGCTTGGCGATATTATACATCGTAGGTGCATCCCAAGGCCCCTCACGTGTGTATGAGAGCATGGGTAGCAGAGAAAGAGCCTCGACCCGTACAGATATACGACGACACTTGAGAGCTACAAAATGCAGCAATGGAGTAAAGCCCATCTCAAACATGAATATCGGGGCCGATCCTGGGCCAGCCTGCGTGCCTTTGACTGCTGCGGCAGCCTTTCCTATACTGATCGCGCTTTCAAAATCCGAGATGGAACTGTCGTATTCTGTCTCTCTTTGTGCGAGGCAATGCAAAATCCATATTTTACAGACAGTACATCGCATATTAAGCGCTAGTGAAGCTCTGTCCGGTTCGCTTTCTGCCCGAAGCCTTAAAAAGGCTTTCTCCCAATCATTCAAATCACACAAAATCTGAGACTGTTCCTCAAGGACCGTCCCCGGTGGCTCCGTGCTGCCAACGAGCTTCAGGCGGAACTTGTCCGCCGTGCGAATCAATCTTATTGCTCTAGAGGATATAGAGTTAAGAGATTGCTGCGCTTCTACTATGTTCCGGAACATGGTTGGGCGAAGAATGTCGCTCTTGAGAATAGGCATGTCGAGAATCGTTCCTCCAAAGAACAAAGGAAATAAGCTCACGCTGAAGAATACATGCGCCAGCTTAGACGTTTCATTTGTAGCATTTAGAATTTGAATGCCGTGCCTAGCATGGTTGATGGCGCTCGCCAGATCGTTGCGCAAGAAATCAATACAAATGAACAAAATGCAGACCACCATCATCGTATCAACGTCATTACGCGATACCTGCATTAGCTCCCTAATGGCCACATTGTAGTGTCTGAGAGAAGCACCATTGTTTTCGTCTTGGTAAACATGTTCGCCTCCTGCGAATGCTTCGTGGAGCGAGCTAACCGCCAACACGGCATGGTGAACAGATGGCTTTGCATGCATCATCTGTGCAACGAGATGAGTCCACAAGGAGCCGTCAAAGGGTCCTGCCAAGGAAGGTGCGACGGCACGGTGGAAGTAGGCAATACCACGCATATCAGCGACATTATTTGCGGAATTGATCCGGAGCTGCATCGAGGACAAGATGCCCCACGAAAGTGATTTGGATGCTGCAGTACGGTATCCATCACATGAGCGGCCAGTGGACAAGCAACGCTTGCACTGTGGCCATGTTTCATCGCACTTCACTTTGCGGATCCTTATATTTGTAAGGCAAAATTGTTCGGGGGGAGGGGAGAGGGCTAATTCATGGAGACTTACTTGCACGTTGCACAGCCCGTCTTAACCTTTTGCATTCCCCGCCTGGCCATTGTCAAGTTCAGTCACCAAAGTATTTGGGGTTGGGAGGGAAAGATGATGCTAGTGCTTTCCGAATCTTCAGTCGGCCCTCAATGCAATGTAGAAATGAAGATTAGCTGGACTCTGTCACAGGTGCGAAGGGGTCGCTCTGGTGTTTTGATTGCAAAACTGTGGCAGTGTTACTTTAGCAGTCAGAGAACGACGGGGCAATTGCGAGCAGACAAATCAGGATGCCGGGGCTTACGATGACATGGAATCACTGGATGACACCTTCGACTTTTGGGACTAGCCCCGTGGACCTGCTAAACGAACAAGGGGTAAATTTAAGCAACTAGCCGGCTTCACTAACATTTCCAAAGAATAGAACAGCATATGGTCGCATGCTATCCATAATATTGCGGTATACCCAAAAAAAAGATTATTTTAATATACCATGATACAGCGGAATTCATCAATTTATGTTCGGCATTGTCGGGCCAATTTACGTTAGCATATACAGGTAGGCGTCCCCATGCTGGTCTGTATGCCCTCTCCACTTTTAAACCGCCTCTGCACAGAAATGATGCCAACATATCAACAGCACCAGGGCAAATAGGGATATAAATTTGAGTGCTATTGGATCCGACGAGGGAAATTTAGGCTGCCATTGCACAAGTTTCAATATCTATGCAAAGCGGTCAGCTGCCTAGTTTGTTACAGTGTGTTCCCAAATAACCGCTCACTAATTGGCATGTCATATGTTTATTTTTCATTAATGAATACTTACCCCAATACCACAGCTTTTCCCTGATTAGGCTATAACAAGAATTTATCGAGAGCGCTGCTCCTGTTAGCTGGGGTGGCCGGCCAACTTGGAGAGTCTTAAGCCAGGATGTTACTGATTCCCGCTTATTTTATGTGACAAAAACGTACTGAATATCACTTTATCTGGACCGATTTGATAATGTTACAATGCAGTGAGATGATATATTGGACTTTGTGTCAGCGGTTAAATCGCCGCTTACCTTAACCTTAACCGAAGAAATGAGGAGGATGTAAGCACAGCTTAGTCAACCCATCACCGTATTTAAATGCGGGCAATGTCCCGCGTCTTTATCTCTACCACATATGCAACCATCATCTGATCATTAAATCAATCGTTTAGATTCGACAATCGATCAATATTCACGGGATGGAGGAAGGAAAAGCGCTGTTCAAGGTACCTGGTCTATCCGAGCCATGCCACACATGGTACAAAGTTATCGGTGACATTCATGCCAGTCGAACGCCATTAATTGTTCTACATGGAGGTCCGGGGGCATGTCATGACTACCTTCTCCCGTTGACCGATCTCTCTGTCCCTCTTGTCTTCTACGATCAGATTGGCAACGGGAAGTCAACGCACCTCCCAGAGATGAACGGCAACGAAGCTTTCTGGTCCATAGATCTCTTCAAAGACGAGCTTAATAATCTCCTTCGCCATTTGGGCCTGGACGAAAAGCCCATAGATGTCTATGGTCACTCGTGGGGCGGTATACTCGCGGCTGAGTGGGCAGTGACACCATCGAGCTCAAATCTCCGGCGCCTCGTGATTTCAAATAGCCTAGCCAGTATGGATAGCTGGCGCGCCGGCCTCACAATATTGAGGCAGCAATTGCCCGAAAGTGTACAGGCCGCCCTCGATGATGCAGAACAGAAAGGGGATTTTACCAGCCCCGAGTACGAGTCTGCAATAGAGGTATTCTATAAGCGGCATGTCAGCGTTTCCCGGCCCTGGCCGGCGCCAGAAGTTCAAGCGGTTCTCGATTGGTTTACAGCCGACGCCACTACTTACGGCACAATGTATGTCATGCGCATGCCAATGTTGCGACTTGCTAACAGTTGATATACAGGTATGGCCCAAGCGAACTCACCATAACCGGGTCGCTCCGTGATTGGACCGTCATACCGGAGCTACATAAGATCCGAGTTCCAGTATTGTTGATGAATGCGGTTCATGATGAAGCTCAAGATGTGGCAATGCAGCCATTTTTTGACATCATTGAGAAGGTAAAATGGATCACCTTGGACAACGCGGCACATTTTACTCATGTTGACCAACGAGAGCGGTATATAAAGCATTTGCAGAATTTTCTCGACTAAAAATGCTTAATGATCAAGGCTGAACGGGTGAAAGCCAATTTTGCATACTCATTCCATTTAATCGGAATTAAAGTCATTTGGATTAAGTAACTTGCATCTTTAAAATGATTCATGAGAGTGCGGACACACATATATATAGCTGTAGCACTCTCTCCGTTCTCATACCCCAAAATTGGCTCTCCAGATCCAATCATGGTTTGCGCGCTCCTCGTGATCGAGATATGTCAATCAAGGTTGGAGTAAGGACACTAATATCTCATGTCCTACAATTTGGCCTCGATAGAATCCACACACGGATAGCTTCTTCGGGAATATGTTTTTATTTTCTAGCAAGCAACTCTAAAAATTTACAGTATTTATTTGTCGAAATGCGAACGTGATTGATGAAAATGAAAACGTCGGGGTGAGGTGACAAAGTCAGGCCAGCCCCACCCACAACCACAACCACCAAATCATTGCCCATCAGGAATTGCCAAATTTCAACAATTATACCCATATATAACATAAATAAAAGAAGTTGATAAAATACAGTGTCTGTTTAACAGTCACACTGTGTTCTGCCTAATGAGGTGTATTTGCAGGCAACCATCACATGCCAATCCTTCTGCCCGCTCATCAGTGTTATCATTCTTAGTATTTAATAGCCATTCTCAACAACGCCCTTCGCTCCGAAACATAAGTTTTTATATGCTTTATGGCCACATAGCTCCTTGATCTAGCCTTCTGTCCCAGCTCAATACAGCCTCATTGCCATGGCCTCCTGCGAGAGTGGCGCTTGCGGTATAATGCAAAACATGAGCCGCGAAGACAAGCGCAAGCAATATAATCATGATCTCACAATGACCCAAGAAGTTTTCCAAAGCCTATCTATTGATATATCAAGCATTGGGAGTCAATATTGTGAACATAATGCCGACGTCGCCGCCATTGCAAACCAGGTCCATGACGTATGGGATGAACTCATCTACCTAGCAAAGATAATTCCGCCCGCGAGCTTCGAGCACGACAAGATCGTAACACTTGTTCTCAGTGCTCGAGAATTAGGCACATTCGACCGACGCAAAACAGACGAGGTGACTCCGAATCACCGCGAAACTGCCGTTTTGCCAAATGGCGAGAGGCTGTGGGAGGATCTTCCATACCTAACAGAGGACCTGTACGGTTTTTGGACAAAGGAATCGGCCAATCTTTCATCCGCTGAACGCCAAAGCCTCGCAACCATCAGTGCCAAGCTCTGTTCATCGGGCGCCCGTGCGACAGATTTGGCTTCCATCGCCGTTTGGCTGTTCCGCGAGACCCTGGAAACTGAAAGGCCTTATTCCGCATCATCCAACACACGTTTCGGAGACTCAAACCTCCCCCTTGCAGATCTCCTTCCTGCTTGTCTGGAATGGTTGACGTATGCGAACTTCAAACTCGCAAAACTTTGCGTGGGTAGCAATGGCGGTCCTCCCCAGGAAACCCTGGTCTCACTTGGACGACTTGCATCAGAGGCAAACCTATCAAATGAAAGGTTCAGTTTGTCCAGGTGGTTGTTCTGGAGAAAGCGATTTGGTCAGTTATATCAACATGAGAATGCACAGATATCTCAAATGGCGAGAAAGTGCTTCGAGCTCATGATATCGACCGGACGCTTAGTGGGTATCGATATACCAGGGGAAAAGCAGTTTCTTAAGCGAGCCTTTCAGGCGCTTGACGAGGAGCTGGTTAAGCGAGGGAAAAAGGGTTCCGTGGGTATGGAGGACATTGAGATTGATCCGAATTGGGCTAACGAGGAATTTCATGAATAAATAATTGAATGTAACACGCTATCAAATCTAAATGTATCATAAAAGTCTTCCAGCTCAAGTTTCAATACCACATGCCGCGTACAGTTCTTCTGCAACATCAAACACCAATATCTATGTTTCAATTCTTCTCACAGGGCGAGGGGAAGTGCTTGGGCTTTCCTTGTCCAATCGGCCTGGGCCTCCTTTTTATTATGTACAGTATTAGTTTTCTTGCTCTAGCCTCTTTGGGCCAATCTAATCTATTCTACTTACGCAAAGAACTTCTCCACAGCAGCGGTAAACTGCTTGGGGTCCTGAACAGGGGCGAAGTGGCTGACACCGGGCAGGATCTCAATCTGGCTGCCAGGGATAGCAGCGTGCAGCTTACCGGGGACCTCCAGGTTGATGGCCTCCTCGTGCTCAGCTCCAACGATAATGACCTTGCTGCCATCAATGGTACCCAGCTGGGCATCAGAGAACTGGGGCAGGGTAGCCTCCATGACGGAAACCTTGGTGGCGAAGGTGGTGAAGTTGGCAGAAGGCTGCAGAGTGGCGTACTCGGTTCTGCAGCGGGAGACGAACTCGGCAAAGATGGCCGTGTCGGTGAAGGTGGCGTTGGTGTCCTCGGGCTTGGCAGCACCGCCAAAGACGAAGGCCTTGTTGATGGGGGCCGTGAGGGTGGAGTTGATGAGGGCGGCGAGGGTGGTCATGGCACCATCGGACCAGCCAACGACGTTGTACTTGGAAACGCCGGCGGTGGCAAGCTGGACGTGGATGTCATAGGCCATCTGGTCGTAGGTGAAGACATCGTTGGCAGCAAAGGTCGAACGGCCGTGGCCTCGGCGGTCAACGGCGATGACATAGTGACCGTTGGCAACAAGACCAGAGATGACATCTCCGAAGTAGGCGGAGTAGCCAAGACCGCCGTGGTCCATGACAATAGGAATGCCGCCAGCCTGCTCGTTGTACTTCTGCATCCATAGGTTCACTCCGTTGATAGGTGTGGTCTTGGTCGAGATGGGGGATGGCAGGTTGGGGGTTGGGGGGAGTGTCTGCCAGACAGGGGTGTCGGCGCGGATGGCAAGGCCATTGACTCCGCTAGCGAGAGCTAGGCCAGCAACGAATGAGGCGAACATTGTGATTTGTTGTTTAGTACTGAGGAAGATAGACTAGTTGGCACAGATGATCAAGAGTTGATGGTATTGATCGGCGGCGGACATCAATGACGTTTAAGTATACTTGCGTCTTCAAGAGCCGCGGATTAGATGCCAAGATGCCAACTCCCGACCCTCGGCTCCTCCGGCACCCCCGAAAAAGTCAAAAGCGTCGAAACTCAAGCATTGCCAGGGGGGGCCGGACTGACAACTGGGAACCGTGCCTCCAGGCGGACTGTGCGCGAACAATGGCGCTTCTTATTGGCTCCATCTTGTCCTGTTCGCATGATGCCACAACTAACAGCCGATTTAATACGAAGATTACTACCGTAATAGGGCGTCGCCCAGACAGAATTCAATAAAGTTGGCTCTACTAGGCGACGCCGCCCGCAGCACGGGGTAAGAGAGCGTTGGCCCAGGATCTCGAATGCTATTAAAATTGCGCAAATCAATCTGGAGAATTCTAGAATCCGTGCTCTGCCCATTTAGCAGAATTCTAGAAGTCCGCTTAGCTAAAAATGGCCTCGCTCCCACGCAACGCACCCAAACCCCCGGGTTGCGTACGAATCATCTCTATCACGGTTAATGTTGACGGTTAATAGAAGCAGTCCGAGTTATCCGTAGATTCCATTACGGGAGCAAAGAGAATCCGAATCTGGACTCTCTTGACGAAGTTTAAAGCAATCGACGACAAACAGGGCTATGGATTGGTTGCTCTCCTCATCTAGTCCTGAATACGGAAGCGAAGCCAAGCTCGTGCAAACTCCCAGGCTCTTTCTACTTTCGTTTTCCTTCGTCCGTTCACTACTTCCACTGTGAGTATTTGTGACAAACCCTATTGTGCAGCCCAGCCAGTGCCGCCCCGTACGCCAGATGCAGCCACGGTGCGGTGTTGGACTCGTTCAACATTTTTCGCTATGGCTCAAATACAGCTGCGATACAATCTCACCTACGTTACATCATTAATAGGTCAATCATGGCACGGGCGAAAAGAATTGCGCACAAAGTATGATTGGGCGGTCACCAACGTGCATAAACTGCCAATTAGCGACTTAGCAACATGAAACGAGCACCTGAACCAACTAAGCCCCATCAAGGAGGCACACCACGAGTGAACCAGAAGGAAAAACAATGGACACAGCTCCATATGCCAGACCTGAAGCTTCAAATTGTATGGAATCTTGGGCAGGTGAGTGGAAAGTTTCACTGATTCAGCGTCCGTTATGCCAGTTGTAGCCGGGCTTGGCAACACTTGCGAAAAATCATCCCGCGACGAGTGGCTCCAAATTTACGCCGCAAATCAAATCTCGGTAGGCGTGAAGATGGCCAATCACACAAGAAGTAAAAATGGGCAAAAGTCAATCATGGTACCCACTTGCAACCTGAATTTAGCGAGTTTTTCCAACATTTTATCACCAACAAGACAACGGCCGTACGCCCCGACCTCGGGTAGAGCGGCAGGCGGAAGGGGCCCAAACTAATCAACTCTTGTACGGTGCAGTTTTCCAGGGGGTTTTCACGATGGGATAACCATCGGGGCTGGTTAACCGGCTGGTGTCTGAAGGCAAGAAAGAAAGCGAAGCAAATGAAACCACTACTAACGTTAAGAAAACAAGAAAACCAACGAAGAAATGACAACGAAAATCAGCAGCAATCTTTCGACCAGTAAGAAAACAGAAGAAATGGCCGAATAAGGCCTTCGGGTCTATTCCATGGTGAAAATGAGGGACCTGAAGCAATCATCCCCACGGCATGCAGTGCCCACGGTGTGTTACACATCAGCTCGCTATTGGGTCGAATTGGCATTGGAATCCTAAAGTAAGGTATTCCTTTTGCCAGTCATGAATTTTAATTTGCTACAATGCATCCCCGGATCTTGTTGATCGTGAGATCGTTTTGCATACCAAGATCTCGCGAAGGATCTCGAAATTTTCTTTTCTGATTGGACGAGACTATGATCCCACCCAGAACTGTCACATTGCATCGGCCTCCTTGCGTGTACAACAGGGAGGGAGACCTGTGTATCAATTGAATCAATATTTTTCCATTTCCATCCCCAGCATCGTCCTATTCCCGCCATTAAACAAACTCTATAGCAGACGCGGAAATACAAACCCTTCCGATACAAGCATGACCCATACTCACCCTGACGATCTCCATCTCTCAAAGCGGGTAACTAGATTGATCGTCATCGTTTCCAAGCAAGAATGAACTCAAATATCGCCAAGGAAAATCGAGTACCCGCCACGGATCAATTGCCTTCAATTTAGCATATTCTTCCACGTTTTTTCTAAAGATTTATTCCTCAAGTGGCGGACTAAGTGGCTACGTCAAAAGAAAGTCCAAGGACACTAAAATATTTCCGATAGACGCAAGGCCTGGGCAGTGACATGTTCAAATAGCACATCGCAACAGCAGTGACTTCGTCCGACTTGTTGTTCACAAGCGGCGCCAATCAAAGTACCTGTATAGTTATGTGGCAAACAGTGATTTATTTTATCTAAGTATTTACTACAAAATTCAACAAACTATGGCTAGGTACTTCAAGGATTTGACACGCTCTAAAGGTTTCCGGGGCGTACCGTGTAAGATCTATTTGGCGTCGCCATTCAGAATAACTTGTAGCAGTCCAGAGGTGGGTAAATGATGAGAAGAAATTGAACACTTCTATTCAAACAAATAATATTCCCAATCTTCACAAAAGAGAATACAACAAAATACTCCTACACTAAGCAACTCCACAATCCCAAACCATTCCAACGCCCACAGAGAAATATTTGGCCAAGCTACTTGGATTACCAGTCACCAAAGCCTCTATCTGAATGAAACAGACTGATCGACATTCTGTACGGAGTCTGGGTACGGGCTGCCGTTCCGTCTTTTTTCCCTACTGACGGTCCATGTATGTGCTTGCTTGGAAGACCAGGTTTGAACTGCCCCCTGAGGGGATTGACTATATAGAAACAGACTAACAATCAAGCTTGTATGGGAGTATGTCCGGAAAATCAATTTCAAGTAGAACATGGTTTGTTGGCCATGAGTCGTCGAGTACATATAATTATTGCACCCTTGGCAAAGACTGCCGCTGCACTTCTTGTCAGCATTCTTGTAGGAATTAGCCTCGGTAAGAGATTCGAAACCAACATGCCCAAATAGTTCGAGTTGTTGGTTGCAACTCATAGCATGTACACCCGTATTTGGGCCAATCAGTGGGCTTTCAAAGATCCTCTCTTCTTTGGTTGTCTACATCTGGTGACAACGGTCGCATTCTTCATTCAACAGTTAATAGGCCATTTAAGATGCAGCAGTTGGAATAAAACCCAGGATTATGTTTCCTGAGTGGCTTAGGACTTTTTAGACGCATCTATCCAAACATAAGAATATACGTGGCGCTGCGAGGTGCAATATCTTGCCCACCCCACCTCGGACGGCCGCCCGGGGGCGCAAAGGGCAAATTAGTCCAAACGGCCAAGCGAGAAACCGATGGTGCCGCGACAAAAAAAAAGTCATTAATTGCAGTGGTTATTAAATTCCAAGCCAGCATGCTTGTTTCAGCCGCCAAATTTGCTGGTGGTTTGTGGGAATCCCGCGGAAGCCGCCCCCGCTTTTTTCTCGAGGCATTAAAACGGTGGCACATACGCATGTGAGACATTCCGCAGTCACATGCGACAGTGGCAAGCCATGATTCAAAATTCTGAATGTTTTAGAGGCATCCTACGAAACTTCAGCAAATGAGAAGGTCAGAGCAAAGATGAATGCGAGGGTCAATGATCCGGCAAGTTGAAAATTTGTAACAAAGTCTCCATGAAGCCAGAGAGGTACGTTTTAGTGGAAGAGAAGATGGAAAGGAATGCATTGGTTGCAATCATTCAACGGTGGTGAAATAATTGGCTCGTTGGGGGGGTCTCAGGACCAATTTATCCACTGCAATTTTAGCCATGTCGAGTCGTCGAGGTCCGAGACCAAGTCCGAGGCATATTTAGTAAGGTTTGTGGTCATATCTCAAAATAAAGAGCTATGGGTCCGTGTTCGTCCTCTAAAATCAGTCATTGCGCCCTTGATTGAAACATTCCAAGAAACAATTCCCATGATAGGTAGCAAATCGTGGGTCTCTTCGTTTCTCAATCCACTCAATAACGTTTATCGTGTTTGGCTGTGAGGGTTTTCTGCGCCCAAAACGCAATAATCATAGTGTCCCGTCATTCAATCGCCAGGAAATTCTGCCTTGGAGGTACACTGATGCACATTCCAGCATGCGATTTCATGTAATACAATCCGAGTTCATTCGCCTCCAAATGCATCAATACTTCACCAAGCCATCTGAAAAGGCTTCCCAGAGAGATAGAAAAATACATAGGCCTCTAATTCACGACCCCAAAATTGCACCCCAAACCTAGTTCACTGAGTATCGCCATTTCAGAATTGATGATCGTTTGTATTCGAGAATGCTGCCATCGAGCCTCATTTGTCATGTGTGGAGAGGATGGCGTAGTTCCGAATTTCCGTCGTGCGGGGTTTATCGACCACACTTGCACCTGTCTCCCATTCCTCTTACAAATCCGAATGGGCGAAGACATCCACACTTCTTCAACACCCAAGTTTCGTTTTTTAAAGAAAAGCCATTACATCCAAAAATGCCGGTCCACGACGGCCCCGAAGACTCTTGGCATGGAGTTCTTGCTCCTGGGGGCGAATTTCCTCCAGAGGCCGGGCGCTACCACCTGTATCACGGGCTCTTTTGTCCCTTTGCCCACCGTGTCACGATAGTTCGTCAGCTGAAGGGCCTCGACTCCCTCATCGACACTTCAGTCGTCAAGCCATACCCAAAGGGAGATGACAAGGGCTGGCCTGGTTGGCAATTCCCAAGTACTCCAGATGATCTGTACGAAGGGGCAACAGAGGACCATTTGTTCAAGTCAAAACATTTGCACGAGGTGTATTTCAAAGCCGATCCCGAATACAAAGGAAGATACAGCGTTCCGGTGTTGTGGGACACGAAGACGGCTACAATCGTGAACAATGAGAGTGCGGAGATGCTGCGTTGGCTACCAACTGCATTCAATGACGTTCTTCCTAGTGATAGCCGAGGACGTGATTTGGATCTGTATCCAGAGCAACTTCGAACTGAAATTGACGAAATCAGCGTGTGGATGCAACGAGATCTGAATACAGGTGTCTACAAGGCCGGGTTTGCAACCACGCAAGAAGCTTACAGCAATAATGTGCCAACCGTTTTTGCCGCGTTGAACAAGCTCGAGGAATTAATTCATCGAAACGGAGGACCATATATTCTCGGCAAGAATCTGACCGAAATTGACATCAGGGCATATACCACCATCATTCGATTTGACACGGTCTATGTCCAACACTTCAAATGCAATCTTGGGACCATTCGTGCCAATTACCCCGTGATACACGAGTGGCTGAAGAACCTTTACTGGAACGTCAAAGGTTTCCGGGAGACGACAGATTTCAGACATATTAAGGAGAACGTGAGTTCGCAGTGACGCTTATTCTCGGCTTAGAAGTTAATCGCTGTACAGTACACCAAGAGTCATTACAAAATCAACCCACTGGCCATCACCCCTCTGGGACCGTTCCCGGATATTGAGGAAGATGTGGACCTAGACTTTAGTAAGCTTAAGCCCGGTGTGATTCAGCACCCTGCCGTGCTCCAGCGTCAAAAGGAGCTGTATGCACCAGTTTCAGGGAATCTTTAGATAGTTTTCAGGCTTAGGATAGGCCAGTAACTACAGTACGTTAAAGTCCTCAGTCAATAAATGGGACAATCCCAAACCAACAACCATTCTCATTAAGCGCTATTGTGTTCGAGAACACGCCGAATTGTGCCGGCTTATTTGTCTCACACTTATGATGAAAATGAGGAGATTCATAGATAGTCAAGTTGATGTGTTGGCAAGGCGCACAGGTCCAATTGCACGTGAAAACCACTTGAATGGAACTTAGGCGATACCAATTTCTGGCGGTAACTGGCACCGTCCGGAATAATTACAGTCATGTTGTGACGGTCGGAGTTCAAGATTCAGTCCAGCATTGGTGAAACATGTTTTAATTCGGATCAACGCCCCTCGCTAGAGTGACGTCGAGTGGGTCTTGTAATCTCCCCGAGCGGCGCGCGCGCTTTGGGAGCCGCCCACATCGGAACACGGAACGAGGGACACATGGCCCAACAAACAGCGTGAACTCAAACCTCGAACCACTCTATGTTATGTCTGTGGAGGTTTGCGCTTTTGCTCGGAGTCCGAGCATCAAAATACACTCACATCTCTACTCTAAACGCGGTGGCAAGCGCGAATAGCGCGTGGAATTTGGGGCAGCCTGCGACGCCATTCCCAATAATCGCCCAGCAGATTGTACGAACGTCACCGCACTAGGGGTATGGGCATAATCAATTGAATATTTTCGGGCAGGTTACTAATGCTATGAATATTTTGATTTGGTTGTCTTTCTGATTCAGATGGTTGTTTTAATCCGAACTCAAACTAACGAGATGCAGTTGCGTCATTCCAACGGAGAGCCTAGTTATATACGCATCGCGGATTTAGTACATCAAACATTTGTCGAGTAACTTATTGTAACATAATAGGACAATTTATAGCCTTCTACACGTTAATATATTCCCTCGGCATGTCATTGACAAATAATGGCCAACTACCCTACAGTTTACGGACACATCCAAAATGGCATCATGGTATTGGTCAATGCGCGCTGATCAAGCATAACCCAACACACCACACATGTGCAATACTATGCATGCACAACGACGGTCATTCCTGCTTCGGGCCATTTCATGGAAGGAATGGAATGTGCTATCGAATGAATTGTGGGCTGGATGCACAGTTGCCGTGTTTCAAATAAACGATGTGGTGGCCGCCTTGATAAGCCCAGCATCCGGCGACTCCGAGCCTAATTCCCATGGATGCAGAGGGTCGGATGCGTTACCGACCACATACATATGTAGTAGACACATGCAGCAGGTGTCGATAAGCTGATGGTCAGATAACTCCTGATGCAGGCCTTGCCAATATCTTCGTATTCTTGCCAGTGTTAAAATTACATAACAGCAACCAGTCAACCATGGGGAATCCCGGCCGTTATCCCCCAGATTCTGATTCCCTCCTGTCACTTGGCAGATGACGACGGAATGGCTCCGAAGCCTCGCACGCAATACCGTGGCTTGCGACCTGATGGGTGCTTGGGCCAGCAGCGAGTCTGCGTTACCCCTTGAGTGTAGCTTGTGGGTAATTCCTCCCAGCGGTGTGGATCATGCACGAGTGGGACCAGGGTCTTCGCCATGAGCTTCTTAGCTGTTTGCTGCTTGGATCGTCGTGTGTCGGTAGGTGCTTTCAAAAGGCCATTCAACAAGGCAGCTTTCGATCGCTTTTGGAACGGGCGCGCTGTAATACAACGATGTCTTCCCCAGTCAGCCATGTCCTCTAAACCATCGTGACTAGTCACTTTTGACCTCATTTAATTGATGGGGCATTTTCCGGGGTCCCGAGAGGCTATCGGCGATTTGTCCCGTGTCCACTTTAAGGCTCTCATCTAGTACGACACGTTGAGTTTCATTACGTGCATCGCGTCAAAGAGAACACAGTCGCAACCGTCGGGTTCTTTGGCGAGGCATACCAAGAAAGAAACACACCATGATTAGTTTTGGGAACATTTGGACCAGGGGCATTGTTACAATCGAGTCAGTTTACGCCCTGTGGCCGCAAGAGTGACTCTAACCCCCCGGCACATCCGCTTCTGGTCATAGCAATCCCGGCACCTTCAGGTCTGCCTTATTTCCTTTTTTGAACAAGTATCATGCGGCACCCGAACCATTGGGTCGAGGCATTGTATTGACTTCAGATTATGTCAGCCTGCTGCTGAAATCGGGAAGCCTTCCGCGCCTGCAATGTGTGTGTGTTGATCGTGGTTGGGATGGTATCCGAACAATGGTTGGATAGCAGACAATGGTTAAGCTCGCGCCATGACGTATCCCCTTGTTCAAATTGGACCGCTATTTTATTGTAGAAGTATTTGGCGCTGATGGCAATATTCCCTCTTGTCGTTCTTGTCGCGTCGAGTCCGGGCATATAGATCGGGCAGTTGGATACCGCTGTTGGGCGTGATGGAGGCTTGGGACCGGCTGGTCTCCCGTCACGACCCGATAATGGCTCCGGAGGATAACCATGGGGTCGAAACCTAAATGCAATCCGCCACCTATGGACCCCAGGTGATTGTGTATAAGACTTTAACCGCATTCTGGTCGTCAAGCCGACACTCGACCCTTGTGTGACCAGTTAGAGTAGCCTGTCGCATATTTTAGATTCGATATTGACGAGTAATGCTTCCGGGAGTCTTGGCAATCTGGTAAATGAAGGAGAGAAGCTGGTGAGTTGGACAAATCAGACGAGGGTGGTAGCCATTGCAGACAGCGCTTGCCCGCGGAACCCACCCGAGCAAGGGAATGAACGAAATCCACACGGTTGGCCGAGATATCCCTCGAATTAGTTGTCGTTGCGTCACTTAGTCTCCCTGTCCGATACAAACCAAGGTGACACACCGAGTAGTTCGGCACCGTATCGCGGCACCATTCGCCACTTTACCCACACGACCCTCACCCCAACTTCCGGGTCTCATGGAGGGGTCCTCCATTAACGATGCCCGGATTATTTCTGGGTGCGAAATGGACCATTTTCCCGCAATTGACTCGCAAAGACATAGTTACGCCATAGAAATAAACTGTCGATAAGTAATGCTTCTTTCTTTCAGCGATTATTCGATCTCAGCTGACGTGGGCAGCGGCCACGCAGGACATAGCGACGGGGAGTTACGGTGACTCCATTCTGAGACCTGCTATCTGATGTGGAGACGTGGGGACCGTGGGCGGTGCGCGGTGCTGGAGGTGTCGAGGGTCCATGATAAGGCGAAGTCAGTTGGGGCTGGTGCGATTGGGGTCAGCCCGTCGACGGATCCATGGGCGGGAAACGCTGTTGGGCGAAGGAGGTTATAACCTGTCATGATGGAGATTGAGCGGCGGGAGCCATCCCGTCAGTTGGGGTTGTCGCTGCTCCAACTCGGGACCGTACCCGCCAACACCCCGCAAAACTCAAAAGTTCTGGATGCCCTCGGAGGCTCAAGCTCCAGGGCCTTCTCCAGATCGTTGCCAAGCTTTATTGGCAGCAGCTACCCCGAGATTCCGGCCTGCCACGTTATCCGCTGCTGTCGTGATTGTACGTAATGGTTAGGTAAAAGCTCCAGGTGAACATGCTTCAACATGCTGGGACACGATCCACCGGCTTGTCTGTTGATGATGCAAGCCCTTGGCTCGATTGGGGAAACCTGGGGTCGACTTTTGACAGCCATCACGACGGCCGTTTCGCAGCCTCACGCGCCCATTTGCTGGGCGAGCGTGCTTCGTATCCAACTTCTAGAAGAAGCCTATTGCGCGTCCGCGGTTCGCATCGGGAAGGTTTCCGCCAAACCGCCAGATACGGGTGATAGCCCGCCTCGCACAGCAGCCGCAGCACGCACAGCACGCACAGCACCCGCCTACTGATAGCGCTAGGCCCGAGTCGTGCGTCAGCGTCATACCACATTGACTCGCCGGGGCCAGTCCGCTCCACCCCCGCATAGGCCCGTCAGGTCCCACCGACCGTGGAAGGCCCGCCCCTATATGAGCCGCTGGACGAGCTGCCAGCTCCCCCGAATGGGGCGTGCCGGGATATCCTGGGAGGTGACGGACCTACCACGATGGCCGGGGTCTTCGGCCTCAACTTGGGACATGCTGTGGTTTTAGTTTCCCATCTCTTACCCCGGATGAGGCCCACAGACGCCCGGAGGAGAGAGGTTTAAAAGGGCCTCGAGCGTCCGTTGTGAGCTCGAGTCGATTCCCAGAATTCTCCACACGCGTCATAGCGATACATGCAAAAGTCAACATGTCTAAGTCATCCAAGTCAGAGCAGGACCCCGAGGGGCTCTACACCGTGCCGTCCCAGCTCGGCGAGGTGCAGAACACGCAGCAAGATGCGGTTTTCGGTGCCATTACCGAAGAGGGTCCCAACTACCGATCTGTAGGCAGCTTGTGCATGTGGCGTCGATATAGTTCCCCCCTACTAACAGACACTCACTAGGTTGGCTGGCTGGGAACATCTGCTCTGATGATGAAGACGCAGATTGGTCTCGGTGTCCTGTCCATCCCTGCCGCCTTTGACGCGCTGGGTATTGTCCCCGGTGTTATTTGCCTGTGCACTATCGCTGCCATTACTACCTGGTCCGATTACATGGTTGGCGCCTTCAAGATGCGCCACCCAGAGGTCTATGGTATCGATGATGTTGGTCAATTGCTGTTTGGACGCATCGGACGTGAAGTCTTCGGTGTCGCCTTCGTTCTTTGTCAGTGTGCCAAGAGAATGCCCCAAGTTTGTGTGCTGTACATGCTAACCGTTGAAAACTAGACTGGATTTTCGTCGCCGGATCTGCCATGCTTAGTATTTCGATCGGATTCAACGCGCTATCCCTGCACGGTGCTTGTACGGCTGTCTTCGTCGTAGTTGCTGCCATCATGGGATTTATGCTCTCGAGTATCCAAACACTTGGCAAGATCAGCTGGCTCGCGTGGGTCGGTGTAGGATGCATTCTTTCTGCCAGTGAGTCTCTCTAGATCTTTAATACGGTTGGGTAATCTGACATGCAATCTAGTCTTTACCGTTACGATCGCCGTTGGTGTCCAGGACCGACCTGCAGATGCCCCCCAGACCGGCCATTGGGAGTCTGACTACAAAATCACAAATGACGAAAGCTTTCCCAAGGCCATTGCTGCTATTTCCACTTTGGTCTTCGCCTATGCCGGCACCCCGGCCTTCTTCTCCATCGCCGCTGAGATGCGCGAGCCCAAGCACTATGTTCGATCTTTGATAGTCTGCCAGTCTGTTGTAACAGCTACATACATCTGCATTGGCTGTGTGGTCTACTACTTTTGTGGGTCCTACGTTGCCTCGCCTGCTCTTGGATCTGCTGGACCGGTCATGAAGAGAGTTTGCTACGGTCTTGCTCTTCCAGGTCTGCTGGTCAGCGAGCTTCTCACACTCCACGTAAGTATTGTGATATTCATCGAGTAGCTTCAAGGAAATTTGTATTAATATGTGCACAGATTGCTGCAAAGTATGTCTTTATTCGTTTCCTCCGAGGAAGCAAGCATCTTACAGCCAACACTCCTACCCATTGGGGAGTGTGGCTGGGCTGCACCGGCACTATTACTGTTATTTCCTATATCGTTGCAAGCGCTATCCCTGTCTTCAATGAGCTCGTGTCTCTCGTCGGCGCTCTTCTTGGAACACTCATGTCATTCCAGCCCATGGGTCTGATGTGGCTTTATGACAACTATAAGCCCGGCAAGAATGCCCCGACTCTCAAGTGGTACCTCATGGTCGGCTACAGTGTTTTTGTTGTTGTGTCTGGTACCTTCCTGATGGTTGCGGGTACCTACGGGTCGGTAGTCGGAATCATTGACTCCTACACCAAGGACGGTGGAAGCAAGGCCTGGGCTTGCGCTGATAACTCCAACTCCTCCTAAATCAGCGTTCAAGAACACTTCAAATGTAAATATTTCTGTACAAACAACCTTAGAAGCTTAGACTCAGTTTGAAGGAATGGCTCGACATATTATGTCTCGTGACTGAAACATTACTTTTCGACGCGGGGGCGAGTGAGTGGTGGATCCAATTTTGTAAATTCTGCTTGTATGTAAAGTAATTAGCCAGGGGTGGCCGCGTATCTTGCATAATCTAGAACATTTAGCTTCCGAGGATTTGGGAACTTGGTCCAGAACTAAAAATCTAAAGGCTTGATTACTAAAGAATAGACCCACTGGTCTCGGCTTTTTTCATCCTTGCATTATTACACCGCCGTGGTTGGGACGATGTGGTCCTCACACAACAGTGTTGTGGGCCGAAATCTGCCATGCAAAGAATTATAATTATGCTGCTTGTCTCTCTAATTGGTGAGACCCCTTGCATCAACAACAAAAGGATCAGGTACAAAAATTAAGATGAGAAAAGTAAAATACAATTCGGTCGTGTCGTCCAATCTGTAGAATTACACTCAACCTTGCATCGCATTTTCTTGACTGGTGAAGTAACAAACTCGGGTCAAAATCATCGCATTTCACTCACCCCAGAAGTCTGCTTCAAAAATCGTCACCATGATGAAAAAAGAAGGGATTGGTCTGTCCGAGAGATAATGGGAGGAATAGGCCCGCGTGTTATCTGTGATCCCTGGGACCACTAATTTCATTATTAAGATCTACATTGGAGAATGGAAATGAGACGTCCTCGTCGTTAATATTCAAAAGTGAGCATGCCACTTTTGGTGAGGTCATAGCATCGCAATGATGCTGTAAACAAGCGAGTGTTTGTCAAGACCAATCAATACACATGCACCAACAGGGGCAAAATGAACGAAGCATGCGCCCTCTCCCCTTGGAATCTAGACATTCAGCAGTAAAATAATTTTGATCGTGCTGGATTTGCCACAATCTTATGTGCCGTACCTGGCTAATTCCCACAAGTATCAACAGGTATCACGACCGACCTGATATATGCAGCTTCGCAACCTTGTGCGATGCAAAGCCTTGTTTACTGAAATGGCGTGATGCAGCGCAAAGTTCACATTCAAAGTTTGTAGTTTCATCGGGCGCGGAAACTGAGGACCCAGTATTGAGTGAAGAAACGGGCAAGTGGCAAGATTATAGATTGGCTTTCTGAATGAGAAAGATTTTAAATAATAGGATGCGATTAGATGCCTCGTGTGCATTGTTTATTATAGATACGTCGCGTGAAATGTTGACGCTTGAACAAAACACGCCCCGGGGATGTCTTGAAATAGCCCACCACCGCCTGGGTCTAACAACACATTCCGAAGTTGAAACTGCTCCTCGAGTATCTTTCTCCTTAATCACTTGCTCCCAGAATAAGAATCAGACCGGAGCTGCAGTTGTGTGTCTCGGGTACGGATGCAAGTGCCATTCCCCGTGTGTCGATGCCGTTTTAAGATGACCGAAATCTAAGACCTCACTGCCCTATTGAGATCACCACTTGAAGCTCACTCGGCCCCTGCATCAATTTTGGCATCTGAAGCCTTCGCCACATTAATTAGGGGTTTCCAATCGTCGCGATGTGGTTCCGCCTCTCCAGACTACCAATTTTCAGAGCCGTGGGAACTTCATATTTTACCACCAACCCAGCACTACTTGCCACTATAACACGGAACCGCTATGTCATCTTGTTCGTCTCTCGCTGCACCAACCGACGGTTCAT
The DNA here is from genome assembly GCA_020623665.1 of Calonectria multiphialidica. Taxonomy (NCBI): domain Eukaryota; kingdom Fungi; phylum Ascomycota; class Sordariomycetes; order Hypocreales; family Nectriaceae; genus Calonectria; species Calonectria multiphialidica. The sequence goes on from JAHVYC010000001.1 coordinate 26,406, forward strand.
GCTGGCCATTGCCGCGACGTCTATTCTCACGGCCAAGGCCCTACACATTTACGCACACCTCAACGCGTTGATCCCACCGGATCTCTGGGCATGGGGTCTTTCTTTTTTCGCACAGGATACAATCCTGCTTCTTGCAATTCGCTTGCTTCTGGATAAGCGACTATTTTTACCAGTTCCTTGGCTGGCGTCGGTTGCCTTAAGTGTCGCATCTTTTATCACTACATTTGTTTTGGCTTTGGCGACTTGCAACATTTCCTTTTTTAGCATGGCAGGAAATGAAATTCATTGGCGTAATATTGGATTTGCTGCCGACCCGTCGAGCATCGGGTATTTGCTAATGGGCCTGGCAACATCCATTCTCACATTTTGTTTTATAATCATTATGAGCTGGGTAACCCAAGACGCCTGTCATTATATATTGGACCTTGCTATAAGTCTCATTGGATGGCCTGTGAAGCTTTTGTGGACGAAAATCCGGACCGAAATCACCTGCCGCCTCAATTGGGGATCAAAAGTTGAGTACGTTCGCCTGCGCGAAAAAGAGCTCGAATTCTTGACAGAAGAGGAAGAAGGCTTTCAGTTGGGAGAGAAGTCTGAGCGGTCCACGGAAAGGAGCCGTCAGAAAATCGGCACTACTCTTTGCTATGCGGCTATCGGTCTGTTCCTTTTCACTCAGGCACTGGACTCAATGTTGCGGCCTCTTGACATATCTTTCATTTTTATATCGTGGACTCTACCATTAATTCCGTTTGTGGATTTTGCTCATAGTTCGACAAGTCTGTTTGACTTACTCCCGGTGTTTGATGTGGGAATTGGTATCCGCTGGGACAACATGACGGCGATGGGAAAACCTATCAATCTGACATGGCTTCCCCAGGATGTTTTACCTGGCTTTGATGACTGGTATTCGAACAACACAAGCCATTACAGAGCCGACCAAGATCCCTTAAAAATTACGAATTTGGATACCGAATTACACTCGGAGCTCAAGGACAAGCTGTCCGCTGTCAATATCCGGCATATTGTGCTGGTAAAACTCGAAAGCACTCGGAAGGATGTGTTTCCCTTCAAAAAGGATAGCAGCTTTTGGAAAACCCTGGTAGACTCCTTCTCAGGTAGTCAGATGCCTTCAGAAGCGCAAGATAGACTCGCTAATCTCACTGCTACGGCAAATTTCATCACTGGCGATTATAACGACGGGTTCGACCACGGAGACCAGAAAAGACGTGGGGGCATCAACTTCAACAACGCGTACACAACCTCAAGCTATACTCTGAAGAGTCTGACAGCCACTTTGTGCGGCCTAAGTCCACTGGTTGCTGATTGGAACATCGAGGCAGAGAAAGACTTCTATCAGCCGTGCTTGCCACATTTATTTGGTGCCTTTAACTCTCTGAACAAAAGTAATGCAACCGATGAGGGTAGTTTCACAACACACAAGTGGAAATCATTGTTTATGCAATCGGTAAACGGAAAATTTGATCGCCAGGCGACGCAGATGCCCAAGCTTGGTTATTTGGATGCTGATGTTATCAACTGGCAATATCTCAATGGTGAATATCCTACACATGGCAAAATTCAGGCTCAAAAGGGTAGAGATATGGCCCCTGAGAAGACTTTGGAGCCTTACATCCGCGATGCGTTTGCTTCGGCTAAGCAGAATAAAGAAAGGGTATTTCTCACACACCTAACCAGCACCACACATGCTCCTTTCGAAATGTTTGAGGAAGATGCAGGCGACCAAGTATCTTTCGCTAACGATATTCATAACGTGGCATCCAAATACCTCAACACTGTTGGATATGTTGATAAATGGCTCTCCAAACTGCTTGGTATATTGGATGATGAAGGCGTAGCGGACGAAACCCTGGTCATTTTCATGGGCGACCATGGGTTGGCTGTTGCCGAAACGGGAGGCGTTACGCCGTACTATGCATGGCAGGACAAGACGCTGCACATTCCCTTGGTACTATCGCATCCAAGGCTCCCAAGCTTCGATGTCAACGATGCGGTCGTGTCCATGCAGGTCCTCCCTACAATCCTGGACCTACTCCGCGAAACCGGATCACTCTCAGAGCAAGGGAACAAGGCAGCGCTTGAATTGATGGAAAACTACGAGGGCCAATCTCTCTTGAGGCCGGGGAAAAAGAAGTCCAACAGCACCGGTCAACCTAATTGGCAATTCACCGTCATGAATCCGGGACGCTCGATAATCAGCGTCCGTGATCCGCAATACCCCGAGAGGCACATCATCGTGCCAGTGGTTGAGGATGTGGAGTGGCGCCTGACCCTCAACTTGCACGATGACCCGGGGGAAACTCACCAGGTAGTTGATTTCAGTTTCAGACGGTTTATACGGAAAGTCGAAGCGCAGCACAATGGTGATGTCGCCAAATGGGCCGAGTCTGCAGCTTTTGCCACCCGATGGTGGATGAAGGAAAACCGACGGCGTTGGCACTATGATCCAAAAGGATAAAGATAACGGAGCGGTGGCTAAATTGGCCTCTCTTATGTTAAATAATGTACACGGTATGGAATGGATAATGCTTTGAGGACAATTAAATATTCCCTATGGTCTAGTGTTTGCTTGTTTGCCCACAGCATATACGGGGGACGGGATACGGAGGCTGAAAATATTTTCCACCCGCGCTGGAGTGCCAGCCGGCCAACCTAGAGTCCGGCTATGAAGTGGGAACTATTTGATGGCCGGGGTCAGAAACGAATGACAGCTCGCTGAAAGCCCTAGTGGAGGACTATCGGGGTCAGGAACACGAGTAGGAATTTCTTTAGCCGGCTGGCTTCGGTATTTTTACTTGAAAAGTTAGGGAAATATGGATCTGATGATTGGCCACATCCGGTTACAGTGACACCTTCCTAGGTGTGACTATGAAGCCTATGATAGTAGATAATGCGAGCTGCATTTGTCGATACCGTCTCATCAAGCTATCGCGCTTAACAATGTATATTTCTGCAGCCAACTCAATGCTAGAGATTGCGCAACACCTAATTGATACCACCTACGTGGACCCTTGTTTCAGCATGGCAGTGTGACGAGGCGGCGACTGGGCATGCCCTAGGTGTCATTGCATAATAATTCCGCCGTGCCGATCGGATCTTAGACTCTTTGGGCAATGTATGTTGCCACAACTGGACGGATGCAGCATCAAGCAGCGACAGGGTTGGCACGGGTCGAGGGTTGAATGATGACGAACTCAACTCTCCGCATTATTTGTAACCTTGAGCCCCGTCCGGATGCAAGATCCGTGCACAGAGCGGGCAGCTTCCGGAGGAGGAGGCGAGCGCGACGGTGATGTGACAGGCATCCGTTCCGTCGAGTGCCGTGTTTGCCGGCCACAAACGCGCTGGGCCAATCAGGGCGCCGGGACAGCTCAGCAAAGGGCAGACGGAGATAGCCCCGGACCCCGAGGATATCTGACAGGTGTCGTGAGGAGAAGGCGTTAGATTGTGGGGGTTTTGAGTGTTGAGATTGAGTAGGTTGCGTCCGTCTTCCCGCTGGTTTTGGCAGGATGAGGCGTGCAAAGTTGAGTTGTGCTCGACTCGAGGTTCAAATTTTGCACACATAGAATCTTTGAAAGGGGAACGGCCAGTCAGGTCAAACTACCCCTCAAGGCGCTCGAATCTCCAAAAAAAAAATACCCCAAAAAAAGCCCAGGCCAAAACACGGCGAACAAGTCCTGCAAGATCTGTGGCGGCCCGCTTCTCCACAACTTCTGTCCAGTGCCCACTGTGGGCCACGGGACATCCGGGGTAATGGGGAAATGCCCGCGGGGGGAAAGATTTGGAGAATAGGCCGTCATGGAAAACGTTGAAAAGGGGAAACGGTCCTCGCTGTTTGCTTGAGAAAAATCGTCATCCAACTCACATCCAAAGTTGCCACCAACATGTCTGCCACAGACAAGCCTGAGGAGTTGTACGTTGAGAATGGCGTAAGTGGCCCTGACCAAGACGAGACGGCAGAATGATGCTGAACCCTTGAAGCCAAAGCAGGTAGGGCTTTCCCCCGCCTACCAGGCCTTCCTCCTCGAACACCATGGCACGTTGGAGCTAGATCCCATGCCAAGCATGGACGAGGCCGATCCTCTGAACTGGCCCAAGTACAAGGTAACTTGCCCTGTCCATATACTTGGAAGCGACATTGCTCAAACTAATCAACGTAGAAAATCGTGAACCTGATTCTGATTGCATTCCATGCCATGATGGCAACGTTCACGGCTGCTGCCATTCAGTCCGCGTACATTGACATTGCTGAAGACTTGGGCGTTAGCGTGCAGCGGACGACCTATCTGACATCGCTGGTCATTGTCATCATCGGATGGGCTCCACTGCTTTGGCGACCGCTCTCCAACGTCTATGGTCGACGTCCAATCTTTCTCCTGTCTTTGGCTTGCAGTGCTGTCTGCAATGTCGGCTGTGCGCTCTGTCATTCCTATGGCACCATGGGCTTCTGCCGAGCGCTCACTGCCTTCTTCATCAGCCCGGCTGCATCCATTGGCAGTGGTGTTGTGTCTGAAACCTTCTTCAGCAAAGAGCGAGCACGCTACTTGGGAATCTGGACAGCTATGGTCACGTTGGGTGTCCCCATTGCTCCCTTGATCTTCGGCTTCGTCGCTATGAGAGTCGGCTACCGATGGATCTATTGGACTTTGGCTATTGTGAGTTGCGGTCTCGTCCTTTGACTAAGAGAGGAAAGCTTGCTAACATTCACGTCAAGGTCAACGGAGTGCAGTTGATCCTCTACTTCTTCCTTGGTCCTGAGACGCGCTATGTGAACCGCGGAGAGCCCGTCGCCGAGAAGAAGGTTTCTTCTTTCCGTCAACGGTACTTCAACTTTGGCCGCATCGACCCGACCCCCCTGACTGCCAGAGACTTCTTCAGCCCACTGCTGTTCATCACCCGGCTCTGTGTCATTATCCCAGCGATCGCCCACGCGATGGTGTTCCTTTGGGGTAGCATCGTCATCACCATCGAGATTCCGCAGCTCTACCCCGAGAAGTTCGGCTTCAACACTCAACAAGTAGGACTTCAAAACATCGGTCCTATTGTGGGTACCTTGCTCGGTGAGCAGATTGGCGGCTTCCTTTCTGATCGATGGATGTGGGTGCGGCAGCGGCGGGGCATCTCCCCCAAACCCGAGTTTCGGTTATGGGTCAGCTACCTGGGCCACCTGTTGACCATTTGCGGCGTGGTGGTGTTCCTGGTGCAGACAGACCGGGCCTCTGACAAATGGAACGTGACTCCTATAGTGGGGACAGCAATTGCCGGCGCAGGTAACCAGATTGTGACGACGGTCATGATGACTTATGCAGTGGATTGCTACAGGCCAGACGCTGCTGGTATTGGAGTCTTCATCACCCTTGTGCGCCAAACGTGGGGGTTTATTGGACCCTTCTGGTGAGTATAAAGCTGTAACACTCCCCAGTGAGAAAAATGGATTGCTAAACATTGGCCAGGTTCCCCGACTTGCTCAGCGAGGCCGGACTGTCCCCAAGCTCTGGGGTTGCCGCCGCCATGATTGTGGGCGTGGCTGTACTGCCTACTATGCTGCTGCAGTGGAAGGGCTTTTCGTGGCGCAAACAATCCAATGAGGATGAGTACGAGTCGTGAAAAGGGTGCTTCTGATGAGTGGCGTGCGGCTGGTCATGCAACGGCAGCCATCTGGCATGGCTTAAAGGGATGAGCGGTCGGGCAGGTAATTGTGCAGGCAAGCGAATGGGCAAAGGGCGATGGCGATCTACGGAGTGCCAGTGGAAGTTGTTGGGTGGCCGATTTCGCAGCCGAAGCACGAGAGTCTTCAGGGGTTTGCAATGTGTGTGTTACAGAATGTGACGGTTTCCTTCTCTTCTACTCCCTACCTTGAATATTACACCTTGAATGGCATTTACGCCGCCCTCTTGCTTGCAGAGTGATATTCTTCGCCTTAAGTAGTGTTTGACCTGACCCTGGACCCCACCATCACGAAGCGACCACGGTGCATACAGAGAGAGGGAGGCAGTGGATCGGCCGATACCTGTGGTGCTCTGCTGTGTTGTACGCGTTTAGGGCCTGTGCTGCAAGGGCGGCATGTAATCACGGCACGGCCCCAAGTGTGATTGATGGCCACTCCTACTCCAACTTTTTCTCCAAGTTTTTACGGCATTAGCCGAGTTGGAGTTCGGCGATTCTTTCCCTTTCCCCCTCCTCTTTCCAGGATCCAACCTACTGTATTTGGCCCCAGACATGGGAGCAGGGCACGCAGACGCACCGGCTTCCGAGTTGGGGATGCTCCAGACAAGCATAGGTCCATGTCTGTAAATCAAGCAGCGCTCTGATTTGAGTTCCGCCCCCCTTTTTCTCGGCTTGTGGTGACCGGAGGCTGGAGCGGAGACGTGCCGGAGCGGCTAATCCAGATCCTATTGGGCTGCGTCGGAGGTGTGGGCATGGCACTAGCGCGTCGCCGGGTATAAGTCAATCCACGGACGTGACGGATGGCTTGTACCACGTCAGATTGAAAGGTTTTTTTGGCAGTCATGTGTCGGACACGCAGCTCTTTAGAGGTGCCGTGCCTCGGAGCGTTCGTGTTCAAAGAAAAAAAAAATCCATATAAGGCGTTTTGCCTTCAGCCTCCAAGTCGCTCGGCCCTCGGAAGCCGGAATATGCTTTGATGGAAGGCGACCTCGGATTTGTTTTCGGTTTTCGGACCTGACAGCAGGCTAGCGTCACAGTGACCAGACACAGCTGAGGCCAATTTATCTGATGTGGCATGGATGGTCACGAGACATGGCATGGCATGGCATACGGCTTTGTGCTTCATCTATCGCCAAGAGGCGGATGAACGTCGTATGATGTATACTGAGTTTGCCCCACGGTGGGTAGGGCTAGAAATATGCTTGGCAGGAGAAGAAGAAGAAAAAAAGAGGGATCAAATCAATAAATGATGACAAGGCTTGAAATCTTAATGGTAAAAAAAAAGGACGCTCTCCGGATTGACTGTATGCATAATTGTCAAGGCCGCCTCACCCCGCCTCTGTCGTCATTCGCAGGCTCAAGCCGGCAAATACAATATCCACCCAGCGACTAAAATAACACGGCTGTGCTCAATTCGCATCAAGGGGTTTGCACCGAGCTAACGAGGCGCATGACGGGCAAAGGCAAAGACGGCCGGGGCGCTATGATTCTGTGAGGTAAATCACTAAGCTGTACCCCACTCTCACAGATCAACGCGACACGCACGCAAACTTCTCGCCAACCCCACAAGTGCACTTTACCTTATCGTCTGCCCTGGCCCGCCTGCGGTAACTACTGCCATTACATTGTCGTCGACAATGGTCATGTATGGATGATGCAGCATTCAAGTGCTCCACTGGTCAAGCGACCCAGAGCCGCTGTCGCCTGCAATGGCTGCCGCCAGACGAAATCAAAAGTGAGTCGGCCCAGCCTCGGAGCATCGGCTTTGGCGCTGGAGATGCTGACGGCTTCCAACAGTGTGACAGCGCCAGGCCCGTCTGTGGCCGCTGTGCAGCGAGGAACGTCGAGTGTGTGTATACACAGACGGTCTGGGACAAGCGTTTAGAACGCCAAGAGGATCGAAGGTCAGTGGCCGCGGGGGGAGACGTTGCGGTGTGGTGCAGCACGTGAGAAAGAGAGGAAGTCTAAGTGTGTCAGGTATTCACAGAGCTCTTCTGGCGCTACGAAACAGAGTTGCAGAGCTGGAGGCTCGCCTTGCCTCTGTCTCGACTTCGGGACCGGCAACTGAGCAAAACACCAACCTCGCCGCAGAGCAAGGAAGATCACCCTTGATGAAGGATACCCCTGGCGGAGTCTCGGAAGCAGAGAGTCAGGAGACAAACCCGGAATCTGCGGCAGATATTCTAGCAACTGGCGCCTTTGATCGTCAACCAGCCGCTGATATTGGATATTTCGGTCAGTAGCCCGCGTCGCGCTGGGTCACGTCTCGCTCACCTCAGCCTAGGCCCGAGTTCTAACCACGCTGTGTTTCGCTTCATCTCCACTGTAATAACTAACTCAAGGGTTGACGGCACGCACATTTACCACGATGCCTCAACCTCCAGCCCGCTCACGGAGAAGGGCGAGGCTGGGTTCCCGGTCCGGACGCCTGGATCTGATGCCATGAAGCGGGCTGAGCAAGTGTTCCCAGACCCGAAAACCTGCATCGAATGGATTTCACGGTTTTTCGACACCGTCGGTGCCGTCCTGCCTTATGTCAGTGAGGCACCGCTCTTAAGGGAGGTTAACAAGTTGGGTATCAGCCTCGGATATGATACACCACAGTCGCGGCCTACAAAGGCACTGCTCTATGTAGTATTCGCACATGCCCTGTCTTCAGTCGACCTTGCTTCGGCTGAGCCCTTTTATCATAAGGCTCTGGGGCTACTATTAGTGAATGAGCAGACAGTGGGCAGTTGGAATCTGGAAACAGGTTAGCGCAAACTAAGGGTCACTCTCTGCATCTTTGTTTTTGGGGCTAATCTGTCGCAGTTCAAGCATTACTTCTGCTGGGGAGCTACCAGCAAAATACCCAGCGAGCCATGACAAGTTTGAGCTCACACTCACTTGCCGTCAAGGTTTCGTATCAGCTCGGGCTTCACTCGGCCTCATCTTATGAGCACTTGGGGGCCCAGGAAAAAGATCTGAGAGTCAAGATATGGTTCGCTGTGGTCAACCAGGACAGGTGAGATATACATGGACAAAATACAAGTCCTTGTTGCTGACCAATAACAGGATGCTCAGCGTTTCTTTGGGAAGACCATGTCTAATACCTCCACAATACGTGCGAATCGAGGTTCCAGACATCATTGCCCCCAGATTTCCAACCGGCACTGTGAAAACCTCAACGTCCCTCAGGACATCCATATATTTTACCCAGTTGATGTAAGATGAGAACAATGCCTTCGCCCGAATAAGTCAGCTGATGACAGACAGATCTCTGCATGAAACAATAGGCGTTGCTCTCGACTCGATTTACGTCTCTAATTTAGAGCTACATACCCCAGTACCCCCGAGGGACATTGTCACAAAAGCCCTTGAGCTGATTGACCTGTTGGAGAACCAGCGCCACCAAAACGACCATTTCCTGACTGCCAACATGAAATCCGACTTGGAATCGTGGTCGCTGGAGAAATTCCAATCAGAAGCGCATGCTGTTGTCCTCTCTTTGTATTATGATCGAACCGTCATGATTGTGAGCGCCATTGTTCTGATGACGGTCCTTGAACAGTCGACAAATGACAGCTCCAATGACCTGCCCCCCGGGATAATGCTAGATAGTGCAGTATCTGTGCTAAGGAGAGATCTCGAAGCGGTCAGGGAGTTCCAAAGGGTGCTTTCTGCTATCTTGCGCCAAGCTCGGGTATTTCTCCGAAGCAGTGCTTCTTGGTGGGTGTGCAACTTTACAGGTGAGACCAAGCCTTTCGAAATCTAGCAAGGCATTTCATGATACTGACTGTACTTCAGCACTCACAATATCGTTGCACGCATTCGCATTCTGGTTGATTAGTTTGCATTCTACAACTTTCCCAGCCGCCATCGGTTTCACTAGCGCAGAAGCTGAAAACCTTGTGCTCGGATGCCTCGATGCTTTGAAGACGGTCGGGGGCTCCAGCCTCCTCAGCGCCAAGGCTCATCAATGCCTGCGCCGTTACTTTGAACTGATTAAGACAATTGGTATGTTTCCGGAAAAGTCTTTATTTAATTTAGCTTGTGTTTTTTTTTTTTTTTTCGTACTCTTGCTAATCTTGGTATTCCAGGAATGGAACCAACTGAACAGCCGCAAGGTCCGACGGAACCTGGGAATACCAACGCGATGCAGGATGACTTTTTGGATTTTATGTTTGGGTCGGTCGATGACGTGTTTCGTCAATTAGGAGACAACGAGTTTCTCGGGGCTGATGTCTTGAACATGGAGAATAGCATCAACAACTACGGTGGCGGCGCTGGAGGCTTCTCGGAAAGATGGCACCAGTAGATACCCGTGATGAATATATGAGTAACAATTTTTTAAGCAAGACCTTTTCCTCGCTACTTTTTGTTGAGATCGCAAACTTGTGATGCTTTCAAAGTGACATGCGATGAATTGACTGGATTGCGTTTGAAGCCACATCTGTTTAAAAAAAAAGAAGAAAAAAAATCAAAGCATGCTATTTCTACTACGGCTAGTTCCTACAATGCTAACATTTTAAGCTAGTGTCTGGTATAGTTCCTCAAATTTCTCTCCAGCAATCTTCATGCAATCGTGCCCGTAAATCATAGCCTGCACCTCGGGAGATGCCCACTTGTCGGGAATATTCTTTCCACTCTTGTTCGCCTCCGCAAACTGCCTGTCTCTCTCCTCCTTGGCCTTTCCACTGCCCAGGTGAAGCCCTCTACCCGATGCCGCGGCAAGGTCAACCAGGGTGGTGGTGCGCTCCTTGCGAAGGAGCTCGTAAACCTGCAGACACTTGTTGACTGTGGTGCGGGACGTGTCGGGGGCTCTGGATAGGACCTCTGCGATGACGGCGGCATCTTCGACAGCCAAGGCCGCACCTTGGTTCAGATGCGGGAGAGTGGGGTGGCAAGAGTCGCCAATAAGGGCGATAGTGCCGAAAGACCAGCTCTCCAGGGCGTTGTGCTTGCGCAGCTTCCACTCACAGACCTCTCCGTCCGGAACAAGGTCCAGCATACGCTTCACAAGAGGACAGAAGTCCTCGTAGACATCCATCATGTCCTTCTTGGAACCCTTGGTCGTGTATGTGGCCGATGGTGCGGCGGAAAAGTGGGTGTCAGGCTGCGTGGATGATAGGTTGTAGATGGTCTTGCCAGCGACTGGGTATGCGATCCAGTGACGCTTCTCTCCGATCCATCGGGTAACCTGGTTGCTGTTGATGAGCTCAGCCATCTCAGGGTCCTCAAGCATCTTCTCTCGAGGGAGCATGATGCGGTAGGCAGCCTGGCCAGTGTCCTCGACAACGCCTGGTGCTCCCAGTCGTGCGAGGAGCTGGGATCGAATGCGGGACTTCACTCCATCAGCGGCCAGGAGGACATCACATTGCACCTGGTAGGCTTCACCCTCACGGGGCTGTATGGTAAAGGTTGGTAGAGGTGTGAATTGGTCAATGCCGTCGAATGTGGAAGAAAAGTTGAACTTGATAGCGGCCTCCTTCTTGCACGCGTCGTAGAGACCGCCCGCAAGAGAGGCACGGTGGCCTGTGCAGTGGGGATATCCATAAATTTGGCGGATATCGGGCATCATGACATGAGTGAGCTCCTTGTTTGTGGCACCATCTTGATTACTCAGTTAGTTTATGCGTTGCAGTGTGTAACACAATGGACCATGATCTCACCTCTGACACTGGCCTCTCGAACATCGGTGGCCTCAGCCTCGATGCTCTCCCAGCATCCGAGCCGGCTCAGGATGCGGACCAAGTTGGGCGCCAGCTGGATTCCGGCACCCACGAAGCCGAGGTTGGAGGCCATCTCGTACACCTGAATGTCCTTGAAGCCCTTCTTGGCCAGCGCAAGGGCCGTGGCCAGACCTCCCATGCCTATTTCCCGTTTAGAACAGCACGCAATTGATCTATTAGCGAGGGCAACAAACCTGCACCAATAATGGCGATGCGCAGCTCGGTTAGGTCGCGACCATTGGCCGCATGGCCGTTTACTCCTTGACCCGTCATGATGAGTTACGTTACTGTGCTGCTAGTGGGTGGTCAAAGCGTCAGGGTGTCCGATTCAGATCGCAAGATGCGTGATGCACATTAGCGTGGAGAGAAGAACTCATCGTCACTGGGCTGTTCGGGCGATATGTATACCCCGTGGAGAAGTGTAACCTATTGCGTCCAACATAATTACATTTGACGTTGCTCTCTCCGCGTAACCTATCGGAATCTGCTTCTATCCCGGCGGCCCCCCCGGGAGGCGGATATGCCGTAACTGGATCGCCGCTTAGCTGCCCAATCGGATTTCAATTACCCGGAGGATGCCGCCCGCCTTCATCGCGGGGTTACGGCGTCGTGGGGTCGGCAACACCTGTCGGTTGTCAGGATAATCGTTTGAACGCACTAGTCGCGTTCATGTCCACGTCGGCGTCCCGTGTGTGCGTATTGCGGGATGCCGTAGAGCACTGCCGTAGTGGAGAGTTCCACCGCCACATAGCGAACCCGGAGTCCAATCGTTGGACTGGCGGATGCAGGAAGCTGCCAACCCGATCCGGATCTTAAGTTGCTGCAATTTCCTCGTTCGATTATCTTGGGCCGGATTTCCGACGATTACGACTGGATGATGATGATCTACACGGGCTCAATATTCATCCAAATCGAAATTGGAGTCCGGGACTATCGCCGGTGGCTGCAAGAGTCGGGGTGCCAACCCGCCTCGAAATATGGCAACACCATTGATAGTAACGAGACAAGGTGATTTATTAAAATACCATCGGCTATATGTAGAGTCTTCAAATTTATTTTAAATTTTGGGGGCAAAATCACCGGGACCTTTTCTCATTTGTAATAAAGTGAGATTTCCAATACGCAAAGTCTTGATCAAAATCGAGTGAACACATACTTGTGTTGTATTTACATGAGCTTGTGCCTTTTTGCGATGGAATTTCTTGAAAATCTCTATCAAAGCATGAATAGTGTCTATAATTTTCAGTTCAAATCCCGTTGAAAATATGATGAGATGTTCCAGCCCAAGATTACCGAAACGGTAAATTATACCAGGTGTAGGTTAGGTGACTTTGAAGGTGTTTGGTGGACGCCACGATGATGTATTTGTACCGAAGCAATAGTGACAAACGCAAAGATTTGCATTTATAGGGTATCTGATTTATTATCAATCAATCTACTCACATGTCCCATCTTAATTGCATACCGCGGCTATTTTTGGATTGAAAAAAAAAGTGTTTTCAAGATCAGTAGTGGTAACTATGAATCTGAAAACTAGATTACTTAGATCCTACCGGTAGATTGATGATGCTTTTTACATATATTACTATAATTGAATTTGGGTTTGTGCTGCGCAACTTGTATTACACCCTTTTAATATGCTCTCTGAGCGAACTACCCCATTGGCAGGCGCATCCGGGCTGATCAGTGCATACCTCCATTCACCTGTGTTGTTGAAGTCTGTGCAGACACAGAACGAACAGTTCGTTTCAGATAGTACAAAAATGGCGAAAATGGGTTTAGGGGTAGTACTCGCAACAACTTAGCGACTGTGTGATTTCTTTATGCTGTGTATTGTTGATGAACCGAGGCGGTCGCGAATCTATTCTAAAATTACCATGTCTATACTCTATTCCCAATAAAAACAAGCACATCTATAATTACAATGCTTTTTATTCCTTTCCGTTTTGAATTCCATCCCATCTCTTAAAATCCCTGGTATCGAGCCCAAACAAATCCAGCAACCGCCCAGCCATCTGATTCACGACGTCATCAATCGTGTAAGGGTGGGAATAAAAGGCCATTACTGGCGGTGCGATGATGGCCCCGGCCCGGGTCACCTCCAGCATGTTCCTTAGGTGAATCTCGCTGAGGGGAGTTTCCCGGACCGACAGCACAAGCCGCTTTCGCTCCTTGAGGCAGACGTCAGCTGCTCGGGCGATGAGATCGTCGCAAATGCCTGCGTTGATGGTGGCCAAAGTTTTCACGGAGCATGGCACCACAATCATGCCATCAATTGGGTAGGATCCACTTGAAATGGGCGCTCCGAGATCGTGCGAGCTGTAGCTGTAGTCGGCGAGAGCGCGCACAGCTGCCGGCGTGTAGTCTGTTTCGTATTTGATGGTCTCCGATGCCCATTTGCTGATGATGAGATGCGTTTCCACGTTGAGTCTCCTGAGGGTTTTGAGGATGTGAATTCCAATTTGAGCGCCGGTGGCACCGGTGAGGGCCACGACAATTCGCTTCTTTTCGACTTGGCCCATTTTGTGTTGTGATTGTTTGTGGTGAGCAGGGTGTGGGGATATGCAACTGTACGCTAGGTGATGAAGAGATATCGAGACTTGGGGCCGGCAAAATTCGTATTGCTATTTGCGATATATATAAAGAATATGTATTATGCGCTCATTTCGCTTTTTCGGAGCGATTCGGTGTCGGCCAAGATCGCCGTGCGGATATGCTCGAAGCTTTTCGGAGGCCCCACTTTCGCCGACACGCCCGGAGCGCTCGGTGATTTTCGGACGTGACATCAGAGACAGTATGGGATGATTGCTTGTTGGGTTTCGATGAGAGATAAATAATAAGGCGTGTTACTGCTGAAGATTGAAAGAAATAACCAAGAATTCCATCTCGACCTTCATCAATAGCTCCTACACAATATCACAATCACCATGGCATCTGAAGAACTACCTCATATGAGCTTTCGCTCATTCGTCGAGGCTTTAAAGTCTGATGGCGACATTGTTGAGATTAACGAGGAATGTGATCCTCATCTGGAGGTCGGCGCCATTATTCGAAAGGTTGTCGAAAACAACGAACCAGCACCCCTCTTCAACAAGCTCAAGGGACAGGATGAAAATGGTCTGTGGCGCATCCTCGGAGCTCCAAATTCCCTTCGATCCGACCCAAAGCAGCAGTTTGGCAGACTGGCTAGGCACTTGAACATGCCAACGACCTCCTCGATGAAGGAAATCCTGGACAAGATGATTGCTGCCAAGAGTGCACAGCCAATCCCGCCGCAAATCGTCGAATCTGGACCCTGCAAGGAGTTTAAACTGACCAGAGATCAGTTTGACTTGACCAAACTGCCTGCTCCCTTCCTGCACCAGTCCGACGGTGGAAAGTATATCCAAACCTACGGTATGCACATTGTGCAATCCCCGGACGGAAAGTGGACAAACTGGTCCATTGCTCGAGCCATGGTGCACGACCGTGACCACCTGGCTGGTCTCATTATCGAGCCCCAACACATTTGGCAAATTCACCAGATGTGGAAGAAGGAAGGCAAGGACATGCCCTGGGCTCTCGCTTTCGGCGTTCCACCGGCTGCCATTATGGCCGCGAGCATGCCGCTCCCAGACGGTCTCTCGGAGGCCGAGTACATTGGATCTCTCGTGGGATCTCCATTGGATGTTGTAAAGTGCGAGACCAACGGCCTTTATGTCCCGGCCAACTCGGAAATTGTTTTTGAGGGCACCTGCTCCATCACCGAGACTGTCCCAGAAGGACCCTTCGGCGAGATGCATGGGTGAGCATTCCTGATTCATGTTCTACATTGCCGACCAATACTGATTCTTACAGATACGTTTTCCCTGGCGACGCTCACCAAGAACCCAAGTACACCGTGGATCTCATCACACACCGAAAAGACGCAATCTTGCCTGTTTCCAACTGCGGCAGATTGACAGATGAGACTGTAGGCACCCAGCCCCCCCTATTGAAGACGCAAGCTAATTGGACAAGCACACCATGATTGGCCCCCTCGCAGCCGCCGAGATCGGCGTCCTGCTCAAGTCAAACGGCCTCCCCATCAAGGAGTCGTATTCCCCGTTCGAGTCCCAGGTCACCTGGGTTGTCCTTCAGGTCGACAGCGAGAAGGTCCGCGCTCTCGGAACCACCGCGGAAGAATTCTGCCGAAAGATCGGTGACCTGGTGTTCAACCACAAGGCCGGCTACACGATTCACCGCCTCGTCATCGTCGGCGATGACATCGACGTCTACAACTTCAAGGACGTGATTTGGGCATTCTGCACTCGTTGCCGACCCGGAATGGACGAGTACCACTACGAGGATGTCAAGGGATTCCCGTTGATCCCCTACATGTCCCACGGGAATGGTCCCAAGGGCCGAGGCGGAAAGGTTGTCTCTGACTGCTTGCTGCCATCCGAGTACACCACTGGTAAGGACTGGGAGGCAGCTGACTTCAAGTACTCTTTCCCCGCAGAGGTGCAGGAGCGAGTGTTGGCTCGCTGGGAGTCTTATGGATTCGGCGCCAAGTAAATGGAAGGTGAAACCGGCCCGCAGGGTACAGATAATAGACAAAGGATGGTATAGATGTATAGATGTACATAGATAACGCTATAGACTATTGTGAAAGTAGAAATAGAAATAGAAATAGAATTTACAATTCATCATGAAATGCCCATGCTGCGCAAATCCAACTCGGATGTATCTTGATCCGACATTATAAAATCGAATACCTGAAGCGGTGAATAACTATCAAAATCATACGACCGTAGCCAATCGTCCATATCAAAGTTCCTACAACTAATTAGTCTTCATGTTTAATTATTGCTGGCCTCAACTTACCCTTGGTTCCCCGTTTCTTGCTCTGCATTCGGTGGCCGAGAATCGGCGCTAGTGGTTTCCTGGGCGAGACCCGAGTTGTCCCTATGTCCTCCATCTTCGGAGAGCTGACTGAGAGTGCGCAAGGCTTGAAGGGACTTCTTGTGTGGATTTGAGAGGTGTGAAGGTGTGCCCGATTCGAGGTTACCAGTAAAATCCTTGTCCTCCTCAGTCAGGCACCGAGCCAGCTCAGTTTGTATTTCTTTCGTCTCCGGGGCATTTCTCGTATCGGCCATGAAGCTAAGCAACAGGGCAGCTGTTAGGCCGTTATGGATGAAGGCCCATGATCGCCTGGCGTAGCTGGTGATGCTATGAAGTTGTATAAATGCTCGAGCGCTTCGCCTCAAAGAAGTCTGGAATGTGGCCATGATCACTGCAACATCAGTCGGTTCCATGTTGGCCCGAAATTTCTTCGAGACAACCGGCCTGCAGAGAGTGGAAATGGAAAAGTTTTTATGAAGCTCAAAGCCATAGTGCTCCTCGATTTCCTGGATGGAGCAGCAGTTTTCTCGGCTTTTTAGGTGTGGTGCGAGGCATTGGTCCACTAGGTCCATATCTTGAAGGAATCGAGAGAACTTCTCCATCGATGCGCTGTCTGTGCGCAATGAAAAGTGGCGTAGGCTCAGGTGGCATAACCAGTGCATCGCATGTCGGTAACGGAGGGCGTCCTCTACACTGGAAGACACTAGCGGGGGCAAGTCGTCCTCAAAATCCATTTCGTGCGAAGAAGCCGGGCGATCAAAGGCGAGAGAAAGGAGGGTGTCCTGCCAGACAATGGCTTGACTGTCATGAGTTGTTAGCGTCTCCAAAAGGTGTAAATTTAGGCCTGTTTTGTTTGTACCGTAAGAATTTGGCATCCTGGGGTGAGACCTGGGCAGCCTGGTATCTGCCAGAAGAGCTTTGGATGCCGAGAGATAATGCCAACCGAATAGTGGTACCACCAAGAATCCAAGCGGCCCTGGGGTTCATATTGTTCTGTAAGACATTTCCGAGAAGGATCAACGTCTGAAGAGATTCCTTGCACGGCTTTAATAGGTAGTCGGTTATTCTGAGAGCATCGAATGCATGTTTTGCTAACCTTGTTAACGACGCAATCGTCCGGTCGCGGAAGCAACTTACCATGCCTCTGAGACTGTGCAAGTCGATGATGAGAAGGCAAATCAGAAAACTGAGCGCCGCAAGCCAGAATCGCATGCAACAGCCCCAGTAAATGAGCTCCTCCTGAAACGGGTGTGCGGTTTTCGGCTCTGGGTGGGCCTCGCGCGAGAATGATTGCGCAGATTGACTTTTCAACCTGTTGCAAGTCCAGGACGGCAAAGTGCAACGGATATACGCGGTCGCGATAGCACGCGAAAAGCCTGATCAGCTCCTCGTCCCCGGGCAGCGAGCCGTAGGAGCAATTGTTCGGGTTGTTCTCCGGGCTCTGGTGGCGTTCGCCGTCTATGCCAAGGAGGGGCAGCAGGCCTGTTTCGAATGCCCTCTGGCGGTCGGGATCATCCTGAGGCTGCACGCTGTTTTCGCGGGTGAGTGCGAGGATTGATCTGCCGCCGAGCAGGGATGAGTTGGTTCGAGCTTCGTCCGGGCTTGGTGTGCAGCCATTTCCTGACGTTGGGCTGTTCTGGGCATCCTCCAATGGATAGGGCGTGCTGCTAGGGTCCCTGGCTTGACCGCTTTGAGCTGTGGTTGCATGTGTTGTTGCAGGCTGGTCTGACGATTGCTGCGACCGCACGTCTTGATACTGGCACAGATCCGGATGGCCTCTCTTGCAGCAGGTGAGACATGGGTGGTCTCGATTGCACCTGACTTTTCGTTCCCGACAAGGCAGGCAAGATTTTCGGTTTCGGGCCTGTTGTCGAGCCCGCAAGACCGATCTCAGATCTGTCGATGCAAGATTGCCGGCTTGGCACTCATTACCAGCATCTGCCAGACCATCTTGGCGGTTAGGTTCCATCAAATTCCGACAAGTCCGGGGGGTCCGGGTTATTCAACCCGCGCATTGGGGTAAGTGCGTGTCAATTGGGGGAGACGGCTCTGCCAGAGAGGCGGAAATGTTAAATTGAGCATTGACACGCGATACAACCTCACTACCGAACTGCCGACCGCAGAGTCCACCCATCACGTGACGCTTGGTTTTTGAATGGAGACGATGATGATAGCGATATCGAGATAACAGCTTTGGGGTGAATGAAAACTGGAGAGCTTGTAGAAGATTGACACTTCAACCTTCTCTAACTTTTGGAATAGCCTCGCGCTGTTGGGGAGCCGGAAAAAACCCAATGCCCCAGCCTAGCATCCATGCACGCCTAGAGCTTAGCCTTTTCATCCGGGAAAAGAAACTCATCAGCCAGCTTCACAACCTCTCGTGCGACCCCAAAGCCAAAGATGTAGCCTCCGCCTGTAATTCCTGCGTTGTGTCAGCAATTGACCAAACCATGCCTCTCTGCTTGCACATCCGACCTACCATAAGCGTGCACGATGTTTTGGCCTTCCTTGACCTCTTTCTCGATGCGCATGCCGGAAGACCTGTAAGGACGGATGCCAACGTTATGCCCCACGATGTTATAATCCGATAGATCCGCCGAGAAGTGCTCAGGCAGGGTTTTATTAACTCTCCTCACAATCTGGAAGAGTGTCAGATACGAATCTCGGTCCAAAGGTTTAGTGCCGCTTACATCTTTGTCCACTTCAACATCAACCGCAGTATTGCTTCAGCCGCCATTAGACAAGCTCCTAGAAATAGTTGAATAAATGGCATCCACTCACGATATGTCGGGATCTCTGATACCCCCAAGAATCACATTGCCGTCAAGACGGGGGATGACATAAGTGTAGGTCTTTCCGTCATCGCGCATAAGACACTTTTTATAGTCGCTCTTAACAATCATGATTTGTCCCTTGAGCAGTTCCATGTTCTTATCCTGGATATCAGCTAGGTCCTTGGGGTCAGAGCCGGTGGCATTGATGAGAACATCGTGGCCGAGGTGGCGCGCATCAGACAGGGAGTCAATGTTCATGCGCTTAAATTCTACGCCTGAGACTTCAAGTCTGTTCTTCATCCAAGGGAGGAAAACGTTTGGATTGAGCACAATCGTTGTATCTTGCCATGATTAGCCATGATTGGTGTAAATATGGAATAGAAGATGCACTTACATGTTACGCCACCCTTTGCACCCTCTGGAAGTTGCTCTTTGGGGAGGAACCGAAACTAGAATCCTAATTAGCATATTTTAACTCTGTTGAAGACGGCACCTTCAGTACATTATGAACGTAGTCCTTGTACCAAAAGTCCCCATCACTTCTCTCCTCATCAAAGAATTCTTCCATCGGAATTCGTCTGACGCTGGACTCGGGGAACCTGATAGCTAGCCTCCAAAGTTCTTTAAAGCTATCTCGTTGCATCTTTCTTTCCTGGAGCGAGGAACAGAAGCCGGCTACAAAGTTGGCACCTGCCCACGGGCTAGCCCACTCAATCGATGGGTTATCGCCGGGCAGATTCCTGGCGATGACTGTGATTTCATGATTTTTGGACAACTGTGCTGCTATTGCCAGCCCAACGATGCTGGTGATTTTCTGCGTCAGTCATATCAGCGGCGATTGAGGCTATCCAGCCAGGGAACCTTACCCAGATCCGACGATGGTGATTCGTGCCATGGTGTTTTGAATTTGAATCGATGTTGCACGGCCTTCGATTGGAAAGTCAGAAGATTAGGTGACGGGTATTATACTTGACATCAACGCAATAGAAATAATCAATTGCAAGGTAACGATGATGTTCATAAGAGATGAATGTGGTGCACCACCTAAATACCCCGCCTCCCGGCATCGCAACCGCGCTCGGGTTTGATAGCCGTCTCGGCTAACCACCCGATAGGATGAGGAATTCGGGATGGGATCAAAGCATTACTTGAGATAAGATCGGTT
Source organism: Calonectria multiphialidica (assembly GCA_020623665.1). NCBI lineage: Eukaryota > Fungi > Ascomycota > Sordariomycetes > Hypocreales > Nectriaceae > Calonectria > Calonectria multiphialidica. The sequence continues at coordinate 46,604 of JAHVYC010000001.1, forward strand.
CGGGTTGCCCTGGTCAAATTTCGGTTGGTAATTCGGAAAAATTCCATGTTATTCAAGCCAAAATGCTTGGTTAAACTAATGTATAATTCTGATATTGTACATGCATAATCAAACGCAACATCCAAGGTAGCCCAGCCCTTTTAATATCTGGCTACAAAATCCAAGCGCTCGCTTATTATTTAACAGAAATGGTGTAGGCGCTGGTGGTGAAGACACAGTTGGAACCTGCAGGGAAGGGTTAGAAACAGTGCATCGGGGTCGCAGGGTTATGCATGATGCTTACCACTGAAGGGCTCGGTACCGGCCTGGAGGCTAGTCACGACCATGCTGGTGCTGACGCCTTGGCTGGATGTCAAGTAGCTGAAGAACTTCTTGAGATCACCGCTGAAGTTTCCGATGTTGCTGGGGGCGACGAAGGAGTAGACAGTGGTGTCACCGTTGGGTCCCTTGAAGAGCTTCCACTTGGTGCCCTCGATCGTAGGCTGGGCAATTGGCGTGCTGCCAGTTGTAGAGATGGGTCCTGCGCCACCGTATGCGCCCACCCAAACCATGACCTCAATGGCGTTCTTTGCGCCGACGCTGGGGGCGAGCCAAAGGTCGTAGGAGACATCGGAGATCATGTTGGTACCGGTGTAGCTTGACAAGTTATTAGAAGGCGTCCTTTCGCTTGGGGAGTGGGTAGGTTGCTTACCGCCAAGACCAAGTGGAAGGGATAGAGTTGATCTGGGAGATCTGCTTGTTGACGTTCTCAAGGGCAACGTTGGAGTAGGACATGACCTGACCAACGGGGGCGCCAGACCAGCTCCACGAAGTAGACCAAGAAAAGGAGCCCGACTTGAGCGAGTTGAAGGTAGTGCATTGGGAACCAGACTTTGCCCACTGGGCACCCCAGTTGTTGTGGTAGACTGTGTAGCCACCGGTTGGGACAGTTCCCCAGTTGCCGCACATGGTGGTGGCACGCTTCTCAAGGGTGGGAGTTGGGTTGGCGGCCACAACGGAGGCCAGCAAGGCCGTGACAAGGAAGAGAGGAGACTTCATGGTGGGCTAGTTGGCAGGATTGGTGAGAACGATGAAGGAGGTGTGGTGAGTGATAGACTGGAGGATATACAGCGAGAGGCGCAGCTCTTCTTATACTGACTGTCTGTCTCTGTCGTCCATGGCGAACACATAGATTCGGTTGATAGCCATCAGGAGCCTCCAATCACGGATGTCATCCCAATCGGGCTGCTCAGCCCTCTGGCCTGGTTTTGGCTTTAAAATAACAGCTGTCGGTGCCCAATCACGGCATCGGAGCGAAGCTGGGATGCCATTTACAGCATGACAGAGTGCTCTAGGCTAGACCAAAGTGAGGTGTGTCCGGCCGATGGTACCGAGTCGATGGAGTAGCCCTTGTTCTTCCACCAATTGGTGGTGGAGACGAGCAGCCGGTAGTTCATAAAGGGGATGGACTAGACCAAACAAACGGTGCACCAGCGCAACGGAGGGGGTCCCACAGCCTTCCCATGTCGCCTGCGGGCTCCCTTACTGGTTCCCTGGCTAGTTCCCTAGCTGGTTTCCTTGCTGGTTCCCCAGCTGGGTCCGACCAGGTCCCTAAATTTATGGGCATCTCTCACCTGAAAGCTACCCTGCTGACCCGGCCACTCGGCATGATCCGAGCTCAAACAAAAGGGCCTGTATGCGGCCATCGTAATTCTCCGAGCAGCCTGAATGCTGAATACGTAAAGTCTAATTATGATGCCCCTCGTTTCTATTTTGGGCCCGCTTTCCGTCCAATCCATTCGCTTATGCCGTCGCAGGGTTGCGATTTGAGATACACCTCCCGTTAGTAACCAGACTATAGACTACTAAGTCAGTGTATCTATCCTATGGCAGTGATGGTGGTGTGGTGGTGGTAGTTGCAGTGGCAGCTGAAACACAGCAGAAGAGAAAAAAAGAACGCAGTGGGCCGATCTTCAGCGGCCCGGACGCACTGAGGCCATGGGGCTGAACTCATTCTCCCCTGAACCCCGCTCGCTCAGTGCTCAGACCAGCTGTAAATTGGCGCCGGAGCATCAAGTTCCGGCGCCCTTGCAGGGCGGCGGGTGTTATTTTCAACCGCACCAGTTGCGGCGGAATCAAGCGCCTTTGAGTTCAAATACGGGCTTAGGCGTGAGGCAAAAAGGCAATTTATGACGAGAAAAATACAAAGGGATGGATGAAATGGCATACAGGATGTGTCTTCAATGAGACTGACCTGCCGCACCCGGGTTTAATACCAAATGGAATGCGACACCATCGGGCAACGGTTACGGCCAAGGAAGGAAATGAATGTCAAATGAGGGGACAAACAAACTGAAGCATTCACACCAGAATATGTCTTATAGTGAATGGAAATATCAATAACTTATTTGGTATTTACGCTCGGGTTTTGTGGGCATATTATCTCGTGTATCTAGCTCATAAGAGGAAGACTACTCATGTCATGAACCATTGACAATAAGCATATTGCTGGGCTAAATTGCCGTAATGTGTGGGCATACCTTCAAATGCCTAGCTGCCTGAGAAGTGCACTATTGTTTCATCGTTCCTTCCTTCTTGGTAGCGGCCATTAATAATAATTGTATGTATCGTCAACTAGATGATCTAGATTTAACTACAGTATCGCTTTACAACTTGGCTACATAGTAATATGCTCAATGCTAAATTTGAGGTTCTGTCGTAAATTCTCTCCGGAGATCTGACAACCTTTCCCAAGTCGAGACTCTACCGTAGGGTAGTTCGGGTGTATTTTTTCTCGAAACTTTCGTGGCCCGGCCGGCGGCTCCCATTTCCATGTTACACGGCTTTGGAGTGGAGACACAGGAGGGTAAATCGCAAGTTGGATTTTCGAGGCCATAAGAAGGATCCATGATCTAACATACTGTTTGGATATATATTTTCTATGCTGGGAATGCTTGAAGGAGCATCCTCTTGGTACACTGTGTCTGCTCAGTGTTTGTTCAATGTGCTGTGCGATTTGCGTGCGTGCCCACTGAGCCTTGTGTCGCCCCCACTAATTTGGCCTAATAGTTAGCGCCCGGGAGTAATGTCAAACCAACATTGACACTTGAACCCCATGGCCTTAGCGAAAGAACCAGGGAGCCAGACTCATGTATAGCGTGCGCTTAGCCGTCCGGCGGATATAGAAGCGCTCTAGAACAGCCATCAACAAACAGAGTGGCCCAAGCCGCAAACGTGCCTGAAATTGCTAGCTCATCGCTTTCAAGGCAATGCAACCAAAGTTCAATCTTGGACTTGGAGATGACTATGAGCACAGCATCATGTTGGGCAATGCCACTGAATCCTTTGTTTCTTTATCCAGATCCAGCAACGCAATCTCCGACCGCAACCTTTGTCACTGGGCACGGTACAACCATCATCCTGGCGTTGTTGAAATGGCAGCCCCTCGATTGCAACTTAATTACTTTTTTTAACATGTTATTTAACTTTTCTTTTTAGATAATGGACTTCTTCTGTCTTTTTCGCTGAACACAACCTGCGCTCCGCCATGTTCAGCATTGTCCGGACACACCCTGACAAAGAGCTGGTGAGCGAACATCGGACTGGGGAGGAAACAAATCATAAAAATTGCAAATATAGCTAGAGCCTGTTCAAGAAAATAAATCGAAAGAAATACTTCTAGCATAGCTAAATATCACAAAGGACTGCCAAACTCAAGCATAAGACTAACAGTGGAGACCCAAGCATAAAAGGGCCTCTTATCAACATCGTTTCCAAGTCTTCCCGCCTATCAAGTGACAAGCTTGCGACGCAACACAAATACTTGGAATTTTGTCCATTATAACAGAGTCGGGGGTCAATTTTCAACTAGAGTAATTTCAACCACTCCTGCTAGTCATATCTAACATAATTCCATTGAGGAAGATGGTGTGCCCGCACACACACGAACACATCAAGGAGGGAAAGGAACCTACACTACCCAGACCTGGGATCGAGTACGACACGAAGGAGTCGCTCTTGCACCTCGACGAATGCGACTATAATATCGAGAAGGATGTTCTTTATGATGACACGGACGCCTCCAGTTCCGAAGACAGCGACGACAGTTCCCATGGCAATGGAGATCTAGACTATCTGATCGAAGGACGCGCACGCGCACGCGTTAAAGCGCTGGAACAATTGGAAGAGCTGGAACGGCTGAGAGAGCCTAAAGCTGAGCGACTCGTTAGACAGCTTCGGGAGAAGATGGAAGCGATAACATTGACGGCTGATGCAGATACCACCCCAGGACATAAGAGACGCGGCAGATCTGATGATGATCTAGACTATGAGGCGATCAAAAGGTGCAGAGACGACAACGATGTGCGGATGAACATCTCTGAGGAGGAGGCCGAGTTTATGGATGAGGAGCATCCCCCAGACGACGACGGGGACTCTTCCGCGAGTGACGAGGGCTCTTCCGCGAGTGACGAGGACTATTCTGCGGGTGACGATGACTTTTCTACGAGTGATGAGGATTATTCCTCGAGTGACAATGACTCTTCCTTGGCTGACGATGACGACATTTCCATCGGCGTTAGCGAGAGCTCTTGCGAGAGTGAAGACGACTATTCCATGGACCCCGAGCGATGGGACCATGTGGGTGACTGCGTCAGGCTCCTCCCGTTGAGTATTCACTGCATCCGGGAGTTCTTTACCGACCGGCGCGGCATCACGCGTGCACAGTGCCACGAGCATGCGCGTCGGCTCGCAGGTCGGCAGGATGTGACGATCATCCCGGCGGAGGCGCAGTTCACCGGCACGTACACGGTTGAAGTGGTCAAGCCCGATCAAGACCAGGACTCCATGACTCTGCTCCAGTTCCGCGCGCCGGACGCCGACGGTGCGGACCAGCCATCGGGCCCTTCGACCATCTATGGACGCTTCGTCCCCGAGCGCCAAGACATGGGCGACTTGCTAACCCCTGGCTCCGGCTACAGGGACGCGCTGCGCGTCTGGCGGCTGCGCTGTCCGCGTGGGCGGCCTCTAGCCTGTGTGGCGACCAAGATGGCCCGTCGGTTGAAAAAGAGCCAAAGACGTCTGGGAGGGGTTATGGGAGACTTGGCCAAACTGGTTACTGCGCCATTGACCCCGAAGGCAGGCCCGCCGGATGAGGGTGGAGGGAGGTTTTGGGCGACTTTCAAGTACGACATGATGCTCCCGCTGCCCTTTGGGATGCTGCTGTCCTCACTGCAGGGGCTGCCCGAGCCACCATCAAACCTCTGCGAGATGCTCTCGATGGAGGAGGGGTTTGGTGCAGTCTTCGAGGTCAGCTGGCCCTGGACACCGCACAACAAAGAGCTCTCCGACATGAGCATACTGGTCACGCCGGACCTGTCGGAGATCGCATGCGTGCTGGAGTGGCGCCTCTCACTCATGCCATTTGGCACAAACCTTTCGGCGGCCCATTCCCTGCTGAGCACCCCTATGCCGAAGTATGACTACTGGGTGAACCATTCTGCGTAGCCAAATGATCTCTGGAGACTCCTGCTGCATTCTGTCCGGCGTCGCCTCGGTGATGTGGGCGCCGTGACAGACGCATCCTGCACGAGGAAGTTGCGAACCGCGATGAAGTTCGGTTTCGCGGCCGACTATTTTCCAAAGATGGCCAAGGACCCACTACTGTTCCCAATATCGCTTCTCAGTCGGGTAATAGGCATGTTCGACTTGCTGCAGTGGGATGAAGAGCACTTCCAGTTCGAATGATGTGTCAATTTGACTGCCCTACTTGGAGCAGGTTTTCTTGGGGGATGATGGATGAAGCGAGTACGTGACTAGCAAGCCTAGTCCCAGATTGATGCAAGTATAGATGGTGAAGATTGTCATTTTAAGGCCTATTGGATGATTGTAGAGCATAGAAGATTCAAGATAAAAAGAGTCATGATAAATACTGCGGTTTACCAAATGTAACTATGATAGTGAATGACTGGCTCACCCAGGTCACGCGATTGGCCACAGCAGCAGAGCAGATTGCGCATTTCCCTCCAAGCCCTCATGTGATGCTATTTTCTCCAAGTTCCATATTATAAATAAGTCATCGATTTACCACACTTGGCACTCTATTTTCGCCTTTGGCTGCGGAGAAATATTTAGCAGTTTTGGAAGATTGGATCAATTTTAAGGCACAATGTAGCTGGAAAGTGTTATATAATATTTATAGATTAGAGATTTGAGAAGTCTACAAGTTGGTTTGGTTCGTGCTACTGGTATTGCTGCGCTGCGACAAGACAAGTAACCAGACCACGCCCCCACCTCAACTTTGATGTATGCTACCAGTCGCGCCCCTGGCATGGTGGTGAGTTGGTAGAAGGCCAACCAATTTCGCAAATCCATGAAATACTGTCATAAAAGAGCGAAGGCTGGGTGTAGTTCGACCGTACAATAATAACAACAAGAGCAGGCAGGATCTGGCTGGATGCGAGCCACTGGGATACACTCTCGGCTATGACCTTTATCCCAGAGTTGTACAATCCGCCTCTATGGATGTTGGCGCTCTCTACACTGTCGATTTGAAAGTTTCATATTTGTCCTTGTACACATTAGGCGCCTGCCATTTAGCTCCTAGTTGGTTCACTTGGCTACAGCTGTATGACCTTTGGTAAATGTAGTGAGAGCTCTGGTGATGCTGCCAGGTTTGATTGGTATCTGGTGTTTTGGGAGATGCGCCTTGTGTGAGAATCCAGATCCTTGATCCAGCCATCGTCACAGAGATATTCCCATTCAGGCGCTTTCGAAGACGGCCCTTCACGTATGCTCATAGGGATTTAGCAAAAGAATAGCTTGTTACTCGCTGGTTCCTCTGTGATGCTATGGGGAGATGAAGAACGTAAATTTAGGTATAGAGGTATTCTTAATTTAGATAACTTTATCAATAAACCAATCACTTCGAAATGCTTCTCAATTTTCCCTCTCCCTAAATTCTGAAGGTTGGTCTTGGCTCTATTTTACGGGTATTCACCTTTGGGGAGCCGATTTCTGGCGAACTCTAACATCTGATCATCTAATAGCGAGAGTAGAATTGGGTCTTCACCAGCAATCATCCAAGAGTGGTCGTGAGCCAATGCGACATGAGCTCCGTAATCAATTTCCAATGAACGGACTTTGCGGACAGTCTGCTTCGCCGCATCCAAATCTTCGTGGAGGCTGCAGTCCTGATTTAAAGGACCTTTCCAGGTTTTAAAATCTGCTTTACCTTCTAAAAGAGCCCTGCGTCGTTTGTCAGAAATTCTTTTGCACATGGATGTGCCATGAGCACCACATGACGTACTTGGAATGACAGCAGTCACTTGCTATGATCACCCATGATTCGCTGGGCAGGCGAACCGCCGCTGCAAGATTGCCAGGCATGTGACCAGGAGCTTGAAGCACCCACATGCTACCGTCACCGAAAAAGTCGAGAGCTCTCTCGAAAGGACCAAATTGCTGCCACTCGCCCTGCAGTTCAGCACAGTTTTCGGTAGCCTTCTCAGGGTGGAAGAAGTTGGCGTCCCATTGACCTTTCACGTCGTACGGCTCATCGTGAAATTGGCCCGGGGTACAATGCATAAATGTACCAGGTCCAAAGAGACCGAGCGCTTTTGGGAACATTCCTTTGATGGGTCTAGAATGATCCCAGTGGTGGTGACTGTATTATAACTGTTAGAAAGTACGATTTGAGCATGTATCGAACGCCCTTACCTAAATATTACGGCGTCAATGGTTTCGGCCGCTACACCATGCCTTTTGAGCTGTTCTGGTAACGATAGTCGAGATTTGACAGGCTCAAGCACATCTAGAATGTGCTTGACACTGTAGGCTGTGTACTCATTGCGATCCTAGATTCGTATCTGCCGTTACTAAGTTGTCCCCAAGGCCATAGGTGACTTGCTTAAAAAGGCCAAAGTGAATTTTCAAGGGCACACTTGGCCTGAACTTACATCACTGAGACCAACGTCCCATAGAATATGTCGACCGCTAGGCTCATGGTGGATATGAAACGCCCATGCGTAGCAGCGAAATGGTATCGACGAAGCGCCGGCGTGAATCATGTCATAGTTGGCTGTGAAACTGCCACCGTCAAGAAGACGGACGTGGACTGATCCATTGCTCACTGGGAGAGGTGGCAAAGTATGAGAGGTCTCCATGATGGATTTCTGGGCCACAAATGAACAAGCGACCCGGGAGAGTGTTGCGATAAGCACTATTGCACCTATATTAGAACTGAGATCACGAGCATGCGATCACGAGTTGGCAGACCCGACGTGGAATGTGGTATTGAGCCGAAATTGTCCTCCATTCTTCCAAGTCGGCGGGCGCTTGCATAGTTACACACATTGATTTAGATCATCTAATGCATCGGCAGCCCCACCGAGAGCAGTGTTTGTGTGGGGTAAAGTCGAAAAAGGATACGGTTTCGGAGTTAACCCGCACAAAGTCCAAGTAAGGTGGCTTCCTGCGGGATGTCTTTCACGCAATAATCGGGCCGCGCCAAGACCATGATAGCGCGGGAGCAAAAGCCAATTTTCCAAATCACGGCTTTTACCTTTTGAGGCAGTCTCTCATTCTAGATAATAACGCAAAGTACTGAAAAGTACACGTATCGAGCCAGTAATCACACAAAAGCTTGCCGTATTAACGCGACATAAGACAACAAATCGCTCTCACCAAAATCATCGGCAAGAGTCTTTCTACGTCATTGAATCAAAATAATTCTTCAGAATGAATGGCAATGTTGGATTCGTGGGTAGGATAGCCTAATTTGTTTCTGGACGAATATGAAGGGATTAATTGTGTTCTAGGACTAGGAGCCATGGGCTACGGAATGGCCGGAAATATGCGTAAAAAGATGGCAAAGGAAATCGCTCTATATATATTCGATGTGAATTCTGCTGTATCGGAAAGGTTCAAGCGTGAGTTTGAGTCTTTTGGTCCGGTACAGATCGTGGGTAGTGCCAAAGAAGCCGCCGAAGAATCGAACGCTCTGATATCGATCTTGCCATCTGCCGCCATTGTTGAACAAACTTTCCTGGACCAGAAAACGGGTGTGAAAGCCGCAAAGAAGAACAAAGAAAGAATCATTCTGGAATGCAGCACGATTGATAGCCCCACTGCTGAAAGGGTGGGCCAAGAAATCATGGACTCAGGTTCGGGTCTTTACATTGACAGCCCAGTGTCGGTAGGATTTCCCCAAGCAATACGAATGCAAGATCGTAAATATGTTCCATACAGTTCTCAACGCTAACGTTTTATTTATTTGAAAGGGCGGCATGCCGGGTGCCAAAGCCGGGACACTATCTTTCATACTTGGTTATTGCGAACCAGTTGAGCCACGAAGTTCGGTTGATGACCGTGTTCTACAGATCGTTTTGAAAATGGCCAATCCCGAGAAAATATTCTGGTGTGGTGGATTGGGCAAAGGAACCCTGGTTAAAATTGTCAACAACTATCTATCCGGAACCATTTTGCTGGCAAATTGCGAAGCCATGGCCCTCGGGATCAAGAGCGGCGTAGATCCTGCATTACTGTACAACGTGGTGATGAACTCAACCGGACAGTCTTTTATGTTCACAAATGTAAATCCTGTCCCAGGCCTCTCACACTACGCACCTTCGAATCGAGATTACCAGGGCGGGTTCAGAGAGCCCATGATGATCAAGGATATGACTTTGGCCATTGACGCGGCCGTGAAAGTAGGCATTGAGCCGAGTCTGGCAAAAACAGCGAGATCGGTATATCGATTAGCTTCGAATGATGTATATGTGGCTGAGAGGGATGCTACCGTTGTGTATGAATGGTTGATGAGACAATGAAAATTTAGCTTGATAAACAGGCCAGGCTAGTAGGCACAATTCAATACTTGCACTATCTAGTTCAAGGCTTCCTGAACAGATTCCATAATATCCGGTCAACTGTCGACTTGCACAGCGCAAGCTAGTAAGAACGTGTGCGGGGGGTGATTCGATTTCCAATGCTTTGTGCGGTAATCCGGAACCCCACATATAGCGGTGCTGGTGTGGGATTCCAAACGTAGATGCACCATTTACCTATTCGGACACGTACCAGACCCCTACCTCATCGGGCATCACACGGCAGAATTGGGAGTCGAGTCCGCCCTGAAGCAAACCACAAAAGGAACTCCTTGGCAGTTCTGAAAATAATTACTGGAGCATATCTTCTCCCATTTGAATACTAGAGCTTGAAAACCCTCCAATACCAACAATGACGCAAGACGACAATGCACACAAAAGGCCGATCAAAGTTGCCTCGATATCGGGATACTCTGACGACCGAACAGATGCTCTCGCCATGGTACTTAGTGGGCCTATCGAAGTTGATGCCATCGTTGGAGATTACTTGGCAGAGATGAATCTATCGTGGCGGAAGGCGGAAATGAATGTGGATGCATCCAAGGGCTACGATCAGTCCTTTATCAGCGCTTTACACACTGCAAAGGCGGAGCTCGGCCGAAGGCTTGACGCGGGCACTTTCCCCAAAATTCTGGTCAATGCGGGGGCCCTCAACCCAAAACAGCTTGCAGTCGATGTTCGCAGATTTCTCATATCGGAGTTTGGGGATGCTGGAGAGGCGCTCAAGCTCGCCTATATCACCGGAGACAATGTTCTTGATATTTTAGGAGGCCAGGTCGCCAAGAGCAATGTCAAAAATCTGAATACGGGCGAAACTCTAGATACGTGGCCGCACAAAGCAGTTATTGCCAACGCGTACATCGGACAATCAGGGTTTGTCGCGGCGCTTCGAGGTGGCGCAGACATTATTCTAGCCGGACGGACCACTGACGCTAGCAGCACGCAGGCGCTTGGCTCTTGGTGGTTCAATTGGGGATCTGATGAGTATGACAATCATGCGCTGGGGCTAGTGACTGGCCACTTGATTGAATGTGGCAATTACGTCGTGAGTACATCCAGTCGCTCTTCCATTAGTCGCAGTCCCGAGACACTGACTATAACGATCAGACAGGAGGGAACTTTTGCGGCTTCAAAAGCATTCAGCCGTATTTCAAGCTGGGCTATCCAATTGCCGAGATGTATGATGATGGCCATTGTATTGTGACCAAGCAACCAAACCAGAATGGCCTGGTTGACATTCATACGGTACGTAGTCAGCTCATGTATGAGATTCAGGGCAGATATTATTTCAATCCCGATGTGATCGCAGATCTCTCTTCTTTAAGCGTGGAGCAAGAAGCGCCTGACCGAGTCCGCATCAGTGGATTCAAGGGTCTCCCACCCCCGCCGACTCTCAAGGTCGCCGTTCAGGCAGTGGGCGGTTACCAAGCAGAAATGTTGGTGTATGCTACAGGATTAGATATTGAAGAAAAGACACAGGCTTTAAAACGGCAACTTCAACAGGATATGTTGTTTTATGGTGACCACAGGCACCAACTGCCAAAGCTTGAGGTCCAGCTCTTTGGCGCAGCGAAACGAGACCCGTCTTCAAGTGACGCGGCGACTGTGGTCATTAGAATCTTTGCACAAGCTGCAAAGGTCGAAACCCTCACCACTTTCAACCTCCAAAAATGTGTGATACAGAACCTTGGCCAAGCATACCCTGGCTTTACACCAAACCTGGAATACCATCGCACCACGGTTCCTCGGCCACACTTTACATACTTTCCTGGCCTCATCAGCCGGTCAGAGGTCAAGATTAGAGTCCATTGGGAGGGGCTGGAGACCTTTGAGGATATATCCGACAATCCTATTGGCGTCAGCAACCTGGACGGTGTGCAACAAGAGAACTACGAGCCTACACAAGCAGTTGATCTTTCTCAATTCGGCCCCACAATACGAGTCCCGCTAGGCCACAAAGTCTTTGCACGGTCTGGGGATAAGGGTTCCAATGCCAACATTGGGTTTTTCCAACAAGACAATACCCAGGAGGCGTGGGACTGGTTGCGATCGTTCCTCTCAACCAAGCAACTGGTTGAGCTTTTAGGAGAGGAGGCAAAGACGGTTTCTAGGATGGAAAGGGTTGAGTTTCCCAACATGCAATGCGTTCACTTTGTCCTTTTTGACTATATAGGAGGAAGTGTGGTGGACACACCGAGAGCAGATAGCCTCGCAAAGGTAATGGCTGTTTTCATCTCTCTTGTATCCTTGCAGGAGTGGAGCTAACTTCATCTTGTCAACAGGGCCTGGCAGAGTTTCTCAGGGCAAGACTCGTCGATTTTCCACAAAGACTCTACACTGAGCCTAGAATCTAGCTAAATTAACCCACTTCTTCCATAATCCGGAACTCTGTGCCGCAAGACCTTGAACCTATCAGTAATAAAATTTATTTTGATTCAGTAGCCAGAAGTAAAATGATGTCACTCGACTTAATTGTGCCACAACGCTGACCGTGGCCGGCCATACATCCCACATCACCTAAATAGGTTAGCCTCATGTGGGGGAAGCCCGATTTCAAGGCCCACCCCGCCACTCTGGCACATTCGTACAATGTATATACCCTATACCTATCTATTTATCCTAGGATGGAACATGAGAGGGGCACAACACCTCGCGTATATTGATCACAGTACATCAATCTACATATCTACTTCTTGCACTACAACAAATCAGCCGGTGTCATATTTTTATCGTGAAGAGATTATGGCGGAAATCAAAGGGAATGACGAGCTTTTGACAAAGGTTCGGGGAAAAGTAGCTATAGTCACAGGTGCGTATGGTCCGCGTATGTCCTATTTTACAGAGTTCAATTGTTTTTAGGTGGATCAGAAGGCATCGGAGCCAAGGTTTCTGAGCAATTACTACATGCAGGGGCTCTAGTCGTCATCGCAGATGTGAAAGAGGCCGAAGGCCATAGGCTTGTTAAAACACTAAACGCAAGCCAATCGCACTGCCGGAAAGATAGCATAGTCTACAAGCATGTGGATGTGTCGGACTACAAATCAATTCTGGCGCTGTTTAAATACACAGTGAATCTGCATGGAAAGGTCGACATGGCTATTCACTGTGCTGGAATTACCGAGATTAAGGGGTGGTTTGATCCGTTGATAACGATGGACAACATCGATGAGGTAAAACTTACAATTTCAGGTCTTCCTATGGAATATATGAATTTTGGAATCATTATAACTAATTCATCAAAATTTATCATCAGCCACCGACATCCAAAGTGCTCGATGTCAACTTACTAGGCACAATCTACTTCACACAAGTTGCCCTAGCTGCGCTGCAACATGGCCGGCAGGAAGCCGACGTTGACAAGTCGATTACACTCATTTCATCCATAGCAGGATTTAAAGAGTCGCCGGGCCTCTTCATGTATTCAGCTAGCAAGCATGGTGTCATGGGCCTTATGAGATCCCTCCGTGGGTATCTGCCCTCAGTCTTCAAGGTTCGCCTCAATGCTGTCTGTCCATGGGCGACGGACACGGCAATGTTCAACAACATACGAGATGGATGGGTCCAGCAAAACCTCCCATTGAATACTCCTGAAGAAGTCGCGCGTATTATTACTTGGTGTGCTGCAGACGAGAACCTCCACGGGAAAGCTGTATATATCGCTGGGGGAAGAGGGTTTGACATTGAAGAAGGTATAGACCGCTTGGAGCCAGAATGGATGGGCAAGCAACAAGCTGAAGATCTGGCCAGGGGTCAGAAGTTCCTCGGTACCGTATGTTCCTGCAAATATGTCCGATTGGAGGAAGTCTTTGCTAATCTTGCCACATTCAGGGATCGCAATGGAGCAGAAAGGAGTAAAGTTCGGATACGCTGCCTCTGGCTGCACTTTAGTGTTGCATAGCTTGTACTCGTGGTATTATACCGCTACTGTAGACCAAGAAAATCAAGTTTCCTCTCTAGCAGTTAAGCGTAGCAGCTATATGAGTCCAAAAATGACAAGTATTACTGGATGGCACGCTTCTGCATAGTTTTCCATAGATCTGTCACAATGATGGAAGCGAGACATTGAAGGTAATCAAAGGACTTGCAGTACTCTAAAGCGTGCATAAAATATATTCATGTACTAAATCCGCTTCTAGCAGAACTGGGACTGATGCATCTAAAGGTTTGAAACTCTGGAAGTGGCAACTCTCTCTATGTCCGAGTTTCTGACGTCTTCCACATTCGTTCGGTGCTGCTCACGATACCTAGCGGGCCAAACGCCACAACGGCCTGGGGCAAGGATGCCTGCCGGATCCAGCGCATCCTTGAGCCTGGAATTGAGTTTCGCAGCCGCATTGTTGTTCCAGGAGTACGTGTCCATAACGTTGTCCTGGAAAATGAGATGAGTCCTGTATTCGCCGTAGCCCTCTTTAGCAGCGTCATCAATCATGTCGTTCATGCATTGAACTGCAGCCTTTTGAGCCGCTCTGTTTCCACGATCATAAACAATGTTCACGATCAGGTGCATCTCGCGCAAGCCAATACAGTACGCCGGAAAGATGTCTAGCCCGGCTTCCTTGTGACGGCGCTTGGCGATCTCCAGGAGCTTTATGGCATCGCGGCCCCGGATCGATGAGACGGGACTGAAGAACACATGGGCGCCATTGGGTAACCAGTTGAGCCAGGCTAGCTCATGTAAATCGGGGACCCCCGAGGCAACGCGATGCCGAGCCCAAAAATAACTATTCTCCGGGATGGTTGCAGGGTCAATTCGACGAGCACCTGGAACTTTCATAAACTCGGAGTGAATCATGTCCAACTTGGGCTTTCGTATTTGCTCTGGGCCATAGGCAGTTCCATAGTATATCCACGTGCATTCGCCACAAGGGAGTTTGCGAAGCTCCTGATGAACGATGTTCATGGGTATGGGTCCCTCTCCTTTGTAGAAGTCGCTGCGCGGTCGACCAATTGCGGCAACCTCTTGGATACAGTGCTTCAGCTGCGCAACATTCTCGAGAATATTTCTTATTCTCAGAGGGCGAATAATTTCACACTGTCCAGTCAGCGCCCTTTACCAGATTACCATATAGTGAAGAAGCTACTCACTAATTGAGCTAAATCTTCTTCCTTGGGGAAGGTGTACATCTGGATAACATTAGTGTTGGCTGTTACTCAAGTAGAGAAAAAACGATACTCACGAAACTTTCAGACCCTCCAGGATTAGGCATCAATGTCATGCCCATTTTCGTCACAATTCCAAAGTTTGACTGTGAAAATAAGCCACTGGGATCATGTCAACCAGTACCCAAGAACTAGGGGACATTTTGATAGAAAGCATACTCATGCAGAGGTCCAAAACCATAAGGAAAGTTCTGCCATGCTGTAGAACCAGGCATAGCGCCCATACCCGTTCGAACAATCTCACCGGTGGGAAGTACTGCCTCTATACCTGAATGCATTCCCCAATGATCTCCGTACGGGGTATAACCTACACCACGGTCAAGAGTATTTCCAAGCACAGAGCCGCCTCCCAAGTCGGGAACGTCAATCCACATGTGTTTGTATCCTCGCTCTTGAATAGCCTCATATAGTGCGTAAAACGACACGCCAGGTTCAACGAGGCATGTGTAGTCGTCGGGGTTAATGTCCAGAATCTTGTTCATTCGTCTGCCGAGATCGACAACCACTGACCCTCGAACTCTAGGAGCCGCGCCACCATATCCAACTGGAAGCAAAATCAGTATCAAGTGTGTGGCGGGGCTAGTAGAAAAAGCCTACGATTTCTGCCCATGGAGATAGGGTAAATGGGAATCGAATGTTTATTTGCCCAGCCAACGATGATCTGAACATCGGCCGTATTGCCAGGGTACACTGTCGCCGAGGAGACGGTTTCCTCGACATCGACTAGATTGAACGCGTCGTGGGTATTTGGGTCTATGCATTTGACTGGTCAGAATTACTGTGAAAACACCATAGTTTTATTCATTTCTTGGCTCATGACGTACGCTCCATATACCTGTACAAATATTAGCGGGTTACAAGTCTTGAGTGGCCTTTAAACAACTAACCATCCGTCGACCAAAGGCTGATCATTGATCACGACATGTTCTTTACCCAACGCAGTTCTGAGCTCCTCGATGGCCTTGCCGAACGCCCGTTGTGAAATACCATCTGGGAGAGCGGGCGATCGGGTTCTCTGCGTCCGTGCATCCTTGGTCTGATTTTGGTGAACCAATGCCTTGAATTCTCGTGCCTTATTCAGCAAGCGGTTGGGAATACCAGAATATCGCTCTGATAGCGTAGGAGGGTCTTGCAACACTATGTCGGAGCCGGAACTCGTTGGACCAGGATTGGTAGGCAACACCATTGTGAATAAATGTTCCAGAAGCGATAAATAATTTTCAGAGACGTATCTTGATTATTGTTTTGCTTTTCCTTTAAATCTCATACTGGTCGACCAGCTGTACCATGTAAATCACTGCTTTGATGTGGGGTTGTTCCGGTACTCCGTGTCCAAAAAAGGGTATGTGGGATAGCCCCGACAGCCCTGGAATGTGGATTGCTGAAAATGACTATAGCGCCAAAGTCCAAGTTGGTCACCACGCAGGGCGCTTGCTACGATGGTATCAGCCACTCTAGGCCTCCTTGATCTACAATTCCCGGTCTCGTGCAGCTGCCCATCTTGCGGCCATCGTGGAGATATATGCGAGTTACATATCTCGAGTCCAGCATCATGCAGGCAGAGCAGCAAAAAGATGGTGATTCGGGGCATGCACAGCAACAGCATTGCTGTGATCAGTGCGAGGCCTCGTTTACACGGCTGGAGCACCTGAAGCGCCACCAAACAATGCATACTAAGATCAAGGCCTTTGCTTGTGTTTTTTGCTTCAAAGACTTTGCTCGAAGGTTCGTGATCAATCGAGTGAGCTCTGTCGCCCATCATCCTACGCCGCACCGCCTCTTTCCTTTGCTTTTTTTTTTTTTTGGCAATCAATGATCACGCACTATGGGACCGCAATATCTAACAATGGTTGATATAATCATAGCGATGTCCTCCGTCGCCATTATCAGAGCTGCAAACTGGCCCAGCAGGCGGACACAACGTCCATGACCGCGAATCGGCGAGTTAACCGCGCTTGCATTCCGTGTAGACAGTCGAAAGTAAAATGTTCAGGGCGTCAACCTTGTGAAAGATGCCACAGCATGGCCCAGGGACACCTATGCCGGTTCACCCTGAGAAAGCCTAGGCTGGCAGATGACAGACGTGTGAATATACCGTCAAATGAAGCCGTTTCAGGTCAGACAGGCAAAGAGGCAGCACCAGAGGGCGCTGATACTCATCTTGATCCATTACATCAAGCTGAAGAACTGGCAGCCAGATCGCCAAGTCTATCTGCTAGTATTTTAAACCACCAGGAAGACACACAAATGTCCGATTTGCAAGGATTGCCTTCCGACCATCAGGTTAGAAAGAATAGTTCGGATGAAATGGCATTTGGAATCATCTCAAATCAAGCTAGCCTGACTGCAGGGGAATCTAATTTGAAGGCAACACACTCTGCGACCGAATCATCAAGGAACAACGCCAACACATCTGATTTTGCTCTCAGTCCCAGTGTGTTCCTTGACATAGACCTACTTGACTATGGCATTCTTGATAGCTCTCTCATGATGCTGGATTACCAAGGCCAGGCATACTCTATAGAAAGCACCTCGGCTGACGAGATCCAGGGGTCTCCCGAAGAGTCTCAGGTCGAATTAGACGGAAGGGATAATTATGAAGCAAACTTGCTACCTAAAGGAATCAATCTGATGCAGGTATCTCCATTGCAAGCTCATCGAACACAGTTATTACGTTACGTTGAGGAATCGTCTTTGAGCCAAGGAAATCTGCATCATTGGTTAAATCCCGACAACATGGCCCGCTACCTCAGCTCGTACCTAAATTCCTTCCATCGACACACGCCATTGCTTCACCTGCCCTCTTGGAACATAACTACCACTAGCTCCAGACTGCTGTTCTCAATGATATTGATGGGCGCTGTATATTCTGGAGATTTGGATGGGAAGAGTACTACAGATAGGCTATTTTGCAATCTGGTGCATAGCTTTGCTTGGAGTTCAGACGATGGCTTGCAAACCGGATCCCCCGCTCAACTTGACACAATCCAGGCAGCATACATAGCTATACTGGTAGAGGCGTTCTATCTTCCAGCCCAGTCACATCGCCCGCCTGCCGACATAGAGCGGCTCATCATCGAGGCAAAGAGAGCAGGAATCTTCAGCGTTGGTCGTACACCGCGCGAGCCTCAGGATCTGAGATGGAAAGAGTGGTCAATCCAGGAAAGCAGCAGAAGGTTTGTTTTGACATCACACACAAGCTCCGGACTATGATTCCTACTGCCTCATAAATTTAGTGCTAATTAATCTTAGAACTGCCTTTGTTCTTTACCTTTTTGACGCGGTACAAGCAATCGTGTTTCAGCAGCAGCCTAGGATCCATTTGGACGATCTCCGCATGTCTTTGCCATGTGATGAGAGTCTCTATTGTGCTGAGACTGAGAAGGAGTGGCAGGAGATGCACGTTCATACGCAGGATCTTACCAAAGTTGAATATCCCATTCTATTGGCGCTCTTCTTATGTCACCGACCTCTGGAGATGAAATTCAATTTTAGTGTGATGGGTGGGTTTATAATCCTACATGGTCAGCACCTCTCAGAGTCAAATTTGGTGCCCCATACTTACACACACGATCAGGTATATTGTTGCATATTGCAGATTATCAAACGCTACACCATCTTCAGGCCGAAATCGAAGGACTGGGAGAAGCTGAGAAGAGCTTGCGAAAACATTTGGCACTTAGTCAGGCCCAGATCGCGGACAACGCTCTTCAGCTTTGGCTCAAGGGATGGAATGAAACCCTCTCGAGACGAGCATCAATAGGTTCCCAAGGACTATACAGGGATCGAGCCCTTGTGTATTGGGTACTGGGCGATATTCTCAATCAACATGAAAGTGTGCTGCGCGATCGGAAGATGAATAGCTCGGTCTTGAGGAATGGCATGTGGCAGACGAAGATACCACGTCTTCTTAGGCAGATAACTATGCTAGTAGACTCAGCCAAGTTCGATGGTAGAAATGGCAGCATCGCTCCTGATCTTCGGGGCAGGATGGCTTCATATCTTGGCGCTGTGGATGGGGGCGTTGATGCAGATGACCCTGAAGAAGACATGGATACGTTGATGATAGACTACATCATGAGGAGGGAAAATAAGTAGCAAGAAATAAATGGCTCATTTAAAATCACATGTCACGGAGTTACTGGCCGTTGCGGTCACCCCATCGGGATCTTGAATCGGTATTAGCTAAAACGGTGGGTCCGGAATTATAGATGAAAGTGAAGAATATCCGACCTCTGAGCACAAGATCAGAGTTTCCACACCCGGTGAAAGTATCGCCAAGAATCTCCCGGCTCCCGCAGGATACGATACTGCCACCGGATCCCACCCCACATGAGACCATGGGATCTACTTTGTCTATTTACTTAATTTCAACAGTTGGATGTGAAATCTAATGTGAATGCTTTCGCAGGGTGGCAACCAGGGTATTTCCCAACAGGGTAAAATGCGTGAGCTTCAAGGCCAAGTTGCTGTGAGCGCGGCTGGAACAGAGATTCCTTCTCTCGGCTTGGGTACGTTTGAACCTAGCTCTGGAGGGGAGAATCGCTGTAGAACCGCGGTCAAAGAAGGCATATTGGCTGGCTACCGACACATTGACACAGCTGCCTTCTATGAATGTGAGGAAGAGGTTGGTCAGGGCATCCAGGATAGCGGTATCCCGAGAAATAAACTCTTCGTTTGCACCAAATTGTAAGCCGCTGACCATTTGGAACCACCTTCCACATTTTTGTGCTGATGTCCCATAAGTTGGCAGCAATACCACCAACCGGAAGACGTGGCCAAGAGTCTTGACAACAGCTTGTCCCGGCTGAAACTGGACTATGGTAAACAGACCAAGACCCTGTGCTGACTGTTGTTAACTGGATTGCTTTAGTCGATCTTTACCTTATGCACTGGCCGTTGGCCTTCGAAAGGACGGAAAACTATGATGTTCTCACTGCAGCTGACGGCAGGGTACGTTCCACATGTTGATAATATGTGCACTATCATTATGAAGAATGTCTATTGAAATCGAGTTACAGCCGGTGGTAAACAAAGAACTATCTGAGAACCACGAACGCACATGGAACGCAATGGAAAGTTTGGTTCGCTCAGGGAAGACCAGGGCCATCGGAGTATCTAATTTCAGCATTCCTCAGTTGGCCAAGCTCCTAGAAGTTGCAGAGATCAAACCAGTTTGCAACCAGGTTGAGGCCCATCCATGGTTCCCTCAAAATGACCTTCTGGAATACTGCAAAAGCAATGGCATTATTTTGGTTGCGTACTCGCCCCTGGGGAGTCAGCCAGGAGCAATGCACACCGTGAACGCCAGGCTTCTTGATGATGAAGACGTCATTGCCGTTGCTAAAGGAACGGGTGCTGAGCCTGCCCAAGTACTTATTGCGTGGGCTCGTAAGTGTCAACCTCACATATGCGCCCGTAAAAGGTCAATTCTAACGGTGGCACAGTTCAACGAGGGACTGTTGCAATCCCAAAATCTGCGAGCCCTACTCGTATCAAAAATAACCTCAACGGTTAGTTTATGCTCACAAAGATTACAGAAAAGTCGGTTGACTGACAGCCTTTTACTCGCATGAGTGTAGTGTCGAAGCTGTCCGATTCTGACTTCAAAAGAATTGATGAAATTGTCCTTCGGAACCCAAACAAAAAGATCCGTTTCGTGAACTTTGATGGGCTTTGGGGCACTTCACAATTCGTACATGATTAATTCGCAATTGCTATCTATATCGCTTCATCTGGACACTAGTAGATCAAATCAAAATATTGCATCTTCAATTTTGTTAAGCTACGTAATTAACAAATGAGAACCATGAAGCTTTGAGATATTCTGGTAATTTATTAGAACCTGTGCAGTTTTTCGGTAACGAAAGCAATATTCTTCTAATTGACTATCTGATCCAGTCGCGGGCCTACTCGCCACGCAAGAATCGCTGCAAGGCTCCCCAAAGCAGGTCATGACTATGCTTTTCTAAAATTCTTGTGATAAATGGCCGGCGCTTAGAGTCGCCCGTGGTTCCAAACGTGGTGTCCGGATCCGTGGAGTGTCCGAAGACCTTGAAATTATCAGAGGCGTCTTGCGACCACGCAGGCCATCCCGGCTGACCATTATGGACAAAGCCAATGATGGCCAGACCAAAGTCTCTAGCTACCTGGACCTGCGGCAGTGGAAGTAGATCATTGTAGTTTTGGAAGGCATAAGCCACATCGAGAACATGGCTGGCCTTGCCTTGCAGTGGCCCAGGGAAAGGGTTCGCCGCGTTGAAGTGGAAAAGGTAACGTCCTTTGGTATTCGGCCAGCCTTTCAGCGCAATTCCAGTAGGAGCATAGAATGCAATGTCGGTGAGTAATGCCACAATTCTAGCAAAGCATCTTTCGTCTGAATCGGAATCGGCGATCTGATAATCGGTAAGGATCGAATCCGCAAGTTGCGGTGTCTGGCTCAGCGACTTCATCAAAGAGGTAATGAATTGAGACCCAATGTCCTTCTTGCGAGCAAGCAAGCCTCCACTCATAATGTATCCCTAAAGATGTTTGCGTCAGTAATCGTGGGCATCATGGCAAAGTCAACCCATGAGCTTGCCACCAATGGGGACCGAAAAAGAAAACTGAAATTTGCTCTGGATCTCTTACGTCTGCTTGACAGTCGCCAATAAGCAAGTCTTCACACCAAGCCTTTCCGGGAATTCTGTCTATATCGGCAGCGTTTTGAACATCTTCCGAAGTCAGTGCTCTTGAGAACAGTATGCCATCAATCACAGGGCGGTTAGGAATGCCCGTGGGAACCATATTGATCATGTCTTCGGGCGGAATTGTGCGGAGCTTCTCAACCCTCTGCTCTGGGGTCAGGTCCTTCAAACCAAGGCTGTCAATCACTTTGTCATAGGCCGCATTAGCTTCCTCAAGGGGTATTGGTGGCATAAGAAGAGCGTGCCCACCCATGCTGATCACCCGACGAAACAACGGTGTTTTGTTGTGCAACAACAAGGTGACAGATACTCCTCCACAGCTCTCACCAATAGCAGTCACGTTTTCATAGTCGCCACCGAATCCGGCAATGAACTTCTGAATCCAAATAAAAGCGTTGATCTGATCTTTGATACCGTAATTCCCATGAAAGCCGGCCTCTTGTAGTTCTGTCGAGGCCAGAAAGCCGAAAATATTCGTTCGGTAACTAATTTGAGGCGTCGCAGTCAGAACACCGGATCAACGCATTTAAAGACATCCGCAATTCGGGTTTTCTTACTTCAGTGAGATCCCAATGAATGGCATTCCGCTCTCTATACCAAGCCTAACCAGCCTGCGCATATCGGTTTGAGGCCAGAAGTTGGCTCCAAACAAAAAGCCACCTCCATGAATCCAGACAAGTACGGGCAGTCGCTTCCCAGCAGGAATGTCCTTCGGAACCGTGATGTTCAAGTTTAGACATTCTGTCTCACTTTGACCAGGTGCATCGCCTGACAGAGGCAACGCCTTCTGGATGAGATTATCTTGTTCGCGCTGTAAAGCACTTGGCATCTGTGGGCAAGCTGGCCTGTCAAAATAGACGTGTCAATTCTGCTCATCACAGCTCATTATTTCTATACGCACCCAAACTTTGTTGCATCCTCTCCATAACGCTCTAATAGTACTGACTCTTCAAATCTCCCCTTCACCGAGGCGTACTTTATGCCTAAAAATTGTGCTATTTGATCATCAGCTTCAACACCTGTGAGCTGGCCTAACAGCTCATGGTTAATAGTGATTGTCTTGAGACCCATGACTACGGCTCAAAAATGTGATGCTCTCAACGATTGTAATAGTTCCGGTTGCTAACCTCGTTACGATCTACATCATTGGCATTTCAGTAAGCGCGGGACCAAATAACTGACAAAATGTACCCCACCAAATTCGACAAACCCACTCAACCATTGCTAGAAATGGCAATAGTTGAGCCATACTCCACCTCGGCCCCCCACATCCGTTGAACCGAGACTATTCCTGACTTGGGCCAGATAAGTTGGGAAGTTAGATTCGATCGGTGCGGCTGTCTAATGCATATACTTTTTGCCCATGCACAAGAATACCATTCCAACAGAATCGAAAGAAGGAGGAATTAGAGGTAAAGAAGGGAATTAAGAAAGTTTTATGCTGCGCTTTAGCGCACGGTTGTACTTGAAACGTCCATTTACCCTAAAGGCAACTCCGGCACCAAGCTGGGATGATCAATTAGGCCCCAAGACGAAAATAACAGATCATCATCCTCATCAGCTATGACAATGTTAATTGGAATGGTCAAAGACTTTGGTATGCTATGCGAAGTATTGCTAGATGTGGATTGAAGAATCGACCAATACAAGGGTTCCCCCGCGTTGAAGACCAAATATGATGTAGCCTTGCCCAGTTCTTCTAGCAGCCCAAGTCTTTTCACATTTCTGATATACATAATGATTAAGATGGTAAAATAAATAAAAGCGAATATGGTGTTTACATTGCCAATAAATATTTGGCCATATACGCTCTGTGAGCGGATGCGTTCATTCAGGCGAGCGTGCTCAAACTCGATACCGCCTCGAACCTCATTTCGGTTATTTCTGTGGGGGCTCATGCCCGCACTGGAAGGTAGGACATCACAATTATTTCTTCGTCCCCACGGGGGTCTGCACGGCCCGTATGTGAAGCGCAAAGAAGAATTGTCCCCCACAAAGGGCTAACCGGGAAAAGGGTAGCAGAACTGCTTAAAAGTCTACCTAGTTTTATAATGCCGATACAAATTTAGGGCCACTCCTCGTCAAGTCATTGCCGTAATAGAAGAACCAGCCCCGGTCTCACCCTTCAAATTCACCCGATACTTTGCACAGTAACCAACCCGGCAATTCGCTTTTACCCACCGCCAAAAGTTTTCCCCCACCTTCCCATACTATTTCTCTTTACTATGACTCAATCTTCACCCGTCAAGGTTCTGGTCGTAGGTGCCACAGGACATGGTGGCTCATACCTATGTGTAGAACTAGTCAATCGAGGTCACCACGTCACTGGTCTTGCTCGGCACCCGGAAAAGCTGGGGGACCACCCACTGTACACGCCATTGACTTTCGATGTCGTCGAAGCCAGTTTTGTGGACTTGATTGATGTATTGAAAGGCTATGATGTAGTGGTAAAGTACGCCACCTCCCCAGTTGATCGCTGTGCTTCCTGACACCCCTATGATGAATTTTTGACTGACCAGAATCGCAGCGAATTTAGTCCACATTCTCAAGGACATGAAGCTCTCACTTACAGTAGGTCTAAATATTTAACAAAAAGATAGACTAACTGCTAGCTAACCCGTACAAGTGCCGTTTGTTGAGATCACTAGGAAGATTGTTCGCGCTGCCAAGATAGCAGACCTATCATACTTCATTATGGTCGGCGGCGCTGGGAGCCTAGAACTTCCTCAAATTGAGCCATTTCTTGCCGCGGGCGAGTCTGGGTATTTTTGGAGGGCCGTAAGCATAGACTATGTGGTTTCAATAACCTAGGGTATACTTGCTGACGAAAAGCTTTTCATCGCGACCCGTAGTTTCGTCAAGCCTTTGCGGACTCTGAGGCACATGTGCAATACATGGAAGAGAGATTGGGGCCGCTTGGTGAGGGACTTCGAAAGCTTCGCACGGCAAGGCTCAAGGTTTTTAATGGCACAGCGACACCAGAAGACAAAGTGTTTATTCGAGAGTATCTGGAAAATGCCTTCAAGGGTGATTACAGTATGAATTTCGTCAAAGCAGCCCGCCTGACCTGGATGTTCTTCGAAGGAAGCAACACATGGAATTGGTCATACGTATCACCCCCTCCAAGGTATCGGCCTTGTGCCGGAGGGGAAGATTACAAGGTCACCGATGACAATTTGCCATTGGACGACAAGCCAAGACCTGAACATTACCAAGGCTGGTACAAGGAAGATCCCAAGGATCTAGAGGGCCGAATGAGAGGCATCTCTCTTATTGACTTCTCCAGAGCAGTTGCCGATGACGTGGAGACAAAGTTTGGCTTGCACCGACACTGGACCGCTACAACATCTCTCCAGGATGATACGCCCTATCCCAGCTACATCAACTTTGAGCTCGGCGCGCAGCCGCGGTCGTTCTACCAAAGAAATAGGACCAAGTGAAGGTGTTAACACACAAGAAACCAGACTACGAAAGAAGTGCTATAAGCCTTATCCAGTATATAGTTAGAGTCACCAGCGTAGTAAATAAAGTAGATTCAATCATTCCTCTCTCAGGCCCTGCAAGAACTTAATAACATGCTGAATACATATTCCTGGTTGTTCCACATAAATCTCATGCCCTGAGCTTTCCACAATACATAAACTTGAGTTGACTAATTCTGCGGCGATCTTGCGGGATTCACTGAGCGGAACTGGCCTGCTGTTTGTTGGCGCAAGAACTAATGTAGGACTCTTCACATTCAGGATGAATGGCCTTGCGTCAAAATGAGACAAGAAATCAGCAAACCCAGCCATTCCTTCACATTCGTTAGAGCCAATACCCTGCAGCCACCATTGAAAATAGTCATTTGATGTGGTGGGTGCAGTGCCAGAGTGACTGGCAAGTTTCTCAGCCCATTGACGTGGACCAAGTTGCGCCACACTTTGGGGCCAGTTTTCATAACCCATAGCAAGAAAATGACATGTCTCTGGTGGCAGCCATGCGGGGGATGATACTAAAATTAACGAAGAAACTCTCTCAGGATGTAGGGCAGCGAACGCCAGGCCCAGCTCTCCACCCGTAGATTCTCCTAGAAAATGAACCTTTTCGACCTTGAGGGCATCCAAGAAATCTACAATCTCTTTGATGATGGTCGCGATGTTGTATTCATAATTTTCGTATTCTCCAAAGGTCTCAGACCATGAATTCTTGCGTTTTGGGTATGAAGACCCCCCATGTCCCCTCAGATCACGTCGTAGCACAATGTACTCGCGGCAAAGAAAAGGAACCCAATGGTACCAGAACTGTCCTGAGCGAGCATAACCATGCTGAATGAGTATAACTTGCTTTTTCTTATCAGGAAGCCACGGATCAGTAAATGAATCCACGTAAAAGTGGTCAATTTGCCCATTTGGAAGGGTGATGGCATGTCCTGCCTGGTGAGTATACTGCGATAACGACATGGTCAAAATTGGTGTTTGGTGAGGTCGTCAGTGGCAAGTTAGTTGTGAATAGTAGGGAGTAAGTTCAAGTTGATAATACAGCGCTGGGTGATTCTCATGCCGTAGTGTCCGGTGATCAAGATGACGACCCATTGGTGGGACTCAAGGTTTGTTTGCCGTTCACTTAGATGTCCAAGTTATTCATGGCTTTCTCATCATGGACTTCAAAGTGCGTCCCTTATCGTATCGCCAGAAAAGGCTTGGTGGGGGTGGGGATTTTGCGAACCAAATCCCCGGCTCCTAGTTGTCATCTTGGCCAGTACGTGGGGTGGGGGAGGGTCATGTGTCAAGCCGGCCAGCGCAGGGGATCTCACACCAACTCCACTAACCATTTTAGACATCCAAATTCGGAATGTAAGTCCATGTAACATTGGCCGATATCTGTCGGCTTGAAAATGAAGGTTTCTGCTCCTGAGTGTATTGCGGTCAGCCGTCGCAAAACCCTTTCGCTCTGGAGGAAAATTATTTGTGCAGGTTTATCATCAACATTTACATTTCATCATGACAATCAAGACAAATACAGGCTTGAAAAAGGTA
The DNA here is from genome assembly GCA_020623665.1 of Calonectria multiphialidica. Lineage (NCBI taxonomy): Eukaryota > Fungi > Ascomycota > Sordariomycetes > Hypocreales > Nectriaceae > Calonectria > Calonectria multiphialidica. The sequence continues at coordinate 73,331 of JAHVYC010000001.1, forward strand.
ATTTTGATGCCTCATAAGGGCAAAAGCTTTTACTATTATGGGTGCTGACAAGCATTACAGATTATTGTGGTTGGAACTGGTCCAGCTGGATTGGTGCTATGTCTTCTATTGGCTAAAAACGGCATTGAGGTCGAATGTTTAGACATGGCCTCAAAGCTAGACGACCAGCCTCGGGCTACGCACTATGGTCCTCCCGCAAACCGTGTGCTTGCCAAGGTCGGCTTACTTGAGAAGATCCGTGAACAAGGGATCGAAGTGGGTGGCGTCCGTTGGAGGAAACCAGATGGAACCATCCTGGCTAAGATCCTAAACAGCAATCTGGGAGATAACCCAGATCGCATATCCTGCCTTCCCCTTAACCAACTGTGCAAACTAGCTCTCGAAGACCTGATGAAAGAGCCCCTGGCCACGGTCAGGTGGAACCACCGGGTGGACGAGATCCGCCATGATGAAGATCAGGCGACGGTGGTCGTCACCACGCCCGAAGGCGTCAAGGAGATGACAGCTGACTATATAGTTGGGTGTGATGGTGCAAACAGCGTCATCCGCAGACAGCTATTTGGACGAGACTTCCCTGGCTATACCTGGGACTTGACTATCATTGCCACGAACGTAAATATTCCAGTCCCAGAAAGGCATCTGCTAGAGATAAGAGAACGTTAACATTTATTTCTCACAGGTATATTACGATTTCGCCAAGCATGGCTGGACCGACTCCAACTTTGTCATCCATCCTGAGAATTACTTCATGGCGGCACAAATCCAGAAGGATGGCTTATGGCGAGTCAGCTATGGAGAAGTCTCCGGATTGAGCCTCGAGGAGTATAAGAAGCGTCAGCCTACAAAGTACGAGACAATGCTTCCCGGAAGTCCCAAGCCAAGCCAGTATAATATCACCAATTTTAGCCCCTACAAAGTGCACCAAAGGTTGGCACCGAAGATGAGGGTCGGGAGATTTTTGTTGGCGGGCGACGCTGCCCACCTATGTAACCCGTTGTGAGTCCATCCGAATGCATGTCTGTGATTCTTCAGCGATCTAATGGTCTCGCATTAAAAGCGGTGGTATGGGCCTGACTGGTGGACTGGTCGATGTTGGTGATCTTTTCGACTGTCTGAAAGGCATCCATGATGGCCGAGCAACTTCAGACATTCTCGACAAATATGACCACTTCCGCAGGCAGAAGTACAATCAATTCACAAACCCATTCTCGGAATCTAACCTCAAGAGAATGAGCTCGGATCCCGATACGGTGGATGCAAATGACCCCGGGCTTGCCATGATGCGTGAAGCAGACAAGTCTATCGAAGCATCAAGGGCTTTTCAGCTAGTAAGTTGTTTCTGAAAGTATCCGCGCATATCCGATTTAATAAATTATATGCAGGGGGTTCTAGAACTTGCACACGATATGACCCAATACTATAATAACAATGAGCAAATTGGGTAAGTTGACGTTCATCCAGGAAAGGACCACAGCCTTGAGATGCAACGACTTGTGAGGATTTCATATTCCATAGACCTGAGTAGTGGGCAATCAAATCATCATGCGAACTTTTCTGCCAAGGTTAAAACGTTTGTCAAAGCATTTGTGTACTCATTACATGTCTGCAACTAACTCTTTCGCGTCTGGAAACTATCAAGTCTTGTTCATCAAAATGTGGCCTCAATCGCGCAAGTTCTTCATTATCGCCATGTACGTCGCCACAGCAAGTATGAGCCAAATAGTGTTAAGCAGTTCGAAGACTCTTCCAAGGTTAATCCCACTGTAGTTTATTCATATTGCAAAGTTTTACTTTCGCAACCTAGATTATCTCTCTTCGATTCTGATCCACATCTCTTGCTGGATACACATCCAAATGGTGTAGAGCTTCCACGGAAGAGCTTCATTTACGACATGGGCGTCGAATTGATGCAAGAACTGAGCCACGAACTTGCTTAGTTCAACAAGAGCAATGTTCTTCCCGATACAAGACCTTGACCCGTAACCAAAAGTGACCAACATGCTATCCATGTACTTGGCCCGCTCAGGTTCCTCCAGCCAGCGTTCTGGCCGCCATACTTCGGCATCATCTCCAAAGACTTCCTTACTGCGGTTCATAGCCCGTGGGCTCATGCTAATGTGAGTGTTGCCCGGTATGAAATATTTCCGAATAGTGATACCCGCAGGGGGGACGACTCTGGGTAGCTGGAAAATAATACTAGGGTGAAGACGAGTGCTGTGAGTTGAACGTCAGTCATCACTATATCTCATAAAAATCATTGGCAAACAATGCAGCCGTCGTTTGATTGCGTGCCCCAAATAGGACTTTCAAAGCGATAATACTTGCCTTTCCTTGACAACAGCTTGTAGCAATGGAATCTCGAGGCACTGTCTGTAAGTGATTTCATTTGAACCAATGTTATTTTCTGCCCAATATATATCGAGATCCTTCTGAAGTTGTCGATATTTAGCTGGATTGAGGAGAAGATATCCCAGGCAGGCCTTAATTCCAATACTGGTTGTGTCAGCGCCCGCACCTAGGACATTAGCAGCTTCAGAAAGGACATCTTCGTGAGATATTGGCTCCCCTTTGTCAGTTTTGGCTTCGAAAAACTGCTGCAGCATGTCTCGGCGATCACTGTTACCCCTTGCACGGCGCTCCAGAATCCTCTTGTTCACCTGGGCCAAAAAGTTTGGATACGCATTCACATTGTCTTTACCAATGTACCGGGACAGGAACTTGGATACTGGGTTCCGTATCCAGCTGCACAATGACATAATCAGTAATGCTGGGCCTTATGACAGGGGTGCCGGAGAATTTACAAAGTCTGTCCTGGCATATACCCCAAGTTCCCCATGTTGATGAATGCTGTCAAGACGGAATCCATAATACCATGTTTGTCTTCACCAGTTTTGATAAAGCCAAAGGGCTCACCGAAACCAAGCTCGCCAACGACATCGTAGGCGAAGGCAGAGACCCACCAGTCGAGGTCCAGCATCTTGCCTTCCCGAGCCATTTTGTGAAACTGGATCCACGTATCGTTGGCAACTTGCTGGATAAAGGTCTCGGCCGCAAGCACAGACGACATAGAATAGGCTTGTGCTACTTGACGTCTCCTTTTCGCATGTTGACCAATGTTGGTTTCTGCGAAAAAGCTGATGGACTTGTTTTTGGATGGGTTCCAAACATGATACCTGGTACCTCAACCTTAGTGACATTCATTTATTTTGGGCTGGGAGAACCCGCTTCAGCTCGCTGTGGATATACCATACCAATCAGTCTATTTGTAATGATCAGCATTCTCGTCTCTTGTTTCTTTGGTCAAACGGAGACACTCCGCCGACTTACCTTGGGCGCGGCCTTCGCGTAACTGTAGAGCTGGCGAAGAGCATCATGATCGACGAAGCTGACCTCATTCGGTGCTATGCGCACCACAGGCCCATACTTCTTGTGAAGTTGTTCAATATCCCTATGCCAGTTTCCCTGGTAGTATTTCAAAATCTGCCACCCTCTGGTGAACTTCGCCAGTAAAGGGCCAGGCACTTTTGCCAGAGGAGAGAAGAAGGCTTGATAGCAACGCAATGCAAATAGTCCACACAGAAACAACAATACGATATACACTGTTGGTGATAGAGTATCTGCTCTCAGCAGATTTAGTGGACTTTTAGCCAGTGCCAGAGTCCGCGACATTGTTTCGAGGGGGTTCCAATACGTGGTGGCTTACAAGGGCAAGAGCTGTTAGATACTAATGATTTACAGGTGTTGTAGTCGGGATTCTCAACTACTCATGTATCTTGAAACGCTATCCGCGATCCAAATATGATTCATTTCTACAGTGCCACTGGAGCAGTGTCACTATGGCCCCGAAGAAGAACGTGGGGTAATCCCATCGATTCAAGGTGGCGTGCCGGAGGGTTTGCGGAGTACATGAAGCATTGGCTGCGAGGCCTCGGCGACTCCACTTACAGATCCAGAATTGACAACAAGTCAAGAATTCTTTTGGACTCGAGTGGCCAGTACCCAAGATGAGAGTAACTACCAGGACATCACTTTGATAGATTGACAATGTAAGGCCCCCAATACGGATGGGACAGACAAATTCAGGCTTGGCAAATAATCATACAGATCCCAATGACGTAGGCCATTTATCAAAACCACCCACTATTCATACGTATTATTACCAACTGTTGGTGAAAACAGTACCTGATAGATGGTTCTGGAACGGGGACCACAGCATTGTGTTCTGTCAGGATACGCTTCAGGGTAGGTACATTAGGCTTGTTACGATCAGAGCTGGAGCAATTCCTGGCCCATTTCTAATTATCTATAATTCATACTAGTCCGGGGGAATGTTGGGTATAGCATAAATCTCTAATCCAGAGATAGATGGTGCTCAGCAAAAACAGGAATGGGAAATATCATCCTCCGATAAGATCACGTTCGCCTATCCCATATTGCCTAATTGGGAAATGTGGGATGTCCTAGCAAAGACTAAGCGCAGTGACCAGCCCGAGTCTCCACATTTCATGGGATGGTGGTTAGCGAATTAATTGCGTGGAGTGAATCAGCAATTGCTCGCTGGATTGAGAAAAATGAGGGTGTATCTTACACCAACTAGGCCGGATGATCATGCTCCGAATCTCATGAACATAAATGTGACACAGGCCAAAAAAGAAAATCGCTTGAATATTGACTCTGGCGAGTAACAAGTACAGCTTTCGGATCACTAACTCACTCAATTTACGTTAATTCGCCATTCACAATCTCCACTTATCCCATCCACCATACCATGTCTTCTCAAACTAAACAAAGCGACATTGCATGGTGGGACCATGGAGAGCAGACTCATTCTCTACATCTATCACCAGCTGTGCCTATGGACGTGAACATCAATACGTGGTCTCGATTTGGACAGGTATTTGAAGCTTACGAATACAGCGGCTGGATTGACGAGAGTCTCTCATGGAAAACCGACTGCTACATCGGTGATTGGTCCTCCCTCGCTAAAGCCAGGGTCACTGGGCCGGAGGCAAAAGCTTTCTTTGAATTCATCTCTACCAACCGGTGGCCTGACTTCAAGCCCGGTCAAGCCAAGCACGCTATATTCTGCCAGGATAATGGCAAAATTGTTGGCGACGGTCTAGTTCTGATGCTGGCTGAGAATGACTTTCTCTTTACAAGCGGACCTGGTACCGTTTGGGCCACGTATCAGCTGCAATACGGAAGGAAGAAGTTTGACGCCTCTCTTGAGCTTGTCACTGATGACTGGTGTCTGCTCCAAGTTCAAGGGCCAAAGAGCGTTCAACTAATGGATGAAATAACGGACAAGGGCGTGCGAGACATCAAGTTTATGCACTGGAAGACGCTGTCTATCGACGGTACAGAATTCATATGCTTGAGGCAAGGTGTGTCGGGCGAATTCGGGTTCGAGATTTGGGGCCCTATGAAAGATGCCAAGAAGATCTTCGCTTCGGTTTTTGAAAAAGGGAAAAAGTACGGCATTCGTCGGCTTGGTGCGCGTGCAAAGTGCGTCAATCATGTATGTTCTCGACACTGCCCCTCAACACCCGATCCTTGTTCTCTTAGACAGAGCATGTTGGCTCTCTTGCCTTGAAGCTAAAGCACGCTGACCCAGCCTCTTACAGACAGAAGCTGCCTTTGCGACGCCGGCGATTGATTTCATTCCAGCTATCCATGAGCCAGCAGACAGTGAAGAGCTAGCCAAGTTTCGTCAATACACGAAGGATATCAATTTTGACTTCGAACTCTATCTGTCAGCGGCGTATGGCAGCTATGGCACGGATCCGAAATTGTACCATTTCACACCCTTCGACCTGGGCTGGGGATGGCTTGTCAACTTTGATCACGACTTCATTGGACGTGACGCGCTTGCTAGCATCAAGGATAACCCTCCAAATAAGCTTGTAACGCTCGTGTGGAACAAGGAAGATGTGATTGATGTTTTCGCATCCCTCTTCCGGCCTGAATCCTACGAGTACATGGAGATGCCGCGAAACCTACTCGGTGCCGTCAACGGCAGTACCGTGTCCCTTTCTGGGAAGACAATCGGGTGCGCGGTATCCCGGTGCTATAGCTACTGGTTCAAGGACACCATCTCCTTAGCCATCATCAAGACCGAGCATGCCATTGCAGGCACTGCTGTTGAGGTGACCTGGGGTTCCGCAGGATCCCCCCAGAAGATTATTAGAGCGGTAAGAATATTTATCCCCTGCTCGTCAGACCACAAGTAAAACCAAAGTAAGAACTATCTAACAAGACAATAGGTTGTGCGGCCTGCTCCATATAAGGAAGATAAGAGGCGTTACTCGATCCGTTAGGGATATTATAGTTACAGGATAGGTAGACTATTAGATCATGGCATGACTCAGCCATACTCGTAAAATAAAGGCTTAATAAGAAAATTGAATGCACCTTTTGGTATTAAGTGAATTGCAAAAAATAAAACAAAGATATTAGGCTATGAAGAGGATTAAGTTAGATTATTATGCTGGCAATAGGGAAGATCAGCCGGGTTTATTTCAATACTGTTTGCGTTCGCTGGCAAGCTAGATTTGTGGCCCAGGCGAGATTCCAGGAGTGCCTAGCTGAGCCCACTACCTGTTTTTGAACTAAATCTAAACACCGTTGACAGTATAGATGTTCTAAACCCCACTATAAAAGTACAAGAGACCAGCTTACCCCGCAACTACCCCGGAACTTTTAGACTAACTCCTTCTCCGCATATCCCGGACCATCCGCCTGGCGTTGCCACGACACTTGATTTCAGAACCACCATCGTATTTGCATCAACAATCGCACTTCTGATTACTACCGGGCTCCGCCATGACATATTCCACCGCAGCAACCAGCGGCATGTCCGTCTTCTCGTTGCACGAGCGACCCAAAGCCATGCATGCATGTCGCGTATGCCCCAAAGCCTTTAGGCGAGCCGAGCATCGGAATCGGCATGAGCGGTCCCGTGCGTGTTTCAATCACAGCTCCATACAATACCCTTCTACCTGACTAACTGCCGTCTAGATTCTCAGCAGAAACCGTTTGTTTGCCGTGTCTGCTCGAGACGCTACTCTCGCGGGTAAGCTTATTTGTAGAATCCATGGTACCTTTGTTTCTTTGCTAATTGACAACCAAAAACACTTAGCGACCTGTTGGCACGCCATGAAAAGACTGTCCATAGAGAAGAGACAATGCTTTCTATCTCATGTAAATCTGGGACGTCTTTGGTTTCGGTAAACAACAATACAACCACGTACAGCTGCGAGGACGGGAATGCGCAAAAGACAAAGTCAGATGTCGTTGCTGCCAACTCCATCTCCACCATTACAGATACCTACGATCCGACTTTGCTTGAAATGGGTCTGTTGACACCATCGATGAGCAACCCAAACCAGAGACATCCGGATCCTCTTGATGCTGCTGACACATCGGTGATCCATGATTCACAGGAGTTTCTTTTCGACTCATGTCAACAAAGTTTCCATGTCGACAGCCTTTTTGGTGAGGAACTCAGTACTGAATTAAGTTGCCATCTTTCACCCTCTTTCTTCGACCCGTTCTTCGACGGTGTATTTGACCAGTTTTCTCAACCCTTTGGCGAACATGGAGTCGGGGCGGAAGACTGTTTGCAAGCTCCATCACCGCCGTCTGGGGATTCTTTAACTGTCCAAATTTCAACAGCTGACATTCTCACTTTACCAAAGGAACAGGACTTGAACCAGGATGTTCTGGCACAACTAGGCGATTGTCAGAATGTAAGGAAATCACAACCAGAAAATTCGCATGGCCTTGTCTTCAGTGAAGACGTCAAGGCCCAGTGTCTGGCTGATTTGAAGTCTCATATGACTGCCGATCAGATTGGGGATTTCCAACTACCTGATGTAACATCGTTCCAGCACTGTCTTGATAGGTACATCGAGGTCTTCCACATCCACTTTCCATTCTTACACCTCCCCACGTTCGATCTGATGACTGCCCCGAGCCCTTTGATCCTGGCTATATGTGCTATAGGCGCTCTTCACCGGCTAGAAAGACGACTTGCTGCATCCCTGTGTTTCATGGCGGAGCGGGTATTGGCGAGCGTGGAGACGGGTAGACTAGACCATGGTTCGGTGCCGTCACTCCATTGGACCAGACCACCTGATTTGCCAACAATGAATGCTGCACCGCTGATGATAGCCCAGGCGCGTCTTCTGGTCGTTTTCTTGCTGGGTTTCAGTGGAGATCCAGGGCTAGTTCGACGAGCCCTTATTGGCTGTGGCTATATCTCTGCAGTAAGCGAAATTGTGACATGATTTGCACCACCGTGCTGACATTACCCAGGACTTCCGATTGAGGAGATCTCTTGTACAACCCAACGACAAGGGAAGAGACTTTGTCGACTGGAAACAATGGGTGGAACACGAGTCAATGAAACGGTAAAAATGCTGATGGAGATGGTTGGCCTTGACATTGCTAATTCAACGCAGGTACATGTGCACTTGTATAATCCTTGGAAATTTGCTCAACATTGCGTACGGCATCAATCCAGGTTTCTCTGCACTCGATGAATGTGACGTTGAAATTCCAGAAGATGACGTGATGTGGGCAGCTACGACAGCGTCCAGATGGAAGTCAATTATCAAGGATAGGTCAAGTTCACCTCGTACGAGCCTTGGGAAGGCGGCCGCGTCCTTCTTTTCGGATTCTGATTATGGTGAAAGCCTTCCATGCGATGGGTGGTCATACTCTCCTTTCGCAATATCAGTTGTGATGCACCAAGTAGCGATTGCGGTTTGGTATCTGACACAGGGCCAACAAGCATGCAACGGGGTGGTGCAGGACACACGAGACTACTCCCAGCCGGGAGCAACGCAGATAGAAGCCGCTCTGTCTAGATGCAGAAATCTTCTCGTCAGCAGAAGTGGTGGAAAAGACAAAGGTTGGAGTGAAGGGAACAGTCCGTTGCTTTTCAATGCATCGAGTGTCTTGCGTGTCTCCTATGGAAGGGCCTTCATGCCTGTAGAGCACCTAGATCGCTCGCTTCTGTTCAAGGAGAGTAAGCAAGAGATGCTTGAAATTCTGCAGCGCTATCATTCCGCCACGCAGAAGCGTGGTCAGTTCACCACACTAGCTGTAAATCGCGCTCTGGAAGGTTTTGCGATCCCGATTCGTGCAGGCAGCCTTCTTATGCAGAAGACTGCCGCTTTCAAGTGGAGCGTAGAACATGCCCTGGCAGCCTGGGATGCTGGTAAGTCTAATATCCCTTTCTCCACATCCAACTCCGCCTCCCACTAAACATGCCCAGCTTTACTTGTCACGAAATGGGTGCATACTATCGAGAAGCTTCAAGAATACGGCCATGTAACTGCTCCTGAGGAAAGACAGGTATTGATGAATGTTCGTCATCTACTAAGTGAGGTTGAAACTCAGCATGCCCGAGCTAGTTCACTTGGTGCGGAACTCGCTCGCGTCTGGGCAGGCCTATATGACGATACCTGGGTTTGGGGAGGTGCGTATACAATTTAAATTACATTGAAGTGTAACTCGAACTAACTATTATGCAGTCGCTCCAAGCATAGGATGGGCGCTTCGAGAACTTGCAATGCTGTATGAAAAAGGGAACAGGGATGTGTAATAGGTTTCATATAGATGCTTTTCTTTTAGCTGATTGCCAAAGATCTCCACGGTGATTCCAGCCTTGCAGGTATTAGCAAACAAGGACCTAAAACGACAATGTATCTATGCGTATCGATAATGAAACTTGATGTATGGTCATCATGTTTGGTCATGATATTCATAAAAGCGGTAGCCATTACGTTCATTGATATCCGGAAATAATGGATTATAACCATATGGTATAGTTCCGAGTCGCTAGACCAACACGCGGAGGCGAACTATCACAGAATAAGCACATTCGGGGCAACGACACCACCGCGAGCCACCAAGACGTGGGGATTGCCGGTATACTGGGTCAAGTCTAGATCCGCAGCCTAACAATAATCGACTTTGACCATCCACCGAGCTATCCCCACCCATAAAACCATTACTAAGATATATACTTTTCTTTAGCGATCGTCATCTGACTCCTAAACTCCTTAAGACTTTTACATCGCAGGCTTACTTTCATCCCACTTCTCCAGGTATGTCCTAGTTTGGTCTTAGTGCGGGGTTGCCAATATTTCCATTTTAGTCACTAGCGTCGCCAAGCGACGGCGTACCACAAAACACCTGGTTTCGAGTTCTATGGTTGACTTTCTGGAGCGGAAGTCCATAACTAATTGGAAGGTCCCAGGCTATTTAGGTTTGTGGGGAGGATGTTGCGGTCCAGATGCAGATTTACAAAATAATTGAGGGGCATTTCACATTTGACCCTTTGTTCAACCCGCAACTCTATTTGCTTCAATCTTAACCAGATCCAACTTCTTCTACAGCCGCTGGCCTAGCAGTTGAATGCAAAAGTCTATAATATGTCTTACTGGACTGACGCTTGGCTCCAGGCCATCGAGCCTCATCGATTAGGCTTCACCTTCCTTGCCATATTTGCCGCTGCTGTGGCTTATGTATTCCTATCGGATCGACATGAAGATCTCCCATACTTGAACCGCCCAGCAAAATTCGACTTATTCGGCCACAAGGCCAGGCAAGATTTTGCTTGTAACGCTCGCAGTCTGATGACAGAAGGTCGTCAACGTTTCAGAGGCTCTCCTTATAGGTTATTCACCGACCTAGGTGCCCTCATTGTCATCCCGTCTCGGCTTGTGGACAGTGTTCGAAACGAGCCAAGTCTAAGTTTCATGGAGTTCTTCGTTGACAACTTCCATCCAAATATTCCTGGATTCGACGGTTTCAAGTTTGACGGTCGAAAGGATGAGCTTCTGCATAGAACGATTAACAAGAAACTCACTAAACACCTCAGTGAGTGACCTAGTAAATCATAGGCAAACCTAATCTGATGCTCATCCCCTGCAGACCACATAATTGCGCCATTGTCAGTGGAGGCAGCATTTGCGACCGACTATGTTCTTGGAGCATCAATTAGTAAGACTCATCCCTGCAGTTCTTGCGAGCCGGCAGAGTTCTGACCAGTTCAGAATGGCAGGAGGTCCCTGTTATGGATACGATGTTGGATCTGATTGCACGAATATCGTCACGCGTATTTCTCGGCGAGGAGCTTTGCCGTAACCCGGATTGGTTAGCTATTACCAAATCTTACAGCATCAACACCACTGCTGCCGGTGACCTACTCCGACAATATCCCAAATGGCTCCGGCCGTTTGTGTGTAACTTTATTCCTGAATGTCGTGAACTTCAGAAGCAAGTTGGCAACGCTCGCAAGCTGTTTAGCCCAGTCTTGCGGAAACGTGAAGAGGAGAAACGAGAAGCGCTAGCCCGGGGCGAGCCCGAGCCTGATTACCATGATACGATACAATGGTTAGTTGAAGAGAGTCAGGGAAGCCCTTATGATCCAGTCGGAGCTCAATTGGGCTTCTCTGTTGTGGCTACCCATACCACCACCGACTTGATCACGGAAACGATACTTCGCCTTGCTGAACGCCCTAAGCTAGTCAGCGACTTAATCAAAGAAATTGAAGAGGTGTTGAGAGCGGAAGGATGGACCAAATCAGCTTTGTTCAATATGAAGCTTCTTGATAGCGTTATCAAAGAAGCGCAAAGGCTGAAACCGTTGACCTCCGGTAAAACTCAGTTATTGCACGTGCACAAGTTGCAGTCACTAACCGTGAACAGCCACTATGAATCGCAAGGCCACCAAACGTGTCACCCTTCCAGAGGGGCTTGTCCTCGAAAAGGGAGACCGCTGTATGTCGGATCTTGGCTCCATGATGGATCCGAGCATCTATCATAACCCTGATGAATATGATGGATATCGATTCTACCGCATGCGAGGTGATTCCAGCACAGATAGTAAAGCGCACCTGGTGAGCACATCTTCAGCTCATTTAGGCTTTGGCCATGGTAAGCACGCATGCCCGGGGCGATTCTTTGCCGCCAACGAGGTCAAGCTTCTTCTATGTCATCTTCTGTACAAATATGAGTGGAGGCTTGAGCCAGGCTATGTTCACAAGATCACTGAGTTTGGGTTAGCATTATTCCCAGACGGGCAGGCGAACATCTCGTATCGAGCGCGGCGCAACCTCCCGCTTGATATAGATTCCTTGTAGCTAGAAAAAATTGTGAATTTGCAAAGTGTCATTAGGAATTACTAGATATATCCCGTTTCCATTCTCTTGTCAGTGAAACTTTGGCTCATTAGCTTAGTTGAAGCTGGGGCCTAAATCAGCTAGGGCTTATCTTTCTTTTCCCATTACCCAAATTATGTGACCTACCGTCGGCATGTGTGAGTGAAGTGACGAAGGGAATGGTATATAAACCCGTTCCTGAGTGGATTCTGATTGCTATCAAAGGTTGATCCCCGGCGAGGATTACTCTCGACGAAGGGTTGCTCGTGAGCAGGAGTCATGTTAAAAGGTTGTTTTCATGCTTGTAGCTAGTTAGTAGGTCCTAAAATGAGTAAAGCATAAAGAGTTTATATGTGAAAGAATTAACTATAGGCTTAACCAGACAGCAAGGACAGGGGACGTTTAGGTTAGAAGTTGCGTTGATCAAATAGCCCCAAGCTAGGATCGAAGAGATGTGTTCGAGGCTGAGAGCATGAGGAGCGGAGATGGCTTGGGAAATGAAAGTTTGCGAAGTGATGTCAGGGAATCAAGGCAATAAGAGTCCGGTGACTGCTACCTTCAATGTATACTTGACTACACTTTGGTAATATTGAATTGCTTATGGAACTCAGGAGCTTATCAAAATTTCGTTGTGGGGATAGATGCAGTGTCTGAGTGTGGCTTGCCGTCACCAGCATTCTCGCTACGTGCCAACTGTGCTTCCTCCATCCCCCCTGTAAGTTTCCACATGTAGAGTCACAGTGGCGTGCACTAGCCTGGAAGCCATACTTGTAGCGTTGTTGGACTTCTGTTCACAGATGGCTTTGTGGCTGAGCGCTGGATTTGTGTGCTGTGGGAAGAAGATGCCACCTAATAGGTCATCTGTGATTTGAATCTGCCATATTGCTTTAATATGAGCAAGGATTAAATTCACGAATTAATTAGGGAACTGACCACAATTATTGGCACAAATTCTGTTCCTCAAATGCCATCTCAAGGTCGAATTCCCCCAAAATGGCGATAACTCGAGTGACCCCGTTTTGCAGGACAACCGTGATTATGATGAGGTCAAAATAAAGGATAATCGGTTTCTTTCCTAGCATTCAGCTGAAAGGGCCCCGCCTGTTAGGGAGAAACTATTGGTTGAGGCTTGGAGTGAACGGCCCAAAATCTGTTCTTTGTTCTTGTGCTCGCCCGCACAGACGAGCAAGTCTGTGTAACGACACCAGCACCCGACCCTTCTGCTTGAAAGAAACTTTTCATTTTCATCATCTTTGATCCAGTGTGCTTCCTACCTCAAACCCAGCCCGCCCGCCATGTCTGAGTCCAGAGATTACTTGGTTCCAAGCGCCGCCTATCCGCTGACACCCTTCAGGCCGACCCTTGATCTCGACGAAGTTTCACATCGCCTTATGGCCTACATGTTAGACCATGGTAAAGTCAACAACTCACTTTGGAGATATTGGGCTCCTGGACGGAGCTGCAAGGTGAATCCAGGACTCCAACCTTACACCCCCGACCCACCTCCACTCGAAATACAGACATTTCGGCCAAGGCTATCCGGCGGGTCTGGTAACCACCATATCTCCGATTCGCGCCCCAGATATCAATTTCAGGCCCAGATATGCCGCGAAATAGAACGAATTCTTTACCAACGGGAATCTACCGCGTTTGGTCGCCGACAGACGCTACCGTGGGATGATGCTGCAAGTCTGGCGAGCAACGCCGGTAACAACGTTCGCAACCGCTGGATAGCGCAAGAGATATGGCATGATTCATGGGGACCTGCCTTCGCAAACCAAGAACTAGGCGACTCCAAATTGCACCACGCTATAATTAGCAACAGGCTTGCATGGGCATCTATCCCTGTAGAGACAAACTATTGGGATGACGGGACTTGTCATCAGGAGGATGGATGTACAAACGGTGCACACAAATCCTGCATTTCGCGATCCTGCGGCATCGCGTCCCTATCCCCAGTTCAGGGCCCAACTATCCCACGAACGTCGTTGGGCCGAGGACGAGATCAACTACAAGGCCCCAGGCCTTGTTGCTGACATTGACGGCATCCCTACCTACAGTCTAAGGAAGTTCTGGATGGAGGAGGGACTCTGGAATGAGAACTGGGGTGACTTCTACCCTGGGCTGAGGTGGGTTCATGAAGAACCCGGAGCTATGGAACGTGTTCAAGAAGCGGAAGATGCAAAGGCGGAACGTCTTGGCCTTAAGCGCAAGCGGCACGAGGAGGATGAGGAGGACTGTCCATCTCCTCATCGCCTGAAAACATGCGAACACTCCGACACGGAACCCCCCTCCGACACCCCCATTCACAATCTTGATGCAGACACTTACCCCCCAGCGTGTATAACTGGACTGGGCTCTGACAATGAATAGGCAGTGATTGCACTTCCCAAAATGCTGCTGCCATCGACAGGCCATCTTACTCATTTGACACTCAAGATCCGACTCGAACTGCGAACCACGACCTCGCCGCCTCCGAATTCCACACCGATCGATCGAGCACATCCATGATCTTCATGGTCCAACAGCTATAACACGAGGGAAATAGTGTGTGGGGAATAGTATTTCACCTTTGGCTCAGGGTTGGGGCAAGCCATTGAATATCGCTTTTCAGCTCTTCTCTTGCTCCCGGTTTCCCCTGCTCCCCGGTCATTCCAGAGATATTTATTCCTACGTCTTGCTCCACTGATCCAATTCTTTGTCCTCCCATCTTCGGGTTTACCTATGGTTTATTCTCAGGGTATTTTAATTAAATGCATTAGACTTTATTTACCTATTGCATGAGACATCCAAGTTTAGGTGTAACAATATACACCACATGATTCATAGTTTACGATTACAATGCCCATCTACATAACGAGCTCTCTATCTGTTCATAGCTCCCGTAGCCGGCACGCGGGTGGTTTCATAAAAAAAAAAAAAAAAAAGGGTTGCAACTATAGGCTGTGCTAATTCTAGATGAATTCATGAATACGAGAGGCACTTTTCTCAGTGCTGACATACTAACCCGGGCTAGTGAAAACTAGTCTCAAAAGGTGAAGAGGATCACCTCCCCTGCCCATGATTTCCACCCTTTTGTACTGGTTTTCAGCCTCGTCAGGCTCAAACAAGCTTGGAGAGGCCCCAAAGGTCCAGGTGGTGCCACCAGCGAGCGACAAACCCTCATTGGCTGTACGTAAGACCATGTTTCGCGGCCCAGAACGCGCGGAATTGCGACATTCTATGAAGCTGGTCATGGCCTTATCCATTCTTCTCCACCTCTCATCTTCTACATACACACTCATTCCGCCACCTCAGCGCTCGCAACGTTGCCGCCAAAATGGGAGACGTCTCGGACCCCGCGGGATCTGACGCATCGCGCTACGTCGCCAACCCCCGGTTCCACCGCACCTTCACGCTCCCCGCCGCAGCAGGGCACGGCGAACTGACGTTTGGATATGCGGATGTCGGCCGAGCTCCCGACGCCGTGGACGCGGGCCCAAGCCCACCGACAGTGCTCTTCATACCAGGCATGTTTGCCTCCCGCTATCTCGGGATAGCAATGCACCCAATCGCCGAGAAGCTGGGGGTTCGTGTGTTGGTTGTCGATCGGTACGTTCATCGTCTGCAATTACTCTGGTCTGCCTGGTTAACCCGTCGTTTCGCAGCCCAGGAATGGGCAAGTCAACTGATGTTCCCCTTGCGCAACGCATCCCAATCTGGGTAGAGCTGGTGCCTCGTCTTCTCGAGCATTTGGGCGTCCATCATGTCGCGTTGATGTCCCATAGCGCTGGGACCATGTATTTGCTGAATACTTTGCATCAGTGCCGAGGCATTTTACATCCCGAGAAACCCTTTGTTGCAATGCTAGGTACTTGATGCCCACCCCGTTTTAGGCCCCTCCATTTCATCAGGGTGCTCTATGCACAAAAATAGAAGTTGTTGCTGACAACATGCCGGTTGATACAGCACCATATGTTGACCCATCCATCTCCCATGTCATGGCGATGCAACTAGCCCAATACGTACCAGTATCTACTTTCAGTGTCTGGCACCTCATCCCGCAGTTTTTCGTCCTCAAAGCAGGCCCCGCCTTTGCTTCCAGCGGCACCGTGTTCAACAAAGCGTCAGGCTTCATCCCCACGTTCGGTGGGAACAAGGGAGAGTCTTGGCTTGAGAAGAACCGCACAAAGTTTGAGACTGACTACGGCATGTCCCAGGATCTGCAGGTGCAGATAGAGCAGCACGTCTTGAAGTGCATGTTTGGGGAAAACACTGTTGGCGCCAACAGCGAGGCTCTGCAGTGTCTGCGCAAAGGCCAGGACTGGTCTTGGGAAAAGTGCGATGACTATTCCACCTGCGTTAGAGAGGTGGTGGAAAATGAGAGAAGACAAAGAGGGTTGAACAAGGATAACAATCCAAAGCCGAAACTCAAGGTCATGGCTTATTTTGCGAATGACGATGTCATGAGTGGGAAGAAGGGGCAGGTTTACATGGAAGAGTGCTGGAACGGGAAACAGCCTGGGGAGTTTGAAGACGTGTTGGATTTCGAGTCAATCACCATGCCTGGGACCGATCATGATACTGTAATGCAGTCGGTGGAGGTTTTGGAGAGGGTTTTTATCCATGCTGGTGGCATTCAATAGACGTTAAGCGAGTAAATTTAGTAGCTAATGAATGATCACGAAAAAGCCTTCCGACTTACTTTCCATCAACGGGCATCGCAGAAACCTATGCTACTTGGTAGGGTGCCGTGGCAACCTCCAGGAAATAATTGAGATTTTCGTTGTTATAGTGGTCCAGAGGTTGGGGTGTCTTGGTGCCAATCGTTTCAGACGTGCATTGCCCGGTGGTGTCAGGGCCGTGGGATTTCTGAGACCCCCCGGAGTGCCATTTTGCGAATCGCTCTTCTATCCACGACATCCAGACCTGCCTGGAAGCAAAAAGCAGAGGAACATGACCGACTCCTTCGGCTTGAACGTAGTGAAGGCCATTGTGGGCGAACCTCTGGCAAGTGCGGTTCACGTATTCCGAGGTGAGCTGAGGGATGACAACTGCGTCGCTAGTGCCCTGTAAAACCAGCATTGGGCCCTTGAAGTCCTTGCCGCCAGTGACGACCAGTTCAGAAATTTTCTGGGCGGCAGTGGAGTTCAGAAATTCGTCTTTTGTTAAGGAAAGCCCAGGGTTCTCAGTTAGAACATCAGTCAAAAGCTGCGTGAACCCGGAGTTGCAGCTCGAGATGTTCTGGACTAGCTTAAAAAAGTTGATTCCTTCAGCAGTAAGCATGGCGGAAAGAGGCACGTCGGGATAGACAGATTGGACCGATCCAGCGACTTGGAGAAGGCCAAGAGAGGAATGGCCGAGCCGGGCCAACTCCAATGCGTTGGTGTTTGGGGACGCAGCGATGGTGCCCAGGTATCCTGGAACCTTGGCCGTGATTTGGTTTTGTGCCGCAGCCCAGGCAGCGCCTCCGCCTTGGGAGTGGCCGAAGACGACAAATTCTCTGCTGACTTTGTCGGGAAAGGCAGCATGAGCAGCCTGGGCCGCGTATAGGACGTCGTAGCCAAGCGACGGTGAGAAAATGGTCTGGTGGACAATGTCCGCGTCGTTCGAGTCCCTTGAAACACCGAGGCCAGCATAGTCGGACGCAACCACCGCATACCCCGCCAGAGCCAATTCGTACGGGGCGCTATACTGGTACCACAGGTTGCGTACATGGGACGGGGCACACTCAGCGAAGGCACCGGAAGCTCCGTGACCCCACGAGACGAGGGGCGCCACTCTCGCAGCGTCACGGTTCATGTACGGCCAGAGGATGTAGGCCGAAACCGGCACCAGCCTGCCTTTGAGCGTTTTCGACTGATAAACGATTCTCGACAGGGCCAACGTCGGCGGCAGGGTATAGTTGAGCGGGCTGGTAAACGCCTCCACTTTCAGCACTGAGCCGAGGGGGGCATCGCTGGCGTTGGCTGGAAGGTCGCTGTAAAAGGCATCCTGCAAAACAGAGCCAGTGGCCCAGTTTGTCTGCTCAAACCTAGTCGCGACAACGAGGTTGTTGGCCGCGGTGTCTGACAGATTGAGGGATTCGATTTGCGACCGTGACAGGTTAAACTCAGAATTGAACGTATTTGTCTGAGACTGAAGGAGACGGGAGCTAGTGGCTTGGGTGTTGGCCACGCAGACCCATGTTGCAACGAGGGTAAACTTGGACAAAGACAGGGAAAGACGCATTCTGAATGATGAATTGCGATTCTGCTTGGTCCCACACGCATCCGGGCGGACTAAGGAGTTCCTGCACGCTCTTGTATAAGAATTGAAGCTGGTGTCAGCATCTCATCATTGATGTAATTTCTGTCGCCGCTCACTGTACCCCGCCGCCCGCTTACCTGTCTGACGTGCCCAGAGTTTAGGCTCTCTGTATAAGGTGCTTTGCATCCTAGCGCTTAGTTATACGGCACCGCCAGCATAAACAAGGTCCGGGCCACAATATAGACGTGCAAATTGTCGGAAGCAGGACGTTAATCTGACCGCCAAGCCCGATCAGCAGAGACATTGACCCTTGTATTGAAGCGACATTTATTCTCACTAATATTCGGTGAGAAATTAAATATCTGGACTTTCTTCTTCTGTGATTGGTTGATCTGCTTGTCAATTACCCAACTACAGCCTTGCCGCACTCAAAGGGATGGAAAGGCTTAAGCGTCTTACAGGAGCATCATTCAGGTAAACAAAAGCGGTTGCAGACACTCGATGTTGATTGAGCATCCGAATTCCAACTACCGGTGCCTACAAACATGTTGCATAATAAGTCTATCGCGGCTGCGCAGGCTCCCTCATATCTGCCCGCCTTTAGATTTGGTGTCGCTTTGGTGGCTGTCTTCCCGTCAGTCATTGTGTTTTACACAACACTATTATTGTTGCGATAATTCTATGCGTTATTAGCTAGTTCCACGCTTTAGAAGATGCGGGATGGCATGGGTCGTTGTATTTATTTACAAAGAGCGGTATGTAAGTCCACCATGTATTTCCGTGACTACAATACGCGGCGAAGTCTTCCAGATGCCCTTTGGGAAAGACTTTTGCTTATTCCACCTCAAGTGGACTTTTCTTACAGCCCTGTTCATTTGATGAAGACACAATGCTCTGCGCGGCTGCTCCATCCTCAGCCACGTTTATCGTTGGTGTTGGTGGTTTCCATCAGGACTTACGGAAGAGATATCTCCCAATCTTTCACGGAAGCATTTGCAGGCATCGCCAAGGTCAGTATTTGCAGTGGTAGTCTCGTCATAATTGCCAAAATCACACCTCTGAGAGGGCTAATGAGGCCTATTCCCTGCAAACGGTGTCATATATTGGGATGGCAACATGTTACATTGGGTGTTGTCTCAAACTTTCTATCTAACCAGAACCGCCCGGCTATGCTGTACATTTTTTAACCGTAAAATACGCTTTGATTGATCAGCTATCTCTGCGTTATATCAACGTAAAATTTCATTTTAGCCAACGTGAAAGGTGTCACTGGTGGGTAAAGTGTTCCTGTATCTCACGCAAACTCGGTGTACGCAGGTGGAGGACTGCCGGGAGGACTCCCGTAGTCGTATATGCTGTCGCTGTCCTTTTCATATTTCGGTGGGATATGAATCCCTTCTGAAAGCATCCCAATTGCCTCGGCAGTTCCCTTTTCTTTCTCCACAAAGGCACCCCAACCATTAATTGGCAACTCTGGAGAGACGAAGAGAGCTATTGGCATTGAGAGTTCGCGCTGCCTAATAGTAAGCGATGCACGATCGGATGATGGATCTACACCTTGGCAACATACCTCCGTCTCGATCCCACTGCATCCAATCAGCCTCACCGCAAAATGCAGCGTGTGGCTGATTGTAATACCGCAAACGCTAAAGTCTGGAGAGCACATCCTGACGCTCTTTGGTAACGGCAGACACTGGTTCCAGGTTTGCAGCGGCTGTTCATTGTCTTCTACATTTAGTTGCCACTCAGACACCATTCGCTGTCCTTCAAAAGTAATGACATCAGTGCGAAATTCATCGTGTGTCTTGTGTGTTTCTGATAGAGAGAACCTGGCTTTGATGACTTTCACTCCTGGCACAAGCAAGGCCAGCTGCACCTCAACGGGAATAAATCCCCCGAGCACTATGGCTCGGTGGCCCAGCGAAACGACATATTCTATTTGATCAGGCCACTTCCCTTGGGAGGTAACGGGATCCATGAGGTCATAAGCGGATGCTGGCGGGAAGCGGAGGATCCGGATAGGAGCAAAATGCCGGAACGCGCGGGAAGACGTCTCGTCAACTGATGCCGCTTCCAACGTGTAAGCAATATTACACAGACCACAGCCCCTCGCAGATACCTCTTGGTTGCCATGGATGAAGAGCTCGAATGGCCATTCGTAGGTGCATCCATCCGCAGTCGCTTCAACGGGTTGCTTGTGGACCAGGAACGGATCCCATTGATGCAAGAAGACATCCCTATGCTCCCATTTGATTGGCCCGTCCGAGCACGGCTTGTGGTCTCTGGCACATGACGTCAGCGAAATCGAAACCACCAAAGCCTTGATTTCCGGCCCTGGCTTACCCCAGCATGATGCGCCCGATCATTTTGAGCTGGACGCTCTTGACATTCTCGCCCTTGGCCGCGAATAGCATCAATTTCCCCCGCAGATACTGCCCTCGAGCCTCGTCCCCATGCCCGCTGAGGAAGATGTAGTCACATTCTGGCCTAAGGAACAAGTCAGTCAGCCAGTCCCAGATTCGGTGCGAGAACAATTCAGGTTCCGGTATTCACTTTATTTTCACGTGGGATCGAGGTGTCCCAGTGAGACGTGCCAAGAATGATCGCATGCGAGGACCAGAGGCGAGGACCAGCGGCGAGGACCGCAGCCCTAATCCGGAAGCAACGGAAAAGTAGTCTCGGACTGCTGTGTGTCGCGATAAAACGAGGAGCGTGATAAAGCCGGTGGTAAGTGGCACAACGCGGAACAATTCATCAAAACCAAGTAGAAAACGCTAGATAGTGCGGTGCAAAGTCCAAAATCGGTAAAAAATTGTAAATTAACGAGCATGGAACAGGTCTTTGTAGGAAATCCGTCATCCACCACACGTTTCCGTGTGATGTAGGCTATGTCGCTGTATCGTGGTTCCCACCGAATGTTCCGGCCCATTCATTTCTGCAAATGCGCTACCTGATTGCAACTTTATTTGGAGCAGGGAAAACGCTCCATCTCGAAGCCCATAAGCTGGAGCCTGGTCCTCTTCACACCCTCCAGCAAATCGGTCGACATCCTCACACCAACTCTCCACTAGACCGCCCCTCGGCTTACATGCTTGTTACGTACTTTCGCCGATCCCACCGACATCGTCAAATTGGATCGGATTTGGAATATAATAATCCGATAACTAGTCTATGATGGACAGATATCGAAAAAAAAAATTACTACCGGGAAGAAGCAGAAGAAATTAATCGACACAACAAAGTATAAACAATTTATATCCTTTTCGATCTCATCAGGCCAGAACGATCCGTCGCTGACAAAAAGATCAAGATTCTCAGGTGCACCTTGCGCCACGTTGCAAGGCTGCGAGCGGCAGTATTTCGTCTGCTGACGATGCGCCTGAAGAAAATACACACAGTTTCCGGCACATCCCAGCATCGCACCATTCTGACTCAGTATCAGGTTTCTTTACAAGATCTGTACCGTGACCCGGTGCATTCTTTCCCAGCCGTAGGCAAATAAATTTGGGCATCTTGCATGTGCAGAGATAGCCCAAGTAGCTCTTGGATGACTGTGAAAAAACACATCCGTTTCTCGCCGTTAGGGTCAAATGTGTGGCACACTCATCCTTTCTACGCGTATTGCAAAGTTTTGACAAATACAAACTGGGCAGAAAAGCTCGGGAGATTCCCTCGTTTTAGCCTTTCGCTATGTTACCAGGGTCACGGGAATCATCCGCGATATACGTCAAATACACCCCACATGTTCCCGAGTATTCCGATCGCGCGAGCAGAGAACTCAACGTCATTGACAAAAGAGATCAATACCAGATCAAAATTTCTCCTGTACAACCAGGTAGTTTTACCAGAAAGCGCGCATAAAATCCGATTAGCCGGTACAGCATACAGAACATTGTGGAAAGTCTCTCCCAAGGGATCTGGTAAAAATTGTACATAGGCGAATGTCTCTCATAAATACTGTTAAAATGACATTGCATGCCGAGAAGAAGCGAAATATCATGGATGTAGAGATATATCGACGATAATTCCCAATGGTTTGGATTGTTCCTAGCTACCATTCTCCCAGACGCATACTAATTCGGTTCAAACAGATCTACCACATTACAGGATGAGACATTACGCGTTCACTATCTCGGTTCATTGGGTACCGAAAATGTCACTGGAGCGTTCCATTCCGTTTTCATGTGTTGCCCTGGTGTTGTGGAGCTGCCAAAAAATATCGGCATACAATATCCGTTTTCAAAATTGATCTGAACGCGGCATGCATGCCTATCACGGTGGAACCAAACTTAGGAGCTATCCTACAGAGCGACCGAGACAGGTGGGCTAATTACCAGCAATTTTGAAGAGTGCCGCCACCCTATACATCAACGATAGGATCACGAGGGTGCATGCCACGTGGCTGTTGTTCTGAATACCGAATAGTTCTAGCCAGTTGAAGGTTTTGACGACTTCTCAACGAGATATTGGCGATCATTGGAACTCTTGACTACCACCAAAGCCACTGGTCAAGGCCGGCTACCTCAGCACCTTTGGAATGCGACCAATGACCTTCACCCAACCTTATTAATCATTGGCTTTCTAGACCCCGTTGCGGTTGCAACTTTTTAGATTTCACTTTCTGTTAATCGTCATTGCGTCGTTCGCCGCCAGCGTTAAGACATTCCATCACAGATACCATTGCAGATTCCGCTATACCTTGGAACAACTGAGTCAAGCCATGTCCGTCCGACGTTTAGCGAAAGTTGATCCATGGACCCTCTATTGACAGCGCCAGATGGGGCTTGCAGGAATGTAATCAAAACCACCCAGAAGTGGCCGCTGACAGAAATTTATGAGAGTCAGCGTCGCCAATAGCTATTGCTGAATTATAAAAGCAGATGAAATCTCAGACCTAACCAAACCTCATGCTCATCGCTTCTACCACCACCCGCCCATCTTTGATCAACAAGTGCCTAACATGAAGTTTCTATCACTCCTTATTCTTTCCGCCGCTACAGCATTGGCTGCCAATCCCAAAGTTCCAGCACAGAACAGTTGTGTCAAGAAGGGAGTCAAATGTAACCCCACGGTCAACCCCCCCATCAATTGCTGCACTGGCCTCACTTGTGTGACGCCCAAGAACGCTGGACTTGGGGCCTCGGGCACCGTGAGTAACAGCACAATATCTTATCATCGCCATAGCTTGCTAATTCTTCCATGACAGTGCCAACCTGTGGTAAACCCCAAGCCAACCAGTGCTAAACCATCGAAACCTGCAAAGCCCACCAAGGGCCAACCGCCTAAGCCACCCAAGCCCACCAAGCCAGTCAAGCCGGCCAAAGCCCAACCCTCCAAGCCAGCTAAGCCAGCCAAGGCTGGGCCAGGAAAACCACCCAGACCAACTAAGGATTTGAAGGATGATTCCAAGCCGGCCAAACCCCCGAGCAACGACGATTCCAAGTCGAAGCCTCCTGTTAAGCCTACCGGAGCTGAACCACCTAAACCACCTCAGCCAACCAAGCCTGCCGGTGGCAATGAGTCTAAGCCACCTCAGCCTCCTAAGGGTGGTGATTCCAAACCTCCCGGTGACAACGGTCCTAAAGTCGCCAAACCCACTACGGCTTAAACAATCAAACCTACCACGCCGACGAAACAAGCTAGCACAATAAAATATCTTAATAAAGAAGAAGCACAGACTCAATAGATTGTAATCGGTTGCTTCATTACTCAGGTTAAGAAAGAAAATATTGCAGAATGGACTAAATTGGGGTTCGAGATTCCATTGAAGGATCTCTCAATCACTTCCTCGCGGGCAGGATTTAATTTTAATATCTGATATACAATAATATAAACTCATAATCTATATCTTAGTATCTTTCTCTCACGCATCGTGGTCATTGTTATCCATCATCCGCGTGTTGCCGTTGGCCTGTGGTACCTACTCCAAGCGGTTGGTTCAATTGCATATCAGAAATGTTTGTTATGCAGCCAAGTTGGACACTGAGACTAACCTACCCACCGGCATCCTCATAATCAATTACATGCCCCTTTATTCTCAGGCCTGGCTAGACTCTTTGCAAGCTATTATCTAGCCTCTTCGTTTGTTCAGCTGAACAAAGTGTTTTAGTGAAGCCGCGTCTAGTTCTGTGCACGGATCAATTGTATGTTATGACTACCGACGGGACAACATTTGCACCGCACGGTCGGCATTCCCGTGTGGTCGGAGCAAAAATGGCCCGTTTCCCAAAAAGTTAACCTGGCTCAACCCAGAATCCTCTGCTTCTCTGTTGTCGACCGGACATCGCAAAGCAGAACAAGCGGCCAGAGCCAATTACAAACCGCACGCGCTGCATCCAAGCCTGTGCACATGTCTGACTGGCCCCACATGGCGAACACTCAGTCGGATGGCTCCGCAGAGCTGGAGCAGGGCACTGGCTCCGATCATTTTGTTGCCGCGAGCCCATCGGCTGCGCTGAGACGCAAACGCGAGCGCGACAAACAAAACCAGCGTAGGAAGCGACAGAGGGAAAAAGACCACACTGAAATGCTAGAGGCAAAAATCCATCGCCTGGAACAAGAATTGAAAGACGCTCTCTCAGCTGGCCAATCAACACAACATTGCGCGCAGCCATCAATCGCTTCCAAAAGCCAAGCTGAGAGAATACCAGTGAACAACTACAATGTTGGGACTTCCAACTCACGCAATATTGATGGCAGCCCCATGGACGCTTCAATGTCCACTAACCAATCTCTATCTAGTCATCGTTCCGTCCGCGATGTCGCTTCGTTCGATTGGGGCGCCGAGAATGATATGCATGTGTCCGATTCCAGCTCAGTGGCCTCGTCGCACCAGTATGAGTTACCATACCCACGAGCCGCCATCAAATCGAGACTACCCAAGTCGTCTCCAGATATTGCAGTCTCGACTGAAGTCCTAGACCGGTTGCTTGAGGCCCCTCCCTGGCTCAGGCTTCCGAACTTAAACTACTCGGCCATCCCAGGTCCTCCCCTCTTGGTCCGAAGTGAAAATTTTGCATTGATCCTGGAGCAAGTCCGGAACTCCCCAGATCAAGCCTTATTGTGCCCGGGAACCCCAAAGGCACTCGACCTTCTATTTGGCGGGTCAAAGAACACCCTTGCAAATATGATTGCAGCTGAAGTTGGGCCTCATCTCCTCCGCTCCCCGGAAAAGTTCGCCGTTAGTTGGCTTCTATATCTTTATACAAGAGTATGAACCCCTTGCTTTTGCAGTCCCGTTTCTTGGCCCAGCACGTTTCTAAATAACAAATTGGTGGCTGACCTCAATAAAGTGGTTAGCCTTCCCTTCTCAAGAAAGTTTTGAAATGCTTCCGGAGGCTCTGCACCCGAAGTCTTCCCAACTCTTGCTCGATCACCCACCCTGCTTGGGGGTGATTTTGTGGCCAGAGATAAGGACAAACTTAATAAAGAATTGGACGTCTTATAATCTTGAAGAGGTCCTGGCGCTTCTCGGCTGTACGGCCCGTATTAGAGGTTCATTCGATGGAAAATTTATAAATCGAGTCGACGATGGTGAACCGCAAGTTGACGAGACATTCTATCATCGTTTTATGAAGCCAGAGGGCTGGGGTATATTGGAAAGATTTTGGGTTGAGTACCCAGAATTAGTTGAGGGATTAGACCGTAGTGTAATGATGACAGAAGCGCAAGTCTTATAAATACCATGTTGCTAGCAGGTCGCATGCCTCATTGCGTATTGAAAAGGCCAGTGTACTAGCATGATATCTCCGCGATATAGGTCATACCCCTACTCAAATTCACATGTCACAATCTGAAAGTCTTTCAAGTCAATATCGCAGAACTCCGATATTTCGGTTTAAAATATATTAATTAACACACTGGCTGGGTAAATACTGCCAATGATTGAAGAAGGAAAATAACTATAGTCGCACATTTAGTTGCAATAAGCCATATCGTACGAGTTCTGGACTCATCGTTATTATTTGAGCTTTTGGCATCATAACAGGCGAAGAGTTTGACAGGTGTATGGTCTCGCAGGCTACCATGAAACCAAGGACTCTATTCAAAAGCAAACTGCTCGTACAAGGCAGCGCCTGTCAAGTCAGTCGCGCCGTTGAGTCCTCCTTGAAGCCAACCAGTCCAGCGAGTATAAAGATACGCGCTTGCTCCTCCAATAATCTTATCGGCGGTGACGTCAAACGAAAGTGTTCCATCGGGGATCTCCGCATCCACGTGGAAGCCTGAAGGAGCACCCGTAGCCATCAGTGGGGGGTAAGTCGAGTTCTCTCCAAAGGGTCGGACTTTGATTCCGGAAGGACCTGCAGCTAGAATCTCATTGTCTTCTGCCACATAGCAGGAAACAAAGTTTTCACCCTCGGGAGTCAGGAAGTCAAACCAGACAACAGAGTATTTTCCCAGGCGGCCATGTCCCCAATACCAACTGCCCACCACCTTTCCATCAAAAGGGGCATCTCCCCAGTTCTTGTTGCAAGGTTAGTCTCCGTTGCCTGAGATGGAGGTCGCAGACTGATGCTCACCTTATCATGGTATCCATAACCATCAAAGTTCCAGTCTTCTCCCTTAATAACAAGCGATGCTCGGCCGTTAGAATCCGGAATGGCATTTGCCCACCCAACATGGGGCGCAATTTGCATGTCCTGTCCTTTCTCTGCTGGGCCGTCGGGATAGTGAGGTGGCGCAATCTTGCATCATTCCGTTAGTTTGATTGCCTAATATAGTATCAAGAGGTGTACTGACTGAATCAAACTGAATCGTGCCGGTAATTTCCAAGTCTGGGGCATCTATCTTGATCGTGTATGCAGAGAGATCGGCCTCTCCCACAAAAGCAGCGCTCCCTGCGTCTCCAGTATATACGGAAGATGCCCCGTCCCCGTTGGTTGTGAATACTGCTTGGGATGCGTTCAAAACAGCCTCAAAGGCTGTTCCATTTTCGAACATGGCAGTGATCTGGACAATGTCTATACTGGTATAGCCCAAATCGGTGAGTCTGCTCAACGGAGTAAAGCCGCCTCCGGTAGATAAATAGAATACTACAGCGATAGATTCTAAACTTTGCTTTGATCCA
The DNA here is from genome assembly GCA_020623665.1 of Calonectria multiphialidica. Taxonomy (NCBI): domain Eukaryota; kingdom Fungi; phylum Ascomycota; class Sordariomycetes; order Hypocreales; family Nectriaceae; genus Calonectria; species Calonectria multiphialidica. Next base: position 100,799 of record JAHVYC010000001.1, read on the forward strand.
TTGTCCTTGGATACCAAGTCAAAATACCACCAGTCATAAGTGGTGGTGTTGACAGGTTGAACTTTGGGGCTGTCGAAACAATGCTCCTTCGAGATCCATTGAACGTTGGATGGGGCAGAGGCAGTTTCCGCAGGGAACTTTACCCAGTCCCCCATAATCGGTCTTGCAATTGCAAGGATAGTTGCAAGGGAGCGAGGTGAGAACGAGTTGATGAACATGGTTACTTCGAGATTCCAAGTGAGATGGGTAGAGTGATGATGAGAACTGACAATCTTTATTTACAAGACTGATCCTACAACAGGGCCTTGCCTCCCTTTTTATAAAACATCACATTGCCAACAAATACAATTTATGACGTACCTCATTTCCAAGAGCCGGTCTGTGAAGCATTCGTCTTCAACTCGAAATTCTGTAGCTTCAACCTTAAAATTCGTATAGAAAGTTCTCTTAGCTGTTAGAAGACCCACTTCGGGAATTATTCACCATCACTTCTGCACTGGTGACTCGCTACGAGCCACTGGGCACTCAAGTTGCTGCGAGCTTGGTCAAATTAAAATGATTTCAGTCCGACAAAAATATAGGAGCAGTTATAGCATCACGATGAGAGTCTACGGATAGGAAGGGACGCTCCCAGACAGATGTAAGTGAGGAAAGCAATTTGGAAAATAGAAATAAAACTATCCCACAAAGCATGCTCACTGGAGCACCCAGTTGGATCAGACATTTTACATATATTTTCTTGTTCAAAAAGAAAATGGACACAGATAAGCCGAGATGATTTGGGCCAAAGTGATACGAATTTACGCAGTTCAGACTCGCATGTCATCAGTTGTATGGTGGTGGATCTGCGGTGACTCGCAGAGTGACTCGCAGAGCGACTCGCCGTTATGGACCGTGCCATGAGTACAAGGTAGCCCACCTATTCTTAAAAAAAAAAATTCCCTCTTACACCGAGTTCAATTTCCATAGTAGCTGAAGCATAATCAACAATTAAATTGGTAGGAAATGATTTCTTTTCACAACCATCCCTGTCACCGTGATGACAACACCGATAAACATGGCTGCACCGCGGCAACGCCTCAGGGTCATAAGACAGCATTCTCTAGCCAAGAAAATACCGAGCTTCCTTCCAGGTTACAAAGATGCCGATATAATAACTGCCCATTTTAATTTTTTAAAATCGGCTTTTGCCAGGTGCATGAATTCAACGAAGTTCAGAAAATCAGACAAGCGACATGCCCAGCAACCCATGCGACTCGCGCAGTGACTCGCAATGACTTACGCAGGGATCATCATAGCGCAACCCCACTTCGGCTTAGGCCACTCTACCGTGAACTGGGCCGGAGATTACTGCAAACGAAATGTTACACTATGAATCGAAGTGTTCAGTGTACAAGCGCGACTTAGAGATCCAGAGCGGACCCAAAAGCTCTGCCTTGTCCCAGAAACTTTTACGCATTCCCTTGTAGTCGCTTCCAGCCCAGATGGTCATGATTGCGATGCAACTATTATGCTTATGCTGGATGACACCATCCTCGGTAGTTCATATGACGCATGCAACTCAACAATATGACTCTCATCCAATGTTCTCCTTGTTTTCTGACGCTATCATCACTGTGTATGGTGGATTTTGTGTTCGCTCATACTCAGCATACGTCACAACTGTGTTACTCTGCCGCTGTTCCGCCATTGTTCCGGCGAGTCTGTCTCTAATCCAAAACAGTATCCATATGGCGATCGGTGACAAATCCGAAAGGCCGATGCTGACTTGCAGATCAATGCCCTGTTTAGGGAAGTGTAGGCGACGGAACAAAGGTCATGAGTCTGTGAGGGGTTGGGAAATCCTCTGCACAAACCCCGCAGACACGTTGTCCAGCACAAGGCCGAATTGAGTTTGGCGTTGGGAGTAATTGTGGGCCTGAGATGGGATCTGAAATCTGGGATGTAGAAGTGATTCTGAAGCATTTTTCATCAAAAGTTGATTACAAGCTGAAGATGTGCTATTCTTAGAGGATAAAATGCCCATATCAAAAACAACATGTACAAATAATACCAACCCGGCACTCAATGCGTCTCTGCCCTTATGCCGTATGACCCACAGGGAGTCGCCTCAGTTGCCGGTACCGCACCTCCAGTATTCGTCAGCCAAGGTGTCTGTCTCCACACACATTGAACCCAAGTCAACCAGATAAAATCCTGATTGCGATCCTGTACAGGTCTCAGTGATCGCAACAGGACGTACAACTCTGGGTCGGTCCTGGCTAAAGCCAAAATCAGAGCTTTTCCAGGCCTTCCACAAAAGGTCACCTCAAGTCCATGGTCTTAGATGCAGACTCAGCAGTGCCCAGGAAGGATATGCCAGAAACCCCCCAATGCAAGTTTCCAACAAATAAGCCATCCATTTACGGTATAGCCAAGCGCCCATATCTTGCGTATCTCTCTATCAGCCCCTAAAGGATGTCGTGTATGCACGATACAGAAAGGGGACATGTGGCTGCTGATAACAATTGCCGAGGCATCTAGGTGACAGATTCAAGGGCCGAGACAGCTATGAAACCTTTATGTGATAACGGTTGGTTTTTTTCCGTCACCTGCGTCGTGAATGCATGATTCTGCGCGCTATCCATAACGTGACCCGCACCCTAGCTCGGTTTTGGTTATTCAGCCGCAACAGTGAGTCTGCCTCTAAAGCGGTCTCGGGTGCCACCCTCGCAGCGAACTTTATTGTTCTCAGTGGGAATTGAATCTAGACTCAACACTTTTTGGCTGTTGCATCTAGAAGCAGACCAAAATCTACCCTTCCGGCTTCAGCTTTGCACAATCAGTAGCCAGGGGGTATTGAAGCACAGCAATCTTTCCCAGGGCGAAACTGCGAGCTCAATTCAAGATGGCCCCTCATCCGTTCGCTGACCTCTCCGCCGAGGAGATAACTCGGTCGAGGAACTTGGTCCAAGACATGCACCCCCGAATTTTGCTTTCCTTCAAGGCCATAGTTCTGGAAGAGCCTGACAAAGAGCTAATGGTCGAATACCTAAAGGCCGAGCATTCCCATGGTTCTGCTGCGCCCGACGCACCACCACGACTTGCATACGTTGCCTACTACATAAGAGGTGATGTAAGCAGCCAAGTTCCCGGACACTGGAAAATTGGATTTAACCCTAATTGGCATTTAGAATGAATTTAGAACTGCGCGAGTTGACCTTGGCGCAAATACAGTCGTTGGCAAACAGCAATTAGAACTGAGCCTCAAGGGCAATGTCGACTTTGCTGAAGTGGCAGAAGTTGAGAAGACTGTTATGCAAGATAAATCTGTCCAAGACGAGATCAAAAAGCTGCGCCTGCCTGACAATCTGGAGGTTATTCCAGAGCCATGGATTTTTGGTTCAGATGGCATCGACAGGCCTCGTCTGTATCAAGTCTACATGTTTGTGCGAGAGAAGTCAAAGCCCGATTATAACCACTATGCCCATCCTCTGGCATTCTCTCCCGTTTTCGATCCCATCAAGGGTGTGGTGACGAAAATTGATAAGCTTGCTACTGGTGCAGACCACGAGGTTAAAGATACAGCCCCATACAACCATACTTCGCCCAACGAATACGTGCCCGAGGCAATGGAATTGCGGAAAGACCTTCAAGATCTTCACGTTTCCCAGCCAAACGGGCCGTCTTTCAGCGTTTCCGAGGATAGAGTTTTGACTTGGCAGAAATGGGAGATGCGCCTTGGTTTTAACTACAGAGAAGGACTGATACTGCGAGATGTGCGCTACGATGGTCAACCGCTTTTCTATCGCGTCAGTTTAAGCGAGATGGCCGTTCCGTATGGAGACCCACGACCGCCATATCACCGCAAAATGGCATTTGACCTGGGCGATGTCGGTGCCGGAATCGTTGCCAACAATCTCTCACTTGGCTGCGACTGTCTAGGCGCAATCAAATATCTCGATGGAATGGTCTGTGATCGCGATGGAAAGCCAGTCACAATGGAAAACGCAGTGTGCATCCACGAACAAGACGCCGGAATCGGCTGGAAGCACACCAACTACCGAACCGAACGTGAGGTTCCTCGCAATTCCATGCCAAGCGATAGTAAACTAACCTGGACTCAGGGGCTTGCGTGACAAGAAACAGACAGCTCGTCATCCAGCAGATTCTGACTGTTTCAAACTATGAGTAAGAGGAACGAGAATCACATGCCCGAAAACGGAACTAATTTGATGACTGGCAGATACATCCTTGCATTTGTGTTCAACCAGGCAGCCGAGTTAGAATACGAAGTTCGCGCAACGGGCATCTTGTCAACATCAGCCATCGACCAAGGGACTGAGGTCGACTTCGGAACGGTGGTGCACCCCGGTGTTCTTGCTGTGCACCATCAGCACATTCTTTCCCTGCGTGTAGATCCAGCCTTGGGATCATACCAAGATGGAAACCGGCTCGTCTATCAGGAGGCACACCCGATGCCATTGGATGATTTCAACCCAATTGGCAACGGATATCGATCCATCATCACCCCCGTGGAGAAAGCTGCCGGACTTGACCTCGACTCTTCCAAGGCCAGGGTGTTTATGATCCAGAACCAAAACATGAGAAACCCAATCAACAATCAACCAGCGGCATACAAGATCCAGGTTCCCCCGATGCAGCCGCTCCTAGCTCACCCAAGCAGCGCGCACTTCCGGCGCGCCGAGTTTGCTGATCACAATATTTACGTGACCAAGTACCGCGAGGATGAGCTGTTTTGCGGAGGCAAATTTACCAACCAGAGTAGGTTTACCCAAATACATGCTGATCGGGGTATTATTAGTCCCAGCTAACAAGCAAATAGGCTTGGGAGGTGAGGGAATCAAAAAATGGGTTTCGCGAGGAGATAGTGTACTCGACAAGGACATTGTTGTGTGGATCCAATTTGGCCTGAACCACGTTCCTCGAATTGAGGACTTCCCAGTAATGTATGACCGAAACCCCTCTGCAGCTGATCCATGATGTCAATTCGCTGACTATTGTATCTTAGGCCGGTTGAGATCCTCCGCATCCATCTGAAGCCGGTCAACTTCTTTACAAAGAATCCTGCGTTGGATGTTCCTCCCTCTATGCAGGAGAGAAATAAGTCGGTTCTTATCAAGGATGATGCTAAGGCGTGCTGCTCGCCGTCTGATCCGCCTTTGATGCCCAAAATCTGAAGTAGATAGTATAAATAGCGAGTATGAGCCCAGACCCATTTCGTCCTCAACGAATCCGTCGAAAGTATACATGAGGTTAGACCACTTAATATCTACCTTCACTCGTCCCACACACAATATTATCGTAATAGAACTCTCCTCGGCCAAAATTAAACTCTTGTGTACGTTGCTGCATTAAGATCTGTTCAAGGTTCTTGGGCGTTCAATGTACTGCGTGCTCCAGCAAGTGGTTCCCAGATTGTCATGGCGAATTGCACCGCCACATCAGTAGGCGGTCGATGTATGCTACTCATGCAATATTTGTTACTCCGCATTCATTATTCAGTGATACAGGCTGATATTAAGGCCACTGGACATGACTCTTATTGCTCTAACCATGACAGAGTCATGTACACGGTATGGTTTCGGAGGCGTCGGCCTGCGGCAGATACTTTGAGTAAACAAGGTTTTAAACCGCAACGGACCTCGGATCCGGGACATTATAAAAGCATAACCATTAACCGCCGAGCACATAGGTAGGCTTTTCACCATTCCCAACAAACATACATTTTCTCTACTACTAATACTTAAATTAGCATAGCCATAATAGGTAGAGTGTCTATTTTAATAAATAGTTACGCTAAAGTTGAAATGATCGCACCAGTTGGAGTTTCTCCTCCGCGTCTCATGACTTGGCAAGGAGTTTTTGCACTATCATCGTTAAAGCGATGTCACAGGGTCTTGATGCACCTCGAAGCTTCTTTTCTCTCGGAGGAATGGACTTTTTCCAGTACCACTTCTGAGGCCTCAAACCTTCTTCGATGGCATTAGTGGCCAGCTCCCACGGCAAAAAACGTATGGCATTTTGAGATTCTCGTAGCGACTCCGCAATGGGATTGTGGATGGCTACCCGTTGCCGATTCAGTGAGCCAAACTTACTATCTTCCGAATTGTAACTAATCACCGGATCTCGCAAGTTTCACTCGTGTACAGACTTTATCGGGTGGCCTAATTTTAGGCATTGTCCTCCAGGAAACCCCACAAAGATCTAGACTCATCAATCGACCCAGATTAGGTTACAGGCGCCCAATCGTACGTAATTGTCTCATCACAACGAACCGTGCACACGATTAACGCAAGCGGTGAAATTCGTCCAGATCAGAACCGTAAGGTCTGCGGAGTAACAATAGACTTGGAATGCAACTTTAGACCAGTTAGATGGATTCGGACCGAATCTCTTTTCAGCCATTGTTCACAAAGAGTTTATTAATCGGGCCAAGCCAACTTACTTAATCCTCATAGGGCTAGTAGCCAAGACTATGCTGAGGAATGCAACATCCATCATGGAGACTCAGCCGCCTCCAATGTGAAACTGAGTTATGGAATATCTAGTGTCCATACACATGGATAATAGGAATACATAAACTTATATATACCTATATGCCTGTCTACCAGGTCGATCGTTATTATTTGCAGACAATTCTTCTTTGCTCCTTCAAACCAACTCCTTCAACCCAATACGTTAGTATTTTCTACCATGAAGCACCTCAACGCCATCATCCTTTTTGCTGCATTTGTCTCTGCTGGACCTACCAAAGTGACATTAAACGCTGCCCCAGAGCTAAAGCACCTCGGTCAACCAGGCATGAGCTTTGCAGACCAAGGCAAGGGTGAACGAGACTTGTTCTCGGGAGCAGTATGCGGTGGAGATTATCCTCTAAAGTGCGCGATCGCCAATTTTTGCTGCCCCATGGGGTCGATCACCTGTTGCACGGCTGAGTGCTGTCTACCTGGTACTCAATACTGCAACAACGGGAAGTGCTACGGTAAATCCCTACTTACCTAGGGAAGAAATACTGCGCCAGAAAGGTTAGTCCGGAAGTTCGCTAGTAAACCACGCAGTATGCTAACAATACGACAAGGCTATAATACCTGTTCACTTCTTTCTGAGTAATCCATGTACATAGCATGAGTTTTTCTCTTTAATATTCCGATGAACCAAACAAGTAACTATTAATAAATATTTCACCCTTAGATGAATACCCTCCATGTGATGCTGTTCTCAGTGCCCATTTTAGCCAATTCGTTACGTTATTTCAACAGCAGTACCATTGCCTAGTTCTGATGTGTCACTGTTCGATGTATACATTTGTCCCAATCTCTCGAAATGTATCCATCTGTTGCTGAAGTTCGCCAAGTACTCTATCCATCAACATGCACATGTCTCTGCCCAGAGGAATAACCTTTTCCCCTTCCTTTCCCTCTCCGAACCCTTCACCTGTGGCCAGCTCATATATAACTTTAGAGGCCTTCCGATGATCACCATCAGGTTTGAAATTGGTCCCCTGTAGGCTTCTTGCCGTCTTGTCTGTGACGCTTCCGTGGTAGTCTTCGGGGAATGGGGCCGATGACAATTTCAAAGCGCTGGTAAAATTTGTATCAAAGCCACCTAGTTGGACAGTCAAAGTCCGAATGTTGAAAGGAGCAACTTCACGGGACATAACTCTGGTGAGCCCTGCATATTTGGATTAATAAATCACCATAATCCCTGTACCGGGAAACTTACCATCCATGGCTGCTTTGCTTGCGGCATAAATGCCCATGCTCTCCCTACCACTCACACCAGCACCAGACCCAATGTTCAAAATGAGGCCACGCCTACGACTTCGCATGTGAGGCAACACCGCTCGAATGAGCCGGTAGGGTCCGAAAAAGACGGTTTCCATTTGACGACGGACCTCATCTTCGGGGAAACTCTCTGCAGGGCCATGAATAGACCATCCAGCATTATTTACCAAGACGTCGATCTCTATGCCCTCAGCCTCAAGCTTCTCGATTACGATTCCGCCCTGGGGGTCGTCGACATCGAGAGTCAGCCACCGACCGCCATGGCCCTCAACTTCCGATACCAGATCAGGCACTTTTTCCGGGTTTCGGGAGGTGGCAATAACCCGGTGTCCTTTTGCTATGGCCAGCCGGGTCAGTTCAAGGCCGAACCCAGATGCGGCACCGGTGATGAACCAGGTCAATTTAGAAACTGTCCAAGTCATGATGTGATGTTGGTTGGATTTGCAGCGTCAGTAACCTGCCATGCGGGGTTTCCATCGATATTTTAACCATCGGAAGCTTTATAGTTACTCAAACTAAGTAAACATTGAACTGAATCCCGGCATCCAGAAGCGTATGTCCGACCTCCAGCGCTAGCTCCGGTCAGACCTTTACTCACTTGGTAGCACTGCATTGATTACATACGCATTCATATGCATGTCGACTTCGATCTTTCTTGGTTCCAAAAGTGTGCATTGTCCAAAACCAAGGCATTGCGTCTCGTTTCCTTGGGGTGATTGGCTTGAACCAAGCCTTTTCTTTTTCCGGTTGTCGTTAGCGGCGGAGGTTAGAGAGGGAGAGTGGCTAATTCCGGGTGCAAGATCCGGCCCAACTTTGTGGCCCTATCGACCGACACATTGAATCACAATCAAGAATATGAAGGCATTTCGCCATTGAGGCCCAAGTGATCTGGACACAACTTATACTGTGGGAGGGATACACACATCACCCATCCAGCAAACTGGTCAAAATGCGTGGCATGGGATCCAACCTTCTCTTGGGGGATTTAAGATTCGAAGTTTCACACACCCACTGTTAGACAAATCTTATCTCTCGGAGCTATCTTCACACCGTGGAGTCAGGTGCCGGGATCTTTATACCTTCCGTGTCCGGCTCGTATTCACGAGACCATAGGCTATTCTCTGGGCGATCAGCCGTGGGGCAGCGGTTATAGTGCGTCTGTGCCTCTCCCCCCTGTAAATCCTGGCAGTCAGTGATTGGCACAGCCCCCAACCCATTGTAAAGCTATAAATGATAGATGCCGAACATCAGATTGTGCCATGATCACTTATAGCTCTGTATTTAAAGAGGAACACGGTGCACATTCAATTCCAGCTAGAATTTGATTCCTCGACAAATTATCGCGTATTTATTGATGATTCAAGTGCCCCCGTTTCCGTGTGATCAATTAAAACACATGCCGTCGCAAGGAAGCAAGCAAAATATGGTCTCAACTGGCAGCCGTTCACACGCAAGACAGATAGCTATGACGAACAAATCAATCAATATCCTTAAACGTAGATAAGCCAAAAGAATCGCATCTCGAGAATCACCGCATTTTTTCTCCGAAACATCATTTCCCTCCGCTCGCTAAACGACGCTAAGCAACCTTAGCCCTTCTCGTGACGAGCGGCGCAATAGCGGCCCCAGTCGCTAAATGGATTTGTCTCGCTCGGCAGCAAGGGGGAGAGCCATTCACCGTGTGCAATTTCAGCCTTTTTGAGCCCCTTAACGCTAAAAAAAGACACAAAGGAGAAAACAGCGAAAGAACTGCAAACTTCATTTCAGTGCTGAGTCATCTCCTTCTCAAGGGGATTGGACAAATTACGGCAAATGTTAGTCAGGGGCAAGATTGGGTCAATTGCAAAGCTTTCACTCCAGCACAAGTTGACCACCTAACTCGTCGGCGAAAACCAATCCAGCGAGCTATTCTTGACATTTTTTATTTCGCACGGGGGTGCATGGTCTCAATCAAGAGAGGGAAGAAAAATATCATCCAGAAAGCTGTGAGACCATGGCGCTCGAATACCTCAGACAGTTACTTGGTGGCTCAGGTAAATCTCTGCCTCCAATCAACAAGGATGATGAGGTCTATCCAGCGCACCACTTCGATGATAATGAAGTACTGAGGAAGGTCATGATTAGTTGGACCTTGTGCTTCAATGATGTCCTAGATGCGGAAAAGTTAAATGACGCGCTTCAAAAATTACTCGAGAGGGATGGATGGAGAAAACTCGGAGGCCGCCTGAGGTTGAATGTAAGTGCAGTCACTAAGAGGCCATATCGCCGGGCCTCTAACTAACCGTATATCGTCTTAGTCCCAGAAGAAGCTTGAAATCCATGTACCCAAGGTCTTCACCCCAGATAGACCAGCAGTGCGCTTCACGCATTCGGTGCTGGGCATGAGCATCAATGACCATCCTGTCGCTAGCAAATTGCCACAGCCAACAGGCGACCTCTCGGTTCAGCCGGTCCCTGGTGATATGGAACACGCATTGGGGTTGAAGGGCACGAAAGATGTGCCATCGTCGGTTGATGACTTGATTTATAGCGGAGAGCCACAAATCTCACTGCACATTATTTCTTTCACGGATGCAACACTTGTCGCCTTATCATTCCCTCATACCATGACCGACGCCATGGGTCAAAAGGCTCTGATTGAAGCATGGTGTCAAGTCCTAGCAGGTCGAGAGGCGCAGGTGCCCCTCTTAGCAGGCACTCGCAATGACATCCTAGCCACAGTAGGAACGGCATCAGACACTACTGAGCCAGAACCATGGGTCCTAGAACCCAGGATAATGTCAGGCTTCAAGAAATTTTTGTTTGGGTTGAACTTTCTCTGGGACGTGCTTTGGTGTCGAGCTGAAGAAAAGGCAATATGCATTCCACCTAGAGTACTCCAACAACTCAGGCAACGGGCGCAACAGAATCTAACAGAAGAACATGGCGGCCAGTCGCCCTTCATCAGCGAAGGCGATGTACTGAATGCTTGGATGATCGGTCTTGTAGCTCGATCACAGTCCAAACCCAGGCCTATGAGTCTGCTCAATGTGGTTGAAGTTCGGAGTCGCCTGCGGTCCGTCTTTAACCCCAGGGTCCCCAAGGTATACATTCAAAATCTCGTTTTCCGCAGTCAGGCATTTCTATCCGCCACCCAGACCGTGGGGCTTTCGCTGGGAGCCACTGCCATCAAAGTTCGCGAGGCAATCGCCCAACAAGTCACGGAACCACAGCTCAGAGCGCAGATTCGCAACGAGAGAAAAGCCAGCGAGGCTGGTATACCGTACCAGCTTCTCGGAGAGTCCAACGCCATGTTACTAGTATTCACCAACTGGTCCAAGTGCGACTTCTTCAACGTTATAAATTTCGGTCCTGCGGTGATAGGGTTCAAGGTAGAAGGCAGGACAAATCCTCCGGGAACCATCTTCTATCACCATGGGACCACTGTTAAAAAGGACTCAGTGAGCAGGAACTTTGTTACCATCTTGGGGAAAGACTTATTAGGAAATTACTGGATTAAACCCACTTTGGGTGCAAATATTTGGCCCAAGTTGGAGGAGCAAGTTTCAAAACTCAGCAAGGCTGCATGCTAATTTCCCTTTGTCATCAAACCAGACACATTCCCTTTTCATTATTTCTTTATACTATGTTACGAACTTATTGTACTACTACGTATTAGACTAATATCCCCAACAAAAAGTCACTAGAATGACTAGACAGGCAAAATTATTCCTGTAGATGTCGACGATAATTAACACCTCAAGACATTTAGGGTAAATTCGGCCGGGGTGTAATGTATTTTATTTATTTTAAAACTATTCATTCTTCAATTAAATCGCGTTGCAAAGGCGGTGACATTTTTCACAAGGTCGACGTCTGGGAGCATTCCTAGTTTTGAGGCTACGCGAGTATCAAACTCAGCAGGCCAGCTTCCGACAATTGCTTCCACCTTCGGGTCTCTCTCCTCCTTGATCAAGGACAGAGCCTTGCTTCCTCCAACAGCTTCGAGCGCATCCAAAATCTCCTGCACCGTCACGGTAATGCCGGGGAGGTTGACAATTCGCGACAATTCAAATTGATTCGCAGGGACATCCTTGATCAGGATGAGGTTCTGCACCACCGTCTCTGGGCTGCACACCCACATCTTCAAGTCTCGGGACACTGGAAGGATTGACTCCTCACCCTTCAGCGGTTCACGAACTATGCCACTTGCAAAGGAGCTGGCCGCAGCGGACGGTGCGCCTGGACGCACAATGATGGTTGGCAAGCGCACAATGCGGCCGTCGAGAAGTCCGCGACGCGACATGTCATTGAGATATGTCTCGACCATATGTTTCTGTGCACCATAGCTTGACTGGGGCAGGGGACATGTCTCCTCGCTTGTTGGCACAACCTTGCCGTTGTCGCTTTTTGTCGGCCCATAGACTGCCAGGCTGGACGGGAAAACCACGACAGCACCTGGGTGGTTGTGTCGCAAGTAGTCGAGAATCCCCCGGTGCGAATCCCAGTTCACTCTCCAGCCAAGTTCCAAGTTGGCCTCGGCTCCTCCCGACATGAGTCCATGAAGAAGATAGACAGCAGAGTATCGTGGTTCGAATATTTTCGCGATGACGGAAGAATCCGTCAGGTCGCATTTGACAGTGTCTATCCGTTGAGCATGTTGGCTGACAGACTGAGGGACTGGCGGCTCCACAACATCTGTAAGAGTCAACCGCAGGTCCTGGGATGAGTTGACAAGCGCAGCTGCAAGATCCTGTCCAATAAAACCGGCGCCTCCGGTAATGAGGATATGTGGGCTCGACATGGCTCTTGTAATCGGGTACGGCAGCGCAAGAAATGGGACTCAAGAGGAGGACGTAGGGCGGGTGAGGGAGGGACTTATCAGGCTTGGGATGGCCAAAAAATGACTCTATCCCGATTTCATAATCGTGGCCACTTATTATTCTGGAGATGTTCGAGCCCCACGATGTTCACTATGCTTCCAGTAGCAATCCATGTCCGGAAACGGTACTCGGCCGCTGACGCCGCTGTGGATTGCGCTACGGGGTCAAGTCCGCGCGCTAACCGAGGTGCTGGCAACCAAAACAGCGGCGGTACGAGTTGGCCGCTGGAATAACTTCAGTGAAGGGCAGTTTTGAAGCTGTGATTTACAATCATTTGAATGATGCATTGTGGTCTTTGATACATTCAGAGGCCATCTCGAGGAAGAGAACCACGGAGAATAGGCAATTAGGGTCAGACCCCAGGGCAGTTAGTTGACTCTTGTGAGACAATCAAGCTTGCTCCAGTGATCCATGTAAACTTCAATCCAAATGCGAGCGCCACCATTCCCAAGCACGATGAAGCTATCGTGTCGCCTCGTATGGCACAAACTTCGCGTGTCCGTATAAGACCGGACTTGCGCCCGTCACCACGGCCGTTTCACCGTTTTACTGCACTGCGGCATCCTCCAACGACTCGCCAGGGCGGGGATAGTGGGGAATCAAGTCCGAAATGGAGGAGTCGTCTGAGGGGCATGACAGCATCAGCAACAAAACCTGCCGAAGCACGCAAACGAACACAGGAGACGAACTTTGATCTTCGTAACCAATTGTTAGGGTCCTCAAGAATCCGCTGTGATGGCGCCAAGTAAACCAATCGTCTTACGCCTTGGCGAAGACATCAAGTACAACCATGACTTTTACAATGACGTTTTCACGAAGCGCTTTGACGTCGTTGCCAATGAGGAACCGGACCGCGAGTCGTTCATCAAGGCCTTGAAAGAGAAAAAGTGCAGTCTCGACACTCTCCAGACCAATGTTTCATCCCTCTAACCTCATACAGATATGGAGATTTTGTGGCCATTTACCGTCCCCATTTCCAAACCGGCGGCGAGATGGGCCAGTGGGATGATGAGCTCATCAGCCTATTGCCTCCCTCGGTCCGCATTTTTGCCTCTGCTGGAGCTGGCTTCAACTGGGCCGACACAGATGCGCTGGGCCGTCGCCGGATATGGTACGCCAACGGCGCGGGCGCCAGCGACGAGGCCGTCTCAGACACAGCTCTCTTCATGATTCTGTCCGTCTTCCGCAACTTCTGGCGATCGCAAAAGGGTGCCCGCACCTGCGACCCTGACCAGTTCATTGCCATGCACAAGCTCGTCGGCAGTATTTCATACAACCCCCGCGGACACGTCCTCGGCATCGTTGGCTTGGGTAACATTAGCAAACTGGTAGCGCGCAAGGCCCGGCTCGCATTCGGAATGGAGATTCATTATTACGACATTGTGCGTTCGCCTCCCGATGTGGAGGCGGAGCTCGAGGCAACTTATCACTCCAGTCTATACGATCTTCTCGCCATCGCCGACTGTGTAACTCTGCATACACCTCTCAACGCCCACACCCAAGATCTTATCGACTCCAAGGCGTTTTCTCACATGAAAAAGGGCTCTCGGCTCATCAACACCGCTCGTGGACAAGTGGTAAATGAAGAGGCCCTGATTGAGGCTCTTAAGAGCGGCAAGATTGGCGCTGCGGGTCTCGATGTCCATTATCATGAGCCTCAAATCTCGAAAGAGTTGGCGGAAATGGACAATGTCACATTAACATGTCACAATGGCGGTGCGGCAATCACGACGCGAATCAACTTTGAACTGAATGCGATGAAGAACATTCTGCAAGTAGTTGACGAAAACGGCAATTTCTGCGGCGAGCCAATTACACCTGTCAATAGAAAGGCTTTCGAAGCTGCTGTATCGGAATAAATAGAATATATATCCTGCATCATAATCAATAAATGTTTTGCCATTGGTTGTCTCCGAGCATGTGTGCCAGGTGAATGCGATGTGATTGTGTGTGATAAACACGAGCCAGTAGTAAAACTGTAATGCATGAATGATACTTGAGGTTTTTTGGCAGTTATTAGAAAATGCGGTAATGCATCTCTCTAAGTGGCAAGTGTCAGCTTGCAAAGATTGTATACTGTGTGTACCTCAGGTTATTTAGGTTTGACCTTTGCTTAATCCTACTTTGTAATATATTCTTCAATACTCGAGCTTTGCAGGTTGATTCTCTTTGATGCAGCTTCTTATAAGCTTGTCGCTTTTTGAAATACCTTCGACGCTCAGGTTCAGTACTCGCATCAGAAAACATGCACAACCTCGCAGCTCAAAACCTGAAGCATCACACAAGCTATTTACATGACCAAGGATACAACCAACCTACCACGATCAGGAAAATGGCAGTCTATCCACTTTTGAACAGCAGGTTAACGTCTTCCGTCACATTGTGCCTGGAATGCTCCCCACTCTTGGTATCACACCTCCAATGATAAGACACCCACTCTTGAACACGACCCCGTCGATATCTGGTCCTTAACAGCCAATACGCCCGCTTCAAACAGATTATGAGCTGATCTCGGCCATTTGTCGTGCCGCTTTATACTTAGTAGGTAGCCACAGTTCTCCATGGCTCTTACAGTTTTTGGCCTAGCCGGCCAATGTCGACCGGCTCAGGGCGAACCGCCTTGCGGCATAGATAGACATTCACACACAGGTACTTAAACCAAGACAGCCCTACACCAAAAGTATAAATTGTGGACGGCTGGCAAGTCCTTCCAATTGACTCACTTCGCCAACCACATATCCGACCCGACAAGTGGGAACAATGGACCTGGACGAGAAAACATCCAAGCCTCAGATACAGTCCGACAAGGCTGTACCAGAGGATGAAGTCGGCTCCTCCAACAATGTCATGATAAACAAGGTTCAAGACAGGTCCTACGGTAAGCAGTTCAGACGTGTGCATGAAGTACGGTATCTGGGCTGACACTACATGTGTAGTCAGGAAGATGGACCTCTACCTTCTGCCCTACCTGTCCATCATGTACTTTTTTAATTCCGTAGATCGAGTAAGGATATACACATCACATCAATGCACTGAGCTGTGGGCCTCTCTAACATGTATCAAAGAGTAATCTAGGCAACGCAGAGACGGATGGCATGAGTACAGACCTTGGGTTCGTCGGAGAACAATACTCGCTACTGATTCTACTCTTCTACATTCCCAATGGACTCTGCGATCTCCCCCTCAACATGCTCACCAAAAAGTTTTCCGGCCGAGTCATGCTTCCCAGCCTGATGCTTGGCTGGGGCGCGTTGTCGATGATCCAGGTCGCCTGCAAAAACTTTGCGGGGATGCTTGTGGTGCGGCTGTTCATCGGCGGGCTCGAGGCTGGCTTCTTTGCAGGGACCGTCTTCTATCTCACACTGTTCTACACGCGCGGGGAGCTCGGCTTTCGGATTGCAATCTTTTTCGGGAGCGCGCTTCTCGCAGCCGCATTTTCCGGCCTCATTTCGTTCGGCGTCTTTCATATCGAAGGGACGGCGATCAAGGGATGGCAGTACCTCTTCCTCCTCGAGGGCGGTCTGACAGTGATCTTTGCCGTATTTGCTTTTTGGTGGCTGCCGGAGTCGCCTCACACCGCCTGGTTCCTGAGCGAGCAGGAAAAGGAGGCGGCCAAGGTGCGGCTTCTACGCGACGGGTCCCAGCAGCTCGAGGTCGAGTTCAACGTCAAGGAATGCTTTGCTTCATGGAACAACTGGAAGTTCTTCCCGTGGTGTGTCATTTCGTTCACGTATCCTGTCGCGTTCGCGACATGCGCCAACTTCCTCCCGATTGTCTTGAAGCGTCTCGGCTACAGCACCGTCGTGACAAACCTGCTCACGGTGCCGCCTAATTTTGCGGGCTTCCTGGTGCTGCTCGGCGTTACGTACAACTCGGACAGGACGCGCGAGAGGACGTTCCACATTGTCGGGTCCCTGGCGCTGTCCATGTGCGGCCTCATTGTGCTCGCGGCCATCAACGCCGAGTCCCACCGAGGAGTCGCGTATTTTGCGACATTCCTCGTGGCTGCAGGCGCCTACATTCCCAGCTGCCTCGTGCACTCGTGGCACAACAACAACAACGTCAATGAGAACTCGCGTGCGGCCACGACTGGGCTGCTTGTGGGGCTGGGCAATTTAGGGGGTATTCTTAGCTCCGCCACGTTCCGGACGACCTACGCTCCCCGGTACGCTCCAACGCTCATCGCGACGGCGGCGTGCAACTTGACGTGCATCTTCTTCACCCTGTGGCTGGGCTTGTGGATGCGCCGGGAGAACAAGCGCCGGGATGAGGCCCAAGGAGTGGTCGTAAAGGCGGAGGACGTCGACACGAGCGAACTCACCGAGAGAGAGAATGATGCCCGGTGGCGCTATTTCATCTAACTAGTCAATGCGCCAGTTGCAGGAACGGATCCGTATCGGCATGGGGTATACGCGCATGGCTCGCGTGTGGGCTACCGATGGGACAAGATGGAGAGAAGAAAGTCCAAACCCGAAAACTGAAATTGCCATGACTGGTCATCTCGCCCAAGTTGACAGCCCTCGCTGGGCACGTCATTGTCATGTTCTTGTCAACCAACCGCCCCCACTTCCGCCACTTTTTCTGTCCCCCTGGTCACATCCCTTTCCGGAGATGATCGACGTGCCGCCGCATTTTGGTCATGAGGACGGGCAGACGGTGCCAAATATGAAAATGGACAAGCTCTGGGGCTATAGTGCCTTGTGTCTGTGTGTGAAGTTCAATGCGGTTTCACGAGACGTTGAGAGTGGATTGTACTGTTCCTGTTCCTGTTTTGTGCATGTTGCTAGTGACGATGGGTAAAGCGGGGAACATGTGCGACCATTCATAAACCAGAATGAATTGGTTTTATGATGGACATCAACCCGTAGTGCAAACTCAACCTCAAACGAATTGATTAACACATGCTTTCTAGACTCTACGGAAATAACCAGACCGTTGGATTTTCTTTCAAATATCCATACTCGTCTCCCAAACCCGTTAAATACACTTCGTATTTCTCCGAAAAAGACAAAAATAGAAGTCATGTAGGGTAGCTCGTGTTGGACCTAACCCACTCTGGCATAACGTCATGATTGGCTAGTCTCGTCCCCCTTGTCAATTTGTCGGTGTGTGCTCCACCCCCTTTCTTTACAGCTTATCGTGATTACGTAGTCTCACCTTTCGCCTCAATTTGGCAAAGGACAGCTATCTCTCTTTTCATCCTCCCGCCAGCATCAAGCAAGCCAGCGTCGTGTCAGGGGCCCAACCAACCAGCTCTTCCCGCGTCCTGTCGATGCGCAGGTGCTCAATTCAGTTCAGTGACATGACGTGAAGCGTTAAAGCCCACGAGTGAACGGTCAATATGCGCCGGGCGCTCAATCTCCGGCTTGCTGGCCAGGCCATGACGCTCAAGGTGTCGGCCAACCTCGTCGTCCAGCTCCTGACCATATATAATGACCCCAACCGCACGTCCCTCGACTTCCAGCAGCTGGCAGAGTTCGCCCTGTACGGCCTGCTCGGCTCCCAGGTCGGCAACATCGTCCAGTTCCTCCTCGAGGACTGGTTCCCAACCCACAACGCCCCCGTGGGCGCCGTCCTGCCTGACACGCTCGGCCACGCCAGGCAGCTGGACGAGAAGCGGGACGAAAACTCTTCGCGGTCCAACAAGTTCCGCACCTGTCTGAAGCTGAACCAAGATGTCAGCTACCGGAACATCATGGCAAAGCTGGTCCTCGACCAAACCCTCGGCCTCTTCATCAGCGGCTGCATCTTCTTAATATGCACCAACTTTATGCGCGTCGCATCTCTTCCCTTGGTCTTCCAGGTCGTCAAGGCCAGAATATTCCCACTTATGAAGGCCGGCTGGCACATCTGGCCGCTAGTAGCCATCTGCAACTTCCTCTGGGTGCCCGTCCGTTCAAGGGTGCTCGTGGCCGTCTGTGTAGGATTTGGCTGGAGTATCTTTTTGAGCATTTTTGCAAACAGGACCTAACCAACTGTAGTCCTGGCTGGCACCTTAAAAAAACACCCTTTCCTTCGGGCTTCATGTATTAACTATATTCACTGTGGAACTAGCTCCATTATTTCTTTGGGTTATGGGCGGGGTGACAATTCTTGTCAAAACAGCGACATTGGGTGCATCATTTAGAGTCTGGCTCTTCGCCAAGGAAGAAGTTTTTAACGTCTGTACTGAGTAATAGCCAAAGAACTTGCATGCCGTTTATGCGAGAAGTCTTGTATGTCTTGATAGATTTGCGGCTAAAACGTTGGCATAATATGATGTTTTTGACAACTACGCACAACGCAACCAAATTGTCGTTGACAAATTAAGAGGCTGAATTGTGGGAATGTGGCATAGGAAAAAAAGAGATTAAATAATAATCTAATAATCACGGTGTATTTTGAGTTTTGTTAATAATTACGGCTGTACTTTTGAACATGGCTTGGCTCAAGATCCCCATATTGTTGTTCTAGTCTATCATATTGGCCCATTGTCCCACGGAAACGAGTTCGCTGCCTCTTACTAAACCAAAGTCGACTAGTTCAACCGATGATACATACACATGGTTTATGTTCAATGTCAGACCTGAAAATCAGGTTTCGGGATGCCATGAATTGTTTTCCGTAGCACTTCAGAAGGCGGCCGTGACACGCACTTTAATAGACATTGAGCTTCAGTACAGTACCCCGCATACTCCTCATTGTCGCATGATTTGCAGCATGGAGCGTCTTCCCAAAGCGTTTCGGCCGAGGTGGGACCCCGATGTCGCTAGGTTTTGCGGGGCAGCCCTTATGCCATCTCCTTCCCCGCGGGGTGGTTCCAAGATGATCTGGACCTCTATTATCGCTCTCAGATTCTGTCTGCTTAAGACACAACAAGGCAGTACACGTATTCC
The DNA here is from genome assembly GCA_020623665.1 of Calonectria multiphialidica. NCBI lineage: Eukaryota > Fungi > Ascomycota > Sordariomycetes > Hypocreales > Nectriaceae > Calonectria > Calonectria multiphialidica. Next base: position 120,323 of record JAHVYC010000001.1, read on the forward strand.
TCAAAGCCCATACGTTGCGGTGTAACTCGTGTGGAGAATACTAGACACCCATCCACCACAGTCCAGGTGTTTTGCCGAGATGCAGTCAGACTTCACCCTCGACCCCGCCCTCTTTGCCCCTGCTGAGATCAGCGAGGACACGAACCGACACAACGAGAATGTCCGTAAAAACGATGAGATAAACAGAAAGTTTTATGTGTGTGCCGCCTGAGATACCTTGATAGAGCACTTAGTGACCCGTGAGCCTGCGCCAGTACCGTGATGTGTTGGACATTGTTGGGTTGCGAGCCCGGAAGCCGGCAGCAGGCACAATGGGTGGGGAGTTTGTGCAAATTGAATCGAGAGAGCCTGGGCGCACCATCCCTTGCACTGTGGTCCGACCGCGTAACCAACAGGTTTCGGGCATCTTTCTCCATTTCCACGGTGGCGGCTTGGCTTCCGGCACTCATGACGGGTTAGTTGAGACTAGAGTCTGCTCCATTAACATATGCTGTTTGTGAGAGAACTGGTTCTTACACTGGACTATAGGAACGAGCCGCTTTTGCAAAGGTTTGCTGATGCATCAGGTTGTGTCACGCTATCCGCAGGCTATCGGTTGTCTCCGGAACACCTGTTCCCAAAACCAGTTCAAGATTGCTTTGACGTGGCAGACTACCTCCTAAAACACGGACAAGAAGACTTTGGGGGTCCATTGCGTTTTTTGGGTGGGGAGGTGAGATTTTCCCAACCTCAAAGACATTTGCAGACATTGGTTGTGCTCTGACTGACGACTTACTCAACAGTCAGCTGGAGCATATCTCTCAATCCAGACGTATCTGCATATCGCAGGCACCAACCCTGAAGTTGATACTCTCAAGGGGCTCGTTCTAACATATGGCATCTATTCATACTCCTTCCTACCCACAGCATACACGTTGCAGGATACGCCGTGCTTAAACGGTTACAAAATGAGTCAATTCAGCAACATCGTCTTTCCAAAGGATCCAGCTGAGGTTTCACAAATGCTGCACTCATTTGACGCTGAGTTTGGAAAGCTTGCCGAGACCGATTCTAAATACGACCATGTGATGAAGCACCCGGCAGCGTCGTCTTTGTTTCGAAGGCTTGACAAAATAACCAGACCTCTACCACGCGCTTTGTTTCTGTGCGGAACCTTGGATCCGCTGCTGGACGATACCATTCTCATGTCCGCTCACTGGCAGATGGCTGGGGGCCCAGCCGTGACCAAGTTTGTGACAGGTGCTCCGCACGGGTTCGTGGAAGCCCCGGTCGAATCAGCCGACTGCTGCATGCAGGCGGCAGAGTTCATCAGACAATTTATTGAGGAAAGCCGTTGATTTGCGCTCGTGACATAATTGCTTCCTGCTTAAGGTACGGCACATGGACTTGATTTTTCTTTTGTTAGAAAAGGAGACTCCTAGTCATGGGCTTAATCAAACAGCGACCCCTGGTAGGCAGATAAAAATACAAGTTACAATGGGAAAACTTTTCCAAGAGACTTTGGTGATGCATTGTGTGTGTGATGAATTACCAAGTCCGTGTCTCACATTCCGTCATGATCTACCGGCACTCGCCTTTACCGAGCCAATAACTTTCTCTGCCGCTGGACCCGAGACCAAAAGCAAAGACATTTTTAAAACCCATTGTCCTTTTTCAGGGTTGAAGTTTTTTTTTCAATGGAGAAATATTGGATGACTGCTGCCTGTTCCATTAAACCTGTCTCTCATCTCGGCTGGTTCTCGGACGATACATTGCCCTCAAATAACGGCTGCCAACAGTACTAGCGCTGGAGAAGGGATCTCGTTCTCAAACACGAGCCCATGGCTTTTTATTTTCATTCCTACACGCGAGATATCGGTTATGAGAAACAGTCTAATCCTGAAGGCTAAGGGTATGGCCCATGTGGTTGGGAGTGGATCTGCCCGAGAGCGGCATATCAGAGTGAACGTTGGTGTGTATTCAACTGAACCGATAAAATAAGGGTCGGCATCGGAGTAATCCAATGATAGAGCGGAAATTCCTGCGTGAGGTACCGACATGCAGGAGACTGTTTTGTTTGGACCCCTTGCAAATGATGGCATCGAGATCTACACGCCTGGGCCATTCACATGCCCCATGGCGCACGGCCAGATATTCGATACTTCACCATCTGGGCGATGAGAGCCTATACGAAAAGACCATGCAAGGGTAAGTAACTTCTGCTGTACCTCTTGGGCTATCTCTGAAAATAGCTAGACGGGTAAGGGCAAAGTGGAACATTGGTGCGTTCAGCCGTGTCTCAGTTGGGCTCCCCTCATAGGTGTATTGACTCCAGTTCAAAGAATGATGAATAACCAACCAGGATAAATGATGTTAGCATATGCCATTCTGGGCTGACAATGAGATAAATTGACCCATTTAATTGCTTATGGCTTGTGCGGGACGCATGGTTTCTCCGCTCAGCTGCGGCGGAATCCAACCGCCAAATATCAATACAAAGCATGGTCTCAATTAGATGGCGATCACTGGTTGCTCAAAATAACGGTATTTCCATTATTGACAAGTTGCTCCCGCAGAAAAACGGGGCAGCTGAACGGTACCAACCAGCGGTGTTGGTTCATTAACGACTCAAGTTATGCTGCCATATGCCATTCCCAGTCAATCAACCTCAATGCGCTTGTTCTTGAAGTGGTCAGAAACACCAATCAGCGACAAAGGTATTGCGTAAATTATTGGGAATTTGCGTATTACCCTCCCTAATTTTACGATGTCATTCCGCAACAATGGTTTACAATGCAACCAGAAATTTACTGGCATTCAGGACACCAGCTTTAACGCGCACTAAGTAATGGTGTTGTGCGCAAGACTGTTTCAAATGCCCCTATGTCCAGAAAAGGATGAAGCTAAGACCATAATAATTGTTTAAGGTGCATAGGCTTTGGGAATTCATGGCTGACTATTGAATATGCATTCCGACCAGTTAGGTACCTGAGCATTGGGATCTACGAGGTCCCATCTCCTCCGCTCCCTCCAACTGGTTGATCCACTATGGCGCATGGAGGTTGGATGAATGGGACGGGAGGTGCGGGACTCTGAAAAAGAAAATGGAGTTTCTTTTGCAGCGCCGAGTGCCCAGACTTGCCCACCGACATCCACAATTGGGACTGAGACATTAGATTCCCAGTGGTAACTCTGCTTGACAGTCTCCTTTTTTCAACTTCGACGAGAAGTATAAAGTCCCGGGTCGGAAGCCTCGAAATCATCAACTCAGCACTCACTCACTCACTCATCACTTCTCAGCAAGCACCACAATCACAACAACACAACCGCCTCACCAAACGCTACTTCTTCCCTCTAAACTCAAGTTTAATTCCCCAACATTCAAAATGCGTTTCAACTTTGCCAAGATCCTCATTGCCGTCTCTGTGGCTTCCGTCGCAGCACGACCTACTCTGGGTTAGTAGTTATGGAACTGATCGCCGGTTTTCAACTAACAACCTCAAGACCTTGCAGCCCAGCCTCGCGATGTCGTCGCTCATACCAATGAACTCCAAGCGCGAGATGGTGTCATCACCAGCGTCACCCCTCTCGTCAATGCGGTTCTCAAGGTCCTCGGCCTCGACAAGCTCCCCGACCCCCTTAGCAAGCTCCTCGGCGGCAAGGTTGGAACCGTAAGTAACCCACGGTGTAACTCGGACACAGTGACTAAGCTGTGAACTTGGGATTTGTACTGACCTGCTTCAAAGACCCTCGACGACCTTGGAGTCACCTTCGTCCTGACCCAGCTTCGTCTCTCCAACAAGACCCCCCCTCCCAAGCAGGGCGACATCCAGGCTCTCGGAAAGGCGGTTGCCGATCTTCTCCGCGGTCTCAACATTGATGAGGTCACCAAGAAGCTCAACGATGCCACCGGCGGCGCCATCAAGAACCTGTCCGCCGCTCTTGGAGTTGACGATGTTCTCAACGCCCTTGGAATCCGACGCATCGCCGGCATCAACTAAAAGACTTGCAGCTGGCACTGAGAGCGATCAAGTTTCTTTGGTCTGCCGTTCACGCTACTACGGTCAATGCTGTAACGATTGGTGAAAATGTTCTGATTTATTGCGACGTTTATGGTGGAGAGCTTCTGAGGGTTGTTTGGCCTTCAAGACTTACTGACATGGCCCACTTCAAGTCACATAATCATCTTGGATTCGAATTTCTGTTTTGCTCGGAATGTATTTTATAATTTCTTTTCGGTAGTAGTGATAATAATTGATCCCATGGTGGGAATAATCTCGTGGAATATTGCGCTGCCGGGTATTGTGACGCACTCTGCTCAGACCTCCGCCCGAATGAATTCCTCTAAACCGGAAATGACGCCTATCTAGGATATCTAACAAATGAAATCGAGATGTGATAAAGGAAATAAAGAGAATGTGTGAGGGTAAAACAAAGGCCGGGGCATCCGCCACTTTTCGGTGGCTTGAAACCAAGACAGAATTTGAAATGGGGTATATGATCCTTCCAACGTCCTCATCCTACTGTCGTGGCCTCCATTTGCAACCAATTTGCAAGCACAAATTTGCTCGCGTTGGATGGTTAAAGGGTAAATATGCTGCGACATCCTTGATTTTCGGCCACAATGCCAATTGGGAAACCCTTCCCTGTTTTCATTTCTTCTTTTGTTTTCGTACAGTTTTCGTACAGTTTACCGCCGTTTTGAATTAGGTTATTACCGAATTCCCGCTTGCACCAAACGGTATTCGAGTTTTGGGTTGTTGATAAATTTTGGTACAGAGTCCTATCGATTGTTAGTAAATTGAGCCAGTACAACTGAGAAGATCGGCACTTACGGTAGCCATCAACTTGAACACAGCGGTTTGAGCGCTCTCAAAAAGAGAAGTAACCTCTTGAAGCGTGTCTGCTATCGTGGTATCCCTGGCTTGGGCATTGGTCATTCGGTCCGCGAGGCTCTTGCGAAGTTGGTGGTTCAGGTTGAGTTCTCTGGGAGAACCAGGAGCGAGGAAGGTGTTGAACAAGACATAAGACTGGGACAAAAGCTCCTTGGCATTGCTGACTGCCGCTGCGTCGATTTTATCCGGTGTGCGAGGAACTGCCTTGCATTGCTGGATAAACTCGCTGACCTCCTGGTGAAACGACAGGTTTTCTTCGCAAAGTGTTTCTTGCAAGTTTTCTCGGAACAGTAGTCGCAAGGTTGGGTCCGCCAAAATCTTGTCGAGCCTCTGACTGTTAGAGTCCGACGAGTTGGTGCTGTGTTGTGAGCTTCCATCGCCCATTCCCTCGGATGAAGTGCGACCGGAGCCGTTGTTCTCAACTAGATCATGGCCGTGCTGAGACAGTGTGTAGACTGCATTATTAGATGGTTGGAAGAATTCGCATTCGGGAAATTGGGAGACATGGGCACGATCCCGAACGACGAGTGTCATGAGATCGTACTGGACGAAAAGAGAAGCAACATTGACTGCCTCCTGAAGGTCCATTGTTGTAGTGAAATCCATCAACCAGTCGGCGACATTCTGACCGGAAAAGACGTCGTGGTATGGTCGCCCATTAATCTTGCGCTCAGTGCCGACAACAATCTTGTAGTCGCGTGGGTTCGAATCCGACGAGTTGATCAACGCCCTGTTTCCTCGTCTGCCAGCGCCGCTCAACCGACAGAAAATGACCTCAATGGTTCCCTGGTCGAGCAGTAGCCTGTCGGTCTTTGGATGTCTTTCCAGGGTGATTAATGGGGTGGAAACGGTGTTGACCAAATTCATAACCTGATCATCTTCGATACCATTCGCTGAGCAAAACCAGTTCAACACTGTGATACCCTTTGACGTGAGCTTCCACACCGGCTTAATGTGAAATGTCGGCTCCTTCTTTCCGTCTGCTGATTCGATGAAATGGGCGTCGACGAAGCGCTGGCACAACGAACGGGCCATGTCCTTGCTCATGGAAAAGATTGTGGTGGAAGTAGAAACCACGGTACGGGACGGGTCTGCAGGGTCGGGCATGCGGTTGGTCTGCAGCAGCTTCAAGTTTCCAAGGTTGCGAATGGCGTCATCGTGATGGAATGAGTGTTCCACCTTGGTAAATCGGACGCGGTGGGCTTCGAGAGGCAGCAGGCTGACAATCAAGGCGGCGAAAAGGTCCGTCAAATCCTGGTTGTCCAGTCAGTAACCAGCAGAGCCTAAGAAGCTGGAGGCCAAGCAGTGCGTGGAAAGCCTGTGCCAACATACCTTGAAGAGCGGTCTGGAGTCATCCGTCGTGCGCAGTAGGCGCGACGATGATTGATTGATCCTGCTTGCAGGCATTATGGCTGAGTGAGGGGTCTTCGGGGCCTGAGTGTCGTCTTGACTGCTGGTGGCGTTGACAAGAGAGATGGGATGAACGAATAGGCCGTGCTCGTTTCGTCGATCGGATCAGTCGCCCAAGAATGAACAATGCTCAATCCCCTTTCCACTGTGTTCGTGCCTTCGACGTGTGGACGCAACCCGTTCGGACCAAGGGAAAGCAGGGTGCTCCTGGCCAGTCTTGAAACAACCCGCCGCTCTGGTGCCGTGACTCGAAGGTAAAGAGTGGACGCGATCGCAGAGGATTTGCTTTTGGATCGGGATGCTCGAGCGACAGGAGAGGAAGGGCCAGCTGCATCAGTAGATGCGAACTGTGGTCCTTATTTAATCCTTCAAGGTTCTCGGCGGTTGATCAAGCGTCGACGTTTGACGTGAGGAGTTGGCTAGCGCAGCAATGGGGGTGAAGGCCACATGGAGGATCTGTCCCTGTAACCACGTGGAAAGACGGACGAGGAATAGACCCACGATCGGCTGCTGGGATCCCTGCTCGTGCCATGTGTTGCGGCGCGCGTTATATGCGGAAGCCTTCACATCTCCCCAGGACCCCTGGCGATATTGACGGATCCTCTCTGCTAGACCGGTTGGGCTGATCCGCAGCCGCAAGTGGGCTGGGAGCCGACTAGCGAGCGGCCTCACTGGCCGCAGAGAAGAGCGGCGAGCAGGTTTGAAACATGAGAGACGAATCGTGTAGAGGCCATCTTCAACCGGATTCTGCGGTCCACAATTGCATCGCGGCTCCGTGTATCCCGTGTACCTAGATAAGCGCTATCCCCAGCGGCCTGATCTAAAGAATGCAATTACCGTTGTGCCTTGTTCCGCAGGTCGGCGCTCCTCATTGGCTGATGGGAGAGTCCGCCTCTTTGCGGCCGGCTAGACGACTGGGCTTCTTTGGATCTTCGACGCGTTGCCGGCCACGTTCCGACGCTAAATATCGACGGCGTGCTTCTAGCTTCCGTTCTACAGCAACTGACTCCCGCATCCACGGGTATTGGGAAAGCACTTTATTAATTTCCAAGGTTGAAGAATCGCCTGATGGTCGTACCCCTCCATGGCCAGATACTGATGGCAGGCTGTGAATGTTGATTTTATGCATGATTTGCTCCTAAATATCCCTCATGCATGCGCGAGTAATGTACCTGCTGACCAACACATAGGAAATCCTTCTCTCCATTATTGCTGCTCTAACGAATCTAAGCGAGGCTTAGCTCGAAGACTAAGACCACCGTGCTTTAAACTAAACGAGTCAAGCGCTATCACATCCGCTCACCCATTCTGCATTCCCAGTAACCGAGGTCTTCAAAAAGCAAATCTTTCCTCAGCCTCAAGCTGAGCCTCTTGATATCTATCATAAGTGCACTTACTCTTTGCATGTAGATCATGTACAATGGTTGGTGGAGAGTCTGCTTAGCGACGATGACGCGATTAATATTGCGGCTCAGGTGTGGTTAGCGGCTTCAGCGGCTCCTCAGGATTGGGCTGAAATACCCTGTCGAGGATACGAGGGGTAATCCTGGCCTGTCTGCATGGGGGCTTTGTGTGCTGAAGGAGGCGGTGGTGCAGTTTAGAACTGGGTTTGGTGGGAATCGAGTCTGAACATTGTATTAAATTCGTCAACATGACAAGAAGTGATGAATGAAAGAGAAGTCTATCTATCTACCGATAACTAACGATGAAAACATAATCCAAGTTCCAATCTAACCATATTAAAGAAAAATCGCCTGTCTATGTGACAACTAAACCTTATGTTCTATAAGTACATATGAAAAGGTTCAGGATTCCCACCGGTTTTTTTAGTTTTTTAGTTTTAATTTATTTAAGCCTTCTTCTTTCCCTTGGGCATGCGGACAAGCCAGTACAAAGCCAGGGCGGCGAAAATGTTGAACACGATGTAAACCATGCCAATTCCAAAGTCGCGCCATCGGTTGTCGTAGCTGGAGCTAATGCTAGTCAAGAATGCATTGGTCTTGGAGACAGTGCAGAACTCGCAGTTGCTAGTGGCATCGGGGACACGGAGGTATCCACCCATGCTGTCCATGTATGACTGCATGTACTCCTGGCAGGTCTGGTTGGAAGGAGGCTGGAACTTGGTGTACTCAGTTGAGGAACATGTGACATCAGTATTCGCGAGACCCGTCGACAACATGGCCGACACCAGATAGGTAAAGGGAGATACGCGGTACATGAAAATCCAGAAGCCGGGCATTGAGTCAGGGCTGGCCAGGACACCACAGAAGAGCAAGCAGAGCATGAAGAGAACGTTGGCCAAGTTACCACCACCCTCAGCTGTGTCAGTGATTGAGATACAAGCATGAGCAAACGTGCAGGTAAAGATAAGGAACTGCCAGAACAGAAGCCACATCAGACCACCACGCTCAGTGGTCTGGCCAGCATCCGCAGCGTTCTTGTCGAAACCAACTGGGTAGTAGACACAGACGAACATGAACACGGACATGAGGGTGTTCCAGGGGATCTCGGCGATGATTTGAGAAAGCATGAACACTTGCCAGCTGTATGTCTTGGAAGGACGCTCACGAACCTCGTAGAGGGCGCGCTGGGTGACGAAATGGGGCATCTGCTGCTGGACCAGTTGACCAAAGATGGAGAGGACGTTGAAAATGGCAAACATCTGGTTCTGCAATCCCTGGATACTCAGGGGGGCGTTCAGGAAGACGAGACCAATGAAGAGGGCGACGGAAACACAGAGAATGAACTTGGAGTAGATGTAAGAGGGGGTTCTCCAGAACTGCTCGAAGACACGGCGGGACACAATCAGGAGTTGCTCAAAGAAGGGGGAGGCAAACTCGCGGAACTGCTCCTTGTTGGAACGGTCGTCATCGCCCCTGGAAGCACCCTCACTCTTCAGTCGCTGAAGCTCATTCTGAACAGCCTGGTACTCGTCACTTTCGCGCCAGGCCTGGTGCCAATCAATTTCACTGTGGGATCCAGGTGCGGCTCCGATAGCGCTAAGCATCCACTCGGCGGGGTTTTCACCAGCGGGGCAGGAAGGCGCACCGTGTCTCTCGAAGTAAGAAACCAGGGTCTCAGAGTTCTTTCCAATGTCTCCAAAGTAGACGGTTCGGCCACCCTTGGCGAGGAAGAGAAGTCGATCGAATCGCTGGAACAGCATGGCGGAGGGCTGGTGGATAGTGCACAGAATGGATTGACCGGCCTTGGAGAGCTTCTCAAGAAGATCCAGGATAGCCCAAGACGTCTGAGAGTCAAGACCAGAAGTAGGTTCATCAACGAAGAGCAGCAGAGGAGGCTTAGCGGCAAGCTCAACACCAATAGTCAGGCGCTTACGTTGCTCGACGTTGAGACCTTCTCCGAGAACACCAACAACAGCATCAGCGTATTCGTGCATATCCAACAGCTTGATGACTTCGTCGACGTAGGCAATCTTTTCGGCTCGGGGGGTGGAAGCAGGCTGGCGAAGCAAGGCGCTGAACTCCAGGGCCTCTCGAACTGTGCTGGTCTCCAAGTGCAAGTCCTGTTGCTGAACGTAACCGGTCTTGCGCTGGAATGAAGCATCGCGGATCTTACCATCGACAAGCATCTCACCAGTGATGACACCCATAGAAACACGGTCGGCGAGACAGTCAAGAAGCGTAGTCTTACCAGCGCCAGAAACACCCATGAGAGCCGTCAGAGTACCAGGCTTAACCCAGCCGTCAACATGGTCGAGAATTCGGCGAGGCTCATTCTTGATCTTGATGTCGTAGCACACATTGCCCCAGTGGAAAACGCTGGTAGAACCCTGGATGGCACCGGCACCATCGGAGATGTTGCCAGACTTCTCGGTGACCTGGAGTCGGGAAGAACCCTCACCCTCAATGTCGTTGGTTGCCTTGGCGGAAGCGGGGATGTTTCCTCGCTTGAAGACAAGGACTTCACCCTTGGACTTTTTGGCGGAGATGTACTCGGTGGCAAGGATGTAGGTGACGTGGAAGAAGATGGCAAAGGCGATGAGGATACCCACGTTGCGCCACTTGTGACCGTGGGAGTACTTGTAGGCAGTCTCGATGTAGTCGTCACCGTTGACGTAGTTCTGAAGAGGAACATTGCCGACAGCGCTGCAAGCACGGTTGGCGGCATCGACGTTTTCGTATCCTGCGACAAGCGCACTGGGAACAAATGCATCGCAAGTGAAGTTGCGGCCGTGGAACTCGTTGATCATGAGCGCCTCGAAGCCGTAAGCCACAGGGTCGATGTAGTTGATCCAGCGGCACCAGCCAAGCATGTAATCAACGGGGATGACGAAACCGGTGAAGATGATCAGGGCCAGCATCAGGACGGAGGCAGGCACCATGGCCTGGGACAGCGTGCGTGACAGGGAACCACTAAAGACATGTAAGCACTGGTCGTATAGTTTGAGATCGGGGGAGGGTTGACAAACATTGTACGGAAAATACCAGACATGGTCAGGACCATGAGGAACGAAACGAACCAGAAGAAGAAGAAGGCACCGGCTTCGCGTCGCAGATTGGTCATGAAGTACAAGATGATGTTGTATAAGATACTGTTTGTGATCTTGTAAGGCATATCCACGAGGATTGACGAGAAAGATTCAGCAGAGGCATGGTGGAAGGCGTAACGGGCGTGCTTCTCCACAATGGGTCGCTGGGCATACAGGGTGAGAATCTCAAGAGCACTGGCGAAAGCGTTGGCCAAGATAGCAAAGAAGAGGACGGCTGCGCGGCTGTAGAACGCCGCAGTGCCGGTACCCATGTTATAAAAGATAGATGAAACGATTAGACCGATTGCCGAGTTGGCAATGAGTTGGAAAAGAGTGATGCTGGGGTCGCCGAGGAGACGCTTGAAGCCTCGCCACAAGCACAGGTTGACCTGCTGGCGGTACGACAGAGTGTAAGGGGACTTGATTCGCTGGCCACGAGCCTGGGTAGAGGCCTTGTGCTGTCGGAAGGCCTCGGCATCCTGTCCGTTGAGAGGGTGCTGGTTCTTGTAGGCCTCGATTTCCTCCTTCAGAATCCTGTAATCCTCGCTGCGCTTCCAGCAAGCGGCAAACTCCTCTGGGGTGCGGGGGACGCGGCCCTCAAAACCAGCGCGAACGACACGCTCGCTAGGGGCAGTCATGGATGTCAAGAAGTCAGGAGTGGTCTGGCGGGCAGGGCACTCAAACCCAAGGTTGATGAAGTACTCGCGGGCCTTGTCAGCGGGGCCGAAGTAGATCTGGTGTCCCTCGTACAGGACAAGGGCCTTGTCGAACAAGTCATAGGCACTCTGAGGGGCCTGGTAGATGGAAACAGCGCAGGTCTGGCCGAACAATTCCGACTGCAGCCTCAAGGTCTTACAGAACTCAATGGCGTTGGCAGAGTCGAGACCTCGGGTGGAGTTATCCCAGCATTGGAAGGGGGCCGTCGAGAGGGTGGCCTCTGCGATGGTGACACGCTTTCGCTCACCACCAGACACACCACGAATGTACTCGTTACCGACACGGGTGTTGACGGTGTGGCTGATGCCGTACATGGCCATGATGACATCGCGCATGTGGTCGCAGAACTGATCGGGCGTGACACCCTCGGGGAGGTTCTGAGGGCACCTCGCGCGGGAGGCAAAGGTGAGAGTCTCACCGACGGGGAGCTGGGGGAAGTGAACGTCGACTTCGGCTGTGTAGATGGTCTCGCCCTTGTGGTGCGAGTGCATCTCCTCGGCAGTCACACCCTGGTAGTTGAAATAAGTGTCACCGTCGACGTAGAGACCGTTCGTCTCGCCGGAGATGGTCTTGAGGAAGGTCGAGCAACCGGAACCAGGGGGGCCGAGGACAACAAGCATCTCACCAGACTTGACGAGACCGTCAAAGTCGTGGAGAATGTCGATTCGTCGCTTCTTCTCGTTTCCGGTAATCTTGTTGAACAGGGTGGGGATCTCCAGCCAGATGTTGGCAATGTCCTTCTGGTAGTCGGTTTCCGCACCATAACCAAACACGTTCATGTCCTGGAAGCAGAGGCCGGTTCGACGGAAGCCGCCACCTCTCTCCTCAATCATCTTGGCAAGGGTCTTGGCCCATACTCGCGCGTTGAAGTGCTCTCCGCGAGGGTTCAGGGGAGAGTTCGGGTCGTCGCTGGCGAACAGGGCCTGACCGTGAGTGTCCACTCGCGCGGCGGAGGTGGTGGTGTATTGGCGGGCAAGCTCCTGGACCACGGAGTGGCGGCGGTTCATCTCATTGAGGTCGGTATCTTCATCGAGTGAGTCGTTGGGGTCATTGCTCGAAGTCTCGACGGCGGTCTTCAGGGACTGGTCACGACCGGAGTCGTTCTTTTCGCTGTCGAGGAACCCCGAGGAGGAAGGATTGACCTTCTCGAGGTCACCATCCGGTGGGTGAGACATGGTGAAGGATTTCGGGACTGCAAGTGTTGTTTGCTGTTGTTGGTGTGAGGCTCGATTAATCTTTTCAAGATTTAGGTTGGGTAAATCGGAGCGCGGCAGAGGGTCCTTGCAGGATTGAGAGACAATTACCTGCTTGGAATAACCTCTTTGCTCTTCGAACTCCGGTGGCGAAGGCTCCTAGTCGTGACGGGACTGGGAATTAAGGAGTGATCGAAGGGGAGTTGGGGAGGGGGTTGTATTAAAGTAAGAGTATTGTGAATTAAGTTGAATGAAAAAGTGAACGACCGTTGATCGACGAGTAGATATAAGAATGAATTGCAAAGACAAGAAGGGGCTTTCATCCGTCACTCCGGTGTCTTGGTGGACCCGTCTGGGGGAATAATACGCAATCTGAATCAGTGCGTTGCGGATGGGCAGCGGAGCAGCGCCTCCACCTCGGGGGTCTGGAGCATCCCGAACGCGACAGAAACATGGTTGTGGCCAAGACTGTGAGTGACTTCCGGGGTCCTGTTAGTGTCCTCAATGCGCTGGAGCAGGCTGAGTGACTCGGGCTGTCAGACCCGAGGGGCGTCCGTCGAGTGACGTTTGTTGGGCGGAGAGATTGTGGCTTTTTGGACGCTTGCTTACTTGTTTTGGCTACGAGCTGGCGGAATAAGTTTTTTTCTGCCTGCGGAGGAACTGCAATGGCGGAATTGTAAGCGAGTGACGTAGTTTACTGAGTCTACCATGTGCTGGGTTGATTCATTGCGGATGGCAGTTGCGTGATGACTGTGAATAGTCTTACATGGCTTGGAGCGAACGAAAGAACCAGACCAGACGAAGAGAAAAACGAAAAAAACCTAACGCTAATACTAAAAAAAACCAAAAGAAAACACCCGTTTTACACCATACACGTAAACTTGCCTAGGGAAACGCCCACTTGGGAAATAAGGCACCGTGTGCCCGCTATGCGAAATCCAGCCTCGGCCCAGCCTCGTGGCGAGTTGCAGGGAACCGCAGCCGTTTGGAAAACCTGGGGAGTCGAGGGTTCTCGGACGAAAAATAAAAAACAGACGTTGGTAGCGGCTTAACCTTATTGGGCGTGCCATCAGGCCCCATCCCGACCAGTCACTATGCTCGGGCCACTGAAAGAATCCGTCGGCCGAGTAAAGGGCCCCCCCGCCCGACAATACGATTACGGGTCGGGGCCCTATAAGGACTCGAACCCGAAAATTCATGGGTTGCGCTAGCGGACCTTAAATGTACTACGAAAAAGGGCTCTGTGTTAATCAATCTACGTCGGCCGAACGTGCGGTTGGACGTGGTGGTCGTGGGCTGGAAATACCCTCTCTGCCGCGCTGTGTCTCTCGCTGCAACTCAATCACTCATGGGAGCGTCCAAAAGTAGAATCCAAGAGCAAGGGGGCAAGGGGCAAATGTATATCAGTCACTAAGCAGGCCTGAAATGACACCGTCCGGTCACCATATGCGCACTTTGGCCTGCTGTCTGGAACCCACTACGTGTGAATGCACGCGTATGTGGCGCCACGAAGCCCACACGCACCCCTGGCCAGCAATTAGTTTCTCACGACACACCCGCCCACCTGCCGGTTCTGGCCACTCCATCGGGTCCCGGAATCTTTTGTACATCGAGGGCTGAGGTGCAGGTCAGAGCTTCGCTTGCCTATCGCGGCCGTCATCCAATGCCGTCCGATTGCAACTTGGTGTGAGGCCTTAACTACAAACGCATTTTTATTTCAGGGAGAATATTTTGTTATTATACGGGAGTTTCTCTCGTTTCTTTTTTTCTTTTGTGGTTCCATACGCGAGGGGGGTGTAAGAGCCGTTGAGTGTTTTGGATCTGGCCTCAAACTGGTTTCAGGTGCTCAAGCCATCGAAAGGTAGGCCGAGTTTCACGTCAAAGACTCGTTCCAAGTGAAATAAGACTAGATGAGATCACGAATCGGAGATGCCAAGGTGACCAAAACTACTGGGCAACACTCAAGCGGGTTTCTTGGATAACATCCGCGCTGCCCAGTCTCCTGGCTCTGCCGCCGACACATCAACTATGTGTCACAGAGTCAGCCTTGTAGCATTCTCCAGTCGCCCCATCAAACTTTTGAGATATCCGATCGAGGTAGTATTGGTGCCATCCATAATTTCGCGGATGTCCAATGATTGTCCTGGGCTCCATGGGTGTCCCCGTGGCCAATAACACACCCACCACGTTGTCGGCGTTCTCAAGGCTCCCGTCACTTGTCCCAATATTGTCTTGGAAAGTCTGAAATGTTCCCGGATGCGGACAAACTGTTCAGGATCTACCCGCCAATGGTGTCTCACGCTTGCCAACGCCCATAGTTCCCATTACCGAGATGGAACCCTTGTTTCAAATTCCCTAGGCAACTTTTCAGAGACATCCTGGGCATGGACATGATAAAATTTGACGACCACCCCTATTTGGGTTACTTGTAAGAATCCCCTGGTCGCCCAATGCAAAGGATAGGGGGTGGACGTGCCTGATGCCGGTCAAAAAATTGCTTGCGGATCCCACTTCTCTGGATTGCTTTATCAAACCCCTGATTGACAACCAATAGGCAGCCGCGTCTATCTGAAAAACAACCAGACATGTTCTTTGCTAACTATTTTAGTACACTCCCCCCGTTTGCAGATCAAGATTTGCATAATGGACCAGATTATAAGCGGAGAATACCGCAAGGTGATAATTTCCTTATGTGTCTGCTCACCTGCTCACCGAATCGGTCAGGCTCGCCGAGAGGGACTTCACCAGTGAGGATTGATTCAATTTTGTGCCTGTAATTTTGAGGTTGGTTTGGTAGGTTACTCCGCCAGGAATGATGACCACCGGCGCAATCTCAGTATTGTTCCGGGCGTCATAGTCGCCATAGACTCGGGCTTGTGGGAACATATTCTTTTGAGAAGAATGATTCGGCGAACATGGGGGATCGAGGCTCACTCGGAGATAAGCAAGGAGAATCAGGGGCTAAGACACGTCTTCTTGGCAGAATAATAAACGATACACATATAGTGAGGGATGAGCCGAATCGTACTTTAGTGGTTTTTTTTGGATTCAAATGATTGTATTTGTGAAGCTATATTGCAGATATGCATTTATTGTTTCTGTTTATCCTTTATCCTTTTCCTTATCTTATTAATATTATATGCTAATATTCTAAGCTATATCTTATAGCGGCTAGATTTTAGATCTTCTAAAAACCGTTATTGGGAATAGCCTAGGGGCTCTTTTCTTATTGATATTAACTGAAGATTATTGTGTATAGATACTAGTAACCTCTTTTGTTATATGATAAGTTTAATATTATTACTTTTAAGGTCTTTTTGCTTTAGCTAATAATATTCCTATAGGATAAGCCTAATCTTATTTAGGTTAGATAGGCTATTATTATATAGCTTTAATCTAAATTAAGATTTAATATAGTTTTTATTAGCTATACTAAGTTAGAAGCTAATTACCTAGATCTCCTAATATATATATTAATATATAGAGTCTATTTATAGGGGTATATTATCTTTATATATTATATAGTATTTATATAGTATTATAAATACTATATGTTTTTTTGTTTAAATTAAAATATATAAATTCTAGCTAGAAAGCTATAGTTTTATTATTTCTATTAAAGTTTTTATCTTATATTGCCTTTAGGCTTTAAAGTTAATTGCTGGCGCGAGGGTAATTGTGCTATAGGATTTAAAAGTCTATAGGTTTGACCTGCTCCTAGGTGTTGCCACCTTATTGAGCCTCTCCTTTCCTGAAGGGAGGAAAATTTCATATATGTTGATAGTGAGGGATGAGATCGCCATTCACATTGTATACTTGTGATATTACAGTACGGTGATTGCCGAAGAGACCCATAATAATTTTGGTACTGAATTGTTAGAGATCCTATTGGGGGGTTTTCTTTTGAAATAAGAACCAATGGAACAATGATGCAGACTGAAAAAAAATAGTGGTTCAAGGTGGTCTGCCATAGATAGTCAAATTTTTGGACGTTAGAAAACCACAACAAATTTCAGTTTTCATGATCTGCTCTGTGTGCTACCATACAATGTTCACTAAAACCTGATCTTGAAGATGTAGGGTAAGTCCAGATTCAAAATTGGTAGGGATCCGGCACACGACAGAGGTGGTGGCTTGGCGGAGAGTATTGGCCAGTTAGTCAGAATTTGCTGGTTTGACTTCCTCGGTTACGGCTTGGTACCCTAACTGGCCAATCAGTAAAAGAGCCGGCAGTGGAAACCGGGGTTCTTTGGCAAGGATGTACCCGTCTTTCCGAAGTCTAAAGCGCTGAGGTTGCTGTCTTGGCGTCGCTCCGATCGAAATTAAGACAAGATTTCCAGAGCTAGCGCGGCGGAGCACCCCGGGCAAAACCTTGACTACCACCAACTCGGTAACTCTGTGCTGTGAGACCCGTGCGGACGGATCCCCACAATGTTTATGCTGATACGGGTTGCCACTCTGTCCCAGCGGCTAGCCCAATTCATTTTGCCAATGCGTTGAGTGAGTTTGCGATTAATAATATCAATAGTGGAGGTCAAGGCGGCAGTGATGGTACTGATTAAAAATACCTCTCTTGGCATGGCATTCGAGGACATGTTCTCGGGCAGACGTTGGACCGGACGGGGGATAGTGTTTTTGGAGAACTCTGCCTGATTCAATGCGCCAACAGAGTTCCATGACACCATTTGACTGCATCGTACAATCACGATACGTAATCCAGCCATCATTTGTGGTTTGATTTTCATATTTATCATCGAACTCTGGGAATTTATCCAGGCTGGATGGTATTATAGTCAATATAAGGAAGGGATGTTGTATTCTTGCAATGAAGAGCGGAAATTCCTCAATTGGCATAAACTCGACTATCACGATCTCAGTTGTTGAGATCCCTACATACACACCCACTCAAAGATTGAACAGTCTTATTCATGTGGCCGCTACTGTTAGCAAAAGTCTTCTTCTAAAATATGAATATAGAATGTAAGTGGTATGAAAATACCGACACAGGCAATCGGGATCATGCATCTTGATCGGTTTTGACTGTAGCATCAACTGGTTTACTATCCCCAAATTTTACTGTGACCCTGACGGTGGGAAACTCCCGAAAAGCGTATGAAATGAATACTTACATATGCGTACCTTTCCTCTAGAATTTCTTCTGTGTTGTGCTTTCACTTTACGGCCTTCTAGAACGAGGCTCAAACGTGCAGATTTGAGCGCATCCAAGAGGGAATCACAATGGTGGCCAAATGGATCGGGCATCAGCTTTGAGAAGTGTTTTTTCAGGGGAAATAATATATACGATGGAATGAAATACTTGAGCATGCAACTAATGGGTTTAGGTTTGGAAATGCTTGTTTTGCATCCAATCTCGTTCATCCTTAGGCTTATTGAAAGAGGTTAGAAGTGTAGGCAGCTCTTTTCCCTTCCATTTTCTCTTTTCTGTACTTTCCTTGTCACCTAATATTAGTAAATCGACCGCGGTATTCTCAAGCCAGTACCAAAAAGAGATAAAACGCCTACAAATGACCCGAGACTCGGACGGGATTCTTTTACACTCCGTTCAAAACAACAAGATAGACAGGCAATATTTGTGCTAAATAATGCACTATGACAAATGCAGCACGGAGCTTCTTACTGCATCAAACATGTTGCAGCCGACGGAGTTTTCAGATAGCCATGGCGAAGATAATAGGCCACATTTCGTGGCGGCCCGCGCGTCCCACGCCTTTGGAATGCCCGTCGCCCCTGCGGAACGGGAACTCGGGCACTAGTTGGTGCCCGACCCTCATTGCGACCACATTCGTGTAAATGGCTAGATACAAGTGGAGACGCACGTCATCTTGGAAATTTCTCACATGTAGCTAGATAATGGAGCCTCGGCCGGGTTTTGGCTTGCCTTCGCGATGCGTCTAACCTATCGCATATCCTGCACTGACCTGAGCATATCGGGAGTTGGAAGAAGATCCAGATTATAAGTGCTCATGATGGAGGTCGCATGTATTTAAATGCATCCAGCAGCGGATTGAGATATTCAAATTATACTGGGTACCTGGTTCGGGGTGTGGATACAGATATCACGCCACTCAGGAAGGAATTGAAATGAGAAACGTCAACTGAAATGGAGAATGGGAGAGTCATTCCATTATTAAGATAAGTGGGTATTGTTTTCTCTCAAAAAGGCATCAATACCGATTAAATACTAGAAGACTAATGCACAATATTCGTTCGAGTAGTTGAATCCTGGATTTGGGCTCGAAAGCCGAGTCAGGAGTCGAAAAGGGACACATCTAAAACAATATTGGCACAAATTGAGGATATACGCCTTTAAAATACAATAATTGTGGTAATTGTGCTGCAAGCCTGTTTTATCGGGTCGTTCAAAATATTTTGGCCATTGCTGAGAGCAAAGTTGGATCATTCCAGTTTCTAGTAATTTTTCAGCATATGCTTCTGAGCACATTCAATAAAACCTTTTATCTCATATTTTGATTTCAAATTATCCTGAGGTGGCATTCCATCGAAAGGATTTGTTCACGGACTCTCTTTATCGCTGTGGAAGTTGCAGAGCCTTGAAGTATTCTGTGCCTTCATAGCGCCATTCTCGAAGCTCAGGTTTTTGACCGCATTATTATTACTTCATTTAACATTAAACCATGACGCCTTGAAATTAGGATCCAGACGAGATGAGTGGACTGTACTGAGCTTCGGGATGTGTTATTCCAGATTAAAGCGCCCTTGGTTTATTCTCAGTTTACAATAAATGTATAAAATGGCTCTGGAAGCTGCAAGGAATATTTGCGAAATGACACTTGGGTAGTCTGCGCGATCTCCGACGAAGTTTAGTCACAACTTTCAGATTATTGGCTGGAATTTTAACCCTCTGAAAAGCTATCGCGCACGCTGGATTGTTCTCTCATATAGAGAACTCGAGAAACAACCTACAGTACAAGACATATGAGTGATGGAACGATTGAAAACTTGCGTGATGCGGAAATTTGCGATATTAGGCTATGATACTGGCTCAGAACTTGTCTGGGTGAGCAGTTAGGCCTTCCCAGTCTGTGTTCACCGTTTCTCACAGAATGCCTCATTGAATTGGTATCTATGAAACCTGTATCGGTGGATTGAGAAAAATAAGCAGAATAAACTGTCGATCAGACGGCCCTGATTTCCGACACGCCCTGTGTTTGAGCCTTGCCCGCATTCTTGTTTTGCTGCTTCGTATCGCGATAAACCAAGATTGGATCCTGTTAGTTTTCTTGAATAGACCCTCAGATTTCGTATTTAATGCTTCCGGATTGGATGATACAAGGACAAGTGTAAAGACAGTACGAAAATACGAGGTGTTGCGCCGACGGTCTAGAGCCAGATTGGCGCTAATCTGCCTTTCTGTAGTGCATTGCGATGGGCTCATGGAGAATGAACCTTTTGAAATTGCCATGGAAATCTTATTTTTGTAATGAATAGAGCCTCTGTCACTAGATTGAGTTGAGGAGGATACGTTGATGACTTGGGGGTCACTGGACTTGAATTTGGATGGCATGGGCCAATGCGCCCAGTCCTGTTGAAATGGAGCTTCATTGAAATCTCGGGAAAATTTCAAAACAACCCCGCTCATTAAGAAATAAAAGCAGAAATAAAAGCAGGCCAGCCTAATGTTGCGCCCAGTGGACCTGATGCGTACCCTTGTCTATTTCAGTCAAGAACAATCTAACAATTGCTCGCGCCCTTTTACGGCCCAGGGCAGAGGCTGTAAACTAGATCTACCGAAGTTTTAGACTGGGATACGATTAAAAAAGCCCAAGGAATAAGTGATGGTGATAGAATAGGAATGATCGATATTCTCCATTTTCATGTCTACTTAAGATGTATCGGGATATGATCATCCTCATCCCCCACACCATCCCGCACACGATTATTCATGGGATCGAATTTAGGTAGGTCCTGTATTGGTAGCTTAGCTGATATGCGGACGTTGTATAGCGAATTAACCGGCGGCCGAGCAAGCTTTTCATCTTGGCAAACGTGTACATATAATTATTAAGCCACAGTTTCTTCTTGGATTTATTTTTATCAAGGCAAAAATTCTAAATAGCAAACTTTATTCTACTGCCCTTTCAGTACAGAAATTTAGCTATTGAGAATATGCGTTTCATCAATCTTATCGCACTTGCGGTGTCGGCGGGAATGGTGGCGGCCGACGACCCCCCATGCGACAGGGTTTACAGCAATGCTCCCGGAACCTGCAGTTTGGAGTGTTCCAGTAACGGAGTAAGCTGTGTTTCTATTGCAGGGCGCGGAATCATCTACCAGAGATGTGTATGCTGAATTCTGTAGCCCGGATATGGGCTTAGGCCAGTCCCGACAGGCGAATTTATTTAAACGTTAATTTAATCCGAGAAGGTACCGACCCCAAATAATGTCAAGATACAGTACTAAATATTTGTATTGGTATTATGTTGCAAGAGAGCTACCTGGGAAAGGAACAACTGTCACTAGTGAAGCGTGGTACTGGTCTACCAAAGAAGTACAAGAAGAGTTGTCTTGTAGATCATTAATGTAGCTAATCCGGCTATTAGAAAGACGATGCCTTCCTACCTGGTTAGTTGATATCTCACCGTGAATATAGTGTAAACATGTATAATTCTCTTGACTCCGCCTGTGATCGGCATGTCATGAAAAATGAAGTATCGGTCTGATCGATTGGTATTTGTCAAGCGATGGTGATACTTGACTGAACTATCTTCTCACGTCAGCATATCGTGGCCCAACTAACTTCTGTGACTTAAAAAAACCCCTATAAGATGAAAGCCAGTTAATAAAAGTGACTTTTCATGACATCGAGGAAATATGAATGGTTGGTTTTGGTGAAATGTGCTTAGGGATCTGCGATCTGAGTAGATGGCTCCATCCTAGTGGTATGAATGGGTTGAAAATAGCACACACCGCCAGTGTAATGGATGTATTGCCATAACCACTTACTAAAAACTAAGGTTTTTTCTTTTTTGGCTGGATAAGTGTGTCGATCGAGTGCTAAATACCATCAGCGGCATGTTGATCTGCATCACGATGGGTCATTTAACCACTTCCCCGAATTGCATATCAATGCACTGCCTGCGGTATTTTATCAGATATGACGAAAATTGGACAGTAGTTTGATCTTCCGAAGCTAGGCAGACATCTCAGTCTCTTGATGAGGCGATGAGAGAATTATGCAGCGTCACTAGCAGGGGATGCAAGCAGAACTTGAGGTGTACCATTAGGGTTAATATTTAATTCACTGAATTTGTAGCTCCCCACCTTATTTCTCGAATAATGAGAACTTGGCTTAGTGCAGGACTTTTAGTGCAGGATGCTGGAGCCGCCGGCTGGTTTCAAGTCGTTGGAAAGGAAAATTGTAGGGCTGAGCCGACGTTTCAGGCCTGAGCTTTCCATAGAATGATTGAAACCCGACCCATATTATTTTCACGAGTTTCAATCTATTTGTGTTGAGCTACGGGCGCCGTGGCTTAAATTCTCAGCCCAAGAGCCTCTTTTGGTGTAGAAAAATACTATTGCGAGGAGATAAGGCGGTCGCGTGTCAGGACTCAACCCACGCGATGTGAGGAAAGATTAGCGCAAGTCTCCCGATTTTATAATAAAAAAACCTGGCGCTTCTAGTCTTCAATTTGAAGTTTTTCCGAATATATCCTCTCTTTTCTTTCGTAAACCCACTCCTGTACGCTCTTTTTCAATCGATTGTAGCTGGTTCTGTAATCACGGCTTGCGCTGGTCTTTTATTTCTCCGCATTTCCCCGCTCCCGCTCTCTCATCATGCCACCTTCGAAATTCATCGCCGCACTTGCCATGGCCGGTCTTGCACGAAACGAAGTTGATAACACTCAGCCCGCGGGGACGAACCCAATCGGTCAATTTACGGTGGATTTCCTGGGAAATCAAGTGGCCGACAACAGCTGTAGTCACCGCGACTTGGGCTTTACTGGGCATCTTCAAGGGAAATGGTACGCAGTGTACGGGGATACCCTGTGGTGTGCACCGGGAGTTAGTGACCCCAACAAAGACACCGATGGGTTTCACGGAATGGTGAGAGATTCCTTGTCAGCCTTGACAGACGATCCTTTGGTGGTGCATGATTTGCATCTCAACAGTGATGAGCCGGTGGCTCACCAGAACCAATTCGTGCCCTACAACGAGTCATGGGGAGAGACGAATACCTTTGGCTTCGGAGGCACCAGTATCGTTGAGACTGATTCTTATGCCGGAACCGGGGCAATATACTATCTTGTGGTAAGTGGAACCTATCGCTATGCTAAAATTGGGCTTGTCTGACAAGTTGATTAGAATGATGCCGAGCATTACAAGGGCGCTGGTGTTGGCAAGGTTGAACTTGTCAACGGCGTTCCAACAGTTACTCATCGATTTGGCGACAATGGCTGGTGGTGGAATGGAGATTCCACTCCAAAATATGGAGATGTTGCAGCATACAGAGATGTCAACAGTGACTACATCTATATTTTCGGCAACCCACCGAATAGCCAAACTGGGTTCCCTACCAGTTCCTATGTATATCAGGCTCGGGTAGAAGCTCAAAATGCCTTCGAACTGAGCAAGTATGAGTACTGGTGGGGTAGAGAGCAGGGTTGGAAGGCGGATGTTCTCACCACATTCACGCCTGAGACGGCAGTTATGTGGGGGGTTGGCCAAGGTCAAATTGTCTACAGCAATCACTTCAAGACCTATATCTATGTTCACCTGGGTAGGATAAATCGTCCAAGAATCTATGGATTGAACGAGCTAACGCTTCTGACTAGGAGGAAATAACGTTCTCCTTCGCACTGCCCCAAGCCCCGAAGGGCCCTGGACTGCAGATAAAGAGATTTACACTGTGACACCAATTGACAACGGATGGGTATATGCTGGCCTGGCATATCCACACTTGGACACAACGGGAAAGACTTTGACCATTGGTTTCACGAACAACAATCACATTCAGATCATCAAAGTCACCTTTTTATAATAGCATATTTGTATCCTCTCATCATGAGATGTGTAGCCGAATAGAACAAATAGTTTCCGTAAAGCAGAGAACGAATGTCGTCCTGGCCACCCCAAAATGTGACGGTTAAGCATAATTCTAGACGGGAGTTCAATGCAACTCCGTGTTGTGACAGGCAAACTTGGGCATGAGGGTGGGCTTGATTCATGGCTGAACAGTCCAAAATGTGGAGTGTATGCTTCCAGACCCTTCGGACATGCCGCATCACGCTACGATCAACCCACTGCTCACTCCCGAGCTCTGGTTTGATGTTATTCGGTTGCCTAGCAAAGGAACATGCGGGGGCCAATGAATCTTGTCACGGGTGGGTAGTAGTCAAGTCGATAATTCCACACAATAGCCAAAAAAAGACTGGTGCATCACTGCATCGGGGATCAAAGCTACGGCATTTTCCCTCAACATGCAATCCTCTCCCCACAATCTGCAGTTTTCGCCCAGTCAAGCTGGTTTCTGATGCCGGAGTGTCATATTTTGGCAATGTAACTAGCGCACAGACATTCTCTCGCATCAAAATTTGGAGAAGTTGTTGTGCTGATCCTTCGCCGTGTAACCCATAATTGCACGCTATTGGGTCGGCATAGACTCACCTCCGCACCCTCTCGGATAATCATAACAAAGAGTCTCAAAATCAATTGGCTGGGCTAATATCGGCCGCTTCCTCAGACAAGGACCAAAACTTGGTGCCTAAAAGTACATACACCCCCCGCGAGAGGTGGTAGAGAAGTGCCGGACCGCCGTGTCTCGTATGCTCTGGCAGAAGCCGCATGACACAGCACTTTGGCACCTCGAGATACCTGATGCTGGTGTGTTGGCATAACATGGCGTACGTACCGCGGTTGTACACGATCCCCTGGTCGCTCTCTCTTTCGTGAAGTGCCTCATGACCCTAAGTTGGGTGACATTTGTCATCAGCTTATAACCGCCATTTCGACCACACCGATTTTCGCAGCTACCTGCATCAGCGACAGGGATCGGCAGCTGCTGTGCTGTTTGACTGAATCATCTTCGGCATTGGGCAGAAGCATAACGTAGTACAAGCTGGGCCGTAAAGTAGATCTGAAATGCGTCCGCAACCCGATGCTGCCCTGTGACGCCATATATACCCCTCAAAGGCCGCTGGTCTCACATTCTGTCGCGTCACCACTCCTTCTCGCTCAGCCCTTACTTGGCGCATTCCAATTCTGCATACAAGAAGAAGAACCCTAGATCATTGTCTGAGGCTAGAGTCTTGGTATCTTGGCACCATGGCTGATGAGAAGAATGGATCCAATGGTGTCGACGAATCGTACGTGTTCCACTTTTCCCCGTGGCCCTCCCTCTGACATACATACTGCATCCCTGTCGAAGATCGTTACTGAGGTGCAAATTAGGAAGGGATTAGACGAAGGTGTTGTGAGTGCCGAGCATGCGCAGAAGATAAAGAGCTTGACCGAAAATGTCGCTGGCGAGATCCGCAACCCGCTCAGGGGCATCCCGCGGGAGCAATTGCTCGACGATGTCACCAAATTCCACCGCGAAAAAGCGCTGCCGGAAGACATTCTCCCTATACTGCACAAGGGCGCACTCGTAGCACAAGATCCCGTCATGTTCGAGCAGCTCGAGGAGCTGGATGAGGAGGACAAGCGGGCTTTGAGCGAAGAGGTTACGCACCGATGGAAGCAGCCATGGGCTTTATACTACACCATCATTTTGAACTCCATTGCTGCGGCAATTCAGGGTTGGGACCAGGTTTGTTTCCTGCCGTGTCTTGGCCGACTAGGATCATTGTGCTCACGAGGCTTCTAGACCGGTTCCAACGGCGCTAACTTGTCCTTCCCCGACGCGCTTGGCATTCCCGATTCCGCTGGCTCCTCCTGCGGGCCGGTCGCAAACGAGGGCGAATGCGCCAAGAATAGCTGGATTATTGGATTTGTCAATGCGATGCCCTATATCACCATTTGTCTCTTGTGAGTCTTCCTTGGAGGTTGGTAAATTGCATCACACCTCTCTGACAACACTAGCGCTGGTTGGATTTCTGATCCTCTCAACGACCTTTTGGGACGCCGAGGTGTCATTTTCGGCGCCGCCATATTCTCTGTGCTTGCACCGTTTGGCATGGGTGTTTCGCAGACATGGGGACAACTTGCAGCATGCCGGTTAGTGCTTCGTATCGGACTAAATAATTATATCTAACAAGTGAAACAAGTATGCTTCTTGGCATTGGCATGGGCTTGAAGGAAGTCACCGTGCCCGTATTCTCAGCTGAGAATTCCCCAGCAATTATCAGAGGCGGCCTGGTCATGTCTTGGCAGGTCTGGACAGCGTTTGGTAAGACTGCAACTGCAAACCAAGCCAGAACCGGTAATATGAACCTTGACACTAATTTGATCTCTTAGGCATCCTCCTCGGTAATTGTGCAAACCTTGCAGTCGGAAAGGCAGGTCATATTGCGTGGCGACTGCAGTTCGCCTCAGCCTTCATTCCAGCAGTCCCTCTAGTGCTTGGCGTTTGGTTCTGCCCAGAAAGCCCCCGCTGGTACATGAAGAAGGGAAAGTATACCAATGCATGGGAGTCTCTCTTAAGACTCAGGAATACACCCCTTCAGGCCGGGAGAGATTTGTACTACATTCATTGTCTTCTGGAGCAGGAAGAAACTCTTTTGGAAGAATCCGGACTCAAGGCTAAAAGCAACATCGTTACACGCTTTATCGAACTTTTCACGATTCCTAGAGTTAGGCGAGCAACCTGGGCATCTGGAATTGTAATGATTTCCCAACAGCTATGCGGTAAGTCTCGTGTCTCCAGAATGTCCGCGAGGGAGGCTGACATCCAGATAGGAATCAACATCATTGCCTTTTACAGTTCTACAATCTTTAAACAGAGTGGTATCAGCGACTATACCGCTCTGTGGGCTAGCGCCGGATTCGGGTTGGTTAACTTTGTATTTGCCTGGCCTGCGGTATGGACCATTGACACGTTCGGGCGACGCGCTCTTTTGCTCTTCACCTTCCCAAACATGTTCTGGACACTGCTAGGTTGGTTCAAATTCAGCATCAAACTCTGTGGAACATTCACTCATATTCTGATTAGTGGCCGGCCTTTGTTATTTGATTGAACCAGATGTTGAAAACAGCACCGCTCGGATTGGAGCTGTGGCCACGTTTGTGTATTTGTTTGCAGCATTTTACTCCCCTGGTACGTATTGTAGACTTGTTCTTAATGCATATAAATACCTAATCACATAACCACAGGGGAGGGACCTGTTCCTTTCATGTATTCTGCAGAGGTTTTCCCCCTGTCACATCGTGAAATAGGCATGTCCTGGGCCGTTGCCACCAATAACTTCTGGGCATCGGTACTTTCTTTGACATTCCCACGCATGCTTATCGCAATGTCCGCCACGGGCGCATTCGGGTTCTATGCGGGTCTAAATTTGGTAGCACTGGCCTTGATATTCCTCTTTGTGCCCGAAACAAAACAGAAGACCCTAGAGGAACTCGATTACGTGTTTGCTGTGCCAGACCGTACCTTTGCAGCTTATCAGCTCAAGGTTGTTTTACCCTGGTGGATCAAGAGATGGATCTTTTGGCAGCGTACTGCCAAGTGTCCCGATTTGTACCATGAGGACATAACTGTTCGAAACGAGGCCTGATTTATTTATTCTCGCCGATGGCCATTGGGGGATAATTGTGGAAATACCCTGCAGATCTCCTTGCAACGCGTGCTGGACAAATTGATATTGAAGGATATATAGGGCCTGGCTATTGATTTTGGGATTTGAACTTGACATCGTACTTATTATCTGTAATAGGTAGCTAGTATATTGTGGTATGACTCTTCATTCAAGCAAATGACTATCCGTTCCCTGAAGAGCTGCGACTACGGATTTGGTAATTTGGTCTATCATATACCGTTCATTAGGCTTCTAAACGGCTGTATGGTCAGGTAATACTAAACCTAGCTAAAGACTGGGGTGTCCAATCGCAAGGCAACATAGACACTATGAGGACAACGTATTTACAACGATAGTAGCCAAGAGAAATTAAGATATGGCAACCACTTCGGATTAGGCCGCAAAAATAGCTAGTTTTATTATCGAAACCATATTATTCTATTTATTCTCAGAGAAGCTCACCAAATCTACCGAATTATTATGAAAATTGAAGAAACTGAAATCTTCTTTTTTCTCATTAATACTTTGTCCACTCAAGGTCTCACTTGACTGACCACTCCAAAGATTCAAACCCTGTACGTCCTCATAGCGAATGCTTCCTGCCCGCTAGTCGTTAAACCTTGGCTTGTAAATTTGGCATTCATTTATATGTCAGTACTAGGTTAAAGCCGCTAAGAATTAATGATCCCTATTCTCATTTTGTTTGTCTCTCGCAATCGACACAATTATCCGGGCCAAATCTTCCTCTCTCGCTTGCATTTGCAACAGGCGTGACAAACGTTTCAAACTAGACTGTGTTTGAGGGTGCTCGGTCCCCAAATGCCTGTTCCTCCCATCCAGCGCTCGTCGAAATAGATATTCCGCCTCTCCCCACATCCCCTGCTTCTCCATCGCGACTCCCAGTAGCTGCGCAATTTCCAAGGTGCTGACATGGTCGTGCCCCAACACCCTTTCTCTCGAATGAAGAGCTTCTTGAAGAAAGCCCTCTGCTTCCGCATACTTTAGGGATGTAAGCAGAACAGTCCCCAAGTTGGTTAGACTTGTCAGTGTGTAAGGATCGGCGTCTCCCTTCGTTCTCCTCCACCCTTCTAACGCTTGGCGGTGGTACCATTCCGCCTCGGAAAACTGTTCGAGGCGACGCAAAGAGAGCCCGAT
This sequence comes from Calonectria multiphialidica, assembly GCA_020623665.1. Classification (NCBI taxonomy): domain Eukaryota; kingdom Fungi; phylum Ascomycota; class Sordariomycetes; order Hypocreales; family Nectriaceae; genus Calonectria; species Calonectria multiphialidica. Next base: position 148,872 of record JAHVYC010000001.1, read on the forward strand.
ATGCTCCATACTGACGAGTGCCTCGGTAGATTCGCTCCCCAGGTGCTCTTGTTGCCATTTGAGGGCCTTGTAGCGTAAATCAACCTCTTCTGCAAATTTCCCCTGCTCGTTCAGCGCGAATGACAGCTCGATCATGGCCTTAATCGTTTCAGAGTGATCAACCCCCATGTGATGTTTAATGCCTTGCAATGCTCGTCTGTGCAAACCCTCTGCTTCCGCATGTCTTCCTAGCATTTGTGCCGCCACTGCGAGGTCATGTAAAGCTCTGGTCGTGTCTCGATGCTCGCTTCCAACCAATTTTGCGCATCCTTCAAGATTTTGCCAGAATAGCTCTTCTGCCTTCCGGCGGTCGCCTCTGTGCCACAGTTTTAGTCCTGCAGACCTAATATCATCTAGAACAAAATAGGGACTAGTTCTCAATATCTGAGCGGCTTCATCAAGTTCTTTGTCGAAGAAGATATAGCTAGTGGTCGGGTTTTCGGGATTTAGGTATCGGGGGATGGTAGTCAGGAAAGAATTCGTCGCGACTGCTATGACCAAAGCTATAATGAAGAGACACCAAACTGTTATGTTTCTCCTCTTTGCATTTGAAGCTCGAGATGCCTTCCGCATAGTCTTGCTAGGATTCTCTTCGAAGGGTGGGAAAATTCGTAATTGCAGAAGATGGTAGAGCACCAGAAAGAGTTCGCAGAGGCAATACGCCATGATTTGGAATGAAACATTGTATTTGAAACGACCCACAGCTTCCTGGTAGCGATCGCTCACGTTTGGCCCCATGCTCTCGAAGAACCACCCCCAAAGGGGCATCCAACTCTCAGTATCACGGCGAAGCCTCCACGCGCCAAACGCATACATGACGGCCGAGAAGAAAAGCAGGCGTTTGAGAGGCCGGCGGCCGTTGACCAACGAGTTCAGATAGACATAAATTATCACGGTGTCAGTACCTAAGTCCATTGGTATGTCTGCTCCCACGATGGTGCTCCGAGCCCAGATTTGTCTCTGGATCCAGATTCCGCTCTCATGCCAGAATTTGACGTCGATGCTTCCTATTTGACCCGACCTTCTGGCCGTATCTAGGGACGATATGACCTCGCCTGAAACATGGTCTGGGTGGTTTCTCATGGCGACGCATATTTCGATGCTCTGAATATAAGGATTGTTCTAGGGATCAGCAGTTAGCATATTTGTCAACGTTAATTGGTGGATTGAACAAGCCGATAATGTTTGGCATTTCAAACGGTACGCGACTTACTGGATACTGCCAACATGCTTCCTTGTGAGCCCAGGTGTGCTGCAAGGTTCCATCAATGTATACTTTGACGGCCAGTGCCAACATCAAAATTGTGCCCACAGTCTTGAAAAGGCGCGATAGAGTAAACACTGACTTGAACCATATCATGGTAATTGATTGCTCGGCTCGGGCAATGGAACCCTCTGGTAATGTTGGAGAGGCTGGTGCGTTTCCAAGTTTCTCTTCATTGTTGCCCCCAGTGGCCCGTGTTGACTGGGTAGCCGTGCCAGGGTCTGCTGAAGCTGGAGATTCACGGGTGAGTGGATCCAATTGAGACTTGTCAGCTGGAGAGGGCTCATTTGACATGACCTCTGGACTGTCACCCAGTTGCAGTTCCCCTTCCATCGACAAAGAGGCCATTTTTAACGACCTTGAAAGGGGACGTGGAAACCCTGCTGCGAAAATTGCCCACGTTCAAGTGCCTTGAACCAACAGACAGAGAGACGTAGGACGCGAAGGGGCGCGGCCGCCAAGTCACGTTATGATGAGGTGCCCACTTGCCCCATTGTTGATGGCCCTTGCAACCAACACCATCGTCCCCACACGCCTGTTTCTTCACGGTTCATAACCAACTGGACTCTTGAATCTCATGTAGGAACGCTTAATTATCGGATGAGCAGCTCCAATAGCGAGCGATAAGTTCCCAGCATGACGCATGGAAGAAGTCGCGCATCGCGTCGCCGTCGCTAGCGTCGAAATGGGCATAACTCACACCTGCGATCAACGAGCAGGGGTGTCAATGCGGCCCCAAACCTCATTTGCACGCGCCGTAGACACGCTAGGCAGCCGCCGAATTTCACGGCTCGGGGTCGGTGCCAATCGAACCACAGGGTGCTCAGCATTGATTCTCCTGTTTCTGTTCATTTTATGCAGCCCCCGCTACAGCAACAGATGCGCCTGACGCCGAACCCGTCCCGAAGCATGCAAATCACTACCTCACGTCACCAAATTGAAGTTTGCTATTTTCCGTCTCAAGGCAATATAACTTTTAGTCTATCTATTATATAAACATTACACATTATACATTATATATTCAATCATCTTAATCTAGGACGCAAAGAAAATGGCTGTGGCCGTGGTTTTTGATGTGTGGATAGCACAATCGCCAAGATTGGCCATCACATAGCATATCGACAACGCAATAATCAAAATGCTCAGAATCCCGCACAATATCAGTGGGAATGTATTTCGCTCCCGTGTTAAGCCAGATTCCAAGTCAATGATTGGTTGGCTGCGCGTTGTGGCATGATGGGTGAGGTTTTCGTTGACCTGAACACCGTCAGTTAATTTTCAATCATTGTGGAATCTAGATAGTTCATGAACTAACCTCTTGTCTGTCTCCGACTTTTTCATTTTGGGGTAGATCGGAAGTGTTGGAGGATTCTTGATCGGACCCAAAGTTGTCAAAAGTATGCATGGCGTCGTGCCGGTTAACACCAAGCGTAAGCCACCGCGAAGAGCTAAATGAGAAGGCAACATTAGCACGTCTTTGGACAAGAGCGTGGAGGGAGAGGACGAAATTGACTTACGCTTGCGAATAGGCTGGCGTGTTTACACCATGTAGTTCTTCGTGAAGAGCAAAGCCCATGTTGTCGGTGTTATTAAATTATTGAAGGTAGTAATTATTGGAGTAGACTTTATTTGTGTTGCTGTGTTTTGCTCCAGATAACAATGAAAGGGTGCAGGTCAGGCATCCTTTAAATCCATCGCGCAAAACTGTTGTCATTCACTACATCAAGCCACCAAACGGCCATCGCCGCCGTATTCAGGCGCACCCCAGATACGAGGTCTAAATCGCCGAGGTGCCGTATTTTCTTTGCGCAAAACATGGCTCGGGCCCTTCCAGAAGGAATCTTCGAAATTCAGGGTCTACCCTTTGGCTTACTTTTTTGAATGCCAAAGTCTAATCCGTCCCCAAGTAGGACGCAAAGCGTTCGTCCAATTTTAAGCGTTGGGCAAAGAGAGGAAATTCTGGGCGGCATCAGACCCCAAGATGATCATTGCGGGCGCATGGATGGCAGCTCTCGTAATTCAGTTTCAGTAAGTGGCGCTCGGATCAAGAATCTAGAACGCCTGACTAGGACTTTGGATAGAGACAAGACGATTACGATGCCACCACCAATAACTATTATCCGCGATGTAGCGCCATGCCACCGTACTCTTATGGTTATCGGCATTATCGCAAGTCTTCTTCAACATGGTGTTAGCTCTCTGTATGTCAATCACAACGGCATACCCTGAGGTAGCAAGATCCCGCTTCTCTCAGACCCAGTTGACCTGGCCTGCAGATTCGACGCACGGAACATGGGAGCTGCCGTAGAATTCAGCCAGCAATGCATAAAACGGCCGAGGATGCACGGCCTTACCAATACTTGAAACCCAACCAGGAATATGGATTGGTGACGGGGATCTCCGCCCATCTGAAATGCGGGATTCTTGATGGAAATGTTTTATTGGCTTAACATATTCTCAATTCCATTCTAATTATAATCTCAGCCCTACTCAAAAAGTGAGGTTACTCAGTGGAGACGCCCCAACCTGGCAATCCGTGCACTTCCGCCACTACGCTAGCAGGAGACGCCGAGAAATGTCCAAACGCATGATTGTAGGAGACGAAAATCGGTTTGTACTCATTTTTTGACGTGTTTATAAATATGTTAGATGCCCGGCTTGGAGCCACCGAGGAGAAATTCGTGGCCAACAACAGTTTCCAGAACAGGACTCTGGTCTGAAGGCCCAGACGATGCCATCGATTGCATCAAGTCTTCCCGCTAGTCGATACAAGTGCTTGCCTCTTGGTGTACTATAATAACAACTGGCATCTTGTGATTTGAATGGGAGGGATGGGGCACGAAGCTACGTGGAATTTATATCTAGGTAAAAAACCAAGTTGCGGGCTCGGCCGAAATTTGTCCAAGAACCCCAGAGTTAAGGAGGTAGCAAAAACAAACTATACTTAATAATTTACCCAATTAAAAAAGGTCAAATTGATACGGCATAACCTTAATACTCTTATCAAGACTCAAGTAATTATTCTTAAAATAACTTTCTTGATTAAGAGTAATAAATCTCAAGACGCATCCTTATATTCTCTGATATGGAGTGGAATACCTAAGAATAAGCTATGCTATTCAACATTTTGGACATAAGATGAGCCACAACGGCTGTTCATAGAACTCATAAAAATCATTGCCTTACACATTAGATATACAGGGTATAATATCGTTACGATCTGACGCTGAGCGCTGCCCTTCCCAAATCCTGGAGCAGCTGTTTCAAGTTTTTCAACAAAGGTGGCGAGGAGTCGATTTGAAGACTACATGGGAAGTTATTGTGCAATATTTCCAAAACCGCAGCTATTACGACCTCTTGGGATGATAGAGGAACTGCAGTTGTGTCGGTGGCATCACTGAGTTGGGGATAGGAAATACTTGGAGTACCTTTTCCGAGAGTGATGAAGCGCTGTATCGCTGGAGAGTCAGGGCCGTCGAGACAGACCCCATTCAGAACCGGTGGTTGTAGAGGCGCATCGTCTTGAACACCGCCGGCTAGAGACATGATGCCGTAAGCCCAAAGCGCGAGACTGGCGTGGTAGACTCCAATGGCGAAAAAGCCACGGATCTTCTTTCCCTCAAATCTCCTGGCGGCTCGGATGACCTGACCAGCGTGCCAGATGGCCTGCCTCGATTCCGACCCATCCACCCACGCTTGGAGAGAGGGGAGAACTCGACGAGCGTCTTCGATGTCACCCTTGCCGGCGAAGAACTCGATTTCCTCAAGGGACATGTGGAGATACATGTGTAGAAGCTCCAGCACCAGCATGGTTTCTGGACAGGGCGGCTCCGGACTCACTGAAATATTCATGCGGAAATTACTGAGGGCCTTTAGGAGATCCTGATGTCGGAGGGTGGCAGCCGGGTCGGAGTAGCCCGGCTTCTTGAGCGCTGATTGTATTTGAGAGTGCTGCCAAATCATGCCCCAGATCCCGCAAAGAACGACGAGCCGGAATAGATGCGTGTCACAGTCCTCGGGGATTTCGATTGGATCACGCAAAAAGTCGACTAGGTTCAGGTGTTTTTCGGAGAGCCTCGGTTTACTGAGATAGAGCGTCTTCCATTGCTCAGCATCTTCTGCTTGCCACAACTCTTGTGACTCTGGCAGTGGGAGCGTCATTTCTGCAAACGACAGAATGGGGTTGGTTAATAGAGCCATGCTTGTTTGGGCATCAACGATGAAAGCATGGTAGGCTAGTCGTTTGTAGCTCTCTTGTTCCACCCAGTCAAGCCACTTTTTTTGGAGGGCCTTGCCTGTATCTTGAGGGTATGGAACAGGAGCTGGGACGCTTGGTCGGCGGAATCTTCCACTGCGTCTCAATATCTGCCTTCTGGTCAGTATCGCTGCATTGCATAGATTAAAATGTGGCATACCGTGTAAAGGATTTGAGGATGGCTCTCGGCAATCTCAGTCTTTCTTTTGATACCGCTCCACAAGCCAATCTCAATCTCGCACATAAAGGCCTGAACTGGCCACAATTGACGAGTCCTGGCATTTGCCTCCTCAAATAATGCGGGAAGTCTGATCCGCACAGTCTCTTGGATTGCAAAGCCGAGCTTTTGAACCGAAATAATGTCCGAATAGACCGCACCACTTGCTACGAGTGCTCCCAAAAGCTCTGGTCTCAGCTCGTTGGGTCGAAATGAGGGTATGTGTACAAACGAGTCAATCTGGCGACGATGCTGGATGAAGAATCCTTGGAGAAGGTCATCAAGAACTTCGGGGGTAGGGAAGGTCTTGATGGCGAAATGGGACTTGCCGAGGCGGCAATTGTTTAGTATCATGCCCAAAAACTTATCCCTTGTAGGCCTGCTCAATCTCTCCCTTAGGCAATATTCGTTTCTGGGCGACTGGGTTTCGGGGGACCCGTGGTCGGTTCCGAGTGCAGAGAGGTCCTCAAGCTCAGTCGTAATGGAGTCTTCCTGTCTGGGCTCCCAGACGCTCAGGGAGGATCGTTTATAGGCTTCAGCTCCGAGTGCAACGTGTTTCCTGGGGCTGTCGTCGCTCAAGGCATCCAGGGCTTGCGCAAACATTGGCGGCTGGTTGATGTCGAGAGAATGAGGGTCGCTGCAGAGTTGGTCGATGAAGCCGAAGTCGGCGTCGTTGAAATCGAACCCGGCCTCCATGGTGAAATCAAGAAGGCCCCTGGCTCCGAACCCGGCATTTGCGTCGGCCCATGTTGATGGGGAGAAAGCGAACGAGCCATCGGGAAGACTCGGGGTCATGACACCCTTAAGGAATCCGGACATGTGGTGTTCCTGAAAGTCAAAGGGCGAAGTTGAGGGGAGTTGAAGCGGTGCTGACGAGTGCGCTGAGGTGTCGGAAATCAGCACAAACGCCGTCATGTCATCTGGATACATGGTGCACCTACCTCTGATCATCGAACTTGGGGTTGGAAGCGTAGCCACCTGCTCAATGGAGTCGACGGCCATTCCAATACCTGCCAGGTCGTTGTTGGCTGTTGGCGCTGCCGGTGATGTTGCGTTTTCTGCCTGGTGTTAACGATGCCCATCCTAATTTTAACCATCCGAGAGACTTGTTTAACTAGAAAGGGAAGCTCACCAGATTGCGATGCGTCACTTCTTGAGACTTTGATGGTGTCGCGCTGTTCAAAGGTGCACGTAATACCCCTCTGCATACATCTCCCGCACGGCTTCTCGTCGTCGCACTTGAGTTTCGCCGTCGCGCACGGCTTGCACGCCTGAGAGACTCTGAGGGATTGGTGATGGTGGCGCTTCGGTCGCTTGCCTGTCTTTTCCTCACCTTCATGGCAAGCAGAGTGCCGTTTTAGAAGATCACTTGGGGTATTGTTAGAGAGGTAATCTCGCCCGCAGAATTGGGCGTCCAGTGCAGGATGTACATACGGACGGCCGAACGTCTTATTGCACGTCTGGCATTGAAAAGGTCGCTCCTGAAGATCTGTTGCATTGTTTAGAGGGTGCATGCCGGCGGCTGAGCGGAGTATACTGACGGCTTCGGACGTGACGTGCCAAATGATCAACTCGCGTAAATGTGCGCTGGCATGCAGAGCACTGGAAGAGGCCCTGGCCAGGGGGCTTTGATGGCTGTTGGGGGGGAGAAGTCTCCATTGCGTCTGTCATTGTTGCTTGCGAGGCAGTTGACAACCAGAGTCCAAGTCCGATGTCGAGTCAACAAGTTCATCGCTCTCGGGAGTCGCGGTAATGACGGGCGCAGAGCTGGATAGAGTCGACTTTGTATCTCAATGAACGGGCAGATCCACAAACCCCATCTCAGTGCCCCGTGCTCTCCCCGCATTCCGTTTTTCGGCTGACTTGTCAGATGCAGCAAGGCCGCCCCTAGTTCCCACGAGATGCTGCGGGGTTTACGGCCCCCGAAGGCGTCCAACTAGCGTCCTCGCAATGCCTACGCCGGCTCGTCTTGTTCTAGTGTGCCCTGGTGTCCTCGCTCATGGACGGCCCCCGGCAACTGGGGCAAAATCGACGGCACTTGCAGGCGAGTGGTGCAGTCGCTTGAGATTGACCCTGTCACCGCTCGGCGACAGGGTGTAATTGTGGAAATCACAATGCTGAAAAGGCTTGTTGAGCGGCGCAGATGCCGTGGCAGTAGCATGGCGATGGAGACATCTCGACCTCTTGGCTTAGGGGTCCGAGACGATCTACCCGTCTGGCATCTCAATGGGTCCCCCGGTCTGCTTCACTTACCTCGTCGCGCTAGTGTGACCATGCCTGGCCGCCCTGCGTAAATGCAAGGGATTTCCCGGCCACCAGTGGATGAGCAAAAGTCTGAGGGCGGGTCGCGAATGCTGCTGACACCCTGTTAGTCAACATCCACGCGTCCTCTTCCCCATGGGGGCGTGCAGCAAGACGAATGTCTTGATGGGGATGGTTCGGAGGGCCTGTTCACAGAGTCCTTGCTGTTGAACATCAGGGCTCAATCAGGAAGTAGTCATTGCAACAGGAAGCGTAATAGTTTCTTATTTCATCTTTGTGCAGTTTGCCTACGTGGGTATGATGTCCACGGGACGGAATGTCACGGTTACACGAATGATGGGCCTCGGCGATAACCCTGGGGTAGATATTTATTATTATGCGGACTATTAGTTCGGCGCGGAACATTAGAGTGCGGAACGTTTTTGATACTGTTTTTCTTCACTGCTTCCTACATTACTTTTCATGGTTATCAGCTATGTCATGACGCTACTTGCTCTGGTTTTTGCCTTGTTCTACATGGACAGTAAGGAGACTCGCTGCCAGCTATTTGTTGAATCTGGTGGACACTGGATGATCATAGATCCCAATCTTCCACCATATCGATAGCAGATGACAGCAGGGATAGCAAGACATGGTATATGCCCTCATAGCCCTGCTTGACTGCCTGTATCCGTATCGCTAAACATACAATTACCAATATTTATGTGTCAGTTTGCGTGACAAAGATTCAGGAGCTTCTTATTCGCATGCCGTTATGTACTACCCTGGACCAAAAAAAAAAAGAAGAGCTCGGACTTTTGACTGGAGTGACTGAAGTGTCGTCAACGTCGACGCCCGATGGACACCGGCATACGCGAATGCTTTTTGCAACTTTGGCTCCGGACGTCAGGGCCGTTGCAAATCCGGGTATGGTTGCCTTCCTAACCCCTCTCCATCCCTTACCCCTCACGCCTCACCTTAAAATCAAGCTCAGAAAAAAACACTGGCCACAGGCCTGTCGAGTGTGTGTGCCACAACTGGAGTAAGGGGACCACGGGATGTGGGAGAAACCGGACCACCCCCACATTCCCGGACCGCCAACAACCGAGCCCCCCTGTCAACGGCAGGAGTTTGGCTCAGCACCGGGCCAGCTATAGTTGAATGCTAGTGCAAGAGCGGAAGAAGATGTGAGAGCGAACTGGGGAAAAGTCTAATCTTTCATGATGATCCTAAAAGACTAGCTACGTTATTGAGAACAAACAGTCACAGATGTGCATTGGACAATTGGATGGATATTTCTGCGCCCGACAAGTCTTTGTGGCATTTGGGTGGAGTGGGAAAAACATTTTTAAAGGTTTTCGCCACTGCAGTGGGAGTCAATGGAATCCTAGGTTGGGAATAGGTGATGAGTTAAGGGCATGCGTGCATCTACAAGGGGTTGGATCCGGGCTGCAACAGGTGAAGTACCGGGGTCGGGGGTTGCATTGGTGTGGGTGGCACGTAAACTACGCCGTAGGACTACGAGTTGGAGGAGCTACGGTCATTTGGCATGCAGCGGCTGCAATTTCTCGCAATATGCAGTAATGACTGGGAGCATTAATCAAACTGTGGTCTCAAAGGAGTGGACGTTGTCAACAACAGACAACAAACCGAACAAAAAGCAAAACGAAAGACAAAAAAGCAAAAAACAAAACAAGAAAAACAGAATAAGACAACAATATGAGTAAGGGTAACTCAAACACGATTTTTTGTGTATAATAAAACACTGTCTATCACAACGATAAACATGATGGGGAATCAAATCTTGGGGGTCGGGTGCAACTCGTTCTCGTTGCTCAAACCCTGCACGCCGCTTTTATCATCCAGGTCCAGGTATCCTGCGACCACGCCCTTGGGGTCCCATTTCCTTCGAATATCCATTAGCTTCTTGCCGTTCTCCTCGCTCCAGAACTTGGAGCTGCGGACCTGGAAGTCGGCGTCTCCCAGGTAGGCACCTTCTAGGTGCGGTTGTGCGCGTTTGTAAATGTCCTTCAACCAGGACTGGCATCTGCTATCGTCCTGCTCGTTCTCCCAGATGGTATATGTGGCAAAGTAGTGGTCTGTCTGCATGGACAGTGCCATGTCCTTCATGGTGCCCTTGAGCACACTGAAGCCAGACGCGGGGCTCATGGCGTACCATAGCGCAAATGACTTTTCTGTTGGTAGAGTTGTGAAGGCTCTCTCCATGACGGAGACAGCGTCAGAGTCGTTCTTGATGTAACCGTTGTCAACGGCATATCTGTGTCCATTGGGGTTAGCGGCATGCTGGTCGTCGTACTCCTGAGCAAGGGATGTTTCCTTGCAGAACCAGGTTATCACATGGCCAGGGGGAGCAGAGTCTTGTGCAGGTTGTAGTGCGGCTCGGGCCCCCTCCTCGCTGTTCTGGAAAGCAACAAGGAGAACGGTGACGTGTGAACCAGTGCGGCCGGGAACGTGGCTACCCACAGCCACGATTTCAACACTGTTATCATAGGTAGGGGTAATCTAGTTATGAAATATTAGTAAGTGCAACAAGAGAAACATGGACATGAGGGTCTTACACTGGTGATCCACTCTACTGCCTTGCGGTAATCCTTCTTCTCATAGATGTAGGCCGAAGATCTCATGTGAGTAAACTTGGCAATTGTTTGAAGGTAGAACCGTGTGACAAGAGCAGGGAATCCTATTTGGCAATGTTAGAGTCTATCTATGAGTCTGCAATGGCGTGCTCTGATTCGAGGAAGCTTACCAGGTCCTGAGCCGCGAGCTGCCCAGAATAGATCGCTGTTTTCCTTTTCGTTGCAGTGCAGCCTCCTTCCGTCGGCTGTCACCACATCGATGGCCAGTACCCGCTCACACGCGAAACCCCAATTCTATGAAAGGGTTAGTTGAATCACCATGCATGTGATGGTGGAGGATCTTCTCACCCTGCAGTTCCATCCCATGCCTCCCTGCAGAAGGAACCCGCCGATGGCCACATCAGGACAGTGGCCACCGGGGAAAATGCGGTTCTTGGAGTCCAGGTATCTGTTGAGCATTCTACCCGTGGTGCTGGGTGAGGCTTCTAGGATGCCCGTCTTCTCATCTAGGTGGAAGTGGAAGTATTTTCCCAAGTCAATCAGGATTGCATCATCTCGAACACTCCACGCGGCCCAGCTGTGGCCTCCGGAGCGGACAGACACACGGCAGCCCAGCTCGTTGGCAATGCGGACGGCCTCGACGATGTGCTCCTCCTTGGTGGCCTCCACCACTCCAATGGGGTAGCGGGAGGGCCGTCGGTAGTTGAAGACACGTCCGACGCGGGCACGCTCATAGACAACGCTGTCCTTCCAGATAATTGGAAAGGAGGGTGGCAGCTCTGCCCGGATGGCGGAAAGTTTGTCGGCGCTCATGGTGGGTGCGGAGTAAAGAGACTTGGTCGGGCTAGGCAGAATAAAACAATCTAAAACAAAAGGGACGAATCGGGTTGTTGCTGGGCAGAGAGACGAGGCTAATTGGATTGGCTGTGTGTCTCTTTAAGCTATGCTCCGACAGAAGGGCGGAGTAAGGTGAATATGAATGATCGGGGCCCAAGACCCCTCGAGACGCGATCTCCATCCCCGTGGGGTAACGGGCCCGCACTCCGCACCGCTACTGACGCACCCAGACGAGTTTAGGTTGCGTCCTCCACATGTCCCGCCGTCGGCTGCGTCGGGCGGCCACATCGCGATCCCAGGTCGTACCATCCGGCTGTCACACTGGCACCGGAGGCGCTGGGGCCCCCTGCCCGTGGCTCCTGTGCGGCGTGCTCCCCCTTGCTCGTGTGCTTGTGTGCGGCGCGCCCTTGTCGTTGGCCGCCGCTGGCCGCCGTGAGCACTGCGACTCTCGACGGAAACAAGCTGCCCTCCCGGGCCAGGATGCCAACAAAGCAATCTAGATTCCAAGCCCGACCGCTGGCCAGGGTGGCGGCATCCGAAGTCCCGAAGAGATGCTTTTGGAATAGATCCTCCAAAGTCCAAACGCCCGTCTCAAGGGTTTTAGACTATCAAACGTGGTACATATGCTTAGTCTCCCTCCTCCCGCTCCTGTGAGACCCTAAAAGTCCTGCTCCAAAAAACCACCAGGAGAGACGTCAAGAGGTGCGCCCACATTGCCACCCAGCCCGCCGGCCTCTCCAAACTTGAAAATTTTCTCTGCAAATTTCCCACCATGTCCACGGCAGGCGACTTTGACAAGGAGGCCGTTCCCAAAAAGGAGACGCTGGGCAACGTCCAGCTGCGCCACCACGAAACGAACGAGATTATCCTCGTCCCTACCCCAACAAATGACCCCAATGACCCCCTCAACTGGTAATAATCTGCCCACAATCTGGTCATCTAGGGACGTCAACTGACGCGGCACGCTCCGAACACAGGTCCAAAGCGTACCGCTTGTACATTGCCGCCCTCGTTTCCATTGCCATCTTCCTGAGCAACTTCCTGGCTGCCGGTCCGTCGGTGGCTATTGTCGAGATTGCCCATGACTTCTTCCCCGACACCGGTGCAGACCTCACCGGAAGCATCGCAAAGGTCTCGTACTTTTTCACAACCACGGCCCTGCTCCAGGGCATGGGTAACTTGATATGGATGCCAATCATGGTCAAGTACGGGCGTCGACCGCTATACATCTTCACCTTTGCGCTATATACCGCTACTGCAGGATGGTCCGGAGCAAAGACATCCTATGGAAGTGCCTTGGCTGCCCGAATCCTGATGGGCTTCGCCAATGGAGCGGCTGAGTGTCTTGCCCCCCTGACTATTGCCGACATCTTTTTCCTCCACGAGCGAGGCAAGATCATGGCGTAAGAACTATAGTGCCCCCATGAACCAACCCTAAACCTCTTGCTGACAATATTTTCTTTCTAGTGTGTACACTGCCTCGCTTTCTGCTGGTGTTGGAGGTGGTATCCTGATTGCTGGACTCATCACCATCAACCTGCACTGGCGTTATATCTACTACATCTCGTGTGCTTTGATTGGTGCAGCTACTCTGCTCATCTTCTTTACCCTCCCCGAAACACAGTATCGACGCAATGCCTCGCAACAGAATAACGCGGAGATGGAGGTTGAGACAGCAAAGAATGACGCCGAGATTGCTCACGCCGAGGATGCGAGGGCGGCGACGGTCGCTGCAGTCCCCAGGAAGCGTAACTTTGTTGAGAATCTGCGCATCTTTACTGGCTCATACACCAGTGAGAATACTCTAAAGCTAGTCTTTAGACCTATTGTGTTGCTTGTGCTACCCCCCGTCCTGTGGGCGACCCTGGTCATGTCCGTTACCATCGGGTTCCTTGTCGCTATTACCTCAAACTTTGCCACTGCATTCAGCACAGTATATGGCTTCAAGACCTGGCAATCTGGTCTCTGTTTCACTGCCTCGCTCCTCAGCTCGCTCATTGGAGTCTTTTTCGGTGGACACCTCAGTGACATGGTTGCTGATTACTTCACAAAGCGAAATGGTGGTATCCGAGAGCCTGAGATGCGTCTGCCAGCGATGATGGTGGCTCTCATTACTGGCCCCCTTTCGCTTATTCTTTACGGTGTGGGCATTGGCAAGGAGCTTCACTGGATTGTTCCAACCATTGGCTTGGGCCTCTGTAAGTGTTGTACCCCTTGGTTACCTGTACCTCTGACTAATCTGGTGTCCCAGTGAACTTCTCCATTGTTCAGGCCACAAACATCAGTCTTGTGTACACTATCGATGCTTACCGCCCGGTCGCGGGTGAGATCACAGTGTCGCAGTTTGCATTCAAGTGTAAGTTGGACGTACCATCGCAACGAGCGTGACACCAATCTAACAATTTTTTTTTTTTCACAACAGCTGCCTTTGGCTTTCTTCTTTCCTTCTACACCAACCCGTGGATCGCCAAGAGCGGATACGTGGATGCATTCGGCGCGATGGCAGGTATTTCTGCCTCTGTCATCTCGTGCTGGGTCGTCTTCTTTTTCTGGGGTAAGAAGATTAGACACGTTACCTGGCAATGGCGCTTTGTGGAGAAGCTGATCCACTGGCACGACGATCGTGAGGTTGGAGAATAAATTTCGGGATTAAAATAGAGGATAGACAGAATTGGCTCATTCGTCAATGGCGCTTAGCTGCGCTCTTGGCAGGCTTAGATATTCAAACTCGACGATTCCTTAAAATTCACTTTGTCGTGCAGACTCAAGTGCAGCGTCCGCTACAAGTAATATCCTTGCATGAACAGAGTTGGGCCCTCGGAAGCCAAGTTCTGCACTCCACGATGCCCAATCTAGATTGACTGACGGCCCACCCACACTCACATTCGGGGCATCCGGGGACCAACACCCTCATACCCACTTGACTCTCCACCTGCCCCAGGTTACGTCCTGCTGTGCCTCCTGCAATGCACCCAGAGGGGAATTGCTCCCCCTCCATTGGCTTTCGGCTGGTGGGCCACGGTCCGCGAAATGCGGGGGAATGTGCTCGCGGATCTGGCTCCCACATCCCGTTGCACCTCTCGAGTGGGTGTGCCGGCTGTCGATGTGGAGGGGGACGGACATGGTGGCGGAGGTTGGTCACGCTTCTCCAACTCAAGGATTCATTGAGCCCTGCCGCGTAAACATTGCCCATCAGTCCGCCTCAGTAACAGCATCACCTTCGATTGAGTCAAAGCGCCATATAAAGAAGCAATTTTACACGACAATTTTGAACAAGTCATTCAGAGATACCCCACACAGCCACTTCATTTCGGGCCCAACAAACACCCCCCATCCATCTAAAGCCAATCCGTGTCTTTGCTATTCGAAGCAGCCATCCATCATGGACCCCACCATCCTGTCGCCAGCTGTGTCGCAGACTCTGGCCGGAAAGGTGGCCATCGTCTCCGGTAGCAACAGTGGCATCGGCTTTGCCATTGCAAACGAGCTTGCGTCGCGAGGCGCCTCAGTTGTCATCAACTACCCGTGGCCTTCATTGGAAGATGAAGGTGTCAAGGCGGCTGCCAAGCTTCCCACAAAGTCGATTGCCGTCTGCGCCGACATAGGCACTGTGGAGGGCCCCCAGGCGCTGGTTGATGCTACCGTTCGGGAATTTGGCCGAGTGGACATCCTTGTCAACTCGGCTGCCATTGCAGTCAACCTGCCATTGGAGGAGCAGACACTGGACCACTGGAACTCGCTGGTCAACCTCAATGGCCGGGGGCCCTTCCTCCTCACCAAGGCGGTGCTTCCCCACCTCACTCACGGCAGCGGGAGGATTGTCAATATTTGCTCCATCAGCTCCCGCGGCCCACCTCCGTTGCAGACCATCTATGCCGGCACCAAGGGCATGGTCGACTCCTTTACCCGTGTGTGGGCCAAGGAGCTCCCGCCCAAGTACGGGTGCACAGTGAATGCCGTGTCGCCCGGCCCGACCAAGACAGAGGGCTTCTTGGCCGCCGGCGAGGAAGCCATGAAGGTGTTACAGCCTACGATTGATGCCACGCCAGCTGGCAAGCGAATGGGAAACCCGGAGGAGGTGGCATATGCAGTCGCATTCCTGTGCGAGGAGCGAGCAGGGTGGGTGAATGGTACGCAGATCTTCGTAAACGGGGGCCTGTATGTGGACTAGACGCGTTAGTTGGGTTACAAGAAAAGAACATGATTGCATTTTCGTTACTGCCACCCTTCCCTCCACTCTCCGGTCAATAGTTGCAATCCCCCACTTGATCCGAAAGTACGCCACCCCCGACCGGCCATCTCCGCCTTGTCGCGGCCACATGGGGTAGAACGTGACGTTATTTCCTTTTTTTGGAGAGAGCGATCTCGGTGACAATTCCACCGCAGGGCGTTGCTCCAACGATTGCTTCAAATTTCATTCACATATATAGATTGCGCAGTGTGGCACACCACTATTGGGCACCACCAGATTTGCAGTAGACAATTATTCTGAGCAGCCACAGACACAATGCCTCGCACTTACTTGAAGAAAGCCACTCCTCCTCCCGCGCCCGCCAGCGGCTCGGGCGCAGATGTGTCGACCATTGTCAAGAGTGTCATTGACACCATTCGCGAAGAAGGAGACGCCGCAGTCCGCCGATACAGCGAAAAGTTTGACAAGTGGTCGCCGGAATCTTACAAGCTATCAGATGCCGAGATCCAGGATATTTTGACCCAGCTCCCAGCTCAGGTCATTGATGACATCAAGGCCGTCCAGGCCAACGTCAGGAAGTTCGCCTTGGCGCAGAAGGACTCTCTAAGAGAGTTTGAGCTAGAGATGGAACCCGGCGTGTTCCTTGGCCAGAAAAACAACCCGATTGACTGTGTTGGCGCGTAAGATGAACTCTTGGTCCGCGTGCCCCGACGAACTGCGCTAATCTAACTCTGTGAATGAAGTTATATCCCTGGCGGACGATATCCACTCCTCGCATCAGCCCATATGACGATTCTTACGGCCAAGGTCGCCGGGGTCAAGAAGGTTATCGGCTGCACTCCCCCGGCCGCCGGCAAGATCCCGCTTGCGACCGTCGCCGCCATGTACCACGCCGGTGCGGACGAGATTTACATCCTCGGCGGTATCCAGGCTGTGGCAGCCATGGCTGTCGGCACCGAGACGATCCCCAAGGTCAACTTTATTGCCGGCCCGGGCAATGCCTTTGTCGCCGAGGCGAAGCGACAGCTATACGGAGAGATTGGAATTGATCTGTTTGCTGGGCCTACAGAGGTCCTCATTGTGGCAGATGAGACTGCCGACCCATTCATGGTTGCCACGGATCTTCTGTCTCAGGCCGAGCATGGACCCGACAGCCCTGCGATTCTCATCACCACTTCTGAGGAGGTTGGAAAGCGATCGATTGAATACTGCACTCAAATCCTCAAGGGTTTGGTCACAGCTCCCATTGCGGGCGTGTCCTGGGGCAACCTGGGAGAGGTGATAGTGGCAGATTCCATTGATGAGGCGTACCAGATTGCCGATGAATTCGCCTCCGAGCATGTACAGATCCTTACAAAGGAACCTCGCGAGGCACTCCAAAAGATGCAGCACTACGGTGCTTTATTTTTGGGACCTATGACATGTGTGTCATACGGAGACAAGGTAAGCCTTAAACCCCTCCATGAACAGCTTTGTGACCAATTCCTAACGTTTACAGTGCATTGGAACTAACCACGTGCTCCCTACCCGTGGAGCTGGCAGATATACTGGTGGACTTTGGGTGGGCAAGTTCCTCCGAACCGTGACATATCAAGAAGTTCGCAATCCCGAGGCGAGTGGAAGGCTAGGCCAATTGTGTGGACGTGCCGCTCGAGTGGAATTATTTGAGGGACATGCCAGATCTGGAGATTTGCGAGCGAATCTTTATCTAAAAGATGACATTGAGTGGATATCTCGGGATCGACAGGCCATCTGAGCCAGGCAACCTCAAACCTGATATCCAAACCTCTTAATGATAGTAGTTTGGCCCAAATAAAATAAATGAGACACAAATTGATTTGAATACCGCATTTTACTTTGCTATTCGGGATGTTGCGAACTTGTCGCTGATGAAGACTGGTGATGTTGGTATAGGGTAACTGTGATATTAATTACATGAAGGAACTCCGTTATAAGTTGTCATGATTATATCCTTAATATGTAGGAATATAGTGGCTTATAAATAATGAAAAAGTCTAAATTATTATTCTCACACTACTGCAGTGGACTGGTATCTCGGTAATTCTTATCCGGCCTGTCTTTGACCATTTCACGATTATCTTGAAAGTTGCATGTCAACTGAAGTGGGCGATTTGTGTGCTAGGCCAAAATATGAATTGATACAAGTTAAGATATATACAATGTTACAAATTTCTAAATATGAGGCACCACTCTATCTCGCCGAATATCTCTATCAATGATGCGCATTGCCTGAAGGCATTCCTCATCGCGGAAGCGAGGGGCGATGACTTGGATGGAACAAGGGGCTCCATCGAGAATTTCAGGATCATCTTTTAAGATTAGTATATCTAAAAAGATTTTTGGGCTTGCTAAAGAACTCACAATCTGGATCGAAATCGGCAGTCGCCTTCTGGAAAGCAGGATCTTTGGCCTTTGACGCATTTCCAAAGGGAACAATTCCGGCCGGGAACTGAGTTTTGTTAGCGACAGTCTCTCCGAATGGCATTTTTAGGAATTCATACGTTTAACACATTCCACATCAATGTGTATACTGGGTTACCATACGTGTCATGCGGCACGGCAGTTGAGCTTGCTCCTGGAGCCAAGACAATATCCAAGTCGTTTTTGACCCAAGTTTCCTTCCAGGCGTCGACGTAGGCATCCCGGACATTATTCAATTCTGATAACTGACGTGGAATGTCCAAATCCGGCGACACTGGCATGGGAGCCTTGGTGAATGGGTGAACAAGCCTTGCCACGGAGGGCACCAGCGGCTCGCCGACTTCCTTTGAGATGGTTTCAGGATCAGGGCCTACCATTCCAAAATACTGGAAGCCTATTCTTCCACCAAATCCAGCACTTCGCTTGGGATCAGCTGGTAAATGGACAATTTTGTGACCGGCCTTCTGGAGAGCAACTGCGGCATTTTGAATAGCTCGTCGAACTGGAGGATGTAGAGGGTAATCAGGGTCCTCTGCCATGACGCCAATGACTAATGACTTGTTCTCACTTGCGTCAATGGACCTCCAGGGAATATCCATGGCGCTGGAATCGTACTTCCAAGGGCGCTTTCCGATCACCGTGTTCATGAAAAGAGCAAGGTCGTCAATAGATGTGGCCATGGGTCCGCCAACAGGAATGACGCCTGGGAGGTGTGTGGTGGGAAATGGATATTCTGACTGGCCTGCAAACGGAATCCTGTCTGCGGTAGGCTTGAAGCCGTAGATGCCACAGCACAATGAGGGGATGCGAATAGATCCCGCAATGTCACTTCCGACTCCCAGCACGGATCCTCGGAAGGCGATCAGCGCACCTTCGCCTCCTGTGGAACCACCTGCGGTAAGCTTTGTGTTGTGTGGGTTGAGTGTGCGCCCAAAGATGTTGTTTTCTGAGTCCGCGGTCTAAGAGTCATTAGAGCTGGAACAATGACAGGATGCTGGGCATGTCCTTACCATCATGGTTTGGGGAAGATTGGTTTTGCAGTAAACAACAGCACCAGCTTCCAGAAGGATATCTACAAGTGGCGCATTGGTAGTGGGAGCGGGCCGCTTCAGAAACTCGATGTAACCAACGGTCGCATACTTCCCTGCCACGGTGTATGAATCCTAAATTGTCAGCTTACCTTTTGTCGTGGGATGCTATTATTTACCTTCAGACTGATTGGCAAGCCGTGCAGCGGCCCAACAACTTTGCCAGTTTCCTTGAGTTGCTTATCCAACCATCGCGCGCGGTCAAGTGCCTCTTTGAAGAAGATCTCTGTGAGGCATGAAGTCTATGATGGTCAGTGCTATTCTGTGTAGTACCATATCATGACTCTCGTACCAGTTGCTGGGCAAGTGCCGCACGCTTGGAAAAAGCCTGGACGACATTCTCAGAAGTAAACTGCTGCTTCAAGATTTTGTCAAGAAGTTCAGTGGCCGTAAAATTCTCAGTTATCGTGAGCTCATCGGTTGACAAAAGCCCTGACTTGCGGGCAGCATCGCCTTCGATGAGTTTGCCCTCACTGGGTGTGCCAATGTTCTTGAGCTGATCAAGTTTCTCGGGGCTCAGGATCCACTCCTCTGGGATGGATAGCTGCTGCTTCTTTCGGTGGGCAGCAGCAAGTACTTCCCAATTCGATTCCTCGGCCATGATTGAGGGGATGTTTCGGGATATAAGCTCGGCAAAGGAAGACAAGGCACAGTGCTGTATGTGTGATCAGACAGCCACACTTGACGAGGACAAGAGAGGCAAAGGCAGGATGACGCAGGGCCAATTATTATAAGGGCTAAACCAAAACCTCGGAACAGATAGTCTCTCCCCGCAGACAAGATGATTCCGAACCACTGCGCCGGCATTCAATAACGGATCGCTTGTCATTCGGGGCTAGCGGCGCATCCAATGCCCCAATGCAGAAGGTGGATGCGCCCCTGCGCTGAGACGATGGCGGGAGGCTTATCGTAGGTGGAGTCGCTTGGATCTGAGGCTTAGCTGTGTCATTTACGTCTAGATGGAGATAAAGGTTCGTCATCCCACTATGCTTGGATGCAGCTGACAGTAACTCCCCTGCTATCGCTGAATTACACGAACACTATCCATCAATGGCGTCCCAACCTCACATCCCCTCACCGGGAAATGACTACTCCCCGCAGAATACCGAGGTCCCGCACATGCGCATGCCTCATCTGGAGTTTGTATACAGAATCGTGGCTGAGATGGATGCCGAGGGCATCTCGGAAATTCCGAGCATTGACAGCACCAGTGTCACGAGAATGGTGCTTCCCATCCTCGGTGGTGTGGTCAATGGCCCTCGCATCCAAGGCGTCATTGTCGAGAGGAGCGGTGCCGATTGGGCTCAAGTTGTGGATGAGAAAAAGGTCAGTGAGAACAAAGCAAACAGGCATTCGAGATATGGAAGTCGCGTATGGAAGTTTAACTGAAACAACAACAGACTGTCTGGAAGTTGGACGCAAAATACACTTTACGGACAAATGACAATATCCATATTCTTGTTCATGCCACGGGCATCTTTCGCTCAGGACCCGGGGTCGCGGCGGAAGTTGCAGAAAAGGAAACAGTTTCGCAAGATGAAGTAGAGTACTTTACGCATCTAAAATTTGAAGCTCCCGGAACCAGCCCGTATGGCTGGTTGAATGGCATCGTAGCCTTGGGTGTCATGACAATGTGGGAAGGAAGGCCCATCATAGATTGCTACCGATTGACAAACTTTCCCGGCCAAGAAGCGTTGGGTTTTTAGATGATTATACATAAATAAAATGCACACAATATTGACTTGGTTGATGGAGAGACGTTGATTGTGGAAAGAAGATATATTAATGTTGCTAGCTCAATTTGATCAAGTTCCCAACTAATCTGAACGAACCAATCCGGAATGCCGCTCCTTGATTGGCAGACCTGGGCACCTAAACTCAAATTGCAGCGCGAATTTCGACCAAGCGCCAATATTTTGGTGCTAGGGCTGTACGGATCTGCTTTCCCCAAATGATCATTGGGATGTAGAGGGCGCCAATCGCGAACGCGATGCACCCGCTGAGAATGTACATGTTTGTGAGACTCATGGTCTTCATCCAGGGTGTGAGCGCAAAAGGAATGGCGACGGACACCGCATTACGGATGAATGCCACACCAACAAAGGCCTCGGCCGTCAACTCGCGATAAGTATCAATGATCAAAGTGAATGTGATGTCGCCATTGGCACCCAGCCCAAACGCGAAGAAGGCTCCGCCAATAGAGGGATAAATCCAGTGCATTCCCTAAATCAGTTAGTCACAGGCGATATTTCTCACCACAAAATAATGACTTACTCGGTCGGCCGTGGCACCAAACATAATAAGACCGCCAGCCATGGTGAACATTGTGAGGAGCAAGGGATGCAACCGCATCTCGGGCTCAAACACGCCACCGTTTCGCTTGGCCAGCCTAACGATAAGCCAATCAGAGAAGGGGCCTCCGTAAAGACTTCCAAGAACGTTTCCAACAAAAGGCCCCAGGGTCATGTAGCCGACACCAGCAGTGGTGAAGCTATACGGAGGTGCCGAGAAAACAATAGAAACAACCGTCATGTAGAGAACGAGCCAGCAGACTCCAGAAGCAAACTGGAGAGCGGTAAAGATTACATGGGGAAGAACAATGACGCGCAAGGGCATCAGGAATAGCTTCCAAAGGGACTCGGGCGTGGGTGTGAGGAATCGGAGACGCTCTCGCCACGTGTTGAGAGGGCCAGAGACGTCGGTGCTGGTTATAACTGCAGTCTCCCCGGCGTTTTTCTTATCGCAATCCTCGGCATTGCTTCCACCGGGGGAAATTCTGCGCTCCTCGCCACTATCCAACACCGGGACATATTTGGTTTCCTCAAAAGCAACGACGAAGACAAGAGAGAGAACGGTAAGCGCGATGGAAAGGGCGTACTGGGACCATCTCCAACCGTCTTTGGCGGCTTGGTTGCCGGCTGCAATGGGCGTGAGGAAGGATCCGATCATGACGGCCGTGAAGTAAAACGCATTGGCTGTTGCACGCTGGTGGACAAAGAAGAGATCGGCAATCTAGTGAAAGTTAGCGTTTCCTGCAGCCCGGATACGGCAACCTTTGAAATGTTGCAGTGGTCATGTCCACGTTGTGGGAAGTACTGACCGTCATCTGGACTGAAGTCTCGTTGACAGCTCCGGACAGACCGGTAATGATGGCCGTCACGATGAGTTCAGGATAGCTTTCCATACGCGATGTCCACCACGACACACCGGCCATCATTGCCGTGGAGACAATGTATGTCGAACGGCGGCCATACTTGATGGTAAAGGGGATGAAGAAGACGCAGCCCATGGCCAGACCAGCAAGCTGTGCCGACTGAGCATTGTTAAGTTGGCTCAGGCTAACATTGAGGTCGACAGTCATCTGCTGCCAGAATACCGTCTGGATTGACAGATTGGTGAACGCAGCAATCGACACGGCCAGCGTAAGGCCAAAGTTCAGGTATTTGCGCCATGGCTGCCAGTTCTATACCAAATATCAGCGGTTAGATGCCGTCTCCTGCGTTGTATTCTTATTTTATTTTTTGTAGTGTAGCAGAAATCGCGCTTACCAAGGGTTCGTTTGGATCTGATGAGGGAGTTGGAGAGAGCACAAATACTGACGCGTCGGCGGCATCCTTGTCTGTGGCGCATTGTTGGCTTAGTACAATTTGTCTTTTTTTGCTCAACGTTATGCAGAGTAATGCAACTCACGCTGGACCAAGCGGACCTCGCCTGGGATCACGTCAATACCATGGTTGTTTGACATCCCGAGACAAATGCAGATATGTGCAAGCTTGTGAATGCTGAAGAAGGTAGGTGTTGTCTGGATGCGTGTAACAGCAGACCAAGAGCGTGAATTGCTTCAGCTGAGAGGGTTGGAATTGGGGAACCAGTCTTGCATAGATGGACAGAACATAGGCTCAAATGCAGGGCGAGGGCGTCTTCTTAAGTGTCGTCGTGGTTGAATCAGGGTGTTGGCGAGGGTTTGGCGCCAGGTGGCACTGGTGGTGTCGGCACAATTACCGAAACGTGCATCGATAAGCCTAGTTGGTCTAAGCTTGGGTTGTTGGCCCTGGTCGTGGTTTGAATGTGCAAAGTGTGCGTCGTGGTGGTGTGGACAGGGAGTGTTCTGGGGTTCGAGGTTCCGAAACCCAGACATGATGGGCATGATAGATAGCGATGGGGCCATGGAATGGGGGTACCCGAGACAGATCTGGACTCGAATCAAGTGCTTAATTCGTAATGACAGTGTCCAGGACTCCAGAAAACCCATCAGTTCACGGGAACCTAAGCATCTCCATTGCTACTCCCCGCATTTCACCTGCGCATCCCTGCGTCGCTAGTGGCGATAAGAGCATCGACGCCAGTCCGAAAGGGGAACTTGAATGCGCCCGGCTCCATCTTCCTAATTAGTTATAATAGGCGCTGCTAGCCCCCAGCTCCCTCAGGTCGTCCGACCTCATTTCTTGTTCAATCCCCACCTCCCCCAGACTAAGCATCGTGAGAAACAGCCACAGGCGGTGGGACTAAGGACTACCGGTAACCCCAGACTCGGCCAGGACCATTCACCGGGGATCATCACGCCCAAACCGATTGGACCGATTGGACCCTTCTGCCCTTCTGCCCTTCTGCCCACCAGCCCTGCGATGCCTAGGTCCCGCGGCGGATGTATCAACTGCAAGAAACGCAAGCGCAAGTGTGACGAGACCCGCCCCAGCTGCAAAGCCTGCGCACACAGGGGTATCCAGTGTGAGGGTTACGCCACACCGCTGCGCTGGACTAATGGAATTGCCGTGAGGGGTCGATTTGCCGGTGCCTCAGTCCCAGACCTTGGTACCTTGGCCGCCGGCGCCAACAATGCCGTAAAGAGGCCTGACGTCGAGGCTTTCTCGCCCGGATCGTCGGCCTTCGGTAGCTCGGATTCTGCGAGCCAATGTGACCTTCCATCGCCAACAAGCGAGGTGACGAGCATTGAGCAGCAGTTGTTCAGAAAATGTACGAATTTTATTTCTCATCTTGGCAGCCAAGCCTCTCTAACCCTGGAACCCCCTAGTTTTGAACTCGGGACTCCGCCGGCTCTACGCCACCGAAGCATCATGTTGGTTACAGCCGTTCTTCCAACAGATGGCTCGGCAAAGCCCTGCATTGATCACCGTTTCTGCCGCCATCCAAGCTTATGTTGACGATGAAACCGACTTGCCATCTGTTTCATCAATGGAACATGTTGATCTAGCTCTGCAGACGTTCCGAAGGGAATTAGCGAGCCGTTATGACGCTATGCATCCTGCGACGCTGTGCGCGGGATTGCTTATATGTACACTAAACGTACGTGAACCCTTTTCTTCCATTCGAATATCCTATCTAGACTTTTTTGTATTAAAAATAGAGCAGCTATTGCAAGCACAGCCGTGGACAAAATACTTAGACCTCATTGTGGATGCCTATCAACTTAAGACAGCCCCCAACCAAATATCCATGGATGATGAGGCCTTGCGCCATACTCTAGAGGTAATGGGCATAATGGACATTCCATCGATGGTAGTAGGGCGGCTAGGCCCCTCTGCTGGTATCTGGAAACTATTACGTAGTCTGCAAGATGTACAAAAGAACGGCCGTCCCAGCGGAGTGGAAGTTGTTTCTGGTCTTCCACGGTCTTTACTCGACATCTTCGCCAGCATCTTGGAAAATGATGACGAGTATACAGAAGAACGGTTCTGGACCTGGCCAGGCGAGGTAGGTGAATATTTACAGTGTCATCTCTGGGATTGTTGGAGATTAAGCGGTATCCTCGATGTTCGCAGAAGAAGACGAATATTGCAGAATCGAAGAGGGACATTGGGGGAGTCCGGCGCAGTTCCCGAACGGTCTCGCGGTGCTCCACAGACTGAGTTAATTCTCTGTCGGTTAATGGCATCAATAGATGCTCTTAATCGCTCATTCGAACTTCCGCAGAATCAGCATCTTTTATGCCACAACGGGATGATGTACCCCCTTGTCTCGGCGAGCCTTGAGGTTGAGCTCCTAAAGAATAATCTCCACTGGAAACGTACACTGGATGAGGTGCGGGCTGCTTTTTTGCGACGAGACTCGTTTAGACTAGTCAAAGTTACCTTTGCGTTATTGGATACAGCCTGGGAAGGTGGGACGTCAAATTTTGATATTGACGAAGTGGCCAAGAGTAGAGGAGTAGAAGTAGCCGTGTTTTAATGATAGATAATTCTCAGCGACATCCATATTATGAAGGAAGAAAAGGGCTTACAGAACCGCAATCTTTAATTGGACGACTACTACTCATGATATCTAATAACCCATGATTAGTAACCTAGTTGCTACGGCCAATGCCTGAAACGTAGACCATACCCTGATGAGGACCGTGTGAATTATATCCACTCTAGCCTCCATCGCTTAGAGGTGCATTCACTGGAGCCTAATTACAATAATAATATGGTCACTTGATTCTACCACAAGCCTGGCTTGTCTTTACTATCAAATATATTCTTTCACATTCAACTTCTACATACTTAGGCTTTCTTCGATCCCCACCAACGCTTAGTGGCCTCGGGCTCCTCGGGTATTCCGACCACCACTGATTCAAAACCCTTCTCTTCATGAGTTTGTGATGTCTCTCTTCTATAACCAGAAGCCCCCATGCCAATTTCTGGTAATTCCTCGGCGTCCACGTGGGGAACAATTCCCAATTTAGCTGCTTCTGCAGCTGTGAAAGTTGCCCAGTCGTCATATTCATCAAATTCGCCAGCTCCCTTGATGGGAAAGAAGAAATTGGCGGCATAGAAGAGAACGAAGGATATACTGAGTCCGGTGAAGAATGCAGTGTAGTAGAGCTGGAAAAGGGCGTCTGGAGCCGATTCCATGTTGCCAACGCTGACGATAAGGCCTCCAATCGTTGGTGCCCAGCCAGCGACCCAGCAGGGGATTACTCTCCAGTTAATGCCATGAGTGAACCAATAATCCGAGTCCTCTGGGCGATACAAATGGTTAAGTCTGACCTTTTGATGGCGGATGAAGAAATAATCGCAAATCATGACACCTAGTAAAGGCGCCAGGAATACAGAAAAAGAACTGAGAACGTTGACAAATGTAGCGGCACGATTAATTAGCTGCCATGGCTGAATGATCCATGTGGCTAAGAATGTGATCAAAGCACCTCGACGAATATCAATGTACCGCGGGAACAGGCCAGCCAGGTCGATGCCACCAGCAACGGCATTACCGCAGACATTTTGGAAAAGGATCGCGAAAGTAAACGCAAGAGCTAGGAAGAAAACTCCAGCACGCGCCGCAGAAGACCCATTTCCATCTAAAACGCGTTTTAAATTAGCATTGGTTTTTTTAGTACAAAGAGAACCCTGAAACTTACAGTCCATCATGACCATCATCAAGTCTGGAGGGTTCCACCAGATATCACCATAAATGACTTGGCATGCCGCAGTGGTGACCAAGCCGCCAAGCGAGACAAAAATACCGACTATCCACTGCACGGACACGGTACCAATAACGAAAGCCATGTAGCCATTTGAATAACGAGAAAAGTCGCTCTCGTTGGTCATTCCGGCGACTTTTCCTCCGATTGCTTGGTTCAAGCCGGCCATCATCAGCCAAGAAACGTTCCAGCGCGACGTCTCAGCAACTTGCTGGCCCTGGTAGAAGATTGGGCCAACTCCCTTCGCAACAGATACTGACCAGATCATCATTGCCAGCATTGCAACTCCGCATCCGACGCTGGATATAAAGAAAGGCTTCTTGAACCGCTCGGGTCGGATAAATAGGAACGGGACTGACACTACCCAGAAAACGATAAATCCAACCATTTCATAGGTTGTTGTCGGTACATTAGAGGGCAATGTGTTGGGGATGCGCTGAAATGATGGCCAGATGGCTGTGAGGCATACTCTATAACAGCGCGTGTCAGTAAGTCTTTGTCACAGGCCAAAAGCTTCCACTGGCCGTATCACTTACGCTACAAGTTTTCCGCCATTCCAGCCTGGTTACGGTCAGTTAGTTCATTGTCTAAAAGATCCAGTCTAGGGATCAGCAAGCACGTACACTGGATGGCATTCCAAATAAAATTGAGCATGCAACGTTGAACAAGGGGAATATAGGCTCCACGCAATCCCCAGGTAAATCTATTCTGGACTGTGAATCCAACGTGCCAGGTAAGACCGCACCAAGCGACAACGCAAGCGAAAAATGAGACGATAAATCGTGACACCACGATAATTGCCATGGCTTGGCCGACAGATAGCCCCTGCGTCAAGAAGGTATTCGGAGTCTGCCAAGTTGACACATTGAGTGCACCACTGGATGGATACTTGTATTAGCAGGTTTCTCCCACAATTGTGGCGCAAGTTGTCGGCTTACAGTGACTGTGCGCCGAAAAAATTGAACCATCCCCATGTTCGTCTGGAAGGCGGGAGGGGAACTAAATCTCGGTTACACCATGCCGTGGTCTCCTCGCGACGCGACGCATCGGCGTCGAGGACGGCCGCCTCCTTGATTCTGCGTATGGCTTTACTCGCCATTTTGCCGTGAATAGTGAGAAATTAAAGACAATGCGTCTCACTGAAAAGCCGGAGCGACCAGGTGGATGGAAGCCCAGAACGGCGACGTGACAAGACTGCCAGTCTCCTCCGCGGCGTGGGGCTCCTGGCTTCTTATTCCAAGCTGCCTGCGCATCACTACAACCCTGTAGTACCAAGAGCCTATCTCTTATCTTTGCGAACAATCGGAGATGCAGTGCAACTCAGATAGTTGGATATCACACCTATCAATGATCCATACTCCATTTGGCATTTTACAAGGTGCTGTCCCTTGGCACACTAACAGAGGGCCGATTGAAATCTTAAACTGGGTCAATGAGGAAAACCATTTCCGGAGCCAGAGCAGAACTGCGCACGCGAAAATCCATGAAACGAGTAAATTGCCATTGGCCCCTCAATCGAGCAACATGTCAATTCGCCGGAGTTCTCCACGTGCCTAGGCTTTGGCTTTAAATCCGGCTTTAAATCCTGTCTTATCATGACGCGCGACCGTCGGTGGAGCCAGCGACCCCATGAACATACCACGTCAAGTTGGCCGACGCCCCAGTGCCCCAGATTTCTTATCTCCCTCTCTCTATGGACGATCGGGCAATTGACTGTCACCATTAGCGGGGATACTTGTATGAGCGGGCTGCTGGTGGGCTGTTGATAGGACTCTACCTCTGCAACCCTATCACGGAGGCAATTCACCAGGTTTGCTCGGCTCCGACTTCGGGCATTGATTGGCATTGTGAACACCGGATGCACGTGTGAGATTAGTAATTGGATAAGATTATCCAACTTGTATACAACTCACCATCAACCCATACGCTCACCCTCGTATTTCGCGTAGGTTTCTATATTCGGACGCGCTCGAGTAAAAAATGAAGGCACCTACACTTAGGATTGGAGTGGATGTTGGGGGGTAAGGCATGCGCAATGTTGGGAATATCACGCATGGATGCTGATTGAGCGCCTACAGAACAAACACAGATGGTGTCATTTTGGATCTCACAAAGGCCTCCGGGCCGGATAGAGGCATCGTGGCGTGGAAGAAGTCCAGCACGACTAAGAATCCAAGCGACGGTATCAATAATGTTATCAAGGAGATGTTTGAACAGTCAAATGTTGATCCTCAAGATGTGGCCAGTGTCACAATTGGCACGACTCATTTCATCAATGCCGTGATCGAGATGGACCAGTCGCGACTTGCAAAGGTTGCTGTGATTCGACTTTGCGGGCCCTTTTCCAAGGACATCCCAATTGGAATTGACTGGCCACCCAGACTACGCAACATCATTTGCGGATATAGAGGCCTCGTCAATGGAGGATTGGAAATTGACGGCAGCTTGATTGCAGAGCTGGATGAAGATGAAATCAGACTCCAGTGCGAGGAAATCAAGAGCAAAGGAATCAAAAGCATTGTCATCATCGGCGTATTCAGCCCGATAGACTTGTTGTACAAACAAGAAGAAACTGCGGCGGATATCATACGGAGTGCGTATCCCGAAGCCGACATCGTTTGTTCAAAAGACGTTGCCAACATCGGGTTTCTTGAAAGGGAAAATGCCGCAATTCTCAATGCATCCATTCTGCCTTTTGCTCGCCGGACTATTCACTCTTTCCAAGATGCTGTTTCTCGATTGCATCTCAACTGTCCAGTCTTTGTTACTCAGAATGACGGTACCATCCTCCCGGCTAGCGCGGCGGCACGAGTGCCCATTCGAACGTTTTCCAGCGGCCCCACCAACAGCATGAGAGGCGCTGCGTTTTTGATGCAAGACCAAGAAAAAGAGGTCATGATGGTCGTCGATGTGGGTGGTACGACAACTGACGTCGGACTTCTTTTGAAGAATGGCTTTCCGAGACAGGCCGCTGCTTATAGTGAAATTGCCGGCGTGCGCACCAACTTTTCGTACCCGGATGTCAGAAGCATCGGCCTTGGAGGCGGATCAATTGTGGGACGCGACAAGTCCGGGAAGCTTACAGTCGGTCCAGAGAGTGTAGGCTATCAGATCAACCAAAAGGCCCTAGTTTTTGGTGGCAACATCCCAACCGCAACCGACTACACAGTTTTGGGAAGCAAAGAGGTGGAAATTGGCGATCGATCAAAAGTGGAGGGCTCAGAATTGGATGCAAACCTGTCTGAATTCAAAGCCAAAGTAAAGTCCATGCTGGAATACATTGTGGACACAATGAAAACATCTCCAGATCCCATTCCCGTCGTCTTAGTTGGAGGTGGTGCAGTCATCGCCCCCGATGCCATTGAGGGTGCCAGCCGGGTTGTGAAACCCAAGTGGTCCGGTGTGGCGAACGCGATCGGTGCGGCTACTGCAAGGGTCAGTGGTATAGTTGACTCGGTCGAAAATACAGAATCGAGGACAAAAGATGAAATAATGCGAGAGCTATCCCAAAGGGCCATCGACAAGGCCGTGGCTAGCGGAGCCTTGAGGGAGACCGTCACCATTGCCGAAATTGAGAGCTTTCCGCTCCAGGTAAGCAATTCACCAAAGTCCGTCATGGTATAAAGTAACACGTTCAACTAGTACATTGCAAATAAATCGCGAATCATCGTCAAAGCTGTGGGTGACTTTGACTACTCACGGACAGATTTTGAGGATATCGCCGTTGTGGCGAATGGCGATACGGATGAGTTTGCCGATGACTCCAACCATGTTGCACAAAAGTCTGCAGGTGTCGAGGATTCGTCAGAGATGCCCTCCAGCTCGCGCTCGGTGACCTTCACTAAGGATTACATCACATCATATAAACCCAGAGTCGTCAACAGGGAGTGGATCCTATCAGAGACTGATTTGGAGTTTATCACCACGGGATGCTATATTTTGGGGACAGGAGGAGGAGGCAGTCCTTATCAACATTTCCTTCGCCTTCGCGAAATGCTACGATCAGGTGCCGTTCTTCGCGTGATATCGCCTCGGGACCTTAAGGACGACGATCTTGTGGCTTGTGGCGGTGGCAAGGGTTCTCCCCAAGTTTCGATTGAGAAGCCGTATGGAGATGAGTAAGTTCTCGCGATCAGAGACCCCCAATCTCAATCAGGCGGCAGGATTGATCATGGCTAACCCTTTATTATTAGAATACTCGAATCACAGCGGGAACTCTACGAGTTCTTAAAAGTGAAACCTAACGCCGTCATTCCGCTAGAGATCGGTGGTGGCAACGGGCTGCAAGGCCTGATAATTGGTGCATCAACGTCACTAGATATTCCTTCTATTGACGGTGACTGGATGGGAAGAGCTTATCCAGTTTCTTGGCAGACCACGCCCGTAGTATTTGAAAAGAAGGCAATGATGATCCCGACCTGCATATCAGACGGCAATGGAAGAATCATCGTAAGTCACTGGCAGCCCCGAGGCAATCTGACTTTTTGAGACGTTTTCCCTAACAAGATGCCATCCAGTTTATGACCAAGGCACCTACAGAACTAGACGCTGAACGGGCACTTCGCGCTGCATTGTCGCAGATGGGCTCGCACGTGGGGTGTGCCAAGGGCCCCGTTAGCGGCAAAAACACCAAGGAATGGGTGGTAGAGAATACCATGTCCTTGTCATGGAGGATTGGCCGGGCTGTGGCGTTGTCGCGATGCACCAACACGTTAGACACCATGGCGGACTCAATTATCGCTGAGGTTGGTGGCCCTGAGTCCGCTCGCCTGCTATTCAAGGGTAAGATAATTGGTGTCGAGCGCATCACAAAAATGGGGCACTCGTACGGCGAAGTCATCATCGAATCGACCGCTGGGGAAGGCTCGTCTTCTTCGGCCAAAGAGCGTCTCATTATCCCATTCAAGAATGAGAATATTTACGCAAAGAAGATTGATGCAAGCGGAAAGGAAGAGGTATAGTCACTACTCTCCTCGTTTTAAAATGTGGCATATGATAACTAACGATGTACTCTAGATCCTTACCATAGTTCCTGACCTCGTTTGCGTCATTGATGCCCAGAATGGTGAGGCACTTGGTACGCCAGAATATCGGTACGGCCTGCCGGTACTAGTCCTTGGTATCACTGCATCTGAAAAGTGGACGTCAACAGCCAGAGGTATTGAAATTGGAGGACCGAAAGGCTTCGGGTTTAATGACCTTGAGTACAAGCCTCTGGGAAAGTTCAGTAAGCCACGCAGCGTGATAGATGAATTTGATGGATTGGTGGGTGTAGATGATAATCCGAATGGAGACTCGGTTTAAGGTAGAAAATTTGGAATATACAGAGAATAACATAGAAAATAATTGTTTGCAACACAGATGGCTGCCCCCATGAATAGTAGAAATGGATGGATAAGGCCTGCCGGTCCAGCTGATAACTAGCTTGGATAAAGTTCTGTATGAGACTTGCTAATTTTAGTTGGTGCGTATAAGGAAAGTTTAGGCTATAATAAAATCTAGTCACTCTACTATACTTTAAGTGATTATGCGGATCTTGATCGTTGAGCTTGTTTCTTTGTCTTTATTTCTTCATAGCTGGGTCAATATGCACAGACAATATGAAAACGGAAAATGAATAAAAAAGAAATGTGCGCAATAAATTTGGCACATTCAATCCATTTATCAGCTCTTAGGGCTTTTGATGTTACACCAATGTAACTGTAACGAGCAGCATTAACATGGCGCCCTAGAATCCAGCAGAGCAAATGCTAAGGGATGAGTCTTTGGGTACGGTTCCCCGCTCCAAATCCCGATCCATGAAGAACGGGTATTCATGCGCGATTGACTATGTGCCTTGGAGTTGGCAATTTTGTAGCATGAAGCCAATTTCAAACAGTTGTTTCAGATTAGCTTTAGTTGGGAGCAACTTTTAGGGAATGATTTATTTGCCTTCCTGTTCTGTTTCTGATCACTCTTGTGCGCCGCTGTTTGGGCTTTCTTTGCTTTTTTTCGTGCTTATATACGTAACGCGAGCCTCGTCACACCTTCCCCTCACTTTCCCTCAAACATGATACCAGAATCTAGAAGACCTCTGATTTATTTCATTTTCACCCATGGAATCTCCAATCTCATCGTTACGAGGGCAAAATGCGACCTGGATATGTAATCTGCCAGATGAGATACTGGTGGCTATCGTGTCCTGGCTGCCAAACAGCGACCTCAAACAGCTTCGTCTGACATGCACTTTGTTTCGTGAAATAGCGCGTCCTCGCATATACCGTGTCTTTCTTTCTGCCAGCCCACGAAATATTGAGGTTTTCCTTGCTGTTGCAGATCATCCACGTTTCAGTAACGAGGTGACCGAAATAGTATGGGATGATGCGCGTCTTATACAATCGGACAATGTTGACGAGTTCTTGACATCTGGCGACCAAAACTCGCAATTATTCCCAAGTTGGTTTGCTAAGGGCTGCGAGGTTAGTCTTGGAATGACTCAATACCGTACAGGAGGCAAACTTCCAGAGATTATGACACAGCACCAAGATGCTATGTCAACTGCATCCTCTTGGGTAAAATACGAGGATCTCCTTAGGGAGCAGGAGAGTGTCCTGTCCACAAATGCGGATATTCGTGCCTTCAAGTACGGCCTGGAGCAGTTCAAGTCCCTGACGAGGGTGACAATTACTCCCGCCGCTCATGGCCTTCTGTTTTCGCCACTGTACCAGACACCAATGATCCGTGACTTTCTCTACGGCTTCAGTTACCCGATTCCTCGCAGCTGGCCCAATAGTCAGCTGGGAGTGGGGTGGGCTCCACTTGAACAGCCAGAGTGGGAAGATGACAGCGAACAGATGAAGGAACAATGGCGAGGGTTCCGCGCCATCTGTCGCATTCTAGCCGATGAAAAGACCCAACATAATGTATCGGAACTTGTTGTCCCAGTATTTCAACTCAATACGGGGCTAAATTACCGAATGTTCGACCAATCTTGCGAGGAATACGAAAACCTTGTAAAATTACTCCGACAGCCCGGGTTCAAACGCATTGATCTTTCCCTGTTAATGGATAGTCATAAACAGTTTCGGTCAGAGTTCTTTCGCCGTGGCGCTCTTACGAAGGCGTTGACTAATGCAAAGGATCTTGAACACTTTTCTCTCACCATCAAATATTCACCAGTACCTTGCAATCATGTTTATCTTCGCTCTGACGAGCACTATATGCCGATATATAAAATTGTCCCAATATCCAAATGGCGTCGACTCCGGCATTTTGGGCTCTGTGGCTTCTTGGTAGCACAGGCTGATCTACTGTCACTCCTCTCCAAACTACCTGATAGCCTTCGTTCAGTCGAACTTAGCCATCTACTGTTTTATACTGAGCAAGATCCGGATATTGGCCATTACGGTGGATTACTTCAGGGCATCCGGGATAGTCTGGGTTGGCGTGAACGACCTACTCATATGAGACCTCGCATTAAGATTGGCGTGAACTCGCTCCCATTAGTGGGTGGCAGGATGATATGGGTGAGCCACGAGGCTGATGCGTTCATCTACGAAGGTGGAAACAACCCTTTCATAATCGATCAAGATCCGAACTTTCCACACAGAGGTACAGTGAGAGATCCGTTCATACCGAGGTATGAAAAGCCGCATGAAGCGGAACGGATACATGACAAAGAAAATATCGCCCTGGAAGAACAGTTTCAGAGTGGGGGACCCGCTACGGTTTTCTATGAATCCACCAATCCAGAATTGATGATAGTACCCGGGATATTTCGGAGCCTTCGCCAGTACAACCCAAGATTTGGGCCGATGCGAGGGCCTGACCCCTCTCAAGGCGCGGTTTACTAGTCATCCAACAGTAGACTCCACTCTAATTATTTTCTATTTTCGTTTGCCGTTTTTTACCTTCTTTGTCTTTTTCTTCTTCCCTTTTTCATTTTGGCCCAAGGAAAATCGACTAAACCCCAGTTCTGCGAATCGATTTATTGCAATCTGCTTATAGCTTACTCTCATGGTATTCCTCTTTGGAAAGGACTTGGTACGAAATTGAGTCATATTCTTCAAATAACAAGGAAGTGGTGGACGGATGATGATGAGGGCTTTGTTTTATTTCGTAATATATACATGAACTTATATCCCTAACATGACCTGCACACTCGATTTGAATGACATGTTTTGTTCACAAAGCGCCCAAACCACATGAATTAAAGGTCGCACCCTAGTACACTGTGGTAATGGGGGTCTTGACGTAAGGCTTCAGGCTGGTTGTGCCGTTCATGCTCTGATAGATAGCCTGGACAAAGGCCTTGGCAGCGTAGTCAGCTCCAGTAGGGCTGGTGTGGGTGTGGTCGTTGGGGTACAGGGCGTTGGTAGCAGAGTTGCCAAGCTTGAGGTATGTGTTGCTGACGGCTTGGAAGTGATCGACAAAGGTAACAGAAGAGCTGCCCAGTGCGGCGGTGGCCGTCTTCTGGTAACCGACAAAGCGAGGTGCCGCGGAGCTGTAGGTACCTCCTTCCCACTGGTTGTTGGGTGTCTGGGAGCTAAGAATGACAGTAGCACCCTTGGCTGTCATGAGCTTCGCTGCCTGGATAACATAGAAGACGAATGTGTAAACAGTCTCGCCTGTGGAGCTGGAGATACATGTCTCAGTCCCAGCTCCGGGACAGTCGGAGCGGCCGTTGTCGTTGGAAGTGGGCGTGCCGCCATCATTGTGGCCAAACTCGATGACGACAATATCACCAGACTGGACCAAGTCGGCCACGGCCTGGAAGCGGCCCTCGTTCCAGTAGGAGCGGGCCGAGCGGCCACCGATGGCCTTGTTCACGGTGGTCACACTCAAGTAGTTGCCGATGTAGTTGCCCCAGCCGTCTGTGGCACCGTCATTCGCGCCATTCTTGGCCATGGTGCTGTCACCGCAAAAGTAGACAGTGGGTGTTGCTCGAGGGTGCAACTGGACGGGATCCGGTGCGGGCGCGGCCGCAACCTGGAGCGCGCCGAGGGCCAGTGCTACGAAGGAGGGTGCAGTGAACTTCATGGTGACGAGGGTGTGTCTCTTGGCAGTAAAGGCTGGGAAAGCTTCTAGGAATCTGGTCGTCTTTATACACTCGTGGAAATCAACCCTAGACACGATGCTCTACGACACTGCTCCTATAACCGAGTACAGCTGCCCTATACAGCCGCGAAGCAACCAGCATATATCACCCGGCCTTAATGGCTCAAATAATTCCTCGAAGCATCATTCTGTATTTCCTGGTCCCGACTTGCCAAGCTGGCTCCGCATACCCATGTTGGGCTATCTCGTGCCGAGAGTTCACTTCTCTAGAATAACATAAGCGGTTTTTTTCCACCAGTCAAGCGAAATTTCCATGGCCCAAAAACTTCATCCCCATTCACTCTAGCGTGAAACAAAACATGACCCTGGTGCTGAGTGGCTCTTTGCACAACAAATAAGAACAGTGGTAGTAATTTAGATAGAGCCCCGCTGGCTATGTCAGGCGGGTCGCTGGTCCCCATCTTGCCCAGGTTTTAATGGGACAAAGAATTCTTGTTGGGAGCCCGGAGACTTGCTCCGCATTTCGTTTTGGGCTTGTAAACCCACACTAGTATAGGCGCGCTTTTAGGCCCCATCAACCTTAAATTTTGCAAAATAAGATTGAATTAAGCCTCGGGGTATCTTTGCACCTTTCGCACTCACGTGGGCTGTGAGCCAATTCGGGCTTTCATCCCCGGAGTGCCGAACGTGGGACAATGGTGCAGGGTTCATTCCCCAGAGTGACAACAGAACATTCCCCGCTTTACATCGTGCGCAAGGCGTGATCGAGCTGGACTAGATAGGTGGATTAATTCTACCGATGTCGCATCAGCAATGCCAGCTCATCCCACAGGTCCTGAATTTAGTTAACGACCTAGTCCTTTGAATAGTAGGCATAAACCAAGTCCCTGGCTACTTTCAGATGTATCCGGCAAGTGAAATTTGACATCCTTTCATTTTCTTCGCTCTTACTGGGCATTTCCGTCAAAGCGTATCTTCTACAACAGACAGAGGTCGGGACAAAGGTTCATGACATCTTATTACACGCTGGCAATAATATAGCAAAAAGTCTCGATCTGCTCGAACGGAAATAAAGACCCAATGATTACACTGCAACAAGCGACTTCTATGACTCCATATCATCTTCCCAT
This sequence comes from Calonectria multiphialidica, assembly GCA_020623665.1. NCBI lineage: Eukaryota > Fungi > Ascomycota > Sordariomycetes > Hypocreales > Nectriaceae > Calonectria > Calonectria multiphialidica. The sequence goes on from JAHVYC010000001.1 coordinate 185,630, forward strand.
CCCCAATCAAATGAACCTAGTGATAGGCTAATATCGTCACTCAGAGTCGTAGCTGGAAAGGAGAGTTCTGCGGCTGCTTTAGACAGGTCGGAGGAGAAATACATTTCCTTCATTGATTCCATCACCATCATGCATCTCTGGTAATTCTGCTGGGCGTTCAACACATCAGCAGGAAACACGCCTCTTATTTCGAGCAGGTGTACTGTGATGGCGGATATGGTGGTCGTTATGGCTGTTATCGGAAGAAATCGGTCCAGGCCGTGATCCTTGATGTTTCCCGTGATTTCCGAAATTCGTTTGGCCGAATGTTGCACAAATACCTTGGACATTTCTTTCTCGTCTGGTGGTATTCCAGGGTCAGAAACCCTATAGTGATGAAGCCCGAGCACTCCGGTGTAGTATAACATGTGCAGAACTGCCCGGTTCAGTTCCAGGTTTGCACTCCCATCCGGATGAAGATCGGTTGCCATTATGGGCTGATATTTATCGCAGTGATAGAGCGTGTCGTACCATTCCAAGAGCTCCCTCTGGCACGCCGCAAATGACTGATGGTCAATGGGGAACATGCTATTGGCGTTGGATATACTTCCAATAATATCGGGAAGTACGGTCATATTTGGCGTGACGCTATATTTCAAGCATTTGCAAAGATTTGCTTGTTCTACGCAAAGTCTTGCTAGGGTTACACGCCTATTTCTGTTGTTAAAGTAAGAGCAGACAGAATCAGTTCTGGCAGGTTTCTTCCCGTGCAGATGCTCGGATTGAAAATCGGTTAGCTGAAGCATTGGAACGTTGTAATCATCATCTCTTATTCTAGGATGACGTCTCATGCTCAGCGAAATTAAGCGGTCGCGTATAAAGCAACACCACCAAATGCGACGTCGAAGTCTTTGGACAGTCAATGAGGGCATCGGCCTGCTCGATCTAGGATCCAAATGGAGCTCTAGAGAGAAGGCATGCGATATTGCAACATTTAGCCAGTGCCAGGTGTTTTTGTGATCATCAGATGCTTCAAACCAGAATGTCATGAGTAACAAAGCCTGAATAATTACCAGGCCACAACTTTCGAAATTGAAATCGTATAAAAGCTATTGGCTCCGTTAGTACTGATAGATATCGCGTACTAAGTAACATACCCGAACTCTTTCATAAAAGGCCTTGCGAGCCTGTTTCCTTGTACGATAACCGGCATCTTTGAGGAGATCTAGCTCGACGTATGCTGATCCCGCAAACATGACCGCCTGGAAGAAGAGCAAGCTGACTTGTGAATTCGTTCCGTTTGCTTCGCTGATAGATTCTATGAAGTCTTCTAAGTTGATGAGAGGAAGTAGCGGATGAACGTGTTCAAGGTATGCACGGATCAAAGCATCCTGCAGTGGTGTATGCGGAACCGTCAAAGCCCCCTTGGCTTGTAAAAATACCAGGTCATCAGTGCCTAATTTCTTTTCGGGGCTTTTGATGAAGCTGGGAAGAAATAAGAATGGGAATGTCTCATCCACGGATATGTCCGGTTTTGATGAGAGATCAATTGGTAAATCCGGGCATTCCAAGTCGGCGGGAAACTGGACCGGGGACATCGAGAATTCGCCATCCTCAGTAGCTGGCAATGAACAAACTGCATCTAGGGTGACGGTAAGGATCTGAAACACTGATATCGAGTTCCCTGGCAAGATTGTACTCACCAGAGCTCTCCGGACTCAAATCATTTTCTGCATCGTGTGAAGGTTGCTGAGGCAGTGCTGTGGAAGATGCAACATCTTCGGGCGGTGTCCTAGCATCATGGTGGTGGGCCTGTCTTGACAAATTTCGCCTTAATATGGGTCATTATTAGCAACAGGTCATAGTAGAAGCAAAAAGAAATGGGGAACATACCTTCCAGCACGGCGGCTATATATAACGCATTCTTGCTTGTTCCATTTACAGTTCCCACAGGGGTAGTTCTCTGCTGCATCGCATCTGACCTTTCGAGCTCTGCATACCAGACAGGCCCGTTGCGCCCGTCGTCGATTTGGCCTTAAAGCCTGGACCAGTGGGGTGACAAAAATTGTGTTTCGCGCCGCTGGGACGCTGTTCCCATCTTCTGAATGGGTTTTGGCTATGTTGGGAGGCTTTCGGGAGTCGTCTTGGCCCTTGGTTGTCGCCATTTGCGTGTGGATTCCCCGACAATGACTTCCTCTGCCAGATCAAGCCTGGAGACGGACGTTAACCGAGGTCTCACTTTTTCAGCAGGGCTTCCAACTGCACTTATACACAGCCCTGGTATCTTTGTGGGGTAACCCCGCTCCAATAGTGGCAACTCATACAGTACAGCTCTGTGTTGTCCCACTTCCCCGTATCTCATCAAGCAGCAAAGCGGCATTGAGATTGTCTGCCGGCATCAAGGATGTAGTAGTATTGTCCTGATCTGCACCCGGAGGGGTCATGGGCCAGCAGAGGATGAGTATCACTCCATAGCAAGCATGCATTTTTAATCGGGACTTGCTTGATTGGCGGCACAGTATGAGTATGAAGCGCACACACCATGATAAGGCGTGACGATGATTGATTTGTAATGATCACATCGCTGCAATTGTGCAAGTACGTGAGGTATGAGAAATTGCAAAATATTTTGTGTGCTATTTGACCCTCTTTTGTGATTTCCTTGCCAATCTACCTTCGGCAGTTAGTTGCCCAAAATCCAGCTAACGGCCCATTCCACCATCTCAACCTCGGCTTACCGAAAACGGATGGAGCTAATTCGGCAGACACTGAAGGCCTCGGATATTTGCTATCTGCCACCGAATCGCCAGCCAATCAACCGATTAACATTGCACGGTATCTGAATATGTTGTTCTAGTTTATGAAAAACTATCATCATTGTCGTAGTATAAACGGTATACGATCTTGAGCTTCTCACGTGCCATGGAAACCGTAATTGCGGGATAAGTTTGTTATCAATTCACAACCGCAGCGTTGTAGAACTGGTAGCTTCACTCTATTTTTATCTACCTATTCTTAGATTGGGTTAGAAAAAGTAGACTTGAAATAGTCGTCAACCTGCTGGGGGACATCTCGATATTTTCCCAATCCCCCATCGACAAGCAATTCTTCTAGTGTAGCTTTAGGGTAGCCAGGAACCTCCCAAATATCTTGCCCAACCATTCGGGCCTGTTGACCAGTACCCCATATTTTCCGACAATACCACAATAATGAGAATGGTGACCCATTTTGAAGTGCAATGTCAATCTCTGAATCGGCTTTGTTTATGGAGTGCGTAAATATTTGTGGTGCCTCGCCATGCCTCTTTGCCAAAACGCTCGAGAGCTCATCACCGCTGAACTGTATCTCAGATAGACCAATGATTCTACCTTCAAGCTGTGATATTGGAGTGCTAATAAAAATAGACGCATACGCTGCAGCAACATAAGGCCTCGTGCTGTGTCCGGAAAAATTAGCTTGATTTCATTTTGAAGCCTGACCTGAGTCTGAAATGATGAGGTCTAATAAGAAAGAATTCAGACAGAAAGGATATGTAGCAACGGTGAAGTGAGACATGTTTGCACGAACCAGATATTTAGCCTTTCTTTGTTACTGTTCCCAGTGAAAGTTAATTTGTTCCCTTCAACATCCACTCCCATGGCGCTGGTGAATCCGACCAAATTAGTGACATTAGACTTGAATTTTCCCCAATTCATTTCGTACCGCGTATTTAAAGCAAACTCTGCAAAGTTTCCAGTCAATATGACTGTAGTGGGTATTCCAGCCGCATGTGCTGCCTTCTCGACTTCATCCTTTCTCTTGTTCACTGGGATTTGAAGTCCTTGCTCGTCATACCGTGCTGCTAGATCAGAAGGAACGAATAGCCGCACACCAGTGTGTGGAATTGCTTGTACTATTGCATGTTGCCTAGAAACTCCTTCGTGACCAGCCAGTGAACTGCTCAAGTGTGAGAATTGTGAATAAGCAGTGCATTTGCCAGTTATCGAGAATGGAAATTAACAACCTACATGACAATGTCAACATCCTGCAACGCAGATATCAACGTCTTCTGGTCTTCAAAGTCCACCTCAACCTTCTTGATATTTTGGGGCAAAGTTGAAATATCCGAGACAGAACGATAAAGCACCTTGATCGGAGCTTGAGATGCAAGAGCATCTACGATGGCTGAGCTCGCCCAGCCACGATGGCTAACGACGGCGATCCGATTTGGGCGAGACATCTCGGTATGGTCAAGCGGGATACACACATGTGGCTCATATAGGGCACTTTATTCAGTCCCTTGATGGATTTATATGCTCGGCCCATAAATGGCGTGCTATCTCTATCTCGCATTCGTATATTTGGCTCGGGTTGCTCACCGAACTAAGCTGAAGGGCGCATAAGTGGAGCAGCATTGAAGCCCTGCTTGATGCAGGGGCAAAACGTGCCAAAGTCGGTCCGAATAAATGCCTCTATTGATTTATAATGATTCATTAATAATCTTAGATAGATACTCTCGTACAGACTTCAATCCTATTTGTTCGTGAAGTCATAATCACGGTTGACAAATCTCTTATTGGAATTATTAGCCAGAGAGGAAGAATATTCCCATAGTATTGGTCATCATTTTAGTTAACATGAATTGAATCATATCTTATCGAAATAGGCTTTATTTCGTAAGATCACAATAATAACTTTACAGCTTCCTACAAGCATAGTCATTGCTCTTTCTCCATCTAGATTCTACTCGTCGAATAATCATCCCAGGAAATTAAACATAGTCTATTTTACGTTGCCTCCTTTTTCTATTTGTGATGCATCACTCAACACTGAGGGGCGTTGAATCGAACTGGGATCGATCATAATTCTGTCGTGGCTGGAGGAAAATGAGACCTTCCGTCTTTTCTCTCTAAAGTAAGGCCCCAACGAAGGTAAACACGCAATCAAAACACCAATAAAACTATCCATAATCCCCCAAAGCTCTACATGGGGTATTAGCGTTGGTGACCAGTTGGCTCACGACACCTACCAAGTAAGGTCATAGAGACGTTTTCATCATGATTCGCTTCATGTACCATAGTCCACCTCATGACACACAATATAATATTGCTGAATCCAAGTAGGAATGTGAAATACACCCCGACTTTGATCGAACCCTTCAGGTTCAGAGAAGGCATGATGAACCAAGGAAGGACGAAGACTATCAAAGTCAGATGCGTTCAAAAAGCAGGATACGGACCTTACCAAGTACATCGCCGGACAATTGCAGCCCCCAATTCAGATTATAATTCAACATATACACAGACGATGGACATGCTTTCTCGGGATCCAAAGACCTTCGCGCATGTCAGTACAGCCCGAAGCTCCCGTGCTGTTTACTAACCACTGCCGATCAAGCGGCAAACAAATACAGAGCGACACAATTTGAGTTATACAAAAGGCGATACCAGTGTAGACAACAGTAGCCCATAGGAAAATTCTGCGCTTCGTCATATATTCGGGAAATATCTGTAAGTAGGTGGCGAGAAGAGCGGCTTTACATCCATAGAGTGTATTAGAATTCAACACATTACACACTATGAATACCTATTATTTTTTATTAGCTATGTAGATTCTTCATGACGAAGAGAAAATCTGCTGTACCTTCAGGATCCATATGATTACAGCATCGCTGGCTGTAAAGTTTGTCATTGACCAATTGATCTTTGGGTCATATATCCCTTGACGCGCGAGGAGAATATCACAAACGCAGAGGCTAGCTGCGTTCAGCCAGGCGAACAGTATCAGTACATCTCCAAGCAATAATCTACGTTTTTGAATCCGAAGACGAAGATTAAACCGCGCTATGATGGTGATGAGCGAAATTGCAAGGAGTGATCCTTCTGTTCCCTGGGAAATGTCAGCACCTGGGAACTAGTGATTGATAGAGGAACAAACCAAAAGATTGGCTGTACTTGGGCGATGGGCCATGACGTTCTTCTAAAATAAATCTAGTAAAATCCGACACTGTGCTTGGCATATTCGATGCACGTGCGGTCTCACCAGGTCTTAGTATAAACAAGGGTGAATTCAGCCTCCGACGAAACTGTCCAGATGCCACGCTTTAAAACACCTAAAAAAAAGGTGGCGCAAACTTTTAAGCGACAAGACTATCTCACACAAGCCGTCTTGATTTGCCCGAGACCGGGTTTGGCGTCGGTGGGACATTCCAGTAACGAGCAATCATAGCTCAAAGCCGCAGCCACTTTTTGTTGATATTCTTAACAAGGTTAGACCAGAAGCTAAAGCGAGGTTGAAAATATTGTATCAGAAAAGGACATGGTTCTACGTTCTCAAAATTAATGTAAACAAACTCTGAGAGTAATGAACCTCTCCACACTGTTAATAGCTAGAGCAGTCTGTCATAAACTTATACCATCCGTTAAAGCATGAAAAATGGCCATGGCTAGTTTTTACAATAATGGATATAGAATTTCTTGTTCTGTTTTATGAAGCCTCCAGCATACCAGTATTTGACTTGATGGAGGTAAACGTTTATCACAAGATGATTATTCATGATAAGTTCAGAGTTGACCCAGAGACAGCTCATATTACTTCATTTGAGAGACTTAAATGGCCAATTGATGGCAACTTCCTAGTATTATATCCTGTCCGGCGTGCCGTACCCATTCATTTCTATCGACGACATATTATCTTCATTGTGGTGTACTCGAGAAGTTCGGGCTTTGTTATGAACAGAGTCATTTGTGGCACATTAATGACCCTGACCACTCCTTGAATTGATAGCCTGTCAAGGTTCCTTCACCCATTCTGCTGTGCTCTCAAGGTAATCGGCATCACTGGGCTCCCATGGGTGCGCGGCTCCAGCCTTCTTGATCAAATCGACCTGCTTCGGGCCCCTCGGAGTCACCTGGAACTGAAACTTTTCTGCGTGGCAGATAACTCCTGGAAGAGGTGTTGGCTTGATATCAATCTCCTTCCCATCTGGACCGATGGCCTTCTTAAAGTTCAAAGTGGCCAGTGATTGCGAAATATTGATGTACAGACTGGCATCCGCGAACATTCGGCCAGGACATTTGTGGCGTCCATATCCGTAACCGTGTGGGTCTGGGTCAGGCTCATCTCGAGGGCTCAGGAAGCGCTCAGGGTCAAATATTTCTGGGTCCTTGTATACATCTGGGTTATGCAAAAACCACCAGACTGCCGGAAGGATATAGGCTCCCTTGGGAATGTGCACACCATTATATTCCAAATCCTCGTCAGCCGTGTGCGGAAACCCCATTGGGGTAATGGGCCACCATCGTGTGACTTCTTTGGCCAAGGCATTGACATATGGCAAGTTGTCTCGATCCTCATAATTAGGAAGACGGTCAGTTCCTACCACACGCTCAATTTCCTCTTGTGCCTTGCGTTGCACGTCAGGATAAACAGCCATGGCCATGGTAAAGGCAGTGAATGCCGTTGATACTGTGTCGGTACCAGCGCTGTAGAGAGTTACCGAGCTCGACAAGATGGCTTCCTCATCTTCTTTTCCCAGGCCTGTTGTGCCATCCCCTTCGTTCTTGCATTGCTCAATTAGGTTTGACACATAAGATGGTCTATGGTTCTGCAATTCCATCTGATGCTGGACAAATCGGTATGGGATGTGGGTAGCTGCGTCCAGGTACCCTTTGAACCTCCGAGCTGTTTTCTTGAATCCAGTACCGGGAAACCCATCGGGTAGGTGTCGAAGAATGGGAATCATATCCACTGCCCAGGCCAAAGGAGTTGTGGCTACTGTGAAGTTCTTTGCCACCTGTTCAATCAATACTTTTAGGGCATCTGGTTTAAAAGGTTCAACCGAGTAACCGTATGTAACCTTCAAGATGGTAGCGCTAGTAGTCCTATGGTATCGTTTAGCTTCATCGAACTGCCTAACTGGCTTGCGGTTTGGAACGAGTAGAGACCTACGTTCTGAGGTGATCCAGCCACTTCTCAGGATCTGCGAGTGTTCTAACAAGCTGCCGTCCTACTTCAGCCTCTTGAACATGGTTGAATTTAGCCGTGATGGCCTTGGTGCCGAGCATCTGATGCATTAACTTGCGATGACGACGAAAATCGCCATTAGACCCATAGAAGAATGGCTCATAACCACACATCTGCCTCGCGAATACCATCATCGGACGTCCTGATGTCTTCGCTTGGGATCTCTCCAGTATTTCAATAGCGGCCTCTTTGTCATGGACAATAACCAGGGTCATGCCCAAAGCACTGACAGAGCTTATGGGTCCATATTGGTCCTTGTGTTTTATCCAATGCTTATACTCTGCCACACCAGGAGGGGGGAAGTCAAGAACATTTCCCAAGATTGGAATTGGCTTTGGGCCAGGTGGAGGGCCTTGACGAGCCCTCAGTCGATACGTGAGGTAAGCGACCAAAGCTAGGACAACAATTCCTTGGGGTGAAAGGAATGAGGCCAACATCTTGAATTAGTCTGCAGAATTGCGAACACATTGTGAAAAGTCCCGGGCCAAGCTTTCTAATTAAATATACGGTGAGGAATTGAGAGCACCGTCAAAGTCAATCCCCGAAGGATCGGTAGGATCCCTGGCTTAGAAGAGATGCTGTCCACCATTCTACGGAACTACAATCCATTTGAGTGTGGTGTGCCGCACTTCCGCTACCTTGCCCCACATCGGTTGAGGCGTAAACCACAACTTCGCCCCGTTAGAAAATTTCCAATAAACTTGGGTCTTTATCAGCAAGTCATGAACAAATAGGGTTTAAATGCTGATCAGCATTGCTCTTTTTTGCCATTCTGTAGGAGTAGCGTCCATCATGACTAAATTTTAATGAGCAAATAAGTTTCCATCTCTGCTAGAGTCCCAGGGAGCCAACTAACTAGCCCCCACTTGTGGCCCAGATACACGTGGGGCTTACGTCACTCAAAGGAACGAGTCTGGATCCATTCTCGCCTGACCAGGTGTCGAATCTCTCCGATAACTAGCGACGGGTTTGACTTGCCCGGCCAGTTAGGAACTATATACAGACCACAAGGGTGATAGATGTGCCGGGAGCCGTGGGAGCCAGGATGAGGGTAAAACCTCCCATTGGCCATCGAAAATTTTCTTGAACAAACTGGACCAGTGTTTGCATTCGCAGAGTCACCGTGCACTTGTCGAATATCTACACTTTTGCATACTAATTCACCAACCCTTCTCTACCCTCGTGGCCCAAGGGTTCATAGAGGAGCCATTATTTCGCATTCGCTTCTGATGCAACAATGCCCACTTTTGTGCCGCCGTACTTTCGGTGTGCGTGCGATAAATTACGACTCACTAAACTCGAGCCAGTTTGAACTTAGCGCCCAGAATGGACCCTGTACGTCATTGTAAACACAGGGCTATTTATTGGGTCCAGGCAACACTTGGGATCATAATTAGAAAAAGATTGGCGAGAAGGCCTGAGAACTCTGGATATCAAGCTTTACAAGGGTCCAAATCAACATCCAATGAAAACAAGCGAATTTAGGTTCTAAGAGGATTTAGGGCAACATACCAATTTAACGTACGGCGGTTGTATGCATTTACAGGTCGCAACCTTCCGTAATTGGGTTGTTGACCGACGCAAGAGAAAAGTCACCTGAAAACGACAGTGATGGTATTCTATCTCATGAATAGTCTCGCGGTGTCTTAACCTAGTTTACCACTATTAGTGCACCAGATAAGCAGTACTCACCTTGTGCCAAGACAGGCATTTCGATATCGAGAAAGCAGATGAGGTCATCGTCCCATAATTGAAAACGTTGAAGTATGTTTCTGATAGTTGCGCCGATGAACGCATAGTATCTACAGTTTTTTATTCCTAGGAATGCCATGCGCCGCAGTCCCGCAGCAGCGGATTAATTCCCGGCGCCTGTAATAATCAGCAGCTTGATATTGCTGCACGATACGTCACAAGGTGCAGAGGGCATTTTTCTACTCCTCAAAATCATATTTGAATAGGATGTAACGTAATGTTGTGGAATCTATAAAAGGCAAAGTAATATAGAGTTGACTTAATGTCTAAGTAACCCCAACTTGCCGCATCCAACACCAGCAAAATCTCTGCGAAGCTCCAAGATTCGCTTTCCCCCCAATCTTTGAAGGGCAGATGGCTTGCAAACTATTCGTATTTTTTAGTAGTTCGCATAGGATTGTGGTCCTTCCATTCCAGACGTGGCGGTGGTTTGATTCGTAGTGTTAGAACTTCACATCCGAAACGTGGCTTTGAAGATGCTCGAAAATTGCAAGGCGGTTTTTTGAACACGACAACATTTATCTGTGTACCGCTACCGCCGTTATTGCACCGGCAACATCCATTAACGTTGGACCATGATCCAAGCCCGGCGTTGCTGAAACTGGCGGTTTAGACTGCCGGAGCCTTGTTTATGTCTTTCCCTGATACATGCGGCGCATTGGAGGAGCTATGCCGTACCAACGATAAGCCACTAGCGATACAATGAGATCCAGTCTCAGTAGCGTGGGCGTAATTATCTACGCTACATAGTCATCATATATTTCGGCCTGAATTGACGGTAAATAAAGGATATAAGGCATAAATATAAAATACTAAGACACAAAGGGCTGTGGTTGACAACATTTAATCCCAGTTTTGCAGTGTAGGCAACCTCGTTGGTATGGAACCGGTTGTCTTGACTTATGCATCCATTGTGGGCCAGTATGCCAGTGATTCCTAGTAGGTTTCGGGCTATTTTATGCAAGGTATTAACATTAGGGATTGTGTTTCCAGACTAGCTCAACAGATGTGAGGCTGTGTCACGAGAGTACCTATGTGTTTCACGCACCAACCTCGGATTACCTAAATTTGACGTGGGGTAAGACACGCGCCGTCTAGATGGGTCTATTGCACCGGCCATCAAACCAATTCTTGTCTTATTACTGGAGAAATGCCAAGGTGACCTTTTCCGAATACCTCGGAGACGGTTTAAACCCATCCGGGCATGCCACACGCCGCAGATGGTACATTCGGATGTAGCGCACGTGTGGAAATCACCGTGGTCGGCAAGCGTCGGCACGGACAAGTCAGCAAGACTCGAGTTTAAATACGCGACCTGTCTCCAAATTCGGGAACCACCGACATTCACAATTGCCGACCATATCATCACGAGCTGAGTCGTATTCCAAAAATAACCATACATCATGATTGATGACGAGCCACAAGCCGTTCAGGTCAACAAGACCTCTGACGGCATCACAACGATCACCATCAATCGCCAGCACAGACGCAATGCAATCGACGGGCCTACGGGCAAGAAGCTCACGGATGCCCTCCTTGAATTCGAAAATGACCCTTCTCAAAAGGTCTGTGTATTCTACGGAGCTCATGGCAACTTTTGCGCCGGATTTGATCTCCATGAGGTTGCCAAGTACACTCCGGGGGACTCAGCCTACAAGGGCCCCATAATCGACCCCGGTCATGGCGTCCGCGGTCGGAATATCGGTCCCATCGGTCCCTCCCGAATGCAAATAAAAAAACCCATCATCAGTGCTGTGGCTGGCCATGCGGTGGCTGGGGGCCTGGAGCTGTCGCTTCTCGGGGACATTCGAGTAGCTGAGGAGGATGCCATTTTCGGTGTCTTTTGTCGCCGGTTTGGTGTCCCGCTCATTGACGGAGGCACTGTCCGCCTTCAAGCCATTGTCGGCCTCGGCCGGGCGCTCGACATGATTCTCACTGGGCGAGGTGTTCAAGCGACGGAGGCGCTCCAGATGGGCCTCGCAAACCGGGTGGTGCCCAAAGGAAAGGCACTGGAGGAAGCAACCAAAATTGCAAAGCAGCTGCTCCTGTTTCCCCAGGAATGCATGAATGTCGACCGCTCCAACTGCTACTATTCTGCTTATAATGCGAGATCGTTTGAAGATGCGTTGAGGAACGAGTTTGAACAGGGGGTGAAGGTGATTACTACAGAGAGTGTCCGCGGAGCAGCAAGATTTAGTAGCGGAGCTGGACGGCACGGTGCCTTTGACAAGCCGAAGCTATGATGGTCCGATGGGATCGATCCCGATAAGGTATCCATCTAACCCAGAGAAAATAGCTTAAAATAAACCCAAATTGAACATGGTTGAATTGAAGCGTAAAGTTTGGTCGCTTCACAGGGCCTATTTCAGCCTTACCAGGGCTACTTCCCCCCAGGGCGTATCGTCCGTATAATGGCCGGATGCAAAACCCTTGCGCTCCTTGTCTTTCATTTTGAAAAGAGAAGGAAAAGCCGAAAATCAGGTTCAATGCAACCGAAGCGGTAAAGCAGTAGCTCCACCTTTGCCCATGGGCACTGCCAGTAACAATGGGAGCCCACTACGCGTCGGCGATCTCGGAACTTATCGTCGTTCCAAATATCAATTCCTAACACGGTTCATTGGAACATCTATTTCGAATGCAATATAGCCAACCAAGACCCCTAAATGGTTCGCCTGGCCAAAAAAAAATCAGGACACATGCCGTTGTGCTTTTCCTCCGCCAAGGCACTCCCCAACTCTTCAAAGATCATGCCGTCGTCATCCCACCGTCCCACTGTAATTAACCTCGCCAACGCCCTAGCCGTAGTTCGCCCGATGCCCTATGGGAATTGACGGGGTGGCAACGTGAACACGGAGCCGGCCAAGTCCCGGGGGTCCGGGGCAGGGATATAAAGTCTTTACACGGACCTATTTCCACTTGAAGAAATCCCTTGAGAATCATTCGTTGCGGGTAGATATATCATCACCGCTTCTCGCCACGTTGAACCTGCTCCTCGCCAGCCGTTCTTTCAACCCTTTCAACCAATTCGATTGACGCCGTTGTCGGTCCTTGCCGCCCAAGATGGCGCCCAGTATCAGGCGATTTATCGAGCAGTTCACGTTTCTCATCCTTTCCAACACCACTGCGGCCACCCCATACACCAAAAATGGCCTCAAGTGGTCCAGCGACTCCCTGCGTATGAACCAGGTTCAAGTCGTTGGCACGCACAACTCCTACCACCGGGAGGCGACTCGCGCAGAGCAGGATTACATGCTCTCCGTTGGATCCGACTATGTGAACTTGTTCTACTCGCACCCTTCCCTCGACATCCAGGCTTCCTACCAGTCTGTCCGCAACTTTGAACTGGATGTTTACGCAGATCCAGATGGTGGGCACTATGCCAAGCCACTGATTCGGGCCAACAAGTCCACAGATGCGCTGCCCGAGATGTCGGATCCTGGCATCAAAGTCTTGCACATTGCTGATGTGGATTACCATACCACCTGTCGCACGTTCAAGGGATGTCTCCAGGTTGTGAAAACATGGAGCGATGCTCACCCCGCCCACGTGCCTATTCCTTTCATGATTGAATTCAAGACTTCCGAAGCTGCCGTGGTTGCTCTTGGTGGCGTCAAGGCCATTCCTTGGGACAACACCACGCTTCTCCAGGGCATCGATGACGAGATTCGCAGTGTATTCGGCGAAGACAAGTTGATTGTTCCCGATGACATCCGCCGCGGGAACCTGACGCTCGAAGAGTCAGTTCTGAAACATGGATGGCCCGACCTTGAAAGTGCTCGAGGCCGTGTCCTGTTCCTGATGGACAACGGACCCGTTAATGACGTGCGCTCTGCCTACATCAAGGATCGACCCAACCTTGAGGGCCGCGTGATTTTTACCAACTCGGAGCCAGGAAATTCTGACTGTGCATTTCAAAAGGTACGTGAAACTTTTTTTTATTAAAATTCTAAATCATTGGCCGGAGTAAACTGACACATATATAGCTCAACGACCCCACTGGGGATAACCAAAGCAACATCAAGAAGCAAGTCAAGGCCGGATACTGGGTACGAACCCGTGCCGACGAGCCCCTTAACACGCTTTTCTCCAGCAATGTCACAGCCATGCGCGATCTAGCCTTTTCCAGCGGCGCGCAGATTGTCTCTACCGACTTCCAGGCATACGGAATGAGTTCGCGCTGGGAGGTTGACTACGCTGTCCAACTCCCTGCTCGCCGTGCAGCGCGATGCAACCCAGTCAATTCGCCCACTAGCTGCTCAGACAGCGAATTGGAGGAGCAGGAGTATGTTCTTAATTAGGTGGACTGATGTTTTATAATTATTTCACAATAAATTTGCCGGTGCTTTCAAAAACGATTGTAATCAGCTTGACCAAGATTTCCGTGACAATTCACCGCGGGCACTCTATTTGGCTATACCAAGTCGTTCGGGATATCCGGAGCGGGAGTGATTTCTCTTGCCGCACGACCTTCTTCATGTGCATCACCCTTAAAACTATCGACACATTTCTCTGGAAGTATGGACGAGCCAATTGCATCATCCATTACACATGTGTAAGTAGGCAAACAGATGTATTCAGGATAGTTCATTACTACTGTTGTAGGCCCTTATGAACCATCTTTCCTTGGCGGAATCGTGTGGTACCAGAGCCTGCCGTAAAACATGAGGTATTCATCGCGGTAATCAGGTAACTGCACCCGGCTTACCAAACACTACACTCAGCCGCCAGGGTTTCCATAGGCGATTGCAATGCACTTCTTCTAGGATGTCATGAAATATAGGGATGTTATGGTAGCACAAAATATTTGGATTCTTCTAGGCTCAAATGGGGAGGGTGGTGTATGTAACTACCGTAGCCAAAAGAAAATAACAACCAATCACTCTACTGCGTCCTGGCGCATTTGATCGTTCCATATCCGCGCAGCGCTGAAATCGACTGACTTCAGCGGAACAAGTTTCGTCTTCTTAATAAACTTGCAGCCAACCGCCAAGATGACGAAAACCAGCAGAATGATATAATTCATAAAAAATGCTTCAACATCCCAAGGCGCAAAAGAGGTCCATCCTTGGAAGAATGCAAAAAAGAGATTTCCAGCAAGACCTAGGTACGCACAGAAGCGCCACATGGGAGCTTGGAATGGAAGCACGCCGTAGCTAATATTTTGAGCTGCCAGGGCTTGGCGAAGGCGAATGTGGCATAAGGAAATCAATCCCCCTATAGAAATTAGTCATCGAATCTCAATCCCGGAGCGCTCAAACTTACAAGTGATGAAGGTGGCCACGCCAGTCATTGAAACGATCCAGGTATATACCTTTCCTGCTCCACTGGACAGATTAAGCAGGGAAAGGAATCCGATCAGGTTCATGAGAATCAACGAATACACTGGCACACCGTTCCCGTTGCACCATCCAAATATTTTTGGTGCCATGCCCTCTTTCGCCAAGCCGTAGAGCGTACGTGAACCCACGTAGAGAGCGCTATTGATAGCAGAGAACATGGTGACGAGGATTATGGCGTTGATAACGTGGGCACCCGCATCGGCGCCGACGCGAGTGAAGGCAATAACAAACGGAGATCTTGCGGTTTTGCTAGTTCCGGACAGCAAATTGGGGTCATTGTATGGAACTGTAAGTGTCAAAAAGAAGATTCCCAGAAGGAAAATCCCAACAATGCGCCAAAGAACACTTTTGACTGCGTTCGGGACATCTCGCCGAGGGTTTTTGGACTCTCCCGCCGTGAGACCAACCATTTCGGTGCCGCTATACTGCAGTGCAGCAAAAGGGAAGATCTTGAAAACGCCTTGAACTCCATCGGCGAACGCGCCCGGATTCTTGTAGAACTTGAAGCCAATCTTCTCGCCGCCGATGACCCCAGACGTGATGAGGATGGCACACAAGAAAAAGGCCAAGATTGCAATAATCTTTATCAATGCAAGCCAAAACTCAGCTTCGCCAAAGGACTTGATGCCCAGGAAGGTAAAGGCGAGGAACATGCCCCTGTATGGTCAATATTAGCAAATGCGCTGGTGGTCTGCAGCAGGCAACACACCAAAATATCATGATCCAACCCCATCTTGGAATTGGACTGTCCCAATATGTCAAAACCAGACCAAGATTATCTACCCAGCAGTGTTAGACAAAATGCGACAGAAAAAAAGTCGAATGTCTTTCTTGCGTACTGTACTCGGCGATGATGATCCCGGCCCATAGAAACCAGTAATTCCAACCCAGCGCGAAACCCAAGGCGGGGTCAACAAACATGGAGGTGTAATGGGTGAAGGATCCTGTTTTGACCGTATGAGGAATAGTGTATATCGAGATCATGAGTGCAACGACCCACCTGACACGGGGATGAAAGCTCCCAACTCGCCCAGCGACTGCATGACAGCCCAGAGCAGCACGCCCACAATGCAGAAGCAGAGCAGCAGGCCGGCGGGTCCGGCAGTGGATAAGCCAGTGCCCATGCCTACAAAGTAGCCCGGCCCAATGACTCCGCCAATGGCCAACATCATCTGTGCGGAACCAGTCTCAGACCAGCAACTCCAAAGTGGGGAAGAAGGGCGCTGTCAACTTACCAAATGCCGACCAGCCAGCCCCCGCTGAAGGCCTTCGGTATCGACGGCGATATCCTCCACCTCGCCATCATGAGTGGTGTCAACCTTGTGCAGCGCATTGTCCTTGGCGGTCGCCTCCATGATTTCAATCTTGATAAAGGCAATGTTGATGAGCACAGCACAATGCGACCGAGTCAAGTCAATTCTGCGGGGTGGCAATTGAACAGGCCGGGCTCTGTTCTAATACCTTTGCTTCAACGAGGACGCCTTGACCACATCCAAGGCCCGGTCACCCACTAGGTACCTCATGGCGGTATAGCGCGGGCTCTGTCAAGTCGCTTGACTTTTGGGCCGAGTCATATCCTGTTGCAGCTAGCTGGACCCGCTGACTCAACAACTTTTTGGTATCTTGCATTGAGATGTGCCAATCAGATAGCGGTTAGCCTGACGTTGCCAGGTCTTTACCCCAGCTTATCAGCCTTTGAGCCGTGTCCCGGATCGCCAAGCCCTTATCCAGCTTCGTATCAACAACACTTTACGCTTTGGAATCTTTATACATGCATCAGTCTGCGGGCGGTTTTCGGGAAGTATGCCCAGGTCAGCTAGTGCTAAGCAGACAGTCTTGATGGAGCACCACTGGCAGCGCCCAAAAGAGCCATCCGTTTGTCACGTTGAACCATGACTTCGTATCATACAAGGGCTGTGTCAATCACAATATGAAATCGGTCATGTGAAGTATCAAGAACCAAAGGTCGAATTTTAGACACGTAATGGCAATTCATTAGTAAACACAAGCGACGTGCTGAAAACAGAGCCTTCTTATTGTTCATCACTTTAACATTTATTTGCGCTTAACAAGCATTGTAATCTAAATTGCATAGAATTGAACAGTAAAATAAATAATCAATTAAGAGGCATCTTGTGCCCTGAGAATTTTATTTGCCAATATTCGTACTACCTTTGCAGATGTTCAACGCCCTCATCCCTCGGCACGTCGCCTTGTTCACGCGACGAGTGGCGCGGTGGGCCCGAGTCAGACTTAGTTATGTGATAGTGGTAATGATGGTGGACATGAATAACCTGGTGCGACGGACCCGAGAACCGCGACGAGCTTGTATGCGTGGTGGGCGTAAACTCGTCCCCCAGAAGCTCCCAGAATTGAGGGTCCGAGGGCAGCGGCGGTGGACCTGGCCATACGTGATGTGTCGATGACGGATTGGCCGGCGATGAAGCCGTATTGTAATCTAAAGAGCCGATGGAAGACCAATTTGATGGTTCAGGAATATTATTACGGCCACTGGGGGGGTGTCTGAGGCGTGTGAGCGGGTTATGGTTTGAAGGCCGAGTCGGCTGAGCCCAGCCAGACCTCGGCGATGGGGCCGCGCGGTCGGAGCTGTCGAGTGAGACTCCGTCCAACATCATCGACGCGTGTGACTGATCGTTGTCTGGAATTTGCAGGTCCAGTCCTGCCGGAGTGGGGCCCGAAAAGGAATCATATAATGATGCATTGAGGAAGCCCGCGTTGGTCTCGTCCCCATCACCGAGGGCATTATTCAAAAGGTCGCACGGAAGGTCATCCAGAGTGACGTTTCCATTTGAAGATTCCATGTCCACAGCAGCCTCCTGAGAGCCGGGAGAATCGATGTGGTCCTCCGGCGACATTTGGGATACGGTTGATGAGGGCGTGTTTTCTTTCGTCCCGCCCCGTCCCAGCTGAGCCTTTTTCGATAGCGTTCGCCACCGGTTCCGACAGGTGAGGGGAGGCCTTCCGGGGATTCTCGACGATATTGCCGACCAGCGGTGTCCGAGCGTGTGCACGCCTTGTCGAAGCAGTTCGTCTTCCTGGGCAGTCCAGTCAACCAGCCGGTTTTTGGCTGAGGGATTCAGGATGTCGTTGTATCTCTTGGAGCACTGGTCGTCCTTTCTCCCGGGAATCAAAACCGCTGCAAAGAACGGGTTTAGATGCAGACCACATAGCCAAATAAGTAAAGAATCTTCTTACCAATGTCGTGCCAAGCGGGCCCAAGACGAGCGTAAGCCTCCAGTAATACTTTGTCCTCTTCTGCAGTCCACCGACCCTTTCGAAGGGAGGGGTCCAGAGAGTGAAACCAGCGTTTACGGCAGTCCTAAGGCGGCGTGTAAACCCCACTGTTTCTTGCAAGCACCCAAAATCCTGGAAATCCGGGGCACAGCGGCCGAAACATGCATGATGATGCCGGGGAGCCTGAGGCCAGAGGCATCGGAGGGGGGGTCGGGCTCACCTTGGGCGTCCTATTGGGGATTGAGGCGGCAATTTCCTTCCAGCTGCCTTCAGGGCCTCGGGTGTCACCGTAATGGCCGACAAGGGCCTTTAATATTGCGTCCTCTGCCGGCGTCCAGGGTCTTCTTGCTCTGGCACCGCTGACCGAGGGAGATTTGGGGGAGGACTCTGACGTGGACATTGTGCCAGGAGACAAGCAGAGTTCGGGGGGGGAGAAAATCTAGCGGATGTCGACGGAGGCAGCTTGTGACTGTGACTCTGCTCTCGACATGTGTAACTGATGAAGACGACACCGGACCAAGCAGCGCGTGCCGTTACAGATCTACAATCCTTCCTTTGCCCCTCGGATCGTTAGCTTATCTCCCGGTGTCGTCCATGGTTGGCTTCCCCACACCATATCACGCTGATGATGCGGCTATCAATTGGCGCGCTCTCCCCGCACTTTTAGTGGAGATGACTACGCTGCCACGTTTGACTCGGCCCTGGCATCCTTGCAACGGCGGCTAGATAGCCTCATGCCGCCGGCCGGAGGGCCCTGTGCCCCCATGTTTCATATAACCACCATGACTCTGCCCGCATTCCACCCAAGGACTGAGTCCAATCACTGGGACATGGGCCGTGTGAAACTCGGCTTCCAGTCCATTCTAGGATATAAGCCTTGATGATGGAGGGTGTTTGGAATCATGATTCTTCATCCTCATCAGCATCTTCTTCTCTTGGATCTTCTCTTCAGCTCTATCCAACATCACCATGACTGTCGACTACTCTCACCCTCTCGACCCGGCCACGGCTGAAGAGCTGCAGCAGGCCACCGATGCGATCAAGAAGTTGTTTGCACCGATTGAGCTTCACTTCAAGGCCGGTGGTTTGGATGAGCCGCCCAAGAAGGAACTCGTTGCATACCTTGATGCAGAGCACAAGGGCCTTCCTCTTCCGGATTTGCCCAGGCGCATCTTCGTCATGTGGTACATCAAGCGTACTCCACGTCTCTTCGAGGCCGTGGTTGATGTTACCAACAACAAGGTGGTTCATCAGCAGGAGCTTCCCCGTGACTTCCACGGCCCCGTTGACCGTACCGAGCTCAATGAGGCTGCTCAGATGGTTATGAAGCACGAAGATGTTGACAAGGAATTTGAGAGACTGGGCGTTGACAAAGCCAATGTTGTCCTCGACCCTTGGGATTATGGTGTTGATGGCACTGATACCCAGGCGCGCATGACTCAGGCACGTCCTCTTCGCATACATTTTGAACATAAAACTAACTAAAGAGCAAAGGTTTTCTTGTACATCAAAAACCCTAAGAACAATGACCCTGACTCATCCCACTACTCCTTCCCACTGGACTTCATGGTCACAGTCGACCTCTGTGCCATGAAGGTCAAGAAGATCATCAGACTCCCCCTCGGAATTGATGAGAACACTACCGCAGGCAAGGCAGTGTCTCTACGTGAAACCGACCCTGCAGAGCCCGAATACGACCATCGCCTTCAGAAGAACCCTCCCCGAACCAGTGTCAAGCCTTACAATGTCGTCCAGCCCGAGGGTGCATCATTCACCATGAAGGGTCATCTTCTTGAGTGGGAGAAGTGGCGCTTCCGCATTGGCTTCAACTGGCGCGAAGGTATTTTCTTTTCACATGCTCATCTCAAATGATTTGCACTCACCAAAATAATTATAGGCATTACTATCCACGATGTTCACTTCATGGACCGCAGCACCTTCTTCAGACTTTCTCTCTCGGAAATGTTTGTGCCATACGGAGATCCCCGCAGTCCCATTTACCGCAAGGGCGCTTTTGACCTTGGCAATGTTGGAGCTGGTGTAACAGCCAACAACCTGCAACGTGAGTACACAAAAGCTTGCACAACGGTCTGTGTTGCCTGTTACTAATAAGATCTTGATCAGTCGGATGTGACTGTCTTGGTGTCATCAAGTACCTTGGCGGCCATGTGGTGGCCGCGGACGGCACCCCAGCCCCTCGACCCAATGCCATCTGCATCCACGAGGTTGATAATGGTATTCAATGGAAGCACACCAACCACCGAACCGGCAAGGCCGTCGTTGTGCGAAAGCGACAGCTGGTCATTCAGCAAATCATCACCGTTGCCAACTACGAATACATCTTCGCCTGGATCTTTGACCAGTCTGGCGAAATCTCATTTGAGACCAGAGCCACTGGCATCCTGTCCACTCAGCCCATCGATAAGGATGCCAAGGTTCCTTGGGGAACTCGTGTCGCTGATGGAGTCATGGCACCTTATCACCAGCATCTTTTCAACGTCCGAATTGACCCTGCCATCGATGGCCACAACAACACCTTGGTCTACTCTGACTCGGTTCAGATGCCCTGGGATGAGAAGCTAAATCCACTTGGCACTGGTTACATCAGCAAAGAAACTACTGTTCACAGGGCCGGGCCTGTCGAAGACAGCCTCAAGGATGGCCGTGTCTTCAAGATCATCAACCCCAGCGTTGAGAACTCCGTTTCAAAGACACCTGTTGGATACAAGCTGGTACCTATCCGATCCCAGATGCTGCTCGCTCAGCCCGGCTCTTGGCACTGGCGGCGTTCTGAGTTTGCCGAGTCGCCTATCTGGGTCACGAAGCACAAGGATCGCCAGCTCTTCCCTGCCGGAGACTATACCAACCAGTCTATCGGTGGCACGGGTATCAAGTCTTGGGTCAAGGATCGAGAGCATATCGTTGATGATGACATTGTCGTCTGGCACACTTTCGGGTTCACCCACAACCCCCGAGTTGAAGACTTCCCCGTTATGCCGGCCGAAATCGCGCAATTCCACCTGAAGCCATACAACTTTTGCACTTTTAACCCAACCAATGATGTGCCACCCTCTAACCAATGCTTTAACAAGAGTACTTTGTACGAGGACGCTGGTGCCAACGGTACCAACGGAGCACAAGAGGTAAATGGCACAAACGGTACAAATGGTACAAATGGAACAAGCTGCTGCTCCACGGAGTAAATCTGGAAATTTAAATATAGCAAATAATCAGCTTTTAGAGTTATCATTTTAACAGTCCTAGGGACAAATTCCAATTTGGAAGTCAATTAGAAATCAAAGATAGTTTGTTTATAAATTCTCCGATTCGTGATATTATCCAGTATCCAGGTTTTCAGCTATATTTAGTCGCCACCAGTTACCAATGGAATCCTTAGTCTCTGTTAAGTGATTGGATTCTCTTCTACCTTTTATGTCTTTTATTCATCCCATAATCGAGAGTCTTTTTACTTGACTACGAAGTAAAAGTAGTAGCTAGATCGCCTACTTTCATTCATTGGAAATTTTGGTTCAATGTTTCTCTATTCGTTTTATCTAATATTTCTCTACTCAGGAATCTTGTGATCCTTTGCATCAACACCCGCGGTCCATCTGTACTTCGATGCTGTATGCTCGTCGAGAGGGTGCTTAGCACCTGGTGAACCATAAAAGTTCTCTCGGTAGGTACCTCCAGGAACAGAGTAGTCATCCCAGAACAAACCTCTAGCACGAAGCTCGGGAAGCAAAAGCTCAATGATATCTTTGAACGATTGAGGCCAAACGGCATAGGCCTAAAATCCGTCAGTGAGAGAATTGTTAGTATATGGTTAGAAGAACTTACAAAGTTGAATCCGTCCACATCAGCTTCTCTGACCCATTCCTCAAGGCCATCGGCAACCTGAGCAGGTGTGCCAACCAGCAAGGGGCCGTTGCCGCCCAAGCTAACGTGCTCTGCTACGGTGTGCTTGGTCCATTTGGAGTTGGCCGGCGAGAACTTGGCATAGCCCTCAACTGTTGATCTGTTCCGCTGTCAGAATAACAACATTCCAAACGCCATATCCTTTACTCACCGAACAGCATTGCTCTCGACTTGTCTTAACTCTTCGTCGTCTCCGTATTGATCCAAATCAATTCCTGTCCACCCACCGAACAATGACAAAGCACCCTCGAGAGATGCATATTGCTTGTAGTCGTTGTACTTTGCCAGGGCTTCCTCTTCAGTTTTGCCTAAAATCGGTGTCACAAGTGCAAGAACTTTGATATTGCTGGGATCTCTGCCAAAGGTGTCTTTGGCGATTTGTCGAATCTCTGAAATGTTCTTCTTGCAGACAGCGGGGGCATGCGCTGAGGTGAAGATAGCCTCCGCATGTTGTGCTGCAAACGCCTTTCCAGCGCGAGAAGCTCCCGCCTGGAAGAGAAGAGGAGTTCGCTGAGGACTGGGGTCAACCAGATGGGGGCCAGGAACAGTGAAATATTTGCCTTGGTGGTCGATGGTTCGAACCAGTTCTGGTGCGGTGTAAACGCCCTTCTCGCGATCCAGCTGGACGGCATCGTCACGCCAAGAAGACTCAAAGAGCTTGTACATGACCTTCATGTATTCCTCAGCTTGGTCATATCTTTCATCGTGCTTTGAAACGTCAATACAGAACATTGCGCGAACTTAGGCGGGAATATTACACTCAGCTGCTCGGTGCGACCCAGGTTCCTAGCTGCGGAGTCTAGGTAACTTGTAACGATCTGAACACGTGCGTAATTAGCATATGAAACATCATTGTTGAACATGTTTCCATACATTCCACGCAAATCTTTTTTCCAAAAATGTTAGCAGAGATCCTTTTGTGGAAAGTCTAGTGAATTCTTACCTCCCCTTGGTAAGGTGGTCAACTGTAGAGAGACGTCGGGCCAGGTGAAAAGGCTGCTCATAGGTAGTTGAGACTGTAACTCCAAATCCAATGTTCTTAGTAGCAGCTGCCATAGCTGGGACAGCAACAAGAGGCTCAGTCAAGGGCCATTGAGCACCAGAGATGACTGCAGGATCAAGCGACTTCTTGTACACATCATATCCTCCTGTAATGGCCTTGTTAGAGATGCCAAAATAAAAGTCTCAGCATCGTTTCTTACCTAGCACATCTGCAATGAAGATTCCATGAAACTTGGCATCCTCAAGAAGCTTGGCCAACTCAACCCAATGCTCAATGTCTTTGAAGCGCCAGGATTGGTCGTCGGGATGTCGCCACAGCCCCGGTGACTGATGTCCACTGCCTGTTTCGCACGAGCCAAGATCAGCATCAAGCCTATCAAGACTCATTCCCATTTGCCAGGCAATAACCTACACATCATGACAAAGGCATTGACAATAAGGCTCTTTTTGCCTTGGGGGTTCTCATTTTGTGAGGCCATGACTGCTGCTCGAAACCTGTTTTTCCCAAAATACAATTCAATTGAGTTGTTGGTACATCAATGGTGGGATTTGGCAATGTCAATAAGTCTTTATCCTCAATCACCCTGACTAAGCTCCGTGTCGGCAGCAGATCGGATCAAAAATTGCGTGATTCTCACAATTATGATACACTCGCCAGTCATATTCATTTATTCCTTGAGTGGACATGAATGAGGGGAAGATGGACACCCAATGTGTTGGAGCAGTGGAGCGCGACAATTTATGCGGGGCATGCATGAAAGTCATAGGGGTGCTATCGTTGTGGGAGGGCGATTGGGATGACGCAATATCTGGCCTCGGTTGCAAATATCCGGCCAAGCCTTCACAGGCTCAATAGTTGCTTTTTACCCATGTGCACTAGTGAGAGTTGGCGATTTGTTAGACGAAATCGTGTTTTATCACGCGGCTGCAATTACTTGATAGAGCGTCCGCTAATTGAACTATACGCAGAGCTATTCAGCGAATTTAAGGCCTACAGGATTGTTTTATGTAGATCAGGTTCGGCTTGGAGGACAAGGGGATGGAATCAGTCAATGGCCCAATCGAATAACTCAATTATTCCGCTTCAAGCAGGGCTCAGATTTCGTCTATTCTTATCGCTCGGCATTCATGAGCCCATTTTGTGAATCATGTCTATTCGCCAATATCACATCTATCAACTCTATTCCCCATTTTCGCCTTCAAGGCAAATTTCAAAATTTCAATAAGCCAATGTGTCATTCTAGGACTTTGTCACATGCTCATACTCCTCCCCAGAGTTAGAGGCATCGTTTTGGCTAACTCCAGAATCCGAAACTCCTTCCGAGTCGCCGGTAACAGAGTCCGCGCCAAAGTGTCGCAACACGAGCCAGGCGGGGAAAATTGCCACTGCCCAGAGCGCAAAGTTGAAATAGACACCACCAACTCGTGCAAACAAGTTGAGCGAAGTCAGACCATAGCTGACAGCTTGCCATCCTGACTCCGTGCCACGCAGAAGAGCAGAGTATCGAATAATCTCATCCTGAGTGTCGGCGAGGTTGTGGATCACAAAGTACCTGAGCACGTTAGTCAGCTGTACTAAATTCCAGTTCAAGCATTCTCGACTTACAGGTAGAGGTAGTTCATTTGGAAACCAATGGAGAGGAAGATGAAAACGGCAAAGGCTGAACCAAACCCAGAGGAGGACCAGTCAAAGGTAGGGCTAGACTTGTTGAATTTAGTGACGTTAACGGTCGCCCAAATCCACCATCCACCTTGGAGCGCAACAATGGTGTAGAAAGAGGCTCGAGTTCGTGTTTTCAATGAGATAGAAGTTCGATCAAGCCACAACTATAATCAAAGTCAGCGATTGTACAAGGATAGGTGGGGCTACCAGGCCATACTCCAAGAAGGTTTCCACAGGTCACCGCAATAATACCTGCCACAAATGATCCTAGAGCACGAGCACGAACAGAGAACCAGGCTAACCCATGTTAGTCATCACCATCCATATCAGGACTATGGAGCAACTTACAGGACAAGTAGGTGAAGAACACCGCTTCAGCAAAAACAGCCTGTCCAATGAACAGGACAATAAGGAGGAATCTCTTGGTGAAAAAGAGCTTAGTGGTTTGCTTGATCTCGTACCAAGGGTTTTCGAGAATTTGGAGTTGTACTTTCTTTCCATCTTTGCGCTCTACCTTGTCCGGTGGGTTAAGAAGCATGGCAACCAAAGGACCCGCAGCCTGGAGCGCGATGAAGACCTGGTAGACAGTGTATGAGACCTTGCCAGCCTTGTCATTTGTGGCGTTCAACCCCAAATTGATAGCGCCACCCATGATCTGACCTGCAAGTCGATAGGTGAGCCAGTAGCCCAGAGCCTTTCCTCGGTTCCATGGCTCTGGGTACGCAATTGCGATGGCGGCCTCGGCCATCCAAAAGACACCGGCAGAGATACCACATAGTGCAGCACCAAGCAGGACCAGCCACTCAGTTCCAAATCTGTTGTTGGTGTACAAGCCGGCCGCATAAGGAGCGTATCCAAGACTGTGCGCATGTTAGACAATTTAGACCTAAGAAGTCGTGGGAGATGAACAACATACGTTCCAAAGATCAATGCACCCTTAATTCCAATGTAACGGACCATGGCACTTGAAAAGTAGCATGACACAACCATCAGACAGAATGTAAGCGCATTGGCCGCATTCACCAGACTAGGAGACTGAGCACCACCAGCACCCAAGGAGTTCATGGCTCCCCAGATTCCTGGTGCTGAAAAGTTGCAGAGGCCCAAAATGGTAATGTTGAACAGGGTCGACCTGTGCCACCTCACTACCCAACGGTTAACCCATGCTCTTTGGCCCTGCCTCCGACTTGATACTTACCAGGGTGCTGCTGCTCCTTTGGAGGCTCGACATCGCTCTCGGTATGCCTTGAAGAGACTGCCATGGTGTCGTCGCAGGGCTGAAGAAATTGTGATGGCTGATGTTGGAGCAAATTCTGCGGCCGTTATCCAAATCAGACGAGCGTACAATCCCAAAACTCTCCATCTATTAGTGATTTGGATGGATCTTTATATTTGGGCATGCATTGAGCGCCGACCGAATGGTCCCTGACCCTACCGTGTCTCGTAGCAAGCCAGCAAGCACGCCATATCCGGCCCTGGTTGCTTCTACAGCTAACATTCAATAACCCCGGCTCGTCAGCTTAGTGCGAACGCATTGTGGTTGGGGGATTGCGCGGTGAAATCTAGAACCATGTAGCGCCTACGTCTCATTCTTATCCAGACAGCTTGACGTCCGCTAGCGTCCTTTACAAAGCTGTTACTACACATGCCAAGTGCAACCCAATTCTCGTCGGGGGCGAGCATGACGGCAAACCGTCCAACGCGCGCGTAGCCCGGGAGAGCAGGTTGAGGACCCACATGACGGCCCAGGCTAACTCGCAGAGGCATCCCTGTCACACGTGGGTAGTAGCTTTGGCGACTTGTGTCGCGATGTGTGAGAGAAATGGCGTGCACATGGTCTTCATACAGTTTGGATTAAATGTTCGTCTAAAGATGCTACTTTCTATGGCACGACCCACCAGTCCTCGTGTAAACTTTTAAGATCTACCTCGTCAGGGAGTTTCAGATAGGGAGTCATATCCGATTCCGGGTCTGTCTCTACTCTCGTCCAGCCGTTGCCAAAGTACCAAGCAAACCTATTGCCGGAATCCGACAGGTAGTCGTACTCCCAGTCCTCCCACCGGGGCTCACGGCGAACTACCGTGAGGTGTGCCGCACTACCGGGCCACAGCCCATGGATCCGTCCGCCCGGTTGGCCACCGTTGTACCAAGAGCTGCAGTTATCTGTAAGTACCGTCTTGGCGAAGAAGGCATCAGAGAACTCGGTAAAGTCGTCTGCCGCCTTTGTAGACGGAGTAATGGACTTGATTCCCTCTCGGGAGGCCTTACGGAGCACCTTGGCAAAGTACGTCAGCTGCGTCTCCACGCTCTGTGGTACTGTTCCGGACGGGCCTGTTGCCTGAGGGCCATGCACAAACAACAGGTTGGGGAATCCGGGGGTCGCAAGGCCCAAGTACGTGTATGGGAATCCGTGGCCACTCCCTGGTTTCCACAGGCTCTGCAGATCCTTTCCGTGAGCCTGGATCGGGAATGGGGGGATCATGTCGACGTTTGCGCCCGTGGCACAGATGACAGCGTCCACGTCGCGTTGCACCCCATCCTCGGTCTCAATTCCAGTCTCAGTGAACCTCTTGATTCTAGTCCTGATGAAATCAACATTGTCCTCCGAAATGGCTTCCAAATATCCTGGTCCGGGTGTAAGCCGGCGGCAGTTTGGCGAAAAGTCGGGAATAATGTCGTCCAGCAGCTCGGGCTTCTTAGCGAGGCGCTCTCTCATAATCTCGATAAACTTCTCCCGGAGCGCCGCATTATCCTTGTCGTTTTTAAAGAAGGTGCCAAATTTGCGCCAGTACTTGTCCTCAAATACTTTTCTAAATTTTAGGTAGCCCTCCGGGTCGTTTGTAAACTGGTTCTTCTGCTCCTCCGTGTATGGTTGAGGCTCAAGAGTGCGGTCGTCGCCCGCCCACGATGCGGCGATCCAG
The DNA here is from genome assembly GCA_020623665.1 of Calonectria multiphialidica. NCBI lineage: Eukaryota > Fungi > Ascomycota > Sordariomycetes > Hypocreales > Nectriaceae > Calonectria > Calonectria multiphialidica. Next base: position 213,463 of record JAHVYC010000001.1, read on the forward strand.
GTCTTGTTGCGCGCGTAGTGATCCAATCTGCCGACCACCTTTTGCAAATTGGCGACTACTTGGATTCCACTTGCTCCGTTTCCAATGACAGCGACCCTTTTGCCCTTCGGGTCGAAAGAGGGGTCCCAGTTTGAGGCATGGCGGAGCAGGCCCTTGTAGTCTGATATGCCAGGGTAGTCAGGCAGCTTCCAGGCGTTGAATCTTCCGATCGAAGACAAGATGAACTCAGCCTTTTCCTCTGTAACCTGGCCTGTCTCTAAGTTTCGTGACTTAATCACCCACACGCCTTCATTGTCGTCCCATGTCGTGCCCTCGACTTTTTGGCCGAGTTTTGCATATTTGTAGACGTCGTACTTGCGAGCGATGCCCTGCCAGTAATCCCTAATTTCGGCTCCTGGGGCAAACAGATCGGACCAATCGGTCTTTGGATCAAACGTCGACTGATAGACGTGCGAAGGAATGTCGCATCTCACACCCGGATAAACATTCTCGAACCAGGTGCCAGCCTTGAAAGTTGTGAGCAAAAAAAAGTGTCCTGATTCAGCGGGAGCCCATCATACGTACCAGGTCTGCGTTCTTCTCATAAATCGTAAGTTGTATCCCAGGGACCTTCTTGGGCAGCAAGACTCCGGCCAGGATACCAGCAAGGCCACCCCCAATCACGGCCACTCTCAAGGATCGGGGCTCATCAACGAACCTATCCACCAGGGTGAGACGAGGGTTATCGTATGGCGAGGTGGTGGCTTTGCCGTTTGCACCATTTGCGACCGAAAGACTGCTCTTAGCCTCGGAAGCTTGGATCACCACCTCGACAGGCACGCTAGGCTCCAACTGGGCCTGCACGCCAGCATTCTCGGGGGTTTTAGCCCCGAGCGTGCCGTTCTGTTGGATCACAACCGTCATGGTGGTTTATGGAGAGAAACTGGTCTTGGTGGTGCATGAAGGCAGGCGTCGCAATATGAGCCATGCCAATCCTTTATTATTATTATTCCTCTACCGAACAGCCTCTTGTTCATTGCCGGTCCCCAGTGCGATTGAGCACGCTAGGTCATTGCTGCGTGACATCATTCTAGCGCGTCTGAGGTCTTATGCGGCCTTGGTGGTTGCAATTCGCACTCTGGGCCATCTCGACCATGTCGCGATCACGTCTCTGCCCCACACTCTTACACCATCTCGGCCCCACCACCCATCAGCGTAACCACGACAATCTCTACCCAGTCGGAGGCTTTGGATTGCCGACATTGGCTCATCCCCATTGCGTGGGGTCTTTCAGGGGTTTTGAACCTTGCAGCAATGCCCCAATGTATTTCTCCTCATCCCACACATGCGGGGTGAAGAAACAGACTCAACTCCTCAGCCCAAGAGTCTGCTCTGGAGCCCTCTCTCTTCTACCACAGGTTTCCGTCGTCCATTGCATGTGGCTATGTTGAAATACTTGGGCCACGGTTGAAACATACCAATGATGCCGCTACCAGCCAATCGAGCCATTAACTGCCTCTTTGGGATTTACTCATCCCACATCAGCCGAACTGATACCCGATCTCGGATCGCACCTTATGCAAGATAAATGAGGCTTGCTCACATGGACATTTACCCGCAATCAGAAACGGCTCATTTATGCCTTTGCTGGTACTGCTGACGCTGCCGCCCGCAAGCCCTACAATACAACATGTTGGTTATTGCTTCTGAACAAATCCTGTTGCAAGTCAAAAGCGAGTGAATCAATGCTACTTTCTAATCACCCCGACGCATATTTTATTAATCAATTCATGTGATCAAAGTGACCACCGGAGAAAATTCTTAACCAAGTTGTTTTTTAGACGTTATAACACTCGAATGGGCTAGCAAAATATGCTTTGCTTCAGCCAATTGTCCAACCAAATATATCCAATTAGACGGTCATGTTTTTGGCCTTCTATTGCGCCTTCTATTGCGCCTTCTAACGCGCCGTTTAGTAATTTATTGGGATATGCATATCCTGAAAGTGCAGTTTTGTCCGTGTTCATAAGCCAAGATTCTATCATGCCACGATAGACATGGCCAAGTGATGTGCCAGTATGCTAACACTTGCGTTATCGCCATTTCAACAATCCAAAATCCTAGGCTTCACTATTCCATACCTTAGATTTAATTATGAAACCCTCTTCAGCCCTTTTTTGTACCCATCAGGTGGACAACATCAAGATATTGATCATCTGAAACTGATATTTTCAGCGCCTGGGTCTAGAGCAATAGTCTCATCTTGCCAGTACTATTAATAAACCATGCTCTTCTCTTTCAACTTCATATTGTATGCATGATATTTTGGCGAAATTTCCAGAAGGGGAGCTGCCAACCCCGTAGGCATGAATTAAAGACGTTATGGCGGGTGCCAACTTGGAAAGATTTGAACCGACTTCCGGTGTTGAATGTTTATTTGGGAAATTGTTCATTTCAAAGTAAAGCAAATTCTTATCGTTATATCTGCAGTGCTGAATCAAAATGATTCAACAGTGGGTTGTCACATTCAGCATTGTGGGAAGCTTTGTCATGATGAGAACCACCGGCGTTTGGTTCCAACAGTCGTCTGCCATGATCCAAACCTTCACATATGTGAATCAAATACTAAAATATCACTTATTATTCATATCCAAGTTGCTTAAGTCATCATGGTCAGTCAGCACTACAGCAGTCATGAGAAGTACCACCGTCTCACTCATGACAACTACAAAGTGGTCTCCCACATAGGAGCCAAAAGAAAGAAACACATCTATAACCGATTTGACGCAACCTAAATTCATTCAAATTGTATCAATTTATTCATCAATACTTGATAATATAAGGGGCCCGGGCAGGATAGCATTTATATTGATTTGGCTAGGATATCAGCTATGGTGTGTTAACCCCCTTTCCAAAGCCTTCATGACATTAAGTAACATATCACATATCTCAGTTCCGTGAAATCCCCGAACTAACCCAAAAGTGCTCAAGGCGCTTTTCTACTCATAAGTACCAGGCCAACCAATCACACGGAGGAAACGTGGCCAAAGTATGATGCGGAGGTTCGTTCAGAAAACCGGATCGTTCCAAAATATTGGGGTAAAGTGATCTAGAATCCTGGATATACCCCTCATGAGCATTTTTATTTCCGACAATGGTGGTATTGGGGTTATTTTTCCGGGGCGCCGTCTGTGGCTGTCTCGTCCCTGCATATTCCGCCATCCACAACCATGATGAGACCATCACGAGCCATGACGCTTCCATGATTTCCATGATTCCCCTTTTGTTATTAAATACGACCTCTTCTTTATATTAATCTATCGCCCGAGATCTTTCCTTGTGTATGCTGATATTACATCAAAAGGTTCACAGGTTCTGTTTCACTCTCGATCAGTCTCCTACCTACTCTACTGTTGCAAGAATACGATATCGATTAGACACTTAATTCACATCAACACTATTCATACACCGACGGGCAACCCGCACTACCGAGCTATGTACGCCAATGCACTGGAGAGAGGAACTCGGATGGCAAGTCAAGATTTGCGCTGCGAAATCTTCCTTTCGTCCAGTTCATCTTGCACATTTTATCGAGTACCGAAACCAAGCATTCCCAGTATTGCATAAAGTACCATATTTCCCCTCTACAGATATTCCCAAAATATGTAGCTCAGTCCAGAAACTGCGCAAAGTCATTTTTCACCCCAATGATACAAGACGACACGATGCACTCACAGTGATGACATCGAAGGCACGCCATTGACGTCATCAGTTTCCCGGGTTTGACTGAATTGAGATTTTTTTTATTCCCAATGACTCAGTTGTTAGCTTCCATGTCTCAGAGAATGAGACACGTCGGCTGGATTGGTCTGAGGTCGCTTATCTTGCAGCAAGCGCCACCCACTGCCGATCAAGTCCGCATGAGACAAGAACGAATCCATTCAACTTCGAACTCCTATCGAGATGAGAGTATATTTCTTCAATGATTCTTGTTCAGCAACATATAATGAAAAGAATCACAATGAAAATATCCATTCCTTTCCCGAGTCTATATTCAGCCCTCAGCATCACTTACCCTACACGAATTTTGATGCGAATAGCTTCAAAAATGTTGTATCTGTTGTGGACAATACACCCTCACAACCACATCTGGTTGGCCCATTTAGTATTAAGACATACTGTATACGGTGTCAATTTAGGCATATGGGTTGAAAGTAACGTGACGCGTCGGAAAGTCACTGAATGGCTGTTTGTTGAGATCCCATCAATTTCGCGACTAATGCTCCCATGACAGTATCAGTCTGGAGACTCATATATCTTCGTATACTCATCCATTGGCAATTTATAAAATATATAAGCAATGGCCGCTATCCTAGTCGGGCCTTCCATAATCGCGTCAGTCGCGGTTTCGACACTGTTTGGGAACTTGTGCCACGAAACCAGTCGGTGGCGATGGCGATGGCGCGTGCGACGCCACAAAACGGCGGATGAATGAATGCCCTCTCTGGCACGCACACGCACACATCAGCACTGCTTCAGGCAAATTTCTAGAAGCACCGTCGCGTCGCATTCTCCGCGTCAATCTGCTGTAGCCGGGCTGGCCGATTGAAGGTGCCGTTCCGCTAAATGCCGACTGGGCGTAGGTCACCATGCATCTCCCAATGTAGGCTTAAAAGCAAAACCTCATGGCCGCCAAGACGGGATGGCATGGGGATCGGCCTGGGTTAGGGCCGCAGTGGATATGGAACGCACCAGGGACGGGAAATCTGAAGTGCAGTACGGAGTAGTCCGGCAAAGGATGCGGCAGCATGCACACTCGCTGTGGATGGACGACGTAAAGGGCGTCAAGCACGCCCTAAACCAGAAAACTAGATCAGAGCCGGGGGGGGGGGGGGAAAGTCTCGTCGAATTGCTGCAGCAGGTCGTTCCCCATCTCGGGCGGCCCAGTTCGAGAACCTAAAGCACTCCACCCTCCGAGCCAAGTCCGTCCAGTGAGGCCTCGGCCGCGGCTGACGCATTTCCAGGGTGGGCCCATTACCAATAGATACCTGTGGAAAATGCGACGACACGATCTGGGAGACGGCCCATGCTTATCATTTGCGTGGGGCGAATCACCGATGGGTGTCGCGTGTGTGGCACCAACAAGCGAGGGAGGGAGGAGGGAGGGATTCTCAATCAGGGATTGACAATTAGGGTACGAGAAACAGAGAAACAAGATAAGCCACGTCGTGTGTCGGGGTACGTACATTGTCATGTCTTGTGCATGTTTGTATGTATGTATGTAGATCAATGAGGAAAAAGAAAGGAGGTCGAGAAACCTTCATTCAACGCCCACCCTCGGAAAAGCCGTTTCCGTCTCAATTGAGGTTCGTAGCCTGCAATGCCACCTTCGCAACCCCAGCTAGCCAAGACACCGAATTAATTACCCCCAAACTGTCACCAAGAAACTAATCTCAATTGGCACAGACACACAACACAGGACAGGCCTGACACAGTCGCGCTCACACACACACACACACGCACATGGAGACAAATGCACACACGGCTTCAGTGGAACCTCGGATGCTCTAACCGCAACAGGCGAGTCCAGATTTCTGGGGAACGCCGTCCTCCGCATTCGCCGAACCGACGACCCGGCCTCAGCTCAGAGCTGCCAGCTTAAGCTCTGACTCTTTTTTGAAGCTTGGAACCCTTCTTTTCAATTCCTTCCCACCAGTTCTTCCCGCTCGATCCTTTATCCCTGAGTGCCGACAGCACATCCGGCAGGTGTCGCGTGCCCATCTCAACTGGAAAGATCCCGCCTGGCCAAGAAACTGTTCAGTTTCCCCCTCATCCTTTTTCGCCGCCGCCTCCAACCTCGCCCAAATAACTCCCCGGGTCCTCCCAGACGCGTCGTCGCCATGACGGTTGAACATGGCCACAGCGACGACGCCGACCAGGCGCTCGCGCGGCTGGGCTACAAGGCCGAGCTGCCGCGAAACCTCAGTATGATGAGCATCCTCGGCCTCTCCTTTGCCATCATGGCCGTTCCCTTTGGCCTCTCGACGACCATGTACATCACCCTCACCAACGGCCAGTCCGTCACCATCCTCTGGGGCTGGATCTTTGTGTCGCTCATCTCGCTGTGCATCGCCGCCTCGCTCGCCGAGATCTGCGCCGTCTTTCCCACGGCCGGCGGCGTCTACTATTGGTCCGCCATGCTCAGCTCCCCTCGCTATGCGCCCATGGTGAGCTTCGTCGACGGCTGGCTCACCTTGGTCGGCAATTGGACCGTCACCCTGTCCATCAACTTCTCGGGCGCCCAGCTTATCCTCAGCGCCATCACCATCTTCAACGAGGACTTTGTCGCAAACGAATGGCAGACAATTCTGTGTTTCTGGGCCGTCATGCTCGTCTGCGCCCTGGTGAACGCATTTGGCTCGCGCTACCTGGATCTTATCAACAAGGTTTGCATTTACTGGACCGCCGCCAGCGTTGTCATTATCCTTGTCACCCTGCTCACCATGGCCGATCACCGACGCTCAGGCGAGTTCGTCTTTGCTCACTATGATGCATCTGCGAGCGGTTGGCCGAGTGGTTGGTCATTTTTCGTCGGGTTGCTGCAGCGTACGTATTAGTCCCACTGTACTTACTTATCTCGTCCTGCATGCTCACCACTAACCTTTAATTATAGCTGCATACACTTTGACCGGTTACGGCATGGTCGCCGCCATGTGCGAAGAGGTCCAAAACCCCGAGCGCGAAGTCCCCAGGGCTATCGTCTTGTCCGTTTTGGCTGCAGGCATCACTGGTGTTATTTACTTGATCCCTCTCCTCTTTGTCCTTCCCGATGTGCAGATGCTGCTCTCAGTCGCCAACTCGCAACCAATTGGAACCCTTTTCAAGACAGTCACCGGTTCTGCTGCTGGCGGCTTCGGTCTTCTCTTCCTCATTCTCGGTATCCTCATGTTTGCTGGAATTGGCGCCCTGACTGCCGCATCCCGCTGTACCTACGCATTCGCTCGCGACAAGGCAATTCCTGGTTACAAGCTGTGGAGCCGTGTCAACCACCGCCTCGACATGCCGCTATGGGCTCTGTTCCTCTCCACCATGGTCGACTGCGTCTTGGGTTGCATTTATTTCGGATCCTCGGCCGCCTTTAACTCGTTTACTGGTGTTGCCACCATCTGCCTGAATGCCTCGTATGGAGTACCAGTCTTGGTCAACCTGGTCCGTCGCCGCGAAGCAGTGCGAAACTCACCTTACTCGCTTGGAAAGTTTGGCACCGTTCTCAACGTCATCTGTATTCTCTGGATTGCCCTGGCTATCGTTCTCTTCTGTATGCCCGTCTCCATCCCCGTGGATCCTGGCACGATGAACTACGCCTCTGTTGTGTTTGCCGGATTCGCTGCCATCGCTTTCGTATGGTATTTCGCTTACGCTCGCAAAAACTTTACTGGTCCTCCTATCGCGAACAAGGATGGCCTTGCACCCGACATTACAGTGGGTATGAATGTAAATGAAGACGAGGCGGTGGTAAATAAAGACCAGGAAAAAGAGCATCACTCATAATTTATGAACATGAGTTGGAGTATATGTGTATAATAAACGAGTTATATGAGAAATACGAGAATAATCAATTTCGCTCAGGCATCGTGCAATTTCTCAAACGGTGATCGTGTTTGTCTACATGATGACTCAACGACTTTCTCTAAAAACAAAACAACGGTAATCACGTTTGGCCTTGGACTCAAGTTATGGCAGACTCATGACTACATTCAATTGATAAGGGCAGGCGAGTGGAGCATGATTAGGGAACCCAGCGTTTCGGTTATCTGAGAAATGGGGTTAGCAGGCCTTCAATCCTCGTCAAGCCAGCTCAAATTGACAACTCACCGCTGTTTCGCCCTTGGGAAGAAGCGATGCCGCAATCCCGACGATATGTCGTCCTTCTGGAGCCTTCTCAATAAACCAATCTTGATTCTCTCCAACGCCAAATACTCTTCGTCTCTCTTTATTAGTGCCAATCTGCCACCATGTAAAGTTAGCCCACTATTTATGAAAGTTGTATTGCACATTGCCCACCATTATTTGGGTCAAGATCTGGGATCTTGGAACTCCAATTTCGGTGATTACTTCACCGCCTACTCCATCAATATCAAAATGGGTAGTTTGGTCCTCTGGCCACTCCTCTGGACCACTTCCGACATATCTCTTCGGCTCCCAATACTTCTTTATAAACTCAACGCGGAGGCTGAGCAACCCCAGGGGGGCAAGAAGAGCAGAGATGCGAGATATTTTACTCAGCTCTCCGGTATCCTTTGCCCATAAAAGAATATGGTAGGGAACAACATTTTCCTCTGGGTTAAGAAATGGATGTGAGCATAAAGGCAAAAGTTTCAAGGATAAGTGCGACCAAACAGGTGTTGAATCGCCGTACGAGGCCCCTCGAGTTGGGACACGATAGGACGGTGCCCAAATGAACCTTTTCCCGATGCTTTCACTCGTGATTCCAGGTTGAAGGGCTTTTTCTGGCCCCTTTGGGCATTCAAGAATACCCAAACGCACAATCGTACCATCCTAATAATAATATTAGACAAAACACAACTTGAGTGATTGTAGTAGCACATACCGAATTCAAGTGGCCTTCGAGCCCAAGAAAATGGTGGCCATCTGATACAACAAGAGGTCTGAGTCCATAATTGGTTCTGGTATTCCCGAGCTCGTGCTTCATGCTAGATTCCAAAACAATCTACACCGTTCAGACCCCTTTACTAAATTTGGAGAAGATTTATACTCACAGTAACACCTTGAATGAAAATCGAGGTTTGGTTTTCTGGCCCTTCAATAGATCCAAAGTGCAAATAAATTGCGGACACCCGTTCTTTAGTGTTAATCAGGACTGCAGATTTCGACTGTCCGGGCTTTGTTGAGTTAATCCCCAAAATTCGTTGGCTATCACCAATGACGATACCTATACCAATTAGAGCACCCTTTTCATCCCAAAAGGTCTCCATAATAGCCAAAGACGCGTCAATTTCCTTCATGGAATGAACCAAAAGAATCTTGTGTATGCTCAATTCGTCGAGCGAGTCCAAATGTGATACTTTAACCACGTATGGGCAATGCGATGCTTCAACCAGACCTGGCTCTGGTTGGCTAAGAGTCTTTTGGCTCCTCAATTCAAAATATTGATGCGAGATCTGTATGCATGAAGTCCAGATGCGTCTGCGGTTCGCAATGGCAAGAAATGGGACACCAATTCCATACTTGTGAGTAGTCACAGAGTTCAGCCATACATAGAATTTCTTGCATTCTAATTGAGCAAGATGTTCCTCCTGCAAAATATCATGTTGATCCCAGAGCCATGGGGTATGGCCCAGGAGAATCCTTTTCCAGAAATCGTTGTGTCTAGTGGCATGATAGACGGACCGGGATATGCTTGAGAGAGTTAGAACATCATCTCCTGATAGGTATTCTAAGATGGCAAGAATAATCAGAGGCGTGAGCGTTGAGAAGCAGTCGTTACTTTCGCTCACTGGCCCTGAAATGGAGGTCTTTTCACGTGCCCGAAATGATTCCATAGTAATCTGCTTTGAGAGGAGTTCGCGAAAGTCATCTGCTTGGATAGGGTCAGAGACAGAAAACTATCAATCAAGTCAGTAGGTGAAGAGAGGGTAGAAATAACATGTCTCTCTAACCTCTTCCCCTGGAATTGCCTCCCAGAACTGATCAATACCCGATATGTTACCGTAGTCCACATTGAGATGACCCCGGTGTCTCTGGCTAAGTCGTCGCATGGCATCATAGAACGCATCTTTGTCAATTTGGTGTGTATTTGATTCGGAGGATATTGTCTTTAAGAGGACTTTGTAACACGCATCGTGAAAAGGGAATACGGCTATTCTGTCTGGCTCGCATGCCTCATAACTAGAACCTGTCAGCGGGTTCGTCAACCTCTCGTAATTTGACCAACCAATCAAATTCTGATATGTCTGGCTGTGCAGGATCTTTGTAAGATGAATGAGCATTGTTTCCTAAGGCCCATATACAAGGGTTGGCTTACCATTCCCCGGGGTAGCCTCAATGGCACCCTGTGCCCATGATTGATTAGCTCATGGAAACCTCTACCCCACAAACAACTTACGTGGTCATTGTAGCTCGCAGCACCCGTAAAAAAGGCCCTTTTAGTTCGTTTTAATAAACTATTCCGCGATTTCAAACAACATTGCCTCACCTTTTTGCCCCATTTGTGTTTGGGTTGAAGCCCAGGCATCGAACATCGCTCAGCCACTTCAGGGTTTGATCGCTCACAATGCGGGGATCGTAGCTTCGATCTTCATCTTCTGGATACCAGACTTCTTCCTCCTCTTCCACACCCTCCTCTTCCGAACAAGAATCAGAATCCGAGTTTCCTTGATTTGTTTCTGAACCACCCTGACCTCTCATCTCGGATCGTTTCCGGCTTACATGGCGGTCACGGCGTTCAAGTGCTCGGGCATTGGTTGATCCAATCTGGGGATGACCAAGTGAAGCACCGCAAATTGCACAAAAGCAATCAAAGGATCCCATTATGATACGAGATTTGTATTTTCGGGAAAAGAAGAATAGAAATCTTGAGAGACAACAGGTGGATGATTAAGAGAATACTGTGGTGGTGGAATCGCAGAGGAGGAAGCAAAGTGTCTAAATTAGGCAGATGCCCTCACTAGTGCCAATTAAGCCGAAGTTCTGCCGTTTTGTAATTTCAGAAGAGTAAAAGTGCAGCGAAAACATTGAGAGCTATGGATTGAGTCATCAGCAAAGGGACAAGGTTAGCGCCGGGGAGAGGAGGGCGGGGGGGCGTCCAGAGTCATGAATAAGGGGGGAGGGGGCCTCGTTTATCAACAGAATCATTCTTATCCCGGCTTGATAGCTGGAGATAACTAGCGCGTATTGTGTTTACAATCAACAGAGTTCAGGGATGTCAGTTGATGGAATTAGGGCTAGATAGACTCTAAAACTTGGGGGTGTTGTTGCGTCATGGGCCAACGGATATTGTGGTTTGATATACTATGCAATTGGCCTAGTTTTGCTCTAAATATTATTGACCCAGGAACTGATGGAAAGCTTTTCGAGATCCACGTACCCTTGGAGAGAAATCCAGCTAGAATTGCTGGTGATTTCTAACGTTCTTTAATAACAAGAACATGCGCGAAGCCTCGATCTTGACGGGATGGCAGAGCATTCAGATAAAAATAACTCGCCATGTTAGTCACATGCCGACATCTGAAACCCAACATAATGATTCAGACAATTTGGGGATGAACGGGTGATGGTAGGATCAGAAAAGGTCAGGGGGCAGAACACTACGCCACAAAGATTATCTGCTGTGGAAAATGTTATGAAACGAACATACTTGCTTCCACAGAATGGACACCAGCATCTCATGCTGGATTGGAAACACATGATTAACGAAGACCCATCTCAAAAGCAGTCATGGTAAAACAAGTAGCACAGATTCTCAAAGGAGATGTCAATGGCTGTTACTGAAACACACTCAGTCGCACTGCGCAACAAAAATGAAGACCCAAAATACGTCGACGAGGCAAAAATGTGATTCCGCCCGGGATTGAACCGGGGACCTTCTCGGTGTTAACGAGATGCCATAACCAACTAGACCACAGAACCTGGGTGTTTGTTGAACGTTTCACGCGCCAATTTGAGTATATACAGCCAATAGATTACGCCATCATGACTCCAAAAGTGGGTGCGCATGTCCGCGAACTCCGCATGTGAACGCGCTAGTACCGTAAATGGATAATCCATCACCGCTACTTTAACACCAGCTAATAGGGACTAGCTTAGCGAGGTATTATGTACAGCGAATGTCTTGGTGAGCCATTCGCTAACCAAGCACCGTTTTACTTGACCAAAACGTGGCGAATCTGAGACGTTAAAGCGGCACGGCACCAACATGGCTGAATCCGTCACTTGCAGAATGGTCAGCATGCAGTCAGGCAGCCCTCAATCTCGCTCAACTGACGAAGAAAACTCTTGACATCTTATCCACATCAAGATGGCATCCCAACATCTTAAGGGCCGTACAACGAACACGGTCGGGGAGTTAGAGGCCCGTGACAACAGCAGAGTCCATGTTGGAAACCGTCATGAGATCGCCTTCAACGGTGAGAGGGCCACTCAAAATAACTACACTGGGAACACGTTCAATCTCACCGTGAACGATGCCGAAAACGAAATATTTGGGGATAATGGTATGCATTGATGCGTTCCCGTACAATTTAGTTTGTTTTTGCCCGGGTATCAAATAGAAATTCTAATTCCACGCCAGTCAAGAGCAGCAGCCGATCCAGAAAAATACAAGCCTTTTTGAAGGAGCTCCACACATCACCATACCAGGCGCGAAAGGACCGAAACCCCAATATCGTTCCAGGCACATGTAAATGGTTCGAATCCCATTACCTATTCCAGCAATGGAAAACAAGCAAATCGTCAAGGATTCTATGGGTCTCTGCGGAACCAGGCTGTGGAAAGTCGGTTCTGGTCAGGCACCTCGTTGATACGGTTATCCCGACCACAGACACGACAACAGTCTGCTACTTTTTCTTTAAAGATGACTTCTCAGACCAAAAAAGTGTAAACAGTGCAATAAGTTGCATTCTCAGGCAACTCTTTTTGAAATCACACAGTCTGGTTTCAGATTCCATGCTTGAGCGGTTTGAGAACGCAGGGGAATGGTTCACCACCACATTCAGCCCGCTGTGGGAAACCCTCATTGCTGCTACGGAAAATGAGGGTGCGGGTGAGGTTGTAATCATCCTTGATGCAATTGATGAATGTGAAGAGGACGGAAGACTCCAGCTCATCGAAGCTATATACCAACTCTATCGCACGGAAAAGTGCCCCAATTTGAAATTCATCATCACGAGTCGGCCTTATGAGAGAATTAGACGTGGCTTCCAGCTCCTAGAGAAAACGAAATTTCCCGTGATTCGATTAGGCGGCGAAGACGATGCTGAGATAGAAGTTATTTCCAAGGAGATTGATGTTTTCATCGAATCCATGGTTCACGATATCGGAGTCCGGCACTCCCTGATGGAGGATGAGCGGAAATTGCTGCTTCAACAGCTCATGGGGGTCCCCCAAAGAACATATTTGTGGGCCCATCTCACTTTGGCTCTAGTTAAGCGAGAGATCGATATCAACAAAAGCAAAATCATGGAAATCACATCCAGTCTTCCCCGGTCAATAGATGAGGCGTATGAACAGATGCTATCCAACAGCTGTAACAAAGAAAAAGCAAGAAGGATGCTTCACCTTGTCGTTTCTGCATCCCGGCCCTTGACAGCAAAAGAAATGGCTTTGGCATTATCTGTTCGGCAGCACCATCGACAATATGCTCAATTAGAGCCCGAGTCAGAGGATCGGCTCTGTAAAACCATTCGAGATATCTGTGGGCTAGTAACCATTGTGGGCTCGAGAATATATCTTCTTCATCAGACAGTGAAGGAATTCCTCGTCCCGATGGATGAATGGGAATTCATTCCTCATCATGGTGCGGAAACTTCATCTCTCAATTTGCAACCGAAATGGAAACACTCAATACGGCCGGAAGAGTCACACTTGATTCTTTTCAATATCTGTATTTGGTATCTGCTCTTGTCAGACATGAAATTAGCACACCTCGCGGACAATGCGGAATCTATTATACAGTATACCATGGGCTATACTTTTCTTGACTATGCTGTCGATTTTTGGGCTGAGCATTATCGACAGTTAGCTGTTGAGAAGCAAAAGCAACTCATCGGGACAGTATTAGAAATAATAGATCCGGCTTTCAACCCTCGTCTGAATTGGTTTCGTATTCATTGGGCAATTAAGAAGACGAAATATCCCGAGGAAATGACCAGCCTCATGATTGCCTCATATCTTGGTTTGGGAACCTTAGTGAAAGAGTTGATAAACACCAAAGGACGGAACCTGGACTCCGTAGATACAACATACCTACGATCCGCGCTTTGCTGGGCTTCGTTTGATGGTTTTGGGGATGTCGCAAAACTGTTTCTCAAAGGCCCCGATTTACGCTCAAAGATTCTTTGGCTATCCCTTGGAGGCAGCACCCTAATTAATTTACAAGATGCCTATGGCCGGACCCCGTTGACATACGCTGTTTGGAACCATGATTTATCTCTTATTGAGTCATTGGTCAGATCAGGCGCGGCGGTTGATATCGAGGACGAAATGGGAGGGAATCCAATATCTTACGCCATCGGAAACGGCCAAAAGGAAGTGGCAGAGCTTCTTCTAAAAAGGGAAATCGATGACGTATCGGCCAGAGTCTCTGTGACGAAACTCCTTTTCTCGACAGTAGAAAAAGGCGACGAGGCCGCGACCAGAATGCTTCTGCAATCAAATACAGCAAGTCTCGGTTCAATAAATACGGATAACGAAACGCTATTGCTTACGGCTGCTCGAGCCGGAAACGAGAGCATATTCAAAATGCTTCTAGATACTGGTAAATTCGATATGGAAGCAAGAAACGCATCTGGTCTCACACCGCTGATGCTCGCTGTATATTACCAAAATGAAGCCATTGTGAAAGCCGTTCTAGATGGGAACAAGGCGGATGTTAACGCAGAGGATGATGCAAATAAAACACCTTTGCATCATGCTGCTGAGGTGGGGAATCATAATACATGCCAAATGCTTGTCCAGGTAGGAAACGCGGATGTTGAGGCAAAAGATTCTAGAGGTTATACGCCTCTTCATTGTGCTGCTTATGTGGGAAACAAAAATGTCGTCGAAGTGCTCCTACAAATATGCAATGTGAATGTTGAGGCAAAAGGCAATCAAGGCCGCACCCCTCTACATTGTGCTGCTAGGATGGGGAATCATAATATATGCCAAATGTTTATCCAGATAGGAAACGCGGATGTCGAGGCAAGAGACGTTTATGGCAGAACGCCTCTGCATATCGCTGTTTTCTATGGGCACAGGGGCGCAATTGAAGCACTTCTTCAAATAGGAAACGCGGATGTTGAGGCAAAAAACCTCGGCGGCCTCACACCTCTGCTAATCGCTGCTTCCTGTGAGCACAGAGGCGTAATTGAAGCACTTCTTCAAATAGGCAAAGCAGATATTGAGGCCAAAGATGACAAAGGCTGTACGCCACTGCACAGAGCCGTTCTTACCTCAAGTGGGGACATTGTTAGAATCCTCCTCCAAATAGGAAAACCTAACGTCGGGGCAAGAGACATTTATGGCCGAACGCCTCTGCATATTGCCGTTCGTGAGAGGAATAAAGAGGCAGTAGAAGTGCTGCTCCGAATGGGACAAGCAGAGGCCAATGCAAAAGATAGAAACGGTCAAACGCCTCTGCATATCGCCGTTTTTATGACGAATAAGGAGGCAGTAGAAGTGCTGCTCCGAATTGGACAAGCAGAGGTCAATGC
This sequence comes from Calonectria multiphialidica, assembly GCA_020623665.1. NCBI lineage: Eukaryota > Fungi > Ascomycota > Sordariomycetes > Hypocreales > Nectriaceae > Calonectria > Calonectria multiphialidica. Next base: position 228,873 of record JAHVYC010000001.1, read on the forward strand.
AAAAGATAACAACGGGAAAACTCCCCTGCATCTCGCTGTCACTACTTGGTGGAATAAAGAAATTATTGAGATGCTTCTCATATTAGGAGATGCAGACCTTGAGGCAAAAGACAACGATGGTCTAACGCCGTTACAAATTGGTATTCAGAACGGACACGAAAGCCTCCTTGAAGTGCTGAGCCAAATAGGAAAGGAATGTGAGAAGACGAGAGAGATAAAGGCGGCCTAACGGGGCGACATTGCGCTACTTGGGAGGGGAAGGCATTGATAGTATGGGGTTATGAAGAAAGTGCACCGTTAAATTTTATGTAGATCACATGATTATGTTGGCCTGGACAATTGTTTAGTCGTCACATATCTGGATACTGGGCCACTGAAGGAGCAACTTCGAACCTGCAGTTAAAAACACAAAGGGTAGGGGTGACTCGTAGTATTATCTTTCATAGGTAGATGCCTCGTACAAGACACCAGATCCTAGGTATATAAGCCCTATAAGGTACATTGTAGGTTGTAATGTAAAGATGCATCATCAGACTCCTTTAACCCATGCTGTAAGAACAAAAATCCCTTCGCCACATCATCATCACAACATCTCAGGCTCACATATTACAATCAAAAAAAAGACTGGCCGCCGTCTCCCTGCCAAAAAAAAAAAAGCCTTCGCTCTCCCTCACTCTCTCGCTCAGTCGGCCTTTTTAGCTTGGGAGAGATACGACTGCTGCTGGGCGGCGGGGTTTCCCCTGGCCGCCAGCAACGACTCCAGGAGAGAGCCAATCTCGGGGTATATCCGCTCAATACTCGCCAATCCCTCCGGGCCCAGCTGGACCACCACGCTGAACATGTGCGCCAGCCGCGTCGCCTCGGTGTTGCGGGTGACGACGGACTGGAGGCGCTGGATCTCGGCCTCGAGGGAGTTGCACTCCTTCTCGGCGGCGTGCAGCTCGTCCCTGGCCCGCTCGAGCTTGTCGGCCTTGGACCCGATGGCAGCCTCCTGCTTCTTGACCTCCTCAATCTTCGCGGCGCGACGGGAGTCGTAGTTCCGAATGGCCTGGGCGATCTCCGGGGGCAGGGACATGTTGTTCTCCTGGAGGGCCTGGAGCTGGGGCGCCAGGGCATCCTGGGCGGCCGTCTCCTCGTTGAGGCGGGCGAGCTTCTCCTGGGATGCGTCGAGGTCGTCCTGGAGCAGGCGCACTCCGCCCTGGCAATTCCTCAGCTTGCCCATGGACTCTTGGTGTATGGTTCGGTGGGGGAATATATCTTTCTGGGCGGAGACGAGGGCTTCGCGCAGGGAGCGGGCGTGGGAGTCGATGGAGGAGACAAAGGTGGTGGCGGCGGGCTGCAGCGGCTCATGGATGCTGCCGGCGTATAGAGGACGGGGAGGGTTGAGTTGCGGGTGCTAGTTGAGAGGTCAGTCAGTATAGGTGCCATGGGGAGGATGGGGAGGGATGGGGAGATGGAGGGAAGTCATGGTCATGGGGGCATGAGACAAAAAAATTGGGGACACGAACAGAATTGTTATTGTTAGCGGGGATTGAGGGCGTCATGTGAAATGCAGCCATGGGCGAGCTGAAGAGCATCAGGCTCTGAGCAGCGGAAAGGCGGGAGCCCTCCGGCGAGTTGGGGCGGATCCTCTTGTCGTCGGAGACTGGTATCTCGGAGCCGGATCGTTTCAGGGCCTTGAGGTTGCGAGGTTGTGGGGGGGACGGAGGAGGGTCCGGGGCCACGGTGATGGACGAGGCCAGATACTCGTCGCTGCCGTCGGGGGAGGTGACGGGGCGGGACTGGGACTGGGACTGGGACTGGGATTGAGAGTGAGACTGGGACGACGGGCCCGGCGGCGAGCTGGGCGAGTTCTGGCTGCTGTTGGCGCGGCGTCGTCGTCCCGACCGGCGCTCGGCGAAGCCATTCTCGTCTGGGTCGTCGGGTTTTCGCTCCGGGCCGGGCGAGGTCTGGGAGATCTTGACGAAGCGCTTCTTGGCGGCGTGGACGTCCTGGGCCATCAGTTTCCCCGTGTACGACGGCTTGCGGTCGCGGGCCAGCGACTTGCGCAGCTCGGCGCGCAGGCCCTCGAGCGACTCGTCCGGGTCCTTGGCGACGTGCTCGACGACGAGGGCGAGGTCCTCGAGCAGGTTGATGGCCCATATCTTGGGGGGCGACTCGGGCACGATGTCCCAGGGCCACACGCCCATCGCGCGGTAGATGCGGCGCGCGGCACGGGCGCCGCGGACCTGGAGGCTGGATCCGTAGGGCTCGGGGATGCGCAGCGTGTCCGACGAGGCTCCATCGGCGTCGGCCTGGGGCCGGGTCGACGGCATCGCGTGTCTGTGTCCAGGGCCCGGTGCGGCGCGTGGCGGGCGCGGGCGATCAATTACGGCCGCGGCGGTGTCTGTCCGTCTGTCCGTCGGTCGCGCAGAGGACGGCCGAGGGCGGATTGCGAATTGGGAGGTGCGAGGCGTTGTCCCGGGTGCGGCCACAGCCCTCGAGGCGGGCCAAAACAGTCGATTGCTTGCCAGCTGCCAGCCCTTGGCGCACATGATGCGATGCAGATTGCACCAGGCATGGGAGCTACCTCATGTGTAGTCACGTGACAACACCGCACTGCTCCCCCGCCATCATGATCATGATGAACCACAGCGCTGCATGGGCCCGAGGGCACGGGATTCTGTCATGGAAATCTGTTAGATGCCTCTATTCTGGTCCCGTCCACCCGGTTTTATCGTCATTTCCCCCGTGGTGCGACGTTGGATGCCCGTCGCTTTGCGCACCAAAAATCCACTGACCCAGACCACCCCAGGCCACCCCAGGCCACCCTTTTTGCTGCTGGGAAGCCGACACTCATGCCCCTGGCCAAAACAATCCCACCGCAATAGAATTCGCTAAAATAAAACTCATTCCTCATTCCAATGTGCCGCACTTTCCACGGATCAATTTCCCATCATAAAACCTCGCATGCGTGTGGAAAATTTCGAAACATGATGGTCCTCATCAATCTTCATCCATCTCCATCAATGAGTGGGACCGCAATCACCAACCAAAAGCCGAGAACATCTAAGCGTCATTCATCCTCATGCATGTCACCATGAAAAATTTTGTTTTTTAAAAAATCCTCGTCTTATTTCATTCAAAGTGAATATTTTTTATCTATTCATTAAAAGAAACTATGGCTCTGTTACCCGTCAGAGCTGATTTCTCCATCTATTTATTAACCCGGTCGTAAAAGCCCTGCACCGCCTGGTCGATCATCGCCTTGACCTTGGCCGACGAAAGCTTCTCCTTTCGATCAAACGTGTAAACGCCATTAACTTCCTGCTCTATATCCGCCCTGCGTAAATCATTAGCAACGTCATCTTTTTACGCCGTCTCTGGCTGGCTGAGGGAAATTCTTACAATTGCGTGTAGACGAACGCGCAGGCGATTCCTCCATCAGTGATGCCCCGGACCAACCGCTCGATTCGCTTGAGCAAGTCATCAGGGTCAGTTGCCGTCGTGTAGCCCCAGTCTCTGTTGTCCTCTTCTGTCTCAGGCTTCTTGGCGGGCGCAATGTTGACACCGCCAAACTCAGTGTTCATGACGGGAGCACCGGGGAGATGCTGAGCACCAGGGTCAACGCCCTCGATGGGAGCCACAAACACGCTTCGGTCAGCCTTCTTGGAGAGAATTCCCTCGAGAGTGGCGCAAGTCTTTTCCAGCTCTGGGCCATCACTGTAATCATGGAAGGTAGTAAGGTCAGTGACGACATGTTCCCAACCACAGTTGTCGTTGATGCTTCGAGTGTTGTCAAGAGCCCTATGGATCTGATTAGTTTCATTTTTTCCACAAGAATAATATCTGAGGCTTCTTACTTGGTGAGGTAGTATAGTTGACGGATGTGGTTGCGCTGGTCAACATTGTCCTTGAGCGAAGTGTAGGCCCAACTCTCATTAACGGGGGTCCAGGTGACGATGGATGGGCGGTTAATGACAAGCTTCACAGCCTCTGTCCACTCAGCGTTGAAGCGATCAACATACTCAGAGCTGAACTGGTACGCATTGGCCATCTCACCCCAGACCAAGTAGCCGAGTTTGTCGGCCCAGTAGTAGAAGAGAGGGTCCTCGACCTTTTGGTGCTTTCTGCAGCCATTGAAGCCCATCTTCTTGGAGAGTTCAATATCCACCTTCAGGCTATCCGCGGTGGGGGGAGTCATGAATGTCTCAGGCCAGTAGCCCTGGTCCAAGCAGAGGGCCTGGAAATAGGGCTTGTCGTTCAGCCTCCAGAGACCGTCGCCCTTGGTCCAGTTGATTGACCGCATTCCGGTGGTCGTGCTGACCTCGTCGAGCGCCTTTCCGGACTCGTCCAGCAGCCGGATGACCAGGTCGTAGAGCTGGGGGTGCTCGGGGGACCAAAGCGCAACGCCGTCGCGCCAGGCAAAGGCATTGTCCTTGGGGGCGTCCTTGAAGACGGACTCGGGCAGGCTGGATTGCTGGGCCTCGGACAGGCGCAGGTTCAGCTCGACAGAGGCAAAGTTGCTCTCCCGGGCGAGGGCGACCTTGTCAGACTTGCCAACCGAGACCCCCGCGAAGCTAGCCTCGATCTCGACGCTCACGCTCTGGCCGGCGCGTCGACCAGTAACGAAGATGTCGCTGCGCAGGGTTCCGGAGTAAATGTCGTTGGACTTGATGACGGTTCCGTTGCTGCTATCGGCGATCCGGGCAACGGGGACCACCTCGAGCCAGACGTTCTGCCAGATGCCACCGGAGGGGGTGTAGAAGATGCTCTCGGGCTTGGCGGCCCAGTATTGCTTTCCTCGAGGCTGTGTGAGATCGTAGGCAGAGTCGTAGACGCGGACCGTCAGCCGGTGGCTGGTCTCGGGGTTGGCGTCGACGGCGTCGGTGACATCGAGCTCAAAGGGAACGTGGCCGCCGCGGTGGCCCCCGACGTACTTGTCATTGACCCAGACCTTCGCGATGTAGTCGACGGCTCCGAATCGCACGACGAGGCGGTGGCCTGTCTGCTTCTCCTGAGCGGTGCGCAGGTCGCTGATGGAGCGCTCGTACCAGAGCACCTCGTGGACGCCGCGGTCGTTAATGCCCGAAGCAGGAGACTGGAAGACAAAGGGGACCTGGATCTTGGTCTTGGAGTTTGTGGACTGGGAGCCCTTGGAGAAGGTGTTGTCTTTGATCAGGGTCAGCATGTCGCCCACGATGCCCTTGGTCACGGCCTCGCTGACTTCCGAGGCCTTGTCGCGCGCAGATGCGCTGGTGGCGACCTGGTCAGGCAGACCCGAGTGCTGCCAGAGGGCCGCGAGACCGACATCGTCGTCGTCGAAGATGAAGTCCCAGGGCCCATTGAGAGACTCCCAGCGGAGGGGGTTGCGCTGGAAGTCGGGGCGGGGGTAGGTTGCGGGCTGGGGGACGGTCATTATGGAGGGGTGGAGGGAGGGGGGTTTAGTGAGTGGTGGATTGCGAATTGTTGTTTACACCAGGATACCAGTCCTGGAGGAAGAGTTGAGAGAGTAGGAAGAGGAGGAGGAGGAGCAGAAGGAGTAAGAGGAGAAAAAGAGAGAAGATGATGAAGATCAGGACAAGAGAGCTGAACAGGGTTCAAGTAACAGCACAGTATTCCCTGAAATGGACACCGTTTCTACCCATCCATAGTCACCCAGACTGCCAGAGCTCACCGACGGCTGTTTCGTCAGCTCGTGTTTGGAGGTGAGGGGTCGAACGGTTCAACATGGATTGGAGCATCACGGTGGGGCTCGAGAGCCCATGAGACGGTCGCAATCGACGAGCACGGCGTCTCATTGCATGGCGAGGTGCTCGGGGATCATCCGCCATACTCCACACGTTTGCGCCGAATTGTCGTCGCGCCGAAGTGGTGGTGGCGCCAGCTTCGCTTGGGGCGGACAGCGAACATTGTTTCAAGCAGACAGCAACCCAAAAAAAGCCCACTTTATCTCGAATTGCCACAGCCAGCGCGCAGGGAACAAGAGGGGTTTCGTGTTAGGCGCGAGCAGCCGGGCAGAGGAGCTGTTGCTAACAGCGGGGAATAAACTGGAGAGCTACGTCACTGTGGTTTCTCTTTGTCGGACCTCATGGATGCGCCAAAAACTGCCCGAAATAACTGGTGCGCTGGCACTTTTAGCGTGACATGAGTGCATCCTTCAGTCGAGTCTGTCAATGAACTCATGGAAACGCCCACAATGATATGGCCAAGTGCAGCTAGCTCGATATTTAAAAGAGAATGGTTATTGTATATTCAAAAAACCAATCAAATATTTGTTTGAAATGTGCCAAGTGTTTATTTACGAGACAGAGTGAAGCTCAAAAACAAAATCACATGCAGACAAGTCCTTCAAAACAAACACATATTGACAACCAACCTGTTCAATTGACCAACTACTCAACATCACACAATAAATAAAACTTTAAACCGCACAAGATTGAGAATAAAAAAACACTCAATTCCACCCCATCCACCTCACTGTCTCTCTAACCTCCCAATTGCATGCCCTAACAAAAACCGTCCTGATGCAATCCCCCAAGTTTGTACAATGATCATCAACTACCCTGAAGCTACCCCACCCTACTCAGACACGGCTCCACTAGAAAACGCCATGGTTGATCATGTCACAAAACACAGCCGAGCCCCTAGAATATCTTGACAAGTGGACAATGGGCAATGGATGATGGTGATGATGATGATGATAAAAAACATTACTATATGAGATTGATGACGGTCGCTTGTCGTGATATTTCTAATTACAAAAAAAAAAAAAAAATACAGTAAATTTGTACTGTGGAACGTGGCCGGAACTTTTTTCGCTTCCCAAGGGATCCCAAACGAGAGACAGAAAGTGATTCAGAAAGAATCAAAACAATAAACAAACGCAAGACGCAGATCATCGCAGCGTTTCTGAGCCGCCAGATGACGACGCGCTCACGCGCCGGATCGTCTTGATCGTCTTGTCGGCGAAGGCCCCCGAGGCGTCCAGGAACGAGTTGCGCCCGAAGCTCAGGGTGCCCAGGCTGGGCGAGCTGGGCGACGGGCTGGGGTTCTGGGCCTCGATCTTGGTGTGCACGCCCAGCATGGCGCCGTCGAACGGGTTGCGTCTGCTCTCGTCGCTGTCCCTGCTCTCCATCCGCTGCTGGCCCGGCTCGTTCATGCCCCGTCTCCTCCTCCAGAAGAAGAATGCGCCGAGGCCGAGCATCACGACGCCCACGATGGCTCCCACGGCGACTCCAGCCATGGCCGCCGTCGATAGACCGCCCTTGTGTCCCCCGCTGCTGCTGCCGGATCCTCCACTGCCTGAGCCTCCGCTGCCGCTTCCACCGCTTCCGCTTCCGCTTCCGTCTGTTGAGATGTAGTAGTCCTTGGGATCTCCCTGTGTGTTTTCGATTCCTCCCGTGCTGGACTTCCTGTCCTTCTGGTCGTGGTTTCCAACGCATGAGTACTTGCCCTTGACAATCTTCTTGACGTTCTCGTCGAACCAGTAGCAATCCATCGAGTCGCTGCCCACCACCTTGAAGTCGCCCGACACCTCCTCGAGCCCAAAGAACTCGACGTTTGTAAACGAGCCCTTCATGTTGACGGAGCGTGCCTTCTTGAGCGCGTTGGCCGTGACGTTGGTGAGCTTGTCGTTGGTGTTGATGGCGATGTCTCCCGCCGAGCTCACTCGGGGGAGGGCAAAGGTCGTAAGCGCGCTGTTTCCCTCCACTGTGATACTCTCGCTGATGGACTTGACGAGGGGGACCACGAGTTCCTCGGTTGCAAGCGACGAGAAGGAAATGGCGCCAGTGACATTGGTCAGGGCGGAGAACATGACTGTCGAGGCAGATTCAATGGACGTGGACGAGTTGCTGCTGCTGCCGAGCGATGACATGGCGGGGAAGTAGACGGTTGCGCTGTCTGCATTGTCCGAGTAGGTGACGGTGTCGGCAAACTCCAGGGCCGGAAGCGTAAAGAACTTTAGAGCCGAGTTTTGGTAGATGGTGATGGCGCCGTTGACCGTCTTGAGCTTGGCGAACGATATCGAGTCGAGAGCGTCGTTGGACTGCAGAGCGAATCCCTTGTTGGCGGTGGTGTAGTCGTCCACGTTCAGCGTCTTCAGGTCGGTGTTTGTGTCGACCGAAAAGTCCCCGTTCGTGGTCTGCAGGCCGCCAAAGTCCAGCGTGCTCAGCGAGGCCGTGCTGTAGATCCGCATCGTCTTTCCCACCTCCAGGCCCGCGCCGTGCGTGACCGACACCGACCCGAAGCCACCAGTGAAAGCGTAGTCCTTGCCAACCGACGTCAGGGCGGGGAAGTTGAGCTCGAAGCTCTGGATGTTGTTGGACGTGTCCGTGTTCCAGATGGTGAACCCGCCGTCAATCGATTTGAGCTTCTTTGCCGAGATCACCGTCTTCTTGGGCTGGTAGGCCGGGTAGATTACCATGGTCCCCTCAACCGAGCTCACGGTGCCCAGGTCGAGGTCGGCCTCGCTGGACGACCACGAGGAGCCGTCATTATTCATAAGGAGTGAAAGTGCGCCATCGATGGTGCTGCATGTCGATATGCTGCTTGCGTCACTGGGGGATTCGATGTTGGTTTGGTTCGAAGAAACATTGCAGTCTGCAACCAATTGAGTTAGTCTACTTCCGCTTCCCCTTCCATCGTCTCCTGGGGCCGTCCTCTGGGCACGACCTACCGGCTGCTGCAAGATATCTCGTCAGGAACAACGACGCCGCCACGAGGGCGACGTGGGATTTCGGAGCCATCGCTGACTGACAAACCCCATCTGGCTCCCGGCAGTCGTTTATTGAAGTCGTCGTCGAGCACCACCCGTTAGAGGCAGACCAGGCCAGAGCCGCGATGGGCGACAGCGTCTTTTATTCATTTCGCCTAATCCGCCCTTCCCCCCCAACGTCTTGAAATTGCCATCGGCTCGTCCCTTTCAAGGTAGGGGACCGCTAGCTCACGCCACGGACTGGCGCTAGGCCGGGGTCGCGGCCGGAGAATGCAACCATGGCGCCAAAGTATGCCAGGGGTCCAACGCTTTTCTGGCCAAGTTCCTGGCTAAATGTCTCCAGTGTCGCGGATAATGGGTCCGCCCGCGCTGTAAGGAGCCTGTCCCTTTTTTGCTAGCCCCGGAGCCCTCGATGCGCTGTACTTGTGCGCTCATCAAACCTGCATAAAAGTTCCCGGAGAGTTGACATGGAGCCCGGTCAAATTATGGAGCCCGGCTGGGACAGAATTGCTTTTTCCAGCAATCCTGAGCCGAAAGATTGTTTGTCTGTCTGGGGCAGTGTGCTATTGTTGGCATCGCGGAAGCCTCACCGGATGGCGTCGAATGGGACGATACGATGCGGTTGGCGATGATGCGGTTGGGTGTCACCGGACTCACGCAGGCTCCAGCTTGAGCTATTGAGCTGTCCGTCCCGGTAACTCAATTCGAACTCTTCATTTACAATAAATTTTCAACCGAGGCCTTCGGACGCTATACTGCTCTGTGCTTGATTGTCCGCCCTCGCATAAAAGGGGCGGTGGGGCTAGGCATAACTGCATCCCTTGGAAGCACAAGTCTCGATCAGCCAAACCCGAAAATAACTAGTCTCGTATTTGTAGATCTTGACGGCAATCCCGCGTGCGCTGCGGTCGGTCTGGACCGTGCGGCGTGACGAGGTGTCAATTTCAGGTGCCGCTATGGTGGGCGCCTCATGGCGTGGTTTTGGCAACGAGTTGTGCCAGAATCGTCGTTGGGGCGTCAGTGGCGCTCGTTAACCCGCCTGACGGACACGATGTCGGGCACGCGGAGGATGCAATTGTGAAGGCACGATGCTGTCAGTTGGTCGCTGCGGAAGCGGTGGAATTGAAATGGAAGCCAGGTGACAGCTCTTGGATTCGGCTCGAGGATGCAATTGTCGGCCCAACGAGTAACAATGGCCATGGGTTGTCCGCTCGCCTGACCGACTGAGACATAATCTTCACGTATGGCTCTAAAACGCGGGCCACCGTTCTGGCTTAGCAAACATGTTTGTTCTATGGCAAGCCACACAGTGCTTTTGATAAAACCCGTTGACACAATTGGCCAATTTTGTTTCTCGATGAGAGATCACTCGCCCGAGACTTGTTTTTTCGGCGAGGGGTACTCTGTTCTAATCGATTTCCGATCGGCTCTGATCTGATCCGGTGAAGCGGTATAGAGTAGTTTGAGTGATGTCTCTCGGTTGAGGTCGAGACTCTTTAGGCTGGGGTTTATTGCAGTTGCCTGTCTCATGGCGGATGTGATAAATGGCATCTCAAGCTGGATGAGTAATCCTCATCGCCAGGCATGAGAATTGGCTTGAAGATGTGTTGGCATTGAAGACTTGAATTACCTCCTCTCGGCAAGAGGGAAGCGAACGGGGCAGCACTAAACTACGTCAGCACAGTCGTATACATCACGGCGGCGGCAAAGAGAGCTGGGGCTGATTGACAATAAAAAGATAGCGGCTTCTTTGCCCCACCAATAGTTAAGAGCGATGATCATTTGGAAGTTTGTACACGTGCGTAGGGCCCGGGCTCCGAAGACTAATGAACCTTTTCTGGTCCCTGGATCCCTGGCTCCCTGGCGGCATATGGCCGGGACAAATATTCGCCCGTTTCTAGAATTGAACAACCATGGCAAAATGTGTGAGAGCTTGAGTTGTCCAGTCGCCGGTGCCAGAAGTTTTGTCACAGCGCAGTTGGTGTCGACCTCCGGAGAATAACTGTGGGGGGGCCGACGCCAGATCGGCGTCACGTAAGCGCCGAGCGCCGGAATCCTTGCCAATGAGACAGAGATATAATCGGTCAACCTAAATAGAATCGGATTTCAATTGAGCCTGTGAATAAAGATAAGGATATAATTTGAATTACCGAGAAGCCTTTCCCGGACCGCCTTGCCGATATCATGCCATCAAGTTTGACCCATACCCCGGAAGGGGACAACCCGCCTTCCCAGCTGCCTGAAGCCGGGAAAACCGAGTCATGTCCTGATAATAAGCGAGGCGATACGGGCATGGAAAAACAAGAGACAAACAAGCTTCAGACAGGACTGCTGATGGCTGCTCTCTGTGTAAGCACTGATATGGGGTGTCTTTGGCCACAGCTAATTTCCGGTCCCCCTTCCAGATGTCCGTGTTCCTGGCCGCCCTTGACATTACGATTGTCACGACCGCACTACCTACTATTTCGGACCATTTCAAGTCTGCCTCGGGCTATGTTTGGGTAGGATCTGCGTTCCTCTTAGCCGCTGCCTCTCTCACGCCAAGCTGGGGCAAGTTCAGCGACATCTGGGGCCGCAAGGCCATCCTCCTCCTCGCCGCTGCCGTCTTTTTTGTGGGGAGCGCGCTTTGCGGTTCTGCCATCTCCATCCCCATGCTAGTGACTGGCAGGGCCGTCCAGGGCGCTGGAGCCGGCGGGCTGCTTGCGCTGACAAACATTATTATTGGGGATTTATTTTCGCAGAGGTTAGTGTCGATCATGCAGAATACGCCCGGGATCCGGTGGGTGACTGACTGCCTTTGCTAACTGTGAATCTTCTCCCACTAGAGAGCGGGGTAAATACTACGGAATCATTGGGATGGTATGGGCAGTAGCTTCGTCACTCGGCCCTGTCATTGGTGGAGCACTCTCCAAGAATGTATCTTGGCGATGGTGCTTCTATATCAACCGTATGGCCAATGCAACGCTATTTTTATTTTATTTTATGAGAGTGAGACTGATAATTAATGTAGTCCCGATATCTGGCCTGGCTATTGCTGTAATCGCACTGACCTTGAAACTCCACACCCCCAGGACGCCGTTGGTGGCCGGAATCAAGGCTGTTGACTGGCTTGGCAGTCTTTTGATTACTGGTGGTACGACCATGTTGTTACTCGGACTCCAGTTTGGTGGCGTCACATACAAATGGAGCTCAGCTACTGTGATAGCCCTTATCGTATCGGGGATATTGACTTTGGTTCTTTTCGTGACCGTCGAGCGCGTATTCGCACAGTACCCAGTCATTCCCACACACCTCTTCAGGGATATTTCCAACATTGCAGTCATATTCGTTGACTTCTTCCACGGCATTGCTTTTACACAGGCTGCTTACTTTATACCCCTTTATTTTCAGTCGGTCCTGGGCGAAGAGCCTTTGCTCTCGGGAGTGTTGCTTCTCCCCTTTGCCCTTTCCCTAGCTCTGACCGCGGCTGCGATGGGTATCTTTCTCAAGATTACCGGCCGCTACCTGGTCCCGATTCGTATTGGTTTCGGTCTTTCAGTTTTGGGCTGCGGCCTGTTGTACAACCTACCAGGTTCGAAAACCTGGAGCAGGATTGTCATTTATCAGATCATTCTGGGGGTTGGGCTTGGAGCCAACTTTCAGCCACCACTAATCGCGCTGCAGAGCAACGTCCCCGCCCAGGACAACGCAGCCGCCACCGCAACATTTAGTCTGGTAAGAAATGTTGCATCTGCTATTGCAGTCGTCATAGGCTCAGCTGCTTTTGCGAACAGGATGACGGCTGAACAGGCGGGACTGGGGGCAGAACTTGGCGATTATACAATTGCAAAGGCCTTTTCTGGAGGCAGCGCGCAGGCTGATGTTTTCTTGATTGGCACATTGGAAGAGTCCCAAAAATCTGCTGTACGCAAAGTATACCTGCGAGCTATTCAAGATGTATGGATCGAGAGTGTTTGTATTGCCGCGAGCGGGCTCATTGCTTCTTTGTTTGTGAAGAGTAAGAAGTTGGAGGAGAAGCATACGGAGGTGGTGACCGGTTTGGAAGGCGAAAGGAAGCGACGGGAAATAGCGATGGGGCTCCGAGACAAAGGTGGAGACCATGTAAACAAGTCAGAGGTCTGATTCAAGGTGGCAAATGATTTTAGTGATTTACCTCATGACCTTGAAAGTGACCTGAGTCATGCATCAAATGTCGATCATGTGGGGTACATTGTCCTTAATGACGCCTTATCTGAATTTAGCTCTGCCTAGTTGGTGCTGGGTTATATGGCCTTCATCTCAACCTCTTCGATTATTTGTTCGGGGTTTTCCATGAGAAACTCATTTAATTCGCCCAGGTCTTCGTTTAAGCCGAGGGGGTAGAATGTGTTTGTGGACTGAGGCCAGTATTCCAAGCGCGGATCTGCTTGCCCCTCTTCGAAATGGTGAGAATTAACACTGGGCTCATGAGTACCGTTGGTAGCTGCAGGGCTTGGATCATGACTGTTGAGATGAGTTGTGGTGATATTCGTGTCAAGGTGCATCAGTGGCTCGAGGACCTCCAAATCGACGGTGCTGCCAGATGAGCTTGCCGCGTGAGCGAGGAAATGTTGAAACCAAAGCCACATTTGCTCAACAATTCCGAGCCATTTGATTGCCACCCGACAGCTGTTTGCAGAAATCTCAGTGAGTCTTTGTACTATTCGCTGTAGGTACTGGCCTGCACTTGTCATATCAGGTGACATGACGCCATGAAGTGCACCGTCTGGCGAGATTATAGAAATAGACACTTTAATGAGAACAACGAGGACATATCCTAACCGAGCATAGACGGCAACGGGGCAGCATTGGATCATATTTGTAGGCATGGAAATAAAGGCGTCACACAGATCCCTTGCGGCTAAAACGCAGCTAATGATTGAGCTGAGGTAGGCGGGTGCTGATGGTTGAGGCTGTCCTTGAACACCAACCTGGGAGTGTCGAATGATGTAAGGCGGTTTAAAGTCGATGGGCTGAAATTCTAGGTGCAAACTCGCCTCATTTATGAGGCACACAGTAGCATGATATTGGATCATTAAGGGTTCTGTCACAAAATTAGGAGACGATGACACAGCGTGAATTAACTGGAAAGTTACCATTCGTAATGTTGACGGGATTGCTCAACTTCCACATATTTAATTTGTTGGTGCATATTTGGAGACTCTCATGCACCTCAGAATTTGACAAGTCAATGGTTGTTGGGCTGTCCCTTAGCCCTAACGCATGCGTCGAGTCATCGTCCACTGCCACCTGCAGCCTGATCCACACCGCAAACAAGGTGTCGTTGGGAGGCTTATTCGGAACTGCCTCAAGTGTCTCTAGGCATTCGGACATTCGCTTTGTGAAGGGAAACATATTTTGGCGGTGAAAATTTAGAGATACACTACGTTTTGTTAGTCGTGGATGATAGGAGGGCACCAGCACACCACAAACCTAGAGCAACAGAGGTAGCATGATAACAATGTGCGGCACCGTTCCAGGAAGTCGGGGTTCGTGGTGGAATCCGGCTGCGGATCTGTCAAGGATTCACCTAGGCCAATGTCCACCGCCATCGTTGCAGCCATGTGCAAGAACTGATAGAATTTGAGACGATCAAACGTGTCGGGCGGGCAGTACCAGTTGGTGGTGACTAAAATGGCTTGTATGAGCTCATGAGACTTTTCTCCACGCATCATGATTCTTTCGGCGTACACGGCCAGGATCATGTCGTTGAGACGAGTGCCTAGTGACTCGTCTTGCGTGCCAGCTGATGCAGCCAGGATGGCCAAGAAAAGGATGGGCCGGGTTGAACGCAAAATGGCGGCGGTGGTACCTGGCGGGAAAAACACCAGTGGCCGCAGCGGAACGAGATGGTCATTGTACCATTGGAATAGCTCGTCGGCCTGTTCGACCGAAAGAATGCCACATGATAAGGGATCATCGTGGGCTAAAAGCGAGATGTTTGAGGAAAGCGCAGACGATGGTGTCGGAGGAGGAGCAAAGTTGGTCGACTGATGAACCTTGGGACTCTGGGCAGATGAATTGGGCCGGGTCTCCCGTTGAGCCTTGAGCAAACCCGTTAAAGTGGCCATTTCCTTTTCCAGCTCTCTGACCCGCACATCTGTTCTCTTTCGTCTGGTACGCCGTGGCGCTGAATAGGTGCATTCTCTACCAGATGTTGTACATCTCTCGCAAGGCGTTGCCGCACCACCCGTACCAGGCCTACATCTGACTTTGAGTGCGCGACACGATTCGCAGGCTCTTGGAGTAGCTTGAGCATTCATTTTTTTCATTTCGGATTTTGATTGTTGAGTAAACCTTTTGGTGTTGAGGAAGGCACCCACCCTCCGATCCAGTTGGAGTTCTTTCAAATGCCCACAGGGTTAAATGACAATCAAGATCGACATTAAATAATAACTGCGTCTGTTAAATACTGGCTTTGAACATTGTGCATCTGCAAGCGTCATGTCTGCTTACTTGGCTATTCAACTTCTGGCGAAGTCGGGGCGGGGCATTGCGAAACAATTAAAGTGCCTGAGGCATGAGTAATGTTGTGTAGTTTATGATGGTGGCTTGATTAGTTCTTTCATCCTGCGGCTAAGCATGCATCACATGTCGCCACCATTCACTGGCGGCAACTCATAATAAGTCTTGGGGTCAAAAATGAAGATGGGCATTTGAACCCAGCGCTCAATGTCTATTTTTTATTTATTTATATCGATTATGTCTTTTTAAAACTCATCCGTGGTGATGCCAATGTTCTTCTTCTTGGCAAGCTGCAAGAGATCCCTTCCTATGGCAAGGTCCATGATACCAACGCCCACACTCTTGTAAATGACCAGACCCTCTGCTAGCCACTGCTTCAGCTCATCCTGGTTAGGGGTGCTGGCAGCATCAAAGAGGCGTCCGACTTCGAGCAGCTTCTCTGTAGGGATGCCAGCCTTGACAACCTCTCCGGCTTCCTGCAGGCATCCGTCTAGAGTATCAATAGAAATACTGCCGCCCTTGTAGTTTGAGTTTGCAAAGACGCCCGAGGGATCGACGACCTGCTTCAAATACTCGGGATCAATCTCCTGCATATCCAGGCGATAGGAGCCAATGGCTGAAATGTATCGGGTCTTGGCCCTGGCCTTCTCTGATGTCAAGTAAGAGGCGGGGAACAGGGGCTCAGTGCTGGGTGTGGTGCAGAAGATGACATCGGAGGCGGCGACAAGGCTCTCTAGATCTTTTCCATCAAAAGCCGAGATGGTAATGTGGGAAGGCCAAGCGGCATCGCTGGTGACGTTGTCAATGAGCTCCTTGGTTCTTGCGGCAGATCGGTTGACGACGGTAATGTTGCGGATATCCTTGCCTCGCAACAAGTTGGCCAGCTGAATGTGCCAGACAGCCTGCTTACCAGCACCAAAGACAACAATGTTTTCCGTGTTGCGGCGGAACTTGTAGGTGAGCATGGATCCCAGCGAGGTACGGAATGCCGTGAGGGCGGCTGCGTTTAGCACGCCAATGGCCTGGCCCGTCTCGTCGCATAGAGTGAGGACGCTCTTGAGGCCGGGTTGAGGGACACCTGCTGCGTCGGTGGGAGCGGGGACATTTGAGGGCCGGATGCCGACGATTTTGGTGCCAACTAAATCGGGAGTGGATGCGGGCATATAGAGAGTCACCTGGCCATCGGGACGAGTTGTGACGGCACGGTGAGGCTGGTATTGCCTCTCATCGTTGCAGGAATACTTGATCAGGGCGTTCTGGAGCGACTCGACGAGGCCGGCCGTCTCCTCGCTAGTGAGGCTGGCGAGGATCTGCTTGACCTGGGCATCGGAGAGGACGGTGAATGCCATTGTGAATGCGGGGCTTGGCCTGATGTATTCTAAAGAAAAAGGCACTCGGCTGGATGAGTATAAGATGTGATTATTATCTATCTGTATTCATATGCGTCCTCTTGTTGTATTGTCGCGGCCTCTCATTTATGCAAGGTCCGAATGTCGGCACATGGGGCCGGCCTAATCTATCTTGGGCGGAATATGGTTGGAAGAGGCAGGTCATTCCGAGCCAACGCACGGGCCACGTTGTTATCTTTCAGTCGGCTGCACATGCCGATACTGGTTTTCAAGGTTACCGTCGGCATACTGATGGATTAGAGGCACAAGAAACCAGAAGCATGGCCAATCAGCTGAGTATGTTGCAAATCGCTCCATATCTTTTAGCCCTTATAATGCCGGCCTTTCCTGCGCCGATTCACGGAATGAGCATCATAAGATCCTCGGCTGGGATTACAAACTTGATTCCTGCCTTTCACATCGGCTTCCCAGCAAGAAGTATTTATAATATGCACTGCGTGGATCGAATTGAGATCGATGCCGTAAGTTAAGTTGGCCAATTAACAGTTTCAACGGTACATGTTTGTGTCATGGGTTTTTGTGTGGTTTAACATGTGCCATGACACTAGCATGGTTGCGATGCAATCTCACTTACGCCCCCCCCTTCTGAATGAGCCCTTGATGTGCATCCATAGCCAACAGCCAATTCAATCAACTTGAAGCCCGCTATTATACATTGGGTTTGGCAATAAAAAGGAACCGAATTGGTTTCTGGATTGACAATTGTGTCCAAGAGATGTCGCCCGCTTAGATAAGCTCGGGTTTAGGGTATCTGCCATCTGCATACGTGGAGAGGAAAGTGCAACAACTAGTCTATGGTGTGTATGTTTGGTTAAGAAGAGCTCTGATAGGAATTCCTAGGAGCGCGTCTAAGCCAAAAGGATGGCTAGTAGATAGTTGCAATCCATACTCGAGCCGCCTCGGTTGATCTGTCTTATTCAATTTAATTCGAATCTGGAACTCTCAAACGAAATAGTTGCCAGATATTAGGCGAATGGAATCAAACAAATCAACCCCACGACCTTATTTGACAAGAGGTCAGCGAATTCGACAGGAAGCCCCAGACGACGAATCGATATATATACGGAGGGAACACCCATCTTGATATCTGGGGACTTTCCCCTTCTTTATTCATGAAGGAACTCATCATGAGTTCGCGTTGACATTCGTTCACATGGGGCGCTCGTATAGCCGAGAGATAGTGCCTAATGCTCGCAAAATGCCTTTCTCTTTAGAAGAGTGCTTTATTATGATAAAGTAAGCTTTCCCGGTATGGTCTGCTGTGAGCATCGGATAAGGATTGAAATCGTCCGTGAAGATATTCCACACGCTGCTCCGTACGAGCCGGTTTGGAAAACCCTCCTTAATGGAGTTTGGTTCTCTACCTTCGTGACAAAGAATCGTAGATTTTGGATGATATGATTTGGTTAGAGGTTATCATCAAAACAGAACCCTCATGAAACCCTGCCGTTGCATAGCATTAGTTTGTGCAATTCGTTAGTCAACGAAGACGTCATCATAGAAGTCGCAAATATTAACGGCTTGCTGTCTTGCTCCTTTAGGGAAAAGAAGGGTAAGAGAGTAAAACAGGCCGAGGCTTGTACGGTAAAGGGAAATTTGACAATATTCACAACTGGCATAGTTTCGGCGTCTCGCTACCCACGGCCCAGTGCATAACGTCAGCAAGTCTTTCCCTTCAGGTTTCTTGGCAATGAAATTGGGTTTGATGCTGACTGCCAAGCCGAAAGAGACAGAACAGGGATCTGTCGATTCGGACATGGCGACAGGTCTGGCCGCATTGACCCTCCCATGCGCGGATCCGGGTGATGCTCGCTGCCGAGTCCGAAAAGTGGAAAGCGTGCAAGGGTCTCCAAACTCTGCAAAACACTTCGGGCATCGCGAATTGTTCCAGAATGCTAAATCATGAAAGAGAAGAGCTGTAGGTTTCTTGGAGTCTGGTGCTAGTCTGAGGAGGGAAGAGAAGGGGCGACGTGATCCATGCCGTTGGGGTACGTGCTTGGACAATGTCGTGCAGAACCGTGTGCAGAATGATCCGGGCGCAAAAATAAGACTTTTGCTACTTACTAATTAATTAAACTATTATTTAGTTTATTTGAGGTAATATCTGATGCAGAAATTGCTTCGGGGAACCCGCTACCTAGTGACTTTGCCAAGTGTTTCTCGTGACTCCTTGATGTAGAGTCGATTCTAGCAGAATCTATGGAAACCCTCTGGGGAAAGCCTCAACCTTATTCACTTACACACCAGCGTTGGAATTTCTTGGCAAAAGAAGAAAAGTCTGCTCGGAGTATTTGCCTTGATGTCCAGATGGGGTTCATAGCGGTGCTTTGATGAGGTTGCTATGACATTGCTTGGACGTTGATTCCAACATAATGCACACACACACACACCTGTTAGCAGCGGCAGCCCTATTTGTACTCCAAAATTTAATTGTTAATTAATTAATTGTTTCGTTTCTTTGTTGTATTAATATGCGATGGCTTGCTAATTAAACCGCCGCCTTGGAAGGCTGAGGTATATAATGAGGGGCATTGCTTTATTCCTCAAAACGTACCCCTGTCGGACGGTGCGACATCTTCAACCACACGGGTATCAGAAACCCGCTAATTTTGTCGGTGAAACTTGGAGCCGAATGAATGGAGGTCATGTGCTGCTCGTTTCAGCATAGGTGTAGATTGTGAATAACCACTACGTTGCGCCGTCATTCTTCTATTTTGGCTTAATACCCATCCCATCTTTTTTAGCGGCGCCTCGTCAGTTGTCAGTCTCTCGGCACTTATGGCCCACTCTAACGGCATTTACCAGCCACTGGCGCGGGGCCAGATAAGGCTTCTCCAGATCCTCTCGGCGTTTGATCCGGATCCTCGTCTCCCCATTAGCGTCACCCTCAGGACGGTGGACCTGGGGGCGGATCCCCTGCCTGAGTACATGGCACTGTCGTACGAATGGGGAAGCCTCCCTGAAGATGTCCCTGGAACACCGTCGGTCAAGGTCAACGGTCGTCCCTTTAGGGCTACCACGAGTTTGTCATATGCCCTGGTCTACTTGCGGGCCAAGTTCAGGACTACACTATTCTGGATCGATGCCATCTGCATCAACCAGCAAGACGATGAAGAGAAGGGACATCAAGTCGCCATCATGTATCAGATCTACAACAGGGCCTCCTGGGTCATCGCCTGGCTCGGAATGGCTAGTCAAGATTCGGATCTAGCCATGCGGTTCATCCAGGAGGCTATGCATCATTCTAGAATGTCACCGGATGGCAACCCGGAAGTGGATGAAGAGTGGCTTCTCCCGAGATTGCTCGACCCACCAGACGGCATGTACGACACGTGGAAGGCCTTGTTCAGCCTCTGTGGGCGGTCCTACTGGACCCGCTGCTGGGTCATTCAAGAGATAGTTGCGTCCAGGATGGCATCGGTGGTGTGTGGTGCAGAAATGGCCCACATAATGGCATTCTTCGCCCTGATCGAGGGCTTCATCCTCAATACCGCCAAGTACTTTCGTCAGATTCGTCCGGATTATCACGATCTGGTGCAGCTGGCAAACCCTGTGCTGGGAATACTCACAACGGCTCTGGACGACAGGAGAAACCCCAATGTTAGCCAGGACCTGCTGCAAATCTGGGAACGCTTCGCCAACAGCCGCGCAAAAGACCCCAGAGACAAGGTGTACAGCCTAGTAGGATTGGCGACGCCGCGAACAAACACGCCCCTGGAGCTGAGATACGGTACCCCCATCCCGGAGGTGTATAAGGAGGTGGCTGCATACATCATCAGGGATTCTGGGCGGCTCGATCTGCTGGCCAGCGCGGGACATGGGCTTCCTTCGCATGTCCTCCCCACCTGGGTCCCGGATTGGTCGTGCGACAATCACTTCAGCAACACGTCGTCCAACTGGAGGCCGAGCCAACGTAACGTGCTCCTCTCGAAGCGCCACTGGGCAGCTGGTGGACCCCGAGGCCAGACCGTCCCTGAAGTGACTTTTGGGGTAAATAATGCCACGGTGGAGGTGCAGGGCATCATCCTTTGTCCCATTAGGGAATTTGCTCCCGTGCTTGACGAGTCTCAGGACAAGGTCTCGTCAATCTATAAGCTGGAGTCCTTGCTGGAATTCCTGCTGGCGGACTACAGGGAGGTTCTGCAGGATGACCTCAACCATGTTGCTTTACATGCTATTTCGGTGCATCTGTGTGCAAACCTCTACGAGATGTTGTTTTGTACAATCATGCTTCCATCGGGGGCCACGCAGCAGTGGTCAAGCCTCGAGTTTTTGCAAATGTGCTTTAATTTGATTCCTGGGCTTTCGGACAGGGGCGCAAAATCTAGACTCACACCCCAACAGAATGACATGCTGAATGCGTCATTCAATTGTCGCAGAGCAGTGTTTGTCTGCCGGCTCCCGGCTCCCTTCAACCTTGTACAGTCAATAAAGAGGACCATCCCCAACCTGGACCCGCAGGTGGCGTCGAGGCTGCAGGAAATACCCTTTTTCCAGACGTTTGGGCTGAGCCGCGAATACAACATCGATATCGGAGATTCGGTGGCGGTCATCAAAGGGTGCTCTGTGCCCATCATCTTGCGGAGAGCCAAGGCGGCGCAACCGAGAAGGACGAGCTCGATCAAGAAAATTTTCAAGAGGCAATCTAAGGTTCCGGTGGAGCCGGATGGTGGGAAATGGGAGGTTGCCAGCGAAGCATATCTCCAGGGCGTTATGAGAGGAGAGGTGGTGGGACTGATAGCAGAGCAGACTATTGTGCTTCAATGACGTGGGCGCGCAGCGGGAGGTGGGTCATGTCACTGTTCGAAAAACAGATAATATCAGAGTGTGCCTCGGGAGTGGCTGAATTTTCCCATGTCTTTTGCTGTGATGGGTGATGGCTATAGCCTCGCTCGCAGGCTCGCCAAGCCCAAAAGCTCGTAGCACCATGCGAATTAGCGGCATCGTGGGCGAGAAGGTTACGAATATTCCTTGCCGAGCCAGGTCTGTCTGGTGTGAGAGTGGATATGTCTACGCGTCTAGCCCACCTCCTCGTTGGCTAGTTAGTCCTCATTAGTCCTCATTAGACCGTTAGACGGGCGCTCTGGCCAATGGCACGAGCCTCCCACATCCCGACGACGGCTCCTCCGGCGGGTTTAGCTGCAACTTTTCAACGGGCCTAAGCGCGGACTGGCTGTGGTTTCGTGTCTTGGCAAATCTTCCATTGAGTTTCTCACCTTTCCTTGCAGATGGCCACGCGTACTTCCCTCTTGGGTAGTTGTTCCGCTACGTCTACCCTTGCCCGGGCGTCTGCCGGGTACCACTCTTACGTGTATCCCGTGGAGCATCACCCGTCGGTTGTTGCCGAACCCACGCGACCCTTTGCCTGCTGGGGACTCCATACGCGGTTAAGCTTAGATTGCATGACTGCGGTCTCTCAACATGCTTCTTGATCGGTTGCCATTGCCGTGCCCGCAATGCTCCACGGCGCAGCCATTCTTCGGCTCGCGGCAAAGCTCCACTCACGATGGCTTTTTTCCCTCTCCCGACGCGTGGCACGCTGCGTCGCTTGTCACAGTTAGCCCCAATTGAGGTCAGGATTCGATGTCGAGTCTCAAATCACCAGATGCTTAGACCATGCTTCCTTGTCGTCACAGCCTCTGCGCCTCTTCTGGCCGGTTTTATATAATGGAGTCTCAGCCGAGTCACATCGTGGGTTTGAACAACCAGTCCACAATCGACTATTCACATCTACAATAACTCCTTTCAAGATGTTGAGAATAGCTGCACTCACTGCCGCCTTTGCAGGCCTTTCTCATCAAGCTGCCACACCTCGAGCAGTCGACAACGACAACCTCGAACCGCTAAAGTTTAACTCCAATGGCACGTTTCAAATCGCAGTCTTCTCAGATCTTCACTTTGGCCAAGGTTTGTGCCCGTTTCACCACCTCTGCGCTCTGTTGCTAACCAAGCACCAGACGAATCAAGTACTGGCCCCGCTCAGGACAATGCCACCCAGCGAGTGATGGGCGACGTTTTGGATTACGACCGCCCGGACTTGGTCGTTCTCAATGGCGATCTCATTAATGGAGATACCACCTACAAGGAGAACAGCACCGATTATCTTGACTTTGTTGTCGCGCCAATCGTTGAGCGAAATCTGACTTGGGCTTCCACCTATGGTAACCATGACCACAACTACAACATCAAGGGCCAGGATATCTACGAGCGCGAGCAGACCTTTTCTGGAGCGCGTACGAAGAAGATGGTCGACGACGACGATGCTGGCGTCACCAACTATTACCTCCCCGTCTATGCCTCGAACTGCACCACCACCAGCAGTTGCACCCCCGAGATGATTCTGTGGTTCTTCGACAGTCGAGGCGGCTACTATTACCAAGGCGATGCTCAGCCTAACTGGGTTGATTCTAGCGTGGTGAAGTGGTTCAACGAAACGAACACCGAGCTAGTCGACAAGTACAACAAAACGATTCCCTCGCTTGCATTTGTGCACATTCCCATCAACACAACCTGGACCATCACAAACTCCGTCAATTCACACTACCAGCCTGGCGTCAACGAGGACCCTGCTGTTGCTCAGCAGGGTGCCGGATGGTGCGAGGATAACGACCCAAACGAGACCTGCACTTACGGCGGTCAGGATGTGCCCTTTATGGAGGCTCTTGTCAGCATCCCCGGCATCATCGGTCTTTTCTATGGCCACGACCACGGCAATACTTGGTGCTACAAGTGGAACTCGACTCTTGACGGCATGGAAATTGAGGGCAACGGAATCAACCTGTGCTATGGCCAACATGGTGGCTATGGTGGTTACGGCGATTGGATTCGCGGCGCCCGTGAAATTGTCGTCACCCAAGACTCACTCAAGGAGTACAGCGTTGACACGCATATCCTCACCGAAAAGGGCGACAAAATTGGATCAATCTCCCTCAACGCAACCTACAACACCGACTACTACCCCGAGTCGCCCAACGACATGACTTATTTGGCAGACATCGAGTCTACGTCAAATACAGCATTAAAGAGCGGAAGCAGCTCCGCCTACTCACCACCGGCCAATTGGCTACCAGCGACGATTGCAATTTTGACATTGGGTTATTTGGTGTTATAAATCATGAACGGCGTTTTTTACGAATAGATTTACGAATGAAAAGTTTTTTTTAATGTTCAAATAAATTCCCTGCATCAGTATGATCTCCACTGTGAACCGTTTGACTGCCCATTGCATCTTTCTCATTTGACACATGTTACACTCTATAAGATCAATCCTATCTACCCAATCCTGTTTTGGATGACCAAACAAAAAGTGTAGAATAATTCCTCTTGGCACTTCTTCAAATTTAGCTCTTTGATTATTGTCCTGTAATTTTTCAGTATTTATTTGCACAGAGTTGGAATGTCTGGTACACTTATGGGTGCTCGGATTCGTCACCCCACTTCCAATGCCATTACTACCATTCCTGGTTCCACGCATCTAAAGCCAGACCTCGACCGAATCAGGTTCCGAAGTGGCTGATGGCTATTCTGATACCTGCTCATGCAAATATTACCGTATTATGACATAGCCAGACGTCATCAAAATAAGTGGATACCAACAGGTAAAATTGTGGAAGGATTGGCCTCACAATCATCATGCGACTGACTTCTAACACATCAAGTCCCAGTGTTGAAGGCATCGTTCTGGTTCCCTTTTTTCTTCGTACTAATTTAATATCCACAAGGAGACTCTAGGGGTTGGTCAACCTAAAAATGGAAAATACATCTTCGAACCAGCGCCCGCTTCTTCCGCGTCACAGACCTGGCGGTTCTCTGCCAGAGTCACCATCCCTTCTTCCGCCCAGGGGGGTTCGTGTTTCTATAGCTTGCGATTCCTGCAGGAGACGTAAATCAAAGGTCAGCCAAGTCTATTGCAGGGTAAAAATGCATGCGCGCACCGACTGACGCCGCACGCAGTGTAACGGAGCCAGGCCACGCTGCGGCGCGTGTAATAGCCACGGAACAGAATGCCTATACAACGTCAAACCGTCAGAGGCCCGATATACGACACTGGAGAGAAGGAACCAATTCCTGGAAGGACATGTGCAAGAACTGGAGCAATCGAACTCCTCTCTCCGACAATTGATGCACGCGCTACAATCTGGAGAGGTATCCGATGCTACCGCCATATTTCGCCGTTTGAGAGAAGAAGAAGACATTGAATCCGTTCTTCGACATATAAAAACAGGGGACCTTCCTATCCAGATGCATCTGCACCCTGAAACAAGATTGCGCTACGAATTCCCATGCCATGCGCAGATGCCAAAGGCTTTACTGACCCTTACAAACCCATACCTCAAATCCTTGATATACGAGGCTACATTTACGGAGTCAGAACTAGAGACATTGAATGAGCATAATACTCCATTGGCGAAAAATTTCATCACACCTTATCTCACGCCATTCATGGCAGCTTCCATAGTGGATTCCCGGCTGGACCTGGTGAAACCATCTCAATGGACAATTGTTTCAACTGATGATGACTTCTTGAGGTACCTCCTGAAACAATATTTTCTTTATGAATATCATTTCTTCAGCTGTTTCCATAAAGATGTTTTCCTTGATGACATGATATCAGGATCGACGCGATTTTGCTCTTCACTCTTGGTCAACGCTGTTTTGGCCCTGGCCTGCGTAAGTCCTTGAGAGAGCGCTCCGAAACTCCCCACATGCTTTGGCGAGGAACGAAAAGAAGACAACACGGGACAAAATTTATCGACTCTGCTAATATATACCCTCACAGAATTGTTGTCGAAATTTGCATGGTCGTTTCCAATTTTGGAATCCCCATGTCGACGGATACAAATTTTTTGCAGAAGCCAAAAGGCTTTGGGAGTTAGCGGCGGGTGAGAGAACCATCCCCACACTTCAGGCTGCCTTGGTCATGAATGTCACGCACAACATGTATGCAACGGATAGAGTTGGAATTAGTTACGGACGTCAAGCTGTCGCCATAGCCCATGACTTGAAGCTCTTTGATCCCCCGGCGCAATGGAAAGACAAGTGCGATTGGTTTACTTACGGGTTCACAGCGTGGGCTGTGTACTTCTGGACCAGGTATTCTTGCTTGCCAAAAGAGCTATCCATTGACGATGTCCTGAAAAACACTGACATTTCGCAAGTATAGAATGTTATCAACTATGCATCCCCCCTCTGGTCAAAAGTCCGCCATTAATCCCACTGCCTAGCCCCGAGGAAAACCCTGATTGGTATACGCAATCATGGGTCCGATACTCTGTGGATGAGAGAATATATTCTTTGGAACATCCCCAATTCTTCAAGGCAAAGTGCGAATTAAGTGTCATTATTAATAGGTTGGCTTCTTGTATCTTTGACGAAGATGGCCATGGTATTAAAACGAACTCACGCGAGACGTTGGCGGAATGTTTAAAGATGTTGCTTGGCTGGAACTCTGCTTTGCCAACATCTCTGGACCCAACTAACATCGTTTTCCCGTTTCAGCTTAACCTGCAGTAAGTCACAACGCTGGCTATAATTGTCTTACAATGGCATTATCGACTAATTGGGTGTAGTATCGTTTATCATATCTCAATGATGAACATTTGTGAGATATTAGTTTCTGCCGACGAGAGCACGTCGATACTGCCCTCGGATAATTTTCAACTTGCTCTTAGGCACTCAAATATATGCTTCGAGACAGTCATGAGGCTGTACTATCTTCGGCATGGATTCGAGATCCCTGATGGTCACATGTCTCATAGCCTAGTAACCCTGGCCTATAAAGCACTATTGAGACGGAAATCGTCACCGGAGGCTATAAGGTCCCAAGATATTATGCTGAAATCACAGGACGAGGCTCGAAGCACACTGATACTTGCTGCAAAGGGCCTCAACGACCAAGGGAAGAATTATTACTTACCTATTGCTCTCCTCCAGATTGTCAGGGCAGAGATGACACAAGAAGACAGGGACTATTTACTGCAACATATAACTTCATGGAGTGAAGACCCTGGATCACGTCGGTTGCGGAAGGCGCATGTGAGCTCCCTGTACCCAGTAGGCCTCGATAAGATCGACGATCCTTCCGAAAAGAGACGAATGGATTATCTCGCCAAAGAATACTCAATATTGACCCAAGGAGGGATACATTCTTCTCCATCACAAGAGTGATAAGATGAAGATTTATGTTTTCAACCCGTCAGTACAGCTATTGGAGCTAGCTTTGGGTAGTTTAGGCTCTTTAGCGGAAACGCCACAGTTGCGGCTTTCTGTGGGAGCCCTCGAGAAAAGTTATAAAGATGAGCAGCAATAGTGCTTCCATACTCTGTGTAATATTACAACTATTTCCCGTCTACTTGGGACAGTTAATTATTAGTATGCCTTAGTTATTAACGCTGCCACCTGAGGTACACTAGATCATTTATTTGTAAGAGGTAAGATAAATAAATAGAATAAAACAAAATGCCATTTTTGTGTTTTTGTCATATAATCTTACTTTGGGACGCTTATGATATTATTCCGTTCTTGCGTCCGGGCTATTCCGACGTCCTCGCACGACCAAGGCGGGGAAACATTGACCCCAGCCTCCATCATTCATCAATACAATTGCCATGCGACACACATCAACGTTGCCCTACAGACCTTAGCGCAGCCGTAAATACGATAAGATTCTACCACTGGATACCATTTTCCCAGTCCCTACGGCGGTATCTCCCTTCAGACATTTCACGCTCTACCATTCCAGGTTTTGTGCATTATCACAACTATTTCTCGTCTACTTTCGACAATTTCTCATCACTATGCTTTCGTTATTAACGCTACCACCAGAGATACACCATATAATTTACCAGCAAATCAGGGATCTCACAAGGGGCTCGTACCTCTGGGCACATGGAACGTCATTGCGTGATACACTTGTCAATCTCCGATGCGCGCACTCAATTCTGGATAAATTATATGCTCCTTTACATCTTCGGAGAGTGAATATTACAGGAACTCCTAAGATATTCTGTGGGAAGATTAGCAAGTTCCTCGAGGCCAAAGCTGTTCACCAATATATTCAGTAAGCCCTCTATGAAGCCCCCTTTCGCAAGACGAGATGTTTTATAATAACCTAAACATAGAACCCTGGTATTAGTTATTTCAGGACAGTCTAAGTGTCACTGGGATAATGAAAATGACTTCATGATTGTTCCTAATGAAAAGGAAGACACCCCGGTTGATCTTATCCAAAATCTGATCGAGGCTCTGAAAGTTGTATCGTCAACTCGCCACGGTAGACCGCTCACATTGACTCTGGATCTCCAGTTCTTGCCCGTTGAAATGTTGGCAGAGCTAGACACAAGTCTTGGCGACAACACACTAGAGGTTACTGGACTCAATGTCTATTGCCGAGCAGAAGAAGAGTATACCAAGCCTATGCTAAGAGCGTGTTCGCACAAAACACTACAAGACTTTTCATTGGCCATTTCGATACGTGAAGAAAGAAAGGATGCCAAACCATTCAATGAACTGGGATACGACCTCAACATTGACACTGGTACCATAGGGAAAATCCATCCCATGCTTCGAAGTTTCTCATATCTCCACAACATACACAAGGGCGAACAATGGCCGTTCATAACAAAAGATATTCTCAAGCAGATCAGCACTGACCTTCCAGAATTAAGGCATTTAGGTATTGTCGGGCCAACTAGACCGGACGACAAGCCGGTAATGTTACTAATGGGCCATTCTGCTATCGGTGGTTACTGACGTAAACCAGGCCCTCTGGCTACAGGAGTGCTTTCCAACTCTCGGAAGACTGTCCACGGCTTATTTCGATTTAGATAGGCAAGAAACTACAGAAATACTGTCTGAAAGCGAGGATGGTAGTAACGAGCAGTTACCAACTGAATCTGGCGCTAAACAACTCGTGGAACACTACTTGGAAGGGAACCACCAATTGAATCGGGTTAGTGTGCGAGAGGAGAAGACAAATTTTAAATGCAAGTGGAAAGGGACTCGTGGACGGAGTGGAAAAATGATAGTGCAACATGTTTGCAAAAACATTGTGTTGTGTGCTTGTGAGCATCATGAGCGCAAGACAGAAGATTATCGCGACTCTCTTCTAGAAGCGCCCGAGTGGCTTTAAGTTCCAGCTGCTAGTTTTCTGTATTTTCGGAAGCTTGTCGCTATTGCTGAATATCCTTGATCTTTTCCGCATCTTTGAGCATGGGAAACACGCTTGATACCCTCCTAGGGGTGTTTTTAATCCGATGTAGTCTCTCTATACCCAAGGGAATAGTGTTGTCATAGGCCTTGGGTTTTGATGCATCAAGGGGTAATTATATTATGTGAGAATTTTCCAGGGACTCTGCTCTGAAAAATTGCAATTTGAACGCTCAAGGAACTCATGGAAGACACCTAATACACATATATGTGAATGCTTAATTGTTTATCACAAGATTAGTGTCTATTCTGTGTTGAACCCAGTTGAAACATGGATTAGGAACCGAATATCGTTATGTAAGTCACGATAAACGGGATAACTGGTCATAAGCGCCTCCAAACTGCTCATACCATTTCTTCACAAAACCATGACTTAGCCCTGGAGAGATCACAGTTTCCCCTTTCTCCAGCCCGGCAGAAACAAACTTCATATACTCCTCGATAGAAATCGCATACTGGTCCTTATCTTCCCTGTCTTCTGCATGCCCAGAATCTCGGTGAAGATTGGTGGTAACAGAGGGTGGCACGATCTCTACCACTCTTATCTTATCGTGCCCTCCTCGAGATAATTGAGTACGAAGATTCATGGACCAAAAGTGCAGCCATGCTTTTGTGCCATTGTATACTGGATTTATGACAGACGCTGGTACGAACCCAAGGATCGAAGAGATGTTTATGATAGTGGCTCCCTGGGGTGCCTTCTTGAAGTGGTCCAATAGCGATAAGGTCAGATGCATTGGACCTCGAATATTGATGTTAATTTCCTGGTCTGCTTTCTGGAGGAAATCTGGTGGATTGTCATCCAAAATGTTCAGTCGTCGTTGAACACCTGCATTGTTGACTAGGCAATCCAACTCGGGATATTTCTTCGTAACCGATTGAACAAAGACTGGGATCTGATCAACCAACCCAGTATCCAGGACGAAGTAATCCGTTGCTCCAATCTCTTGCGCTGCAGATTGTAGGCTGGACTCTGTACGACCGGCGAGGATAACCTTCTTCCCTTGTGAAAGGAGATAGGCAGCCATGGCTTTACCTAGACCACCTCCACCGCCGGTGACGAGAGCGCAGGCAAAGTTCATTCCAGACATGGCCAAGAAAAGAAACCGAGCTGCGAAATCATTAAAGATGAAATTGGCAATTACCTTAATACCAGAGCACGGGTATTTTATGGCTTCTTGAAAAGCATCGTGGGTGTTTGGGCGCTGCCAACGTTGATCTACTCGGCCCCGCTGCCTGCTATTTGTCGGATCCTTTGACACATCGCGATTCTCGCCTCCGGGCTTGGTGTTATCTCCGGTCCCGAGCCTTGAGATATCCACCAGCGGTATGTATTCTAAACCCACTGGTCTGTTATATGTTGATCCCACGAACTAAATCCTGCTCGCTAACAAACTGAATTGCTATGGTCACAGCGGACTTTGTGGATGCACGGACTCCATGGAAAAAAGCCCATGGACTCCATGGACTTTCTCGGACGCGCGGACTTTTTGGGAATACGATCGTAGCCAATTGGCAGTCATCAGAAGATAAAACTGTATAGAATTAGCAGAGACCATCAAATTTATATGCAATAATTATTATTCTGAGCGTGTTAAGTGTTGGTTTATCTCATCGCTCAATGCCACTTCGCCAGTCGGCCTTAAATGTGGAACATGGGATCGCCCACCTCCACATCCCGTTGGCTTCCCATCAAGGGTCCACGACGGAACACTAGTATCTTAATGCGTTTGGAAATAGCCTAGAGTGTCGAAATCAGACATATATATAATACAGGCTGTTGACCAATTTCTCGTGCGCAATCCGATCAATCTATAGAAGAGCAAAAACAAGAGGTTTGTGTTCGTTTTTTTTCTTTTGCTACGAGCTCGCTCTTGCAATCAACAGTCGCGATGCCCACTCTTACTGGCGATCCCAGCTCTTATGACCCGACCGTGTCACCGGACAGTTTAACAGGAACATGTCTTTGCGGGTCAATAACAGTGACCATCGCTGACAGCGAGCTTTTTACAAAGCGCCGTGGTCATCTTTGCCATTGTTCCAACTGTCGAAAGGTCTCTGGCAGCTACGTCGCAAGCAACTTGATAATTGAAGAGGCCAAGGTCACAATAGTGGATCAGGAGGGCACCCTGTCAAAGTATGTCGATGCGGCTACCGGAAGCGGCACGCCAGTGGAAAGATACTTCTGTTCAAAATGTGGAAAGTAGGCGCTCTTAAAACCTCTCCCTGCCTTGTCCAAGACTACTCACAAACTATTACAACACAGTCCCATCAAATCCGCCTCGCCTCTTGGAGCTGGCAGAATTGTGGTCAAGATGGGCTTGTTCCCACGCATCCCAGCCCCAGAATTTGAGACATTCAGTTTGCACCGTCACACCTGGCAAGGAATACACGAAGATGTCATTCAGTTTCGCACCGCCATTTATGGGGCTAGACTTCACTAAGATTTAACCTGTAATGGCCGATGTTGGCTACTCTAGAGTAAATCACTTTGCCAAGACATATGGACTACTGTCCAAGAATAAAGGCGAAATCAATATATTAGGCAGCTTGACAACACTATGCAAGAGCCCTCCACCTATGTACACCGCCCCATATGACACTAGCAAAAGCAACGTGACCTCAAGTGACATTAATGACATCCAGAATATATGACGTTGTCAATAGTGCAAGCTAGATCAATGAGGATCTAGCCATGGTTAAGACTTGATGCATGACATATTTTAGGAGGGAAACAGTGTACTCTTCATTATCATTTCGGTATTTGTAGCTGCTCAATATAAATGTGCTAGATGTAGAGTTTAAATGGGTCCATTGCCCACGCACCGTAACCCCTGTGCATTTTTAGTACTACGCCGCGAAATCTAATGATGGATTGTAATTGCAGCGAATGGTACGACTCATCAGCCTAAATCGTCCCATACAGAACATCGTAAGCATGGATAAAGCGCGCTCGGAGCATGCGTAAGGGGGGACACGGTTTAGAAATACAAGAATCTTTGCGATTCACGATCCTCAGAGTGAGCCAATCGAGGCAGCTGGAAACCTATTCGCGCGGGGGAAGATTCAGCATTATAGATCCCAATTATGAATATTCTCAGCACATACGACGACCATTTGGCTTCTCTCATTTTACCCAGACGCCACAAGTTAGTTAGTTATTTGTGGCTGATGCACCCAGGTGGCTGAGACACCTCATTGCCTGCTCTCTTGAATGTCGACATTTCTGAGGATTATCAATGAATAATGCGTTCCATAATGGAAGTAAAAAAGCGTAGATCTTGCGTTGTCCTTTCCTTTTTACACTTTCAACTGCAGTTTACTATTTTGTCTCATCTTTTGGGGTGCATGGTGCCGCCTTGCTGTTATGACCTGCGAGCCACCGGGTTTATGAGTTGGCTCCACATTGACGGCCATAATCGTAATTTTATTGACCTGAATTGCCTAAAGAAGAGGCCTTATTCCCTCTATCACTCACGAATTTCTCCATGGTATCAAACGGCTATTGGAGATGGTGAGTTCCCATTATTGGTATTAGAGGCTTGTATGGTAGCTTACGTTTGCCCCACCTGAGTGTCGATCCAAGACTCAATTCGGTAAAGGTAAATGTGGATTCATCAAATTTAGCCCCGGAGCGCGGATGTTTATTCAGAGCCGCTTTCGCCACAGGGGTCTCTTGGGTGGCCATAAGAACGGGCACGCTTTCGACCCGCTACCGCTCCCTTCGCTAAGACCGACCAGGCACCATAACCATGAGCAGCTCAGCAGTTGATACGCGCCGTAACCGCACCTGCGAAGTACTTAAACTGTGCCGCGGAGCGACATCTGCTAACAAGTTGACAGGGGTGCCGAAAACGCAAAATTAAATGCATCCTGGATGCGGATTTGACAGGCAGATGTTCTCGATGTACGAAGCTGGGAATAGATTGCGTCTTCAACGCTCCAGCCATAAAAAAAAAGCGAAAACGTAATGAGACGCGGATCCGCGAGCTGGAGCAAAAATTGGAACAAGTCCAGCAGTCATTAGACAAAAGCTCGTCCCGATGGACGCCATCAACATCGGAGGATTCCCCGATGCCAGCATCCACTGATGATTCCCCGCTGACACGCCGTGGAGTGTGTGAGGAATACCCATGTCCTGAATCGCTTGAAGATGACCCTATCTCTCGAGGTATCGTTGAGGAATCCTTGGCAGACGAGCTTTGTGTCAAATTTTGCACGGAAATGCTTCTTCACTATCCCATTGTCTTGCCTCCGGCACCCATATTGTGGCGAACCTTTCGAGAGTACCGCCCAGCTCTGTATCGGGCAATTCTGGCAACGGCATCGAGTGCTTATGCGCCCGAACTTTGGAAGCTGCTGTTTGAATATGTTGAGCGCCATGTGATGGAGCAAGCGATGATCAAAGGTAAAAAGTCTCTGGATCTCATTCAGGCGGCCTTGGTTCTCGCCACATGGAGCCACCCCGCAAGGAAGTTTCGAGATTTAAATTTTGGCCAATTCGTCAACCTAGCAGCCACCATGGTGATTGACTTGAGATCATCGAATGACCCACGGTATGAGATCCCGTTCGACTGCGCGGCGCCTCAGACAGGGGAGTTTTTGGAAATCGCGAGAACATTTTCGGCCTGTTATTTCCTTAGCTCCAGGTAAGTTATTTGTGCAGGTAATGATCAGCTCTCTGATTGTAAAACAGTATAGCAATGTCCTTTCGCCGGCCTAATACTCTGCCCCATGGTGCCTGGGTTCGAGACTGTACCGAAATTTTGGACTCGGCTTCGGACGTACATATTGGAGACCGTCGTTTGGCGGCATGGGTTCGGCTGCAAAGGCTGGCTGAAGAAACATTGGCCATGGCTGGTCTCGATGGAAACTCGTCAGCCAACTTTACGGACTCAAGAACACGTCTGATTATGAAGGGCGGCTTGGACAGAGTGCAACGTTGGAAACATGCACTTCCCGAAAACGTCATGCACGGTACATATGTTCCATCCTCTCCACAATTCTTCGCTAATAATAATAGATACCCTGAATGTCCATTATCATGTGATTCTTTTGAACCTTTCTGAGCCAGGCCTTCACGATAATCACCGCATTCAAGACTTTCGACCCCCTTACGCCATTCACACGCAAACCATCACCCACGACTCCACGCAAGACTCACCACATTTTATCAATGCGAGAATAGAATGCATAGACACTGCCCGTAAAATTCTCAACATTATCCTGAAAATTCCTGCGGAGACTTTGCGACGAAAACCTGTCGTTGTTTTTACGAGAATCATGTACGCGGCTGTAGTCATTGTCAAGCTGGAAGTGTTCAAAAGACCATGTGAAATCATAGACACATCACATATTGACTCAGGGATGGATATTCTAGGTCAAATACTCAACAAGCTTGAGTCGGCGGCCGAGGGTTCCCGGTTCCGTGTTCCAGCAACTTTCCATGCCGTCCTGCGGAGATTACTGACTCAGTGCGCCGAGAGCTATTCACGCCAAAACGAGCACAATAGCATAATAGAACCTCTCCTGAATTTGGAATTGGATGAAACAATTTCCAGTGGTCCGGCACCTGTTATCGACCGAGCTCCACCTCGTTCAATGGAGGAGAATCAAGCTTCGGGGCCGGTGTCAGTTCCCTCTCATTCGGCACCTGAGTTCCTTTCTAACCCCTTTGCATCATTTGACACCTACATCGGCAGTGTATCGGAGAATATGGCTGCTACAATGTTTTGGAATAGTTTTCTTAGCGACACATCTTTTTAATTAGTCGAACAATTGGATCGGGGTGAATATGAGATAATCGTTCGTGTTGATGATGACATAAAAGCTTTACTAGAGCATCGAAGTGTTCACAGAGATGTCATCCAACATAGATTAAGTATGCAATGTAACGGAGGAAAATTGGGCTACAAGGTTTCAGATACGAAGACAGGTCAATTGTTTTATAACAACCACAGTCAATGTAGCCAGTTGCACGAATGGCTCCGGATAACCAAACTTCAGTTACTTGATCGTTGAAATTATACCCAAGATAATGTAGTACATTTATATGAATATCTGAGGCCAACCTGGCGCTTCTAGAATGTACCTGATGTGGCCATGAAATCAAAATTCTCTCCTCTTCTTTACACATAATCTTCTATCCTCTTCAAAAGGCCAATTTAACCTCTTCTTGACCCCTTCAATGTATGTTTGGCAATCGAGGCG
The DNA here is from genome assembly GCA_020623665.1 of Calonectria multiphialidica. Taxonomy (NCBI): domain Eukaryota; kingdom Fungi; phylum Ascomycota; class Sordariomycetes; order Hypocreales; family Nectriaceae; genus Calonectria; species Calonectria multiphialidica. The sequence continues at coordinate 263,880 of JAHVYC010000001.1, forward strand.
CTCCAATTAACCTCGGAATTTTGGCACATGGCTCTCCCATCTTTCCAGTTCTTTATAGTTCTGGGTGCGTATTCGTAATTGGCGTGCTTAATCAATTCCTCTAGCTTTCCTACTTGACCGTGGGTCGGAAGAACATATGCCTTTTCTGTTAGACCATCTCTGTCAACTTGATTGAGCCACTCCCGCATTAATTGCCGGTCGTTGTTGGCGTCTGGCATCCCGGGGTGCCAAGCATCAGCCTCAAAAACGACAACATCAGACTTTTCGGTTGGGCACTTGTTAGTGCTGAAGGCATAGGTGAAGTCTATGGCATGAGTGGCCTGCTCCTCCCAGAGGAACCAAACTTGATACTTGCTGTCACTGTGAATGTACGGGTGGGTTTCACTGGTGAGATGTTAGCAAATTGCATTTATAATGAATTGAACACACTTGCTTGAATGTTATGAGGTCAGCATTGGGTATACTAGCCCAATATTTCGCGGCAATTTCAGGCACAATTAATTTGGCTCCTAGCTTGACGTAGTGAGCAGCTCCACCACTGTGGTCTCTATGGTGATGAGTTGGCTGTCGTGGGTAAGCATAAGCATGAAAAGATAATTTAATCTCTAAAACATACCCATAGGTACTTGACAGGCTTCTGAATATTCTTCTCAATCCACTGAATTACCTCCTTGGTCCATTGAGGGGGGGCATCTCCGACGATAACATGATCATCGAATTCAATGACAAGCTGCTTGACGCCAAGCTTTTCGTCATTTACAATGAGCCAGTGAATGTTGGTAAGTCCGGGAATAGGCTTCTGTTCCTTGATGCGCTCCACAGTCGAATTGACAATTCCAGACCAAAGACCGTTTGAGCTAAACTCGGTGATGCGGTCATGAGACACTCCTTCTACCTTCCTGGGTGCAGATCTAGGAAAGAATCCGCTGCCGTCTGGGAGGCCCCGGAACCAATTATCAGGAAATTTAGGATTGACTGTAATATCCTCGATAATGTAGTCCTCGATCACGGCGTCGAGCCTCTGGGTCGTGGAGTTGTACACTGTCTGAACCATATGGGGAAATTTGATACCTTTGACTACCTTGTAGTCTGAAAGGTACAGATCGTTTGTTGACGCTCCATAAATCATGTGGTCCTCTTCTGTACGAATAATACAAGGGAGATGGCTGGAAGCATCGAATATGACAGTGATGTCAAAAATAGGATCGTAAACTATATATACGTTAGTTCGCCAAGAGAAAAGAGATGTCCAGTGCATACCAGCAGGTGTATTGACACCGTTGACCATAATCTCGATATAACGAACACCATGATGTTGTTTCATCTGATTGGTTAGCACACTACCAAGCTGATCAAGAAAACTTTACAAGCAGGCCGCTTACATAGACCAGGAGTTTGGGCGAGAGCATGTTTCCGTGCAACACCAAATATTCAGCGAGCGCAGCTGCAGTTTCAGGCTTGTAAGATTATGATTCAGATATTAAGGTCAGGCTAGATGTACTCACCATCGGTATATCCTGAAGTGATATTTGGAGGAAGCCAGACTTGGTTGTTTCCTCGAACATAGCATGCAAACCCGTCCTGGCCACCACGGATAACAAGCGAGTGGTCAAAGTCGCTGTTGCTGGGAGATGCCCATGACCAGTACTCTAATTTTAACTGTTACTTTCATATTTTAATACTTGTAGAGATAGGATACTTACCAGAGGGGTGAAATTTGCGGTCAATTCGCAGTGTCAACTGATCCGATTCAAAGTTGAAAGAGATATTCTGGGACCCAGACACGGCAACAGGAGTGTCGGCGTGGTACATAGTGTAGCTTTGCATGAGACTCCGGGAACGGTAAATACTAGACAGCGTTGGTAGGTGAGTTTGAAGGAAGGCAAAGGTACATACCGAGGAGAGTGAGACATCACTCCAGTAAGGTCTGTAATGACATGCTCGCCTCCGAGAGCTGTCAATGCTTGATTTATGACAGTATCGGCTACAGTATTCGGGTAGAGCGGCACTGCTTTTGAACAAGCGAGCGACACTAGATTCAGGCAGAGAACAAATATATTGCGAGTAGTCATCATGAAGCAAATTAATTGGTATTGAGATTGTGGTGCAATGGTTGTGTAGAGTTTCGGAATGGAGCTTCAAGGTGCTTTATACATATCTTTGGCATCTTTGATAGTCAAAATGACAAATTGGGCTTGGAACAAGGTGTGGCTTGGTGTGGGTGACGCAGTTGGGTGTTCGCATTCGAGCTGACGGGCGGTCCATGTGAGAAGTCCGCTCCCGCAATGACTTGTCTGTCTCAACAAGCTCACCGCAAAAGTTTCCGCGATGAATTCGTGCTGTCCAATCGAATAATTATCTCTAATTCATGCTTACTTTTGAGTCGCATGCTCCGAGCGTTAGCGTTGACTCGGAAGAGAGGTCCCTGCGATGGCGATTGACGCTATGATGGCGCGGAGTTTAATAAGCCTCCGCGCTGTCCACTTTTGAACAACCCCAGACGCCCCAACTTAGACCTTACGCGGCCGAACCAATGGTAATGGAATAAAAGATTGAGTAGTTAAGTGGATATGAAGGAATCCCTGAAAAAATCTGCTAGACCGCCGACAAGCTACTCGTTCAATCAAACACGGGACATGCAATCTCCCGCTGCGGAATCTGACATTGATCACGCCAGCCACTATATTTAGTGTATTATTAAGCTTGTTGCGGTGTATACTAACCTAGAATGGATCAGTCTCAAACGAGATCTTACATTTGATCACAGCTAAGGATTGGAATCGCGGGGACGGAAATGTGTTGAGCCCGCTTGGTTTGGAGCCAAGGCTTTCAGAGCATTACCACAATGATAGTGCTAAAATCAGTGATTTCTGAATAGATAGCTGAAAATAAACGATTTCTTCCCTCTCATATTGGGAATATATAACTGTAAAGCTCTATCCACAAACTGACCATACTCATCATCTCATCATACACTCTCGATCATATTCTTGGTCCAGAATCTTCAGCCTCTAATTCTCACATTATTCCAACAATCTAACTCAATATGACTATGGATACTCCCAACCTTGGCGGAAACATCTTCTTCCTTGTTTCCCACGCCCTTCTCCTCCTGCCTCAAATCTACTACGGCCTCCGTCACAAAACCTGGGGCTACCTTTTTGGTATGTTCTGCGGTCACGTATTTGAAGTAGTCGGCTTTGCCGCACGCGTCAGAATGCACCTGGGTCAAGATGGGTTTCTAACGTGAGTTTTCAATCTAACTACCAATTGTATTCAAATAATAATGTGGAAATCTAGGTATATTGTTACATTGACCATCGGCCCCGCGTTCTTCAGTGCCGCAATCTACCTATGTCTTGCTCGGATTATCGCCGTTTATGGGCAGGAATACTCGCGTTTTAGTCCCCGAACGTATACTATTACATTCATGCTTTTCGATTTTGTGGCTCTTGTATTACAAGCGGCTGGCGGGTCTATGCTTGGCAGTGAAAACCAGAACACGATAAGTACCGGCCTTGTAATTATGAAGGCCGGTCTTGCAGCTCACTTGGCGGCTATTTCCATTTTTGTGCTCCTGGCCTTGGAACTTGCGTTCCGCATCACCTGCCATAAGGATGGCTGGAACCCCAAGTTCAGCCAATTGCAGCAATCTGGAAACTTTGTTCTGTTTTTGTGCTGTGAGTATTTATAACCCATGAACTCGTCTAGATATCTCTTAACCAATATTTCTGACATTAATTTAGGTCTCTCAATAGCCACTCTGTGCATCTTGATAAGAACCTCGTACCGAGTTGCCGAACTCAGTGCAGGCTACCACAGCAGATTGGCGAATGACGAAACCGCCTTCATGCTGCTCGAGAGCACAATGATTTTTATCGCTACAGCCTGCCTTGCGATTGGACATCCTGGTACCTGCTTCGATGGTCGTTGGTATGAAGCCGACTTTCGGTTGACAAAGAATGGCGACGACGAGTATGTCATGGACTCCGATTCTTAGTCACCGGAGCATTGAGAAGTTGAAGATATCAAATAGGATCATAGACTAAGAACATGGGGTTACTATATATTAAGTAGAGAGGCTATTTTCTATAACATTCTGGTTGTTCGCTAAAGTAAGGTAGATTCAATAATAGATAAAATGACATGCCAAGAGCTCAACACCGCCACAAATGAAGAAGGAAATAAAAGCCTAAAGTTTCTGTTATAAGATTATCTCAAAATGTGGTTATTTATTAATGTTCAGTTAAAAACATCATTGGGCTCAGCTAGGTATTTTTAAGAGCTTGCCCAAGCAACAAGGGCAGTAATGGACGGCAGGCAGATATAGTTGGCTTTGTGCACCCTGGCCCCCATGTTACACAATAAGAAGACAAAATCGTTCTAAATAAGTGTTAGCAGCATGATGATAGAGGTAGATATACTACATAGGCTTAATTTCAGATTTTGCAACCTGTCGGCGTTGTTGCCAGTCCCCACCGCTCATCAATCATTTTTCGTGGGGAGCCTCTTTTGATTAAATGGAGATGTTTACACCCATGTTTACATACATGCTATCACCAATACCCTGACAAAAAATACAAGTCGAAAAATGACATAAAATATATGGCTTATAATTCTGGGAAAAGAATTTTGCATGAAATGACCTTGCCACGCTTGCTTTCCTAGTACCTGCACTGCCATCGGACTAATTCCCTTAGCTTAAGCTCTGTGGCGCAAGGCGATGTTTCGGTCCACTACGGACAATGGTCAACTTCCGCTCCGCGGTTGCACTTGTTTTTAGACGGCATGTTAGGAGAAACCGTCAAAAAAAACCTTGGGCCAAACTGATGGCGCTGCCTCGAGCGGATATGAAATGTGCGCTCACGGTTGCGACCATGACGGGACAGCGGCACTTGGAGATACCGCGTCGCCGCCACACAACGATTCCTACGCGGAGAGTTTCACTGGAGTTATTAAATGTTCTGTTTCGTCCACTTAATTGTGCGCACATTACCATTACAGCCTATCTCAAGCATTCTGTACCTACTTACGCACAAATTTGAATAAGTCTAATCGAGATGCGTGTCCTTATCATTGGTGGAGGTGTCGGAGGCCTGACTCTCGCACATGGCCTCCTTAAAGCTGGGATAGATGTCCAAGTTTTTGAACAACAGGTGTGTGCCAAAGCTATCCTCCCACTCCCAACACATGATACTAACATAACCAGACCGAGAAGATGGAAAACCTTGCCGGGTACGGTCTTCACATCGATCAAAGGGGTAGACATGCCCTGCGCACCTGTCTGCCCCTGTCAAATTGGACAAGCCTCCAATCTTTATTCTCATCCGCGGGGACTCAGTTATTCTTCCGCGACACACAACTCCGTATTTTGGCCGAGAAGGATGATGCCGACTTGAGTGGAAAGCCTGAGATACAAGTTGAGCGTAGCGCTGTTGGCAGATTGGAGCTCCGGGACGCTTTGCTGAAAGGCTTGGAGGGAGAATCCTGTGCAACTCTACAGTGGGGCCGGGCCTTCACTCGATATGAGCAGCTTGCGGATGGGAAAGTACGGGCACACTTCTCAGATGCCACATTTGAGGATGGTGATCTAATTGTTGGGGCCGATGGCTCCAAATCACCGGTTCGTCAACAATACATGCCACATCTACAGCGTGTAGATCTTGGGATTCGAGCCATCGCAGGCCGGTACATTCTTGACCACGAGAAGATGCAAAAGCTTCCTAACGAGCTTACCAGCGGTGCTTTGAACAATATTATTCCCTCTGGTAAAGGATGGATGTTTACGTCAGCATGGGGATCAAGTCAAGCTGGACAAGATTACTGTTCAAAAGCTCAGCATTATGTCGTTTGGGCCTATGTCTTATCGACAAGGAGTTCTTCACAGTCGCAAGACCATGAGCCGTCCGACCTAAAAGAAGAGGTCCTCCAGCACATTAGTGAATGGTCACTCATGTTACACGAATTGGTCAAGGGCTCTGATCCATCAACCATCAAATGTATACCAATACGCACTATGCCTACTCTGGTACCATGGGAAGCAAGCAATGTCACGCTTCTTGGAGATGCCATCCACAACATGACTCCAATGGCCGGTATGGGAGCGAATACGGCCCTTCGCGACGCTGAGGTTCTGACAGGCTGTCTCATTGACGTTGCGGCCGGAAGGCTGAACCTAACTGAGGGTGTGGCAATTTATGAAGCCGAAATGATAGGCTACGCAAACGAGGCACTTGAGCTGTCGACGAGAAATGCAATCAGTGCCTGCGAGGGAGGAGCACGGCGTTTCCTCTTCCGTACGTTTCTCCGGGCCGCTCAAACTTTTCCTATAATCATGAGAGCCACACTGGGGCGTACTAGGGCTTAGTGTATGATATGGGTGGTGTGTACAGTGAGTTAGTGGATGACATGGATATATTTCCTTGTGTCCACGTTCTGGTCTATAGCATTGGTAGCTTAACCTTTTTGGAGAATATTAGGTTTAAATTATATGGAAGTATCGATTAGTGAACTCATTCATGATTTCTCAATATGGGGCAAATCTTAATCGCTGTATTAAGCTTATATAGTACATGTATTGGCTACTTTCCCAAAACTTCCTCGGGTATATATTGCTTGACGTACCCTTTTTTGACTGCCTTGCCAAATGATTTTCCCACTGCCGAAAATTGGAACTAGTTTAGAATTTACCTCACGGATGATTTGGGTGGTGCCTTGGAAACCTGCCAACTTAGCCGCTCTGAGGCTCATGATTTTGCATTTCCTTCTAGGCCTTGGTGCCACAATTCACTGTTTCCTTCTCGCCAGAGAAGTTGCCCTCCAAGGCAGAGGATAGATTAATACGAGTCGATACCGATCCTTCATGACAGAAGGACCGACTGGTAACATTCTGCGTTGCAATGCTCTGGGGTAGCTCCCTGGCGGGGCAATCGTGGCTGAAATGATCACTCAAAAGCGGGTTGGCTGCCCGATGTGCTACTCCTTAGTGGTCCAGGCAATCAGTGAAAACAGGCATGTCTGACAATTGCGTTTTTTTTTTTTGGTACTGGGTTTTATTTCTCTTAAAGATGAGCGGTTCTGAGATTCAAGGTTTAGTCGCCGCATGGAGAGTAGAAATAATAATATTGATGATAGGCCTGAACGTGGCTTATAACCAGCCGCAGGCTTTCATCATTTTGAACTTCTAATAGGCCCTCCATGTTTTTTTACAATATGCCAAGTATTGGGCATTCTGTGTGGCGAAGCTTTTGCAATGACGATGGTGCGGCTGATTGCAGGGATTGCGTCGAAGTGGGTACTGTCTGCCCTGGAAGGCAGATTTTGGGCCTCCCGCGGGCATGGATGTGCGCTGTAGATCTTTGGGCTACCATCAGATTCGTTGAGGGTTTTGGCATTATCGACTTGTGTGAATGAGAAGAATAGAATAGGCAATAGGCAGGGACTTGAATCACATAACAGTTAGTTAAAATTAACCTTAAACTAGAGTTGAAAGAATATTTGTCTCGGGACAGTTGACGACTCCACGTCAGCTGAACAGGCTGACGCGTGCAACGATTGGAACAACAACAGACCCATGCCCCCACTGATGACCTGAGACCATAACTAGCCAAATGTGGCTAGCAGCCCGAGACGGTCGTTGGGGGTGTTTATCCAAAGCTGAAAAAGAGCCTGACGGGAAGGCTGCAGTGGCCAACTTGTCACTGTTTCCAACCATTCTAATATTCCCAAATTCGGTTGGCATCAAACCGGATTATCCGAGACCAATGTTTTAGGCCATATCTTTCATGCTTGCCCGGTTCAGGCTTCATTTCGAATAAGATTATGGAAGACTCATCGTTGCTGGCTTCGGAGGGCCAGCTAGAGAGGAGCCCGAAGACCGCCCCTAACGGGGACACTCAGAAATTAGCCGACAATGTGCATCCGGGACGTTGGAAACCGTTCTCAGTCAAGACTCCTGTTCTTCTAAGCATCGCGGCGTTATCATTAGTCCTCTTTGTCATCATTGAAGTGCTTGCGCAGCGAAGCCAAGAAAATGATGGACTAGCATTTTACGCATCTTTTGATGCTATACCCACCAGCGTACACTTTGCCTATCGCTACGTACCTACTATATTGGCCACGTTGTACGGCTTGCTATGGAGCTGGATAGATTTGGATGTAAAACGAATGCAACCATGGGTCGAATTGTCCAAGCCTGGAGGTGCCTTGGCCAAGGACTCTCTTTTGGTAGATTACGCATCCGACTTCCTCCCTATGGCACCAGTTCGAGCCGCAAAGAGAAGGTAGGAGAATATTGTGATCTTCCCAACACTGAGACACTAAGAACTCTGCAGGCACTGGCCAGTCTTTGTCTCCGGTACTGCAACCGTACTTATTCTTTGGGCCTTGGCGCCGCTTCAAGGTTCTTTATTTGGCACGACGACTTTGCCACGGATAAATCATGCAACGAATATCACAAGATCGAAACTTCCTCTAGTAGGTGAGCAAGAGGGAAATTTCCGCTATCTCCACTTGGCATATGGCATCACGTGGGGAAACCAGTCGTATCCTGATTTTACCACCAGGGAGCATGCACTTCTCCCGTTTTATTTGACAGATGATGCTGCAGTGTCTACCATGGATAGAAACTGGACCACTGAGACAACCAAGCTTTGGGCAGACGTGAATTGCTCAAAAGTAGATGTCAAGAAGAAAAAGGAGGACCCCGAGTTCGAAAAGATAAAATACGGCTTTTATGGAACGGAAAATTGCAATGCCAGCATATGGCTCGATTACCAGGAATACCCCAATACCACCCTGAGGTACTACGATAGTGTTTCCCCAAGAGTGAGGGACACTCCGAGGTGGAATTGCACGAACTATTCAAATACTGACTATTCGGCTCTGGTTTACTGGGCCACACCGATAGGTAAATCTCCAAATGTGACCGACTACAACATCACGGCGTTGCAATGCAAAGTGTCGTACCACAAGCAACAAGTCAATGTCACAGTTGATTCTGGGACCATGCAGCCTATCGAAAACGGTACACACCCATTGTCTGAACCGGAAGATCTTAGCCTCCAAGAGTTTAACGCATCCGCTTACGTAGCAACATTACCGATATTCCCAGATGCACTTGTAACGCTAGAAACTCTCGACTGGGTCGACGGAGAAGCACCATCAAATACGAGAACTAGTAGTAGCGACGCTGACTCTGATACCGTACTCGACACTGTTGCCGCGTACTTCTTTACCTATGCATATATTGGAGGGGATTATAAGCTTGATGAGCTATCGCACGCTTCCCAGCTTGAAAGTTTGGTGCAATACACTCACAAGCAATTTTTCAGTCTCGCAATCTTTGATCGCCTGGCAAACCAAACTGCACCCGTCGATGGCGATACGGCAACGTCATCGACATTTTTCACAGCCATCATTGTTAGCAGGAGCTTTGCTTTGGCTTCCGAGGTACTGCTTCTACTCGCTGCTATTGCACTAGTCCTCATCTGTTACTTGACAAGATCTTCCACTTGTGCCATTAAAATACCTTCCTCAATCAGTGGGATGGTTGACTTGGCATATAATAGCCACGAAGCAATGTATCTACTCAAGTCCATGGATATTGCAGACGAAGATTTAATGGCCCACAGCCTCGAGGGCATCAAGTTCCAATTGGCAACAAACCCCTCGTCAAAACGCATCGAACTGACTATGAACGGGGTAAATACCAGAGCAATCGATAAACAGAAAGACTTGACTTCAAAGTCTTACTACGAACCTATAAAGCCCTGGATCCTAAGGAGAGCAACTGGTGGTGCCTTTGCAGCAGTTATGATTGCGGGTACTGTTGTTCTTGCATATTTCAAGGCCATGGAGCACAAATATGATGGTTAGTAGTATCCCTAGAATACTAAAACGGCGGCTAACTATTCAATTAGGACTACAGCAACCTTCAGAAAAATTCGAAGTCCGACAGCTACTGGAAAGTTACATTCCGACCGCATTTGCCACACTTATGTCTCCTCTATGGCTGCTGGTTGCACGAACAATGTGCATATTTCAACCGTTCAAAGACCTCTGGAAAGGAAGGTCCGGCGCACCTAGATCTATCGAGGCAACATATGCCTCAGTCCCGCCTCACATCGCCCTTTTCAAGGCTATCAAATCTCGCCATTTATTATTATCACTGCTATGCTTTGCTACAGTGATTACAAATATACTGGCAATTGGATTGAGTGCAACATTTGACGAACGTCCAATACTATTGGAATATCCTCAGACATTCCGGCCCAACTATCAAACAGAGCTGAATTCCACTTGGATAAATAACGGCGATTGGTTGGCTGGCCGGACCGATGACGTGTTATTCACGACTTTGACAAACTTACGATATGACGCACAGTTATATCCATGGACTTCCACAGAATATTTCTTTCAGCCATTCTCTATCACTGGAACAAGCACAAAGGAACCTGGTGGTAACGAGTATACGGTGAGAGCTAAAGGCTTTGGGATCGCTCCAAACTGCACATCAGTCCCCACATCTAGCCATCGATTCAACGCAGAGGGCCTTTGGAAGGAGACAAATTCCATATGTGATGCCTCGATCAATCACATGTTGACTACATTTAATAATTACGGTGTCAACATGACAATGAAAGGACCAGCGTCGATGACATATTCTTATGCTTATGCAGGATATGATAAAGAAAACATCAGCGCTTGCGATTCTGCGTTGTATATGGGATGGGCCAGAGCTCCTTCAGGACTGGAGGAGAATGACATCATGACAACAAGCTTTGTCATGTGCCAACCAGTTTTTCAAACTGCCACGTTCGATGTCACTGTCGACCATCAAGGTTATGTGGTTAGATATCAGAATGCCAGCGATATCATACCAAGCCCGGGCGTTTCGGATTCCAGCGTAAACGCACGTCGAAGGCTTTTTACTGAAGCAAGCAACATTATTGGGTACCAGATTGCCAACACCAATATAGTTAAAAACAAAGAAAACGGCGTGACAAAATGGTCTAACACAACTGGCACCCAAGACTGGATGTCGCACTTTATGTATTTGGAATCAGGGTCAAGAGATGGTGTCGACCCAAATGTTTCTCTCTCGGACACAAGAGAACTAGTTGCATCGCTGGGCAGGGTCTATAAGCGCTTCTTCGCTGCGTATCTGGCTGCGCGTTCAGATTTCCTTCTGCAAGAAACAGAACCAAATCCCTCGACTGTTGGAACAAGACTCACTAGAGAAACCCGCGTTTTTATGGATGACACGGCGTTTATTATCACGATGGTAGTGCTTTCCCTCGACATCGTAATTGCGTTGGTGTTTTATATCCCCGAAACCCTGTACATCTTGCCGCGGGTCCCGTCCACAATTGGATCCGTCTTGGCGTATATTGCACCCAGTAGAATAGTTAGAGACGGAATGCCTTCCTCGGGGTGGAAAACGCAGACATTCAGTTTTGGAAGGTACCTGGGCTATGATGGGAGAGGGCACGTGGGAGTCGAGAAGGACCCATACGTTGTGGAAAGGGATGCCACTTTGGGATCGTACAAGCCCCTTCTGCCAATGAACTTTACAAACAACGCCTCAAATGAGGCATTGACTACGGAGAGAGATGACACAAGCCATAGGAGTTTGTTAGATAGATAGCATATTGAAATGGGCTGAGAAAAGCATTGAAAATCAGAAGATACAAGCCTCATGCCTTGGAATAATAGAACTTGGATGTGACTCTTTTCAAATATGGAATGCTATAGCCCGCTATTACCGCCCCCTGACTTGAATAGAATATTAAAACTAACCAGCGACCTTTCGATTACTTGGTAATTGTGTAATTCGCTCCAAAAAGATATGAAAAGAAAAAGGCTTGTCCAAGCCTCTGTTGTTCAGTGCACAGCCCCGTGATTAAGGAGCCTGTGCAGCTGACCGGCGGAATAGGCTACCGGGATGCCTAAGGTTGTTTTTAGCGAGACGCTATGCAGGCTAGTATTGTTTAATTACGCATATATGAATTATTTCGACAATATTCCATCTCTTGTATCGCTCGTGTCGTTTGCCATGAATTATCGAGAGTGGAATTGAAGGCGAGTAGTGTAAAAAAGAGAAAGCCACCTTTCTTATGTCGCAAAACAATACTCCGTAGAGTGTAACCGATATTTTGAACTTGGTGGGAAGCTGGCGAACTCATTCATTATTGTTCAAAAGGGAGCAAATCTTGTTCGCTGCATTCAACTTATATAGTAATTATTGGCAATACTATTACTTAAATGGAGCAAGACTAATGCAATTAGGGTATTCAGACAAGGCTAGAAAAGGACCGAAGGCTGGTGAAGTAGGGAATATAGAAGGCAGGCAGATATATTTAAATAGTGGCACTTTTGCTGCCATATTACTATGCACTGCCACTGCCATTTAATTGACTAGATAAGAGCTCTGATATACTAGGTCGTCCTTATGGCGAAAGACACCCGATTTTATCGAGCAACCTATACACTTCTTACCTCTAGGTATTTGCATCTCTTGTGCAGTTCTAATCGTGATGCACAACAACAGCCTTCTCTTCAGCAACATGATTGACCTCTGCATCCTCCGCATCAATGTATTTCTGAGGGCGCCGGCGGGAGATGGCATCTTTGTCCTTGGCGACAATGGCGGAAGGGCCCTCGCGGTAGTAGGCGTCCAGGTCCTCAAGCGTTCGACCAGCTGTATCCATGTGAGCCCATTGACGATCCAAGTAATAGATGGCGCGTAACATACCCGTTTCTGGATAAAATAGATAGATTATGGGCAAGAAAACCGCATTAGTGATTGTCCAAATAATGTAAAATTTCCACCCAAGCTTTTGTAACCCAATTGGCGTGATTTCCACCACCAGAAAGTTGTTGATCCAGTTCGATGCAGTGGCTGCTGCTGCTCCTTTTGTTCGCATGGGTAGACTGTTTATCTCAGCTGGATACAGCCACGGGATTGAGACCATTCCAATTCCGAAACCCATGTAGTACAGAAAAAAGAAAACCACAGAGGCCTTGGCAACCATCTCCTGACCCGAATATCCAGGGGCCTGGGAGTAGTAGATGAGGATTGTGAGGACGAGATAGCAGAAGAATTGGACAGCAGTCGACGCCATCATCATAATGCGGCGACCATATTTTTCGCATAGAGGGATCGCAAACAAGGAAGCAAAAAGGTATGCAATCGAGGCGGTGGCGGCAATCAGACGGGCCATCATGTCGCTCAGACCGATTGATTCCATAAGCAGTGTCGGTAAATAGTAGCCTAGAATATTAATTCCTCCATACTGCTGCATGGCTTGTAATCCAATGCCGAGCATGAATCGGCGAACCGTTTTGGTGCCGTCTGTGTCTCGCCCCCGAAGAAGGTCGAGCCATTTGACCTCGTGCTCTCGCTCGAAAGTAACACTGTAAACAATCTCGTTGTGGGACGCGACAATGTAGGGATCGTTTTCGGGCAGATTCTCGAGGTCAGCCAGGATGATCTTGGCCTCCTCTACACGACCGTGGGAGATGAGCCAACGAGGGGATTCGGGGAGCCAGGGAACTGTGGCGAAGAGCACAATGATAAAGAAAAGCTGCAAGAAAAGTGGCAAGCGCCAGGCGATAGCACCTCCCACGAAAGAGAGACCAAAGTTTATCCAGTTGACAAGAACGAAGCCAAAGATATTCATCACCATCTCAAGGACGACAAGCTTGCCTCGCCATGCGGCCTTGGACGTTTCCGTCTGCCATACAGGGGCTGTTGCCGTGTTGATGCCATTGCCGATGCTATGTGTCCACATCCTTGTCAGCTTTCGTGTCAAGCATGGATTTTTGCCCTGTTCACTCACCCTGCCACAACACGTCCAACTAACATGTGCGGAACACTGAATGATGATCCTTGAAGGATTGCGCCAACTGTAAGGATCGAGGTACCGATAAGGATCGACTTCTTTCTCCCCAGGCGCTCTCCAATTGAAAAGGCGGCAACGGCTATTTGTTTGTCAGTAGAGAGTTGGGATTTTAACCATATGCTTTCGGCTGTGTCTTACCTCCCAGAAAGCAGCCAACTGCATAGATGGACGTGATGATGGACTTTGTTGATGTTTTATTCTCTCCGTGTAGGTCATGTACTGTCAAGTAGTCGTCCGAGATGACAACACCAGAGAAAACACCTTGGTCGTAACCAAACAGGGCCACTGAAGCATTTCGTCAGTTGTCTTATCACGCCTGTATCATCATGGTAAATGAGCATACTGTCAGTCGCGCAGGCTACCTATAGATATCTTGTTAACTATTTACGAACGAAAAGTAGCTAGGGAACACTTACTGTAATCCAAATGGTAAGCCATCCTCCCCGTTGACCAAGCCACCGCTTCTCATTGCTACTCAAGTCAGCCATGGATATTTTTTCTGCAAATAAGATTTAAATCATGTAGAATTGTCGATTGAGGGATTGTGTTTTTGTCTTCCTTCAATAGCAGGAAATATATTTATATAAGGAATAATTGCTTAGTACTACTAATATCCACGGCAATATCCGAGTCTCTACCCCAAACTTCTCCACCGGCCTCAGCGGGGGCTACCAGAGACTGGTGACAGGTCTCTACCCCGTGGGGATTTTCAAGTAAGACGAACCAAAGTCCAAACCGGAAAGGAGAAAATGCTCTTCCTGCATGTGTCGTGCCAAATGTCAGATAGGAGCAATAATCTATATGGGGTTTAGCTCAAGACCGGGTTTTCCTCTGTATTCGCCCCAGGATGACACCAACATCCATTACGTACAGAGCCAGTCCAAGTCGCTCGCCCAATGAGATCAATGGATCAGCATACAGACCCACAAGAAGTGGGCAGGATTAGGATAGGCGTCGATGTTCCCCATAGTAGGCCGCATGGTCGGGGCTTCAGTGCGGAACTGAGTGTCATAATGCAGCAGCGTTGACGCGAAAATCGTTTCCATCGCGTGGAAATTGCCATGTTTGGCTAGAATGGGGCTGCGCTGCCGACTTAGCACGGAAAATCGCGGGGTAGCGTTAACCGATAGCAGTATATTTCCCCATGCAGCAATCTACTTGTAATCTTCGATGGCTATTTAGCATTGTCAGTTTTGTGCATCCATTTGCTCCTCCCTCGTGTAAATAAACACTTCCTGAATACATACCGACGATATTTTCCGAATTAAAAAGAATAGACGGCAGTCAACAAAATGACAGCCGCTGAGATTCCGACGTGTCGTTGGGGCATCCTCAGTAAGTATTCTATTTGATCACGATGGCCCATGCACTACTTCTAACGTCATTACGTTTTAGCCGCTGGTCTCATCTGTTCATGGTTCGTGACGGATCTCGTCACACCCAGAGAAAATGCCAGGGTCAAGCATGTGATCCAGGCTATCGGTGCCTCGTCCGTAAAAAAAGGCCAGGATTTCGTTGATAAATTCATGAATAACGTCGATATCAAGCCCACACTTTACGGAAGCTATGAGGAGCTTTACAATGACCCCAACATTGACTGTATTTATATTGGCAGCCCGCATGGTTTCCACTACCGCGACTGCTTAGCGGCCATTAACGCCGGCAAAAACGTCCTATGTGAGAAGGCCTTCACCATCAACGCCCGAGAGGCCCGCGAAATCTTTGACGCCGCAAGGGTCAAGGGTGTCTACGTTGCGGAAGCCATGTGGTTGCGCCACCGGCCTATCATTGCGGAGATCAGAAAGCAGTTGTACGAATGCAAGGTAATTGGCGACGTAACCCGTGCCGTCTGCAACTTCCACACGTATTTCGACTTGGATGCCTTGCCTGAAACCTCGCGCATTAAGAACACGAGCCTAGGTGCTGGTGCCATGCTTGATATTGGGATATACGCCCTCAACTGGGCTATCTTGACTCTGGATCCCTCAGCGCCGGCCGCTGGTGGTGTGATGGCCGCACCGCAGAGCGACATTGGAAGCGAAAGGCCCAAGATCCTGGCTACCCAGTCATTTAAGGACGGTCTCGAAATTGGAACCAGTGCGATCCTACAATACCCAAGTAGCGGACGCCAGGGGGTTATCACGGCTACAATGACTTCACCAAGGGGGGGCACACATTGCTTTGCCACTATCGAGGGTAGCGAAGGGTTCATTGAAGTTGAAGGTCCATTTCCCTCGCATCCAACAGCCTTTATAGTGTACCCTCGCTGGTCAGCACCGACCAAACCTGAAGGCAAACGATACGAGTGGAGTTTGAAGCCCCACCAAGGCTTTCAGTTCGAGGCTGATAACACAGCACTGGATCTACAGGCTGGTCGCAAGGAGAGTGCCATTGTGCCATGGTCCGAGACGATTCACGTGATGGAGATTATGGATGAAATTCGACGACAGGGCGGTACAAAATATCCCCAAGACAATTGAGGTTATACGTGTAAGTAGCTTGAGATACAAATATAGTTGGGTTTGCCGCACCTTCCATGACTCTGGTAAATATTGAACGATAAGATAAAGACGACGAGTACATGTTCCCGTTGAGACTCTAGAAATTTGAGGCTTTCGTTTGTGTTTCATGGCCAATTTTCCTCACGTCAATTTTGTGTTATTTCGTGTATATAATGGCATTGTCTTATCTTCCAAGAGATTGAGATGAAATTAGTATTGGTTTATTACTAGTCAGGCGGTGCAAAAGAAGCATAACCAAAGCGAGATTTGGAGTCGGGTTTCAGCCTCCATTCACACGACAATGTCAAATTTTGAAGGTCAAATGTGCACGGAACAAATTGCCAACCTTATATTAGCCAATCTAGAAACTTTTCCCGCCGCCTTCGTGATCGGGGCGGAACTCCCAACTTGGGTTAGTGTTGCGACGCCCGACACTTGGTTGTGAGTTTCTCCACCGAAAACCTAGAAATGAACCACACGAGAGCGATCAAAGCCACCCAGTCTAATGTTGATGTATGATTTTCGCCTCGGTACTTGGTGTCCCAATTTTTGCAGGGTTCGTCCGCGTCGAAGGAGCCTGTGAAACTCAGCTCGACCGAGACGGATGTGGCCTGCGCTTCGCACAAGCTGACCGCTGGTTGCCTCATGGTGAAGCCATATCTCTGATAGATTCGAACGAAACATTATTGCTTCTGCGCAGATTCTGGTATTTCCGACTAGCCAAAATTTTCACTCATGTTCAGGTGAGTGAAACTAATAAAATTGGAATAAATGGACGCAGTTACACGGTCTAGTGAGTTAGGGAATGCAAGGGTTGTTGGTGATTCAGGCCTCAACGGAGAGCCTTGTGCTAAAAGAGGGCTGGCACCCTCATAAAACTCGGGATGCTGAATGAATAACTCCGGGTCAAGCTTGTATCTTGCGAGTCCATCTTCAATTTCCAGGTGTTTTGAGATGGCATGGCTGACACTGGGAGATGTGAAAATTTCCGAAAGGTTGGATGCTGGCAACGTAGCTGGCTGTTGGTTTTGACTCCAATCTATGCTCTCCATTGCCTGAACTAGATCAACGACTCTGATGTATACTTTGAGGGGAGGAGATCCTGCAACAAGGTCACTGAGCACAGTTTCAACAACGTATGCACTGACAATGTCGCTGACAACTTGGTCAATGCAAGGATTAGCGGCATGACAGCGGATTAGACAGTCCCGAACGGATGGGAAAGGAATCCAGTCGATAACAGCCGCGTGGCTGTATTGTAACTGGAGAAGGGTGGGTTGGTACTGCGGATCGAGGCGGTTGTAGGTCTCAGCACAAGGTCGAATTTTCCAAACAGTCATGTTGCGCGTGTGACGGAACCGTGTCTTGGCATACCATTGCATCGCATTGTGTCGGGCGACGGTATTGAATAAAGATAGAATAGAAGAAGTCGCAAGATATAGCCTAGGGAAGTGAGCTAATGAATCGAGTTTTCTGTTTCACGAGTTGGCATACAATGGCGTAGGTAATTGTGCATTTGTCACTTCTGTTCTGGCACTGAGCTCTTGTTGTATGAATTCGATATGGTCAGAAAATGGCGAGTTGGTTTCAACCCAGCGCTGGCCACGTGCTTGGCCCAGTTGCTGACAGGAGGAAAGCACCTCTTGGTACACACCCGGCCCCATTTGATAATCCAAGGACCATATGTCAGGCAATTGTTGCATTATGCCACATGAGGTTTGGAGATTAAAGTCGGCGGCCGGAAATAAAGCAGCGTTGGGTACATCCCTCTCGTCAGGTCGATCTTCAGCTCCCTCATTGTGCTAAGTCATCATTATTAGTACTACGAGAACGATTCATATGACGGGCGAGGTACCTGAATGGACGATTCCACGGTATTAGAGTTATCTACTGGCGTGGCAATGTCTGCCTCAATTGGTTGTTCGGGCGATTGTTCATCGGGAATGGGAGAGGGCTGGGAACTGCTTGTTGAGCCTTTACTTGCCAGAGTGACCGTCTTGCTCGACTTTGGAACTGTTGACAGCACCAGGGACTGTACATCAGCTAACAGACTATTGAGCTTTGCATGTGCAGCCGCAAGATCAGCCCGCAGCGCAGCATTTTCGTCTCTCACTTTCGCCAATGTCTCACTTTCGTTTGACTGATTCAGTTCTGCGCGTTCCCGTAGTTCTTGAATCAAAGTGGCCCTTCTGCGCCGAAATGCTTGCTGAGAGAGGCGATTACGTAGCTTCCTGTAATAAGCAAGGTATCAGCCATTGGCGATGGCATTTCGCACGGGTATGGCATGGAGAATACTTTATATCCTGAGACGCTGCAGCGTCGTTTAATCGCCCGCGCATGATGGCTGAAAATTAGCAGAGTTGTCTTGGAAACCTGGAAACCGGATAATGCCAGGGAACTTAGTGGTAAGTCAATCAGAAATGATGGTGGAGCGGGAGGGGGAAAAACGGACATGGTGCAAAGAAAAGTGCAGGGGTGGAGAAATAACAAATTGACTAAGCTAGTTGGCGGTTACCCTCTAACCCCGCCACAGCCGGGTTCAGGTTGGAGTCGCCCCAAGCCGCTGTGTTAGCTGCGAGTTCGTTTTCAAGCGCAATTAATTGTCTCAGACCATCTCCCATCTCCTCCGTGGCTACTGTAGACAAGCCCTTCAGCGGTCGCCTTGGGGGGCCCCCATATCCAAAAAAGCTGTTCAGCGCTGCCTTTGTTCCCTGAATACCCCTTGCCGTGTGCTCATAATCGCCCTGAGCCAACAACACCTGCAATTTTTGAGCCTCGCTCACTTTTCCTTGCTGCAAAAGCTCCAAAATCCTGACACAAGTTCGGGGCGTGACATTTGCACCGCCGGCAATGACCCCAGTGGCACCCGCGATGAGGGCGGGCAAGATAAAATCTGCAAGGCCTCCAAAGGTTGCATACGGCTTAGGGGACGATTTCATGGCGCTAGAAACTCTACTCAATTTCCCCGTGTCGCCACAGGTGAACTTGGTTCCAACAATATTTGTGTGCTGTGAAACTCGAGCCAAAAGGCCCGAATCCATCTCGATGCTGGCAGAGACGGCTGGGTAGCTATATAAGATGACGGGAATTGGCGATTGATCAGCAACATCATTGAAAAAACCCTCAATGACATCTGTCGTCATTCCACTTCGGAAGTAACAAGGAGGAAGAATCAGGGCGTAGTCGCTTCCCGCCAGGCTAGCTTCACGGCACAGATTGACCGTTCCCCGCACTGATTGTTCAGAGCATCCGGTGATGATAGGAGTTTGGCATTGTCCCAGATCATCCAAAGCAGATCGAGTTTCGCGGATAACCGTGTTACGCTCTTCAATGGATAAATGAGGCGCTTCGCCATTGGATCCCATAACCACGAAACCCACGATGCCCGACTTAGAAAGCCGAATGGTATGCTTGCGCTGGGTTTCTAGGTCAAGGTCTTCAGTCAAAGGTTGGAAG
This sequence comes from Calonectria multiphialidica, assembly GCA_020623665.1. Taxonomy (NCBI): domain Eukaryota; kingdom Fungi; phylum Ascomycota; class Sordariomycetes; order Hypocreales; family Nectriaceae; genus Calonectria; species Calonectria multiphialidica. Next base: position 283,741 of record JAHVYC010000001.1, read on the forward strand.
AAAGTCATACTGGCAGCATAAATGCCAGGAAGCAATGGTCGCTTTGTTGACGCCATGTTTTTTTCCTTCTGTGTCATATAGTAATGAAGCGATTAAGGCTAGTGATTCGTTAATGTGAATGTGCAAGTCAAATGGGTTGGGTTTGGTGACCTGGAAACCGTGATCGTTTACCTTTAAATAATTGTGACTAGATGCATTTGATAGGGAATGGGTAATTAATGGCACGACTCTAATTCGATTTTGGACTTCTGAATATTTCGGGACTGAAATTTGGTATGGTAGGAATTACGTCAAGAGTTCATTACGTACTGTGTTTTGGGGGAAAATAAAGAAAAGTGGAGAAGTTTACCTTCGACCAAAATTGATCATGTTGGCAAGACGTAATTATTCTTTCATGAAGTAGTTCGGAATTTGACGCATCGGGTTACCTCTATAAGACGAATGTGCCATCCAAGGGGAAGTTACTAATACTAAAATTCATGAGTTCCAGCCACCACCTTTTCTTATCAACCGCATGAGATGGCTCTTTCTACCCGCGGCCAAGCAGCCGAGAAAACAAGTGGTGGTTTGCATATTTGGAAGGCCGTGGGGGATCTTTACCACCCTACCGACAATCCTTCAGGCTATGCAACGTTGGGCGTGGCAGAAAACACACTCATGGCCGAAGAACTCTCGGAACATGTGCACAGAAATTTCCAACTGCTAAACCATGCCTTCACCTACGGTGATGGCATGACTGGAACCAAGAGGATCAAGGCGGCCATGGCAAAGTTCCTCAACAAACATTTAAGTCCTGCAATACCGCTGGAGCCAGCCCATTTCAGTATTACCAATGGATGTAGCTCTGCAGTCGAGCATCTTGCTTGGGCCACAGCAAATCCCGGTGATGCATTCTTGCTTGGCCGACCTTATTACAATACTTTTGTGCCTGACCTTATCTTGCGGACTGGTTGCAAGGTCATCCCGGTGGATTTCTTCGACTCCGACCCTCTGGACTCGAACTCCGTCTCCTATTATGAATCTACACTAAAGTCCGTCATAAAGAGCGGACAACGCGTTGCCGGCCTGGTTATTTCCAATCCCCACAACCCTCTGGGCAGATGCTACCCCCGCAAAGCCTTGGAAGGCTACATGGGTCTTTGTGCCAAGTACGGACTGCACTTCATAAGTGACGAGATTTATGCGTTATCTGTCTGGCAGAATAGGGTTGATCAAGGAGCGCCAGCACCGTTCGTGTCTTGTCTTTCGCTCCAAACTCTGGGAATACTCCCTGCGGCTCAACTTCATGCCATTTGGGGCATGTCAAAGGACTTCGGGGCCAATGGTCTCCGCATAGGCGCCATAATCTCTCAGTCCAACCCATCTTTACATGCTGCATTAGTGTCGGTGGCTCTATATAGCTCTCCTTCATCCGCTTCTGACCACATAGCGGCCAATTTACTTGAAGACGAGAAATGGGCGGAGTCTTTCATAGCAACTAACAAGGCAAGACTCGCCGAAAGGCACGAGTTTGTTGTGCGCTGGGCTAACTTCAATGGTATCCCATATGCTGCGGGCAATAATGCAACTTTCTTCCTCTGGGTAGATCTTGGAAGCGCCTACAAAAGACATAACCCTGAAATTGCCGACGAACATTTGGATGATATCTTGATCAGCCTGTTCTTGACAAATAGGGTATACATCTCTGCTGGAAAGGATTTTGGGTCCGAACATCCAGGGTGGTTTCGTATTGTATTTGCCCAGGATGAAACTCTCTTGAAAGTAGGGCTAGATAGAGTAGCTGCTGTATTGAAGCCGTCAAATTTAACCTAGTCATCACAGCATCTGTTTATACCTTTTATTACCACTGGGTGGATTCAAGAAGATGAACCTTTTTTACAAATGAAAAAAATGGAGACCAGGAAGAATCACGTGCAGGTAATGATCGCCGCCATCATCGTCATAATGTCATCAGACCTATTTTAGTCGCATCCGGTTTTGTCAAAATATCAAATCTTGGGTTTTACACATAAACACATGTACTGGATTTAACAAGGGGTTAATATGGATAAAAAATACGTCACACTACAACCCAAAACTACCTCTACAAATACCGACAGGGACAGCGTGCCTGTGCCCGGAAGGCCCATTTTCAAGCGACCTCGGACTGGTGTATCAATTGCATGCGATAATTGCCGTCAGAGGAAAGTTCGGGTACGTGTTACGGTGTGTAACAAATAGCGTGGGGCATACTGACTACAATAGTGCGATGGCCTACAACCAACTTGCTCAACATGCCAAACAAGGAATAGCCCATGCACATACCCAGAGAAGAATTTAATTAAAAAAGAGGCAGATCAGAGAATCCTGGACGTTATACGTATCCTTGCTACAATGCCTAAGAATGAGGCCTTACGAATACTATCTGTTCTCAAAGACCAGACTGATGTGACAGTAGTGCTATCGATGCTCAGAGGCGGCATGCAGAACAAACAGAGGCCGTCAGATATAGAAACCGCTTCCTCCATTATTAATTGTAGCTTTGAATCTTTGGAATTATATGCACAGTATCCAATGGTCTTTCCTGCATTGCTTTCTACGGGCATTGAGCTCCTGAGCAATGACAAGTACCATGGACTTACAGTCTCAAGAGGAGGAACGAGGAGTTCCCTCAAGTAAGCAACTGGTTATTTTTAAGTGAATATATTCTAATAGATTATTAGATATAAGCTTCCAGCCCAACAGAGCTTACTGTGGTCGCAAGTAAACCATCGCATTGTACCGGAAAGAACCAGCGCCTCTGGGCGAGATAATATGCCATCCTCGGGGAGGCTTTGCGACTCTCGCCTGTCCGATTTAAGAATTGGATTTTGGATCACCGTTGATATCAGCAACGACCTGGCAGCCCGTGCCATATCCTTATATTTGGAAACAGACCACCCTTTGTTGGGTCATTTTGAGCCTAATCTATTTGTCGCTGATCTTATTGCTCAGAGGAATGAATTCTGCTCTTCAGTTTTGGTCAACGCGCTATTGTACTGGGCCTCTGTAAGTCTTATCCAATATTCAGGTAGCAGCTTCTGATAACCAACTCCAGCAAATGTACACTGCAATTGATTCTCAGATAAACACATATGTTGATAGCTTCCGCCTTGAGACTGAAAGATTGTGGGAGTCTGAACAAGAACATGATTGTATTCTTAATATGGCTGCTGCTCAATTTCTAAGCCTATCATATGTCGGCCAAGGCAAAGACCACGCTGTATTGTCTTATCTTTCTCAGGCATGCAATATGGGGATTCGAATGAAGTTATTTGGGATTGAGGAAGCCCCTCTGAGTAAAGCAGAGATGATCGAGAAACTAGGGGTGACCACTGCTCGTGCGTACATGCACACTGCGTGGGGGGTATATAACTGGATAATGTAAGTTTCCCACCCATGCGCGTTAATGGTTTCAGCAATTAATTTCATATATCAAACATTAAGCCTTATTTCGGTCTTCTATCACCAACCAGGCATAGCGTGTCCGAGATATCCACCACTTTTGCCAATACCCAGCAGCGAGGCTGAAATTGCCAACGAGCGCTCTAGCGGGCACGCGATTACACGCAGTTCATCGCCCTCCTGGCCAGAGTATATGGGACATACCTTCCCACATCTGTGCGAATTTTGGCGCATTATGCATGAAGTTGCCTTGGTATACTATATGGAGTGCACAGTTCCCCTGCGTAGTCGAGTGGACCTTCAATTTGCTGAGTACAAGTTTCGCGAGCTACTGGCATGGAGTGATAATCTACCTCTCTCACTTTCCAGGCAAGAGCACTGCCCACATCATGTCATGGTATTACAGTAAGCCCCGCAAATACCTATTTCCAGTCACCATGCAGTACCTCAATTCTAGAAAGGCTAACCATAATTCAAGCCTTTGGTTCCATTCGGCGGTTCTTGATATATTTCGGCCATGCCTTTCGAATCACCCTTCAGTATCTAAGCATTATTTACGTACTTTTTCCAGGAGTGGAAGCACTCCTGATGAGGTTTATGCGGCTTCGGTCTCCCAGCTTATACACCTCATCATTAAATACCGAATGGATTATCAGTCTTCGGCATATACTATCCTTTGGCACACAGCTCTCACCTACGCCGCAAATGCGGTGCTTCAAGATATGCAGCAGGAAGGCTGGTTTTCTTGTTTCCTACTTTGTCTATATGGATATGAAGGCTTGAGTCGATCTTGGCGTGTTGTTGAGGCCATTATCAAAGGTCTCCTGTCAATGGCTTTACGAGATGGAGGCATGTCTAGCGGAGTTGCATGTGGTGTATTGCGTGACTTGGAAAAGGTTTGTCACTCAGCTACTGTTCCAAGTGAAACCCGTACGACCTTCATGATGGACTTGAACCTGGCAATGACAAATATGACTTCCGCTACAGTTGAGAAGCTTGCAGGCAGCCTTAGAGAGAATGCATTGTTCAAAGATCTAACTACTTTATTTGATAGCCCAGGGCCGCCTGAGCCGCAATAAAGCACGTATGGATTTCTTGGTTCTAGGGTTCCGCTGTAAATAATATATTTTATCAAAAAGGTAGAGGAATTCTGAGATCATAGAATCACACTATCTCTTGCCTTTGGGGTATATGTTTAATGGATGTTCTTATTCATTTCCTGCTGCGTTCAATAATTGTCCCGGAGATCATGTCTAAATTTAAAGTGTATTGGTGGCCAAAGACAACTAGGAAATATTTACTATCGAAACCAATCTAAGACATTCTAAAAAGGAATGGGGACTATGTATCTAACAGTTCTAAAAGTTTCTCACCAAACTATACAAGATGAAAGTTGATCTGGAACCAACACTTCACTGAAATTCCGATATCTTCCAGTTCTCTTGGCAATGACCGCCGTCAAAGTTGTCTGCACAGGAGGGCGCGTCCCTAGACACCTTTTTATACATCGGCAAAGAGAAGTAGCATCTTGGTACTTTCCCCCAGGTAATATCGCTTGTGTCAACGTCGTTATTGTCTCCTCCATTGAGGAAACAGTCAATAATGGTGTTGTAGAACATTTCCCGGTTGCCAAGTCTGTACTTCGCCATGTTGCTATAGACATCCTCGCCAACACCATCCCAGACAGAGCCTCGCTTTCTCATGATGTAGAAGCAGTACTCTTCGTTGTCACGGACCTTCAACCACTGTCGGCCAGTTGCATAGCCACAGCTTTCCCTTGTGCGTACGCCGTCAGTTGCATCAGCCATCAATACGAGATTAGCAGCTATCATAACCTGGTTGGCCGCCTTTGCCTGGATATTATTGCCAATGGAGTCAATGACTGCGCTGACAGCTTTGGAATCGTCATTGAGTAGAAACCAACCACCGTTGAAAAACTTGGCGACTTTGGACTTATAAGTATCCCACTTAGGAGCTGGTAGAGAGTCGTAATCGGCATCACTCTCACCGCCACCTGTGGCAATTCGGAGGACTCTTTCCAGGGATGAAATGGATGCGTTGAATATGCTTCCAAGACCCTTTTCAATAGTGCTTGTATCAATAGAGTCATCGGGTAAATTGTCTGCCATGGTGTCAAAGACGTCGCCCAGGAGATCGAAGCCCATCGAAACACCCTCACCCTATCGCAGCACCTTTTGTTAGAGGTTTAGAAACGTTTTGCTGAAATTGACACTCACCACTCCAGGGATAAGACCTCCGATTGCACTGCCCATACCAGTGGCCGCAGATAGCCAGCCCAGCATGTCGGCATCGCTAATCTTATCTTCACCTTTAAATTCTTCAACCATCTGCCCGATTCCCAAATCGGCAATCATAGTTTGTTTAGTAAGTTGGTCCTTGAACACAGCAAATTTATCATGAGCGCCCTTGACAGCTTGGAAGATCCAGTACGAGTTTTTCTGTATCGGACTTTTTCCATATTTGTTGAAGTAATCCGTGCACGATAAGCCTCCCATAGGATCGCAATCGTCGGGAATTATACCGCAGCTAGCAACAGTTGACTTTCCGTCAGTGCCACCTTGGACCATGTCTTCCAGATTCTTTGTCCAATTGTGTTGGTGCTCTGCGGAGCGATTTGAATTCGTCAGTAATCAAGCACTCATTACATTGACAAATATGGGGAAAGGTCTCATCAAACTCACCCCATTGGGCTGTAATAAAGAGATCAAGATCTCCTCCAGCACCAGTCTTTTCCCAAAGGTCATCGGCTCCCTGAGGCGTGGCCAGATCCCAACCTTGACAGAGCGTCTTAGGTGAAGCATAAACATCTGCCCTCTTGCCAAAGAGTGGCGACGCTGTTGCCGAGAGCGCTAGGCTCAGGAGAGTAATGGAATACTTCATGGTCAGGAGTGGCGAGCTGTCCCGGGGCAGTTTTGAGATAAGAGTAGACAGGGCAAGGGCACGGTTCTGAAATAGCAAATGTTGGCTTTGTCTGCTTAGGTTGTTGTTTTAAGGAAGAGGAGAAGACTGTTGATGGTAAAGTATGGGCTCATAGCACGGGAATGGACTGTTTATTTATACATCTTGTTCCAACACACAGCCTACGAAGCCCTCAGACCTAGATACTTTCATTGAACGGCAATCTCCATATTTGGACGCTACCGTAGGCTTAACACGATCAGCTTACAGAAGTTCAATGACCATACTATCTGACAAAATGGCAATAGAGCCGATGTCCGAATGCTTCATAAACGGAAGCGGAATGGTTTGGAGCCATACAGGATCCTTCTGAGCCGCGCCGAATCCAAGCCCCCTCAGCGGCTCCACTATTTGCTTATCCCCATCATATTGCCGACATCTTTCTCAACCAAGCTAGCCACTGTAATCATTCAGTGCTGAACTTGTGAGCTTTTGGAGACGATATTTTTCCTATCTATGACATCAGAAAAATGTCTTTCTTTGAACCAAATCCGATACTAATCTCTATTTGATATATATTTCTCATTAAATTTAAATCGAACAGAAACTTGCCATGATGATGGCCTTGTGAAGCGACAAATCACTTGTGAATAAGTGGGCTGACCGTCAAGAGCACTGTGCCTCACCAGCAACGCAAAATTGGAAGGTGATTGAACTTGGGAACTTCTGGGATAGCTGGTGTGGCTATCACTCCTCGTATTCAGTTGGCGACTAGCGCGCTTCTGCAAAGCCCACGTTTTTCAACAAGCTCTTCAAGCATATTTTTAGACATCAAACCTGCGGTAAAATGCTAACCGCTCGGAAACATCCGACGTTCTAATATCTGACCTAATTTCGACCACAGCCTTATTGGGGCATACCGGCCATTGCTTGAATAGGATGCGTATGTGGGTCATTATCAGACCCCCAGCTAATATAACCCTTTTGGCAATCTCCGGCGCATTTCCTCGAGTGAGTAGCATATCAGGCCACAGAAGGAGCCTTAACCTAAAGCAGAGAGTAGTGAGAAAGCATGAGCTAAAAATAGGGATTTGTGTCACGAAAAGAAAGCATTTAAAATGCCGATATATAAGATGACCGGCAATTTGGGGGCATGGTTAGGTTACAATCAGCAGCTCACTTTGACCTCGAGAACTAGTTGATCCATGTCATAGACTCGCATCGCTTTGAAACAGATTCTCAATATTTGAAGGGACAGATATTATATATATATCCAGCAGTAAGTCAGAAAAGAGTCGGTCTGCCAGACCCGTTGATATTGAGAGAGGGGAAACCCGCAAAAGGACTGGACTGATATGACGAGGCCCGTGATAAAAAAGAAGACCACCTTAAACAGTGTTAAAGTGGGAGTTGAAAATATAAATAGTTTAACGTCTTTATTAATAAACATTATATCCTGTCCGCCGATAGTGAGTCTCACTAATAAAAGGTAAGATTGAGATCCATGTTCTCACTCTGATCTAGTTTCTTCTTCGCAAAGGAACGTTTTTGCATTGGCCATAAATGACGATGGCAAATAGTTGATGTTGATGTCTGTCGCTAAATACGGTAGCCCAAAATTGCACTCATCGTATTCAACCGTTTGCATAGAACCGATGCAGACGTAAAAGAAGACAAAAATTCGCCCGTATTGGCTACAATGGTTGATAATTAAAGTTTAGCCAAAATTCGTTGACGATGTATAGAATCTTGAAACAACCACTACTCGTATCTGCGTATGAGCTATCCACCGTGGCGGGGGCTGTCGGAAATAGCTAGTCGAGCCTCCTACTTGTTTTTAACCAATCATAAATAGAGTTAATATTTCAATGCTTTATTCTTTTTAATATTTTTTAATGAATTCAACATATTAATGATGAGTATCGGCGTAGTCACCGATCGCCTTGACGATGTTGCAAAGCTTCCGCGGAGTTTAGTCAACATTTATGTGTCAAACGCCCCACCCACCATTTCCCATTCGTTTAACAACCAGTCGCCGAGCTTTCGTACTAATCAAATATTGGACAAACAAACCGTCAACGATTTCAAGGGGAAATTTTAATATGGTGTTTTATGGCACAACGAGGCTGACGTCATCGCCAAGAACGCCGCTCTGTCGCGCCATACAGTTTTAGCGTGGAATCGTTGCCAGACCTTGTAGCGAGCCAAGGGATGACAAAGAAATGTGTAGAAGAGATCCAACACATATAATATTCGGACATTGACGGCTTCCGTGAGCCCGGTCCCCTTTCTTATAAGACTCGATTTCTTCAACACATCACATAGATCATCATTCAGCAGTGTTTTTCTGTTCACATATCCAACTATTTTTATCCTTACTATCCATCAAACAATATGAGTGGTCTATCAGGCTTGCGAGTCATCGTCGCCGGAGGCGCAACTGGCATTGGAGCTGCCACGGCGAGAATGCTGGGGAGCCGAGGTGCCAATGTTGTGGTCGGCGATATCAACGCGACAGGCGCTAAACTTGTGGCTGAAGAGATTGTGGCTTCAGGAGGAAACGCCACTGCTGTGAAGTTTGATCTTTCACAGGAAGACAGCATTGAGGCTCTCATCAATGGCGGCGTCAAGACCCTTGGGGGGTTGGATGGACTTGTCAATATGGCGGCTGATGTCCGTCCAGAAACGCTTGGGAATGACGTTAGTGTGGCTGAGATGGATGCCGAAATTTGGCGTCGAACGTTGAACGTCAACCTCATTGGATATGGGCTGACCACCAAACACGCGCTCCCACATTTGCTCAAAAACGGACACGGCAGTATCGTCAACATTTCGTCCATCGGGGCCTACGCAGCAGAGCCCCTGAGGCCAGCTTATGCATCGTCAAAGGCCGGAATCCATGCCCTCACCCGCCACACAGCACGAACTTGGGGTCCTCAAAATGTACGAACCAACGCCATCGCGGTCGGTCCAATTGAGACACCACAATTGGTGAAATCGATAGCCGAAGATGTCAACCTTCAGAACGCCATGAAGCAGATTCCACTCCAGCGAATGGGCAAGCCAGATGAGATCGCATCGTTGATTCTGTTTCTCCTTTCCCAGGATGCTTCATATGTAACTGGGCAAGTCTGGGCCGTTAACGGTGGTTCCCACCTCCGAGAATAAATTCCTACTGCACTTGAAAGAGCAGGAAGACACTAAATAATCAGGAGGCCTAGGGCTTGGGGGCGCATACTATGTGAGGCTTATATGAAGGGCACCATTGGTTGAACAGTATCTAGTTCCTATATCTCATATCAATGCAATTCAATCAAACCCATATAAATCAAATAGCCCCTTTTCCGTACTTTATTCTTAATTACATAGATTGCATGTTGGAAAGTCTCTATACCACGCCGGCTAGACACCCAGACCGTACCGTTTGTTCCCACTACCGGCATTTGGCTCCTCATCGTCAACGGTTTTTGAATCCTCGGACGTGATGATCCCAACTGGATCTTCAACTTGTGGACTAAAAACAGTTAGTCAAATTCTGCATTGAAAATAAAAGTCTTTACGTACTCTTTTCTCTTAAGATACTGGTTCAGAATGTGCGTAGCAATTACCAGCGTAATGGCGCATCCCAGAGTGAATGAGAATCCCTTGACGAACCGAGGAGCCTCAACAGTCTTGTAAACCAAGAGAGGTGTCCAGGCAGTTGAGGACTGGGCTATGGCATTGATCAAAACGAGGGTAAAGGACCTCTCGGCTGGTGACGTCCGTAGCTGGGTGTTTACCCATCCATGCAGCGCCGGCGCCATAGAATTTGCTGAGTAAATTGTCATAAATGCAAACCATTTTGCGGACTCAGGAACATCCCAGATGATCAGAATTATGAGACCGAGGATGTTCCAGGTGTAGGCCATTGTGATGGCCCATGCCGGGCCAAGGACAAGGTCGGACGCAAAGGAAACAAATAAGACGTAGAAAATACCCAATGCCGGGGCAATTGTGCCCAGTTCATTGACTTTAGCAGCAGAGTATCGGCCCAGAGACTTGATCCACAGCAAGTAACTGCCGGAGCTGGTGTGTAACTGCGAGTTCCAGAATAAGACATCGATCACAATGACGGTCCAGAATTGGGGCTTCATTATAATCCTCTTGAGGTTTCCAAACTTTAATTTGCCCTCTGAAATATGGCCTGCGCGGCCTAATCTCTCGGTAGTAAGGTCAACGTCCTCGTGGTTGACGCAGATATGGTTTGGTTGATCCGGTGTTCCGGGAAGAACAAAGAACCCAGCAATTCCAATCGGAATCGTAATGATGGCGCAGATGATGTACATCCACCGCCAGCCCTCGAGTCCGTTAACACCGTCCAAGCGGGCGGAAGCACCAGCTTGAATGAGCCCGGCCGTAAGAGTACCGAGATAAAGCCCAACGTAGAAAAAGCCCCCACGTCTCGCTAGCTCATCTCCACGATACCAAGCACCTAAATCAAACCAATTAGAAGTGGGATCCAATAATATCTGACTGGGACCAACCGAGGACGTAATTAACGGCAGGGAAGAATGCAGCCTAAACAAGGGTGTCGTATCAGTAAAGAAAAGGCCCAAAAAACCTAAAGCGAGAGAGTGGCGCCACCAACCTCAAACCAGCCCACAAGAAATCGATACGTAGCGAGCTCCGCAAATCCCGTGACACGATACTGTAGCAAGGTGAAAACACCCCAAAGCACATCAAGAGTTGGGATGAGCCAATGGAGTGGGATGTAGGTGAGCAGAAACATGAGTGGGATCTGTCCAGTCACGGCGCCCACAACATAAAATACCTGCAGCTCGACCAGTTCATTTCCATGAAATCCCAGGTCCTCCTTCATTCCTGAGACGTAGGCATTGTCTGAGTAAAAGCATCAACATTGTGCAATCAGGGACACATAGAATAGCGGACTGACTGAGGTTCGACTGGTCCATGTACTTGACCCAGTACGCCAAAACAGAGTAAGGTACAATCAGCAGATCGAGTTTGGTAATGAGTCGCCGCTCTCTAGCGGAATCCGATGTGGCAAACCATTGAAACCAGCCACCTCGAGAGTCGCCAGCCATTTTCAGTATTGAGCTTTGTGATGCAAACTTCCCAGTTCAGTTTCTCCTACCACTGACGAGGAGTAAAACCTCCCTAGGAACACAGAGCTTTAAGTAGCCCGCCATAACATCCATTACGAGAATTCATTCTCGGCCCAGTAAACCTTCCTACTTGCAAGACCAGCATGAACCAGTTGGTCTAAGCTAAACTACGCAGTCGTAGCGTACAGTCTAAGTGGTTGAAATGGTATATGCTTAGATATAAGCTACAATTGCATCATAGCTGGCCTGTCTGATGCAACAACTTGACAGCATTAATTCTCCGCATCGTGGATCCCGACTCCAATGATAAAACTCTAATCGTGCCCTATCTTTGAGCCGCAACAGCCTTGCAGGTGACGAAGCGCAGAAATATCCATGGCTGGAGGGGCCACGTGCTGCGGATCCGCATCGCGGCTCCGGTGAATTTGTTGCGTTGACCCCTGCAGGGGCGGCACATATGGAACTTCGAGAACATCGGAGGCTGTCCGGGGCCTACTGGAGCGGGACGATCTCGGCCATTAATGTCTCTGAACGATGGCGTGCTTGGCCAATGGCTTGTCTAAGTGATGGAATTGGTTTTATCTGTCTGTACCAGCAGCAAAAAGGGCAGAGATTTTAATCTCATGCTACTTTAAGTTTGATAAAATTGCAATAAAAAAGACGGGGGAGACGAACAGCCGCAGGCGTCAAAGTGTGGCTCAGTTCAGGAGCGAAGACCAGTTGGTGCTTCCAAGTCTACGCTGAGTGGGTTTCCAGCACCTATCAGCAATTGTAGTACCTTGGAGCAAATCTCAACAATGTTTCTACACTCCGTTGAAGATACAAGCTTCCAGGTTTGAGATGCGGTTCTGAACGGAAATTCCACATGGAAGGCCACCGTTCAAGAGAAACTCTGCCGCCAAAGAGGCGAAGGAACTATACACTACCTTGACAACCGCTCTCGCTAAAAGTCGTGGCTCCGATCAAACTCATAAAACCCTTATCAAATCCGGTACCAGCCTAAAATTCTCATCGGATGTCACTTTCGCTATGATCATGTTTAGCAGCTGTTATCCCACGGAGTATGCCTCATCTTCAATCACATCTGTGTTGGAATTGCGGTATACATGGCTACCCTCTCGCCAATCGGATGATGAATAGTGTTTAACGGCAACAGATCATCAATGCATTAGTCGTGACACACTTGGCGCTGGTCGGGAGTATTATGCGCAGTATGGGCGCCTAGTGAACAACTTCTTGCTGAGAGGCCTTGTACCCCGAGTCCCCTAGACCTTCACACCAACCATCAAACAATTCCAACACATCATGATATTTAGGAATCGCATGCGAATTGCAGACTTTGTATCCCACGATAACAAAAATATTGCCACCGTCCTACAGCTTGTCCCGCAATTTCCCGGGATGATCGATGGAGTGAAAGATGACTTGTCGTCCGGTTGGCCATTGGTACAAGTGGGCCACATGGACTTATTTATCAGGTAATTGAAGCACCTCTTCATTTGTGGCCATACTCCTCGGTACTTGTTAGCTGTACTTACTATCCGGTATAGTTTGCGGCATTCAAGTCAGGTCCGCGGTCGACCGTTCCCCATCAGCACGGAGCCGATCAATTGCCGTCCATCTTCGTTCTGCGAGGATGATACTCCGCTGTATCATGCGAATAAAAAATTATTAATTCCAAACGCTAGGTCTAAAAATCCATTTTAAGTATCGTGGTTCGAACCATGCTTCGAGGGGACAGGGATTTAGATGCGAAAGGCTGGCAGGCAACCATTGACAGAAGAGTGCGTGAGTGTGATAAATGGACTCGCGGGCTGTGTCCTGGATTTTGGGGAGTATGATCCCGTGTGCCGGCGGCCATGGAGGTAGCACCACTCTGTGTTCGGATTCTACAACATGTCTCACAGCTTATTCCAGCACCCAGATAGTGAATATATACTCCACACCATTGTGGGTGGATTTTGAGGTTTTTAGTGGGTGAGTGCAAGCATTTTGGGTGGACATTGACGGAGCTGTAAGGCGCAGCTATCCATAGACATCTTGGGAATCGCTCGGGTCATGTAGCAATTAGTGGCGGATTTGTTCTTTGATGCTTCGGTCTCTACCACTCTGTGCAACACAGATTGTCCCATTTTAGGATATCCAATCAATTTTGCTTGTGCCATTGGCTCAAAGCATGGGGAGGTAATAATCGCTGAAATTGGGAGTCGCACGGTAGATCCATTCACGGATAGACGAAAATTACAGAGGTCGCGGTATTACAATGTAGTAGCGAAAAGACATGTGGTGGTAATTTTGCATATAGCAATGCTTGATTGGATGCATTTTCATGGACTAAGGAGATATCTGGAGTCCTGGGTTGAGAGAACTCGACAAAAATATTCTAGCCAAGGCACATGTGATTGGTAATCGGCAGGTAACGATTCGGCGATATTTCGAGTCCAAGATATGACTGTGGTCTTGCGGCCAGGGGACTTGGGCTCGTCTGCGGGGGAAAGAATCGAACGTCCAAGAATATAGTCCAGCAGGAACATGTGAATAATAAGCAGCTGGCCCACATGGTTTTCCGGGTCGATAAAGGATTGAAAATCTTCGGTATTCATGAAACTCGGCATCATGAACAAGTCGACAAATTCTCGCCAAGCTATAACAACAGGTGACTTGTTAACTGGGGCCATGAAATATTTTTTTAGCGAGTATTTATGACTAACCTCCAAATGGTGAAGTGGGGACAATCAGGATTGTTTTCAGTAATGATTGATAATAACTCCGCTCATGGGGCTTCCGGCAGAGGGGCTCAAGAGCCAAGACAGATGCCTGAAAGCCTGCAATGAGATCCGAATCCTTCGGTTGGTCGTTGATCATGTTGCTCAGAGTCTCAATGTGGCCCTCTGCAGAGAAAGCTCTGAAGACAGAGCGGCCGTAGTCTGGGATGATAGTTCTTGAGATCAAGTTTGCTCCTCTCGTCATGACAAGGTATTCAGTCATGCCGTCGGGCATAAGCGAAGACTGTGCAATGACACACACCATTGCGGCGAAGAGAGCGTCGGCCTGGCCCAGCGACTTCTTTGCGGGATCAGCCAACTGCTCGTTGATGAGGCGGATGGCCTTGACGCGGTGCTGGAGTGCCTGAGCCGTGTAATTGCCGGTTCCATTTTGGGCAAGATGTGAGGCGCCAAGGCCCAGGGCTGCATGTGCTAAGTAGTCATACTGCGAGTTGTCAGTAAGTGTCATGTCATCTTATTTCATCCTGCTCGTGTCATGAGTGTGAAGCATGAGCATGAGCAAGAGCAAGAGCATGAAGGTCACCTACGCGATGGCTCATGGCGGCGCATTGCGACCAGACATCGTCGCCCCGGAGCGGCAGGCTGGGGTAGGCAACAGTGAGGAACTGGAAGTGAAAGCGCAAGTCCTCCAGAGCCAGAGTCGTCCCCATGGTGGGTCGGGGAGCGTCGGCGGTGACGGCGGGGACAGCGTCAGACCCGCGCGACGGGTATTGACACGACAGGCCGAGTCGAATGCATGGCGCGCATGACGGCCGGCGCTCGTCGCACTTGACACGCCTCCGCTTGCAGCTGAAGCATCCGAGCCGCGACTTGGCGTGCACTCTACGCGCCGGCCGCCTCTGCACGACAGCGACCGCGACAGTGCTCTCCTGGGGCGAGCCGGAGCTGGAGCTTGAGCTCGAGCTCGAACTGGAGCTCGAACCGGAACCGGGGCCGGGGCCGGGGCTTGACGTCGCCGAGCCGTCCTCTGTCTTGTCTGCCTTGGTGCGCATCGGCGGCGTGGGTCGTCGGTGAGCACGCCGCGGTCAAGGTGGCATTCTTCGTGGGGAAGCGTCGAGCGCGTGGACACTACCAGGCTGGTCTGACCGGGTCAAGCACAAAGGCCTCGCGGTCGGCATCTGACGTAGAGGGCGCCGAGATGGAAGCCCCTGCACGATGGTTTGCCTGCGACTGACTGGCCTGGTTGCTAAGGTCACGTGGTTAGTCCGCGAGCGGCAAGGATCAACTGGGCTGCCGAAGCATGCGACCGGGTGATTGAGCCAAATACCTGGGAGACAGGGAAGGCAGCTGGTCGTTTGGACAGGCAGTGAAACCTCCTTCTCACGATCATCGTGTCTCTACCTCTGCCTCCGCCTCTGCGCCAAATTTCTATGGGCCAATGAGAAAAGGTAAGCTCAGCCGTTGGTTGGCGACCTTTTATTCACTGCACGTTGACAACCATTTGCATTCCGACCTCCAAACTGGGAGTACCCCGCTCACCTAATGCACAAGTACATTTTTGTCAAAACAAACACGCTCTATCCAACATGGCACAGTCAAACGGGAAAATTGCAGTCTTAATGGCTATTTATTAATGGATATTTGATAAGAAAAAACCAACAAGCCTTTCTTACTTTGGCCGTAGCTATGCCAAACGCCGCCTTGTCTCTTTCAACGTAGGGTAACCATCTCAACCTGCAAGGAATAATCTACCTGCGCCACGCCACACAACAAGGTGAAAAGTCAATGAGAGATTCAGGGTTGACTTGCCAAACACACTCTACAAGTGTCCCCCTATCCGGGAAAAACTTCCGTGAACTATCCATAGATCATGATCCTTCGAAGGATCACCTGCCCCAGAGTTGTTATTCCCGAGCTTGTGTCTAAGCCCCGAGATAGACCATAATTTCCCGAAGTTGCTCTCCCGTAATTTGGAAACGAGAAAAAGCAATGATGAAATAAATCATGTTGTGCAAAAATCTACTTCCAGCTGACACAATTTCTGGCTCGGTTTACACATTAAGAATTTCTATCACGAGCCCTTGCCACTAATCATATACTTAGTCATTGGTCACTTTTCCGTTAGATCTCTGCAAGAAGTACATCGGTTTACGTCCTAATTTATGCCGACAGGGCCATTCTTATCGGGGTTAATTCTGACTCCACATGCCGATCTAGACTCCGGGACGGAGGAATGTTCCGAATTTCTGACTCACGTCCATGAACTGCACCATTCCCAGCTGGCCAACAGCGAACTGCATGCATCGCATTGATTAGTATAAAATTGACACGAGCCCTTCCCCTCTTGCTATTTCGATATATTCGAACCATATCGTAAACATGGCGCAACCTGTGGGCCCTCTCATTACATCAAAACCTGCTGTCGCGGCGTCGCGAACATCGCTCCACGGACGATACGTGTCTGCAATCCCCTTACAACCAGGGCATGCAGATGTCCTCTACAAGCATCTTGGAAGAGAGGAAAATGGCCACCGATGGACCTACATGTTTGGTGGGCCGTACTTGGACGAAAAAGAGTGGCAGCAAACCATCGATAAATGGAGTACGGCGCCTGACCCATGTTTCGCCATTCTTTCTGGCCCGGAATCCGACCCAGCATCTGAGCCTGTAGGGATGATGTCGTATATGAATATTTTCCCTGACCACGGAAGGATCGAGATCGGGTCTGTCATCCTTGGTGAAGTATTGAAGCAAACACGCATGGCAACCGAGGCCTTCTATCTTCTTATCAAGCATGCGTTCGATGACTTGAACTACCTTCGAGTCGAATGGAAGGCAAACCATCTGAATAAACCAAGTCTGGCCGCGGCCGAGAGACTTGGATTCGTATTCGAGGGAATATTCAGGTAAATCTTCATGCCACTGGAAGATAACTCAGCTAATTGATATAGAAACCACATGATTATCAAGGGAAGACGTCGAGACACCGCTTGGTATAGCATCACGAACGAAGAGTGGCCACTTGTGAAGGATGCATTCGAACAATGGCTCAGCGAAGACAATTTTGATGAGGATGGAAAGCAGCGCAAGGGTCTAAAGGAAATTAGACAATCTTCAAACGCTACAAAGAACTAGACCGGACATCATCCACGAGAAGTTTTATTAATATAGACAGGTCTTGATCTTTTGCTGAAATTTCTAATTGGCCAAAAGTTTATATATAAAACAAATACTAAAGAAGTATCTAAGAACTGTAGTGAGCTCTAGGACTACAAACACACTGTACCCCTTGGAGCCTCTAAGAATGGGACTGGCTGGTATGTGGAAGCTTCAAACTTTTCGCTCTATCTAGTAAGCACGGGTCCAAGCCGCCAGGCCCTGGAATTGAGCCCTGTTGCCAGCGGCAGACAAGTCGAAGCTGGAGACAAAGGTGGGGATTTTATCGGTTCCCTGGCAGTCGCGGAGCGAAATTCTGGAGATACCCGAGCTGCCCTCCAGGACGTACAGCCACTCGCCGACAACAGCAGAGTCGAAGTTACCCTTGGTCGAGGCGGGGACGGGGATGGTGAATTTAATGTCGCCGGTCTGGGGCTCCAGGGCTGTGATGTTGGACACGCCGGCGTCAAAAAGGAATACAGTGTCCACCGATGGGGTGTAGCGCGACCAGCAGGTGGCGACTTGTCCGGCGACAGGCGTCTTCTTCGTCACGCTGACTTCGAGGCTCGGGTAGCTGATCTCCAACTTGGCAGCTCCGAAACTAGGGTCAACGATAATGGCTTGTTCGTCATCCAAGAAAGACAAGGCGAAGTTGATGAGAAGCTCGGATGGGCGTGAGATGACGGGATTTCCAGATAGCTTGCCATTCTTGATGGCAAAGGCGGCAACGAAGCCTGGGTTTTTACCATCGCCCTTGACTGTGACAAATAGGGCAGTGCTGGATGGATTGAAGACGATGTCGGAGGCGGTCTTGGGCGGGCCGGTTGGCGGTGTGGTCTCATTGACGGGGAGAGAAATAAACTGGCCGACTGCATGTAGACCGGTTTTCTTGACCTGGTAGCACATGACACCAGCCTTTGCTCCAGTGTTCATCACACAGGCCATCTGAAGGGCCTGAGAGTAGGCGATGGTGTTTGGGAACTCACCCCCTGACGACACGGGCTGTCCAATGAGAATCGGATGCAGCGGGTCGTTGGACGGGATGTCGAAGAGTGATACAGTGTTGGAACCTGCATTGACGGTAAGGAGGCGATCTCCTGATACTACTACTGCGTCCTGGCTGACCAGTTGGTCTTGGAGAAATTGCGTCAGCATTCATTATCATATATTCTTCGAGAGGCATAATATTCTCACCAGCTGTCGGAAGGGTATTGTTGGTTGTCAGTGAAGACATTCCGTTTCCACCGGTGCTGGTCTTGACCGGAGCAGACAAGTCGCCATTTTGGCCAATGCCCAAGGCGACAATGTTGGCTCCTGCAGGGTTGTTCTCGAGAAAGTACAGAGCTCCTGGCCGCCCATTGTGCTGGATTACACCGGCAGTAGAGAGAGAAGCAAAACTGAGGAGGGCTGCAAACTTCATTTTGGGCTGTTGGAGGTGTTACAGCAGATTCGAATGGAAAGCTGTGTGCTGCTTGGTGTGGTGAATGAGGTCTTTGTTGATTCTGTCGTGGCAATTGAAGATTCCTGCCGAGTATTATATACATTATTGAAGCACATATTCAAATAAATTTCCAGGGCTATGCCTCTGAATGCCACAAGTTTCCAGCTACGCAAAGCGCTCCGTGTAACCAGTCAAGGCACACGTTGGTGTTGTTTGGTTGGCCAGACCCAAGCTGATGGCGCTCAGAGCGATATTGTGCTGGGTAGGAAAAAAGTGGAGATTCGTAATCAAGATTCCTCATTGTCAGGGCTGAATTCCCACATTTAGAGCATTGTTGCCCGTCGAATCTCAGATTGTCAGCACCGCCCGCGACGGCTCTGCGACGGCGTCCAATCTCGATGCACCGGATTGGTCGCCGGCAGTTGATCCCGAGCCGAAGTGGGCCGCCTGTCTCATCCCTTCTGTGGCGTTTGATTCCTAATCCCTCCCTGTCCAGTTTGACGAGGGCGTGGCGCAGCCGATGGCTGTATTGATTCCAAACCCGTCAGCAAAAGCTTTGACCATGATTTGCATTGCCGAGGGTGAGGGTTCTATGGGGACTTTGATGACGATGTCCTTACACGCTACACAGCCTAGGGCGGGCACAGATCGCCGCAACTCGGACGACTAAAATGCCGTTTGAACCGACTGCCTGCCTCTAAAAAATAAGAAGGCATGGAACCTTTGGGGTCGATATGCGTCTCGAAGCTGTCAGGGAGTGAAAAAATTCCCCATCCAGGGCTGTATAGCTACCAGGGATCAATACATCCCGCATTGTCATCACAGCCCCCATTCTTACATACGGGATTGGATGTAGCCGAGGAGGTAGCAAATGGAGATGAGATGGATTTCATAGGCGAGATAATTTCGATTGGCTATACAGTTTCTGTAGACAAGACAGTTTATGTTGATGAGACAGGTTCTGTAGACGACAAGGCTCCATCGTATATACACACATTGGTTTGACACTAGTGCCACAATCCACAGTTTCCTTTTCAAGCTATTTATCGTATCCCATACTTGCATAGGTTAGGCACGCCAAGCATTCTTTTAGCCTGTATAAGGTTCTCTCAAGTACGTAGATAAAATCTCCGATTCGATTCGAAAGGATAAGCTCAAAACTTTTAAAACAGAATAATTTCGGTAAGATGGCCTTTTTCTTTTGAGATTGTCCAATTTTCGGTGGCCAACTTCTCCATCCGTGGGTTGCAAAGTTGACGTTCGTTATCCAACCCCCATATTCCGTCCCCAGCCCCTACTCTTTTGAATGTTTTAGTATTAGAGTGAGAATTGACCTGATGGTCCACACGCTTTAGAATAATGAAGAATACCATGACTAGTGAATCAGGAGCATCTAGAGGGCCGGTCCAGATCAATGGAGCGGCAAAAAGATCTGTTTCACCACGGTCTGAATCTGCTCTTTCCCCGTCGGCTGGTGGTTGATATGATTCGGCATCCCAAATCACATCTATCAGGAATACTTCACCATCTGTACCAGCAAAGAATCCCGGCCAGTCATTGCTTAAGTGAATGGAGAATATGTTTGACTTCAACTCAATCCAAGCATCCGCCACGCATCCGAACGGGCTATGCGAAGACTCTAGCTCCGTATGCACATCTTCAATTGTGATAAGCTCATACTCAGATTTCCATCTGGATCCAAAGTTGTAATTGATTTCGCCATCAATAGAGGCCCAAGACCATGTTGGGGATCGGAACTTCTTTGGACGCGTCCCCGTGGGGCTCTGTCTTTTGCGTTTCCAACATAAACCCTGAATCAATCTATCGGCCCAGAGTCCAGCAACGTATTGGGTTTTGGACTTGCTTCCACTGACGCAAGGAACCAAACTGGATGGAAATCGTGCGGCTAGGCCCGCGATTGCAGGGAGTTTATCCTTCTCGTAGGTAAGTTTTCGCTTCGAGTAGACCTCGACCATTCGAAGCCAATCTTCATGTTGCTTGGATTTCTGTTCCGAAAACCCATTGTCGATCTCTCCAGTCCAAGTACCGTAATTCATCATAGAGGTTGTTATAGTGTGATCTTCTGTCGAGAATCCGGGCTTGCATTCAAAGTATATTTGTTCACTCCCAAAGTGCAGTATTCTCTGCGGCAAATATCGTTCCTGCAATGCCCATCCGCGGCTTGACAGTGGTTCCCGTTCCAATTCAACACGTCGGGGCAGCTTTTGGAATATGTTTTGAGACGGGGCAAATACCAATGCGTGGTTAGAAATGCCTTCGGCATTAAAAGGAATCGAAACGTATTCACGCTGAAGTCTATCGCCCAAAAAGCCTTCGGAGCTCCCAGCTGCTCTAGTAGCTGCGATGGTGAGGGTAGAATTTCTGTAAATTTCGCACATCTTTGCTGATTCCCGCACCCAGTCATTGCGATCGTCTTGTAAAATGCAGAGACTGTCAATCCAGAGGTAATGAACTCCCAGTTCATAAGTCAGCCAAATCGCATCCTGAAAGGTTTGAGGGAGTGTAACGGTCTTAAGCCCCAGTGTAAGCATTTCAATATTAGACCATGTCAAAGTGAGTGGTTGTTGATCACCCCAACAATGGCTGAGAGCGATATACTTTTCAGTTTCACTTTCTGGGGTATAAAGCTTCACTTCTCTCCCACCATCTACAATATGGAGCAATCTAGTGGGCAAGGTTTTCGGATTCGGGTCTTGGCTTGTTTCTTCTCCCACAAACTTTTGCATCCAGCCTTTGATCTGACTAAGGACGGAAGGAGAACGTGGAGATTTTGGTATTACACGGCCTTTGATAATAGAACCTAATGGGCTTCCTGCCGTCGTGAAGTGAGATGTCAGAGTCGTTCTTCCATGAATGGCTGGACGGTTTTACTAACCGTGCCCGACACAAAACCCAATCTCCCCCAGCAAGTCGAGAATATCTGAGTTGTCCTTATCAATGATGAAGATTTGTATTCCACCAACTGGGGCGGCGTCAGCTAGGAACAGCTGATAATTATTGAAGTCATGGCCTTCATCTAGCCGAGGTACGTTCAGGCCGCTGGCTTCTAGCACGAGCCGGCAAAAATCACAAATCTCCGAATTGGCTCGTAGAGACCTAAATGAGGGGTGGTATAGAGTTGCCCGTTCTTGAATGCTAACGAATCCTTTGGTTTCGGGCCGGTAAATGTTCTTTGGATGCAAAATAGAGGCAAAGTCGAGATTGCGGCAAATGTTGCATAAACGTGCCGGTGCCGGCGCGACTGCGAGCTCGGCATCTTGCGTGACATCCATAGTACAGTCTCGATGCTAATATTGAAATAATATTAGAATAATTATTGATAGATGCACAATCGATGAATTTGCAGCGGAGTCGAGAGTTTTTAAAATGATCAGGGCATCAGCAAAACTGACTGACGGGTAATCTGGAAGCTAGCGCGGTGAGCGACCCGAGGGAAATTGCTCTGTTCGAAGAAAGAACACAGAAGACACAATGTCGAGATGGGCCATGTCAAGAAAGAAAACAGAAGCAGGTCAATAACTCAAATAGATGGATCAGTTTGGAGGCTGCTGCCTAATTCTTTTTCTCTTTATGCAATGGAACATATCTTCTCATTTGCCCCATTCAAGAGGGCACAGCCACATTTTCTACGGACAAGGCACATTCGCTCCTCATGCGCACAGCCGCATTCGAGCAGCTATACTCAGAAGGAAAATCGGTTCAACTTGACCTAGATTGATTCGTTGACCATTTTTTGTTTTGACTTATCGTCATTATATTGGCTATGGTATTGTGCACGAAACCCCCCACCTTATTTGTTTCCATCAACCATTTTCCGCGCATGATTGTGTGGAGTCGATGTTGGACAGATGTGCATCTTCATTATCAAATCTGCCGCCTAGTTGTGAGCACCAGCACGAATCGTATTATCCGATTCGTTTATTGATATTTCACCCTTATCGCCCCATAGTGAATTCAATCTCCGGTCGGCATTGGCTCTTCGTCCGAATTTCGCACCAGACACCCAAGTTCGGCCGAATTGACGGACCAACGAAACACCATTGTTGTGCAGCTTGTGCCATATAAATACAACATCCCGCGCAGCGCTGGATGTTAAAATCCATTCATTCTATTTTAACACATAACCATTCCACCATGGCCTCCAAAACTAAAGTCTTTGTTGTCGGCGCTACCGGCGAAACCGGTGGTTCGATTGTCAACGCGCTGCTGGCCACACCTGAGAAGTTTGTGAGTATGCGGGTGTTCATATATGAGAGCTATTTTCTAATTGATTTCCAAGGAAATCACTGCCCTTGCACGTGAAGCTTCCCTGGGGAAGCCAGAGCTCACTGTGCTGAAAGATCGTGGGGTCATTGTTAAAGCAATCGACCTTGACGGCCCGCTGCACGCTACCAAGGAGCAGCTCATTGGAGCTGATGTAGTGGTCTCATGTCTGACCGCCATACAACTCCAACAAGAAATTGCCCTGATCAAAGCTGCCAAGGAGGCTGGTGTCGGCCGCTATGTGCCAAGCTTCTTCGGGCCATGTCTAGCTCCACGTGGTGTTATGTTTGCAAGAGAACTAGTAAGAACCTCCCTTTCCACCTTGGCCCTCAATAGTTCTCTGACACTAATGAAAATTAAATTCAGAAAGAGGATCTCTTGGATCTGATCAAAAAGCTCCGCATCCCATACACCGCCATCGATATGGGCTGGTGGTATCAATTATCTGTTCCGCCGGTCCCATCTGGAAAGCTCCAAACTGACCCTAACATCACCCTCACGAAAATTATCGGCACTGGAAACACTGACATGGCTTTGACCGACAATCGCGACGTTGGCAGATATTTTGCCAGAGTTATTGTAGACCCGAGAACCCTCAACAAATCCGTCTTTGCGTACGGAGAAATTTGGACTCAGAATAAAGTCTTTGAAGCCCTTGAGAGGCTTAGTGGCGAGACTGTTGTCAAAGAATACGTAGGTTTCTCGAATAGAAGATCTCCTATCTCGCTAATCCGACTAAATCACGGAGTAGATAACCCAGGACCACCTTGAGAAGGTAATTTCCGATGCTGAGGATGCCATCTCAAAGGGGGCTGATCACGCCAAGACCATGTTGCAACTTGGCATGGCGCAGTATCTATATGGCATGGGAATTAGGGGAGATAACAATCCTGATTACGCCAAGTACTTGGGATATCTTGATGCAAAAGAGTTGTATCCTGACATGGTAACTCAATCATTGGAGGGGTATATTGAGGGCTCCCTCAAAGGTGAAATCAAGGGTGCCTACGGAGGTCACCGCAAGCGATGAAGCCTCCAGCCATGAGATCGCTATTATTGAAATAGGGAGGAAGATTGAAATCCATTTACAACATCGATCGTGGATACAATGCCAGTGGCTGCATATTTTTCTATATATCACATCAATAGATAGACTTAAAATATCTCACTCTCAATAGCACCCATTTGCACCGTTTCTGGTACTTCAAGTGAACTCAAGTGACTACAATTGCTTTATTATTAAGACAAAGGGGTTGATTCATATCTCATTCGAAAGGCCGATCAGGCTATAGGAGTGCGGCCCTTGCCTCTTTCACTAGTAATTACTATGAAGGGCCAGTTGCATATCCCATAAAACATTATCGGTCCCATGTTACCACAGGTGTTATATTGTGCTGCCTCGCTGACGAACACGTTTTCTACCACGTCATATACGTTGGCTGCGGCGACATATGAATATAAGGGAGCCAACCAAGAGCCATGGCATCGCCATTATTTTAATCCTCGAGCTACCCACAGCCATATATCGACGAGATCACAGCTGCCCTTGAATGTCAGTAGCCGGGCAGTGTTATTTTGCTAAACTTCAAGTCTCCTCGCCCACCGGATTTAAATACAGGAAGCAGTCCGTGCCTCTTGCGCACCTCTGCGTATTACCGTCGTGTCTCTAGAGTCTGCGGCTGCCACCTGCGGTTTCCGTAAAGCATGGGCCATAAGCGGGACAAAAAATGCGCCGGATTACTCTCCAAACGTAGCTCTTTAAGCTGATGCATATACCTTAATCTGGTTGCCGAAACGCCCTAAGCAATTGCTCCAGAGCTCCAGAGCACGGGGTCGAGCGGGGTGGACCCTTTGTGCGGATACCCCGTTCAGCTCTCTTCAGCCGTCGCTTGCAATGCAGCAGAGGTCGCCCCCTGCAAAGCGCCCGATTCACTCTTCACATTATCCCAACTCCCGCCCATTTAGCCCGTCATATTTTAATTAAGCCACTGCGTGCAAAGTCAAGCATGCCGCCCTGTTGAGTTCAACTACTCAAGCTGATGGATGGATGGAATCAGAATCGAGCTTCTAGCTCTGGCCCCAGACGCACAGACACGTGTTTATCTGGCGCCACGGCCCCTGGCAGATCAGCCCTACCGCTACCCACCAGTTCAGATGGTGTGTCCGTGTCTGTTCAGCTGGTTTCATCTGCACTGAGTGGCGGCCTCAGTCCAAAAGAGGCTTCAGCATGGACAGTTGAGTGGCTATCACGTTGAAAAAACAAACCCAGGCCCACTAATCCACCCCCGACGAACAAGGATCCGATGCCTTGCAGTTCAGCTCGCCTGCCAAGATGCGCATAATGTGGGATCACGGCAGACCATGACTTGCTCCCATCGTGAAATTAATGTCTTTTAACTCAGAAATAAGCGTTCCAGAACTAGACCGCCGTTTTTACCAACCCAAAGTATATAAACACTCGACAATGGCGTAGAAAACTAAACATCGTCAACGCAGCTCAGCAAACAACTTCACTCACTCATTCTTACACTCACCCACCCCACGTTCCCTTCCAAAAGTCACACTCTCTAAACCGCCAAAATGGTCCAGATCACTTCCGTTCTTGCCCTTGTCCTCTCTCTCGGCGCCTTGACTGAGGCCGCCTGCACTGGGCCCAGTGTCAACCAAGCCACTGTCAACCTCGTTGAGGAATATGAGGGGTGGCGTGCAAATGTTTGTGAGTGCAAGAAAAAGATCTCCAAACTTGACTTCAGACTCTAATCATGAGCAGACACCGATCCTACTGGCAACCCCACCGTTGGATACGGCCACATGTGCAAGAAGGCCAAGTGCGCCGAGATCCCCTACTCTATCCCTCTTTCCAAGGCCAACGGCGAGAAGCTCCTTCGCTCTGACCTCAAGGTATGATTCCTCATAGCCCTAATTCCTGATAAACTCTGGCTGACATGTTTGACCCTCTGAAAGACTGCTCAGCAGTGCATCACTCTGAAGACCAACTCCAAAGTCAAGCTCAACGCCAACCAGTACGGCGCTCTCGTCAGCTGGGCCTACAACGTCGGATGCGGCGCTGTTGCCGACTCTACCCTCCTCAAGCGCCTCAACAAGGGCGAGAACCCCAACACCGTTGCCGCTGCGGAGCTCCCCAAGTGGAACAAGGGCAACGGCAAGGTCCTCAAGGGCCTTACCCGCCGTCGCAAAGCAGAGGTTGCCCTATTCAAGACTAGCACCAGTACCAAGGCCCTTCCCGCCTGCAGCTAAGTATGCATGGTCGATATTTACGAAGAAAAGCGGAATGGAACCGCAACTCGCTATGAATGCGGGTTGGTGCTTGGGCTTGTTCCATTCAATTTTTGTACTCTAGCATGCTTAGAAAATAAAATATGAGGATGTATCACCACGCTTTATGAATTTAATTGCAGTAGGATGTTCTTTCAAACATATTCCTGTACGCCAATTCGGTTAGATTCGGTTTCAAATTCTCTGGCTCTCGGTAGCTAATATTTATCTCTCATCTGCCCTTCGCCCCAACATTATTCCCAGGCTTTCACTACAAAAATCAAATATCTCTGCATTTAAATGTTTAATACTGCTATACCTCAAATATGGCCCAACTAGACGCTCTGTTGGTATTCAGTTGACCAACACTTGCCAGATGTAGATGGCCTGGAATGCCCACCTGAGAATGTAAAATAATATTTATAGTCTTGTGACGGGTATATTAACACAAATGTTACATAACAAATCATAACTATGTTAAATAGCTAAAATAATTCATTTCTATGCCAGCATAGCATCACCACCAACCTCCATCTCAAGAGTTGGCCTTTAGGCATCGGGTATATCCAGTTGAAATATGATACCCATTAAATATATCCCTTCCTCCTTCCACTTTGAATCAAAAAGTTCCTTTCGAGAATTCGTATATTGTTGTGATTATAGAATTCGCAATAGGCGAAATCGGACCAACCAATCGCGTTTAGGCGACGGTACCGCGGACTTGCTTGACGCCCTTGACCTTGATATCTCTCCAAAAGAAGACGCAAATGTAACCGAGAGACAGAATACATACGCTAGTAATCAACATGTACCGTTGACTGTCTCCATAGGCAAGAGAAATTCCCCTTCTCATTTCACTTCCAGGCGGATACGACAGCTGGGTGTTGATGTTGGCGTAGATGAGTTCCACATCAGTACCCGCAGGAAGTCGCTTGATGAGACGCTCCTTGAATGTTCCAGTCCATATAGCGGCAGAAATTGTAGAACCCACCGCACTCCCGATGCTACAAAATAGGTCGAGAATAGCAATGAGAACGGCGATATGCTGATGGTCCGAAGGGGCCATCATGGCCATCTCGCCACAAATAACAATAGGGCCACCAGAAAACGCAGTAAAGATTTGGGTCATTATGATATAGCCCACACTATGGTCTGGCTGGCGGAAATGGATCTTGAGGCCAACACCTAGCATCATCAAGGGGAAAGCGTAGTAAAGGTTGACCCACTTGAAGCGACCAGTCTTGGCCATCAGCCAGCCAATAATGAGACAGGAGAAACAAGAGCCAACGCGGTAAATGTTGCTGATGTAGGTGGCCTTTGTAACACCAGTATCCCAGACAACCAGGAGCATCGAAGTGAAATAGCTTCCCCAAATTGCCGAGTTCCAGAACACAAAGGTAAACATCAGACCAGCAAGGAAGACGGTTCGATCGGCGAGCAACTTGTAGGGAATAAAAGTGACGGGGGCAAAGTATTTTTCCCATAGTACGAAGGCAATGATTAGCAGACCCCCAAATATGAGCATACAAATGATCATGGGAGACTTCCATCCATCCTCTTGACGAGAGTAGATGGATAGTGGCAGCAAGAAGAGGGCCATGCCAGCAGTAATTATGATGATGCCAAAAAGGTCTATCTGGACACACCAATCGATGGCTGCCTTGAGAGAAATGGTTGGCTTCGTGGGCTGAACAAGGCCCTGCTTCTCGGCCTTGCGGCCGTTGTAGAAGAACAAGACAATGAGAGGGGACACCACAACGGGGATTACAATTGTCCAGATGCCAAATCCCCATCTCCAGCCGATCGTCTTGAGGATGCTGTTTGCCATAGGACCTCCAACCCAAGGGGTGATGATATATGGAGAGGTTGCAAAGGAGAGCATGAACGGACGGTTGACAAGGGATGATGTATCGGCCACAAAGACGGTCAAGCAGTAGCTGACGCCTTGAGCGCCCACTGTATAAAAGACCTGAGCGGCAACATAGGTCTCGACATTTTTGCAAGCAGCCATCATGATGAACCCAATCATCCACAGAAACATGGTGATGGACAGGGTCTGGGGGCGACCCCAAGTGTCCATAATCTTCGCAAAGACCAGCTTGGACAAGCCACCGAACAAACTGGAGATGATGCCGGTGACGGCGGTGAGGGAGTGTGCGGAAAAGGCACTGGTGACAAAGGGGTTGAGGGTTCGAATAACGACTTCTTGGGTGGACGTGATGAAGTAAATCAACCAGATGCTATGGAGATGTTGCATTAGTTCCAGATGCCAATTGGGCCAAGGCTCAAGAGCACGACAAGACTTACATTGTGTAGGCTGCAATCATGTCCCTCCTTGTCCACACCGACGTTATAGCCTCAATTTTGCGAACACCTGCCTGGTATTTTTCAGAAGTCTCGGGGATCTTGTCGCTGTCCGATTCTGTATTGTGGAGGTTGTTGGAGGCGTCC
Organism: Calonectria multiphialidica; assembly: GCA_020623665.1. Taxonomy (NCBI): domain Eukaryota; kingdom Fungi; phylum Ascomycota; class Sordariomycetes; order Hypocreales; family Nectriaceae; genus Calonectria; species Calonectria multiphialidica. Next base: position 312,522 of record JAHVYC010000001.1, read on the forward strand.
GTCTCCTTGTCGTTAGGGGTTTCGACGACTGCGGCATCAGGAGCCGGGTCGGCAACCTCTTCAGTCGCCTTTTTCTTAGGAAGGAAGCCCATGGTGACGATTGCTCCGTTTTCGTATGGTTTCTCTGGACAGCAGGGGGCGAGCTGCGGGAGAGCGAGGTCACTCAAACCAAGTGCAGCAGATTGTCGGTGGTTATAACATCCAAGTAGGCTGCAGGGACTGTGGTGTAATGCGGCAACGGCCAGACGGCCAGCAGTCTTATTATAGGAAAGATGCAGGACCGGCAACGCTCCTTCCGGCAACACAATGAGTAGCTTGCCTGTACTTTTCTTGGCAGGTGACGGTCAAGTGGAACTGGCAGTGGGATGTTCTTTCCATCCCACGCGCCCTGTGGACACCTCGTAGGTGCTCCATGCAGGTGCGGGCTTGGCAGATCGAGCATCCATTATGTACTGGATATTGAGTGGCCTCGCACAAAGTTTATTGCTTTACCTTGTCAGTAAGCTTGCTTTCAAGGTGTTGGCGGAAGGTGTGGCCAACGGTCCAGTTGGAGACGGCCAGCTGCCTTGGATGGGGAAACTGGGGCCGGGGTGGCCAAGCCAGGCCCGCAAGGATGCAGTGGAAAAGGTGCATCCTTGCCGATCTCTCCGGCGCCGGTGCAGTGACCCGAGCGGCACGGCAGTGCCATAGGCTCTGAAGCACAGTGAGCCACAGGGGACCACTAGAGACCACAGGGGGCCAGGCTTGTGTGCAGCCAACGGTGCCCCCATTCCCACTACGGGGTGGGACTGCACAAAAGGACCTGGCTGATGGAATGGATATGGTTTCAACAAGAGAGGGGGGCAAACACGCCGGGATCCTACATGATCCAAAAGTGCGATGAGTTTATGGTTTAGAATACGACGAGGAGTACACCTGCCAGCGCACGGCACCTTTGTAAATACACATAGTAGTAACATGATGCAGAGGGTAGGTCAAGTTCCAGGCCAGCTCCGAAACCAAGCCCAGCAGCCACCCAACAGAAGCCCTTACCCAAACCAAGACAAGCTTAACCAGCAGCCTTTCTCTATTTTCACCTTAAACCGACTGGTCCTTCATCCGGAGCTGGCCACCAGCATAATCTTATCTGATCATCAGATAATTCCTTTTATCTGATGGTCGGCCCACAATCGCCAGAATAGCCAATCGGTCCACCAAACCCCCCTGGAACGAAACCTCGTCCACGCCCCCCGGCACAGCCCTCTCTGCAGCCCTTTCTGCGGCCCAGGTCGCCTGCTGCTCCGCTAGCTCCGGTATTGCAACCCTTCTCGTTGTGCTCGTCTTCCCTGGGCCGTTGGCACATCGCAACATGTAGCCAACTTGGATGCTCTGCTGCCAGCTGCATTGGACAACCCCGCGACGCTGAGAATCTGCCCAAGGGCCCTTCACTTCTAGAATACGACAAATCTGGAAGCCGGGTTGTGCCAATGTTTTCTGTCATCGAGCGATTTCGGCGGCGCGTGTTGATCACCACACGACAAACCAACCTAAAGACAACAAATAACGGCTGCGCAGCCAAGCGATGCCAAGAACGATCGAGCAATTGATGCAGACACGAGGGGCCCCGACTATTCCCCATATCGCAAATCCCGAGAACTACCCAGACACAGTCGTAGTTCATGTCATGGATCTCAACGACGGCCAGGACGTAGAGCTGGTTCCCAGCCAAGGTTTCCACATTTGGGCTCCAGTGTTCGGCCATCTGCTGCCGAGGTCGTATTATGCTTAGACGCGCCCCAGTCAAAACCCCCATGCCGCTCTGTCGCCCCCATTCTTGCGTTCCTTAAACAGTTGCACATGGCCTGAAAAAGAACATCGACCATTCTCGCCCGATGGAGGCCCACCTGTATGTGTTGCAGTCTTGACAACAACCAACGAGGGGCAAGGTATTTTACGTAGGAGCAATGCTCTGAGTGGTTTATCAACCATCCACTGAGCAATCGCCCTTGTCCGGTCCTAAATTACTTGACTTCCCCATTGACCTTGGGCATCATCTCCCGCCTTGTGTAGGTCCATGGCAACTAACAATCTTGAGCATTTCTCTCCCCATCACATTCGAGGCCTGGCCTTCAACTTCGACATTCTAGGGACCCTTGGGAAATTTTTAATTCAAATTGCCCTTTCCAGTCATGATTGTGGGCCAGGGCATAAAAAGATAGTTTGAGATCCAGAAACAACGAGCTCTAATCTACCCTTTCAAGCCTCGAGCAAATTACTCAATAAAGTATTAGTAAATCAAGACCTCTTTTCCCATATGACTAGGTGTCCGCATACTACTTGGCTTCATGAGACCACTTCCCGTGTACCCTGTAAGCTCACCCGTGCCAATTATTCCTTTCATTTTTTTCAATTTCCTATACCTCAATCAGTTGGCCAAGGCCTTGGGCGCATGATATAGAGCTGGCCCTGTTATACCGGGAAAACACGGCCAATTGCATTACCGCGTAAACGAGACCCACGCAGGTGCTGTGTTCTGGCCTCCACCTGCGATGGCTCTTATCAACCCAAATAGGGCAATCGTATTTTAACCGATTCATTGCAAGGCTGGCAATTCTTGACCCGATATGAGGGCCGCAAAATTTGGGAATGTAGTGGGGTGGACGGTGGATCATCAGCCTGTTAGGTTCAACAATTAGGTAAACCGCAATCGGACCGCAAAAATAGCAACATGAACGGGCTCGTACTAAATACGCACCGTACCCATCAATAATAAAAGGGATATTGTTTCCTTGATTTACAGTTTAACCAGCGCCTAAATTCCAACCTTAGGGTCTAGACTGCATCGTTGAAACGAAGCTCCCAGTTACATTCACTAACTGTAGGGTATCTCAAACTATGAGCGGCCAGTCATGAGCGAAGGAGTTGACACCTCAATTTGCCAATGATTGGGTCACATACGAGGCTTAAGTTTCGAAACTGAGCTTTCCTCACCATGCTGCATTAAAAGCTAGTGCATGTTTGCACCAAGCCGTGTTGGAAGGCGGTTTGTTGATGGATTCATTGCCTATGGATGCTGAGGGCTACGTGCCGCTTAGTAACAATTTGGCGCCTGCTTTTCTGTCTACGACAGCCCATTGAGAATGGTGGAGCTGTCCGCAGCACAATTTAACCCCCCCATTGTTTCTAGAACCGCGTTATTGGCCACTTTCCCAATTGATGGGCGCGCTTGGTTACGGTCCATTCGAAACCCAACAATAAATGCCAATGATTTATGTGATGAGCGTTTTAGGGACTTTCTATTTAGATATTATATTTTTTCTTTTATTTGGGGGGGAGGGGGGAGGGGAGGGGCTGTTTATTTTGCTGAACAGGTTGAGAGACACTTGACCAGCGTGCCAAGAGGGGGCTGATTGAGAGGGCAAACGCCACACTAATACAAGCAGGATGGAGAATTCCGGAATGGCGGTGGATTGAGGGCAGGAAGTGATACTTGACGGGGAGAGGAAGAAACTTGGCACTTCGCCTCAAGATGGAGCGCCCCAAATTAGCACACTTGCCTATGACGTTGCCGAAGAGTGATAGATGCTGCACGGGACGCCAAGAGTTGAGAGAGTGGAGGTTGGGCCTGGGCCTTTCAGCCTCCCGTTTGCAGTTTTCGCATGAATCGGGTTTCAGGGTTCTCGGTCGGTGCTCCATGCCCAATTTTATTGGTTTGCAGCGATTGATTGATGGAGAAACTGATAGTCATTGGGAGGTAGATCCCTGGGTCCACGGGAGTGTGTCTGAGTGGTGGGTGAGTGGGTTGGTTGCACGTCACACTGACAAATATGTAGTTCGGACGGTACTTTACGGCAGTCGCTGCGCTATGGGGCAGGAGATGCCGCTGCATCAATTGAAGCAAGATGGATTCTTCATTATGCACGGCGGCGTCGGCACTTTGACTGGTCAATTGACGATGATGCACGATGAGTGCTGGCGGGAGTGGCGGCTATGAATTTATACACAGGGCGATATGCACTGGAGCCGAGCGGGTGCCAGCCACCAGCAGAGGGGCGAACTGCACGCGCCGGGAAACGATTGACGATTGTTCTCCACCACTGAGACGTCCGGTGAGACGATGCTGTGATGGTTTTTTTTTAATTTTTATTTTTAACTCCTTTTGTTGAAATGCAAGCTGTGGGCTCTTTCTTTTTGCCCCGTTTCATTTTCCATGTTTTGGGGAAATTGTGGGAGAGGACAGCTGGGATGCGTTATTGGGAGCCACGTCAATTGAGACTGCCGGGTTTGGGTGAGAGGTCATTCAGTGGTCATTCAGTGGCCGTGGTGAGTAACACGACAGGCCACAGACGCGGATTGGGATTGGCGGTGCGACAACAGAGCAGAGGCCATGTCACTGCAGAATCGCGGACGGCACGCGGTGGGTCTGACTAGGGGGGGGGATGATTATGGGTGGATGAATTGAGGAAATCTGACCATTTGCCGGCATTTGGTTTTCAGAGAGTGAGACAGCAGCGGCAGAGCACAAGCAGATGGAGAATGGAGGGGGGGGATAGGGGATGGTAAATAGGGATCCGGGTCAGTATGGCGCATCATGACGGGGTTTTGGCACGGTGAAAGAAGCAAGGCCAAACCACTGTTCACGATCCCTTCACGCTCCCGTCACGATCCCGTCACGGGGACGGGACCGCGCTCCCTCCCTCGCTCCCTCTCCTCTCTCGGCCGGCATTAACGCAGCGGGCGGGCGGGCTCCTCAGCTAATAAAAGACGTGATGGCTCCCGTTATGGAACTACTACGGGCGCACGTGACGGAAAATTCATAGCAGTCCAGGTGACCAGTGTTTTTTCCGACTCCACCGAACAGCCCATTCCCAGACGGGAAAGCCATTGGGGGATTGGATTCCCACCGTTCCACGGCCTCGCCTCGCCAAACGCCCTAATTTTTTTTTGCATCTTTGTTCATTGTTTAGGTATATCCTCCCGACGGTGTGGTTGCGGTTGCGTGTGACCTTGGGCTATGCCGCATCCAGTCGAGTCGGGTTGAGCTGAGAGCGGGCTATCGCGACCTTGATCTACACCAGGGACCAGGGACGGCTTGGACCACGACGAAGCATCACGACACCAGAGCTGACAGCTCCCCCCAGCCCAGCCAGCTGCGCTGCTCCCACCTCTCGCCTCTCGCTCCCGCGCCCTCACCACACCGCGACGGCTGCCACCACACAGCCCTCGTCCGACACCTCCCCGCTCCCAATTGCAATGTCCGAGGACGACGCCGACGCCCTCGGCCCCGACGGCCAGCCTCCCACCCGCGTCGACCGCGACCGTCGAGCTCCGCGCTTCAGCTGGACCCCCGCCTACGAGGCCACCTTCTTCCGCAGCCTCTGTGAGAGCGTCCAGCTCGGCCTGCGCGAGAACAGCAGCTTCAAGGCCGAGGCCTGGGAGCGCGCCGCCCAGGCCCTGCAGGAGAGCCACGGCGCCTATCCCACCAAGAGCCACCTCATCAACAAGAGCGACAATGCCCGGAAGCGCTTTCGCCTCTGGCGTGGCCTGCGCGAGGACCCCGAGTTTACCTACAACCCCGTCACGCGCACCGTCACGGCCACCGAGGAGGCCTGGGCCGCGCACATCGAGGTGAGAAGAGTCGGCCCCCGAGCCTGCCCCAGATGGATCACGTCACTAACGGCACCGCAGCGGGAACCCCTGTCCAGAGCTCTGCGCGGCAGACCCTTTGACCACGAAGACTACATGGAGATTCTATACCCCGACGTCATCGGCTCGGGCGGAGCCCCGAAGCGCATCATGAAGCCCAGGAGACGGACTGATGGCCCCGTCACCGACGACTCAGAAATGCCCGGCACCGGCATCCTCAACCTCCAGAGCGAACCGCCTCCCCAGCCCCCCGGCCTCGGGAGCCCCAACCAGCGCGCCCCCGTCGTCCAGCAGCAGCCCTTTGCCGCGGCCAACGGGGTGCAGCCGAAGCCTACCTCGACCACCATCCCCCCACGGGCGCCCACGGCCAGCACCAGCGCCAGCGCCAGCGCACTCACTCCCCCAGACGAGACCGTTACCCAGAGCCGCAAGCGACAGCTGCCCCCGGCGAGCAGCAACCCCGTGTTCGAGTCGACGCCGCCCGCTTCCGCGGCGCCCCCTTTGCCCCAGCAGGCACCCGAGTCACCGGAGAAGCGACGTCGCACGTCGTCTAATGACGGGTCACGAACTATTGCCTCGGCAGCCACGCTCAACTCATCCATCCTACCCCTCGCGGTGTCCAGCGTGCCCAGCGTCGACTCGCCGGCCCAGGTCAACGGACAGGTTCTGACACAGGGCCCCCTCATCGAGGAGCTCGTCGAGGCCGTCAGGTCGCGCACCTCCCTCCGGTGGCAGGAGGAGGCGCTCGACATCTTCTTCCGGGACTTTGCCGACGAGGACCTGGACCTCCAGGTCAAGATATCCGAGAGCGTCCTCATCAACGAAAGCAAGGCCATGGTGTTTTGCAAGATGCCCAACCGCGTGCGACAGCACTGGGTGCGGCGATTCCGCGAACCCCATCACCGGATGGCATGAGGAGGAAAGCACGACGCTGAGAGCTGAAATACCCATCAAAAACCAACAAGCAACAACGACAACAAGCCATGAAGAACGAATAGCACGAGGGCCATTCGGGGGATGAAGGAGTAGGAGTGATTTGCCTCTTTTTTTATACCTTGTTCGTTTATTTATTTCCAAGAGGATGCAAAAAGGAGAGGGATCTGGCGCGTGTTGGTTCATGACACTCTATGTTAAGATACCAAGCTTTGGCGGGGCGTTAGGAAATTTTTGGGCTGAACTGCATTTTATTGAGCGACCAACCTCCTCCAGCAGGGCAGGTTTCAGGGAACACCGGAAGCAGACGGAGCTGACGACTTGAATCGGGATTTTATTTTGACCTTGTATTGATACATAATACATTTAATCGCTTGACGTTGCGGAATTCCGGCGTCGTCTCCAATCCAACAAGCTGTAACTTGGGAAACCTTGGTCTAGTCAGTGACGCAGTATTTGAAAACCGCCTTTCGGCCTGTCAGGCAATAACTAACAAGTCGGACGGCCTGAATCCTTGCAAATGTAGTAATTTTTAATTTTTTTTTTATTAAGCTCCAAACTCTTTCGAAATTTTGGCGCGTAGATCTGTGCGATCGACAAAGGACGCCGACGGGTAGTCCCGCGGTCTGTGTGGGATGATGGCATGTCAAACTGAACGAGCCACCCAGTGTGAAATTTCTGAAAAGGACCAAGCAGTGGTTAAAACTAGCAAGGAAAGATAGAAGTAAATGAATAAAACAAATAGAATGAAGAAGGACGGGTCTGGGTAATATTACGTTTAGCAGACTATGCAGGAACTCATTTCTCCTGCTCCGTGGCTTGACGGAGAAAAGTGACCCACTTGGGCTAGTGTGTGAGATGGAACAAAGAACTACGTCAAATGCCTGGCAACCACCTTGAACATTATTTCACGTGCAGACTTCAGAGCATGAGGACAAAATGAAGGTATGGTAATACAGAGGTGTATTCGCATCACTAGAGTGCTGTTCCTACTGCTGCTAACCGAGCTTGTCTATTGACACGAAACACTGCAACCTCCATCTCCAACCAAAGATTCTCATAAACCCAACGAACCGCATGTTGCTAATTTCCCAAATGGATGCCGGGAACGCCGGTGTCCCTGGGCGAGAAAATACCCACCAAATGCCTGGCTTCGGCCTCTGGGCCAAACAGGTGTCGGGCCGCCGCGTGGGCGTGTGGGCGTTCTTCAGGAACGATGCTGGCCATCTGGCGAATGAGTTCAGACGGGGAACGCTGGGAGGCGTCCGCGACAATTTGGATGACCCGCCCGGGCCAATCCCTCGGTGGGCTCGGGAACTGGGCGCCCTTGAAGGCGTCGACCAACGTTGCGAACAAGCACCACATATCTGTATGCGATGTGGGAGCCGCGTTGGGGTCGTTCACCAGCTCAGGGGCTTTGTACAGCGGCAGTTCCGACATTGCCTCGCGGAAGTTTGTGATTTTAAAGATGGTGCATCCCGTGGGGTGAGGGATGCAAAGAATGCCTTCGGGGCACACATTTCCGTGGACCAATCCCATGTCCTCGAGGTGCGTGAGGCCCTTGAGGACCTGGAAGAGAAGCGAAACCGGCGTGTCCGGGGACAAGTGGCCGGCGGCCCACGCTCTGAGATTGGGAGCACTGTCGAACGATTGCCGAAGAACACCAATGCGCCGAGAGTCTTCCAGGTAGGCAAGACCGTTGTATTTGGCAATGTTGACCTGGCAGAAGTAAGCAGCTTGCCAATTAACGTAGGATATGGAACTTGCGTGGGTTAAAGATGAGAGATGGTCAATGATCTTTCTCCTGGAGGAACCCACAGACCCGACTGCCCAAAGGTGTGCCACCTCTCGGATGGCGATTACGCGGCTGGCGTCCGCAGAAACGTCCTTGAAATCATTGTAGCCGGTTATCTTCGACTGTCTGTAGGCCTCATCGCCCAATCGATACTGAAACTGCGCCTTGCCAACATCGAGGTTCGAGTCGTGCCAGACAATTCCGTAATCCTGAACATGGTCGCCGCTGCCCAGGTAGAGGTGCCCGTTGACGCCGTGCATGGTGGCCTGCCGAATCCGGGTATGGCCGGCCGCAGGTTCGAACTCGGTGGCAACGCCAGGCGAAACCCAGGTACCGCAAGTGCCGGTTCGATCGAGGATTCGTACCTTGCCAGTATCGCCGTCCAAGGAGAATACGCATTGAGTTGCGCTGAGAAGAGAACCGACGTTGATGTCCCTCCACCCGGCGGAGGCGCTGGTGGAAGATAGGTTTCCGAGTGATGCCAGCGATCCCTGGGATATGTTGCACTTCAAGTGAAAACCGATATCGAAACCGAGATGCTGAGTGATGGAGCCTTGGTGGTTGGGGACAGGGACTGAAATAATCCGGCCCCTGTTGCCTTCGAGGAGTAGGACAGCTTTGGCATTGTCGTTCAAGGGCACCAATGAGAAGAGCGCGAACGGATGCGGCCCACGGGATGCGGAGATGGCGGTTTCCATGTTGAAGGAGGAGTCGGCAAGGAGCCGAGGGAAAACGCCACCGTGCTTTTGCTGGAGGGGTTAGATGGATAAAGAAGATGTAATATTAAGGAAAAGGCGTTTGGAGAAGATAAAAGCAAGATGTACTCAGAGGGCAGGCGGCGGGGGAGAGGGGGTCGAGGGGCGTGGGGGAGGCGATGAATGGCGGTGGCGATTGTCTGAAGGGAGTCACTATTCTGGAGGCTTGAGTATGAATCATAAGAGTGGCCAGACGTAAAGGGAAATTAGGGAAGGCGAGTATCAAAATAAATCGCTATAACATCCATTCTTGAAGTAGTACATGCCGTGATGAGACGTTGAGTGGTAGGGCATGGGTTAAAAGGGGCGAGTAGATGTCCGCGGGGATGCAATAAAGAGCATCTTCTCGATCGGGCTGGCAATGGACAATCTGATGACAGGGTAAAGTGATGACAGGTCAATAAGGAACGAGAGGGGAGGGGAAATGCAACTGGGAGGCTCTGCCCTCTACAGCGGCATGCTGGCGCATGGACCGGAGTGATGGAGAGGTGGGAAGGGGCTGGTTATGACTAACATCTTGAGCAGAGAAAAAATAGAAAAGGAGATTTAACGTAAATGGAAGGGAAAATAAAAGGAGATGGATATAGAGAGACCAAGTAAAGATACAGCGAAGAAACGGATGGGCGGCGAACAGGGGCGAGCAACATTGAAAGAATGAACTTACAGAAGGAGGCAATGGTTCAATCAAAATTCCAACGCCCGGTGCCCTTATATGGCAAAAAGACAAGGAAGAAGGGTCTGCAGAGACCTGTGCTGCGTGGAATCTTGGTCGTGATCTGGATTGCCAAGTGGGAATGGGTAAGAGGGGGAGCCCCTGGGCTAACGGCTCAATAAATATTGGAAAGAGTTGAAGATACGGAGAATGATCGGACTGCACATGCTTCAATTATGCTTTGTCCAGAGAGGGGAGCACAAACGAATCATGCTGAATGCATTAACCCGCACCTCACCTAGGAGGCTGCGGGTATCCCGGAGCACGTGGGATGCAGTTTGACCTGGCTTATACGCCGACGGCAGCATTCTATTCCTGTATATTTCTTGAGCAAACTTTATTAAAAGAATTTACATTTTGGAAGGAGGATCTGGGCGGTCATTGATGTTTCAGCTCTCATCAGTTCATCTGTTGGGCGTATTGCCAGCTTCAGCCATATTTGAACGGCACCGCCCGGAGCTCGCACGTTCTCAGACCTGAATTAGACGGCTGTAAACCCGGGTCTTGCCTAGAATTAGATTTACGCTCTTCTGGCAGCCTGGTTTCGCATACCCGTCATTCACATGGCATCATCTACTCAGTTCTGCACTCTTCCATGGGCAATTACAGCTACAGTTATGCACACGCCCCCTAGACCATTCGTGGCTCTAGGGGTTGCACAAGGCGCTGGGCCCAGGCTTTTATGACAAAAACCGCACCATCATGTACAACCGTGGCGCAGCCGTTACCCGTGGGTAAATAAATACATGACCAGCCTGGATTGACAGAGTCGCGAGGCCCACATGTGAGCCGCCCCGTTCCCCTGAGCGTCTTGATGTATTCAGTGAAACCAGACGACAACTTACCAACGTGACCCAATACCATATTCCCAGCTATTACGATGCCATTCCCGGCGTTCAATGAATCATGGCATGGAATTAAGCGCCCAGAGCTGGTCGCTGGAAAGCAGTACTTATATATTCCCATGAAGATTATTTTTGCATTCAACTTTATTCTTGCAATAATCGTCACGATTGGGGCTGAGTATGTATGGTGGAGGTGGAGAGGCGTCTGTGTCAAATTTCCACTAGGGCGTATATCACCGGGCGGAAGGTTGCGTCCCTGGTTTCCGTCTGTGGTGACCCATTCATCCTATTGACGTTTCGCATTGGACCAGGACACAGTCAGATGAGTGGCTAAAAGGACCTTGCGGATACCAGATCATCGGTCAGTGGGTCTCTTGGCAGCTGTGCTACCGCTTTGCACTCATCATTCGTGATCTGCGGTGTGGGAGTGAGAAATGTTTGCGCCTATGGCCCTCAGCGAACACCCTACGTGCATTATTCAATTCCCCGCCATAAAGACTGCAGAGCCCGGCAGTTTCCGTGGCACGTAAGACATCGTGAGTTGATCTGGCTGGGGCCACGCTGAAAGTAGCCCGGTAGCCACCCGGCGGGATATTTTGCTGTTTTAAACTCCGTGGGGGAAGGCAATGGAGGTGGAAATAGGTGGTCCTAGGACGGGCATGAAGGCCCCTTGGCACTCTCCCGATCCAATTCACCCCCCTAACCCCCAATATCCTATTAGAGGCTGTATAAATGAGGGGCATTATTCCTGCGCGGGTGGTGAGGCAGCCGGCTCGGGTTAGCTCATATGAACCAAGGCAAACACGGCGCTGCACATTCTTGTGACACTGGGCCACCACTGGGAGTTGGGCACCAATGCAAAGTTGATTAGTGCTGGTTACACAACGGGTCTAGATTCGTACTGAGGGTCGCTTGGGCACAGGTCCGCTTCTCCCTCTGCTTCCTGGTACCTCAAGTTGGACAAAGTCTCAATATTGTGACGCCGCCTTGATAACTGATCACTGCAAACGCGCCTGCCATGGCCGAATGCCTCCTAGCGTCAGATAAATTTGGTAAATCGAATGTATGTCGCCCATGTACGCGCAAGGCTGTGTGTGTGATGAAATTTGAGTTGTGCGGATGGCTGCACGGGAATGGGAGCATGCCGGGGGCAGGTCAGGGGCCGGCTTCGCCCCTCCGCACCAACCGCGGTGGTAGTAACCACGGTCAAATTGCTTTTCGTTTCAGCCACTCCATATTGTGCTCTCTGCCATTGAAAAACCTAGACCTTGTCGCGGCGTGATGTTGGCTGGGACTGATCAGTATCCTGGTTGTCATGGTAGGTTGTTACAACCACCCACTCGGAGGTGCTTTGGTAATGCAGTCGAACAGTACGCCTGGCGATACAAACTGTTGCAGTAAAATGATGATTTCATATTTTAAACGCCCGCAAATGTCTTTAATCGGTGCCTGCAGCTTGTGGTAGCTGCAATACCCAAGCCCAAATCTGCCCACTGCCTCGACTGATCGATTCTCATCACGCTCCATGCTCCTTCTTTCGCCTCTTTTCTCTACGAGCAGCCTCAGGATCTTCAGCGACCTCCCGACGCCGTTTGGAAACTACCACGGACTCGTGAGCTGCCTTTGCTTCCTGCTCAGGCTCGTTCACCTCTTTGTACACCCCAGCAGTCGAAGGCAGCGCAGTTGCAGCACACCCTGGGGAGATGTATTTTTCCAAAATATCCGAGGCGCTGAGGCGCTCGTCCACATTTTTCCTTACCATGTTCTTTATCCAGGGCATCTTGTAATCATCGGCGCTCTGGTTGGCCTCTCGCTGGAGAGCCGATTGCAGGGCGACTTTATTGCCATGTATTTCGCGACGAAAGGCCCCCCCCTGAGCAATATCGAGGAGAGAGACGCCCAAAGACCAGTTGTCCAAAACTGCCGTGTGGCGCTCGTAACTTTCCACTTCGGGAGCTCTGTAGAATTCGGTCCCGCAAGGCGTTCTGCCCTCCGACAAGACTTTGGCGTCGCCAAAGTCCGACAGCACAAACCGTCGGCTCCCGTCCTCGACGTATTCATAAAGTATGTTGGATGGCTTGATATCACGATGAATAACCCCAAGCTCTCCAAGGTGTTGTATAGCCACGAGCATCTCGTAGCTCAGTTTCTTACGAGTCTTCGGGTTTCGGCAGAAGACTGGATCGTCAAGCAGGTCATGGACGGAGCCCACCATAACTTTTGAGAAAAGCTCCAAGACATTCCCTCGGATCTGGGCACCTTCGTAGCTTATAATGTTAGGCTAATGGATATTATCAGCACCGCCATCCCAGGAGTCAGCACCATTACTCACATGGCGCGCGGAAGCTACAGTTCGAACCTCTCTCAACTGTCTGTCTCTCTCCTCTTCGTCATCACTGAGTGTCACCACCTTCATGGCAAGATCTTTCCAGGTATCCAGGTCGACCACATTAAAAACATTGGAAGCGCCTTTTTCTTTCATGGGTCTCTTTCTTCCATAGTCAATAAGACGAAATGTGCCGCAATGTCCAGCGGGGCTAGTGAAAGGAACCGCGATTGGCTTCTCGGGGAACGAGCGGGAGAGTTTCGGCCAGTACACCACGAATTGGTATCTTCGGCGCTTCCAGTTAAATTCCAGAGTCGCATTCACGCCTCCAGGGACATGGGCCCTTTGGGCACTTTCAACATGTTTGAATGACACCAAATTGCTCCCACAAGATCTTGCATTTGCTTTCGTTAATCGGCCCTCAACTATGACGTCCCCATTTGAGAACTCCTCAAATGACATGTAGGTCTCGGCTGTTTGCATGGATTCGTGGCATGGGAAGAAAACTGGATGCTTGGCCTCTTCTACGGCCCCGATCTTAGCCAGCGGCTGGGTGTCCAGCGTTGGTTCCGATGATCGCACGGCAAACCCGCAAATGGAGGCCTCGGAGTGTGTTCCTGGCAACTCGGCATGTGTGACTTCTGGTATCGCTTCGTAATACGTCTCGTTTTCGCTAGAGCGGGCCATATCCTTCGCCCTCTGGTTTATCGGGATCAAGGCAAAGAGGAGCCTAGATGTTGGAGTGGGCATAGACATGTCGGTCGAGTTGGAGTAGGGCAGTTGGCGTAAGACTGAAGTGTCGGGCTCGACCTGTAGCCTCATGGCCAAAGGGAATTTTCGTAAAAGGTTAGTCTCATCCAGACAGGATTGCTGGACGATTTTGGGGGGAGGGATAGTCCCAAGGCAAAAATAGGTACAGACGACCACACCGCTGAACAAACCCCCTCCCCACCCCCCGGCACTGCCTTCATTAACCACATCGAGATGCATCATTTGTTCAATGGTCCAGACCTGAGTAGCTTGCGCCACAAGGAGAGCCTGCATGAATCCGCCAAAGCTGGCCATTGCCCATTGGCTATCGCAGCCGCTGTGAGCTGAACACGGACAAAGAGATTAATGCTCACCCCTGCCTGGCTCAGGCGCACATCCTGCTACCAGGAGGTGAAATGATGTTTGCACATACACGGCCCCGCGCCACTTTCTGCTCCCAGTTATGAACTCTTTGCGCTTTATCCGAGGTGGCGCTGGTGGCTTTGTTCTGGTTTTTGGTCTTGCCCTGGGACTGGCGCGCCAATGTTGCACAAGCTTCAGATTCTGGGTGCAATGTGACCAAGGGAGGTCACCGGAGCAATTTTGAGCCGACTGTGAACAGATTTTCAGGGTGTTGAAGCACGCTGGTATTTGATTCCGCGTTCCCCTCCGTGTGTTTGCAACGCAACTGTTGGCACTACCTCTCAACCTCCCACACAACCTGCCAGCCATGAGTTTCCACGGTGATGCACTCCGCCACTGGGCGCGATTCGACTTTGAGAAAGAATACAACCGAATTGGGAAGCACTATCGAGGGAGCCGAGTCACCCAGATATTTGAGAGGAGGGCCAACGATGTGTTGCGCCGACGTGCGGCAAGTCGACCAGGTGCCCAGTTCCAGCTGCAGGTGAACAGAGAATTCGACCGACTCTCTCGCGACTTGGGATTTGTCGGGAGGTGTTTCGACCATGTTCTTCATTTTGAGTCCTGCTATCTCAAGATGGGAAAGAGACAGACAGTGCACTTGGATCACAAGCTGGTTTCCGATGAACGCCAGAAGGAGAAGAAACGCAACCCGCTTGAGATCAAGAAGAACGCCATTAAAAATGTTCGAGATCGTTGGATCCAGGTGGGCATCTGGGCCGAGGAATGGGGCGACGTTGAGTCCGGGTTCGAGTTTACTCCGTTCTGGGGCCACGAGGGGGCTGGTGAACTCGCCAACCCGGATGGGTCCCGTTTCTCATGGGACCAACCCCCTTGGAAGTATTTCAGGTGGAAAGAATCCTCCAACGGAGCCAATGAGTCGCCTGGAGAAGTCCATGAGCGCTCCAGCGAAAATAGCAAGCCCTCGAACAGCGCGGGCGAGGCTTCAGAGAAGGATGGGGATGTCTCGAACGGAGATGACGAGGCTCTAATAGCACGTCCGTGGGAGGATCGCGGGCTGTTCCATGGTGGACATCTTACTGTGGGTGATCGCAACGCATCCCGGCCGCTGTTCCAGTTCCAATCCCAAATCCAATTCGAGTTTGAGTGGGTCCGAGATGAGTTCTACTACGAGAAACCCTACTATCCCATTTGTTTTGCGGAGCTCATGGACGAGGCCTATTACAGCGTCAAAAGCAATTGGGTCAGGGACGACATTTGGAGCGAAGAGTGGAAAAAGTGGCCAGGGCCAGCCTGGCGCCACGAGATGCCGCTCGAGAGCGACCAGTGGACAACGGCGGATGAAAGGTTTCAACAGCACTCGCTGAAGTGGGCAGCCGAAAAGCATTGGCCCCCACGTGCTCCTAAAATCCCTAAGGATTTCCCCGTCGAAATGTATTTTCTGTCAGACGAGGAGGGGGATGCGGAGGGGGCAGCAGCAAGACCGAACCCCATGACTTGTAGCCCAGGCGACGGGATCGTGGGCGACGATGGCATCTCCAGCAGCGAGACAGCCGGAAAACAAGCGGCAGAGCCAACCGAGGATCCTGGGGCCAGGCGCGTAGGCCGCTGGAAGAGAGCGATTGCTCGGGCCACAGAATATGCCGTAGTTGGCGCGGCGGCTTCTGGGGCAGGGGGTGATGGAACAGGCCAGGGCGAGGCCGCGCAAACCTCCCGCAACAAGACCGAGGCCAAAATGGGACGCAACGGCGAATCCTCAGGGTTGGCAGCAATAATTGAAGAAGATTCCCTCGGTGACGATGAAGGTGAAGATGAGGAGGAGGCTGTGTCCAGGACGGCCAAGTCGAGCGAGACGGACGCGAAAGGAAAAGGCAAGGCCAAACCAGCAACAGCAGCACCGTTACCTGTCGAGGAGGCGCCGCCCCAAGACAGCTGGTCGTTTCGCAGACGGACCAGACAGATGGCGAGGGCCGCAGTGAGTGGTGCGAGAGAAGGAGACGGGGTGCCTACGCTGGAAGCGGCCAGCAAGGCGGTGCCCAAGGGGAGGAAGCGCAAGGAGGATGCAGCGGCCAAGACCAGGGGCAGGGCAAAGAAGGCAAGGTCGGATTGACGATGGTGGCGCAGCCTGTTCTGTCTTGTCTTCCCGCATGAATGGTCTTGTAGAAAGAAACGAGACACCAAGTTACCCGACTGGCGGTGCGAAGGAGTGCGCCTACTTGGGCATCGCTGGACGTTGTATTCTTTTTTTTGGCTTGTCTTCTTCCAAGAGTGTTAGTTCAAGTTTATATTTCTTCCTCATTGTGTCTTCAGGAGGGTATCATGGCCATGGCTTTTTGGGCAGTCTCTTGTCAGGTACAAAATGTCGGGGCCGACATGAAACGTTGACGCGGCCGCAAAAAAAGCCAGGGTAAGGGCGTCATGATAGCGGGGGTTGGGGGGGCACGCACCGTCGTCCTTGCCTGCTATTCCACGCGGTCTCAATTGAACCTGCGCACCCACCGACTGGAATAAATAAAATAAAACACAGTCTTTTCCGTCGTATCATCATGTCGCCGTGACCAAATTTCCATTCCACACGCCGCTTTAATCCAATTGCCCGGATTACGAGGTTGCGCACGGATACAGCGGTGATTCAAGTCGGCGACCACCGTCAGCCCTACAAGACACGCACGCGCGCACGACCCCACCACCATGACGATTGAGATTGACAAAACTTCGCAAAACATGCACTAAAACAGTGCGCCAGCCCTCTTTAGAAGTCATTGCCATTCTATTCCATAATCTAACGACATGGTATAAATACACTACGCTCCCCGCCTGCTTTTTTTATCCATCCTCCTCATCCATCCCCCTCTTTTCCCCTCATCGTTTAGTTGATCCAGCCCTTGGGGCCGCTCCAGGTGCCCTTGACCATGGAGTTGAAGTAGACCCAGGGGAAGAAGTGCTTCTTCATGTAGTAAAAGGCACTGCGGGGCTCGATCTGGTCAATGCCGAACCAGTCATCAAACGTCTCCTTGGGCTCGCCGCCGTACTTGAATTCGGCCAGCAGGAGCTTGCCGTACTGCGTGGGGATGGGGCACGAGGTGTAGCCGTCGTACTCGACGGCCGGCTCCTGGCCCTCCAGGCTGCCAATCAGGTTCTTGACCACGACGGGGGCCTGTGCCGTAATGGCCGCCGCCGTCTTGGACGTGGGCAGGCTGGACGCGTCGCCGAGGGACCACACATTGGCGTACTTGTTGTGGCGCAACGTCCTTTCGCTGACGTCGACGTAGCCGGCCTCGTTGACCAGCTTGCTGTTCTTGACAAAGGCGTGGGGACCCATCTTGGGCACCACGTGCAAGAAGTCAAAGGGCTTCGTCACCTTCTCCTGGCCGTGGGCAAAGGTGGCCTTGTTGCCGTCGATCGAGACCAGGTCGTGCGAGAAGAGGCCCTCGACGCCCCGCTCCTTGCGCAGCTGCTCCAGCTTGGCGCTGTACTTGGGCACACCGAACATGGAGGGTAGGCCGGTGGCGAAGCTGATCTTGATGGGCGAGTCGGAGTCGGGCTTGTACAGGTCGGCCTGCTTCCAGTGGTCCAGGGCCAGCCACATGATCTTCTGGGGGGCGCCGGCGCACTTGATGACGCCCGTGGGCTGGGTGAAGATGGCGTTGCCCTTCTCGAGGCGCTGGATCTTGGGGAAGACGTCGTCGGCCGTGTCAAAGCCGTAGATGGTGGAGACCAGCAGCTTGGGATCGGCGAGAGCCTCGGGGAGGCCCTGGATGGAGTCGTAGTTGATCTTGATGCCGGGCGCCACGACGAGCTGCTCGTATCCGAGCTTGTCGCCATTGGCCAGCGAGATGACGTTGTCCTCCGGGGAGAAGCTGCCGACGGCCGTGTCGTAAAACTTAATCTTGGGGTCGACGAGGCCAGCGAGGGGCCTTCGCAGATCGTACCTGTCCAAGACGCCGCCGCCCACCAGGGTCCAGCCGGCCTGGTAGTGGTGCCACTGCTCGGGATCGACAATGGCGATGTCGTCCTGGGAGAACTTGCCCGAGCGGAGCAGCTGGTGGCTCACGTTCATGCCGGCGCTGCCACCGCCGACGACGAGCACCTTGTGGGAGCGGGCGACCGTCACGGGAGGCGGCGGCGGCGGTGCGGCCTTGGGAGTGGGCGCCTTGGGAGCTGCTGGAGCTGCGGCGGCCTTGGGAGCGGCCGTGGTGGCCGTGGCAAAGGCGCGGCGCGAGGCCGTACGGGCTGCCAGAGATGCGCGGGCGGTGAACATGGCGGGCAACGTGCTCACGAGTGCAATTGATGAGGTTGAGGTGGTGTGATTGAGGACGAAGCCCGAAAACTCAATGGCGTTTTTGTCGACTTATTGGCAAATGCCGACATTGTATTAATAAACGCGCGGGCCGTCTTTATCGCCGAATACCGTTAAGCCGCATCAAGTGGCGCCATGCAGGAACGCCTGGTGGCTCAAAGGGGCATAGCCTCACCCACTCCGACGGGCCGTCGGGGGGATCACAACGTGGTTCCCAGATGTAAAACGATGCGGACGAGCGGAGACGAGGGGTGCGTTGGGCCAGATAGAGCATCTCCCGAGCCAAGCATAAACACTGGATCCCCGAGCGAGCCTGCGTCGCGGCAATCTTGCAAGGATGCCCGGGAAGCGGAAGCATGTGTGCGTGTCATGGCCATGGTCATGGTCATGGCGGGCGGGGTCCGGGGAGGGAGTGACGGGCGCTGTGGTGCTGGTTGGTTTGCACAGTGCTGGTTAGCCTCCCTAAAACCAATGAAAAATGCAAGCCATGATGGCGTGCTGGGTCCTGAACTGCAAGCGATTGCACGCGCTTCACATCCCCCAGCGCTGTGCTGCCGTGCCCAATATACATATACTCACTCGCCCATGACATGACATGACGACTGAAGCCGCCCATCCCGGGGTTACCAACACGGACCCGAAAACGTTGCTTTTTTTTTCGTACCCCGGAAGTCGGACGGAGCATCGGCGGCTTGACCAAATCGGGGTTTGCCCCATCGGCGACCTCCCGGCCAAAAAGGTCGCCGACCTCGTCCCGGAATACCACGGGATGGCGCGGTCTCTCGGTGACTCCATGTCAGCACGTCCTCGACCGTCTTAATAAACCACCACCGTTCTGGCGCCTAGTTCCTGGCCTTTGAGTTTGCATCGCTCAATGCAGATAACACCGAAGACATGATGAAGGCCCTCCGAGCCCAAGCTGCTGCCTCTTGGCAAACCACCACCCGCCCCCTCTGCCCAAGACTCGCCCGCGTTGCCACGCTCGCCGAGACTATAAAGCAGCCGCGCGGAAGCCAGTCTGCCCTCTACAGCACCCAGATATCCTCAAGGCGCAACTCTCCCGCCAAGTCCCCCTTCTGCAAAGCATCCTCCTGCCCAAAGGCCCAAGTCTGCCAACGCACGTCACACCCATCCTTCCCCATCACCCCCGCCAAAGGCCGTGTCTCATACGCCACCGCCGCCAACATGACCGCAGAGCCCATCATCCACGACATCTTTGAGCCCAAGACTTTTACCTGGCAGTACGTGGTCGCCGACCCGGCCACCCTCAATGCCATCATCATCGACTCCGTCCTCGACTATGACCCCGTCACCCAGGCCATCACCACCCAGTCTGCGGATGCCCTCATCGCGCTGGCCAAGGAAAAGGGCTACAAGATCGAGAGGATCCTCGAGACCCACGCCCACGCTGACCACTTGACGGCGGCAGCCTATCTCCAGAACCGCCTGGCCGAGGTGCAAGGCCACAAGCCCTCGATCGGCATCGGCAAGCGCATCGGCCAGGTGCAGAAGCTGTTTGGCCAAAAGTACGGCATTCCCAAGGTCGAGTACGAGCGCGTCGTCGACAAGCTGTTTGACGATGACGAGGTGTTTGACCTCGGCGAGCTGAAGGCCAACGTCATGCATCTCCCCGGCCACACTCCCGACCACCTGGGTTACAAGATCGGAGGTAAGACAACCCAACACTCACACCACACACCCACTTAGCCAGGGGTTTCACTAACACGCGACTCTCAGACAATGTCTTTTGTGGTGACTCACTCTTCCACGCCGACATTGGCACGGCGCGCTGCGACTTCCCCGGCGGCAGCGCGAACAACCTCTTCACGTCGGGCCGCAGGCTGCTCAACCTGCCGGGCCACGTCAAGATCTGGACGGGCCACGACTACCCGTCCGGGGACCGCAAGGCGCCGTCGTCGTGGATGAGCGTCGAGGAGCACCGCAAGCAGAACAAGCACCTCCGCGACGGCGTGACCGAGGAGGAGTTTGTCGCCATGCGCATGGAGCGCGACTCGACCCTCGCGGCCCCGAGGCTGCTGGACCAGTCGCTGCAGATCAACATCCGCGCGGGACGGCTGCCCGCCCCGGCCGAGAACGGCGCGCGGATGCTGCACCTGCCGCTGAAGACCAAGGGCGCCGAGTGGTGAGCCGAAGGCGCGGAGAAACGAGCCATGATATTTTGTCTTATTAGTCTTACTATTTACCCCTTCATTTTGCGTGTATCTATTTTCTCTTGGTTGGTTCGCCATGATTGGCTTTTTTGTACATACCCCATGACGCGGATTCATGACGCGGATTCAATCAATTGTCCATACAGTTCGGGTGGAGTCAGCAGAGACTGAAGCTATCAACGGTTCGACTGATTATTTCAGAATGAAACCTCAATAAATAAATCTGATGCATTGTTCCTACAAATAAATCGTGACATGATTACTACGCCAAGTATCCCGCTGCACCCCACTTTGATTAGAGATTATCGACGTCAGCATGCAATTACTCAGTCAGGTATACACCACCAAGAATTCGCATGTCACAATGCTAGTATTATTCAAATCCCTGATAGAAACTCCCATCTATCACATTATGTGATTGACTTCCCCCAAAATAATTGGCCTAATCGTGTGTCGATCACCCAACGAATGTGCTCTAGGGTAACCTAGAATTCAGAAATTTTCATCAATGAACTTGTGTGTTGAGCAATGTGTATGAAGCAATGAACGGTGAGAAAGAGTCATGAAAAGGACAAGATTTTAGAGACTGGAAGGAATCCTGCATATTTCTTTATTTATGGGCCATATTGTAAAGGATCCATAAGCTTTTGTGCTTGGATTGGCATCATGATCTGCCACAGGTCTTCCCATTCCGGTTTTCACACCGCTGACTCAGCTGTCTCCACGCCCGTTTTCGCTTCGGGGGACATGGTTTGAATGGACCCATTAAGATGGATGGAAAAGGAGCGTTGGAATCATTGTCAAACCCGTGAAATTCCACCGCTTACAAATTATGCCTTTTTCTCGCTTCATACATTCAGCCTGCCACTCCGAACCGCCCATTACATGGCGATGTTGTGTGTACTAACCTGCACGGGCCACTCAGACCAAATTACGTGAGCGGAACGGAGTGTTTGAGAAGATTGGGAAGTCACCGAAACTTAGGGCCAAAGGGCCAAGCATCAGTGGATTTCGTGATATTCGGGCTCAAATTGGGTCTTGAGAGCTAAATTATGTCCGTGACATCCTTAAATTCGTTACAAGGCAGTGTACCAAGCGGGTACGCTGCCAGGGGTTATTAGGCAGTTCTACCTGCGGTATGATGCAATTGCATCGTGGAGGCGGATCACATTCTTCCACAAGGCCCAGTCCAGTTCATAGCAATCATTTTGACCTTCGGCGAGTAACCGGGGCTGAAGAATTCCGGTCGCTCCGCTCTGAGCGAGGCTTCCCTATATATACCAGTGTATCATGACAGAAGGAGTCCGTGTCTACTACTCATTCCTTCCTCTCCGCATTTGACGAGAGGCAGACGCAGAAAAGAACCCCAATCTATCTTCTAAAACATTAGAAGCAAAATGGTGTCACTTAGAACCCAACTGGTTGCTGCTATATGGGCATCTGCGGCATCTGCGACCTATCCCTTCCTCCCAGATAAGCACACGACATGGAAGAATGTGGGTGGCCTCGAGCCTATGCCTAAAACAACGAAGAAATTGTACCAAATTGCTGACCCCTCTCCAAGACTCGAATCCCTTCCCTCATCAATCTTTCCGAGGACCAAAACGGCGGATCCTACTGGAGCAGCGCTTTCGCTACAGCCACCACGGGACAGCAGTTTCTTATTGTTCACCACCAGTACGCTGTCTTCTGCAAGTCTTCGATCCTTGACCTCAAGACATTGGATTACTGGAAGCATGTCGAGACCTGCGAGGTCAACAGTGAGACCAACAAGGTCACGTCGGATTCTGTGAGCCTCCAATTTGCCAACTTTTCGTTCAACACGGCTGCACCGGACAAGATTTCTGAGCTTGCCCTCTTTGCCAAGTCATCTGAGTATTCATTCAACTTAGATGTCGAGTCTAGAACATCCAAGGTTGTGTTGAACGGTGGAAACGCTGTCATTGCTTGGGGACCTAACGGTGCCAACAGCACCCACTGGTCTATCCCTGCTGCCCGCACCTCTGGAAATCTCACGATTGGCGAAGAAAAGTCTTTTGAACTCGACCCGGACCGCTCCTTCACTTGGTACGACCATCAGATTACGAACGGTGCCCCCAAGAACTTTACATTTTTCGCTGTCCACTTTCCCGATCCCAATGTCCGCGCGAGTATCTGGGCATACGATAGACCTGATACCAACGAGTCCTTTAGGTTCGCCACGGTGCGCCTTGGCCAAGAGACCACGCTGGTGCTCCCATACACATACGAACCTGATTGGGACAGCGTCTGGGTGTCCCCGACGACAAACCACTCTTACCCTCAAAGCTGGACACTGAAGTTTGACAATGGCGACTTCCTCAAGCTGAAGTCTGCCAAGGAAGACCAGGAGATTATGGAGGGAGCATGGACTGGATTTATCACCGTAGAGGAGGGCAAGTTCTTCGGTCAAACTAGCGGCTATGGCGTGGGTGACACCGTTTACACTTAATGCTGCCCTAGAGGATCGTGCAGAACCCGCCAAGAAGCTGTGGGTACCATTGGCAAACAGTTTTATTCTTGAACTCCATTTAATATTATTTTATTCAGCTTCGTACTTGTCACATCTATGATAAAGATCTTGTGTGTAGAAAAGCCCTGCGTGCTCCCCACTTGGCCAGACTTGGCCTCGGTGACTGCTGTGAACTAGTTTTTGGTGTATCCATCCTCTTACTCCCTCCCTAGTCCATTTATTTATGCAGAAACGTTGATTTGTATGCACCCGTGACGGCAGACCACCCCGAGCCGGTGTGGGGATCCGGGGTAATTAAAACGCTCAAAGTGCGCAGCACTGCAACGTCGAATCTGCAAGCAACCCCCTGCATTTACTCAAATGCTATTAAACTTTGTTTCGGAGAATGATTGGACTAACAGCTTTCCAACTTGCAGGATCTCCACAAAGGATTTGGTGAGAATTGTACCAGCTCCGACCCGTGGTTTGGTTCCGAACCGAAGGAACCCCGGCACATGTTTGCGACACGGAATAAAAAGCATGGCATCCCAAACTCCACTAACTAGCTGGACTCCTTGGATGCTTTCTCAATTTCTTATTTTTTAGACCATATCAAGAAAAAAAAAAGATTGAAGAAATAAGAATACTGCCAATTGATTAAAAGTCAACAATCTAGTTTTTTTATGATCTTGTTATCCGTGGTACCTAATTGACCGTGCGAGTAGTTGGATTGCCGAACCGAGCAGGACCCGGTTTTCACCACCCGAAGTACAAGAAGAGGGGATATTTGCATCACTACCCGCGAAGCCATGCCGTCTTCAACTAGACGGACCGATTGAATTGATGTGGAGTCATGTTCCTTGTTGACCCCTCACGGGTAGAGATGGAGGTGGACGAGTATAAATTGGAGGGCGAGGTTATGCCCTTGTGTGAAACCCAGTGCAGGCATCGCTATCTTGGACCATGGCTTCTTTTCGTCGGGGTCTTCTCTTTGCGGCCCTTATTTCTGGCTTGGGCACTGTGAGTTCTGCAGTCGCGTCAGAATTGCCATGGCCAGCCATCCCATCACCAGTGTCATATTCCGAGCCGTCTGGAAGCCCCTTTATTGAGCCTATCTCAGTCGTCAAGGGACTAAAGAGCCACTCATCCAACGGCAGCTACCCATCGACTCTCAAGTTCAGTAATATTGGTGATATCTACACACGTGAGATTCCCGTTGAGTATCCAGTCCGGACGTCTGAGCCCTTGACTGATCTTCACTGTCTCAGTCGACTACGGACGAGATGTTGCGGGGAAACCAAAGTTTTTGGTCACTGAAGTCTCTGACTATGCGCAAATTGAGATAAAATATAGCGAAGCTTATCTGTAAGAGAAAACAACCCTCATGCTTGGTTATTTAACTAATACCCTCTGGAGAGGATTGGAAAGTCCTCAAGGTGATGGTCCGTTTGCGTTTGCAAATGGGCTTTCCGGCACTTTTCGGGTGGAGACGTTCAATATCACCCAGACGGGCGAAATAAATGGGTTCTTCATCCAAGGCTCACAGCGATGGCAATCAATTCGTCTCGTGCATGGGACCAACCTAGTCATTGAACGTGTAGGATTTATTTCTAGCGTGGACGAAACCCCGGTATGAGTCTTCACTACCCATGGAGCTCGAGTGCCTTGACCGTATTACTGACACCCGTATTTAAGATCGAAGCAATGCCTGGATATTTTGCATCCAGCAACTCTACCTACACGGATATTTGGAACCTGGGACCACGCACTGAACAACTGGTTTGCTTCCCTCCAGGATCTCAATCCTCTACTTGGGAAATTTCCGACAAGGGTGCTTACATTCGAGGCCAAAAGCCGGCTACAACTGGTCATATCGTAAACTTGAAAAATTACACGCTGACATTTGAGACGATGATTGACTTTGGGGGTACTGGATGGCGAGTTGACACCGAAATTGATGCTATTCAAGCAACAGGTCCCATATGTAGGCTGCCCCTAAGTTCATGATATGTCAAGTTTCGTTTACTAATTATATGCTACATCACAGTTGTTTTGACCAGCGAATATCCCGAAGGGTCTTTCTCAAACATTGACCGTGATCTAGTGCCCCCAAACACACTAATCGTGGGCAGAGGATGGTCATTGCAAAACCAGACCAGCTTACCTGGTTTTGTTTTGGATAAATTCCCACTCAAAAAGGTTTTAATAGCAACCAAAAAGGTGTTAGAACTGGGCTAATTGCTTTTATTTTAGAATGTCAGTGAAAAGGAATGGCACACAATTGAGACAATATCCCCTGGTGATGATACGTACATTGTCAGGCTCGACGGTGAAGAGATTGCAAATTTCAACATAAGCTCTTATGGACTTGGAGGCTGGAACCCTCACATTCCGGGGGGATTTAACAAGGGCTTTGCCTTTGGCCCTTGGCAGGACCAGGCTGCTTGGGTGCGAAACGTCGACGTCACTCTCAGCACGGGAGAATCTGTGTACACAAACTCTCTGACATCGGAAGATGTCCTGATTGAGTATGGTGTGCAAACGAACACAGAATATGTGTGCTCTGATGCAGGAAAGCGGGATCGCTACTCATGGCTCGGCGATCGCCTAATTTCCTCCCGTGTCACGATGCTATCTACAGCGAGTGAAGAGTTTGTATGGGGACCAGCAGAGCAGGCCCTTTCCCGGCAGACAACGGGCGGTGCGGTGCCAATAAGCACCCTATTTTCTCCGACTGATGTGAGAAACATGTTAATCAGGACTTCCAATGTCGACCCGCTTCTGGTTGACTACAACTTTGACTTTCTCGTCGTTGCCTATGAATATTGGTTTCGGTAAGACTCAACTGCCTTTCACTGTGCTCTCGACCCACACGGACTTATCTAACTTACCTAGATCTGGAAATGACACATTTCTTGAAACATTTTGGAATGGGCTTGTCGGTGTAAACAATTTTGCCATCTCGCGCAGTCTGGACTTGCAAACTCAACTTTATGGCGCACCGTCCGACTCTTTCGGAACCCCGCTTGCTGGAGAAAAAGGCCAAGCACTTGGCCCAGCAAACACAGTGTCCCTGATTCTTGGCCTTGAGCGACTGGCAGACATGGCTGAATATCTTGGCCACGCGTCTTCTGCTGCCGCCTACCGAGAACAGGCGCTGCTGAGTCGCGAGGCCATTGACACTCTGCTGTGGAACTCCACTGGCCAATATTATGCTTCCACGGTGGGTGCAACCGGATACGACTTTATGGATATTGCACAGGTCCTCGTAGGTCAAGTTGGAACCACCGAGAAACGTAAAGCATTTGTCGAAAAACTTCCTGCCCTTCGAGTACCCGCCGGGTATATGAACGGAACTCGTTTTGCGGATACTCCCCAACTCGTCAACCCGTACTATCAAAGTTTTATGCTGGAAGGTCTAGCAAAAGAAAACCAGACCGAGCTTGCTCAAGAATTGCTTGATATTACCTGGGGTCCCATGGTACGACGAGATGTCAACTACACTGGCGCTTATTGGGAATACGTGGTAAGTTGTTGGAACGTTTCCTGTTACTCTTCACAGCTTCATCGAGCTATTGTTTATTCTATATTTACCACCCATTTCTGTTATTTCTAGATAACGTTCTGACAGAATTCCTCATGCAGAGCTCGGACGGGCAATATCCAGGACTAGATTTGTTTTCAGCAAATAGCCACTACTGGGGTAGCTATCCTACGGTCTTTTTGACGGAATATGTTTTGGGCATTCGTCCTGTTGGAAAGGCCTACTCCACCTTTGTGTTTTCGCCACTCCGAGACTTCAAAACAGACTGGGTTCATGGCAGAGTGCCGACGCCTTCGGGAATAATTTATGCAGCCTGGGGATACAATTCAAACGGGAAGATTGTGATGGAAATCACTGTCCCAGAAGGTCTTACTGCCACAGCATCGCCTCCCTTTGATGAATCGTTTACCGTAAACGGAAACAAGTCTCACAATGGAACGCTTGAAGTTTCTGGGGGACAGAAGATTACAATGGTACAGGATTGAAGTGAAAGTACATAACATTTTTAATTCGATAGCTTTCTGCACATCGTTACCGTGAATTCATCATGCTGAACGGTACATGCGGGTAGGGAGCTTAGAATAGACATCGACTGAATTGCCTTAAAGCGCCTATGTCATCTAAATCTATTTGATCCAGAATTTACATAACCCTAATGGGCTCAATGCGGTTATGGGGTCCTCATCAGCCCAACTGTGCCACCTAAATCAACTGAGGAGACGATTAACTCCGCGACAAAGATATTACTTTTATGCTCGATATTTTCGCGCGAATCTCTAAAAATCTCCATAAATAATGCCTGGGTTAAATTGTGGCTTTAAAAGGATTGAAAGTTGGGGAGGTTTGAAAACACATGATGCACTAGGTTAATTTCTACTCCAACACCTGATTTTGCCCCGCTCTGCACTGCAACGTACCCCAGCAATCATCCCCAACTTTTCTTGCTCCATGAAATCATCTTCATTTCCATGAGTTAAAACATGTATAGAGTGATCAAATAATATATGAAATAACAACATAGTTTTTCCTTGCAAAATATCCACCAGATAGCCATTTCTGTTCATCACCATGTCATCAAGCGAACGTGGAGAGACGGCCATTACCAACCGTGCGGCGAAGTCGTACGGCTTCATTGGCCTTGGCATTATGGGATGGGGCATGGCGAAAAATCTGAGGAGTAAGATCCCAAAAGAATCAGCCTTTTATGTCTGCGAGATCAATGAACAGCGACGTGATCAGTTTGTTGCAGATGTGTCTGGTCATGGCACTGTCCAAGCTCTATCGAGCCCGATAGAAGTGGCGCGAAAATGTGTACGAATCCCTTTTATTTTTATTTTATTTTCATAAATCCAAACGAGGTCTAAAATTTTCTATCTAGGATATTATTATAACAATGCTTCCAAGAGGCGAGCATGTTCGTCAGGTCTTCATACATCCCGCCACTGGTCTCCTTTCTGTCAGTAGTGGGGGCCATGATGAACGGGACAAAAAAGTCTTCATTGATTGCTCTACCATCGACGTTAAGACAAGCCGGTTTGTTTCAGAAGCGGTCAACAAATCTGGGCTTGGGGCATTTGCTGACGCCCCTGTCTCGGGTGGACAAGGTGGCGCTAATGCAGGCACCCTCACATTTATGGTTGGTGGTGAAGAGCAGGTTTACGAGGCAATCAAGCCTATTTTGAAACATATGGGTCACTCGGAAAACATTTTTCATTGTGGACAGGCTGGTGCTGGCCTTGCCACTAAATTAATCAACAATTATATGTCTGCCATCAACATGATCGGAGTCTGCGAGGGCATGAACCTGGGCCGTTTGTATGGCCTCAATCTCGCGACATTAGCAGGGGTAGTCAATACTTCTACTGGAATGTCTCGCAATAGCAGGGAGCAAAACCCGGTCAAGGGAATCTCCCCTACAGCATCTTCTTCAAATGACTTTAAAGGAGGGTTCTCGACTGAACTTTGTCACGGTGTCTTAGAGATGGCGGCTGAACTGAGCGATAGCCTTCGTGCTAAAAATATTTTGGGGTCAAAGGCTAGAGAATTCTATGCCATGGCAACTGAGAACGACAAGTGCCAGGGGCAAGACTTTCGGAGCATTTATAGGTTATTTACCGGTGACATCAAAGATGAGACACACATATGAATGAATAGACATGATGCAAATGGGGAAATAAAAAGGTTCCCCCGCTAAATTTTAGGCCTTTGATATTTTGTTGGCTTTTCGAACAGATGATGGATGATGCGTACCAGTCTCCATATTAGATATCCATTTGCACCAACGGTATCATTGTTTTTACGCAGTATTAGTGGCCCAATAAATTCGACCTGAGATAGAACGACATTTTTAAATAATGGTGAAATCCATGTATTGAATATTTAATTCTATTGTGTCGGTCATGTGGCATGTATCATCACCTCACTTTCCCCGGAAAAAAACGCTTCTCTTGTTTCGCATGCGCCTCCCATTCCACATCATGCGCAAAAACCACTTCGAGATGGCCTAACTCCCCAGGATCTTCTAACGCAAGTCTAATTGTATTAATCGTCCGTTCGGCCAGTTCCTTGTCACGATGGATACAACAGACCACCCCGGGATAAGCTTCATCGGTCCAGCAAGCTATGTCCTTTTGCCCAGAGAGAAGTCGTCCATCATGGCACGAATCTCCAGCAAGGTATATGTGTTTCCCATTCTCCAGCCGACATAATAAATTAATATGTCCTTCTAGATGGCCAGGTGCTGAAATGATATACACGCTACCGTCACCGAAAATATCCATTGCCGACTCAAAATGGCCTTTGCGTTCCCAAGATTGAGAAAAAAGACCACTGAAATTCCTCTCGGTTGGAGACGTAAAGGAACCTTTAAGTAGTGGCTTATTAGGAAGGCCAATGGACGGCAGTTCAATTGTCCGAGTTAGATCAAGGAGTCCTTGCTCGAAATGGTTATGACTTCCAACTGAGGTCTTGTTGCTGCCATCAATCAATCCAGCTGCGCCAGGACCTATAATGTATACCGAATTGGGATAATCAGATGGCGTTCCAATGTGATCCCAATGAAGATGGCTAAATATGACCAAGTCAATTTCGTTAGGGGTGAGGCCTCCAGCCGCAAGCGAGGCTACTGTATCTGGACTGCCCGATAAAGGCTGGCGGGTTTCAGCATGAGCCTGTATCGCAGCAGGATATTCATTGATATTCCGGCGAATGCCCAAGTCAAATATCAGGCGAGTGACTTGGCTGTTCTCAACATTGACATGTTGGATCAAGAAGGAGAGTGACGGGACGGTTTTTCGCGCTTCGCTGTCTTCCACAGGCGTTACAAAGAACCTCTCGGGCAAGGTGAGATGGCCAGCATCAAGAGCATGGACAGATGCATGCCCTTTTACAGACATGGTGTTATGAATGATGTCGGAGGAACTTTGTGCGGTATAGATGGGTGAAGATTTTCAAGAATGACTCTTCAATGGCTGATATACATGAAATCAATACTGGGGAAATTCAGGGACCCGGTATTCGCGTTGATAGTTAACTGGAGCCTTGGTTCACCTGTGCATTTGTTGCACCACCTGCGGATAAATTTACACGGTCGGGGTAAAAAGTAGAGCATGTACTTGAACTACTTTTCCGTGAGCATTTCATCGATGAACTGACGTCAGTAGTAAGCACAGCTATGGCATGATTTCAATATTGGAGAAGAAAAGATGCAAAGTGAACCTACTCCAATTCGCCTTCTATTGCATTTAAAGCCCCGACTGTACTACATACTTGCACAGTCAATTGGTAAACCTTAAATTTCACATCCTGCAAGATATTTTATAGCTTGCTTTCTAAAAATGGCGACAGAAAAGCAATCCGATAAGATGCAGACTGATCTGTTTAATATCGGTCTGCAGAATCGTCGCGAGGTGGTAGGAGATACCTACGTCGACGCCGCCCTGAAGAACGGGTCTAGTGAATTTGCTTACCCCGGTCAGCAGCTTGTAACTGAGTGAGTCTTTGAACACTTATGATATCCTCACCCCTATTCCTTTCTATCTCTGTAGAAATTTCCGTGGTCGCTAATCATGCACTGGTAGATGGTGCTGGGGCAATATCTGGTCTCGGCCGGGATTGGACCGTAAACAGCGGAGCCTGTTAAGTAAGTAGAATTCTCTTGCTACTGTGCTGTACGCAGACCTCTTGAATCCCGGCATGGATCTAATAGAAATAGACATTGGAATGTTGATAGCGCTCAAGAGCTGGCCGGAACTGGGTGTTCATGTGCGTGGTGCACTTCGGAATGGCCTCACAGAGGTCGAGGTTAGGGAGGCTATATTGCAAGCCACTATTTATACTGGAGTTCCAGCCGGTGTAGAAGCAATGAAAGTCGCTGAAAGGACCATAAATGATATGATTGCAAAGGGGGAGCATCAGAGGCAACTAGCAGAGGTATCACCTTTGAAACGGGATGCATAGTTCAGATATCTGTAGTAAAAACAAAACAGTCATATCTAGATATTTGCAATACTCAAGATAGATTTGATATTTTGATGGTCCTGTATGCCCAAGTACCCACAAATTGAAGTCTTCCGCTCCACTCAACATGCACAAATCTCATTTCTACGAATATCTGATCAAATCTAAAACCTCAAGATACCGCTATTTCTTTCACTCCCCACTTGAATTTATTCGTAATTTAGCTATTCGGATTTAATCGTTATATGGTCGTTCTTCCGTCAGATGGGGTTTCTACCCCAACTAGCTTTCTACCATGGGAGTTTACTCATTTCGACTCCACAACCCCTCACTAAAGAATAAACTAAATAGCCAACTCAAACCAACAAGATAAAATGCAGCGGCAGGGTGTCTGTTACATCATCAATTAGTAGCTTTTGGAGGGTCAAATCTACTGGGCCTTCCCCTCGAATGGCAAGTTCAACCAAGCCATGTCTTGTTCAAATATTGATAGCGAGAAAACCATGCTCGCAGCTGTCTTGGAAGTGTTTAATAAACCTTATAATTTGAAGCAAGTTCCACGACCCCGACACCCAATAGGATTTGACATTCTCGTCAGAGTCCATGCGGCTTCGTATTGCCATACCGATGCGGTCTTCGCCGCGGGTGGTCTCTCTCAAAATCTCCCGCGGATCGGCTGCCATGAGTTTGCGGGAGAAGTTGTGGCTGTTGGCTCTGGGGTGACGAGAAGCGGAATATCCATAGGCGTCCGTGTTGGAGTTCCTGGGCGTGCATATCACCCTTGTGGCACATGCTATGAGTGCACTCTCCCTACAAAAGACGAACCTGGATACTCACCATACTGTCCAACAGCTGGCAATCTAGGCCTGACAAAAGATGGAGGATTTCAAGAGTATTGTCTTGCGGACAGCAGACAAGTCGTTCCCTTACCAGATACGATTTCAGCCACACAGGCGGCACCTCTTATGTGCGCCGGCCTTACAATATGGAGTGCTCTCCAACACGAGCGTGTCCAGAAGGCCCGTCGAGTGGCCATAATAGGAGCTGGGGGTGGCCTGGGCCACATTGGTGTACAATTTGCTGCACGTCTCGGAATGACCGTCCTTGCGGTTGACGCAAATGACCGAGCCCTGGCCCTCTTAGGTCAGATCAAGGATGGCCTAGGACATGTTAGAGACAGGGTTCAAATAGTTGATGCCCGCAACACCAGCTCAAGCCAGCTGAAGCAGGCAGTCTTTGAACAGAAATCAGAAGACAAACCGACAACAGAACTTGGTTATGATGCTGTTCTCCTCCTTCCCGACTCACAGAAAGCATTTGACATGGGCATGGAGCTCCTTCGAAACCATGGTACTATGGTTGTTCTTAGCTTTCCCAAGGATAAATTGGCAGTTAGTGCGCATGATCTTGTTTTTCGAGACATCACACTAGTCGGAAGTTTGGTGGGACGCAATCATCAATTGCAGGAAATGCTCGAATTTGTGACGACGCATCAAGTTATCGTCGAGACAAAGGTATTCCCATTTAAGCACCTCAACCAGCTGGTGGAAAAAAGTCACAAGGGAGAAGCCGGGAAGTTAGTCGTAGATATGAGGTAGTTACAGGGAACGAATATGATGACATATTGAGCGATGCAATCCACATTCGGGCCGTTTTATTAATCGGGCAGTGTAAATCTCCCCATTATGTTCTTTGACTGGTTATAATGGTCACAACTTACAAACTGCCAACAATCTTTTCCAAGTTATCAGCTACAATCGAGAGAGCTGCGCCGATGACATACACAATCTCCAAAACCTGAAAGCCTTTGAAGGTCTCGGCCCATAATCGGGTAGTAAATACTGCTAACCGCCTTATACCATCTGCATGGTCATGTAGGCTACTCAAGCCCTCTGCAAAGTCCGTCTCTCGAATAAGAGAAATCAACATGTTGAGTAGTTTTTGTTCGTCAGGCCGTATTGACCGAATCCCTAAGGATTCCACATCAGCGGCTATCGCATGCAGCCAATGTGCAAGCAAGAATGCGCACTCGAGATTGGCCAGGGAATGTTGAAAGCTCCAGTTCAGTGTCTGTGTCCTTGCAACAAAGGCAATTCCAACACGGACAGGTACGCTTAGTGCATGAATGCATTGCAAAATAGCTCTGTCAAGATGTGGCGAACGATCACACACCCCAATGTTTCCTTTGTTGAAGGCTAACGCAATTTCAGATGGGTCTCTCGTGATTAATTTGCGGATTGGTCCCGTATTTGCGTTCAGTCGGAGATACGATAGTCGAAGGAGTGCCGTTGAATTGAATCCTAACGGTCCCTTTGGCGAGGATGGATGAAGGGTTGATTCGTGAGTTGCTTCCCAAGATGCTTGCCACATTAGTAATGAAGTCTCCATCCTTTTCACAAACATTTCATCCAATACGCTAACGGAGTCTGCGGTGCACCCCACAGCGTTACGGGTGAGGAATATTTGCTGGAAAAGCCCATGGATCAACGCGTAATTTCCAAAAGCTGAAACAGGCTCATTTCGATGAATCGGAAGGCCCATGCAGAGCTGCTTCAGTGCCTCTTGAAAAGATCGAGGACGCAATGGCATTGTCTTGCTTGATTGAAGCCACTCCTCGGCTGACTGTGCCCTCCATTCGGCAACAGATGCCGGTAAATCTAAACAAACCTCATGATTTAAGATCAATGGCGGAATATCAAAGGCTATACATTGCAAGTTGAGCATGATGTAACATACTAGAAGTGTACGCCGTCGTTCCTCAAATTTGATCCACTCTTCCCAATTAGTCTCCCTGCTCGTTCTGTTTTCTGACACATTGATACCGAACTCGCGAACAAGCATTGCTACTTGGCTGGCCATTGAAAGAGCATCTGGTACAAGTGCTTTATCTCCCCAAGAAGTGATAGCCATGAGTAAGAGTAGGCTCTGGACCAGTCGAAGTCCTTTTTGTCCTTCGGGGGCCATACATGGCGACGTGGTGTGACTTGGACTACCATCAGAAAGCCCAACATAGCTAGGAGACATATTTGAAAGACTTGAAACAGTCTGTTCTCGAATTCTTTGTAATTTCCAGTTGGTGAGGCATCTCGCTGCAAGATACAGCCGTATCCCGGTGGCATGTTCGAAGCGATACAACGCACCGACATACGCCAGAGAAAGTACCAACTCCAAGCTCAGGTCCGCAGGTCTCACGGTTGGGGTATGAAGAAAAGGCATGTGCGCATGGAAGCCTCTGAAATATCCTTCCAAATACCGCGCCAAGGTATGTCGGGAGGGAAAAGAAAACGATTCTGGCATGACATGGTTAAGCGTGGCTAATTCTTGTACCATCATCTGATACTCCTCCACCGATACCCTCCATGGACAGGCAGATGAGTGGTATTCCTTAATCGATGTTTGGGGTAAGCATAAACCTTTCTCGTTACGCAGGGTTTGGGACAAGCACGGCTCTGGCTCGAGTGATGGCAAACGGGAGGTCAATGTCTGTGAGTCATTACCAACTCCAGCCTGAATTCCAGAATCTCCCGCCCCATTTTGATGCTCAGTTGGTGGATTTGGAATAGAAAAGGCCACGCTAGAGCTGTTTATGGGTGGTAAAATAGCATATTGTTCAGACAGGTCAAGTGCGAAGTCAGCACCGAAAAACTGCGATGACAAATGTTGGCTACTAGGGAATTCGTTCCAGAGGAAATCGTATTCTTCAACATTTTGAGACAGCCCAAAAAGGAAATCAGATACTTCTGAGACGTCGAGTGCGCTAGATTCTGTTAAAGTATAGTTGAGAGGAGCGGCTGCCGTTGTAGGGGTCGCCGAGGTTATACCAGAAGAGCCAGAACCAGCCGGAACATTTAGAGAAAGGGGGTGAGGAGTAGCTTGGGATGTAGGAGACATATCTTCTAACAATCCCTGATCACTGAGAGTCTTCGAGGTGGGCTCGACATCATCGTGTTCAGGCCCATCGGATTCAGCCTCGTCATTCTCGTGAGAGCCAACGGCGCCATCCACGGTGCTATTTGCTGTTCGCATTGACGGGTCACAGTTTTCTCCCAGCGCTCTTGAAGTACCAAGTCTTTTTTTCTTCTTCATACTTGATTCAAAAACGAAACCTTCATCTCGTGAGCGATTTCCGACCGGCTCTGGCACATTAGGACTGTCAGCAGCAGCGGCAGCCTCCTCGTGGCGTGTTTGCCGTTGATGACGGCTCAAAAGATCTCTATCAACCGACATTCTATTAATAAAATTTCCTAATCGATAGTTGAGGCATGAATGAACAAATAAAAGCAAATATAATATGTATATATGAACTCAAACGGAGCTCTTTTACTCGCCTTCTGGTGAAGCGTTGCCCACACTGACATCCATATGGTTTCTCATGTGTATCTATCGATGCCCCACCCTGTGTCAGCGAGTATTCTAACACGACTGAAATAAATACAACAGGCATACGTACGGATTCTTTCATGGCGTTGGAGGTGTTCCATTCGTTTGAATTGCTTGTGACAAAATTTGCAGGGCGCAACGTGAGTGCGGGGTCGTCCACGGGCCAAAGGCATGGTGGATGGTAACAAGGGTTTGGTACCGGTGAGGTCCCTAACAACTACTGTGGAGATATTGGAGGTAAAATTGTCAAATAGTAACGGATTCTGTTGTCTAATATCGTTTGTCGCTTGTCCCCTGGTGGTTTCTATCGTGTACGGTTCTATTAGTCAGGTTTGCAAGCTAGTCCTGTTCAGACCAAGTGTTGGGGAAGCCAACCTCGTATTTCTTCTCCACGGCCGCTTCGGCTGGTGTAATTACCCCGACTTTACCCCTGCCCTCCAACCGCCACATTGGATCTAGAAGTACATTTATGGGGAATTTCAACTCGATAAAAATCTCAAAGTGGATAATATAACTAAACATTGGACTGAATAACATCATGACCCATGGCAGAACAAGACAAGAGAGTGTGATGAGGGCAGTTCTATTCCGCAGAGTCTGTTAGTTCTTATGGGTGGCATATTCCCCACTGAATACTTCTGACTCTATATCCTTTACCGGCCTTCTTGAAGCATATTCCTCTGTGCTCAGGGGGCTCATTAACGCGCCTGCTGTTCGGGTATAAAAGACCTCCTCGTTTGGACGTACATAATAAACGAACCATGTATCTTTGTCCACATTTCCAAGCGGTGCCACAAAAGAACTATCTATCTGGAGCCCTTCAGGCTTGGGTGTGATGTTGTCGGTAAATACAGACAAAGCAGACCCAAACAAAATAAGCACTTGGCTAAGTTCACTTGAGTTTAACACCAGGGTCTTATTTGATGTATATCAGTTGACTTAGTTCTAGTAAACAAGAACTAAAAGGGAATTCAGGGCAGGTTTCATACCAAAGTTGACCATTCGTTCGATAGAGGTACTCCAGGGTGAAAGGTTCGCAATGCATCGCGGCCTGCCACGGCAAACTCGTGCATCTCTTCAAGGTACTTCTCCCACGGTAACTCTATGCCATGGCTGAGACTTTTGAATACAGTGTGAGCGATCTGATGCAATTGCTGCATGAAAATGCCTGATATGGCAGTTCTGGGACAGGAACTGTTTTGAAGTTGAGACTTTTGAATCTCCGGTCCGGCCTGATTAAAACGGATATTGTTCAGTCTCGTGGGTGACCTGCAGCCAATAGTAAATTAAACTCACTTGTGCGGCAATGGAATCATATTTGGTGAATTCTGGTAAGCCTGTTACAATGATTCCAGGATCTTGACTAGCCAACACTTCGCGGATAACGGGGAGAGCACTGAAGTCCTGCAAAGATCTGTATTCAACTGAAGACGCCATTGCCCAGTCTTTCTCTTTTTGATTAAAGCACACATACCAGCATCGCATCGATAAGAATGTTTGTATTTATTATTTGGTCCGACTATTGCTTATCTGGAAAAGCTAGATCATTGGAGACAAAATTGGTCAGCCAGTTTGTGGATGCTGACAAATAAGTTCAGGGGAAAATGGGAAAGTTTTTACCCCATAAACCAGTAGCGATAGTGGATTGAATTTTTGGAAGGGGCTTGGAGACTAAATTAATAATGAAGGGCCGAAAGATTGTGTACACAAATACGGTTTGCCTACCTATGTGGTGGGGCGTATGAACTGTTACTTCATGAGTAGATGCCGCTTACTCATTAGTAGATATCCACTGCATATCCGTTCCTATGTTAAATAAGATTGAATTTTATCCTGAAAACATTCCGGGCCGCAATGACATAGTTATCACGTTGTTTTTAAGCTCCTACATTCTATTCCAGAGTCGTCTATCATCAATTCAGACATCAGAACGATATGACATCCCGATTCGACAATATGTTGCAGCCGTTGAAGATGGGTGATCTCAAACTTAAGAACCGGGTGGTGATGGCATCGCTCACGAGAAACCGAGATAATGTTCCTCGTGAAAATCTCCACGTCCCATACTACGCTGAGCGAGCTGGCACCGGGCTTATTGTAAGCATCCTTCCGATTGATCTAGATACCGTATGCATGTTGGACTCATGCAACGCGCGCTGTTAGCTATCTGAAGCAGCTCTCATAAGTCCACAGGGCGTTGAGTGGACTTACATGCCCGGAATTTACTTACAGGAACATGTCGAGGGCTGGAAAAAGGTCACTTCCGCAGTTCATCAAAGTGGGGGTTTGATCTTTTGCCAGCTTCATCATGTTGGGCGTGTCGCTCATCCCGGAACACGAGTACAGCGCGAGTCCGGGGAACCAGTGCCCGGTCCATCGGCAATTGCTGCAAGGGGAGGTAAATTTCGCAACGTGCCGGGAGCCCCCGGATACGTTGTGCCAACACCCATAGCAAACCCGCAAACCATCATCGACTTGTATGGCCGAGCGGCTCGCCTGGCCAAAGAAGCGGGGTTTGATGGCGTCGAAATTCACAATGCAAACGGTTACTTGCCAATGCAATTTCTCGAATCACACAGCAACCGCCGAGATGATGAATGGGGCGGATCGTTACAAAACCGAATGCGGTTTTCACTAGCCTGTCTAGCAAAGGTACATGAGCACTTCCCTTACCATCGTGTTGGCATCAAAATTGCCCCTTGTGGTGGGTATAATGATATGGGAGAGCTAGATGGGCATGGAAACCCATCAGTGGAGAAGGCCAAGGAGACATATGGTGGATTTTGTACTGAGCTTGACAAGCTGGGATTGGCTTACGTGCAGGTAATGCGGTGGTGGGCAGCGTACGACTTGATGATTGATGGAAAGCCTCGGGGAGTGCAGTGGGATCCCGTTGCTTACCTACGACCAATCCTAAAAAATACACTTCTCTTCGGAAACACTGCATTTGGCCCCGAAGAAGCTAACAAGTGGATTCGCGAGGGCTACATGGATGCAGTTGTTATTGGGCGTCCACTTCTTTATAATCCTGACTATGTTGAGAAGATTCGAAGCGGCAAAGTCGAACATATTTATCAAGAACAGCCAGGTGACGAGTATTGGTGGTAGTAAGTTTTCCTGATGACCCTCCATCTCTGAAACAATATTTTTCCTTCAAGATACATGCATGACATAGCTAATCACGAGGGCTTGGACATTTTAGCAAATGGAGAAATAACGACAAGCGAGACGGATACCTTAACTGGGCTAGCCGTTATATTGCTCCCAGTCATCTCGCCTCCAAGGACAAACTGAGTTTGATTCATGACTAGAACCCGATCTTTCATAATAGAATACAAAAAGGCAGCCAATTGTGCAATAGCTCCCCTATTATGATAAAATAAACACTCGTGGGCTAGTCGAGTAGTTATTTTTACCTAAACGCTCGTCAGACAAAGGTCCAAAGCGTGGTCATATATCATTGTGCGGGCCAATCAGAGAGTTTTCCGCCGAAGGCAAGTTTGCGCGGATTTCTCGAGAGGGCGGGAGCAGTCGTGACACGAATTCGGTTAGTGGAATACCGCGCTAGCTTGGTTTATTTTATTCAAGGTGACAACTCTGAATCCTTATGGCCAAGAAGAGTAATAGGCAGAGATCTCTAAATTCCTCATTGGGGATTACCGATTGAAGATGGATGGTGACAGGGTACAACACGCGGGTGATCTCCCAATGACATCATTTCTAGGCTCGTGTGTTAGTGGGCTTCTGGCAAGACTAGCGCCGGGGAGGGTGTCAATCCACGGAGAGGCCTTCCACAATAGTGGCCGGGTTTCCACACGATTTCAGGGTCGCAAAACTACCGCATGGTGGCCAGAAGCGATTCCTGCTGCATATAATGTTATCGTTTGGAGAAGCAATTACTGTCTCAAAGTCGGATTGCAATTGCGTTATGATTGCGACCAAAGCAATCGCCTTGTCATATTTATTGTGCCCAATCTCGGATTCATCTTTTGTGTTCCGCGCGGTTAAAAAAAGTGCGATAACACCGTGGGCAGCGCAACTAGCCTCTGCTGGTCCCGCGGGTCCGCGGCCGCCCACATGCCTCCAGCTCATTCCCCACAACCCCTCACGGCCATTATCAGCGCGGTATAAGAATCAGCAAACTGCAACATTCGGATGCTACACTACGAGCATAGATATACGGTAAATATTTTCGACATGGACTACGCTCTAGAAAACCACAGAGATTTCATTGGGAAGCCAACCTCTGAGCTTCCCAGCCCCGCCTTTGTTATCCAATTGCCGGTTCTGAAAAGGAACATTGAGAACCTCCATCGAGATGTCGAGAATCTGGGCATTTCCTTTCGCCCTCATATCAAAACCCTCAAGGTATGAATTCCAATTCTCGCAGCTGCACCAAGTATCATACTGAACGCACAAAAGACCCTTGAAGTTACAAGAATGATGATGGGCAATGGAAAATACAAGTCCATCGTCGCCTCAACTTTGGCCGAAATCCGCGGCGCTCTCCCTCTAGTCAAGGAAGGTATCCTAGAAGAGGTCAGTCTAGATCCTCATATTCCCACGCTAGGCTCTCTTTATTAAACAGCAGCGACAGTGTCTCTATGGCTTGCCTATTTATCCCAGTGTTCTAGCGAGACTTGCTGAGCTGAGAAAATCCCTCCGCATCCTCCTCATGGTTGACAATGAGCAACAAATAGACCACTTGGAAAAGTTTGGTGCAGAGGCGCCTTGGGATATTTTTATCAAGCTCGATGTTGGCTCGCGCCGAGCTGGAGTGGCCAATTCCAGTCCAGCTCTTCGCAGCTTAGTCGAGCGCGCTGAGGCGTCATCGGCTACCAATATTTATGGCTTCTACTGCCACGCTGGACATTCATACGGTGGTCGCTCCCGCACCGAAGCCGAGGACTTGTTAAACGTGGAGATTTCCAGCGTCCTCGACGGCGCCAGACTCCTCCCCGCCGATCGTGACGTCGTCGTGTCAATTGGTGCGACACCTACAGCGCACGTGGTAGAAAGCTTGAAGACAGCCGTGCCAGCGAACATAAAGTTGGAGTTACACGCAGGTTAGTTGAAGAAACATGAAGTCGTGGCTTTTGGACGATTTATTAAAGCTGACCTTGCATCTCTCAGGCAACTTTCCTTGCAATGACTTGCAACAGGTGTCGACTGGCTTGGTTTCTGAATCGGATCAAGCCGCTTATGTAGCCGCAGAAGTCTGCAGCGTCTACCCCGAGAGAAATGAAGCGCTCCTCAACGCCGGCGTGACGTCACTGTCTCGTGAGACCAGTACATACAGTGGCTTTGGTCGAGTAGTTGGCCATCCGGCTTGGGGAGTAGCTCGCATGTCACAGGAGCACGGGATTTTGGGGGCCCTGGAAGAGGGCCAAGTAGTAGACGAGGTGTTCAAGGTTGGGCAGCGGGTGGATGTGTATTGCAATCACGTATGCATTACAGCCGCCGCATTTTTTGTGTTCTTCGTGGCTGACGAAAACAATATTGTGCGGGACACCTGGATTCCTTGGAAGGGATGGTAGACAGTCGATCAATAAAAAAAGCAAAGCACACTAATAAATGTGTGTGATGATATCGCAATAGCTGACATCTCAAAGTTCCGTATCCCAAAACATAATGCACAAAGATATAAATTGGGTTTGCTTGTATTTCTTGTTTATCAACAAGGATATTACTGTCCTATCAAGTGGCTTTTCATACGAAACTCATTCAATATTCTGGCTTGGAGAACTGGAACACCAAGGATCATATCATAATAACATGACATTGACTCATTTGCATCACCTTGATGAAAGATTAAAGAATTAACGAATTATCATGAAGGTGCTATCATAAAAAGGAAATCCGAAAAAGATGCATTAGACATTTGCATAATTCTATGTCTTAAAATTACAACGAATTTGACCAATAGTGAGACATTTAGTCTGATGTATCCCCGCATCTTGCGAAAATTACGCCTACGCCTCGAAGAGATCTGGACCTAATAAGGTGTAGTTTGCGTGAGACACTGAGTGATCAACAAGATCGATGGATGGTTCGCTTATTAGTGCTCTGCAGATTCTATCTTCATCTAGACTAGTCTGATCCTTCATCTCCATTCCTTGGAAGAATTGCAACTACTGCAAGCCTCGTTTGGTCGCGTCATATAGCTTCTCACTTAACAGCTGGTACAACGCAACACTGCAGGTGCTATTGCTGGTCCAATGAGCTAGAGGAATATGCGATAGTTCTACTATTATATCTCAGCCACAACTAAGCCTCTGACGACATGGTGACGTTTCGGATGTTGGTTTGCCTAATTTCTGACATCCACCGCCTTTGTAGTTTTATGTATATCTAAGAGCAATCGCGAATGGTCTCCCACTTGCTTTCACGTTTATCAATGTGCACCTTGAGCGGACAACGATAGTCACTTTTCTTCAATTCTGATTAATATCCTGCTACCAGAATGG
Source organism: Calonectria multiphialidica (assembly GCA_020623665.1). Classification (NCBI taxonomy): domain Eukaryota; kingdom Fungi; phylum Ascomycota; class Sordariomycetes; order Hypocreales; family Nectriaceae; genus Calonectria; species Calonectria multiphialidica. The sequence continues at coordinate 354,437 of JAHVYC010000001.1, forward strand.
CAAGTGTTGAGATTAACGACGCAAATTTCTGTCAGGCACACTTGAAAGAAATAGTAAGTTCTTTTTTCTTCTCTGGCTCTCCTTCTCTTTCAGCGGCTTGGTCTAACTCCTTGAAGTGTGACGAATGCAATATCGATTTACGGGAAGAGAATGATTCATTTTATGGGGTATATATGTCTTCTCATGGTTCACTCAGATTTATTAGTATCTCATGGCATCAATAGTTTGACCCGTCGGACCGGAACCCTATCGAATGCCCACCAGTCTCAGCAAACAACGATGGTGTCTATCAGTGTGTAGAGCACCAGAACACGAGTACAGACTCAAATTCTTTATTGTGCCTAAAGTCCAACAATCACTGATCCATTTGATTACTTTTAGGCTGTTCGAGGTGCTTTGGATGGAAGAAGATGATTGTAAGGGCCAAGGCTGCCGCCAAGAGAGGAGAATGAAAGGATGTGACATGAAGTTTAGAGACGCTTGTTTAGTGTATGTCTGCGCCAGGGCGCTTTCCAGGTTACGCATACTTACTTTTACAAACAGAGAAGACCAAAATTGATTTGCTTTCTTCCCTAGTAGATGTGACTTAGTCATGTGCGGCATAGATACCAGTAAGGTGGTAAAATATGGATGCATTCAGTACATTTTGCGAGTCTTGGTATACTATCTTGATGTGCAAATTATCCACCTAGCTTTTGGTCTTGCCCCAAGTCTGATGTGGCCTTGTATTCTAAGTGATCAAAGGAACAGAGTAAATAATCACTGTCACTTATCCGCATAGAGAAGACCCTCTATCGAGGTTAAAGCTGTTAAATGTACTTGTATGTGAATGAGAAGTCTTTTGGGGCAACAAAACGGCACCAGAAACGTCACTGGCTGGATCTTGGACGATCAGCATCTAAAATCCACCTCGAAACTTATTTTACATGTTAGGTAATTACAGAGCTTGAGAATCTTGTGAGCAGTATGTGCTAAGCTTCTAAATGTCTTACAATTCTCCCACCTCGGGGCTTGTTTGCCTAGCCGAGGCTCTCTCACTACATCCGCCCAATTCTAATAAGACATCTATACTCACTTCCGCCAAAATTTCGTTTGCTACCAATTCTCTCATCTTTGCGCCTCCGGTGTAGAATTGCAAACCGAGACCCGGTTGTTCAAAACCTGGGGCAGAAGGTCCAGTCCAAACGGTCATATTCTGGCGCACTTGGTATACATGATAATTAAATGGATGCTTTGGTGATGACCATTCCTCCTCGGCGAGGTTTTGAGGGGGGATAGCGCGTTGGGTGTAAGGAGTGCAAGCGAGAGAGAAATACTTTCCTATTAAGGAAAATCGGGTTAGCAGTAATCTTCCAACTGCGACTGCGCACTGCGCAATAATATCTTACCATCATCGTTTCCAAAGCGGTCGAGATATGTCCCAGCCACTAGTTCCGTCTGCATTTTCATAGGCTTGCCATCGACACCTATTTTAAATCCATCATCGCCTGGGTAACGCCAAACGTCACCAGATTTGCCAGGCCGAGTGTTGGGGGTTCTATATCTCTCCAGAAAGGCCTTTGGTGATAGGCTTCCGAAACGGATGTAGCCTTCCAGAATTGTCTTAAGCGGTTCTTCAACAGGAAGTTTAGCGGGTCCCAACAGATCGCTCCCGCATAAGTACGTGTCGTACTTGGTTTTGTCGCCGCTGTGTGCTATGAGTGAGCTGCATTCCTCATTGGGTGCCTCGGAGGGTTTTGTAGGGGTCGGAAAGGCCAAGGAAGCAGAGACCCAGGAAAGGTAAAAGAAGAGTGATGATGAACGCATTGTTATTTTCTTTCTTTGATGTGAGGACGAAGAAGGAAACCTGCAGAGTCAATCATGGCTACGATCAAATTGCGAGCTGGGTCATCTTTATACGCGCCCAGGATGGACCTAATAGTTTTGCGTTTCTGGAATGCTGTGGGCGCTGGCCTGGTAATTCATTCAGCTCTGGAAATCCAGCACCCGACACCTACTGCAGCTGAAAGACAATGCAAAACGACCCAGCGGGGTGCCGCTGCAGGGAACAACCTCTGGCGCTATTGAATTCGCAGCCGCCACAGTCTGGAACTATCGCTTGTCAGCATGCTATGATTGGTTTATGCAAGGAGGTGGCGGCCGGGCTGGAGCTGAGGTGGGACCGCCCCGTGCCGTCCTCCTGATTTAGCTCAAATATTTGACGGAGCGAGATTGACCTTCACGGATCTCGCATTTATCCCCTGTAAAGAATCACGAACTGGCTTAAACTTTTAGAAGAGTGGAAATATGGTCCATCGATTAGGACAGGCCGGGATGATCATTGTGCGCGGTAGGGGGCCCAACCATACCCGACGCCACAGCCGCCGTCAGAATGGCCCTCAATCAATCATTCATTCCGGAGAAAAATAAGAACCAGGGCTTCTTTTGAGCCTTAACATTTCACCATGCACGCATATTTTGTATCCTTCAGATATGGTACGATCATGGTTTAGCTTTAAAAGCAGTTTCATATCACCACCGCCGGTAGCATCTTCAGACATTGTGCAATCTCCTCCTGTCGCAACTGAAGGAGACTATCGCTGATACTTTTTTGTGGTTCATGCATTCAATTTCGCACCCGTCGTCCCGCTCATTTCACTCCTTATCAACTACCAAGCTAGTTCGATCGCGCTTGGACGGTACCCAGTCCCCTTGTCTGTGGCTCCTCGCATTGACAAGGTATGTGACCCAGTCACATTCCCATGTGCATAGCCTGGGTTGGTGGGCATGGCCACTCCAGACCTATAAATGCGGCCCTTCCGCGACTAGAGGAATAGCTAGCCTGATTAATTAGAATTTTAGGCCCCAGTGTGGCTCGATTTCAGCGTCAGCTTCTCAGCTGTGCGCCCCATTGACCAACTTGGAGATCTCGGCCGAGACAGGGCGGTCGAGGCCCGCTGAGCGTAAACTATCGAAAATCCGCGACCTGATCTGCAGAGTCGCAGTCAATTTAGGATTATAACTGTAACTAACAACAGCGTCTTGAAGAACAATGGCGCGAACGATATTAATAGTTGGCCCTCGGCAAACGAACGACGATTGAGCGTCAGCTGGATTACCTCACACAGGCAGCTCGATTTGAAGTTTATACATAGCCTCGACTTTTAGCCCGCTTGGAGATTGTTGCAAACAAATATGCACAGCAAAGGAACAGTTGCAATTTTGAATTCTCGCAATCCAGTTTCACCCAGTGCCGCTATATGTTTCTCGACAAACGTACAATAAACCACAAGACTATGCATTGGGAGACACTGATTTGTATATTCCCCTCATCTATAGGACTTTTTTGAGGGTAATAACAAGACGCCGTATACGTGCGAGTACAAAAGTTCCACCCAGGACCCAGAACCTGTCATTTCGACTCCTCAAGTTTCGTAGATACAATTATGTTTGTGTTCAATCCAGTATAAACCGCGCCATCTTGTCACCCGTATTAAAGATTAATGTTAATTAATCCTGCTTCTTTCCGATTCTGGGAAGAGTGAGCCACAATGAGAAGAGAACGGCCAAGAAGGCCAGGATGATTGGCTGCAAAACTTGCACGCCCTTGACTTGCGCAAGGGCTCCAACTGCAAATGGCAAAACAGCAGCGCCACTGCCGCCGAATGAGGCGACAAATCCAATTGCGCTGACATGGAGAGACTTTGGCAAGAGCTGGGCCATAACAACCACGACTGCAGGAAACAAGGGTCCGAGGAAGAAGCCCTGGAGGGCCACGGCGACCGCAGATACGTAAAACTGTGGTACCAACCAAAAGATCAGCTCAAGAGCCATTGTCAGCGGGATATAGATAGAAACGGCGAGCTTTACGCCAATCCTTGGCGTAATAAACCCCAGGATGGCGCGACCAAGAGTCAAGCCAAGCCAGAAGCCCACCGAAGTCATACCGGCGTCGAAGCTCTCGGCCTTGCGAACTCGAATCATGAACTGCACAATCCAGCCACCAAGAGAAACTTCAGCCCCGACGTAACACAGAAGAAAGAGAGATGCGGTCCATGTGACGCGAGCATATGGCCTCGAAAACAACGCTGCCTTCAGTCCAAGCTTGTTCTCGTTGCTGCTAGTTACGGATCGCCTGTAGTCCTCTGCAGTATTTTCCCAGAATGCCCAGGTACACAAAGCCAACTCGAGGACGGCCATTCCAATCTCATAGATGTTAGCTAGTGCACCACCAATACAATAAATGGAGACATACCATGACGTAGTAGAAGGTATACCATTCAAGATTTCCCTTTGTTATCATGGTGGTTGCGATCAGAGGGCTGATGGTGCCGCCAATTCCGTAGCAGGCATGAAGGAAACCAAGCAGCTCATTTGCGTTGTTCAGGTTGCCAACCCAGGCATTCCATGCAGCGTCGGCCAGGCCGTTGCCAAAACCAGCGATAATAAGGATAACAACGAGGACTGGATAGGGCGGGTGTTGCGATATGATAATATATGCGACAATGTGGCATATGCTGCATAGGATACCAACGCCTCGCTGACCGAATCGCATATGCATGGCATTGTTGAAAGCTGCGGCGAGAATGTACCCAACAAAGGGGGACAGAAAGACCAGGGAAACGACGACATAGTCCAAGTCATAGTACGATTCCAGCTGGAAGGTATTGTTAGCCAGACCCTCCGCCGGAGGTAAGCGTTTTAACATACATAGGGAATCAAGGCCTAGCAATTATAGTTGTCAATATTCGTCAATGATGTCGTGGAGTCCCAGTAATCTTACACCACTTGCGGCATCATTGGCTCCCGTCAGAAGAAGGCTCCAATAAGTAGCACCGATGCGCGGGATGTTGGAGCGCGGACTATTCCAGCTTTCCAACTTGGACGCCTCCGTCAAGGGCATCACAGATTCCTCCCTGGTGCCGTTCTCCAGCCCAGAAAGTGGACCATCCGCCCTCCGCTCTGAGCGATCCCCCCACGATCGCGAATCAAGCTCGACGGCTTCGATTGTCGCCGTTGAAGTTTGAGTAGCGCTCATTTTGTCGACAGTGCGTATTAAAAGGCACAGAAGTGTGAAAAAACGACATTCTGGTTTGCGGCAGGTGTTTCGTCCTCTGGCCTTAAATACCTTGTGTCGGTTTAAGGCCTCTTGGCAAGGTGGATCACAACGGAGCGACGGGCCGACGCAGGGGAAATATTCGGATCAATACCGGTTAGTGCATCAAAACAGTCGGTCAATGTGCGATTACGAGAGTTTTGACATCATATGACCACTCGTCCCATGGCGAGCACCAGCAACAAGGGAGTGGCCGTTTACCGCGGTTCGTCTTAGCGGTTCCATTTTATCCACTTTTACCCCAGTTTTGCGCCAAATATAACCTAGAATAGGATAAGTCCCAATGATCCCAACCGGAAAATCAGAGAGTCCGAAGCTTCCGCATCTTCTAGTTATGTAAGTACAATACAATTCGATATGCTCTTTAATTTGTGCACAAGAAAGAAAAGGGGTACATGAAGCCGCTCTGCAATAAATCTGAGACACGAAATCGCTACGAGGAAAACAACAGCTATCGTGGCATGGCAACTGTGATGTAATGAACATGGGGTAGAGTCGGGGGTCCCGATTGCTGCCAGATTCATCTTTGGCTGGTTCTTATAAAACAAGCTCTCCAGCAGCCTCTTTATAGATAGCCCAGCGGATCCCCGGTAGTTAGCTGCATGCTGGGCCACTTCTTCCCGTCACAACGCTCGGCACATGGCACCTCCGCTTGAAGAAGCCCCTCCACGTTTACCCCTGTTTATCTGTTTATCAATGTGAGACTATGAATCTCTATTGATGACTTAGCATAGTTCTGGGAATTCTTTAAGCCGGGTCCTCTTATCAAGATCTCTCATCTCACCCCACAGAAGGCCCACTGGCTGTGGCTGAAAAGTTTACAAAAACAGAATCTCCACAGTACACTTTAAGCCCAACGGTGTAAATATCGCTAGAGCCTAATTATAACACGAATGAATGTCGCAGAAATGAATTCTCGAACGACAATAATTCCCAGTAAGAGCGCCTGGGAAACACTGTACTATCAAATATGAACTGGCTTCTTCTCGTCACCAAATGTAAACATGATGGCAATGTCGTAATTACCGATGGTATAACCCCCATCTGAGCCAGCGCTCTTGTTTCTCGCAAAATCAAGACATGCACATTAATAATAAATGGTTCCATTTCCCAAACAACAGTCGCGTTGTGGTGCTTGCAGTGGCAGGCAGCTATTTGCAAGATGGGTTGCATACTGCGAGCAACAACGCCGTACACCCTCAATTATCTCCATCGAATCGTGTTGAAATTGATGGAACGTAACCTGATTTATATTTCAACTAACAATTTTGCGGTGGATCCCTGAATGGTTGTTCATTCTTACGACATTATCTCACCCACGGGCATTCCACCACATCTGGTCATTTTTCACACCACAATTCTTGTATTTCGCGCTTTGGGGATTGTTTCTTTTTTCTTCTTCACATTCCTTTCCCAGGTGCACCGGTGTTACAAACCCGGCGATCGTGGTGATAGACTTGTTGGACTATCGAATAACGCGTTTATGGGGTGTGGAAGGGGCTTGAGACCCAATATCAGAATGCGATGCTTTTGCGCGTAAGTACGCGCCGGAATATACAACATAAACAATGGATGAAATTATCAAACGACCTCGGGAGATTGTTCAAGCCAGATAATAAGGAATAGCAATTGGTATTTCAATGTCAGGACGCATGAATGAATGTCCGGCCACGCTGGCCGCATCACGGCCTGGTGTTGGCTTGACAAATCAGATGGCATCTTCCAGCCCGGGTCCCGCATCGCGGAGGGGCTACCGGGCAGAGGCCAGCAAGCAAATAACGGATCTGTTGATTTTTCTGCATTACAAATCCAGAAAGAAGTTTGCTAGCGGGGTTCACTCGGGTCAATTGATGTTTTGGTGCCCGTCCGCGAAATAGACTAGCCGTCTTGGGCATGCGTCCGGGCTGCCAGCAGCACGCACCAGGCATAGCATGTACCCAAGTTTCTAACTATCAGTTTTGACAGTTGACATTATAAATCATTTTAACCAGAACTCTGCTGTGTAATGGAGCTAATAACTCTAGGCTTACATGTAGCTCTCGTCGCAATTCGGTGCCCTCATTGGCTCCCATAAACTTGGGGCAGGCCGTTGTTAAGACTATGTACGTGCCACAATTTATGTGGAGCAGAGACACCTTGTTGCTCCGTCCATCTAGGACATTCGAAAAGATTGCCAATAGCCTCCACTATTGGCGGGTCCATGTCCTGAAATTGTCTGGTAATGCTCGATAGCCATGAATCGATGTCGCCATACCTAGCAATCCTATAAATGAACGGTCCCCGCTCGGCTGTACTGGACCGACATCCCCTGCATCCAACACTACATCATACATACATCCTACATACATCCTACAGACACAATCACCATGTCAGTCCCCGAGAAGTTCAATGCCGGTTTCGTTGCCGGCGCTGGCGCCCCTGTTGTGGTGGACGAGCACTCCATCCCAGCCCCCGAGGCTGGCGAGCTGGCGATAAAAATCACCGCTACCGCCATCAACCCCGTCGACTGGAAGATCCGTGAGTACGGCGTCTTCCTCAAGCAATGGCCCGCCATTCTCGGCTCTGATGCCGCTGGCGAGGTCGTGGCGCTGGGCCCAGACGTTTCGGACTTCGCTGTCGGCGACCGCGTTTTCTTCCAGGGTATCATTGGCAACTATAATGCGTCAACCTTCCAGCAGTACTGCAAGATGCCTGCTGCCCTCGTATCTAAGACGCCCAAGAACATCACCGACGACCAGGCCGCCGGCATCAGCCTCGCCACCGTCGCCACCGTCACTGGCTTGTATGACAAGACTGGTCGCGGCTTGACCCCTCCCTGGGCCGAGGGCGGTGACCAAGCTGGCAAGGGCAAGGCCATTGTCATTATTGGTGGCAGCTCCTCAGTCGGCCAATACGCCATTCAGTTCGCCAGGATGTCAGGTTTCGAGAAGATCATTACCAACGCCAGCTCAGAACACCACGAATTCCTCGTTCGGCTTGGCGCCACTGTCGTGCTCGACCGCTCATCTTCCAAGCCCGAAGACTTTGCGGCCGAACTGGGCGGCCTACCTCTCGAGGTTGTTTTCGATGCCATCGCCATTGAGTCGACCCAGCTTCTTGGCGTCGAGGTGTTGCAGACCACCAAGACTGAGAATTCCAACGTCATCGTTGTTCAGGCGGTTAATGCTGCGGCCGTCGAGCTGGGCAAGTCAAAGGAGCCCAAGGTGGAGGTGAAGCAAATCCTCGGTCTCGGCAGCAGCCCGGCTCTTCGACACCTGAGTGAGCCCATGGCCAGACATCTCGGAGAATATGTCGCTACCGGAAAGCTCATCCCGAATCGACCTCTGGTCATTCCAGGAGGTCTGAAGGGTCTAGATGAGGCCATGGAGAAGAACAAGCAGGGTGTTTCGGGAGTCAAGGTAGTTATTCGCCCCCAGGAATAAATGTTATATAAACGTAAGTGTAGCCCAGAGCGAGCCTATTTTGAAAGCCTATCGCAAAGGTACAGGAGCCAAGACAAAGTTGGCCAGCAGCTCGACAGGGAACATAGGGCACTATAGTGAATTTTGTTTAGAAGTTTGATTAATATTATTTTCTGTTTGGAAACTCAACTATTATTTGTAATTTCATACTCTATCATGAATGACTTCTCGATCTTGTCACACTGTATAGGTTCACTTAATTATACAGGTATAGATGAACTCTTGACCAGGTCCTTGAACTACTTGGCGTTGTTCATGTACCCAATCATGACTCAGGGAGACTTGTGTCGAAGCGGGATCAGTTCTAACTCTTGCACGGCATACAAAACGGCGCAACTCTAGATTGATGGCATTTGGTATAAAGCCAAGTTGGATTTGTCCTGTGGGATCATGGCCCTTTATCAGTGCCGAATTCCTGCGGCCGGGCATAATTCAACTGTGCTTATTTCCAAATTCGAGCCTCCACGCCCTGCGCCCTGTGGGCACATGCGGATATGCGTCCCACACTGGCCATAGGTTTAAATCTGTATGTCAGCGCACATTTCCAGTTTCCAATTTGAACGCAAATTGGTAAGAACAACCGAATATGGCATAGACTAGAGCCAATGTGGCATTGGATTTGCCCACATCCCAGCAGCCCTACTTGCGTTCAGCATCGGCTCCCAATACCTATTGCGCCAAAGCGGATATGCGGCAATCACATATCCGATGCATGCCACCCTCTTATCACCTCAAATTCAGTCACAAGACTAGATGCATATTTCTACCCTTTATTTCACCGACTCTGTAATATTCATAAAGTCGAAAGCTATGTACTTTCATCTTCGGAACCAGCCAAGCAACTCTGCTACAAATCAACATGGGACACTCAAAGATTGAAACAACAGTTGTGGTTGACACTCCTGTCGAGGAGGACAATCCTCTATCTGTCATCGGCCGTGTTACAACAGCACCCACAACGGAGCCTGTTGGGCATCAAACAGAGATTATTCAAGTTGATGCTCCAGAAGAACCAAACCAGGCCAGACAAACGCTCATCACTTTTCTCATCATTGTCTCCAATTTGGCGCAGGTAAGTGATTTAGCTATTGTGCTTTATATGCTTTTTAACACCCTCTCTCAACTAGTTCATATCTATGTTCACAACCCTTGCAGGGGGTTTCAAGTTCAGCTCGGAACTTGGACATGCCACCGGACCCGGACAGGCAAACTGGATGGCTGCAGCATACTCGCATGTTCCCTCAACGTCTATCGGATAAAACCAGCTGTTAACAAGTAGTCAGGCTCACCCAGAGTGGCTTCATCTTGATCAGCGGGCGACTTGGTGCTGTATACGGGCACCAACGACTGCTTCTGCTCGGCGGCGCAATTATTGTAATCTTCTCGCTCGTAAACGCATTCTGCACCTCCTACAATTCTTTTGTAGCGGTGCGCGCTCTCACGGGAGTAGGCGGCGGGATATTAATGCCAAACGCCGTCGCAACACTCACAATCATGGTTCCCCCTGGCCGCTCACGTAACATCACTTTGGCAGTCTTTGCCGCATCACCTCCAGTGGGGGCCATGATTGGAGCATTGCTTGCAGGCGCCTTTTTAAAATACACGCATTGGAAGTGGTTATTTATTCTGATGTGAGTCCTCTTTAATTTGTATCACAACTTCTCAGGATACTAATTTTCATGAAGATCACTTGTTGGGCTGGTGATATTCTCCGCCCTCTTCTTTGTCTTGCCACACGAAGTTCCGGTTGACAAGAATGGCAAGATTGACTTGGTAGGGATTTTTCTTGGATTGAGTGGACTCATTCTTTTCAGTTTCGCATGGAAGTAAGTTTTTCCCCTGGACTACAATGGGCATTCAACTTACACAGAATAGCCAAGCACCCTCGGTCGGATGGGACACGCCCTACATCATCGCAATTACTGTTCTTTCCCTCGTATTGATTATTGCTTTCTTCTTTTGGGAAAGCAAATTTGCGGACGAACCAATCTTGCCTCTCTCCATCTTCGCTGTCCCGACATTTACTCCCCTGATCTTAGTCGTGCTTATGACTTACATGTCGTTTGGAATATCACTCTGGTACATGGTGGCCTGGCAACAACTATTGAGGAACTGGAGTGTGATGCAACTGGCTGTTGGTTGGATTCCATTTTGTATCGGCGCCTCAGCTGCGGTCGGGCTAGCTGCTTGGCTAATCCCGCGGCTCGAAGCCCAGTACATATTGGCAATCGGAGTGCTTACTTCATGCGCTTCTCTCATTCTCTTAGCTACCATGCCAGAGCAGCAGACGTATTGGGCGCAGACGTTTCCGGCCATTGTATTTGGCAGTATCTGCCCCGACTTCGTCTACGTTGCAGCGCAGATTATAGCCAGTAACAGCGTCGGAAAGCGGGAGCAGGGCGTGGCCGGAAGTCTCATTGGTGCGCTTAATCTGTACGGAAACGCCTTGGGATTGGGTCTCGCTGGCACGATTGAAGTAGAGATGGTAAGGAGGGGGGCAAGTGAGGTGCTGGGATTTCGTGCGGCGCTAATATTTGGGGCTGCCTTGGCCGTTGCAGCCCTGGTCTTGGATCTTGCCTTTGTAAGGGTGTCAAAGGATGACCGTGAGGGCTGGAAGTCTGATGGGTCTGATAATTTGGAGTCGACGGGCAGAGAATAGTGGGATAGTTTTCCGGGCAGACACCACTCTTCGCACTACAATAGCTAACTCAAGAATGAAATCAAGTATTTGCTGTTATCTTTCACATAACTTTGGCAAATATTAATCAGTTATAATATTATATTATCCACAATTTATCAATACAGCCAACAATCAGTAGCAAATGTCCAGAATGTCATTGGCCCTGGGCATGGTTCGCACAATGAGGCGCAAGGCAGACAAGTCAGCCACATCGGGCTGTATTTCCCCGCCTTGAGATCCTGCACCGCTGATGCGCAATACATAAGCATGAGCGATCCCAGGCATCATGAGTCTTTTACCACCATCAAAACCCAGTCAGGCCATTGGCTTGCCCCATAATTCACGCTTGAAGACTCAAGATTGCCCTATCCAAGGCTTGGAAAAGAGCATCGCCAGATTCCAGGCCATTCTGACGGATGAGGACCGCAAAAGGCTGCAGGAACTCAAGAGCAATTCCCATGATGCCCAATCCATCATCACATTTACTGCAGAACTAGATCGATTTGATCCCAAGCGACGAGGGAAGAGTGTGGCCTCTAGGCTGGCCTCATTTTTACAAACTATCGGCCAATTCTCTCCAATTATCGACACATACGTTCAGTCTGATCCTCAACTTCCAGCACTTATTTGGGGTTCGATAAAATTGACTTTCATGGTATGCAATCTTGAAATTTAGCTCCACTATACTAACATTGGCAGGTTCTTGCTAATTTTACGTCATACTTTCAATCTTTTGTCGAAATGGTCAATGGGTTCGGCTCTCTTTGCTCGAGATTTGTAGAATACCAACTTATTTTCGCAACTTCCGAGCGCCTTGAGAAGTCAATATTCGAATTTCATACCGCAGTGATTACTTGCTGTGAGAAGATTGTCATAGCAGTCCGTCGCCCAGGTAAATTTATCGCGCTCTCCCTGGCGACTTGTTTACTAACATTCTCCGAGTGCAATCGCAAATTTGGAAGGCATTGACACAATCTTTCCAAGCCGAAATTTGTAGCTACGTGGAGGATATTCGATCAAAGGCACAGGAGGTCAATGAGGACATTCAACTCGCCAAAGCGCAATCTGACCATGAAGAACAACGCCTTCAGGCCCATGAACGAGCGGAGGCAACTGAAAGTCGCAAAAGACTTTCTTCCTTAGTTTCTCTCTTCTCAAAATCCAGATCGGACCTCCAGATGTTTAAAGATGAGATGAGAAAACGGGCAGAAGGTAACACATTAAACAATTAACTTTGACATGACTAACTTGATAGCAGATGAAAACCGACACCGTCTTCTAAAAGGTATATCCGTTTTTAATCATACAACAGACTTCAATAACATTTGCAATAAACGACATTTGGGAACAGCCGAGTGGGTATTGGATGCCCCAGAGTTTCAGAGTTGGCTTGGAGGCGACCAGTCGGCTGTTTTACACATTACAGGCAAAAGTAAGACCCCAAATGAAACCCAACAACTTAAAAATGTCCATATTGCTGATAAATGTTGGAAGTTGGATCAGGAAAATCGGTTTTGGCGTATGTTCGCCGATCACGATAATAAATATTCGTCGTTGACGGTAACTTTAACAGGTCACATGTTATCGAACATCTTTGCCAGAGACACAACCCACAGCAGATGATTTGTTTCTTTTTTGCCAAATTCAATAATATGGAGAGTTTAAAATCCGACACAATAATTCGATCGCTAACCCACCAGGGTCTCTACAAAGCCATCACAAATGGTGCATGTATACCTGACCTAGTGCGTCATCTTAAGGAAGTAGAGACCCACTCCCTTTCGATCTGGTCACTCGGAAATCTTTTTACGCACTCCCTCAGAACATCAAAAGAATCTTTCATAATCCTAGATGGGGTCGACGAGTGCTCTCTGAGAGACCAAGATGCAATATACAGATTCTTCTCCTTTATCTTACATGAAGCGAAGCAACCACATCGCATAAAAGTCTTGTTTTCCAGCAGAGAAACGACTATTGAGTCCATTAACAAACGATTCTCACCTCTCTCACGACTGGTCACTGGGTCCAACCATACTAGCGCTGACATTGTAGCATATGTCGAGGATATTGTCAAAGCCAAACATTCCAAAGGTGAATTAGTGGTTGGCAATGAAGAAATTATCGAAGAAATTATTCACACGATTTCCTCCAAAGAACAAGGAATGTGAGTGATAGTTTTCAACACGATATCCGCGACATTAAATTTGCTGACGCATTATATAATGTAGGTTCTTATGGGCCTACCTCACTATTCAAGACATTTGTCGTCGAAAAAGTGACAAAGATATTAGGCAAGCTTTGAATGATATTCCCATTGACCTTCCAAGTACCTTCAACCGCGCGCTCGGTTACATCGCGCAGCAAGGCAACGAAGATATCGCCAAGGACGTTTTTAATTGGATCATATCCGCTCGTTACCCTCTAACGCTACTACAACTGCAGGAAGCCTTATCCATTAAAGTTGGCCAGACATGTCTTAATCAAGATGATTTTATCAACGAAATCAATCGCATTACCATCTGGTGTAACAACCTCATCCATGTAGAAGAATCAGACAACACCGTGCATTTCAGTCATCATTCGATTCGAGAGTTCCTCCTGAGAAAAGAGGTTGTGAAATGGGGACAATTCCATATGTCTTTCGAAGAATCGGATCATCATGTTGCCGAAAGATGCGTAACATATTTAAATCTTGCCAACTTCAAGATCGAACTAGTTAAGGGACATCAGGAAAACAGCCCTGCTCCTTCAAAGTTGGAGATCCCTATCCAGGATCTACCAAAATATGCCATTGAAAATGCTATTGAGAGGCATGTTGGACCCCGAATAGGTCGATTGGCAAGCCATGTGCTCCTGCTGAATTCTCATTCGGGGTCTGCTCGCCAAGATCAAAACTTGGTGGTTCATGCACCAACTACACCAACTCCACGAATGCGTTCAGAATACCATCTCTGGGATTATGTGGCAAAGAATTGGTTCATCCATAAAGCGGACATTGACCTGGTAGTGGACTCGCAAATTTGGTTTCTGATGAATCAAATTCTCATCCGAGGACATAACACCCTGATGCCCTTGACAGATACGAGTTGTCATCCTCGAGTCAGGAAAATGCTCCTGACTGGTCAAGGTACCGATATTAATGAAACCCGAAAAGAATTCCTGATGAGGCTGTGGAATACGGATTCACTCTTGAGGAGACTCTTTTTCACGACTCTCCACAGTTTCTATGATGGAAATACCACTCTATCCTGCCGGGCTTTTGCAACTCTGGCTATGGAGTCTTCCAGACTGGGCAATGCTGTAGTTCTCCAAGAAGTACTCTACCATATGTGCGCTTATCACATACAAACGGAGTGCTTCAGGAGGTGCATCAGTATCGCAACACCACAGTACCTAGACCACAAAAGTCTCGTCAAAGCAGCAACCGCATGCATTGCCGATGATGTAGATTATTGGCCTCCTTCGCCAGACTTTCCCGATACCTGTGATTGCCCTGAGCGAACGAATGGGATCCACATGGATATCTCTGCAATAATACGACACGGTTACCAGAAGCACGAAAAGCCGTGGTTCGTATTGTTCGCCAAGTTAGCAGCAGGCCAACTCGACCGTCTTGCTATATTGTGGGAATCAATTGATATAAATACGGCGTATTTACAGAAGACATTACAGGGCCAGTCACTCGTGGAGGTTGCGGCTGAGTTGGATCACTCCATTCCATTCCTGGAAAAGGTATTCCCAAACGCAGATGATTCAACCAGAATCCCAGTCTACAAACGAGTCGAAGCATGGGAGGGATTGTGTTCTGCCCTGCGATGCGGTGTACCCGACACAGCAAAAGTCTTCGTCAACTATTTGCCGTCAAGAGGAGAGTCGGTTGAAGTACCCTATTCGTTACCAAGAAGCTCTCATGTTAAAGATCTTCACTCTGCAGTTCAGACTTTTTGGCCACTCGAGACAATGACGAAGGTTCTGAGAGCTTTTTCCAGCTGGGTACCCATGAGATACCTTGATGGATTACTCGAAGTTGCTTTTTTATACAAGAATTGGCTGTTCGGATTCTCCTTTTTGGTTGAATTGGAAAGACAGTTGTTGGTAATGCAAATGAAGGCTCACTCGATCTTGCAGGGCGCGTTTTCTTGCGACGCATGTTGGAAGGTGCCATTGAAGGATAGATTTGGTCTCAAAAATGTGCGTCTTTCGGTTTCCACGACACAGGAGATATTTTACCTCTGCTCTGCGCATAAAGAGGCTGCATCTTCTCCGGGCGTGCCAAAGTTTGGGAGAATGCGGTCGATCCTATCCGCGATGGTTGAAGATTCAGAGTCAAGGAATAGGGACGGGAGGACTCACGAAGGAGAAAATATGGCGTGATTATTCTCTATTTCCTGCAGGTATTGACAAATTCTACATTCAATCGGTGCAAATTTGCGTACATGCATCGGCCTAAGCTGTGCCCAATCTCGTCCCGCCCTTAGCTATAGCTCCAGCTAGCTTGGAAGCCCAGCATCGGCAAATCCAGTTACATGCGACCCTGAACGCATGCACGTCATCGCTAGGCGACTGGCAAAACGGGTTTGCTTTATGAAACGGCCACACACAAAAGAAAAAAAGGGCAAAAGGTAAACAGATCGTCGGGGAACTCAACTCAATTTGTTCCAGCAGTTTCCAAAAACACTCACGGCATCATTGGGCCTTGGTTTTTCTGGTTCGCGCGGTGGGGTTCACAGCTGCCGCCGACGTCATAGAGTTTTTTGGGCCGTCACATGTAATGTGTAATAAAATGCTGCCTTGCAACCGTACCCGTACCGTCGAGTAACGCAGTTTGCCGCAAGCTAGCCAGCACATCACGCATTCGCATTGCTGCCCTCTTCTCATCCCATCACCTCATCTCGCATCACACCACCTCGGTTGATCTTTTTCTTCTTTCCCTCTCACACACCCGCACGCACAAGGAACAAAAAAGACGCCTCTTTTTGCTTTCTCGCCTGATACTTTTATACTTGACGTCTACAACACAACTACATCATCTCTCACTCTCCCCCTCACACACACTCTCTCCCTCAACTCCAACCAAAACCTACCTCATTCCAATCAATAGTGAGTACACACACAGAGACCTCTCTCCTCCATTGGAACCCAATCACCTTCCCTTACCCCTCCCCCTCCCCCGCACTACATTCACACGCACACACACAAAGTACAAACGGCTGACTTTTTTCCTTTTTCCCCAATTCACAGTGTCTTACGCCGAAGCTGCTGCCAGTGGCCCCAAGCAGACCCCCGAGGAGGTAAGCTATTCCTTTCTTTTTTATCATCCAATGTTTCACTTCTCCTCCGTGTCGAGCAACCATTGACCCTGCTCTTTTTTTCTTCCCCTTCAGGCTGCTGCCCCTCGACCCGTCGAGGTTACCACCAACGTCTCGGCGTCCACAGCCTCCCTCGTCGACGTTGACCTGCCCAGCGTGCACACGGTGCCCTCCGATTTCATGGAGCAGGAGATCCAGACCGAGACCCAGGCCCACCGCATCGCCCGCGAGGCCGAGGAGCGGGCCAAGGTCAGGGCCAAGGAAGCCAGGGAGAAGGCCGCCCGCAAGGCCGAACGCGCCGACTCGTGGCTCGCCGACTACTTTGAAGGCCTCTCCGACAACGCCGCCACCGCCGTCGTAGCCGCCAACCTGGCCGGCGTCGTCAGCCTCAGCGGCTTCCTGGGCTACAAGGCCTGGGGCCTGTACGAGAAGGGCCGCCTGAGCTGTCAGGCCGTGGGGCTGGGCGTCGGCGTCCTGGCCGGCGTCGCCGCCATCGAGGGCGTCATCGGACGCTACCTGTACAAGGCGAAGAAGGACAACTCATCTTAGTCGGAGCCGCAAGCGCCTCCTCAGCAGTGTTATCTGGTCACGATACCGGAGCGCAATTCTTCTCTCCGCGGCGTCTCGGGATGGTAATGAGCATCTTTGTATTATGTTTTAAAAAAAAAATCACCTTGATGGTTGGGGCTTTCTTTTTTCCATGCCCTTTTTTTTTTTTCTTTTTCAATTTTCTTTCAGCTTGATCAGCATCGCGGGATGGCTCTTCTGTTGATACCGGAGGATTGTGTGAACCCCTCTCCTCTTCTTTTGCTTCTAGTTTCTCACGATTGATACCGAAACTTGTTACCACTCTCAATATACACGCGCGCGCGCCTAACTCAGGCTGAAAAACTGCCGGGGATCCCCTGTTGTTATCGTGACTACACCCGACTATTGCCGGGGTGCTTCTTTTTTGTGGGTTAGCTTGCCCCAAAACTCAAAAACGGCCCAGGCAAGCCGTTGCAACGACCAGTCTGAGGGACATCGAGTTCTGAGATGTGATTTTGGTTTATTATGACTCATGCATGGCTTTTTGTCCTCTAGTTCATTATACAACGTTGATACAGAGCTGAGCTCATCGCAGTGAACCCCCGTCAAACAGCTCCCATAGATATTTTACACGTAGCTTCTCATACAGCCATTCGCTCGCTCGCGCCTTTTTTCTGTTCGTCCTGATTTAACCCCGGTTGGGCCCGTTGTTCCTGGGCACGACTGCATCCTTCCAGGGCTCAACCTCCTTGGGCTCCCCGGCAGGCACCTCGGCCTTGGGCTCCACAGGGACCTCAGTCTTGACCTCCACTGGGGCCTCGGCCTTGATCTCCGTCTTGGTCTCAGTCTTGGCCTCGGCGGCGGCAGCGGACTCGGACTCGGCCTTTACGGGAGCAGACTCGGTGGCAGCGGCGGGCTCGGCCTGGACCTTTTGAGCATCGGCCACGGGCTGCTCGTCGCCAAAGTCGGGGGTGGGGGCGCCGTCCTCATCGTCGGCCAACTCGGCACCGTAAATATCGGGATACTTCTTGAAGCACTCCTGCATTCCCCTGGTGTTCATGTTAGCACATCACTCCTTGCTTATATGGGCTCAATCGGAACATACTGGAACTTCTCGATGCAGTCCATGCCCTTGGGCTCCTCGGTTGAGTACACGAAGCAGCTGAAGGCAGTCTTGAACTCCTCTCCGCAAGGGCCGTCAGCCATGCCACCTAGGCAAGGGCAGTCCCAGTTGATCTCGCCGGTCTCGGGGTTGAATGCACCCTGCTGGCCGGCTTCCTCCTCTAGGGCGGCGGGCGAGCCCTCAACGGCGGCTGTGTTCTGGGCGCCGGTCTGGGGCTCAGACTTGGCGGGCTTGTCGGACTTGGGCTGGAGCTGCTTGCGCTTCTCCTCAAGGACCGAGTTGACGGTGGGGAGGTCATCGTTGGAGAAGGCGGCGGGGGCGGGAACGGTTTGTGCTGGAGGAAAAGTCAGTCGGGACAGTCCGCATTTGCATTGCGCCGGGCGGCGGCCAAGACGTACGGATAGCCTCCTCGGCAAAGACGGGGCTGGTGTTGTAGTAGTAGACGGCAGCACCGACGAGACCCCATCGCAGGGCAGAGCTTCTCAATGATCGGGGCTTGTCGGCAGGCGAGGCTGTGGAGGCGAATCGTCGGGGAGCAGCGCGGGAGGCAGAGGAGCGCAGGCTGGCAATTACCGGCCGCGAGGCCGATCGCAAGGTTGTGCGATACATGATGGGCGTGCGTATGTGGTATAAAAATGGGAATTGACAAAAGAAAGGGAGTGGACGGGGTGCAAGCAGATAATACGATGCGGACTTGGATCGATCGAGAAGGGTGGAATTGGTCAGCAGCGGTGGAGCATCAACAGTATCGCATCGTCAATTGACAAATGGAGCATCTCTCTTCCGAAGTCCGAGGCTCTGGGGTTCAGACGAACAGTGCTCTGCTATGCTGCAATGCGGGAAAAAAATGAACGAAAAAATCCTGGCAGGGCCGATAATTAGCCGGAGTGGCAGCTGATAAGAGCTGCTTATCGGGAATTCTTGCATGACACACGACGCCAGCCGGCTGCGGGTCAGCTCGATGGAGGGGTACGTACCTGCTTGCGGCATGTTCTGGGCCTGGGCCTGGGCCATGGTCATGATGATGCTCGCCCGCATGGCAGCACGCGGTATCACTATCTTGTGCCCTTATTCGGCTACTTTTTCCGCAAAAGAAGAAAAGAGCAGCTGAATAACACCAGGAAAATGGTGTCTCATCCCAGGGCAAACAACCAATGGCGCCGGCGGCTTGGGTGTTTGCTTTTTGGCTTTCCGTCCAAAGCGGGCGAGACAAAAGCATGCCCGTATAAAGAAGAAAACAAGCCAGACTCGCTCCCCCGAGAGTCAGTCAAACATAAAGGAGAGCCCTGAAGTCTAATGCTCTTTGTCCCCCGGCTTCTCCTCCCCCAACCCCTCCCCTCCCCCTCGCGTTCCCGTTTCCCACTTCAAACTCAAGGTCTGAAGCTCCGGATTGGATGTTGGGGCCGTAATTGTCTCGTTGATTTTGACTTGCATCACGACTTTTTTGTTTAAACAGCGAACACTCCCCGGTTTTCTATTTTCGTATTATACGATCAGGGCAGCTGGAGTGTCTCGTGCCCATAATTTCCCCCCCGAGTTGCGATAGCTCGCTTTGCGTTGACGACATTTGGAGGGGAGCTTCTCCCTCGCTTTCATCCCACCCACCACCACTACCACCCCCTGGCCTGTCCATCGCAACCCCGCCGCAACACCACCGCCGCCGCAAATCGATAACTACTACTCCAGCGCCAACCAGGAGCTGCTCGTTTACTCACACACAACCCCTCCAACAACCTGCGCGCGAGAATGGCCGAAAAGCAGAAGGAGTCCTTCGAATGGCGCCCCGCCAAGCTGCTCCAGGACTACAACGTGCCCCAGGACTTTGCCCTCATCGTGCTGAACCAGCCGCTCAAGCACGGCAACAACTTGCGCAAGCTATGGAAGAACTGTAGGTAGCTTCCATCGCATCGAACCCCACGCATGCATGCCGCCCCTCCAAAAAAAAAAAATTGCTAAACATGCCCCTCGATCATCGCTGCAGCCGCCCTCAGAGTCGCAGCTGACGGAGGAGCCAACCGCCTACACACGCTGTCATCGTTCCATGGCAAATTCGTACGTCATTTCTCTTGTTGATCTGTCACATGGCTTCCTGTAGCTGTGGTACATGCCTCCCCCTCCCCCTCCCCCTCCCCTGCTCCCCATGTCAATTTACACAGAGCATCCCCTTTAAAGTAACACATTTCGCCGCAGTCAAACCTCCAGCTTATCATCGGTGACCTCGACTCCCTAACCCCGGCCGTCCGCGACTTTTACACGTCCCAGCCCTCCCCCGCCACTGTCATCCACGACCCCGACCAGGACTCGACCGATTTCGGCAAGGCCATCAACTGGATCCGCCACGAGCACCCCGGCGGCATCGACATTGTCGCCTTGGGAGGCATCGGCGGCCGTGTCGACCAGGGCCTCAGCCAGCTGCACCACCTGTATCGCTTCCAGCCAGGCACCGGCTACAGCGAGGGCCGCATCTTCCTGCTGTCCGGCTCCAGCCTGACATTCCTGCTCAAGGCCGGAACCCACAACATCCACGTGCGCGAGGAGGGCGAGGCCGACGTCTTTGGCAGGCACGTCGGCATCATCCCGCTAAAGGGTCCCGCCGTCATCACAACACACGGCCTGCAGTGGGATGTGGCTGACTGGCACACCGAGATTGGCGGCCAGCTGAGCACCAGCAACCACGTCCTGCCCGATACCCAAACCGTCACCATCGAGACGGACAAGGATGTCCTTTTCACAATAGCACTCAAGCAGCTCGAAGGCGAGGAGAATGAATAGAGGTCAGACTTTTTGGGACTGGTTTGTTTGGTTTTCCTGCTCGGTTGCCCTGTTGTCTTGCAGATGAAGCGGCTCTCGGGGTGGTGTCATGGCAAAGCAATTGAGATCAAGACTTGGAAAAAAATGTGAAACTCCTAAACACCACGCTGATGCTTTCAAAAAAGTCCTCCCCTTTCTTCGTTGCCATTGGTGGTGATATAACTCTTTTTAACTCTTGCCAAACCCACTCACTCTATTTTACCCCTGACAAAAGAAAAAGGTAATCATCGAAGGAAATGGAGGACCAGCCAGCAGAACAGGAAGAAAACGATGACTCCTGCGAAGAATATCCACTTGTCCTCACGCGCACGTCGCTCCACCATGCGGATCGTATCGCCGCTAACACCCAAGGTATTGGCCACGTTGTAGAGGCGCTTCTGTGTGTTCTTGAGCATCTCGCGCTGCTGACCAAGGTCGCCTAGCACGGCCTGGCCCCGCGCAATGTAGTCGTCGAGGGCCTGGTTGGTGTTGGAGAAGAAGTCCTGCTCACGGAAGGCGTGGGCCTCGCGCGCCTCGTCACCGGAGCCCATAGACATGGGGTTCTGGCCGTTGGGCGCATGGCGCGGCTGGAAAGTCGAGTGCGTCGTCGTCGTCGTAGCGTTTGCGTAGGGGTTCTCGGGTGTAGCATTGTAGGGGCGGCGGCCTAGCAGCTCGTTGCGGTTGGTCTGGTGCTGGGCCTCATCGCGGGTCGCCCTGAGGGAGTCCACCTGGGATCGAAAGTCGGACAGGTCCTCGCGGAAGCGCTTGACGCGCTCAAATGCCTCCTCCTGCTTTTTGGGCACAAGCTCCTGGCGGGCGAGGCTCTGGTACTCGTCGAGCGTCTTGGTGAAAGAGGCGATGGATGCCGACACGTTGCCAATCTCGGCGGGCGAGGTTTGGGGCTTGAGGTTGAGGTTGGACAGCTCGGAGCGGAGAGACTTGCTCTGCCGCAGGGCAGAATTGTACGAAATATTCTACATTTGCCAAATGTCAGTTGCGTATTCCTACTAAGATGCCCACAGAAAAATAAGCACCGTTGGTGGCCGTTACATACCATGATTGTTTAAATTTTTGTCCTTTGCACCGTCATCAGCCTTGCAAGTGTCCAACAAGCGAGCTAGGCCATCTCATGATGTGTGCATGGATGCCCTTCACATGCAGAGGCCAGATCTCCCGGAGGCGGGATAATCCGCGCCGCTTCCCGCTCATCGTTCATGCATGGGGGGGTACATGCCGCTTGTACCTGTTGCCGTTTTAGATCATGACTCTCAGCACTCTCTTGGCTAGTGTATTACCCGTGTCATGAGACGCTGGTTCGATCAGAGGGGAAAAAAGAGGGCAGCTAAAAAATTAACCATCAATAGAAGTCCCGTTCTTAAAGGCCATCACCTGTCCCTTCGGGCCTTATTTCCGATGTATTTCTGCTAATTAGCCCCCCTTCAATAAATCACACGCAGCCTCGTCCGTGAAGCCATGACGCATCGGTCTCGGCAAAACACACAACACCCGACCGCCGGTATTAACCAAGTTATCTCCATTTCCCCACCACAGGCTGCAGGATCTAAAGACGTGCACTGCACGAGTACCTTGTGTACAGATACCTCAGTCTCATTTTAATGCCGGTGTGATTCAAAGTATTCTACCTTTGCCAGAATGTTTTCGCTTGACAGATGCCCCGAGTGAGACCCAATCAGAGCGACGAATTGCTCGTATTGAACCTATCAAAACATGTCTTCTCAAATACTTGCGCAATTCACCTTTCTAAACTGCGGTCTGCAATTACAGCACTGTCTCAGCTCATTGGACGCCCTGGTTTCCCTTTGTAGCACTATAGTGGGCGTTGGTGAGCCATGCAGCCACCAACGCCAAACCGTGTTGCCGAGCCGGCACCGATGTGGGCACCATTACGCCTACTCGAGGCGGCTCAATGACATGGCGTGCAATTCCAATTGGCATTTATATACAGGCAGATTCTTTCCTTCTCTTATTCACACATGTCTGGAACCGAATCGGCAAGCCTTCACCGAGTCTCACATTTGTTCCCTCAGCCAGAATGAGCGAACCATCAACACCAAGCCCCAAACAGCAGTGCGAGGACGACTTTTCCAAGCAAGAAGTCACCCAGGATGTTGAAAAACAACCAGATGCCGTCCAGCCAGCGCCGCCTCCTGTGTATTCAAGTTTCACACTGTGGGAAAAGCGTGGGATTGTCCTGGCGGCTGCGTCAACCGCCTTCTTCTCCCCCTTCTCGGCCCAGATCTACTTCCCAGCCCTGACGGCCATTGCCAGTGACCTCAAAGTCAGCAACTCCAAGGTCAACTTGACCGTCACAACCTACATGGTGCTCCAGGGCATTACACCAATGTTCATTGGCTCCCTCGCGGACAGTGGAGGTAGGCGACCCGCCTACTTTATTTGCTTTGCCATTTACATCGCCGCCTGTATTGGGTTGGCGCTAGCTCCCAACTTTGGGGCCCTCCTGGGTCTACGATGTCTTCAGTCAGCCGGGTCCAGTAGCACGGTTGCCCTCTGCGTCGGCGTCGTGGCGGACGTTGTCACTTCCGCTGAGCGAGGTCAGTACATCGGTTTCACCACGGTACCCGTCGTACTGGCACCAGCGTTGGGCCCTGTTATCGGTGGTCTGCTCTCAGAATATCTCGGATGGAGGTCCATTTTCTGGTTCCTCGCCATCTTTTCAGGGGTCACGATTGTCTTCGTTGTCATCTTCTTCCCAGAAACGTGCCGGCATATTGTTGGAGATGGGTCCATCACCCCACCACCCGTCTATCGGTCTTTATGGCAAGTCCTGAAACGCCGACGGAATCAGGCAAACACCACCGAAGCCCGAAAGCCTCCGCAGGCAAAGTCCTCCTTCAAATTTAAGCCCCCGAATATCCTGGAGTCACTTCTCATGCTTTTCCAAAAGGAAACTGGGCTGTTGCTGGGGTTCAGCGGTATTGCTTTCGCAGGATTCTACTGCATTGCCACGGCGATGCCCACGGAATTTTCCAAAAACTATGGGTACAATGAAGTCGAGGTTGGCTTAATGTACTTGCCTCTGGCAGTTGGATCTATCCTCGCAGCCCTCGTTGTTGGCCCGGCGATCAATTACAATTACAAGCGACACTGCGACAGGGCGGGTATCCCATACGACCGCAGCCGACAGCAAGATCTGAGCGAGTTCCCCATTGAGAGCGCTCGATTAGAGATTGGCTTCCCGCTTCTTCTATTGGCCGCCGCGTCTCTGGTCGCTTGGGGCTGGGCCATGGAAGCCAAGGCTCACCCTGCTGTGCCCTGTGTCGT
This sequence comes from Calonectria multiphialidica, assembly GCA_020623665.1. NCBI lineage: Eukaryota > Fungi > Ascomycota > Sordariomycetes > Hypocreales > Nectriaceae > Calonectria > Calonectria multiphialidica. The sequence goes on from JAHVYC010000001.1 coordinate 378,726, forward strand.
TAGTGCAATCATGGGTGTTGGAATGATTGGCTTCAACAACACCACCAACGCTCTCCTTGTGGATATCCACCCCGGAAAGGCAGGCACCGCCACAGCTGCGAACAATCTGACGCGATGTCTGATTGGCGCGGGAGCCACCGCGGCTATTGCACCCATGATCGATGCCATGGGCGTGGGCTGGGCCTTCACCTTGCTTGGAGGTCTCTACCTTTTGTGCTGCCCGGTGCTCATTGCACTCATAGTTTTTGGTAAAAAATGGAGAAAAGAGCAAAAGGAAAAGCAGGAGAAGAAGAAGCAGGACAAGGAGGCCAAGAGCAGATCTTGAAATGAACGGGCGTCATGGTCACATACCCTACATGGTTGGGTTTATTTTTTATTTTTCTTTTATGAGCGTCATGATCGCTCCCAGGATTAAAATTTTTGGCTTTACAAATACCTTGAAATTGTTGCATAATTAAATGGCGATGGACATTTACACACATCGCCGTGTTTGGGGAATACCATAGTAGAATTGAGTTATAGAATGGATTTAACAATTAAGAGTTTGCGCAAGTGAGACGATAATTCGGTTGGTGTGGGGCAAATAATATTTTCAGCACAAGTGAGCAACTGTCTGCCCACTACCACTAAACAATTCAACGCCTACAGCAAGACCAACGATGAGAGTCTCCCTTGTGAAATAGTTAGAGACTACTATTATGCCTTCTTCGTCGTCACCCGCACCCTCCTTTCTTCCTTTGCAGCAATAGGACACTTCTGCATCAGCCTGTCGCCGACAGGGATTGTGACTCTTCACGCCACTACTTCAGCCCAACATCGTCTGTGATGCTTACGCTGTCGCCATCATGTCTCTGTCTGCTATTTATGCCGGGATAACTTGCCTAGCCAGGCTCATCCTCCAGGTGTGCACCACTACAGCTGTCTCCATCGCCATCCTGATCCTTACCATCGTCGTCTACCGCCTCGTCTTTCACCCACTGGCCTCTATACCAGGACCCAAAATTGCTGCCGTTTCCAGTTTTTGGCACGCATACCATGCCCGAAATGGTCGCATGAGGCAACTTGGAAAGACTCTACACAACCGATACGGGCCCATCGTGCGTGTTGGTCCGAACGAGGTCTGGTTCAATACGAAGGAGGCTTTCCAAGCCATCTACAGTAAGTAACGGGTCTGTGTCATATTTATTCGTGTGCTAATGTTTTTACAGCCTTGGGAAGTGGTTATGAAAAGTCCGACTTTTATTGTGAGTCTGCAAATATCCTTTCCCGGATCTGATTCACCCGCCTAACACAACGCAGTGGCCACATCCCTCAGAAGGCCTCAGATAGATTGGCGGCTGGATCCCATATTTCCAGATTCACTGGATTTACTCTCAGAGCGCGACGTCCCTCGCTATCGTCTCCAGCGACGATTGATCGGGCCCGTCTACCAGACATCTAGTCTGATGCAGTATGAACCAGCCATTGACGACATCTTAAAACGCTGTATCGCGAAGCTCAAGGATCTCAAAGGCGCAGAGGTGGAGCTGGGTGAGTGGATGCATATTATTGCTGTGGAATGCCTCGGTGCTGTCGTCCTGTCATGGTCTCCCGGCATGCTAAAAGCCGGATCTGATTGGGGATCCGGGCCTCATGCATACCATAGCTGGAGGCGAAAGAGCGTATTTGGTCTCTTTCCAACGATCACTAAATTGACCGTCTTGCACAAGACCGTGGGACGGCTGTTCAGCACGGCCTGGGATATTAACTTCGAAACACCCCAAGGCTTTCGGGCTCTTTTCCCAGTATGTCTTTTCACGCTTTGTATTTTAAGATTGATAACGATATTAACGTTTAGTAGGAACTCGGAAAGAAGATAGCGCGACGGGTCAATGCTGCCACAAGACCAGACCCGCCCAAGGACAATAGAAAGGATCTCATCGCCGCCTTGATCCAGCTATACCGAGAAAAGCCTGCCTTCACAGACGTATACCTACGGCATATGGCAATGACCAACTTTGGTGCTGGGCACGAGACGATGGCATCCACACTGACCTCCATCATGGCCATTGTTGGCTCACAAGATGATGTCCGTACTCGCGTTACTGAGGAAATTCTCGGTGTCAAAAGCCCATCCAACTACGCAAAGGCGACTCAACTCCCATTAACACAAGCTCTGATCAAAGAATGCAAGCGTCTATATCCTGTCATCAGCATGGCTCTACCACGCAGAGTCCCTCAATCCGGTCTCCAAGTTCATGGCCATTTCTTCCCTCCCGAGACAACTGTAGGGTGCAACCCGGTGGCCCTACACCGAAATACGGATGTCTTTGGGCCAGATGCGGACACATTTCGCATCGATCGCTGGCTTGAGGGGGATTTGGAAACGATCCGCAACATGGAACGATTCAGTCTGAGCTGGGGTGGTGGGGCAAGGTCGTGTCCCGGTAGAAATCTCGCCGAATTAATTGTCTACAAGGCCGTGCCTGCGCTGATCAAAGAATTTGAGATTCAAACATCCATACCCCAAGAAGATGAGATGCCGTCATACTTTTTGTCGATGATGACGGGGGTCAAAGTTCGGTTTGTTGAGAGACAGGTGGTCTGAGGATTGTACTCGCGATCAAACCATCCAACTACTAAAGCCATCAACAACTAGAGGTACATACTGGAAGTTCCCTCGAATACTGCATTTAAATCCTGATTCGTACCTAGCGCAAGGATGAGTACGTTGGCTCCACTTGAAAGATCATGGATAGTGCAGTGCGCCCTTGTCATGACAAGAGCTGTATTAATAATGCAAGTGTATATATACCCATGAGCCAACAATCATTTGTGCTTGGAATAAGACAAATTTACAAATCGAATCGAAGAAATGGAGCCAATTGTGACTGAAAATGCACTCATCAACGGCAGCCGAATCGCCTATGGCGTTCAGGGCGCTGGTGAGCCGCTCGTATTGATCCATGGCACCCCTTCTTCGTCACTCATTTGGCGCAACATCGTCCCAAAGCTGGCCGCAGCTGGCTTTAAAGTCCACTTCTTTGACCTCTTAGGATACGGGCTGTCAGAGCGCCCATGGGACACCTCTGTCGACACATCCATGTCAGGTCAAGTACCCATACTCGAGGGTCTCTTGACTCTGTGGAAACTCGACTCAGTCCATGTCATCGCCCATGACATTGGCGGTGGAGTAGCGCAACGATTCTCCGTCTTTTCCCCAGAGCGAGTCCGGTCGCTGACTCTCATTGATGTCGTCAGCTTCGACAGCTATCCATCCAAGCGCACCAAAGAGCAGATGCAGCTGGGGTTGGAGACCCTTATCAAGACCAAGGACGATGACCACAGAGCCCACTTTCGAGAATGGTTGCTCTCTGCGGTGCATAACAAGGAAAAGCTGGCAGGGTCGAGCCTTGAAACGTACTTGGGGTATATTTCCGGTCCCATCGGTCAGGCAAGCCTGTTTGAACACCAGGTCAGACACTATGACCCGAAGCACACCATGGAGGTGGCCGATCGTCTTCATGAGCTAGGTAAACTTCCCGTTCAAATAATATGGGGCGCGAATGATGGTTGGCAGGTGGTGGATTGGGCTCACAAGCTTCACGATGCCATTCCCGGGTCGCAGCTCACCGTTCTCGATGATGCGGGGCATTTCTCGCCAGAAGATCAGCCAGACAAGATATCCGAGCTCTTAGTTTCCTTTATTCACAACACTCGAGCATGAGAGAAAGTGTGATGAGGGAGTTAACGACAGCTTAAGAGACAAGGCACTGGGAGGTGGGAATCCGATATGGTGACTGGATGTCTAAGTATTATTTATATTATTTATTCATACATTAGCAGTAACATTATTTATGACTATTTCAAAGCTTTATGTTACAATAATTAGAATGATCTCAAAGCCGCAGTCCGGGCTTCGGCCGCTCTAAGCTGCCACTTTGTGCCCGGTGCCGTAACTTCAAATGCATGAGGCACCCCGGGCCAGAGGTGAAACTCAACCGGAACATCGTCCCGCATCAAACGCTGAGCATAGTCCATATCTTCGTCGCGGAACAGGTCTAGAGTTCCAACCTCGATGTAGGTCGTGGGCAGGCCTGCGAGAGACTCTGCCCTGGCCGGGGCGTCATACTCCGAGACATTGGCATCTGGTTTGCCGGCCACGTCCTCGCCCAAGTACGCAGCCCAGGCCAGCCGATTATCTTCCAGGCCCCACGAAACAAACTCGAGAAACTCTGATCCCGGCGGATATTTTGTCCTATCGTCGAGCATGGGGTATACGAGAATCTGCTTGGCTAGCGGGGGGGTCAATTTCCTGTCTCTGGCGAGGAGCGCAACCCCAGTGGCGATTCCTCCACCCGCGCTCTCTCCCATGACGGCGATTCGAGAGGGGTCAATGTTGAGTTCGGCAGCATTTTCAATGAGATACTTTAATGCGTGAAAGCCATCTTCGACGGCGGCTGGGGCGGGATGCTCGGGAGCTAGACGGTATTCCACAGCAAAGATGGGCCTGTCTCCGTCAATCGCCTCCATGCTGTATAACCCCTCGTACTGGTCAACGGAGCCTCCAACGCGGCCACCTCCGTAGAATGCTAAAACTGCAGGCTGGGGTGTCGAGGCCGAGATTTGCTTGTACGTGGCGAAGCGGCGGACCTTGATCTCTGCGCCATCGAAGCTCCGAAGGCTGAGGCTTATCTCTTGGATCCCATCTCCCGGGTGCTTTTTGGGCATATACTGCGATTGGAAATCATCAATGCCTTTGCGCAAGTCGAAAACGTCGACGGGAATGGGTCGGACGGTGTGCGAAGACCCAATGGCCTTGGCGTATTCGGGATCATAGGTGAGGCCAGTCATGTTAAGCACAGCGATGCAACGGGTTTATGGAACACTTTTGGGGATGACCCTAGTTATATTCAATTCGTATGATCCCTTCTTGGGCGCCAATTCCTTGTGACTGGTATTTGTGTCAGATGATTTCCGAGCTGGTTCAGCGTCCTTCAAAACGACACCAAGGGTCATAATCTTTCTGTGGAATGTATCCAATGCTAAGACAGCTGCCTCTAATAGCACTTAATTAAACCCCCTTTCCAATAGTCTCAAACAGGGTACCAAAGATTGAGATGCTGAAAATATGGTACACCAGAAGAAGCACGAACTGAGAAGCTTGAGAAAATATGAAGCTAATTAACGTAATATCCAGGCTGTATTGATTTTTCTTCTCCCTGGGTATTAGAAGACTAGCTTGTCTTCTCCCACCCGCTTGACAAGTCGATGCACTGTGATAACATTAACGACGCTTCCGTGCGTCTTCAACTCAACGACTCGCAATGAACCAATTATATTTCTTCCAATTATACATTTCACTCGTATCCTCCATCATATGCCAAGATCTTCTGGAAATGTGTGTACGCGTGCCGTGTGTGCCATGAAACTCTATCTCAGTTCTGAAAATCTTGGGTCCCTGCTGGATGGACCCGTCGTGGTCCAATTAGCCCGACTAGCTGGCTATATTTTTGCCTTTGCAGGGAACCAGTCCCAACCCCCAAATTAAGCAAAGCAACGGCCGGACCATTTCTCCATTCCTCTTGAACCAATTAGGACTACCAAAAAAGAAATACGATTGGTGTGGTTACGAAGAAGCTCTGCCGCCCTTCTAGGACCAGAGCATGTCATGTTCGGTCAAGCGTGATACGAGCATTTCGCCTCGGCAAACTCCCCCCTCTCGACCATGTCATTTCCCCATACCTCCACATGGAAAATAAGGCGTAACGATCCCTAATTTCACCAAACCCCGCATTTTACCACAAGATGAGGCAGAACCCTTTTCCCTCCCCCTGTACGTTTCCCCGCATGACGGCTATATAGCGGGGAATAACCTCTGTTTAGCTCTCTTTCCCCGGCCCTGTTCCCCATTCTCACCTTGCCGTGCTTCCGAATTTGCCTCGGGTTCGCAGCTCGAACCAATAGATCGAATGGCAAATATAGTTGCTAGGATTATAGGGAAACTATCTGATAAATATTCATCCGCTGCTCAGCAATTGATGGGGAGCTAGGCTTGCATCACGATTGGAAATGGCGGCCACTGTATTCACCGCACACCGTAGCAGCTATTTAACCACTCTCGAGATCCATCATGAACTGTTCAGTGCCTTGCTCGTCACCTCAGGACTGGAATTGGCAGCCTCGTTGAGAAAATGCAGCTCTCCTGGACCCAGATCCTCAGTCTTTCCGCCTGCCTTTTGGCGGGAGGCGCCAACTCTTCCAAGCCCAGCAGTGGCGCATCCTTGGTGATCAAGACAAGCAGTGGCAAACTGACTGGCTTCATCAACTCTACTGCCCCTGCGGTTCGCCAATTTCTTGGTGTTCCCTATGCGGAGCCTCCGCTCGAGGCTCTTCGATTCAAGCCTCCCAAGGCCAAGAAGTCCTCCGAGTCTATCAAGACGCAAAAGTACGCCCCGTCTTGCATGCAGCAAATCAGCAGCAATCCGACCGTCTACACTGAGTTAATCACCCAATTCCTCATCAATGGCGGTCAGTCCGAGGACTGCTTGTACCTCAATGTCTATGCGCCTCTCAACCCCACCAACAAGGCGCTGCCCGTCTTCATCTACATCCCCGGCGGTGGCTTCACCGGCGGCGGCGCGGATTCGCTCTACAAGATCCCCGACCAGTGGATTCAGAAGACGCAGTCGCACATTGTGGTCACCATGAACTACCGCGTCAACGTCTTTGGCTTCCCCAACGCAGAGGATGCCCAGGCAAACGTGGGCTTGTTGGATCAGCGTGCCGTCGTCGAGTGGGTGCGAGACAACATTGCCGGGTTCGGAGGAAACCCAGAGCAGATGGTTCTCTGGGGCCAGTCGGCGGGCTCGGCCTCGGTTGGCATGTACGGGTACTCGTATCCCAATGACCTCATTGTCAAGGGTCTGGCCTTGGATTCTGGCTCTACAAGCACTCTTACTGCAGCAGCCGGTAACCACAGCTCCTTCAGCTCCCTCGCCGGTCTGGTGGGATGCGGAGGGCTCAGTGCGGCAAAGGAGCTTTCCTGCATGCAGGATGTCAGTGCCACAAAGATCCAGAGCGCGTATTCTAACAGCAGCCTGAGCTTCACACCTGTTGGAGACAACGTGACGGCATTCAGCAACACGACAGACCGACTTGCCAGGGGTCTGGTGTCGAAGAAGGAGGTGAGTTGTATCAAAATATGTGAGGAGAAATAATCGGTATTGACCAGTTTACTAGCCATGGATCATGGGAAATAATGCCAATGAGGGCGCCGGCTTCGGCACCTTCAATGCCAGCGGAGTGACCCAGGCTCAGTGGCAGACGGGACTGGCGGCCATTGTGTGCCCTGTTTCCAAGGAGATCAAGTCAGTAACTACAAGATGCTGAAACGGCACAGCAATTAACATGAGGACAGGACCCGAGCCCAGTTTGGTTACGACACATATCGATACCGCTACTCTGGAAACTTTTCCAACATTTCGCCTCTCCCGTGGATTGGAGCGACACACAGTGGTAAGTGTTCCGGACCCCATGCAAGTCACGAATTTAATCTAACAAAACATGCAGCGGAACTGCCCCTGCTGTTTGACACGCACTGGGAATATCGCGGAAACTCGACCGAGTTCGAGTGGGAGGTGGCGGGCACTATGCAGTCCTTCTGGCTGTCATACCTCGCGAACCCGCAGAAGGACCCCGTCGACAGCAACGGCAACGTGTGGCCCAAGTACGTGGACGGCAAAGACACGTTGGCGGTCTTTGCCGAGGACGACAAGGCGGTCCAGTTCGAGAGCAAGTCGGTTGATGACGGCTACTGCAGCTAGGTTTTTTTTGGTGTAACCCAGATACGCGGATGGGACAGAGAGGCGTGTTTCAGATAATCTAGATGAGATGGGCCGCGAGATAGAGTGCTCCGTACATACACATACATATGCACACGTGTAAATACAACACACTTTTCTGAGCAAATGGTGCAGGGCGTGCTGCCTCAATGCCCCAATGCCCCAATGGCCTTGCTGCAATTGTCACCCACCCCAAAAAGTGCGTCAATTGCTTTTTTGGAGACGTCCCCCGACCAAGGTGGTGTCATGCCTTACTCAAAGAGGCAAAAGAGGCAAAAAAGAAGGCCATGGACATGGTTCGAACGACGTCACGTGGCAAGCTGTCGAACCGTCCGGGGCGGCCGGCCCGCATCGGCCACGGGCTAAATTACAGCGGGCTACAGGTCGGGTTAGGGGACTTGTCCGTGGCCTAGCCCCAACTTCTGGCGGTGCCCCCCCCACTGCCAGGCGGCCATTCGCCCCGTGGGCACCCCCCACCCAACAGGAACCTCCAGCATCAATCCCTCCGGCGGCGTGGTTGTGTGGGTGCCATCGAAGAGTACAGATCACGACTTTGGAGTGCGAGGGCGGTCCCGACTTTTTTTTTTTAATCTTCATCCAACCCCGGGCCTTCAGTCAGTCTGCCAACGGGTTGCCCCCCCGGTCGTCTTCGCCACTGTGTGCTTCTCCCCTTGTTCACATTCTCTTGTCCTCGTCCATGATTCCGCATCTCTGATCTCTTCTCCTCATCTCCCCATCGCCGCCGTCGGCCGTCCGTCCCCCCAAAGATGGCGCCCCTCGTCGACCACCCGCAGATCCAGCACGCTGAGCTGCTGCGTCCGCTGGCCTTCCACTTCCACGCCTACGTCTGGCCCTTCGTCATCGTCTGGCCCATCTTCCTGCGCTACTACCTGACCCCCGACCTCTACGAGCGCTACATCGGTGCCCCGGAATGGACCACCGTGTGGTGCGGCGCCATCATCACGGCCCAGTCCCTCGTCTGGCTGAGCACCCACTGGAGCGTCAACCTCGAGGGCAAGTTCAAGGCCTCCAAGGCCGCCTCCGTTGACGAGGCCGAGTTGATCAAGGTCATCCCTATCGAGAACGCTGGATCCCCCGAGATCTGCACCCTGATTCGCGACAAGGTGAGATTCCGCCCTCTCTCCCCACCCCCCGCAATGCGACTCCCAGCTAACCACCACGTTCCCCATCTCACAGGTTGGCGGAACCACGAACACATCCTTCCTCTTCCAGAAGCGCCGCTTCCTGCTGGACACCAAGGACAAGTCGTTCCGCACCCTTCAGTACGCCATCGACGCCGAGCCCAAGCCCGCCCTCCGCCACTTCCAGTCCTCCCGCGGAATCGACTCCCAGGCCGAGCTCACTCGCATCGAACAGCACTATGGCTCCAACACGTTTGATATCCCCGTCCCGACCTTCACCGAGCTGTTCAAGGAGCACGCCGTTGCCCCCTTCTTCGTCTTCCAGGTCTTCTGTGTCGGTCTGTGGATGCTTGACGAGTACTGGTACTACTCCCTCTTCACCCTCTTCATGCTTGTCGCATTCGAGAGCACCGTCGTCTGGCAGCGCCAGCGCACCCTCACCGAGTTCCGTGGCATGAGCATCAAGCCTTACGACATGTGGGTGTTCCGTCTGGGCAAGTGGGTCGAGGTGCAGAGCGACCAGCTTCTTCCTGGTGACCTGGTTTCCGTCGGTCGCACCAAGGATGACAGTGGTGTCGCCTGCGATATGCTCCTCGTCGAGGGTACCGCCATTGTCAACGAGGCCATGCTTTCCGGTGAGAGTACCCCTCTGCTCAAGGATTCCATCCAGCTTCGTCCCGCCGACGCCACTCTCGAACCTGAGGGTATGGACAAGAACTCGTTCCTCTGGGGTGGTACCAAGGTCCTCCAGGTCACCCACGGAAACCCCGACATCGAGAAGCCCAAGCTTCTATCCGGCGTTCCCACTCCCCCCGACAATGGCGCCATGGCTATCGTTATGAAGACCGGCTTTGAGACCTCCCAGGGCAACCTTGTCCGAACCATGATTTACTCCACCGAGCGTGTGTCCGCCAACAACGTTGAGGCCCTGTACTTTATTCTCTTCCTGTTGATCTTCGCCATTGCCGCTTCGTGGTATGTCTGGGACGAAGGTGTTCGCAAGGACCGCAAGCGCTCCAAGCTCTTGCTTGACTGTGTCTTGATTGTCACCAGTGTCGTGCCTCCTGAGCTTCCCATGGAGCTGAGTCTCGCTGTCAACACCAGTTTGGCTGCCCTGGCCAAGCTGGCCATCTTCTGTACTGAGCCTTTCCGTATCCCCTTTGCCGGCCGTATCGACATTGCCTGCTTTGACAAGACCGGAACCCTGACTGGCGAGGATCTTGTCGTTGAGGGTATTGCTGGTCTGGGTCTGGGCGTTGCTGAGATCAAGGACACAAAGGAGGCCGATGGTGCCCACTCTGCCATGATTTCCGTCATGGAAACCGGTATGGAAACTAAGTTGGTTCTGGCTACTGCTCATGCCCTTGTCAAGCTCGACGAGGGTGAGATTGTTGGTGATCCCATGGAAAAGGCCACCCTCAGCTCTCTGGGCTGGACCCTTGGCAAGAACGATGTTCTCCAGAGCACCGAAAAGGCTGGCAGCACTCGCGGCACCGTCCAGATCAAGCGTCGATTCCAGTTCTCGTCTGCTCTTAAGCGTCAGAGCTCCGTTGCCATGGTTCACGGTGTTGATGCCAAGACTGGCCACAAGATCAAGGGTACTTTCGCCGGTGTCAAGGGTGCGCCCGAGACCATCATGAAGATGCTTTCCGTTGTTCCCCAGGACTATGAGGAGACTTACAAGCACTTTACCCGAAAGGGCTCCCGTGTCCTGGCTCTGGCCTACAAGCAACTCACTGTGGATACTGAACTTGGTTCTGGCAAGATCAACGACCTGAAGCGTGAAAAGGTTGAGAGCGACCTGACATTTGCCGGTTTCTTGGTTCTACACTGCCCCCTCAAGGAAGATGCCAAGGAGGCCGTTCAGATGTTGAACGAGAGCAGCCACCGTGTCGTCATGATTACTGGTGATAACCCTCTTACCGCCGTGCACGTCGCCCGCGAGGTCGAGATTGTGGATCGTGAGGTTCTCATCTTGGATGCTACCGATGACAGCAAGGGCGAGAAGCTTATCTGGAAGAGCGTTGATGACAAGGTTAGCATCGATGTCGACCCTACGAAGCCCATCGACCCCGAGATTCTGCGCACCAAGGATATCTGTGTTACTGGTTACGCCCTCGCCAAGTTCAAGGGTGAGACTGCCTGGAACTCGATCCTCCGTCACACTTGGGTTTATGCCCGTGTTTCGCCCAAGCAAAAGGAAGACATTCTCCTGGGACTCAAGGCCATGGGTTACTACACACTGATGGCTGGTGATGGTACCAACGATGTCGGTGCTCTCAAGCAGGCTCACATCGGTGTTGCTCTCCTCAACGGAACCAAGGATGATCTCACCCGTATCGCCGAGCACTCTCGCAACACCAAGATGAAGGAAATGTACCAGAAGCAGGTTGACCTCATGAAGCGCTTCAACCAGCCCGCCCCCCCGATTCCTCTGATGATTGCCCACCTGTACCCCCCTGGACCCAACAACCCGCAGTTCCTCAAGGCTATCGAGCGTGAGGCCAAGCGAAAGGACATTACCCCTGAAGAGTACGCCAACCAGCAGGGCTTCCCTCTTGAGACCATTACCTCTCCCGGTGCCCAGAAGATTCTCACCGCTCAGGAAAGCCACCAGGCCGCTGTCAACCAGAAGGCTGCCGGATTCGCTGACAAGCTTGCCTCGGGTATGATGGACGCCGATATGGGAGATGATGAGCCGCCCACCCTCAAACTGGGTGATGCCTCCGTCGCCGCACCCTTCACCTCCAAGCTCCGCGATGTCATTGCCATTCCCAATATTATCCGCCAGGGTCGATGCACTCTCGTCGCCACCATTCAGATGTACAAGATTCTCGCCCTCAACTGTCTGATCAGCGCCTACTCCCTGTCCGTGCTGTACCTAGAGGGTATCAAGTTTGGCGATGCCCAGTACACCATCAGTGGAATGCTCATGTCTGTCTGCTTCCTTAGCATCTCTCGCGCTCGTGTCGTTGAGGGCCTGAGCAAGGAGCGCCCTCAGCCTAACATTTTCAACGTCTACATTATCGGATCCATCTTGGGTCAGTTTGCTGTCCACATTGTCACCCTCATCTACATTGCTCGACTCTGTGAGAGACTCGACCCGTAAGTTTTACTCTATTGCTCACTGCCCTATTCATCTGCTAACACTGTCGTAGTCGCTCCGACGATGTTGATCTCGAGGCCGAATTCTCACCCTCGCTCCTCAACTCGGCCGTCTACCTCCTCCAGCTCATTCAGCAAATCTCAACCTTTGCCATCAACTATCAGGGACGACCTTTCCGTGAGTCCCTCTCGGAGAACAAGGGTATGTACTACGGTATCGTCGGTGTCACTGCTCTCTCCTTTGCCTGCGCCGTCGAGCTTGTTCCCGAGATCAACGAGGGCATGAAGCTCGTGCCCTTCAGCGACGAGTTCAAGAAGAACATGGTTGCCGTCATGGTCCTCGACTACGGCGTGTGCTGGGTCATCGAGGTCGTGCTCAAGAAGTTCTTCAGCGACTACCGCCCCCGTGACATTGCCGAGCGCCGCCCTGAGCAGCTCGAGCGCGAGGAGGTGCGCCGCAAGGAGGCCCAGGCCAAGAAGGAGGCCGAGGAGGACCGCGCCCGCCTCGAGAAGGTGGCCGAGTTTGAGCGCAAGGTTGAGGAGCGCAGACGGAAGATTGAGGAGTGGAAGAACAGCAGGAGGTGAACAAGGAAGTAGAACTCAGGGACATGTTTTAATATAAGGAGAGGTTTGGTGAATATTTTCTTGGGACGGCTAGACTGGGGAAAGTATTAGACGGACGGCGCATTCAACTATTCCTCCGCGTGGGGGGGATAGTGGTTGTCCGAAGAAATAGGAGGAGAATATATGTACGATACATCTGGCTGGGTTTCTCATAGAAGTCAGAACACAGTACACTAGGACCATATAATATCTTGCTCTACTCTCTCATCTATTTTTTGGAGCTTCTAATCGTCATAGCATTTTCATCATGTCACAAAATCAAGCCAGTTTCAACACGTCAAGTCAGGCACAATGAGTGGATGCTTGCTTCATGGGTAGATTTTTTCTTTTTCATTCATACTATGGTACAGAGACCCAAATCAAGTCTATGGCAGTGGTAGAACAGTAGAAATGGGTATCGCTCTTTTACCATACCCTTATCCTAACCTCCAGAGTACAGCTGGCCAAACCAAGCACAGCAGCCAGACGTCCTCCGTCCTCCCTCACCACATCCCTTTTTCCTCTACCCCAAGATTTTCGGTGGCGTGTTTAAAGGGAAGTAATTTATTTGGGGGGGTTGCTGGCAACGAAGGCAACACCCTTCTCGATGTTCTTCTTCAGGTCACCAAGGCAGGCCTCGATGAGCTTCTCCTCGTTGGCATCGACCTTGCCAACGGGGTGGATCTCCTTGACACCCTCGGGGCCGAGCTCGACCTTGCTGGAGAAGAAGTCAATGCCCTGGTCCTTGTAGAGAGGAGAGTCGACGAAAGCGGGCTCGACAACACCCTTCTCGCCCTGAGCGGCGCGGAGGACAGCATCGGCCATGCGGGCACCGGCGAAAGCCATGGAGAGAGTGGCAGAGCCAGCACCATCCTTGGCCTTGACGACCTCGTCACCACCGAACTGGACACGCTTGATGAGGTCAGCGTTGGAGGTCAGGTCGGGGTGGCTGCTCTGGGAGAAGAGAGGGACGATGGTGACACCGGAGTGGCCACCAATGACGGTGATCTCCTCGTCCTTGGGGTCGGTGTTCTTGATCTCAGAGACGAAGCGGCTGGCACGGACGACATCGAGGGTGGTGACACCGAAGAGGGTCTTGGGGTTGTAGACACCAGCCTTCTTGTAGACCTCAGCGCAGATGGGGACGGTGGAGTTGACGGGGTTGGCGATGATGAGGAGCTTGGCCTCGGGGGCGGCCTTGGCAGCAGCAGCGGCGAGGTCACGGACGATGGAGGCGTTGGTGTTGAAGAGATCGTCACGGGTCATGCCGGGCTTACGGGGGACACCAGCGGGGATGAGGACGACCTCGGAGCCCTTGAGGGCATCGGCAAGACCAGCGGGGGTGGGCTCATAGCCCTTGACGCTGGACTTGGTGTTGACGTGGGAAATGTCGGCAGCGACACCTTGAGAGGCAGAGTTAGCGAGTGGCGTTGGATTTCGAGGTGGGCGAGACGATTGGATTCGCATTGGGGGTGGCATGACCAGCGGCTGCATGCGATTGGGCGGGTTGGTGTTTGTTGAGACCTGGCATGACAGGTTCAAAAAACCTCACCGAATCCATTGCAATCCAATAGCCACGCCTGCGAAAAAAGAGGCGTGAGTCGACGTACCGGGTCCTCCACGGATATCGTAGAGAGCAAGCTCAGTAACGCGGGGGTTGAGCTTGAGGAGGAGGGAGAGGGGCTGGCCGATACCGCCGGCGGCACCAAGGACGGCAACCTTGGAAAGCTGTTGTTGGGAAGGCAGGTTAGCAACGGTCTGATGGATTGGAGCTTTGCAGGGCGTGTAGCGGTCGAATTGGCATCATGGTGCCATGGTGCTGTGGTGGTGATGCCAAATGGCCATCTTCACAGACCGGGCCGGTGCTTGCGCAGCGGAACCAGTGCAGGGAAGCTCTGGTTTGCGATTGCGCTAGGACGCCGACGTCGACTTGGAGGGGAGGAGGCTAGACTTACGTTGCGGGCCGAGGCGGAGAAAGCACGACGCTGAAGCTTGGAAGCGGCGAACATCCTGACGGTTATGTGGTGGAGTTGGGGTAGAATTGGAGGGATGAGAGGGTCAATTGGGTGAGAGAAAGAAGGACGAAAAATGAGGCTGGTGATGAGCACTTTAAATACCGACCAACCTGAGGAAACAACAAAAAGCCACGGAGCCACGGGCAGGCGCAAGCGCTGTCGCAGGGAAGGGGAGGAGCCACCCACCCACATACACACACACACAGCACCTCCACATCCACACATCCACACATTGCCCACATTGCCCACCTGCCCTCTGCCCTGCAACATCCCTCCAAGTGCCACCCACACACGCACTTGCCCTCCTCTCGGCGGCGAGCTTTGCCTTGAGCCCATGGGAGCAACCCCCGCGCCATGCCCGAACGGGCTAGCCCCATCAAGCTGAGTAGCGGAGCTGGTTCGGAATTCGACAATGACACGGAGCAACGGGACCAGAGGGACCCATCCGGGTCGGTGAGAATCGGTCAGTCTGGGAGCAAGAACAGGGCAAACGCAGTCAAAGAGCTCGTTGCGGAACGCCCGGGCGTGCTTCGTTTCAGGATACAATTTTTCAATGCCCGGGGATGCGTTTCTGGCCTCGATTGAGTTCCAATGGCACACCATCGGGACATTTTCGGTGAGGGCCCTCTCTGGCCGGCATCACGGCCGGTCTGTTGACCTACCGCAAGCATGACGAAACATGCATGCCTCGAACCGAAATAAGGTGCTATATTTGTCCATTTCCAATTACTTTGGTTCTAGCCAGAATCTATGCACTGCCAAGAACCCAATTCCCCAGGTTTCGCTCGTCAATTGGTCTTGCCAACGTCCTTGTTACCGTAGCATTGTGTCCTTCTCCCGCCGCCACCTCCACATACTCTACATGAAATGCCACACACACCTCACGCTTGTTGGCTTCCCGGCTAAAACATTTTGGGGGAGGGGGGAAGACACCGGAGAGGGTTCATTTTCTGTTCAGTCACGATGCAAATTAGACTCCATGCTAAGAAATATGTCTGTGTAGTCAGTGGCCTTTTGTCGACGACATGCTTCACGCCAAACCTCAGACTGAGATATTAACTATTATCCGACCACACCACACGCACGCAGCTCACCTTTATCGGCTAACAGGCTTGGCTCGCTCGATGCTCATCCCTTCACCCGCTGACATGCCTCTCCACACATCCGCGCCTATCCCTACGCTCTCCCGTTTGCACCTTGCATCCCATCGTCCGCCGCCCCAAGCCTCATGGTTCCCTACTTCCCCACGGGGCCCACCAGGTCGCCGTCCATTGCTGGTGGGCGGCACCATCGGAGGGCGACGGACCTCATGACCTGGGAAGTTTGCGGCAGTTATTTCCATAGTTATGCAGATGCGGCGCAGAGACGTGCCCATACATTGGTCAATGCCGATTGCGGCAACAATGCAATACAAGAGAAAATCTCGCATTGAAGATGGGAATTACCCAACGGGGAAAAAGAAGACGCGATGACCCCACATCTCCAACCCAGCTAGCCAAACCATGACTGAAATGTGTCCATGTAAGAAAAGACGGTTAGACATCTAAAGGTCATGATGGTCTCTAAAAATATTCAATATCGCTTCACCAAACCCATACATTGTTTCCACAACCACACACGTCACTAGTTGACCTTTGGATTCGGCGATTGCCTTCGGCGAATGACTCAGATCGCATCATCATGCCTCTAGGGTAGCCAACTTTTAGAGGGGGCGGGGCCGTTTTTATTGGTGGGGGTAGAGCTCTTGCTCTTGAAAGCTGCGTCAAGCAAACCACATTGCTACCTGCTAAAGCATCACAACATCGAGGGAGAGACGGAAAGCGAAAAATCAAACCACATTCACGTCACTCATACAGCCACATAAGACGCCATCATGTCCGTCTCGCAGCTCTCGAAGCTGCTCCCCTTGCCTGACGACGAACTCAAGCAGGTTCTCGACTACGCCGCCACTCTCTCCCCAGCTGAATCCGCCGATCATCTAACCAACCTTCTCGGAAATTCACCCCAAGCCATAGAGTTCATCTCTTCATTCAATGCCGCGAGGGAACCACCAAAGCCTGCTCCTGCGGGCCCATCGTCGAGCGCTGCGGCGGCCGCCTCGTCCAGCACGATAGAAGCAGTCCCCAAGTTCAAACGACAACCCAAAAAGAAGAAGGCAGCCATTCACACGCCCGAGGCAAGAAAGGTTGAAAACTATGGCGCCCCTTCTGGAACAACGTACAGCAAAAAGGACCTAGACTTGGACTACATCCCAACACGGCCCAGTGCACCCAGCAGCAACGATGTGTCAAGATCTAATACTCCAAAGCCTGGGCAAAAGTCGGAACCAAAAGCACTTGCAAAGCCTCCGCCTAAGCAGCATGCCTCGGCTGGATATCTTATTGGAGACGGCCCCTCGAAGCCGAAGCCAAAGTCGAACCCAACCTCAAGAACCTCTACACCTAAGCCCAGCGGGAACACGACCAAAATCTCGATATCTGGAGGAACCCCTATGGCTGGTGCCTCCACGGCTATTGCAGATCTAGATGCCGCTATTCGTGCGCTTGAGATTTCGACAAACCCAACATTGGAAAATACAAAGGCCAGAAAGTGTAACTGCGTTGCTACAAGACATCCACTTCAAGGCGCTGCACCCAACTGTCTCTCTTGCGGTAAAGTTATTTGTATGAAGGAGGGTCTGGGCCCGTGTACGTTCTGCGGTACACCCTTGCTAAGCTCCGACGACGTTCAAGCCATGGTGAGGGAGCTCAAGGATGAGAGAGGACGCGAACGCATGGCTGCAGACCGGGCCGCCAACAAACGAGCAGATGTATCAAAGACACCTGCTCCGTTTACCAAGCCTCGCGGAAATGACGACCCGTCCCTGAGTGAGGCAGAGGCCAAGGCTAGAGCACACAGAGACAAGCTCCTGAATTTCCAGGCACAGAACGCCCAACGAACAACGGTACGAGATGAGGCAGCCGACTTTGATGTCACCAGTGCATTGAACGGCACGGGGAGCATGTGGGCCAGCCCCGAGGAGCGGGCTCGAGAGCTAAAGCGGCAGCAAAAGCTCCTACGAGAAATGGAGTGGGATGCCCGGCCAGACTATGAGAAGCGGAGACAAGTATTGAGCATTGATCTGGTTGGTGGCAAGGTGGTCCGGAAGATGGCTGCGATTGAACGACCCACAACCTTTTCGGACGATGAGGGTGAATCCGGCGGCGCATCTACAGACAATGTTGCTCTGAAAGAGACGACAGGAAATAAGAACGGCGGGGCTTTTAGTGGAAACCCCTTGCTGGGTTCGCTCATCCGGCCGGTGTTTGATGCCAAAGGCAAAGGCGCTGAGGTAGAGGGGCGAGAGTCGAGGCAGAAGAAGGGGTGGCAGCGAGTGCAGCATGATCTGGAAAACAACGAGGACTTAATCTTGGATGGAGGAGTGCGTGGGCACACTGGCGATGAACCAGAATGTGGGTAGGGAACTGATGTAAGTGGTGTTGGGACGAAGTAGAATGTGGATATAGATCTGGGAAAGTTAGAGATACCCAAGCAATCAAACGGGAGACTTGAACTTATTAGAATATGTAGGAGGGCATGAAAAGATCAAAGGGACAATAAGTTCAAGGCTGAGGAAGGGTTCTCAATATTAGCATTGATGCCTGTGATGACTTGTGAAAGAGTACATAGTTTTTGGTCATGGCTGAGTGTCCTAGATTAGGCTGACACGTTAAAACCAACATCAGCGACATGAACTAATGCACGGTATCTACAAAGGACGCTAAAATTCCTCAGCGGGATAAATTCCTTGGTATTTGTATATTTTTCTACAGCGGGATGTCTTGTTCGTTTCTTCAGAGGGTTCAGTCTGAGTCTCACTCACTCTGTTAGTCATCAGGTCTACCCTATAGAAAAGGGCCATTAATTAAGCGATCTGGATCGCGATATAACACGTGACTTCGTGTCATGGACGAGAGGGTCCGAGCGATTAACCGAACGTGGTGCATGTGGAGGTGGGACGGCGCACGGAGACAGACATGATCCCGCCTCCCGCTGGTGACGTGACGCGGATTTGGGGAACAAGCGGGTTTACGATGGGGAGGGCGGGACGATTTTAATTTGTGATAGTTATTACCGTCGAGGGCACAGCGGGAAGAAAACAAATAAACAAACAAGGGCAGCCGAGGGCGAGTCTCTGCGCGTCTGAGAGATATTTTTTTTTCTCTCTCCCCCATGTGTGTAGTGCAAATTCCTATTCGTCTGCCTAGACCCGACTCGCCTAGTCGACTGCTCCGTCATGTTGCATCTGCTCGCTGTCGCCGAAGGGAAAAGCCTCGCCCAAAACTCTGCCGCGCCACCTTTGAGTCGTGCGACATGTGGGCAAGGGGGAGGGGAAGGGGGACGGAAGGATTTGGCGGGGGATTAGGGGGGCAATGGGCGAAGGCGTCATGTTCTCTTTTTGCAGAGAGCGACACGCGACCTTGTTGGGCTGCTGTCTCGCTGGCTGCCATCCGGGTGGTGTTTCTCGGGCATCTCCCAGGCTCAACAACAGACGCAGACCGCCCCAGAGGTGCTCAACGTTGGTGGTGGGGTGGGTTTCGCCCTCGGGGGCTTCAGTTTTTAGGCCTTCTAGCGCTGGAAGCCCGGGTTTGCAACGGGGGGCTGGGCGGCCCAACTCTAAAAAACTCAATCCCACAACACCTACCTAACCAGGGAATAAGCACTGGGACAGGCCCCCAGAGCGCCCAGAGCGCCCTGAACGCCCTGGACGCCCTGGAAGAGGACCAAGACACGAGCGTTTCGGGCGGGCATCTGCAGCGGGTCGCCTGCCGCCCACTGAAGAGACCCTTCTGTCGCACCGGGCGGCTCCCATTGGCCTAGCACCCTCGGAGGGGGTGCAGGGCACGCGCGACTAGACCGCGTAAACCACCATCCGCAGCACCGCAGCACCACCTGTACCCGTTCTCGTCTGGCGCTGAGAGTGCCGGGGCCGCACCACGCCTGCCTTGAGACCTGGCTCGCCGTCGACGCCGCCGATACCTTGGACTTGGAAATTGGGATCCCGTGGCCGCTCCCTCAACACCAACATCACCACCTCACACCGCCCACACGACACACGCAACACGCACGCAGTCGCAGGGAAAAAAAAATAAAATAAAACAAGACAGACACTCATACGCAGAGTGCGTGGCATGGACACACGTGGACGGGCACCGCTCCAATAGTTTTGGCTGCATATATCGTCACTGCGAACTGTGTGTGGGCTCGCACGCTGGGGGGAAAACGCGCCCACAACCACTCGCTTCTCCGGCCTGCGAATATCGCTCGACGCTCGTTTCAAGACCACCACCCCGAGCCCGCCACAAAAGGCTGGCCGCCGCGCTCCCCTTCGCCCCCTTCGCCATGTCTGCAGGCCGGCCTGACGCCGCAGTCGATGTCAATCACAGTCGTGTCGCGCCCCCCGCGTCGACACGGCCGGACGACGCTCGCCCGGCTCCGAGCAACACCACCGACACCATCACTGACGCCCGCGCGCCAGCGGGTGGGGATTGCGCGGTGCAGCCCCCGGCCGACGCGACCCCCTCGCGAGCCTCCCACCTCCCGACTGCAACGGCCTCCTCTGCCTCCTCTGCCGCTGCCAACGCCCTCCTCTCCAGCGCGTCTGCTTCCCTTGCTGCCGCCACCGCCTCCGTCGCCCTCCCGCCGTCCCTGCGCCGACTGCCCTCTGACGGCGACGACGTCTCCTCCCAAGGCCACCCGCGGTCCACCACCTGCTCCCAGGACACTGCCATGACTGCCTCCACCGACCAGGCCTTTACCCCCCCGGCTAGCGAGTCTGGGCTCTGTCCCACGGGCCCCTCCAGCCAGGATAGCCAACTGCTCCAGCTCTCCCAGATCGCCGCCGCCAGGGACAAGATGGCCACTGACGGCTGGAGCTCGAGGAAACGCATGGCCGACGGCGCCGTCAAGGCTCGCTCCGACAGCCAGAGCCCCGTCAAGAGCCCCGTCAAGGGCCACTCCAGGAACACCAGCACCGTCAGCAAGGCCTCGACGGCTGGAAGCTATATCGGCGAGGTAAGAGAACAAACCATGACCTGCCCTGGACTGGACCGCGACGTCGCGTGTTTGGCGACTTTGCTGCTGTATTCGCGAACTGCATGCGGCTTGCTGGTCCGTTCCTTTTGCACACTCCACTTTGGCTAACACGAATGCCAGCTCTCGGCCGAGTTGCGAACGCGTCTCTCGTACGCCATGGTAAAGGTGAACAACGGCTGGCAGTCCAATTCCCTCGAGGAGGTCGAGTCCCTCGCGTCCCAGGCCGCTTCCCCAACATCTAGCACGTCAACAGTCCACCGCCGCCAGGGGTCCTCGGCGAGCCCCCGACCCGTCATCAACTCGGCACCAACTCCGTTGGCGCCTTCGCCCTATGAGCCTGCGGCACAGCTTCGAAAATCAAACTCACCTCCGAGGACGGCTTCTGGAAAACCTGCTCTCGCACCCCCGGCCGCTATCCAGCCCTCGATGGGTATGCCTGCTCCTCGCTCGAATCCGCGTCGCAATTCCAACCCCCACTACACCCCTACTCTCCTCTCGCACTCGCACTCTGCCTCGCCTCACACCCCCGGCCAACCGGCGCACCAGAACGGATCAAGATCTCGGAGCATGATGGACCCTATCCTGTTCTCGCCTCACCAGAACGTGAGGGAGCAAGACGCCATTGAGTCGTTGCTGTTCATGAGCAGTCCTGGGAACTCGGCCAACCTGAAGCACGCCTTTTCGCCAACCGGCTCGCCTGGCCTCCATTCAGGGGCTGCGAGGACAATATCTAGGCATGCCCTACCCTCGGGGCCCAGAAAACCACTGCCGTCTTCGCAGCGACTGCCGTATCCAAATAAGCGACTCGGCTTCGAGAAGTCCCCGATAATGCCTCCGCCTCCCGGATCGCCAATGGAGCTCGACTCACCGCAGCAGCATTACCACACGCCAAACCGAGGGACCCCGAGGAGGCGAATGAACGGCACCAGCAGTCACCTCAGAGGGGCGCTGTCCTTACCGAGCGGGCTGGGAGTTGGAAACGGCACAGCGAGAAAGATTCTGCGCGACGAGGACATTGAGAGAATGCTGGATCGAGCGGGGGCTGAGTCTGCAGACAGTTCGGATGACGAAGAAATCCAAATCCCCCGACCAAGGGCCAGCGTTGCGGGAATCATGCATGTTTAAGTGCGGCCGAGCGTGGGCGAATACACGTCGACCCTGGCGCCTATTTGCTTCTTCTACAACCATGGCACCACGTCACATGGTCGATGCTCGGGTTGCACATAATTTTTCTCGGCATCCTAGTGGCTAATTGCCGTCTGCTTGAGACCGCATTCGACCGCATTCGGTCATGGATTAGGGCCACAGATTGATTGTTTGACGCATTCTTGCATGCAAGCGAAATTCTTTTGTGGGTTGAGGGGGAGGGACATTCTGTGGGATATATACACGCACGCTCATCATATCTGGGCGTATGCTCGGAAACCTGTTTGGGAGAGAGGCCTGCCCTCTCGATGATTATTGACGACATGGACACGGGCCTATTTTTTTATTACCGTTTTGGCCTAGTAATATTGATACTGGTTGGGCATTTTGGACACGGCGGGGTTTGGCACTATTGACGAGGGATGCTTTTCCATTTTCCCTTTTATATATATGTCCACTGTCTGGGAGCATTGTTACGGGGTTATGTCCAAGGTTTCTTTTTTTGACAAAACTGGGTCACAGTTTGTTGAAATATCCAAGCAGGGCGGAAGGGAGTAGGACTCCCGCATGTTTTTGTTTACGGAGCGTTGGCGTTCTTACCTGATGTAGCAAAAACTTTTTTTTTTTTGCGTATATACACACACATTTGGGCGGCTGAGGGAGAGGGAACAGGGGAAGGACAGAAGACTAAGAGATGCATCATCAAATGTGCACATCTAAGCTTTTACCGTGCCACTGTGCTTTTTTTTGTCTTACTTCTTTTTTTTGTTGGCTGTATTGATGATGAATCATGCTGCATGTCATGTCTATTGTACACATTGCCACAAACATGGTTACTACGGATGGTTTACGGATGGATGGATGGATGGATGGATAGTCACAGAGGAACCATGAGGGAAAATGTGACGAGGGAATCTTTGCCAATTGTATTGGTCTATGTGATGCCTTATTTGTATAATAGTTGTAGCGGGGGTTTTTGCTATATTGCCCTTGAATGATTGTTTGATCCGCCCAATTTGGCTGTCCCTCTTTGCCCTCCCCTTTCTATATCATTGTGTGAGTTAATGTAATAAATAACAAGTAATAAAAAAAAAGACGATGCTGTGATATGCCTATGCTCTCTCATTCATAGTCGTGGTCGTGTAAGACGATGCAACTCCGTTGTGTGTATACCCCGACCCCCAACCAAAGAGTGTCCAAGAGTTTGATACTAAAAAAAAACAAGCTAAGAAAAAAAAAAGATAACCAGCCAGCCCGGCCCAACCTATAAGTCGCCCTTTGATATATGTTCCAACGCCCACCGGTATGTAATAACAAAAAAAGCCAAGAAACAAAGAAAAAGGGTGTATAACCCAACCTGGGAAAAGGTGTGGGGGTTGTGAATTAGTGAGGATATGTGTGGTATTTGATATGAAATTCATCTGGCGCCTGGTCCTTGGACTTGTCACTCACTCCCTTCTCCCATCACGAAGCCTCGACGACGGTGGTGACGGCGGGCGTCTTGGCGCACGAGGTGCGGCGGACGTCGCTCGGGTTGCGGGCGATGCTGGAGCGAGGGCGCGAGGGCTCCAGGTAGTCGGTCATGATGGGGCCGGTGTTGGCGCCCGGGGTGACGACGGGCACGGGGGGGCGGGCGCCGCCGTTGAAGGTGCTGAAGCGCGGCGAGCGCGAGGCCGTCAGCGACTTGGGGCGAGGGGCCGACGAGGGGTTGCGGCGGGCGGTGGTGGCCGAGGGCGAGGGCGAGGGAGGCATCGGGACGGGGACCTTGCCGTAGGTGCTGGCGCGGTGCAGGATGGGGTCGAGCATCGGGGACGCGGCGCCGGAGTCCATGTCGTCGTCGACGTCGAGCGGCGAGGGGGTGGTGATGATGGCGGAGCAGCGCATGGAGGCGCGGATCTGGGCCTTGGTCTTGGCCTTGCTGCGGGACTCGGCCTGGAGCTGGGAGAAGACGCCGTACTCGTCGTCGCTCTGGTCCGACTCGGTGGCGGCGGCGTGGCTGTAGTTGCTGGCCGGGCTGGTGCCCGTGGTGCAGGTGGTGAAGGTGCCGTGGGGGGAGAGGGGCGACCGGGGACCGTTGGGCGGCGGGCACTGGAGGAACTTGGCCGACGGCTGCGACTTGACGGCGCACTCGGCGTCACCACCGGCGGCGGCGGCGCCGGTGGACGAGGAGCAGGCGCCGGCGGGGGACGTCTTCATGGCGGCCTGCTGGCGGCGCAGCGTGGCCAGCCACAGGTCCAGGTCGCGGGTGATCTCCTCCGGGTCCTGCTCCTCGCGGCAGTTGATGGAGCACAGCGTCTTGGCGTCGTCGTCGTTGTCCTCCGAGTTGCTGAAGCGGCGGGCGATGCGCTCCGACGCGCGGGCGTGGACGCTCTGGCGCCGGGCGACGGCCGTCTTGGAGAAGTCGGAGGCGGCATGGCGCGGCATGTAGACGCTGCGGGTGCGGCTGGTGGCGGCGCTGCCAGGCACGGCGTAGCTGTCGTGGTGGCGGATCTCGTCGTCGTTGCCGGCGGCGTCGGCCTCGCTGCCGCTGAACTGGTTGGACGGGTTGGCGCTCCAGAAGCGCTGCCTCAGCGACGTGCGCCGGGAGAGGCGCCGGGGCGAGTCGGGCATGGGTGGCGGCGACGAGACGGTGATGCGAAGGGATGAGCCGTTGGGCGCTGTCCGGGGCCGCTCAGGAGGGCTGTCAGCTCGCAGGAAATTGTTGTTGATGTTGTTGTTCTTGTTGTTGTTGCGGCGGCGGCGTCGTCCACTTTCGCTGCTGGCCTCGTGGTCTGATTCGGTGTTGGCGGCCAGGCCCTCGACTTCTTCCGGGTCGAGGTTTGTCAGGATGGGTGGCGGCGGGTTCCTCTTGTACGAGGACTTCCTCGGGGCGTCCCGTGACGGCGCTGTGCTGGGCCGCCTCAACGTGGGATCCTCGGGGTCTGAATGCGGGCGCTGCTTTTGTTGGGATCCGTGCTGGCCCTTTGCATTGGTGCCCCGGAGGCGATTGGACAGGCGGGTGCCAAAGACCTTGGCCAAGAGATCCTTCTTCTGCGCCATGGTGGACGAAAAAGGCCTGCTTGTTTAATATTCCTTTCTTTGCTTTTTCCGGGTCCTTTTTGTTTCCTTGCTTTTTTCTTAGCGTGCGTGTGAGTTGGTGGGTGGTTGGCGGCGGTTTAGGAACCTCGGGACGGGTTGTTTATTTCGGTTTCCCTTCTCTCCAGCTGGTGTGGTCTAAGTCGACAATGAGGCGAACGGTCCGAGTGCACGTTTCTGAAGAATCAAAACCAGGGACAGCCGTCCGAGTTGAAACGAGCGAAGGCCACAACTGAGCGCAAAACGACAATGCAACAACACGGGCTCACCAAAAGAGAGGGAAGAGACAAGAGAGAAGAGAGAGAGTAAGAGGGAGGGAGCTGTACACAACGAAAGGAAACGGACTCTGGTCTCCCCGCAAGAGGATTTTCGGGTGGGCAAAGCACGAGTGTAAATAGCGACAGACTTTGGCCGAGTCAGGCGAATGAATGGATTTCCAGACGTCAATGGAGCCACGCCAGATGACCGGGAGGAGCAGGCAGGCAGGGGTAGATATAACTAACTGCTTTTTTTATTTTAGCAGTGACCGGGCGCCACGCGACTCGAGAACAAGAACCGACCTCCCGGGGTGCACGAAGGGGCAGAGGGGAGGGTCCACGCCGGTAGCTTGGGGGGGGGGGGGCCACCATGAATGACAAGGGCCGGCAGTACATGACAGCATGCCAGTTGGTGGGCAAGGGGACCAACAGTCCGACGTCGATATTTACTCCGGACAGGGCTGGGCTGGGCCAGGCCATCACCCCCCACGGTGACGGCGACGGCGACGGCGGCGGATGAACGGTGAGAGAGGATGAACCCATCATGGGTAATCGACACAGACAGGGGCCCAATCGGGTCTAGCACCTTATCAAACTCGACCGTATCCGCCAGCCTGTTGGCCCTGTTGGAGGTTGCAAGGCTGGGCGCGCCTCCCAAACGAGGAAACGTCAAATGGTCAAAGGGTCCTTTCAAGGGTCTCGATAGGGTCTTGCTTTGCTTCGGTTTCCCTCCCACCTTCCACCCCCCCTTGGGCCTTGGGGCCATTGGGCCCCGAAAGAACGATAATGAGACATGGGGAATCGACTAATCTAATTAGGGGCCCGGGAGTCTGGGTCCCCGGATTTTGGGCCAAACAGAGTTGCGTCCGTCAATGTCTCACTCCGGCAACTCGGTAAAGACAGGAGGGCAGGGCGTGAAGAAAAGCAGAGGAGGGAAAAGGAAAAAAGAGAGAAAAGCATTGACACCCATTGGTCGGTATCCATTTTTTGCTTTACTCGCTGGGCGTCCGGGTCTGTCGACCACTCAATTGCATTGCCGTGAAGCTATTGGAACCCGGACCCTGGGATGGACCGTGAGTCTTGCGACGAATTGAATGGCCCTCTCTCCCTCCTCTCTATCTCTCTATCTCTTTTACCCACATCGCTCATCCGCCCAAACGGGGCATCGTGAGAGAGAGAGAGGAAAGGTCGAGGGACGCCGGGCTGGCTGGCTGGCATGGCATGCTGTTGCCACGCAATGGATGAGCTGGAATGTGATGGACATGGGTCCCAATAGACTTTGTGCCAAGTGGCGGAGCGAGCGATAGCGAGAGAGAGCCAGAGGTGAATCGATCGACACTTTTACGATTCTAGCTTTGAAAGGGGGTCCGCCTCCTCGGCCCTAGAGCTGGATGAGGCTGGCTGTCAGTGTCAATAGCCTGGCCCCGAGCAGAAAGGTTGACGCCGTGGCTGGCTGGGGGGCGTGTGCGCGTGTACCTATCTGCCCTACTGCACTCTGCACCATGCATGCATACAGGCGGGCACTGCACTGTCCGTCTATCCGTATGTATGCGGTGTGCGTGATTGAGTGAGTTAGTGAGTGATCGATTGATTGACTAAGTGAACAAACGCGCGAATGAGTGAGCGAGCGAGCGTGTGTGCGCGCGCGCGTGTGTGTGTGGACCCCCTTGGTGCAGCACCTGGTGTTTAGTTTCTTCATGGACCCCGTTTTCCGGGTCAGAGCTTGGCCGTGATGAAGTCACTGGGCGAAATGCTCGAGGCTCGGACTGCTGATCAAGATGGGGGCGAGAGGAGCAGAAGAGCAGCTGTGCGTACGTGCGTGTCCGCATGCGTAACTTAGCAGCTGGCGTATACGTTTCATTGTTTGGGGGTTTGAGGGAAGGCACAGTTGCAACTCCATCTAGTCTGGGGCACTATTGGCATTTGACAGGCATGTTCCCGTCCTCGTTCTGCCCGCCTGCCCGTCTTCTCAGGCCAACCCGGCAGAGGGACACAAGGAGAGGGCAAAAGCAAAGCAGAGTTTCCGCTGGCGTACTGTGCCATCAAACATTGGACAAATCAGGGCTTCGAGACGGGCTTCTGGGCCGCGCCAAAACACTGTTGCTCGATAGTCGCACGCCAACCCCAGACTTGTTTGGTTGGCCGATCCGAGCTAGATGCAATAGACTATCCAAGCGCCGCACATCAGCACCAAGGCGGTATACATACGTGGGTGCTCCTGGGGGGCGAGCGAGCGCCCGCATGTACGATTTGTTCAGCTGGATGCCCAAACTAAAGTTTTTGAGGCGAGCTGAAAACCTGCAATGATGATGATGATAATGGCCTTTTCCCCCCATCTGCGCCTCCAGCCAGCTCGTCCCAACCCGACCCAGAGGCCCAATGGCATAAACAATTGGATAAGCTAGCTACCTTCTTCTTTCTTTTTTTTATTTTTATTTTTTCTGTTTTGTCCCCCCCCCCTAGCGGACCCAGCAAGGCAATCAGACGGGGACCCATTTTCGCACGTTTGGCGAAATGACGGCATAAAATAAATACGAAGAAGGATGACATAATCCAAACCTGGGGTTCATCGGCGATAGCCAGTCATGCACTGGGCTTTTTCCCCCTTTGGGAATTGTCCTGTACACGACAGGAAGGAAAAAAAAAAAAAAGAGCAATAACAGCGATAATAAGACCCGAGATATTGCTACGCGGCGCATGTCGTCCTCCCGGCCTCTCGCCTCTGCCTCGCTTGTCGGGGGTCCAGACCTTGGCGCATGGCGCAATTTTCAAGCCACGATGCTCCGGACTAGAGCCACTAGACTAGACAAGACAGCCGGCCGGAGGAGCTGTCAAATGCTCACATGACGCCACGTCGCATGGAGAGGCCTGTCTTGTGATTTCTCCAGCTTTTTTTTTCTTCACTGAGCCTTTTTTTCTTTTTTATTAATTTTCCTCAGTCGTTGCCCAGGCGGTGAGTGGGTTCGTCGAAGCGTCATCGATCGCGTCTTTGTTAGCAAATGGTACTATTGGTTTTTGGAGGAATGGGCTGAGCTCCATCGTCAATGGGTGGTGAAGTACATGTTGAAATAAGACCCTGGAAGGTCTCAGATGCTTACTCGGCTCGATGCGTCATCGTCTGTGGTGCACCAAAATGCCCCGACATTGTTCCGTGGCGTCTACCTATCCCCGAGGAGCCAACCTCTTGCTAAAAAACAAGGTTGCCCATTTTTTTTTTTTTGTTCGCCCTGAATCTCGATGGTGCTAGGAATGCGCTTCATGTTTCTCCCGTCGCGTCTTAGCATGACACGGACCAATTCATTTTAGTACGGGGGACGAGAAGAGGGAGAGAGGGCTTTCGAGCCGCATCTTCGCCCGGTGCAAAGCCATTCCGTCGCCTCCGTCGTGTTAGTGCGCGCGTGTCGCCACACTAGAAGCTTGACAACGGAAACTCTCCCGCGTTTTCTAGACTGTCGTCCTAAAAAAACGCCTACGATTTTTTTTTTTTTTTTTTTTGCAATGCCCATCAGGAATGCTCGGAAATAACACCGGCAAAATCCATCATGCTGTCATGTCGTCCTGCTGGGCTGATGGATACCGCGCGCGGCTGAGTCGGGACGCTCCTCGACTGCCGGGGGACAACATCTGGGGTCTCGAGTGGCGCATGGGAAAAGCCGATTGGAATGTAACTGAGTTTAAGCCTGTGCGCCAATAGAGTGACGGGACGGTTGGACAGGAAAGACGTTCAAAGAGGATGAAGGGTCCCTGTCTCTCTGCCATCAGCAGCAAACGTTGT
The DNA here is from genome assembly GCA_020623665.1 of Calonectria multiphialidica. Lineage (NCBI taxonomy): Eukaryota > Fungi > Ascomycota > Sordariomycetes > Hypocreales > Nectriaceae > Calonectria > Calonectria multiphialidica. The sequence continues at coordinate 407,742 of JAHVYC010000001.1, forward strand.
GTCTGTCTGTCTCCCTCTCTCCGTTTCTCCCGCTGAGTTCCGAGCCAAGACCTCCCTCGTCAACGGAAACGTCTGCAAACGGGGTATCAGCTGGATGATCACTTTCTTCATACACGTACTCGCCAGACCCATTCCTCTCTTCACGCACTTATTGAAACAAGTTTCGATTCCATCGACACTTCCTCTCCTAGCTCGTCTTGGCAGCCCCCTCCGAAATTAGTTTCCGCATACCTGCAGCTTGGGCCTCGACTCATGGCCGGGGCATCCTGGCGGTGGTGGGAGGGTGAACACGACAGTGCGTCAACTTACTGAATCTCTCCAAACATGAGCCGCCCACTCACTCTCCTCCCCCCCCTCCCTCCCCTCTCCCCAACAGCCTGTGCACGGCTATGCCGCCGGCTAAAACAAACAATTCAATGCCCGTGGACTGACTTGGGCTCGCCATCCGTTTGATCGTCGCCTTCATGTCGGTTGTACTCTTGTTGCGAGTTTATTGCCCCCGATGCGCCCGAGCCAATTGAGATCATCATTGTCCTTTTGACGTTGATCGTGCATTGCAAACCGTGGGCAGAACCGTGTTTATGCATCTGCTAATGCAGGTGCCAACTTTAGTGGAATTACCACACCACCTTTGGAGAGAAGACATGATGACACCTTGATTCAAGTCAAACCGTGAGACATGTGATTAAGTAAAGACATGACGACCAAGAAAATAATAATCACAAATCCTGCAATGCAATTGACAAAAAAATAAAAAAATAAAAAGCCCATTGTCGACTGCCGTATTCCATTGATTTGCCTTGGGCTGTTAGATTGTTCATTCCCTGCCTGTAGGATCACGAGTGGACTTTTGCCTCGTATTTCACGTTTCCTTTCATTGCAAACAACATGGGTTCAAGACCCGGCAAGGCTAAGCGTCAAATGTCGGCAAATGGGCCCATGGAAACATCCGTACTTTGACCCCGGCTCTGTCGCTACCATTTTTCTGATCGATTTGGGGTTATTTTTGGCAGATCACTTACAAAAACAAAACCCCGTGAGCATTTTTATCGTCCCTACAGATCGATGGGGACGACCTGACTGGATGCCTCGGATCAGAGCAATTTTACCTTCCCGCGTCTTATCAGTACAGTAATTGCTAATGTATCACAATGGAGCATTGACCTACGGGGGACCGGGTGTAATGGGCTCGGGTTCGGTTGGCTTGGCCTGGATGCTGAGGGCCACGGGCTACATCCTCGATTGCCAATATGCATGACCTACAAAATAAAGAACATGCTTATTTCTACAATGGCATCAAAATAGTTTAAATAGAATTACTTAGAAGCTAGCATGATTTGATTGTTGTTGGAGTGTCGTTGGAATCAAGTCGAAGAGTCAAGCCGAAAGTCGGTGTGTGCAACAGTGAGCAGTCACTTCGACTTGTACCTGTGCTATGAAAAGGAGCAAACCCGCCGCATAGCTCCTGCAAGTCAAATCATAAAAAGGAGGAAAATGAGTAGTCAGCGCAATATTAATCTTCAAGGAGGGCGTGCTCGTATAGGTATCGGCTAAGCACCCCGGAGGTCATCGACTTCAGTGTTCTTACATGGCCCCCTTCCCCCCTCAAACCATAGAGAATCATGCACCGCAGTTTATAGGTACAAATACACGTAATTGGAAACCCACAGAAGGTTTGAAGCGGTTTCCTAAGTGCACTTTTTAGAGAGATAAGGTGCCCACAGTGGCCCTTTTCCTCGGCGGATTGACAAAAGCCGCCGTGCATCAACAGAACACTGCCCTGCCTAGCTTGTACCGTGCACCCGATTTTCGAATCCGGGATGATCCATAGGGTAAGCTACTTCTTCAAGGATGTAAATGTCTGTGAGGTTTGTAGGGAAATGCCCAGGGGCTGTCGTCTGCGCGTTGAGAAGGCGGGTTGTGAAAGCTTTGGACCAGAACAAGCGAGACAAGTTCGAGACTGGACTCGTCTGAATTCGAAAAGGAGGAGGACACCCATGGAAATATTCTTCTGTAGTGTTATTGTGCTGAATGTGATGTGGCGCCTTCTGGAATGGCTGACAAGTGGTTCCAGATCGCCGAGTGCAATGGCATCCTATCTTCCTGATAGACATTCGCGAATATTGAAGTAGAAGAAATTCCCAAAGGACAAGCCACGAATCCTTTTATTTTATTGTCCCTTTTAGAAACATTACCGGGCTTGAGATACTCAGCATTGTCTGGCCCGTGTAATCATAGCTTTCCCTTTGGCCTCAAGACGCCAAATCGCGACCAGAAGCGAGGGCCCCGCGGCTTGCCATACAGAACCCATAGGTTTTGAATGAACCTTGTTGCAGACTTGTCGTCTTCCCTAAGATCCTTCGTCTTCGCCAGAGAGTACTCCTCGTCGCAGTCGTAATAGACGTCCGGGATGTCCCACCGATGCTTCCAGTCCTCTCCGCGCCTCTCCGCGGCTGGATACTCGCCCCGGTCAATCAGCAATATGATGCTGATGCGGCGCCGGTAGCTGAGGTCCTGGAATAAGTTGGCCACAAACCCCCGCGGGCTTGGCTCCTCTAGAATTTCCACAAGGTGCCGCGGCATGCCGTCATTCCAAGACGAGTCGAACTCGACCGCGAAGTTCCACATGCGTCCGCCGTGGTCCACGTGCGATGAAAACGGCAAACATGTCAGCATTTGATCAATGTTGTGAAACCGTCCCCTGGATACCCAGTTATGCATAGTCTCGGGGCTGAGCTTGATGGCGTCGTCATTCGGATGCACCATCAGAGGCCACTTTTCGCCATCTCTCTGCAGTGACGGAGACAAGGCTGTGTAGGCAAGCCCATACTCAAGCTTTGCGTCGGTCAGACCCACCGTGTCATCTTTCTGGGAAGTAAGATGCCTTTTATGAAACAGTTTTTGTAGATTTAAGCGCTTGCTTATGATGTTGCGAGATTCCCAGCAGGAGGTCCAGAGGCCCGAGTCCCACAGGTAGGCAGAGCGGTTGGCGTTGCCCTTGTTGTCAGACTTGGGCACACCCACAATGCAATCTTCTCGAAAGTGCTGGTCTGTCATTGGTAGAACTGAGAGGAGATTGGTTTTCTCGCCTGTCAGTTTACGTTGGCCGAAGATGTGGAAATATTGGATTCCGCCGCGACCTCGTCTAACTGGTTGAATTGCGGCCTCCCATATGAGTTGCCGAAGCTCAGCTGGAAGCCAAGGGAAAAGGTAGAAATCTCTAGGAGTCATTTCCATTTTCGGACGCAGTTATGCCAACCAAGAATATCAACTGCGGTAAAGCGTGGATGGGCTGAATCAAATAGACTCAAGGAATGAAAGTAAACAACACCGGCTACTTGCTTGTTTATAAACAAGAACGGCACCCTGAGGGCGTGTGAGGAGCCAGCAAAGGTCGCCAGGCAGAGCTTCTGCAACCTTGAAGTCTGCGAACAATATAAACATATACCATCATGCGATAGACAGCGGACTTCAAATAATTGTATTTCATAAAAAGCCTTGAAAGTATGGGCTTGAAGAGTGCATGGCACCCGAGAATGATAATGTTAGTGACGATAAAATGATCGTCAGCATGTTTGTGACACAGTAAATATTCCTTTTTTTCGATTGTTGAAATCAACCTCGAGCCCTAGAAACCCACTGCACTTCCAGACTCGGCTTCGCTCCCCTTGCTTTGATGGGGTTGTGTTGAAGGCCCAGCGTCTCGGATGCCCACTGCGCTTCCAGACGCCAACTTGTTAAACTCTTCGTTGTAACCGAAAAAAAGAGAGTAGAACCCAATGCCCTTGTATTTCCATTTCATAAATCATATATCCTGGACAGTCGCACGACCTTTTTAACACTTTGAGTACTAGAAACCCACTGCACTTCTAAACCCAAAGCTCACCTCGAGCCGCGACTTGAACGAATGCAAGATCCCAGACGCCCACTGCACATCTGGATCGAGCAAAAATGCACCATAACGATGAAGCAAACAAAATAAATATATGGGGTTAAATAGCGCTCAACCTAGACCCCAAGTGACAAAAAACAGGATGCAGGCTTTAGACCTCGAGGGGTTCGAGAATGGCAGGGATAACGGTGACCTTGCAGGTGCTGTTGCATGGCATTTGCAGTTTAGACAGCGCAGCGTAGCCGCCACGGATGCTTTCGGCGTCGACACCCCTAGCTCGAAGGACGCTATTGGCAACTCTGGCGCTGTCACCGTCGTAGCACAAAGTCAGCACCTTTTTGCCACGTAGCAAAGCCATCAAGGCATCAGCGCTGGCATTGCGTTTGCCGTTCTTATCCTTGACGGTGAAAATATCTTCGAGCTCAAGCCAAAGCTCCTCAAGCATGTCGCACTCATCAGCAACATTGGCGAAAGGACTGCCACGAGCGGCACCATCCCTGAGAGTATCCAGAGGAATATTAACGGAATTGGGGAGGTGGAATGCATCATAGTCTGATGACCGACGAAAGTCCAAAATCTGGGTGCTGGACTTGGCAGTTAATGCCTTGTCGAGCTGGTCGGCTAGCGAGAGCATGGTGTCGTGAGAACCCAGAGGATGAACGTTAAAGTAGCCCAACAGGGCAGGGAGGGCCTCAAGTTCCCAGCTATCATCGTATCGGTAAAGATCCACACGTCGGAGTTTCTAAAGCTTGTTGTCAGCACAAAATAGGCCCATGCCTATAGTTGCAAACTCATACCTCGTTGCGAAGGGGGCTGAACTTTTCCGGCCCTAGGTTGGCAAAATACTCATTCAAGTACTGGTATGGGAGATCGCTGCACATAAAAACACAGTGAACCTCTCCGTCGGGACTGGCAATCTGGGACAATGTTCCTTCTCGTTTCATCTTTTCAATTCGCTGAAAGAGACCCTGGAGAGTCATGCCAGAGGAAGGGCCGCAGACAATGCCCTGGCGTGAGAGGTCTAGGGATAGGGAGAACGAATCGTTTGCTGATACCTCCTCGAGAGCATCATGCGATTCTTTGTAAGGGAACTTGACCTCTTCCATGAGAGAGTATTCTCGAGGACCTGGAACTCTTTCTCCGGCGTTGGTGCATACGCTAATTGATTGTGTTAGCCGGCCTGCTAGCCAAGTGTGCTGGAGGCTGCTTACGCAATGCGATAAACTGATGGTTTCGCCTCTCCGAAATAGGTGCCAAGACCAGTCATCGTGCCTTTCCATTACACGTCAGAAGTAATTCATATAGCTGCTAAGAATCGACATACCAGCTGTTCCCATTGAGGCGACAATGACATTGATTTCAGGAAGCTGCTTGTGGATTTGAGGGCCCGTCCAGCGGACATGGGACTTCCAGTTCTGAACAATCCACTGTGAGCAAATGCAGACTGAGGCATCGAACAAATACATACATCGTCATTGACATATTGGTTGGGACTACAAACGGACTCAGACTCAGCAGCCTTGCGAGCAGCAGCACGGATACCGCCTCTCTCGTCCACTGGGGTAGGTTGAGCGGGCCCGCCAAACAAGGTGCTGCATTGAAATGTCTCTTAGTATGGTTTGGTGTCACGAACAAGAGAGCCGCTTACACATTTAGACCAAAGAATTGCATAAGACGCAGCTTGGTCTCGCTCGTCTTGTTGCTGAGGTAGGCGTGTACATCGTCGATGCCGTGAAAGGCTCTGGCCACCATGGCCATGGAGATGACAGTGGAGCCAGAGCTGCTCTCGACAATGGTCTTGGTGGTTCCAGGCTGAACTCCCTTTTCCAAAAGATTCATGGCTGGAGCTTTGCATCAGCGATCGAACTTGGCCAGACCTTAATCTGCGACAAGGATCGGGCACCAACCTGGCATGACCTTGACATTGGTGGCCGGGTGCATCGACATCATCTTGGCGTATATGCGAACGCCATCGCCTCTGTAGGGATTGAGGCAATCGGGGATCTCTACCAGTGGGATGGGAGGAGAGGATTCGGGGTCAAAGTAATTGCGCACAGAGTCTGGCCCCGCGAAAACATTGAGGTGCTCTGAGCCCACCATGTTGACGGTTTAGATTACTTGGAAGAGTGCCAGTGTTAGAGTCACAAAGAGACGGTGAGAGAACGACAATGAGAGGTTAATTGGGGAGGTGGAGGGTGGGAAAGAAGACGAGAGATGATAAAAAAGCAAGAATGGGGAGGGACGAGGCACAGAACAGACGCAAATAAGACTGGGACGGTAAACTATTTAAGGCACCAGCAGAGACGCTGTCTGCTTCTGCTCCGTCTCTCTCTCCCCTGGAGGCATTCACGGGCACTTGGTGGCTACAGTGGCGGATATAGGCTTTTCAGCCAGGAACAGACGGTCAACAGCAGTCCCCGGCTCGCAGCCGACACCCCCCGCATGCACCGTGGGACACAGGAGGATGCAATTGGCGAGTTGGCGTCGACAAACCGCTCGGACGCGGGAGGGAGTTGCCAGATCCTGGACAGGATGGCAATGGCGGTTGATGGGGAGTCATTTCAGTGACCAACGAGCCACAACACGAGCCAATGTGATGGACATGGTTGCAGGGCCAGGACAGACGAGGTCTAGCGCAGCTTCGGGTCGTCGTCGTGTCCTTCGGGCCCTCGGCGGTGGGGACGAGAACTGTGACGGCGGGTGGAGCCTGTGGGTGGGATGGGCAGCAATGGGCGGCGTCTAAGTGGCCAGGCAAGAGGCATTTGATGCAAGCAATGAACGATTGTGATCCGCGGAGGACAAATCATGGTGCCGGCCATCCAGTAATTGGGCCTTGACGGAGGGTTAGCCCCTCAGCCCTGGGGGGGCGGGGGCTTTGTGGACGAAGTGTCAGTGGGTGGCATAAAAGGGCGGAGTTTCCGGGAGTAAGAATGGCGTAAGACCGAGAAAACAGCGGGAAGCGTGTTGCAGGGGGTTTGCTTTTATGTGGTTTTGCTTCTGCCGCGAAGATGGCTGGTTGGAGAGACAGATGTTGGAGTCGGAGAGTCAATTCGTAGATATTGAGGCTGATGACGTGAGCCCGAGCTTGCACATGTTGGTTCCCAGCTGCTCGGGGAGTTGATCAGGTGTCAGATCAGGTGAGGGCGCTCGTTTAGCTGCAAGCCCCCCAAAACGCAAGGGTTATAGTGGGATGAATGCATTTAAGGGCACAAGCACGGCTGCGTGGGGCTCCAATTGGTCCATCCAGCGGGCCGTGGCCGTGAGCCCCACTACACTGGCAGCAGAGGCGTTTAGTGAAGTGGTGTGGAGACGGGGAGACGAGGTGAAGGGCCTCCCAATCAAGAATTCAATGTCGATGTCCCAAGGTAACGAATTCCAGTTGGAGGAATTGACCGAGCTGCAGAGTCCAATGCATCTTGGCAAATGGTCCCCCGACTACTCTAGCACCACTCCCGCACCGCTCCAGCACCGCTCCAGCACCGCCATGGGGATGTGCGCGAGGCCGTTTCACCTGTCGCTCGCCTGCCTCCACCCACTCCCACTTATTCTCCGCCATGAATAATGCTGCTGCATCATGGATGGCACCCACTTCGTGTCCCCCGTCATACCCTCCGTACTCTTCTTAGCGAGACCCACGGTGATGCAAAGGGGTCCAGTGTCTTGATGAGTTGGACAGGCTAGTACATGGCATCGCCACTTGCCAGCCAAGGAAGCCAAAGGTAGCAGCAAGAGGTGCCGGTGCTACACAAATCATTAATCACACTCGGGCACAAGCAAATAGGTACAGCTAACTTGCCTGTGAAGACATGTGAAACCACAGAACTCAACAATTTCTACTCACACTGCTCGTGCTGCTCATGTGTCCTCCTTCCCCCTTCCTTCGTAGCATTCCGTCCATCCTTCAACGTGGCAGAAACCCTCCCTCCTCTCTATATTCTTGCCCTGAATAGACATTGTGATGCGCATCAATGGCGTCAATGTACCGGATGGCCATCTCCAACAATGCAGATCCTTCTTTGCCTACAAAGACATGTGCATCTCTGTACCAACGTTGTTTTTTACCCTTTGTGCATTTGGTGAGACACAATCATCCTGGCTCTGTCGCCCCGCCATCTCGAAGGCATCACGACACGCCAAGGGTTAAACAGCCGAGCGCCGAGCTCTGTGAAACAAACGCCAAGTGGCCTGGGAATCCACTACTTTATAGACCATTCAATAGAGCACACATTCTATTTAGATGCCCTCACCCAGCTTTCCCATGGAACTGGACTGCCTTCATCCTCGTGTACTAGTGCGGCTGGTGTCTTGTCTTAAACACATGCAGGGACGGCTGGGAGCCTTGTTTTTGATCCTCGTGAAATATATATGATCCGAGAACCTGATTTCAATTGAACACGGCTCACCCGTGATTCTGCACCTCAAAATAAAACATGATTGTCAGGTCTTTCCTTGCTTTGTTGGCCCTCGCTGGCCTGGGCACTGCCCATCGCATGCTTCTCGAGCATGTAGCGGAACTTCCAGAAGGATGGACAGAAATCGACGACACACCAGACCCCAACCAACAAGTGCGACTTGCCTTTGCATTACGGCAACCAAAAATCGACGATGCCGGGCACAGGCTAAGAAAAAGATCCGCCAACGGGGCCAATTTTCTTTCCTTCGAGGAAGCGCAGGCGCTTCGCGACCCAGACCCGTGGGATGTGAAAAATGTTCTCAACTGGCTGGGCGAAAACGGGATGCAAGGCCAGGCGTCCAGAGATAGGGATTGGATCCATGTCATCACATCAGTGATGAAGGCCGAGCTTCTCTTGGGAATGGCTCTCTCCCTTTACCAGTTTCAACACATGCCACCCGTGCTCCGGACAAAGGAGTACTCAGTTCCCAAATCCATCTTCGACTCCATCAGCTTCGTCTATCCGCTCACCAACTTTATGACACCCAAGAGGGATCTGACCACGCGAAGTCAGGAAATCTCACCTCTGGAACTTAAGCATATGGACCTGGGGGATGTGGGTGACCTTGCGAAGCGAGACGCAGTTTGCGACCCAGTCGTCACGCCTGCTTGTCTCCGGAAGCTTTATAACATGCACTACAAGCCTGCAGATTCGTCTACCATCCGGCTGGGAATCGCAGGCTTTCTTGATGAGAGTGCCAATTACGCAGACAGCGACACGTTTCTCAGGGAAATGGCCCCTCGTTACCACAAAATGGGGTACAACTACAGCATCGAGCTTATCAACGGGGCCGTGAACACGCAGGACCCGTGGAAATCAGGCGGAGAGGCAGCCCTCGACATCCAATACGCTCTGGGGCTCGCTCACCCTGCTAATATCGTCTACTACCTTACGGGCGGCAGAGGAATCAAGCTAAACAACAAGGGCGTCCAGGAACCTGCAACGAAATCAACAAACGAACCGTACCTTGAATTCCTCCAGCATCTCCTGAACAAGCCGGACAGCGAGCTTCCGCACGTGCTCTCCATTTCGTACGCCGACGACGAACTCTCGGTGCCGACTTTGTACGCCCAGCGTGTGTGCCAACTGTTTGGCGTTCTCGCTGCCCGCGGGACCACGGTTTTGGTGGCTTCTGGGGATGGAGGAGCCAAGGGCTCGAGCAACTCCAACTGCAGGACCAACGACGGAAGCGATCGCGACGTGGCCATGGCCGTCTTCCCGGCGACATGCCCGTGGGTGACGGCCGTTGGTGCCGTTTCCAACGTGCAGGAGCCCCCGCGCGCAGCGGGATACAGCGGTGGGGGGTTTTCGCAAGTATTCTTGCGCGAGAGCTGGCAGGACACGGCCGTCAATAGCTACGTCGGGAACCTCAATGGGCGCATGCAGGGATACTACAATGCGAGCTACCGTGCGGTGCCAGACATTTCAGCCGTGGGAAGCGCGTTTGTCATTCAGCAGTCTGGATACCGCGCCACGCTACAGGGCACCAGCGCGAGCACTCCCGTCATCGCCTCCATGATTGCCCTCATTAATGATGCGCGGGTGCGGAGGAACAAGCCGGTCTTGGGGTGGCTGAATCCTAGACTGTACAGCAAGGAGGTGCAGGATGTGCTTCAGGACATTACCGACGGGGAGAGCTATCCGTGCCAATTTAGGGGCGCGAATGGATCAGGTGGTTCGTGGCCGGCAACAAAAGGCTACGATACTATAACAGGCCTAGGAGTGCCGGCGAATTTCGTCAAGTTTTTCAAGGTGCTGGTGCACATGGCTTGAAAGGGGGTTAATGGGATTAGAAACAAACCGGGAGGCTTTGTCTTTTTTTTTTCTTCTTCTTTTCTCTTCTGCATTTAATTGTAGTTAGATCAGACTTTTCCCCTTTGTCTTGAACGATAGTTAGAATTAATAAATAATAGATTTATTAACAATAGCATACTGGCTGCTTTTTCAATTTGTTCCAAACAATGTTCTGCTTTGTTGTGGTGGAGTCACGTCATCCTTTTTTTCCAATGGGATCCCGGCCGGGAGCAGATTCACAGCACGCCACCTATCGGCCCTGTAGACTGGGAGGGCCCAGGGCCCCGGTCCGGTCCAGTCCATGTATCATCTGCTGAAGAACACCTGAGTGGGTACCTGTTGCGCTGGATGAGGTGCCCTGACGGCTCGCCCTGTCTCTTATCGATAGTGATAGCTGCAGCGCGTCAGTGCGCTAGGTGAGCCCCGGCCACCAACCGCGCTGAACACATCACAACAAGGCCCCAGTTTGGTTTCGGGCCCCAGCCGGACCTATCGCGTCTTGAACTTGACATGACCAAAACGCAACTATTTTTCTCTTTGCTCGCGAGTTCAGACGTTTCGCGGTCGAGGACGTGTCGACGAGAAGGCCTTGCCAACAACCTTTGCTCATTTTAACCTCGTTTCCCCTCCCGCGTCGCCGTCTCCGTTTGCCAATCAGCAACTGCTCTGCTCCGCTCCACTACGACGTCGCGGTGCCGTCCGCGATTCCATACTCCAGCTTGTAAAGGTCGAACCACAACCACCCGCCGCTCACCTCGTCACCAGCTCTGGCCGCAACCACTCGCAACGCACAATGTCTCCCCGGGCCCTTTATTGTCAACAATTTTAGAACCCGTGGACGCCGTTCCCGCGCCCCCCGTTGTCGCGCGATCCGCACCGCTACGCCGCCATATATACTGTGAATCGGGAACCGCAATTGCTTGCTTCACGCGTGTCGCGGCCGGCTGCTCCTCGCCCAACCCGGCCCTGGCCCCCTCTCTTCGACGATGCCGACCACGCATGTCCCTCCCAGCTCGCACGAGGACCTCCAGGAGATCGCCAATGCCCTGCTCAAGGCTCGCAAGGTTGTCGTCGTCACCGGCGCCGGCATCAGCACCAACTCGGGCATTCCTGTATGTAGCCGTTCCCCGCTTCCTCTTCCTCACACAACCCCCAGTCCAAGGTTTCCCCAACTGAGCCGGACAACCTCGAGGACCTGCATGCTGACCATTTCAGGACTTTCGCTCTGAAAACGGCCTCTACTCGTTGATCCAGGCTCAATTCGACGCCGCCACCCGCCAGGCGCGTCAAGCCGAACAGGAAGTGCGCTCCGACCAGGAAAAGGGCGATTTTGATAGTGGCCGAGAGAGCAAGCGCCGGAGACTTTCATGCGACAACACGTCCGAGTCGGAAACCAGGTCGGACGCCACCGAGGATGAAATCCAGGTCCGACTCGAGGTTGAATCTGCACAGTCTGATAGTGCATCTTCCTCCAACGTTAAAAACGAGGACCAGGCCCAGCGACATGGCGAGGAAGAGAATGACGCCCTGAGTAGCTTGCCCGTGATCACGCCTAGACCAAAGAGACATTCCCTCTCAGCTGCTCAACCAGCGACATCGCCCCTGTCTTCACCGCCGCCGGAGGATCTACTGATTCCGCCGTCTGGGTTTCGAAAACTTCGCCATAGCCATCTCTCCGATGTTAGGATCCCCCCCAGCTCCTCGCCACTTTCAAGCCCGCCTCCAGGGCTTTTTGATCCGTTTGAGCCAAGCTCTCCCTCGGCAGAAAATGCCAGCCGTCGCAGTACCTCACCGTCTGAAGTCGATGATTCCACCTCCACGCTTCACATCGGCTCGTCTCAGGCCTCTCAACCTACCCGAGCCACACTTCCCAACATGAAGGGCAAGGACCTATTTGATGCGTCAATATGGTCAGACCCTCTAAGAACATCAGTTTTTTATACGTTTGCCACGACTCTACGACAAAAAGTCAAGGACATCGAACCCACAAGTTCACATCGATTTATCAGCCACCTCAGAGATCGAGGAAAACTCGTTCGTTGCTATACCCAAAACATCGACCAGATCGAAGAAAAAGTTGGCCTCTCGACCTCACTCAAGGATGGACCCGGCAGCCGTGGGCGCTTTTCGAGGAGATCAACAGCCAATTCGAGTGTACTTAATAAGATGGTCGAAGAGGCCTCAACTATCAGCGCCGACCAGAGCTCGTCAGACAAGACCCAGCAGTCATCGGACTCTGAGCCCAGCCAGCATTCACAACGAAGTCAATCTGATGGAACAGATAGCCCCGCGAACCCCGAGACTGAGCAATCATCCGATGCGGCAAAGCCTCCCCCAAAAAATGCTCGACGAGAACCGCCACGGTCAGGTGTGGAGTGCGTTTTTCTCCATGGATCCCTGGAGCTATTGAGATGCTTCCTCTGCGGCCGCGTCTGCTCGTGGGACGATGCAAAGGAATTGGAGACCATGTCTGGGCAACAGCCCGAGTGTCCTCACTGTGTGGGTGCAACAACTGCCAGAGAAGAGAAGGGGAAGCGAGCCCTCGGAGTTGGAAAACTCAGACCGGACATCGTGCTCTATGGCGAAGAACACCCCAACTCACATCTTATTAGTCCCATTGTGACACACGATTTGGCACTCAACCCCGATTTACTCCTCATTTTGGGCACTAGCTTGCGGGTTCATGGTCTCAAAGTCATGGTCAGAGAGTTTGCCAAGGCTGTGCATACAAAGGGTGGCAAGGTGGTCTTTGTCAACTTTACCAAACCCCCAGAGAGCTCATGGGGAGATGTTATCGATTATTGGATCGAATGGGATTGCGATGCTTGGGTGGCCGACCTGCAAGACAAGGTACCCAAGCTATGGAAAGAGCCTGAGCCGCCCAAGCCCAAGAAGAAACGAGAATCCACTGGCGCCAAAGCAGACGGGGAAAAGGCAGAGTCAAATAAGCCACCTCCTGCCAACCCAGTAGCCCTTCGAGATACCAAAGTTACTGGGGCCTATTGGACATTAAAGATAATGAATGAGCTTCATAGAATAACGGGGACGGAGCAGCCAGACAGGAGAGCTTCCATATCGGTTGCATCCGCTCCTGCACCCGTCGAAGCGCCGTTGAACCTGGAGATTAAGATCACCAAGCCAAGAACCAGGCGCCCCCGAAAATCAGCACCAGGCGCGCTTGAAAGACCCAAGAAGCCGCCATCCACCCTCAATCCCAATCATGGCCGATCTCGACAGAAAGCGACAGAAGAACCTGCCAAGCCTGCGGAGCCCGTGGCACCCACAGAACCTGCCCAACCGATCGAACAAAAACAAGCCTGCACTCCGGCCAAACCAGCGCCTGTTGTTCAGGAACCCAGCTCGATCATCAACTCTGTCAAATCAAACCCCCGACGCAGGAAACGAAAGAAGATTGACGGCGAAGAAGTGGTCATGCCAACCGTGGGTAGAAGGCGGGCAGCTCCAGAAGAAGCCAAGCGTGCTGAGCCAGAACTACGTTTGCCGCCCTTGAAGCCGCAGCCTCCGAGCTCGGCAGCCACACGATACGGAAAGCCGACGCCTCTTGAGCCCACCAGCCCACCAGCGGGGCCACCGCTGACCTCGATTTCAGTCAATATGCGGACTGAAAGCGGCACGAAAGTATGGAACCCGTTCTTCCTCAACGACCCTTTGGTCAAGCACTTTCCGCCAGCCGCAAACTGGGGGCAACGACCCGGGGCCGAAACGACAATCGTAGTGAAGCACGAAAGCACTGCAGACGAGCAGGATGCATTATTAGCCCTGACTGGGTTGAAAAGCGGCAACCCGGTCATTCACGAACAGCCAAATCCTTCATCAGAGGCGATAAATCCGGATTTAAGAAGATGGGCCACCAGGTGGTCATGCAAGAGATAAGCGAAGTGGTTATATATACATGTATTGCAATGATTTATATTAGGACCTGGTGTGTCCGCGACATGGTATTTATTCACGGAGACATGGGAGATGCAACTACGCAGACACGTTAGAGATATTCGAGATGCACCCGCTCGACAACACGGCTATACATTATGAGGCGTTTGAGATACGGAGAATTATACAATGACTGTTCAAGCACTTCTCGGTCGTACGATGCAGTGAAACTCCGACCATCCCATGACCACAGCGTAGCCATTTGTACTCTAGCTTCGAGCCGAACCGAGCAGCTGAATGTCGGTAAAGCGGCTACGGCTACAAACGGGCCTTGGCGCACCCGGTCCCATTCAGTGTCGCAAAGCCCTCCTCCCCATCGCAAGGGCGCCGTTGACGATTCGTCGAAGTGGGGTATCTTCACCCGAATGTTAGTCACGTTTCTAGTCTTGACTCACGGAGGGGTATGTAGTAACAGTATTTGAGGCCTTCCACTAACGAACATCCAAAGTTTTTTTTTCCCCTTTCTCTTCTTCATAAACATTTCCTTATAACAGGATTGGAAAAAAAAAAAAGCCGACCATGGGTTCCATTGACAAAGATTGCCCCAAAGATCTTCCCATCCGACGAAAGCCGGTGTTTGAGAAGCTAGGGAGGGATCAATTCATGTTTGACCCGGAATGGAGAAATCTCAACCACGGTGAGTCAATCTCGACAAATATTATCTTATTTTTTTTTATCTCCGCAGAAAAAGTTTGATCTCTCGTACTTTGACTGACGCAAGGTGCCCAGGCTCATTTGGAACCTATCCCAGGGTCATCCGCGAAAAGTTCCGCGAGTATCAGGACGCCAGCGAGTCCAAGCCCGATGTCTTTATCAGATATGACTATCCCAAGCTGCTGGATGAATCGCGAGAGGCTGTTGCAAAGATTATCAATGCGCCCGCAGATACCGTTGTTTTCGTCACAAATGCAACCACAGGTGTCAACACTGTCTATCGCAATCTAAAATGGAACCCCGACGGCAAAGACGTCATCATCTCGTTCTCAACCATTTATGAGGCCTGCGGCAAGGTCGCGGACTACCTGGTCGACTACTACGAGGGCAACGTGTCAACTCATGACATCCCCTTGACTTATCCCGTCGATGACTCGGACATCATCCAAAAGTTCCGGGATGCCGTGAAGGAGATTGAAGCGTCGGGGAAGAGGGCCCGCATCTGCACATTCGACGTGGTTTCGTCCCGCCCTGGAGTCGTCTTCCCTTGGGAGCAACTTGTCAAGGTATGCAAGGAGCTCAACATCATCAGCATGGTGGATGGAGCGCAGGGCATTGGCATGGTCAAGCTGGATCTCACAGCCGCCGACCCCGACTTCTTTGTGTCCAATTGCCACAAATGGCTCCATGTGCCCCGCGGCTGCGCCGTCTTCTATGTTCCCAAACGAAACCAGCACTTGCTGCCGACGACACTGGCAACGAGCCACGGCTATGTGCCCCAGTCGGTGGACCGCATCTCGCCTCTGCCGCCCAGCAAGAAGTCGCCCTTCATCACCAAGTTCGACTTCGTTGGCACCTGCGATAACTCGCCCTATCTATGTGTCAAGGACGCCATTCAATGGCGCCATGACGTGCTTGGCGGCGAAGATAAGGTTCTGGAGTACCTGTGGGACTTGAACAAGAAGGGTATTGAACTAGTTGCGGAGGTGCTCGAGACTGAGTATATGGAGAACGCGACGGGCACGATGCGAAACTGTGGCATGGCCAACGTCGCGTTGCCAATCTGGGTCGACAAGAAGGGCCCCAAGGGCAAGGAAGACGACACTGTCATTCCGGCCGTCGACGCGCAAAAGGTGCTGTACTGGATCCAGAATGTCATGGTCGACGATTACAAGACGTATTTGTCGGTCTTCATCCACGGCAACAGGTTCTGGGTGCGTTTCAGCGCCCAGGTGTATCTGGATCTTGATGACTACAAGTGGGGTGCAAAGATACTCAAGGAGATTTGCGACAAGACTGCAAAGCAGGAGTATTTGTAGGTTGGAAGTATGTGGTGTGGGCCTCGGGCGTATACAAAAAGAGATAAAGATCTTACTGCTGACATGGATGGGTGAGCCGCACCATGACCATGTTGGTCAACGGGCGGCAGAAGACATTCAATCGAAAGGCTTATGGATGACAGGACAAACAGATATAAAAAGTAAACATGGCCCTGATTTAAGCGCAGTTTCAACGATTTATTCATATGTTTTTTGTTGCAAGATTTCAACAGAGATTTACTTGATCAACGTATTCCTTCCAGCAGTCGGATAAAGAAAATCGATGATCAGGGCATGTCAGCTTATCAGTGGTCTAGCCACAATCCCTGTTGAGTTGTTTTCATAATCCGGCAAGGAGCGAAGGGGAAACGGCGAAGATATATTCAGAAACATGGATAAGTATCTCAGAAGACATATTTTTAGATATGCACATGACTTTTTAAGGTGAGACAGGGATCAGATGAAACATTTGTCTATTTTTACCAACCTTAATAATGAGCACTATTGCATGCTAGCCAGGAATGATCCCCAATCATGAAGGGGAACTGTGAATCCATGATGAAAACAGCCCATCCTAGTTAGCTAGCTCCGCACATCCAGCAACTAACCAGTACCCTGTCACATAGTCTTGGCATCACTTGCGTGTATAACATCACATCCACTTTATGATTGCAACTGCGTAGAATAAGGAGGAAAAAAAAGTGTATCCATTCTTTGCGGCTATTTGTTTCATCACTTGTGGCCGCTAAATCCCGCACTCCACTGTCCCAGACAGCTCATTTGTTCATCCAGCATGGAGTATCCCGCCCATGTATGTTTGTGTGCGCGCATCCCGGCATCCCGCACCGAGTAATTTAGCACTTGAGCTTGTTGCACTTCTTGCAGCTGTCGCGGACTCCGTAGGAGCAGGACAGCTTGCCGTTGCCGCCACACTGGTAGACGTTGCCCTTCTTGCAGTTCAGGTTGCCGTCGCCGCAGAAGAGACCGTTGGGGACGCCAGCACAGCTGCACTTGGTCTTGACGCAGGAGCGTTTCTGATGAAGAGATCACGGTCAGTAAGATAGGCCAGGTGAATATTGATTGCAATCCAACGTACCTCGAAGTCGTTGACATATGCGGTCTCGGGCTCAGCAAAAGCTGTGCGGGGCTAAGTAGAGAACCAGTCAGTTCAATGAACAGAATCCTGTGGTATTTGCTTTACATACCATAATGTCATCCAAGGGTTCGCGGGGCTATTGCGAGAGATCGTGTTAGAGAAACAAGTGCAAGCCGCGAGGTCCTCATGTCGCTCCACTTACCATGACGTCGTCGTCGCGCTCAACAATGGTGTTGGCCATGACGGCAGTAGCGAAAAGAGCGAAGACAACGGAGAACTTCATGATGACTGTTGGTTTCTAGTACTGAGACTGAAATAGACTTTTGGTGTTTCGATGCTGATGTTGGATGCTGTAGCGTTCTGATTCTTGTGCTGGGTGACGAAGAACGAAAGGAGTCAACTCTCGAAGCCCCAACGAGGGCTTTTATACACAGAAGAGCTCACTAGAATCATACGCCAATATACACAGTCCCCACATCAATTACAGAAATAGACAAGATCAGATGCATTTTCAGGGATACAAGGCTCGTCGGCCGTGGTAATGCGGCAAGGTTTCCTCCTTGGATGACCCGACATCCCGACAGCTGAGGAAGGAAGGATCAGCAGCAATGCCTGACGAGACATCCTTGAATGTGATCATAGCTGAACTAAACTATAGCACAACGTTGACGCCGTTTCAACCGATCGCTAGGGCTAGCCCAGTGAGGCCGTGACGGTGATGAGCTCCTACCTATATCCCCCCGACCAAGCTTCTGTCAATGCAGGGCAGGTTTCCTCAAAACTTCTTGTATCAAAGCGCTGAATTAGCAACAGTCACTATCTCTCAGTGGGGTTGAAAAGATATGACCGCTCCGCTAGAAACTAGCTTAAGAAGGATATGAAACGGCACTATTGGCCTGCCAAGGGGTCCCCGACAGGTTGGAATGGACCCAATTCCAATTACCTTCTCTCCTAAGAGCGTTTAAGAGTAATACGCGCTAAAGTTCGTCCGTCCAGCTTGGCCTTAGTATCGGGGTAACCTTGCCAATGGCACGGCGGCGTGCATTGTTTACCGCTGGGCAGAGTCGTACTACATCAACCCGATGAATACGATATGCCGAAAGGCATAAACTTCCGGGGTAAGGGTAGCATTGGGCTGGGTACCTGAAATAGCGTTCCAGCTTGGCAGCCCATCCAGTTAGGCGAGCGATGATCCGGCAATCCGATCAGCATTGATCAACAAGGGCTCAATATGGGAAAGGCAGAGCTGAACAAATGACCAGTCAGGTCTGGCACGACTCAATGGAGCTTGGCGACAGACACTTGTGCTCTCAGCTCGGCATTAGCAACCACTCTCTGGTGTGCCACGTGCCTTAGTGTCAGAAAGAGCTAGCACCAGTTGAATAGGGAGCACAAGGATTGGCGATGTCATGATGTTCAGCTCTGGTGGGGGCGGTGGATCGCCATGCGTTTCGCCCTTGCATCTTTCGTCCAGTTTCTCCAGCACAGACGGCCTAATTACCTGCAACCATGACAGCCCAGCGGGTGCCGACCGTTTCCCCCTTTGCTGGGTTTTCAGGGTGCGTTGATCGATGTAAGCTTAATTAGCACACGTTAATAGGAATGGACGGACCATCGGGCCATCGGCCACATTCCCCGCCGAAGACTCGCTGAGGCTTCTAGCCAATGCCCCAGCCTCTAGCTCAAGATATTCTTCCACCGACGTAATACGTAATCTTACATCAATTACACAAAGGGGTTTGGGCGCAAGTTCAAGTTGCAAGCCGCCGGAATGGGCGCTAGCACAGCTCGGCTTAGCATCGAGACGATTCTGGACTTGGAAGTTGATTGCCGGTTTGTGGGGGAGGAGCCAGGCGAAGCTGGTGACGGGCGTCAGGATAAATGGAATGGGGGCACCCATCAATCAATTAGCCAGGGCCATTGCATTGAAGGGGTTGTTTTCACAGTGGTTGGTACGATGAAAGCCTCCATCGTACAAGACACAGGGCGCATGATACCACACACAACAGCAAACGCAAGCCACACAATGAATGCTCTCATGTCGCTGCCCGCACGTACAACCTGCCTATTGGAGATGGGGTTGCGAGGAGCACTGCCACGCTTTACCAACGCGGGGTGACTTCACTAAATCCAGCGTGTGACAACCTACAGCCATTCAGCTCAAGTCAAGTGATACATGGTTTTTTATAAAGTGTTCTAGAAACCAGATGGCCATCGTAGTGCCAAGGCCGATCTCTTCGCTGTAAACACCAGGGCCAACTACATCCGTCAAACTCATTGATTTTTCTTGCCTCTAATTCTCCGCCCAAAAGCCAATCTGCAAAATGGGCAACCAGCACTCTGATCAGTCCCACAGCGGCTATATGGTCATGGAAGATGACCAGGCCAAGAAAACGATCATGGAGCGCGTGCGCGACAGCAACAAGCGGGGCCCCATCAGCGAAGAAGACCTCATGAAGTACACGGGCAAGACACGAGCGGAGCTCATCGCGTGGGCCGAGAACAGGCCGGGAGTGGGCAAGAATCAAATCAGCCAGCATATACCGTGCCATGGAAACCCTGGGGGTGGTGCAATGTGTTGAGATGCCGGGTCGATGGAGCGAGGGGAGAGGAGTAATGGCCAGAAGCGGGGAATGAGGCTGACGATGGTACGAGCACCCGCATGGCATTGGTGGATTTACCATGTTTGAGGGTCTTTTTGTTTTTGCAGACTTCTCTATGATATCCTTTCCTACGTCGAATTCTATGTCTACGATATCTATGATAATTATGCAGAATAATTTCTGTCTTATTAATGAAAGGCTTGAGTCTGCACCGGACGGAGCAGATGAAGCATCATATCCTTGGTATGCAGCTTACTCCCAAATAAATCACTCACTTCTACCTTATTTTCCACCATCGTAGAGGTTTGGCCTGTGCAGTAATTACAAAAAATCTGGCATGGTTTCGCATTAGCTCGACACGTTTACCCCTCGTTTAATATCTTTCCATGATAGCATCGGAACAAGACAGCAAGGGTTGCATCATCAGAGCCCCGCCCGACGCCGAGGTCCCACTGCCCAACACCAAACCCTTGGAGAATTTATCCCGTCATTGAGAATACTACAGGGAACCGTCAAGAACCAAGCCATTCACGCCAAAAGAAAAATCCACCATATCGTGAATACAAACTTTTGCCCATCAAAAGATACATCCTGCAATACGAAAGGTCCTAAAAACGAAGTCCAAGGCTCATCTCATTCCCATGACCCAACCCAACACGGCTGGGGACGGGTTGGGCAGAGAGCTAACCAGCACTGCCCCATGCAGGATCTGTCTCGACCTTGACTATGCTCGGGTAAGAAAAGAATCCGCCCAAGTCAACGGTCACGCGCCAGGCCTCGAAGACATATCGCATTCGGCAGAGAGTTGTCCCGGGTGCGACATCCTCCTACAAGCTACAAGACACTGCTACCCTGAGGTCTTCTCAGCCGCACCATATTATCGCGTCTTTATTTCTTTGTTTAGGGGCGATAAAAACCAGTTCCCTCATGACCTGTTGGGCCTGTCAGTCTCCCCAAAGGACTTTCCTGATACTGAGGAGGACCCGCTCCAAGAT
Source organism: Calonectria multiphialidica (assembly GCA_020623665.1). Taxonomy (NCBI): domain Eukaryota; kingdom Fungi; phylum Ascomycota; class Sordariomycetes; order Hypocreales; family Nectriaceae; genus Calonectria; species Calonectria multiphialidica. Next base: position 428,500 of record JAHVYC010000001.1, read on the forward strand.
GTAAAGAATGGATGGAGACGGCGGGTTCTTCACATATATTCGGTAGACGGTATGATAAGGCTCCTACATTTGAAGAAGCTTTAACTGATGCAAAAGCAGGAAAGCCGTGTCCGTGGCCGATATTCTCCTCCGGTACCCTTCCGTCCTCTGAGCCTCAGGTTCTAGCAGCGCAAGTCAAGGAATGGATTACAAAATGCGAAACAGATCATAATGAATGCAAAACATTGACCGAAACGGTTCTCCCCAGACGTGTCGTCCAGATAGTCCCTGGCTCAACGCCAGGAAGTTGCAAAGTGCGATTGCGCGAGACGGCACCGTCCGAACGGGCTGCATACGTTTGTCTCAGTCATTGCTGGGGTAAGCATCAGATCATCACCACCAATGGAAATAACTTCGATGAGCACCTCAAGGAGATATCATGGGGATCCCTTCCCACCACATTCCAGGATGCGCTCAGCTTCTCTTGCCGTATCGGGATTGAGTTTGTCTGGATCGACTCTCTTTGCATCATCCAAGACTCTAAATCTGATTGGGAAACAGAGGCGGTCAAAATGGCTTCCTACTACTCCAACGCCGATCTCACCATCGCAGCTTCAGCTGCCAAGGATGGAACTGTTGGGTTATTCCCGAAACGGTCCGATACTGATGAACCGATGGAACTCCGCGGAAACGACAGAAATGGTTGCCCATTTCATCTCGTCACGAGGACGGCGATTGATCACCCCTTTGACGTGGAGGAAGATGAGCTGGATTTATTCCCCCTCACCAAGAGAGGATGGGTCTACCAAGAACACATGCTCTCTCGTCGTTTTCTCCACTTTGGCACGCGAGAGCTAGTCTGGGAATGCCACTCCAACACCCACTGCCAGTGTGGGATGATTCCGCAGAAACCTCGATCCGACCACGCGACTAACCAAGTCCTCAGTGCTGCAAAGTACGGTCTGGAGACGGATGATGTTCGCAAAAGACGGAAACTCTGGTACGATAACATAGAAAGCATGATGAACCTCGACTTCACCTACGTCTCGGACCGCCTAGCTGCAACAGCCGGTGTAATTACGCTGCTTGCGAGGGGATACAAAGGCCGATACTTGGCTGGCTTGTGGGAGGATTCACTTATCCCAGATCTGTGTTGGGTCATTACAGAGAATGGAAAACGCCCACAGGAACTCGACGGTGTGCCATCATGGTCATGGGGTTCGGTTTCTGGTGGATTTGCTACGTTGTGGTGCCAAAGCGATCTCTCGGACCCCGACGTCCTAATGGCAACACGTGTGGTCAAAGTTGACTGCCTGCCCGATCCACCGCCTCTTATTGGATCTTTGACTCGTGGGGCACTAATTCTTGAGGGGAAAATGGCCATTGCTACAATCATAGATGATGAAGACCAAGGGACCTTGAAGCGGCTGTTGACGATCAAAAGCAAAACCCAGGAAGAGTTCCGCGATGGATGGTTCTTTAGCCCAGATACCAGGGACCTAATGGAAAACTTGCCGCATGTAGAAGTTCATCTGCTTAAAATGCTTCAAAAAGGGACTGGGTCACAGCAGCAATCGGCTGTTTTCTTGGTCTTACAACCCCACAAGGCAAATAAGGACTCTTTCCAAAGAGTCGGTCTCTTAAGGGCGAGGGTCAGAAGACGCCCTGGACAACAAGTCAATGGCACCTTTTTGCACAGATTTGATGAACTTTCAGAAACATCAAAGGTTCAATTAGAGTAACCGCTTTAAGAGAAGTGCCTCGCATATCACGAAATTTCACACACGTCACATCGAAGCGGTGGTTCAATATTGTGCAAACATTTCGTATTGGATAACAGAGTAGTAAAGCTATGTTGTTCAATCTGGGTCATCCTTGTTTGCAATCATGTTCTCATTCTCAGAATATGGTCATTTTCCAGTCCAGCGAATGACGAGGGACAATCTCTCAAATGAGTGTGATGAAAATTGATCCATAAGCCTTCCATCGTATTTCTCAGGGGCGGCGTAACTGCGATTGCTCAATCTTTACAGATCGTTCTGCTTCTTGCGAACTTCAATGATCTTGAGCGCCTCTTCAGCAGCCTTGAGGCCACTGAGAGCCATAGCACCAAAAGTTGGACCTTTCAAACGTTAGTATTTATCATATCAAGCTCTTCATCATTGACTTACCCATGCGGTTAGCCCCATCGACCTCGGAAAGTTCCATGCCACCAACAATGAGACCAGGAACAATCTCACGGGTGTTCTTGACGATAGCATCCTCGGCAGCATTCATGTCAAGGCCGCGCATGCCGCCAAGCTTCTCGATGCGCTGCATGCTCACAAGGCGCTTGACACAGAAGGCTCCCATAGGGCCATCGTGGCCAGTGGTGGAGATGACAAGGGGAGCGTTGATGGTGTTGGGGTCCATGCACGACTGGTCATCGTGGTGCATGGATACCAGAGTCCAGTTGGTAACGACACCGGCGATTCGGACACCTTCCTCAGAAGGACGGGTGATGAGATCCTCAACGCAGGTGGCGTTGAACAGCTTCACATTAGGAAGCTGGAGGACCTTGGACATGATGGTGGAGGTGAAGAGAGCCGCGTGTTTCACCACGACGTAGTTGCCCTCGTCCTCGTAGGGGACGCCAACCTCACGGAGAAAGGCATCAGCAGGCTTTCGCATCACCATGGCCGAGAAGAGCTGTCCACCAAGCCAAGCACCACCGCCAGGGGAGACGGAGGCCTCGATGATGGCAATCTTGAGGTCAGGTCGCTTCTTGCCCAGGATGTAGGCGGTGCTCAGACCACAGGAACCAGCACCGATGATGACAATGTCGGACTCGGCATACTCGTCCAAGTCCTTGAAGTAGCGGCGGGTCATGGCACGCGAGACTTGGCTCTCGCGGATGGGAGCAAAGGTAAAGCTGTCCCACTGACCCATCATTTCCTCCACCGTCTTGGTGTTGGAGCCAACATTGACGGGGAGCTTCGAGACAGGTCGAGCAAGCTCGGCAGAGCGAGCAGTGGGGGAGACGGCAGCAGGGGGGCTCATGGTGGACCTAGGTCCGTTAGGAACTACGAATACTGGGGGGAGGAGGGCATGATCCTTTCGCTGGTATTATCCAGATCAAGTTCAGGGCCGTATAATCTCAGCCACACTCTCCCCATCCTTGGCCAACGCTCCGGCTTTGGTGGAGCCGGGAACATTGAAGCCAGGAACAGGAAGAGAGGGCACCGGCTCATGCAAGTTACATTACCTGAATCATTCAGATCATTTTTAGATAATAATTGACCACCGAAAGGAGCCATTTTGGAGCTGCTCGACGGGAAACCCGTACCGATTGAAGAAGTTGTATCTAGAGATGTCATATGTGTCAGCGCTGACACAGCGCTCGTCATGAGGGACAAACCTTAGGGATTGTTGATTTTTTTGAAGACCGTAAAGTTTGTTATTCAATTTCGAGAATCAATTGAGTGTGATGAAGGAGAAGAGAAAGGGAAATTCCTCTCGCGTCCCGAGCTATGCGTATTTAAAGTCTAAAGTATATGCCGCAGATGAGGGGTAGTCAGTTGATATCATTCATGTGTCATGGCCCTTGATCGGCCTCCTAAGATCGGCCCTCGGACACAATGCAACATGTAACAGGACAATTAATGAATTTGTGGGGGTTCGCCTAGGAATGCCCTATCGGCTCCTGGCCTTTGGGGATTACTCAAATGTTAGAAATAACTAGCGCGGGTACAATTGTCATGATGGCATTATGTAAACCGCCATGCATCCAAAGTCAGGACGGAGTGTGGCAGCAAAAGTACAAGGGTCAATTTGTCTTCCAGTGTTCAATTGTGCCTCCTTCGGCGCACAGATTCGTTGAAGCTGGACGGTTCAATTAGATATACCAAGCCGACAAAGGCCCCGGCCTCTTCGGAACGCGGAGGTTACCTTGATGTCACGAAATTTCGTGTAGTCACTTATATTCATGCAGTAATTCGCCGTTTTTGGTTCCGACACGTTAGAGATTCTCCAGCCTCCACACTTTGGCCAGGGCTCTTCCTCATCGAATCAACACACAACTCCGAAGACCCCAGAGCCGCGTAACAAACCGAGAATAGCCGTAAATCACTCTGTTCATTGTTTTAAATACCCACTAGAGACTCATCAACCAGATAATGAAGCGTCTATACGATGTACCCTTGCCGGGGATTGGTTTCCGTGGCCCGCTTATCTTCGGAATTAAGTTGTACGGCAACGCCGTCTTCGGCTCCCGGCTGGTTCCCCGTCGCGGGCTTCAGCTACCGATAGTGGAGCGCGCTCTGCCCAAGTCCAGTATCCTTTTCGCTAAGATGCTTGGGAGCGGGGATACGGCGGCGCAAGTATGCAGCAAAGTCGGTAGTTTTGGCTAAATTTTATCGTGCTCCCTGCCTTTGAGCTCGCCAAGAGCGTCATGCTCGCAGCTGATGCGAGCCCATGCTCTGTAATTTCAAGATTAATACAGAACTGGATGCCCCCCTTGGGTTCAATCAAGCAAAACATTTGCTCAGATCCAGGTTATGGGCGCAATTCGACCCCATTGAATGGTATTAGCATAGATAGATACATCCCGCACGTTGCGACATATTTACAAGATGATATTAGCTCTCGGGGATTTAATTCCGAGTTCCAATGCTTGGCTGAGGTTATTTTTGCGAGTTTACAAACCAAAATACATCGGTTGCGAAGGAATTTTGGATTCATTGTACACGCGATGATCACAGAGCATGTTGGAGTTCAGTGTGTTGTCGGTTGATCATGTTCCCATGCCTTCTGGAGCGAAAATACCATGAACTTATATGAATTGGAAAAGGTGAGTGGTGCAACAGCCACCTCGAAATCTGTACACTGAGAACGAGGTGTGTGAATACACGGGTTTTGGGACCCCCCTTTGTTAGACACTGGCTTGGCAAGTGGGTGGCGACAGAAGACCTAGCACAAAAGTCAAATTTATTCCAGGAACTTGCAACAGGGGCCTAAAACACGAAATAAACAATTGGGAGAAAACATGATCCATGAAGAAACAATATCCGTGCTACTATCTTAGCCTGGGTTTCTTCGGTGTGTTCGTTTTGATCCAATTACTGGTTGACTTCACTTGACCATGCCTCGGCAACATTGTAAAGAAACCCGTAGGGGCCCACTGGACAGAGTTACAGGGCGTTGCGCTGTAACATGGACATCCAGGAGTAAGCAACGCCAATGCAACGCTGGGGATCAACCATCTGACACCCCTCCCTGGTCTTTCCCCGAAACCCAAGCCCAGCAGATCACACCATGATTTTTAAGATCACGGCTAGTGGGGACAATAGGTATTATTAGCGCCCGATACAGCCGAAACATGGCTTTAACAGATGCAACCCTCCAGGTCTTTCCTTTATCTATTGAGCTTGTATTAGCTCGCCGGGGTAGGCGGCCATGAAAGGTACCCGATGCTTATGTCTGAGACTTAAAAAGGAATTTCTTCCCATAATTAAGGGTCCTTGTATTCTATCGGCCAGGATCTCAACTATAACCGGGATACACCAACAATGAGGTCAATGAGAACCGGGGGATTCCTACAATTCAACTTCAATCACTAAATACCTTTCCATTCTCATATTTCTATTACCCCAGATATAATCAGTTATGTACAATATAAATTTAAAAAAAAATGCAATCGCTCAAAAACTTGTGAAAACTCTCCCGCCATTTTCCAGTTGTCTTACAGGACGCGACGTGACATCAATCAACCAACACAAATGTATAGCACATCAAAACGTTTAAAACATTACACGATAACAATAAAGACATTTAACGTTTTCTTTGTCATTGTTTACATAACCAGCTACGTACCAAATAGTTTGGCTTCACTTGCACAAGTTCGAGAAAAGTCTTGTATAGGGTAGGATGTTGACTACATCCAATAGTGAGATAGCATGGTGCTGGAACCATTGTTGCGACCCGTAATGCTCTCATACTATTGATAAGGCTATAGGACTTCTACTAGTATTTGAAATGGTCTCGCTATCTGAGACTGTCTATAGTTCGTATACACCTGGGTTCAATCCAGTAGCTCCAACAAGGTGATGGGACTTATTTCTAGAGACAAGCATTCTCTTCAGGATCAGAATGCTTGCAATGACATTACCAAACCGATCGACGGCAATAGCAATACTATCACTAATATGCTTGACTAGACCAGGTTCCCTGATGCTCAGGTCGGAGTTATTGTGATGATTGTTGATGTCAGTTGTCGGATAAACGTTGGAGGAACGAAGAGCAAGTCGCGCGATACGGTAGATGAAAAGTCCCTTTTCAATAACAAGGCCCCGTCTGTATTCCTAAAATCTGTATAGAAACTGGGGCTAAAAGTCATACTTGGACTGCATATCTTGCGACGTTTCCCCAGACAATGGCGCATACATGTGAACCATTAAGACCGTCGTATCAAGACCAGCACCATTTCCCCTTGATTCGACGCTTAAACCGTGTCTTCTGTCACCAATATAGCCAGCAACATTCATGAAGCTAGCTCCATGTGCGATATTAATCTCTTGTTGGCATGGATAGCCAAGATCGGGGAATCCCACCCAGTTTGCTCCTTACACCATAACCACTCCCAGCCAAGCAATCCACAAACAGCCTTGGTGTATTCGGTATTGTCGGTAGTAAAATAAAGAATAAATTATCGCTCAGATTAACGAGTTTCGGGGCGGCGAAGCGAATTGCGGACATGCCCTTGCTAGCTTCGGTCTCGTTTTCGGGAAAGGAGGTTTCTTGGATGTGAATGTACGTCGTTGGGGAATGTTTTTCGTCGCAGAAGCGTTATCGAGGTATTTCCCGGTCATTCCTAATCTCTTCCATTGTCTTCCTCCGTGACTGATTGCCCTGCCGTTCCCGCAACGAGTTCCCAGTTCCTTCGTCCCGCAAATTACTATCCGCAGTTTCTTTCGCTCGTTCAGTCGATTACAAGGTCGTGTTCTAGATATGATCTAGAATTATCGGTGTGCCAAAGCATTCGAATCGCTCTAGGATGGTAAAACGTGTTTCTCTATTCGCATTGGGTTCGACTATGTGTACCAAGCAAGATACATTGTTGAATGGCGGTGACTCTCAACCTAAACAACCTGGCCATCTGCATATCTACTCCAATTGGAGAATATTAAGGATTCACAACAACAGTATTACCGTGCTCAACAACCAACTTATTGGCGGTAGAGCTTCCTCAATGGCGTCTGGGCCGAGGAGCTTCTCTATGCAAAACCAATGTGATGCCTGGGCCAGAAGCTTCGCTCGAGGTGCCGGAAAGAGAGTACTGTTCGATTTCATTCCGAATCAAGTCGACATGGGCGAGGATTGCAATAACCTCGCCCTCGACCTGGAGGAGAACATCAGTGTCCAACAGGAGGAGAAATTCCACGCAACCCGACTCCCTATTTATGGCGATGCGGTCTGCAACTTGCCCCGTGACGATGCTAGCAAAGCGGGCCCTTCTACCGTCTAGAAACTCGCGCAAATGTTCTGCGAGAGCAAGGGTACCGACTTTAGCCATGTCGGCGAACTCACGCTTGTCAGAAGCGAACCTGGAACCGGCCGACGATCTTAGCGCCCACTCTGGAGTGCACCTGTCCTTTTCCCCCCCAGAGAACAGAAGGTGAACATTGCTCCAAGACCCGTGCTGAGGTTTAATATGATCTGATTGCCTACCGTAAGTGATGCCATCTCAGAGACATGGCGTTGTTGCGCTTGACTCGGGACAGTGGTCTTGATCGTTGACGCTAGACCAGTACAGCAGCCACCTCTCCGCGGCCGAAGCGCAGCGTAAATCGTCAACTGCGGCAAACGCGGTTCAGCGACCAGAAATTACGAGGGCGACGATGACTGCGACGGATCGTTATGGAGACTGCGACGGCGTCCCCGCGACTGGGAGTGCGGAGCAGCCGTGCGGACGGCACCGTCGAACGCAAAGCCCACGCTCAAACACGTCCTCGACGACTTCCGCGATGACGATATTCGCTTCCCCAACGCCGTTCGGCCGGTCACGAAGACGTACAAGTACGACGATGTGACGCTGCAGCCCTGTGCGCAGTCGACATCCACGGGGGTCAGGACGGATGTAACGCTCCCGACAACCAGGATGTCTCCCTCGCCCGCGATCTACACAGGGAAGATGGTTCCTAGACAGCGTCAGCCATCGCGGCCAAGGCCGAGGCACAGCAGAGAAAAAGCACGGCGGACAAGAGGAATAGCAGGGACAGTTCTAATGGGTGCATCGGCTGCTTGTGTCCATGGACTTGACCCGGGTTTCAACGACGATTGATATCCTCCTGGTGTCACGCACCGTTGCCATGCTAAAACTCGACAAGGACACTGTAATAGAACGTCACATCAGCTCTTCAGGAGTGCAAATTGAGAATGTTTCTATTCATCTACTGTATTCATTCAATACTAAAACGATATCACGGAAACGTCTAACGTTTGCTAGACGTTTTGGAAGCTACACAAGCCCGATATCCATCTAATTAGAGCATGTTCCGACAACAGTTATTTGATATATTACCCATAGACAGCTGTATTCGTCATTAAGAAATCATATCACAACATTCAAGCACAATTATCCTGCAATTCAAAATACCTCCACCAAATGATTGCCAATTTCTATTGCTACCTTCTTGATCCAACACTGTCCTTCATCTGTCCCAGAATACGCCAAAAGCACCAACAGTCCCCCCGATGGCAAATTACGCCGACACCACGCAATTATCAAACACCCGCCAAGATACACAGTCATTCTAACCATCCCAATTCGCAAACAGAAGGCAGGTGACCAAGTATGAGGCCCTCGGGCAGGTAGTGACGTTACCATCCGTGTGACCCCATGACAATGCCTATATCGCCTCATTTTTTAGTTGAAATCACATAGACTACCAACGGCCTCAGTGCATTGAATTCGCTGCATATTCAACGTGTCGCAGCTGCAGGAGCCAACAGCATGTGCCCCGGTCCTAATTCGGACGTGGTTGCTTACGCACTAATTGAGGCCCGAATATGCATCCAGTCGCAAAGGGGATGCCACGAAGATGTTTTTGAATTCTGCAGCCGTTATCGTTCTCGGATACATCCGCATTCGTGTCCAGGACCAGAATAGCATCATAGACAATGGCTCGATGGGATGGGAATGTTGCGGTGTCCGCTCCAGCAGGCAGCGAGATTTTGGTATGAGCCTCTGTCCAGTGGGCTCGAAGAACGTCGCAAAATTCTAAGACAGCAGCTGACGGACTGGCTGAAAACGCAGCACCAGGATCTACATGCACGTCGGCGGGACTGATTGGTGATTTTTCGCACACCGACACAGCAATCCTACTTCTCTTTCTAGACGCCTGCCGAACTTCGCTGCGCATCGTCGTTACATTGGCGAGTTAGTTCCTGCAGTAGAGTTACAACCTAGAGGCATGGCCCACAGCCTTGGGCCGTCACAGTCAGTCGTGATAGATCGGCATTGGCTCTTTGGATACAAGGCAGCCCATCACCTGCACAAAGCATTTCACACCGCTCCTAGGGCTGGAATGCCAAAGCGCGTGACAGAGTTTGGCGTCGATCAGAGCCCGAGAATCACGCAGAGTCGGCACCCCGCGGCCCCATCACAGCAAATGCCTATGGCACACGACGGTCCAACATGTCTCAGAAACACTGAGATGCAGGAGAGGAAAGGTCCGAGCCCGTCCCAAACACCACCACCACCACCAACTCATCACCTGCAACCGGAAACGGCAGGCCAAAGTGACGAGGAGGCTATGTATCCGGCGCCCTGGCTGCATTTCTCCGGGGCGGAAAGGTTCAGGCCGAGAGACACGCAACGTTGTGACGGTTCTTGCGCTTTGTCTCACCTGTTGGTCCAGTTGCCAATGCTCGTCGTCGAGGACTCAAGCCACCCCGGAGTCTCGACTGTGAAAATGCGTGAGCGGTGGGCATTTGCCTTCGTCTCGGCGAGTTGTGGACAAGGTGTTTGTGAGCGCATTTCCCGCCCAGCCAACACTTCCAGTTGCCGCAACAAGGCCTACTTGCCTCCGCTAATAGGTTGCCAACCATCTGGCTCATCTTAAGCCTATTCCGTCGCGCCTCATGCGCGGTGTTTGCAAATCACTGCTTTGACGATGTCTCACGGATAGTATGCCCGAGAAGCCGAGCCCGCTCCTGCGGCGTAGATTCTCGAATACCGGGGCTAACAGCGGCCCCAATATCACGCCTGCCCCCAACTCGGCCGTCGATGAGTGCCCGCGAGCCGGGGGTCTATCAATCGTCGTAGATTTGAGCCATGCCGGCGTAATTCGGGCATCCTAGGAGTTATCACCGTCGTATGCCAAGCTGGTCGGGCCAACTTAAGCCACTCTCGACCCAGATCTTGCACCCTTGTTGACACTCCCGTGTCTCACCAACACCCACTGCCGCCATAAGGCAAGACACCACCGCCTCGCAGTCCGGTCTCCGCAACCAACGGCGCAGCAAGGAGCCCGTAAACCTTTTCACAGGGGCCCTTTCTCTCCCCCCCCACGCAAGGCTCCTGTCAGTCCATCGTTCCCTGGCATCCCGTTCCCCGCGGATCCGCAGTGCGGTCGGCCAGCCGTGAGCCACACTTGGCATGTATCCGCGCCTCACCGGAGCCAAGCCTTCCCCGGCCAGAAGCTTCAACGACATACATGACTTAGTGTGCGGTGGAAATGATTGCCCTGGTCCACAGGTGACAGCCCGAGAGAGAGGTTGTGCCAAGTCGGCGTTAATCAGTGACGGCGTTAATCAGAGACGGGCCTGCACATTTGACAGCTGGGCAGGGGTCGGAGCCGCCACAGCCAAAGGATCAGCGCATCATGAAATTACCAGGGTCCCCACACCGATCGACGGGGGGCCAGCCGACTCCAAGCCCAGAAGGCCGCCAAGAAGCTGACAGCTCCAAGGGTGCAAGCAAGTGTGCAAGTGCACTGTCCTTGCGCATGTACAGGGAGGCAGCTATGCAGGCCATGGGGGACAAAGCTTTGGGGCCGCCCAAAAGAATTGCTTTTTTCTCGTTTTGAGAGAGGTCACCACCGCCCCGGGTTGGCGCTCCGGCGGCCGCGTTGCTTTTTGGGAAGCATCTAGATGTCAACAAACTCGTTTTCATAGGCCGCTCAAGCCCTCTATGATGCCAGGTCCGGGTCCAGGTATTGATGTGTACTCACATCGACGTTGTACATCTGCACAAGGATGCAGGTCAAGGCGCAGGATTGTTGGCCAAAACTTTTCCCCGTGCCGAAGAGACCTACTCTCCATTGGACACTCATCCCAATCCATCACATCTCAGAAAATCACAGGGTCCAGGGGGCCGAAGCCTCGTAACTCGCCCTCAGCTCTCCTGTTCCTATCATACGAGGTCATGACTTGTGGCTCTCGTCTGTGCGTGCATCTTTCATCTCTGACCTGGCTCTTGGTTCCTCAGTCCCCTGACCTGTAGATGGCTGGCTGCAACTGTATTTGCCAGCAGAGCGATGCATGCAAGGGCACGCTGCTTGGCATGTGCTAGGTAGTGAAGTAAATGCTGATCATCTGAAGGCGCCTCCACTCACTTACTCGCAACATACTCGCTTCGTTAGCCGCAGGGGAAAAGGCGTAACCATGTTATTTCTTCCCTTCCGCGCTCTATGTGATAGGATTCCGCTTTGACATATTCGGCGTTCTATTCTAACTGCAAATGGTGGTGGCTAATAGCCGACAACACCAATTGCCATCATTGTGATGGGCGTGTTCGAGGTACTCGGCTTAATATACGCTTGACGCGCAGGATCCGTACCTAGCTCTCCCTGCGTAAATGCAGTGGTTTATCATTGTTCCCTTGTCTGCACTGGTTTGAATGGGTTACACGTATCACCCAGGTATTTTTACTTGAGCAAGGATATCCCAACCCGGGGAGCTGCCCGTCACGTCTGCAGGATACCTGTGGAGACAAACCGGAAAATCTAATTCCATGAAAGAGATGCGTTTGCTGCGGGCCAAACGGCTCCAACTGTCCATCGCGCCCCCCGTTGCAATGATTTCTTGTTTTGCAACAAGGTTTAGTAAAAAGTTTTCATTGTGCTGCACCGACTTTTTTTTTTTCTTTCCTTTTTTGCTTTCTTCTGGCTAGGGGTGCTTTGTTCTGGATTGTAACTGGATATTTCATTTATTTTAGCTGGTAAAACTATTAACGTGATGAAATTCTGCGTCGCTTGGTTAAAACGGAACTACAACAGGCCTACTTGGCTCACTGTGTTTTTTGGGGTTGTTGAGCTGTAAACGCAGGCATGGCCCCTTGCGTAACATCGCGAAGAACAGTGCAGCGCTGCACTTCTACCCGAGTGGACGACTGAGGGGGGGAAACATGCGACCTTTCGTGTTGCTGCAGGATATAATTAATTTGTTCACCTCCAGCGTGTATTGAAAATACCGATCAAACGAACAAAAACCGGGCAGCTCTCGGTTCAGGGTAGCGGAGTGTGCCCAGATACTGAGCCCAGGTGACGGATAAACTGCTCATCGTCCCCAAATGCTTAGGTGGACAATGGGGAGATTGAACTTGCTTTTTCTCTCTCTCAGTTTTCGCTCCAAAGCCCAGAAAGACCGCACACTAGCCGAAATATTATGAGAGCGAATGACGACAGGACGCGAATACTGCTGCATAGTGCTATGATCTTCTCGCTCTATCCCTATTTGTCCGTGATATTGCGAGATTGGCGGCATGACTGCCGCTTTCGCTTCATCACGACCTAGCAAGCCGCAAAAGTACCACGTCGACATAGAGGGATGGCGTACCCGGGGCGGCAGGTATTTCTCGAATCTTTGTGGGTTTTACTGCCTCCAAGGGTGGTGGCTTTGAGAGCTATCGAGGCGCTTAAGGGAACCTCACCGGATGGCCAATTTACCAAGTGGGTTCGGTCAGTGCCCTTAACGCCCTGCGACAAGGATACTGTCCTCGAGGTTGGGACTCCCCCAGTGTGGCTAGTCCGTCCTTTTCCATGCCCCCGCGCCTTAATTGATGGTGCTGGCTCTAGTGCAGGGAAAATGGCTAGGGCGGAGGAAAGTTCTTGCTCGGGGCACTTGTCTCCCTGTTCGGGCTTGGGCTTGGGCGGGAATATGCAGATCTTGCTGACAGGGGACAGGGTTGGTGACTTAGTCATTCCCAGATCTGTGGATGTGCAGTCCTGGCCCATGCTAGTCGCATAGTGGGGGAACTAGATCATGGGTGCTAAAACAATCGATCCCCTTGCGTACATCTTTGGCGGATGCCTGTGCCGTCTTGGTTAACGCCTCTTTTTTCCCTTCCGTTTGTGAGTTAGGGTCCACTCTCTAATCGGCTTCTCTCTTTCCCGATATCAAGGTATTGTTTGTCTGTCGCGTTGGTTAGACCTCCGGGAGTGCTCATGCGACAAAACGAGTGGGGGTTGGGCAGAAGAAACCAGATCTAACGCCGAACTGGGGTCACGCCCCTAGAGGAATTGACCGCCCTGCCATCGCTTTGTCTGCCGAGCGCCCAGGAATTTGTCGGTACAACGTGAGACCTAGTCGAACAGAGTGGACGGCTGCATGAAGGCGGGGCGTGTAGTTAGTCCAGAGTAACAGGTCATATGCATTTTGAGAGCCTGGATCTCAGGGACCTCATGGATTACACCATTACGGAGTACACTCGTGCCTCACCTTTGCGGGATGTGACATTGGAGGGCTGATGGAACATTGTCGGAATGGCCGAGGAGCCCATGGCGCATGGCGATGCAATGGGCCCTTGGGACTGGTCAGTGATTGCTTTTTTCTTTCTTTTTTCCCACTGATGGTTAGGCGAAAGGTAGCATAACTTTCTTTTTCCTTGTATTCCCTTTTCATGTTGTGCTGGGTACCTGAAGAGCGGTGTTTCCGTCCTTGCACACCTACAGCTCGTATTGGTAGAGTGTGATTCCCTCGCAATGCAGGGCGGGCGTGGGTAGCCAATACGGATACTACTGCAAACCCTCAATCTGATCGGATCCTTGTCGCTGACGTCGCACGGTCTCTGGCATGATGCAAGCCTGTCTCGAATCCATATTTCAAGGGTCGTGGGGTCGTGGCGGAGGATGCCCCTCCGATCGGAGCGTAACGAGCCCCTCCTGGCGAGTCGAGTGCCAGCCGGTCAGCATTTTCTTGTTTCACAGCCTTGCTATAGCTGCAGGATCGAGGCCAACGTTGAGGTAGAGATGAGGCAAAGCGAAACGCTGGACAGACTTGTAACCAGGAAGAAGTTATCGCACTTCTTTTGAGGCCCGTCTCATGCGCATTGGTAGTCGATCTATTCTAGATACGCCGGTGTAAGTTTTGCAGTGTGCATGCGTGGCAGCATGGCATCTGCGCATCTGAGGAGCGGTCAAGATATAATCGAATGCCAAGATGAGTGCCGGAGCGTGTATGGCAAGCTGCATTGAACTCTGTGGGTGAACGAAAAGAGACGATGGCGCTAACCCAACCTCATCGGCCTCTGCATCCCAACAAAGACATCATTGGCCATTGTCCCCCTCCTTACGGTGCAGCCACACGACTGGCTCAGTCAGCCGTTGAACCTGAGCTCCCGACTTACCCATGCGCGTCGAGGGGCGTGGTGTAACACGACTTGAGGCTGCACCGACCAGCTACCTCGATGGGATGCGGGGGATGTATGGCTAGCTTCGGACTTGGACTTGGGAAGCGGCTGGCTGGGAGGTGCCTGTACATTGAGCCTGAGATTGAGGACGAGCGCGGAGTGTGCGGAGTGTGTGGCATTCGGAGTGCTGCAGGGGAGCGCGGGCTTGGGGCGGCTCATGGCTCATGGGATGCTGGTCTAGTGGTGACGGTGACGGTGTGGTGACGGAGTAGGCGACAGCCATGTCCTCGTTCCTCGGCGACTGGCCCCGAGGCAATGTGATGTGACGGTATACATTGGAACCGGTGTTGCAAAATGAGGTAGTACCTGGGAAAAAAGAAAGGAGAGGGAACAAGAAAAAAAGAAAAAAGACCCCTCCCAAGAAAAAAAAACACACAGACGAAGGGTCTGAGCGATGACTAAAAGAACCACTGGATTGAGTTTGATCGCTGCTTGGAATAGGGTAGATGGTTAGTTCGCGATGGTCATGACACGGACTGTTGGTGCCTGCCTCATTTAACGTCAAAACAACTCTAAATTGACATGCCACGGGTCCAACGGGATCGCGCCTAGGAGCCTATTCCCCAAGCATGGAAAAAAAATTAATTAAAAATTAGCCATGCCCCCAGATTTCCATTTACTGCCCTTGCACCCCACGATGCTAACATGTGTGGTTGTACCCCCATTTGCGGAAACAGACGCGGGAGACGCGACGGGTCTATATGAACATACCATGAGATACTGCATGTATCCGGAAAGGGGACTTGTTAGCGAAGTGTCCGTGGCCCTGGCCGAGGTCACATACTGTTGTCGCAACCGACATGAAGGTGCAAGGTACTGTCCCGGTACTGGTCGCATCCCTGAGATTTACATCTAATGGTGGTCACACTGGCAGATCGTAGCCCACGCCAGAGTCAGCTATGAAGCGCCAGCGTATGTGCGCTGAGAGTCGACTTCCGACCCAGCATACTGGTGCCACGCCAGGTTTCCCATCCCACTGGGAACTTCAACGATCTCACGCACGGCCGGGTGTTACCACAACAGCGCTCGAGCTGCGAGGTTTTTTTGTTACTCGGAGAGGATAGGGGATGAGAGACATGAGCCGGGGTTTGGTTGGGCGGCCCGCCAGATCTGCGATGTGCAAGGTGCGTGCCACTTGACGTGCATGATCTCAAGAGTCAGCAGCCTCATCATGACCAGTCGTTGCTCGCTTGCACCACCTGTACCATGACGACGACTTGCTGAGTGGCGGTTGATGGTTTGGCCAGAAAAATGACGAATTACTTCGTGTGAAGCCACCGGCTGACGACGATGGGTGCAGCGCAGAACGGTTCCTTGCTGCTCGCCAATCAATCTGAGGTTGGTGACGCTTACCAGCCATGGGACGAGAAAATGGGCGTTTCCAACAGCCTGATGGAAGATGACTATCCACCGGGGAACGCGCTTTCGATGCAATTTTCTTTCTTTTTTCTTCTTTTACCTTTTCCCCCTCTCACACTTCCCCCCCAAAGCTGATCAGCTGTGTTTCATCAGACACATGGACGCCGGTGGGATTATCTGGAGAGTGCGGGTGTCTAGGGGCCTCGGCTTGATCCGAGAAGCCGCGACAGTGACTGTACTGCTTGCGCAACCGCCCTGCGATACCAAACCGCGTGGTTTGTGGCGTCTCGTTTCAGTGCCCCAAAAGCCACCAGGTGCAACGGCCACTCATGGGATAGGGAGGAGCACGTCGCTTCCTGGTTACCATGCGAGTTCCATATTTGCATCCGCGAATGCTTCTCATTCTCGACTGAATCAAGGAACGGGTAACAGTGGACGATTAGCGTGTGGAACACATCCTAAGCCGCCTCCCAGAGGCTTTGGAACACTAACGTGCGGCGGGGTACCGGTCAGGACCTCACGCCAAGCGGGGTGTTGAAACAGGGAATCGAAACAGTACCAACCCACTGCTGATTTCTTGGCCTATGTCGCCCCGAAGTATCAGTATCCCACGCTCTCCAACTAGTTGGCTGGGCCGTACACGGCTCTAGAACACCTTGGCACCCGTAGATTGAATCTTCATCAATGGTTTAGACAGGCAGATGTTGCACGTTGACTATTCCTGCGTGTAGAACCCCCAAAATTGTCCTGGTTTCTGTAGACCCACCCCATTCTGCTGGACCCGCAATTCAGAGATGCATTCAACGACAGCTGAGGTGACCGAACCTTTGTATCGGGATGTCATTTTTTCACGCTCAAAATGGGCATGTGCGACTCTACCGACGGACTGCTGCAGAGAGGGTTGCAATGGAGAAAGGTGTGCAAGAGAGCCTGTGGTGCAACATGCCTCAAGCGAGATTATTGGAAATGGATCGCGCGTTGTGTGCGGTTCCTCAGGAGGCCCCGCGGGTAAGCGGGACTTTGGGAGGGAGATGCGCACGACTGGGAGGCGAACCTGGAGTCGGAGCACGAGCCGGGCCACAAGAGACGGTGGTTTCCGACTTAGGCGAGTAAAGAAGAAAAAACCATTTTCGTATCTTGATGGATGCAGAGGGCTGCCACTGAGCAGGATGGCCCGGTTCCGTACTGTGCCATCACTGTGTACAGAAAAGACACAACTCAACTGGCCGCCCAAGATATGGTCCGCAGGCATTCTACGGGACCGGCTGTCTACGCAAACACGCAGCGAAGTGGCGATAAAGAGACAATGACCCGGGGGCAAAGCTCCATCCCCCGAAGCATGCTTAAAACAAGCAAACATACGCCCCGATGCTGTTGCACTAGGGCCTGGTGGGTGAGAAGGCCGCATCGAGATGCAACCCAATCAGTGATGCGGGCTGCATTGGGGCCACCAGAAATGGCTGCACCGGCACGGGATTGAGAAGCAGATTTGGACATGGCCATGAGAATACTCCCCGACATAGACTCCTTGGTGCTACATTTCTCAGACGCCAAAACAATTGCCGACCCGGCTCACGGGGCCAAACAAACTGAACAGATCAACTAACCAGTAGCGGCATCCCCATAAGTGCGGCCCGCACGCGCCATCCATCGCGAACCTAATAGTCGGGCTGCAGGACCGTCCTATTTCCCGCCTACTGGTTACCCTAGCCGAGCTAGAATGGTAGCTCCGGCCCTGCGCGCATTGGCGATCCTCCCAAGCCGGGACGGGGGCAGCCCTGGCAGCAGCAACCCTGGTTCCCTGTGCAGATCGTACACCCGCCCCCCCTCAAGCCTTTGGATGTTTCTGCTCCCCGCCCCGAATCATCCCTTGCCCAACAGATCAACTCCTGGCGGTGCTGAGGGAGCCCTTGAGCAGGATGCGAATCAGGCGATTGATGCGATACGATGGCCTCTCCGACTTCCTCGAGTCTGGATTTCCCTCAGGAGCCGAGGTGGCGTGGTTGTAGAGGCTTTGTTCAACCGTATCGCGTAGGTGCATCCAACACAAGCACCCCGGCAACAGACGTAATTTGACTAGGTGAACGGGACACTTCCACGAGCTTCAGAGGCCACACAACCCAGATCGAGCCGCGTCGCTTGCTCAATCGGGGCGGCAGGGGCCAGGTACAGGGTCGCCAGAAGTCACCACGATCTCCCGCGGCGCAGGCCACTGGCCGACTGGGTACTTGGTTTCTACGAACGATCCCCTGGCGGCGCCCTCGTCGGTAAAAGAACAGAACCACAAGCCAATTAAGAGACGGATGATCCAAGAGAGAAAGAGCATTTTATAAGATAGCTGGCCTTCCCCACGCTCCATGGGCATTCGCATCTCCTCTCCTCCATAACCGGCTTGATTCGGATGCTTCAGACGCTGCCACTCGCGGGGGGCAAAGGCGACCAGCACTATTCTCAATCGCACTGACGACGACGACATCGCCTCGCACTCGGCTCCAAGCGCAGGGCTTACAGCAGCGATCCCCCTCTGGCAGTGCTAAAAGCGGATACTGGCACCAAAATTAGAGGGAATTTTAAGTGCAAGCGAGACCCGAGAGACTGTAAGGGGTGAGACATTGAACGATGATGGCTCACGTGTTGGATCACTGACAGCTGTAGCCCAAGGCACGAGCGCCACTACCCCGATTCGAAGTCCCGGCAAGGCAAGACATCGCAAAATTTCAAGCCAAACCGACCTCAGAAGCATATGTGAGGCTCTTGTTCACACAAACAGGTGGGTGAAGACTCATTTTTTTCTTGTCCCTCTCGTCTCTCTCTCTCTCTTTCTCCCAGCCTCTGTATCCGTCTCGCCTCTGTCTCCGCCTCCCTCTCCACGATGGCACTCGCGGCTGCTCCCACGCTTAGAACCTCCCTGTCGGGTGCCCCACTTTGACAAGCCTAGCACGCACTCCAACAACACAGAACGAGAAGAAAAAAAAAAGCCATTTCCTATTCGTCTCCCCCTCCAGCCCTCATTACGCCTCTCGTCATTTCCCTCCCCTATCTCCCAGGCTTGTTCGGGTGGATAGGGTGACTATCCAGCATGCTCCGAACAAATGCGCCGGAATAGGTCCACCGCTAGCCGTGGACGCGGGATCGGCCAGACTGGAAATTTCTGCTCTGCTAGCCAAAGTCGCCGAGACTGATGTGGCTTGTCGCCAGGCCGGCCGCACCTCAGCGTCCGTCAAGCAGGCTCTCGTTACTCTACCCTCATTCAGTGGGCGGATAGTCGCGCCGGACCAAGGCTGTACCGTGCCTATGTGCGGTGCAGTGACGCCATCGCTGCGCCGCCCGATGATCCGTCCCTGATTAGCTGTCCCGTCCCTTTTTGCTTCGGCCGTTTTTCTTTTTTGCCAGTGTACATGCCGTGAACCTTCTCAAAGCGGGAGTGGGTTGCAGGCGGGATGGACGGGGATTGCAGCGGTGCTGGCCGATGGAGGCGCGGAGGCAGAAGAACCGACGCAATGTTTCCTGTCGCAACACGGGAGAACGGGTCTCAGACCCAGGCCAAGATTGACCGAGAGGTTGCGTGCAGATGGGATTGAGAAAAGCAATAAGTGGCTGACTGGAATGGATTTGACAGATTTGACTCAGAGTCCCCTGGTGAGGCGATCATCGATCGCCCATTCCCAGCCCTTGCTCCCCAAGCGACAGGCTTCACCTCTCCTTTCAGGGCCTGATCCCTGCCGTGCGCCGCGGAACCTTGGCTCTCGGAGGCGCAGACGCACCTGGTTGAGCTGACGTCCACCTAAAGCGTTCGTCGTCCCACCCCCAGTTCATTCATGGTGGTGGTGGTGTATCCTCGAGCCTGCAGGTGATGGTCAACAAAGTTGGATGCGCTGCGACACGGGTGTAGTTGAGCCCGCCATTTTGAGGTGGTCTGGTGATTTGGGCCCGTTGTGCTATAGCAGCGATCGTCGGAACTTTGACATTGAGTGCTAGGCTAGCAGATCTGTCAGCTGGGAACAAACTCCATCGCAATTTCGCCCGACGGTGACAGCGACCTTGTTACTGGCAGCCATTTTTAGCGAATTCACCCTACGGTATGTATTCTGGCTTCCCTTGCGCTCGCAACATGGGCCGCTCCACCTCGGGGCATCTCCAGCCTCCCCCTTTCCGCAGCGGGCAGCGGGCAGCGGGCAGCGGCATCCAAACTGGATGGACGGCAGGCGACACGCCGTGACAGGAGGGAGCAGTTATGAGAGAGCGCCCGAACGGATGTTAGTGCTGGACACGGGAAGGCGGAAGACGGGACGGGGGGCAGCACGGTTGGAACCGCGCGCTGGTTACTGGCTTGACAGGCCTTCCTTGACCCTCCTCGACCCTCTTCGGCCGTCTTGGGAAAGCTGGGTCCCACTGGGCGTTTGGCCGGCCCTTTGCCCAGCGCCTCGACGCTCTGGGCTTGCGAAGGGCTTGTCCTGGCCTGACGGCGGGCCATCCAGCTGATCCTTCCTGCGCCGTGTACCATGTCCACTACCGGCACCCCTGCACACCACTATCGATGCTCGCCGTTGCAGTTCTCCAATCAGCGCTGACCCAATACAGGCACCCCCCTCCCAACTGTCCGATCCGACTTACACACGCACCACACACGCATCGTGCGCACACGCTCCATTGCCAGGCACGTTAACAAACGGTTCTTTTTCCTCGTCGTTTCTTTTCTCCCTCCCCTTTTTAGCTTTCCTTTCTTTTTATCGCCGTCTGGTTGGGCTGCGCTGGGCACTGGCGTCCTCCCTGTTGGCTAGTCCTTGCACCCCCCCTTTTTTCGCTTCGGACTGCTAGTCAGCGTCTCGTGCTTTGGCACTATGTCCGCCATTGCACATATCCTAGGAGAGCTCTGTAGTTTGAGATGGGGGGTGTGCGTGGACTAGGTCTATGCATCCCCAAACCGCTGCCACACAATCCTGTGATTGCATATCCGGACGGTCCAGGTGCGGTACGGACAGTTTTGCGAGGACCAGTGTCTGCTAACTTCTGTCCCGTCCTTCCTGTCCTGGTAGGATGGCTCAGGTTGAACCTGTTTCTCCCAAGCCGGGAGATTCCCGTCCTGGGGTTGTTTCCTACCTTTTTTCCCCGTCACAGGTTCCCATCCCATCCCTATCCACCATTCCCGAGTCTTGATGGCCCGTGGACGCCCCCGCCACCCCTACGCTCTGCCGTCACCCTTGCAGGCGTCTCTGAGACACATCAGAATCTGGCATCTCAACGGCCGAAGTGGCCGCTCTGGCCCCTGCCCCCCTCCCCCCCCCTGGGCACCTGGCCACCTCCCCAGATGCTATAGGCCTTGACTAGAGCGAGGATTCTGCCCCATGGTTGACGGCCGATGCCATCATTGCCGGGGGATGGGTGTCTCTTAGTCTATCGGGGTTTGGCCTGGCTGGTGGGGGTGCGAGCAAGGATCAGAAGCTTGAGAGTATCAAGGCCCAAAAGCAAACTAAACACATCCCTTTTCCTTTCCCTTGCCTTGACATCGTTTCCTCTCGCACGCCTTTCGCCATTGCAGTCATCGCCTTTTTGAGGGAGGGCCAGGATTCACAAACTGGCTCCACACTACTGGGCTGTTTGTCCTTGCCTCCCCGCTTCTCCGCTATTCCATCTGAATCACGACCGACTGCCCTACATCCGAGAGGAGATAGACGTTTGTTTTTGCATGCGCCGGCCCAACCTCAAAAAGAAATGCCCCCTCATGTTTCTCAACCCTCACCTGGCACCGACACACCCAGGCTAGACTCTGACTTTCCCAAATCTCACCAGCTTGGGCCAGCTTTCCACTACCCGCCCCAAACACTCCTTTGTTCAAGCTCCGCCCTGTCTCTGTTCGTCTCCCACCCCCAGAGTGCCAGCACGTCCTTGGATGTGAACTCCTACCTGCTCGGACGCAACGTCATTTCATCACTTTTTACAGCGGGCCAGTACTGACCATCATTTTGTGCCAACAGATTTGGTCTACCTGCAGGAGTTTTGCTTGGTTGGCCCCATTAACAAAATTTCCTTGACAACGACTAGCTTCATCTCGTTTACGGTGATCGAGGTTTTCCACTGAACCTGACAGGTCTAGTACGTTTTTTTTTTCCCCGATCACCTCGATCCGATCCTCGATTTTGGGGCTCGGTTCTGCGTGTGATGGGTCTCAGAGTGGTTGGTTGACCTCTCTGATTCTGTTACACGCTGGGGATAATTCATACGCCTTCATGACGAGGCTAATCGGGTTTACAGATTCCATTGGGGTTGCATTGCACCGCTTTCTTCAGCACACAATCCTGCAAGTCTCCATTAGGGATTTTCTCATTGCTGGCACTTTGACCGCCCACGCAACTGTCTGTGATTTCCCCAACACTCAACCAATGAGGCCGCAAATGCCCCGGTATCTCTGAACCAAAGCTCCGCGTCACAGTGACCGCTACCCCAGTTTAAGAAGCACATCCTCCCGGCGAAAAGCAAGCTGGGCTCCAAAGGGCAACTCATCCCTCCCTTCTTGGAATGTGAGTGTCTCTGCTCTGGATTGGAATCACCGCGCGCCCCTCTCCGAATCTCACATCTCACCAGTGAGGAACCCACTGTTCGTTCACTCGGCTGTTTCACAACGCCACCTCCAAAGTCGCAGAAGCAATTTAAGGGAGAGAGACTGACAGCAAGACCAGCCAACTAGCATATCAAAAGCATCAGCCTTCACATTAGTGCATGCGGCTTGCCAGATCAAATCTCCGAGAAACGAAGGTTTAAACAAAGGGATCCTCTCTCTCGGTGGCCTACTGATCTCAGCCGAATAAGACCTCGTCGAGACCTGGTTTTAAGTGCAACCACAACCACTTCTGTTCAAGACAAGTGGTTTGCATTCTTGACCTTCCCTCCCTCAAAACAACGCACATCTCCCACCATCTCCCCCTTCACGACAGCTTGATGTCTGCTGCTGTCAAGTTCCAGTGTTCTCCCTACAAGCTGTTCGAGGTGAGTCGTCAACCCAGACCTTGTTCCAGCACTCCCGTGACAAGACCCAAGCATCTTTCTGCTTGCTTGCCTGTGTATGCTTGCGCACAAGGCTGCGCAGTGTTTTGTTTGGTGTCGTTACCCTTCGATTCTCCATCCCCCTCCTGTGGACTTTACTCTTCGACACTTGTTTCGAGACATCCCCAAGACTGACACCATTGACCGTCATAGCCCGACTACCATCCCCAAAAGCCAATCATTGTCGGTGTGGACGACAGACTCGAGTCGCCCGAGACGCTCACGCTTCGTTACGAAGAAGCTGCTCGAGCAGCTTCCGGGGGAGACCCAAAGGGGGACTCCCCTCCTAGGTTTTTAGAAATGGCCGCCTACAGCAAGGCCCAGCTGCCCTCCATGCCTGGTGAGTGCAATCCTAGCGAGCCAGAGATGAGCAGAGCAGAGGCGCAAGCATCCTGGTCCAATTTCGACGGCGACAGGCACTCGGATGGTGCAGCAAGCGAGAAGGACCAGCAACAGCTGACAAAAGATGAAGCCACAGGAGCGGCATACGACTCGTCGCGGTACCCAGATGCCGGCTATGAACAGTACTCGGCTCAGTCATTTCCTGCACAGCAGACCGAAAAGTTCGCGCAACTCAACCAGCAATCGTTCGCCTCCAACAATGCGGCGGCAGTCCCCCAATACATGCCCACGGGGCCAACTGTGCTGTCATTCCAGCCTGCGTCAGGCGTCTTCTCGACCAAGGTGTACGTCAAGATGTCGTCGCAATATGATCTATTCGCGCTCTCTTCGCACATGCCCTTTTTCTTCCTACTATTCGGGTCTGAGAAGTGCCCGGCGGAAGTGACCAGAGACCTGCACGATAGCTCTGGTTATACCTTCACATGCAGTGCAGATGCGCCTCAGTTTGTGGTCACGGGCTGCTCCAGCAGCAACGTGCCCATGTCACTTCTCCTGGAAATGCCCTCTGGAGAGGAGATGTCGCGGACCTTGGTTGGAAATTTCCAGTACCTCGAAGGGTCTGGGGATGACATCACGAGGACCGCCAAAATACCCAAGCAGGAGGACGGGGCACCTGCCCCGGCGGTTGATCAGCCGAGTACCTCACCAAAAATCGAGCCTCAACTATCATCCGAGGCCCCTACAAATAGTTATGAGTACCCTGCTCAGCAGCAGGGCCAATATCCAAACACTTTCCAAGGAAATAACGACATGATTAGCACATACAGAAGTACCAGTTTCGCAGACCCTCACTACCGGCGGTCAGCGCCCGGATGGAGCGGATATCCAAACACTCTGGGGAGCACTGGACGGAGCCCCGCGGGCTTGGATGGGTCTATGGCGGGACGGCCAAGCTTGACGCCACTCCCGATGCCCCCCTCGTCGAATGGGACTCCGCAGCTCATCCGCACCAGTACTATCAATAACAGCAACGGAGGCAACTACCACCCCGTTTCACTCTACTCGAACAAGGCTGTCCTGAAGATTCAGGGCAAGTTGGACACCATGGCGGAGAACTGGACACAGGAGGAGTGGGAGAACCGCAGGCGCATTGTTCGATTTCAGAAGACGCAGCGCGGATCTACCTTGACGGCTAGCTTCCACCCAGTTTCTGTCAACGAGCGACCGCCCAACAGCATCTGCATCTCGTGCATCTGGTGGGCGGAGAGGAACGAGTGCTATGTCACTTCAGTTGATACGATCCACCTGCTGGAGCAGCTCGTGGCCGCCCCGAACAGATTCAGTGTCGAGGAGAAGAACAGAATCCGCCGCAACCTGGAGGGATTCCACCCCATGACCGTATCCAAGGCCAAGCCCGAGAGCGAGGAGTTCTTCAAGATCATCATGGCCTTCCCTAACCCCAAGCCTCGCAACATCGAGAAGGACGTCAAGGTGTTCCCCTGGAAGATCCTCGAGCCCGCCCTAAAGAAGATTATCGGCAAGTACAGTGCTAGCCCGAGCAGCACCCTGCCGCCCGCCAACATGATCACCCCCGGAAACACACCTTACGCGCCTCTCCCTACACCTCCCGGCCAGGCTATCAGCTCTGGTCCGTCGGACCCTCACACCCAGTACGCCCTCCCCCAGCACCACGAAACTATCCCGTCTCCCCGATCGCTCTCCGGATCCCAGCCCAGCTGGACCCCGTACACGGCGGCGGCGCCAGGCTACTCGACAGCTGCGTCGCGTACGCTCAGCCCCAGCCTCAGGAACCCTAGCCCATCGCAGTCACAGCCGCCCCTGCGCATCAACACGACGCCTCTCCCAGCGGTAAGCACGTACGATACGAGGACGGCAACATCTGGAGCGTACGGGTCGTCTGGTCTCCATACCCCCCTCAGCCATCATCAGACTACTGCAACCCCTCCACGATGGGATCCCACACCCGCAACATACCCAGAGAGCTACCCCAGCCTGGCGGCGTCAACGCAGCCCGTCTACAACACGGGGGCGTACAGCGACAGCGGCCCCAGAGCATGAAGGACGCCACGACGACCAGGCATCCCCCGGCGGATGACCATTCACAAGCAGCCCCAGGCCTCGTGTTTTGGCCGCGGGGCTGTTGAGTCACCCATCTGAGTGTCCGCATTGGGCAGCCTCGTGAACGCTTGGTGGAGGGTCGCGGGGGCGAGTCAGGTGTTGTGGCGCACACCAATCAGCGGTTAGCCTGGGGCACCATGCCGCACATAGGGGAACCCATCTTGCCTCCGCATCACCATCTCGGGCTTCACGTTCAACCCGTGAGCCACACTCTGTTGCTGGACGATTGCGCCATTACGCGTGCATCCGTGGCGGTGCTAGCCGCCCCTTCACAGCGGAGTGTGTGAGATAGGCGCCCGCCGACAACCATAATTCAAGGATTCCCACTTTCACTTTGTCTCATCTCGAACACGATCTGCCAATCTCGTCCCGTTTCGGTGCCACCTCGGTTTTCTAGCTTCCTCGCGTCGGGTCATGAGGTCTCGGTAGTTCCACCCTCTCCCGCTCTCCTGACATGCCCGCCCCAACCTCAACCCATCAAGAGAAGAGACAATTGTGGAAATGCCCCCAACTGGCAGTGGCGGGTAGATCCGCCTTGAGGCGACACACTGGCAACCCTTACGCCTCACATTGCTCACCTGGAGACACACGTCTCTTTATTGTCATTCTGCTGTCATTCCTCCTCTACTAGGGTCGTAGAGGGTGTGTTATCTGCAAGTTTTGTTTGCTTTTACTGCTCTCCGCAGACGCTTGATGTCTGCAGTCATAGATTTCATCTAGTCTTCCTCTACTTTACTTTTTCTCTCTTTATTTTTTTTTTACTCCCCTTATTGGCTGGGTTTGCCTATCAGGGCTATATCATAGATGGGGTATTGGGTACGGGTCGACAATGGGATAGATCGGACGGTCTGGGATTGTAACGGCTGGCACATGGACGGGGAATGAATGGATGTCGGGACAGGGGGGTTATTCAAGACACGGCATGCAAGTGTTATGCCATTAGGAACTCAAATGTTGTCTCTTTTCTTATTTCTGGATGATTTTTGTTCGTTTTTGTTTTTATCAATAGGCATTATACCCTTCAAGTGCATTCTTATGGCTATTTCCAAAGTTTTCTTCCACCACCTAAACAAGGAAGATGGGGGGGTTTGGCGGGAACGGAGTGTCTGGAATGACTGGACTGCATACACGCTCGGGATGGAATGGGGGGGTCCAAAGGACTACAATAGGCGATAATAATAATCTATTCATCAAAATAACTTGGGTTAATGTGTCTTGGGTGCGTGACTTGATCGGAATGTGTCTGCTGCCTTGCGTTCCATACATAACTGGCATCACGGGTGTGGTGACAATGTCTGATTCACCCAGGATAGTGATGCACCTGCTGTATGGTCCACGTCGTTGATCAGGGCACCCGACATCACAGACAAGACATGTATGTATATGATGTGAGGCCGTCATGGGTTTAGCGGGCTTTATGCTCGGTTTGTTTCACCTCGCCCGCGGCACGAACTGTACTGCGCCTCCCCGTGTTTGAGATAACCACGGGCAGAGGAGAAATTCTGGTGCCTAAATATCGGGTGACCACGGGGCAAGATATGGATGATTCCTATATCCACTCTCCCCGTGGCCATGCGACGGCGGCTCCCCGGACTCGAATTGTCGGCAGCGCCGAAAGGTTCCTTGGCGCTGCTGCACGGCTGATCTGAGCTGAGCCCGGAATCTTACGCAGGAGCACCGGGCAGCAAAAGTCTTCCATAACGTCAGACCCAGGGGGAAGTTCCTTTGCGCCTGCGTGAGAATTACATCCTGCGTTGTTCTACGATTACACCAGTAGTTGTAGCGAGAGGGGCGGTTGAGTGTGTGACACCAGTTCGTGTAGCGTTCCGGGTTCTGATCCACAAATTTGAGTCGCTGCTGGGTTCATCCCGGTCTCAATTTCCCCAAACCGTAATAATTGTAGGACTAGAGACGGTCTAGAACAATTATTTATAAACTGGTTGGTTTACTTTCTTTGGAATACGCATGGTTGAGATGGGGTGCAATGCGGCCTGCTTGCGTTGACAAATTGTTGGGCGGGATTTAATGCCTGCCGAGGTGCCCAGCTCTCAACGCCGGCGTATAGCGGAATAGCAATCATTGTGAGGCGGTATTTTTTGTCCGGGGTTTAACAATAGTAAACATGAATGCAAAAACGTCAATTGGATCAATGGATAAGGCAAGCCCTCGTACCTTAGAGTGCAATATTTAGGCAATGAAATCGGCTGTAAAAGTTGCGTGGTGACTGACTGCTGACCTGGTCGGCCCTGTGCACCTTTGCAACTTATATCGCAATCAATATCATATTAGGAAGTAAATATTCCATCATGTAAGAGACGATATCAGGACAGCTCTTAGCTGACCGAGACACGACTCTTGTCCTATCAGTTGCGTAACTCGGTCCTAATAGTAATAGGCGACATGTACATGAATTTACAATTTGTGCACAAAGGAATTTCTAGTCAATCCTCGAAAGTATTTCCCGCAATACCAGAACAAGATTCCAAAGCAGCAGAAAAATACAATCAGCCCCATCGTCGTGAGAATCGGCGGGATGAACCCATTCTTTTCCGCCCAGGGCGTGATGTATTTGCTGAAGCCATATCCCCAAACATTCTTGTTACTGCGACAAGTTAACCTTGGGCTGCTTTAAAACTAGAAGGATTCGGCTTACATTGTAATTGTTACAAACATAGAACCGGTTATTGGTTTGTAACTGTCGATGGCATATGTGGATGCAATGCTTGGTAGGCTGGTCACTTGGATACCCAGGCAAGTATACCCAACCACGACAATCGCTTCCCACGGCCAGTGATGATCATATCCCACGGCGACCACTACAGCCCCGAGGATCATGATAAACACGTACGGCACCATGGTGACGAGTCTCATCTCCGGTTCGCGCACCCCGTTGTTTCGTTTCGTCAGGTAATCAGCAACCCAGTCAGACAGCGGTCCAGAAGTGAAAAGCCCAATCAGGCCGCCAACGAGGATGGCAAAATTGGTGAAGCCGACAGACTGCGACGTGAAGTTGAAAGGCGGTGGCGAGAGGGCCTGTTGCTGCGTGAGGTTGGCGAGAAGGAAGCCGCACGCCGTGAAGGAAACAACAAACGCGGAGAATTCGACAATCGGGTAGAGGTGGAGGTACCAGGGTAGCCAGAGCTCTCGAAGAAGGTTTCCCTGGTATTTACCCCAAGGTATGAATTGTTTCTTTGATGGCTTGCCGCGTGTAAGCCAAGCGTGCTCGCCTGTCAAGTTGAACGTCCTCGGCGCTGCTCTCTCGGCCTCATCCTCGTGCACGCTGGAAATGCCTTCATTGCTGTGGGTCTTTTCGATCTCCTTGCTTTCGAGCTGGTCTTGCGGGGGCACGGAAGGCATCTCCCTCTTGTATCTGGTCTCGGGGAAGAGCAGGACGTTTACCGCAAAAGTGAAAAAGAGCAGAGCAGTGTTGAACCACCAAAAACTCCGCCAGCCATGGTGCTCTGCCATGGAACCAGAAATAATGGGGCCAATCTAACCGAATATTAGCATGCCCAATGTGAGGTTTCATGGTTTATTACCATCAAGGAACTAAAATACGCCGTGAAATAAAGCGTTTGGTATTTGCCTCGGTCGTGGAGGAATATCATATCAGCAATGATCTGGGGCATAACCGTCTCACAGGGCCCGGCGCCGATGCCATTCAAACTTGAAAATGTTAGCGCGTGGTGTAAAACCAGGAGCTTGGATATATGTACACTGAAGCTCCCATGAAGGACCCGTAGCTTGTTGCCACAGCCCGCCAAATTGACGAGAATGCGCATATGAACGAGCTCAGGATCATGACGGGCCTGCGACCAAAACATGTAGACATGGGAACCCAGATGAAATTACTAAAGCCAAGAACGAGAATCGCCACGCCTATTTCAGGGTCAGCGGTAAAATATAGCCTCAGATCTATCAGTCGTACCAGTAAATTGGATCGCCTCCGCAAGAGAACAGCCCCATTCGTGGATATAGGCCTCTGTTTCGGTTAGCAGACACCGACAAGCCCGACAAGCTGCGTACCAAACAGAGGTGCATTGGCAAGAGGACCCAAGTTCAAGCTAAATGACAAGAGCCCGCTACAGAAGATGGTGATGGCCTTCCATGTACTGTTCCAATTCAGAGGGTCGTGAGGGTCATTTGAGGGCTGGGGAACGAGCACTCGGGCTTCCCCAACCGCGTCGCCGGCTTTGACAAAATGGTGGCTTCCGACATCTCGCATAATCTCAGTTCCGGGGTAAATTTTGGTATGGAGCTCCTCCTCGATCTCGTGGATGGCCGTGTCGTCGAGATTTTCATCCATGGCAAGTTGCGGTAACAGTTGGCGCACGTCAGGTGATGCAGAGGCAAATTCGGGAAGTGGCTCGGATGGAATAAATGCAATCACTCATGGGGATTCTATCAATTTATGCCTCAGTCTGTTCCTTTGAGAAACTACGGCACTGGAGTAGCCCCCGCTTCAGCCCTGGCCATGCTAGGGACTTCACACACATGTTCTCTTGGGCACCTGGAGGCTTTGTAGAAGAGGGGGTTCGACGTTATTAAAAGAGCCGGTTAAGTCCCAAAACCCTTGCCGCCTCCCTTGAAGATGCGGCAGTCACGTCACAAGATACATGCAGCTATGTTATATCGGAATGGATCTGTCACCCAAGTAAAACTTGACGCCTAGTCAACATATAAAACAGCGTCGGAATGCCAAGAGCTGCCAAGAGGTACTGCCAGCAGATGTAGAAGACGAGGACCGGGTTTATTTCCAGCTTTGGCCGCGATTGTCCAGCTATCCCATCATACATTAACGCTTGTGAGGGGCAATTCCCAATCAGGGATGCCTGTCTCTGTGATGGATGCGGCCGGGATGGAAACCCGGCATTGTGAAATGCAACGCTACTGGGACGAGCATGCTCACATGACGACTTTGTATTGTTTTGAGCACACTAAAATGCAAATTTGGGATTCTGGCTGGCTGATCATCTCCGAGTGTGCGGGGAGATGGTTGGCATTGGGCGGGATGGCGATGAGCTCTCCAATGAAACGCCATAGTTGCGATTATGGCTAATAGGGATCGATCCGAAACACCCCACATTCCGAATCTGCCAGGCCTTCATTCTGACGACTCTGCGTTGCTAGGCTCGGGAATCATTACACCCATCCATTTCCAAATGTCATCAAACCCATCAAGGTCCAGGGGACTTGGATATTTGGCTATCTTGGAAGTTTACGCCAGCATACTATTTTTTCTTCGGGATAGGCTGATATGTAACCGCAGGCCCAACGATAACCAGTGGTGCTATTTCTTTGAGTAACCCGAATCTACTACTGATTTCTTTAATTTTATTTCTTATTGACTCTGCAAGCTTTGCGTCTAAACCATTGGCAACATATGCATTGATAAAATGGTATATTCTGCAGTGAGAACATAGCCGCAAATACTAGACTGAACCGATAATCTGCTTGTAAGTCTCAAACTATTATCTGGACATGACCGCTCTTAATTCTTCAAGTTAAGATCGAAGAGACAGAAAAAACGAGGATCCTAAGTAGACGTAACTTAGCGAGTGCGAGAATAAGCAAAAGTCTAGGTTCTTTTGAAGGTTTATGGGGCGAAGGAACATCCCATGGACAAAGTTTAAACCTCAGTTGAATCTGATCTACCCTTTATCTAAAGTTAAATTTTAGTGGGCCATGAACTATGGTATTCTCATCGTATCTGAAACGAAATTTTCTCAGTGACTCGCCAAAATGCGTGTCGCTGATTAATGTTAGGTCGGGGGATTTTCGTTGATCGATTTCGGTCCAACATGGCCGATCTCAGCATTATATACTTCATAACCATTGTGGAAACATAAATGTTTAAGCGTTCTATGTTTTAAACCAAAACCTTTTTCGTAGAGGAGTTGTAGTAATCGAGGTCAAATGCCTATTGATCGTCGAAATAATGGCCAGCGATTGTTCTTTTGTTCGATAGCTACCTGGGCATATCGAACCTCATAAGAGAAAAAGAAGAACAAATGGAACTACCCTTTAGAATATGCGCCTCATCCGACTTCAGATGTTTTACTGGCCCTAAAATAAGAATATTTGACCTTCTTTATCTGCTGCGTTGCGTTGTCAAAAGGTCGACTGTCCGATACCGTAATGATAACGGCTCTTTGACTCAAGGACCTGTCGTACTAGGGTTCAGGACCCTGTTGAGTCAATCATAGCTGCCACTGCCTACGAACCTATTGGGCTGGAGTCTTTTCAGAATTCGCTGTTTCCATCTTAGTGGGGAAATTGTCCTCTGTAAGGGAGGAAATATGAGATGCCAATCGATGACTCACTCCATATCCGCTAGTTGTCTGTACTTTAGGTGCACCCCCAGGTTGTCACATTCTGCCCATTTCCAGGACCGCTGTGAAATGCAATATGGATCCAATCTAACATATCAAGAAACCATGACGGGAGTCATGGATGTTTTCCCAAGCTGTTTTCTGATGTACCCCAACTCTCTCCCAAATATGAAAAGCCGGTAGTCTTGAAAAGAACACATATCATATGTCTCTTGTAGCATGAAAGAGACTGCTAGAACGTGTGGAGCAGTACTAACAAAGTAAAGACTTCAGACCAAGTACCAGCAAGTTGCTATTGAAGAGTCGGCCGGCAAGTCACCGCAAGTCACTTCTCGAGTTGGAGAATATGCGAGCCCTCCGACTTTCGGCTATTCCATCCGTTCCGTTCAGAAGTAGTTAGAGGATATCTCAACTAAGGCAGTCCACGTGGCAAACATGTTTCAGCTAGTAAACAGGGGCTCAATATGCTGTGAAATCTGTATTGCGACTCATTGATTGGATTCATCTTGAGGCATTCAATTCTGAGACATTCATGCAATCAAAAGAAGCAGCTCGGGACACTAAGCAACCCATATCGGCAATTCGGCAAGTCTTTGTAGTCACGGATGAGATGGGAATGGGCTTACTGTTGGCATGGTAGCAATCTGTATGCTGTGGCGCCCATACCAGTGAAGGAGGCTTACCGTTGCACTGGGCCCAGTACCGTGTTATCCACTGAAATATTGACATTAATCTCTCTTAGACATGAGCCAAGAGCCAAGAAACGCTTGTTATTATAGCTGCATGCCGAAATGGTACAGCATCACTATTAGTGGTTGTTTTTCAGCCTCCGGGACTTTACGGCCTGGACCAGAAACGGTTGTCCAAAATTTAGTAATGTCGCATCATAATTGCTTTTTCCCTCCTCATTTTATCGGGAAACGGTTACAAGAGCTGAAGACGTGCGGTAGGCTCTGAGGAATCGCTCTCTCCAGACGGGGATGCTTTCCACATTGTCTTGGCTTGCATTAGCTTGTGAAAGGCTCTTTAAACTAGGTTACGTCTTACACACGACTCGGATGAAAGTCTCCACCTGCACCGGGCCACCGAATAGTCTTCGTGCGTGCGCAAGGATCTTATTCTTTTTGAGATCTGCGCTCGCTATGTTGGCCGGCGCTGGGCTAGAGCAGACTAATCGCCCCCCGCGATGACGGGAGCTGGTCGGTAAGAACTTAGTGGCGGGACGTTGGGACGGGACCAAATTCCAGGACAATCATTGCCCGGCAGTATCTAGCACGGCTCGATCTAATACATGACGCTTTCATCAATGAGTTCGTTCCAAGCTCTCGTTCCCACTCAGTTGCTCCGTGCCGAACAAAAAGGCAGATTTCATCATGCACGGTCGGAACACTACTGAAGCCACAATAGTGGGTCAAAGACCACTGCGAAGGATGTTATTTTGGGTAAATTTCGATAAGAGCGGCGCAGGTGATATTAGGTATCAAGCGGGTGGGCTTTTATGCGAAGTGAAATCTCTGACATGAATGCTGTGAGGTTGGTGTGACGCTATTCGTGGTGTCCAGGTGTGAGACGAATCGGACGTCGATCCTGCGGATGGCTTGACGCATGTCTTATCTGGTCTCGAGGCCAAATTACTCCATAATTGGGATTGTGATTTCGAGAAGACGGCATCGGCACGTTTTCCCGTGGGTAGGCAATGCTGCAGATTTTGGCAAAGAGGAAACACGAGGCACATGGGTTACATTGGCAACGTCAATCCCAAGATTGCGGGCCCAATCGGTCAGCGCCTTTCCCCCCCCCCAGATCTGCAAA
Organism: Calonectria multiphialidica; assembly: GCA_020623665.1. Lineage (NCBI taxonomy): Eukaryota > Fungi > Ascomycota > Sordariomycetes > Hypocreales > Nectriaceae > Calonectria > Calonectria multiphialidica. The sequence goes on from JAHVYC010000001.1 coordinate 462,172, forward strand.
TGGGCTGACTCCAACATGGTGAATGCGCAAGCTCGGATACAGATGATGACGCAATTGTGCTCTTGAGTGCGGCTGGCCTCGCTCACGAAAGAGAAAACTAGCGGGGGCCAATTGAGGCCATCGGGGCGAGATCGATCTCGTTTTTGCGGATATTTAACAATCCCATGGCTAGATGATGCACAGTATGCTTAGTCGGCGCCTAAATCGAAACGAGGGTGACCCGTAAGGCATTACGTATTGGGCTGCGCGGGGTATGGGGAAAGGACCAACCACACAGTCTAGTGGTGGTGGTGGTAGTTAAATTGCGGTACAAGGGTATTTCGCTGGGTATTTACGGATAGGAGATGATAACCCGAACGAACCCGAGCGACCTCGAGTTACGCAATCACAACGCCGAATTATGGGTCGGTTGTAATCTCTATATGCTTCATGTGTGAGCAAGTGCAGGGAGGGGTAGTCCTCTATGTTCTAGGTGGGGAAAACGTAGGATGTGATGAGTGTAACCTGAGAGGGAATGATAAGACTTGTCAAATAGACAAGATGTGAAAAAGCTTATTGTTTGATAACCCCGGTTGATTCCATATGTAGGAGGCTCCAAAGGGTAACGCCTGCATGCGAAGGCGGCAAAGCGAGAGCATGTGATGTGTGATTTGCCAGCGAGAGGGTGTTTAGCCTCAACACTTTTCGAGAAGACAAATGGAAACCGCCTCGCCACCGGCCATGGTTCGATAGAGGTGCATAAGGCACTGTGGGGGGAATTCTAAAGTGTATCCGTGCCACTCTCGTACGGCCAGAGATGGCTGAGAGGAGGGTATCTAACTGGCACAGCCGGGGAGCATCGGAGCCCCGAGACCAACCCCGGCGAGATGCCAAGAGCGGGGCGGGGCGTGAAGTGGGGCCTCTGAGTTCCGCGGCGGAGCACGTGACTCATGACGGTTGGCGGAGCGCGGTGAGCGGCGGAGGATCCCTGTCATGTCCGGAGGAGGAGAGGGGAGATGGATGGCGGAGACACCGAGGAAGGGAGACGGGACGGGCTGAGGCGGTGGGGGATACGGCAAACGGAGGGACATGGGGAAAAAGAGGAAACGAGAGGGGCGGAGCAGATCACGCAGTCGGCCGCGGAGAACCGTTGTATACGGAGGACGGCGCCGGACGTTTATCATCGACTCGCAGCCAAGCCTTGTAACCGGTCCAACAAGCGAAGATTTTAGGAATATCGATCTCAGCTACCGGCCAAAGCCAAGTTTTCGCCCAGCAGCGACCGGAATAGTCCCTATCACATTTTCCCCCTCCTCCCTCGTTATTTACACGAACTCCTTGACACACGGCCAAGACGCCGCGGACGCAATGCCCCATCCACAAAGGACACAGCCTCCCATGATTGGGCATTGGGCGTTTCCAGCGTGTGATCAACAACCTTGATTGGGCCTTGTAAGGGCGAGATAAGCTTACCAAGTAGTGCCAAGCCGAAACTATGGCAAGCCAGTCGCGGGCAACGCCAAGCGGCCCTAAACCGTTCGAAGGCGGTGCGAACTTTTCGGATTCGCACTTCCCCGAGCCAAGAGCCGCCAAGAATGTGCCAAGGGATGGCGTTTTCCTCGTGCAGCAGCGCAGCAGCGCAGCAACGCAGCAGGCGGCAAACGTGATAGTCCCTTCCGTGAGCAGGTTCCACCATCTTCTATGCCGAGAGACGACTCCTTGTTTCCTCTGCAGGTGGAATTCCGCTTGCGGCGGTGCCAGGGATTGCAACCCCGGCCACTATTGGGCCGCGCGCCAGCCAAGAGACGCGCCAAGCAAGCGCCAAGCGAGCGACGTCCCAGGCCCATAGAGGCACGGTGGCAGCAGCAGCCAATGTGTCTCTGCGCTGTGGAAACTTGCTTGGACGGAGCTGGGCTCTTCCCTACTCGTCACTCACCTACACAGTACATTAGCGGGTGAGTGCCTCTGAATCGAGGCCCCTGGCTATGCAGCTCCAGCTCTTGGTGTGCTTTGTGGGTTTTGTCATCTGAACTTTGATCTATTTTGACTCTCGGTGAGATGGTTTGTTGAGGTGATCAAATACGTTTCCACAGAGTCTAATGCGTTTCCCGACCCGACCCCGCTAGTGCGCAATGGTTTGCTGTTAGTTTCTTGGAGATATGGCATCGCATCGATGTGGGCCGCGCAGGCAATCGCGATACACGGCAAGCAAGCTGTGTTGCCGGACTCTTATGGGGACGTCATTAAAACTCATGTCCGGAAACCCACCAACAACGTCAACTGCGCCAGGATATACACCAAGCCCACTGTGCTTGCAAGGGATACCGGATCCCAATCACACCCAATGACCTAGGCCAACTGCCGTAGCCTCAGCCATGACGAATAGGACGACAGGGAAGGTTGAAGGAGTTGCATAATCACAGTACCAGCTCGCCGTACCCAGGCCACTCTCGTGATACACCAATGACCTCACAACTTAGTCTTGGCTCGCTTGCCCCGGCCTTGCGTCCACTTGTGCTTGGGTTCGCACCTAGTTTGCCCAAAGCGCCAAGCGCCAAGCGCCCAGAGCGTACCCCACATGGCACACCACCATGGAGGCTTGCACGCCACAACGAGGCCCTCGACATACACACATTCACACACCCAACTCCCTTGCAAAGTAACGCCACCGCAGCCGAAGCCGGCACGATCCAACTGCTCGCTGACTTCTCGGCCACGGCCCCGACAAAGCGGCCATTCTTCCTTGACGTCACGGGATCCCCCGAACGGCCTTGCTCCTCCACCACCACTCTGCCAACCACCGCCACCGTGGAGGCCAAGACATTCACACCCCGGCCCCCCTCGAGGTGCGTGGGGAATCAACGACGTTGGAGCCTTCAACTCCTCGCTTCTGACTCGCCATCGCCTCCGGAATGGAGCTGTGCCAAGAATCCCGAGAATCCCAAGGCTCTCCCGCCATGGCAAAAGTCTGTTCCTGGGGGTGGGCTTGTCCTCCGGAGTCACAACGGGCAAGCTTGGTAACGGGTCGTAGCCTCAAGGTATATATATCGTGCAACCCCGCATCTACCACAAAGGTTCTTGTCACAAATCCTCAGAGGCGGGAGAAACAAAACCCAAGACGGAAACTTTCCTCTCCTGACACAGTACTCGACTCTTGTGCCAATTGATACCCCAGCAGTCTCGCCTATCTTGTCGAGCCCCAATTACATCTGAACCTTGCGTCAATGGCGCCTGAGTCAACTCTGACACCATCTCACATCACCCGTCCTACTTGCCTTAACCCTTGAAGGAGTTACCACCGAACCACAAGGGTACAACCCAAGCAAAACCTCTCCCACCTTATCCCACGCGCTCACCCCTTGGCTCTGGTACACGCCCGTATACAGCAGCCATGGCGGAGTTCCCCAAGCACCCGTTTCTCCTCACTGTCGAGGAAACGGCCAAGGCCCTTGGCACAGATGTCGACAAGGGCCTAACCTCGACCCAGGTTGCACAGTTGCAACAGAAATACCCCAAAAATGAGCTTGACGTCGGCGGCACTATCCCCTGGTACAGTATTCTGACCAAACAGGTTCTCAATGCCATGATTATTGTGAGCACCTTCACTCCCTCGCGAAAATAAATAAACATCAATTGCTGACCAATGGACAAGGTACTGGTCTTTGCCATGGCCCTGAGCTTTGGCATCAAAGATTACATTGAAGGAGGTGTCTTGGTCTTCGTCATTGTCCTCAACGTTACTATTGGCTTCTGGCAAGAGTACCGCGCCGAGAAGCGCATGGATGCCCTCCGAGCTCTTTCATCCCCCAGTGCCATGGTCCTGCGCGATGGAAAGACCCAAGTCATTTCCAAGTATGTAACCCCCCCTCTACCCAATTCGTTACTTTTTTGACACCTCCAAAGCCCAGAAGTCGTCCCCGGTGATATCGTTCTGCTCAAGATGGGTGACACCGTCCCCGCCGATCTTCGACTGTTTGAGGCCATGAACTTGGCATGCGAAGAGGGCCAACTCACTGGCGAATCCATCCCCGTCGAAAAGATTACCGAGAATAACATCATGAACCCCGACACCGAAAAGCCTGCTGCCGAAGAGGGCGAGATTGGCATTGGCGACCGCATCAACATGGCCTATGCCACCACCGTTGTCCGAAAGGGCCGTGGTCGCGGCATTGTCACTGCGACCGGTATGGTCACCGAGGTCGGCAAGATTGCTGCCTCCACATCCAAGAAGCAGCGCAAGGCTGGCCGCTCCATGAACTGGCGCAAGTACGGCAAGCGACAGCCCGTCGTCGGTCTGGCAAAGCGCACTTACGATGTCATTGGCAAGTTCCTTGGTCTCACCGAGGGCACCCCCCTGCAGAGGAAGCTCTCTGCTTTAGCATACGTTCTGTTTGGCTGCGCCGTTATCCTTGCCATAGTTGTGTTTGCTGTGAACCACTTCAACATGCGAAACGAAGTCATCATTTACGCTACCTCTCTTGGTATCGCCATTATTCCCGAATCTCTTGTCGCGTAAGTTGCATGTAAATAAAATGCCGAATTCTGTACACTAACAAATACCAGTGTTTTGACTATTACCATGGTCGTCGCCGTCACTGTCATGCGAAAGGCAAACGTCGTCGTCCGTGATCTGTCTGCCCTCGAGGCCCTTGGCGGAGTCACCAACATTTGCTCCGACAAGACAGGCACTCTCACCGAAGGCGCCATGATTGTTCGCAAAGCTTGGATCCCATCCTCCCACCTCTACACCGTCCGAGAGTCACAGAACCCCAGCGATCCCACTAAGGGCAGGGTCACTTACTCCAAAGAAGATCCCCAGGAATCCGAAAAGGAAGAGGCTCCTCGTGACTACGACAGAGAGCGATCCGCAGCCGTTCTCAAGTTTGATGTACCCGATGAGAAACTCAACCCCTCTAAGCCTGCCAAGGCTCCCGAGCCCGAGATTGACTGTGAAATGACTGACGAGCTCCGTGCATTCCTTCTGTCTACTGCCCTCTGCAACTTGGCCACAGTCCGATACGACGATGAGGAGGAGAAGTGGCAGACTACCGGAGAGCCCACCGAAATCGCGCTTCAGGTCTTTGCTCATCGCTTCACTTGCGGCAAGAAGACCCTCGAGGGTCAAGGCTGGAAGCAGATTGCCGAGTTCCCCTTTGACAGTTCCATCAAGCGCATGTCCGTCATCTACGATGCTCCCAGGGACGCCAGTGGCTCCATTATCGAAACTGAAAACAGCATGGTCTTTACTAAGGGTGCTGTTGAGCGTATCCTAGATCTCTGTTCTTACGTTGGTACTGGCGAAGGCCAACAAGCTATGACCGATGACTTGAAGGAATCTGTCCTCAACCAAATGAACTCGCTCGCTTCTCAGGGACAGCGTGTTCTCGCCATCGCCTACCGCCCTTGGGATGGTCGCTTCACTATCAAGCAAGGTTCCTCCGCTGCTGAGGACGAGAAGCTCCGAGGAGAAGTTGAGAGAGGCCTCATCCTCCTTGGTCTTGCCGGTATCTATGATCCTCCCCGCCGTGAGACTAAGCCCTCCATTGCCGAGTGTTCCCAGGCTGGTATCCGTGTCCACATGTTGACTGGTGACCACCCCGAGACGGCCAAGGCTATCGCTAAGGAAGTCGGTATCATTCCCAAGAACCTTGGTATTCTTCCGGATCATGTCGCACAGTCTATTGTGCAAAAGGCCACTGACTTTGACAAAATGACCGACGAGGAAATTGACGCCCTGGAGGAACTCCCACTAGTTATTGCCCGATGCGCTCCTGATACCAAGACCCGCATGATTGATGCTCTCCGCCGACGCGGCGCCTTTATGGCTATGGTATGTGTCTCTACTCTCTCTTTATCGCTGATTATTTGCTCACAATCAATTAGACTGGTGATGGTGTCAACGATGCTCCTTCTCTATCTCGCGCCGATGTCGGTATTGCCATGGGCTCTGGTTCTGACGTCGCCAAGTCTGCCGCCAAGATTGTGCTCACTGACGACAAATTCAACTCGATCGTTTCAGCCATCCGTGAAGGCCGACGCATGTTTGACAACATCCAAAAGTTTGTGCTTCACCTTCTGACATCCAACGTCGGCGAAGTCATTCTCCTGGTTGCCGGTCTTGGTTTCGTCGACAGCCAAGGTTTCTCTGTGTTCCCCGTCTCCCCTCTTCAAATCATCTGGATCAACATGGCTACATCCTCGTTCCCCGCCTTTGGACTCGGTCGTGAGCAGGCCGCTCAGGATGTCATGCGCAAGCCCCCGCAGGACAAGAAGCGTGGTGTCTTCACCAACCAGATCATTGTCGACATGATTGTGTACGGATGCATCATGGGTGCCTGCACCATGGCCACATTCTGCATCATCGTCTACGGCGCCAATGATGGCAACCTTGGAAGGGAGTGCAACCAGTCCTACTCTGATGATTGTATCCCCGTCTTCAAGGCTCGTGCAGCCACATTTGCGGAGCTCACCTGGCTGATCTTGATCTCGGCCTGGGAATTCAAGAGCCTGCGCCGATCCATTTTCCGACTCAACCCCGACGACGACAGCAAGTTTCCCGTCTTCAAGGACATCTACTCCAACAAGTTCCTGTTCTGGTCCGTCATTATTGGCGGTCTTTCGGTGTTCCCCGTCGTCTACATCCCCGTCATCAACCACAAGTTCTTCAAGCACACTGGCATCACCTGGGAGTGGGCCCTGTCTGTCGGCTTCACCTTCGTCTTTGTCGCCGGCATCGAGATGTGGAAGCTGGTCAAGCGCCACTTCCGCCTGCTCGAGGACGCACCCATCAAGCGCGGCACCTGGGGCCAAGGTGGCTCCGACGAAGAGGGCCGCAAGCTCGGCCGCACCATGTCGCTTTCCAGCTTCAAGACTTGGGCCTCGTTTTCGCGCAAGGATACTGGCGAGTCATTTGGCAAGCAAAGCACAGCTGCCAGCGGCGTGTTTGTGCCCCAGGGTTTGGCGGCTACAGAAGCATAAAAATTGCCTATAACTCTAAAAAAAAATTAATATTTAACGAGATGTGAATAAGAGAACCTGAGAAAAATCTTGGAGTGCCGAATGAGGGAGAAGAGTCGGGTGTTTTACGAAATTATGGAGCTTTCGAGCCCATTATGAACTGTCACGTTTGATTTCCTCAGCTTAGTTATCCTCGAAACTGAGGCCTAGATATCCGATGGTCACTGCAGTAAATGCCTGGCCCATGAATAATATTGATTTTATGAATATATTTTGGTTCTTTTTACTGGATAAAATAAGTATTAAATGAGTGAATAATTCAGACCTGGCGTCCAAATGGTAGTTTGGGGTAGTCAAATAGGGTAGGGAACCACAACGATCGCCACTTTCATGATGCAGCCACCAACCGTGCATCCTGTCACCTGTCCAAGCTGGTGTGTTCTCGCTTATAACAAAACCCACAACAGGGATCCTGCGATGCCTGCAAACAATGACGTCCATTGCACGACGGCCTTGCGACCCTCGCCGCTGCCGCTGCCGTTGTCCTTGTCCTTGTCTTTGTCCTGTGTCTTGTTCACGCTCACATACTCGACACCCATCTGGTTCAATCCGCCCTGATCATTCAGGAGCGCGGCGTAGGAGCCAACCTGGGACGAGCCGGGGCGGAAGGCGCCATAGTATGTGTAGCGGGCAATGTAATCATTGTTGTCAAAATACTCGAGCGTCTTGTTGAAAAACGCACGGGTGAGCCTGTGACCCCTGTGTGCATATGCATACTCGGTGATCCAGATCTTGGCATGGGGCCAGCTGCAAGAGGGCGCATGTATATGTGAGCCTTTTTAAGCGTCCCGAGGTTTTGGGGCAGGGGGGGAGGGGTTTGAGACAAGTGACTTACACGGCGCGACGCTCGTCAATGTGTGAGACAAGGCCGTCAAAATTGTCGTACCAATGGATGGGCAGGAAATCCCACGTGCAGTTCCTCGGCTTCTGGTCCAGGTCGGTGAGGATGGCGGAGCAGTTGTCGAGGAACTGGTGCAGCCAGAGCATGCCGATGGGCCCGCCGGTCATGGCGGGGAGGCCCAGCTTGAGGCCCCGGCCGGCGAGGGGCTCGAAGTTGGCGACCCAGGCGCGGGCGGCGTCCCGGGGGGAGACGTCGCTGCCGCCGGCGCTGGTCGGGGCGTTGGGCTCGTTGAAGCCCAGGACGTGGGTGATGTTGACGCCGTCGTCGATGAGGTCCTCGACGTGGCGGCGGAAGGTCGCATCCTCGGGCCTGCTGCTGACCCCCCACATCATGGGCACGAACTCGAAGTCGGACTGGGGCTGCCGGCGGAAGACGGCCGACGGGTGGGCGCCGTAGTTGTAGTACCACGACAGCCGGCTGCCGGGCTGCGTCCAGATCCTGTTGTCGGCCGGGTGGAGCCTGCTGGGCACGTAGCAGAGCCCGCGCTTCCCGGGGCTGCTGCCGGCGGTCGAGGCGATGATGGCGACGACGAGGATGAAGAGGTTGCAGAGGGAGAGTGAATGTGGCATGGCTGGTCGAATATGTGCGTATATCTCAATGAGTGAACCGGGGTGGGTGGGTGTGTAGTGGCGCGCCTCGCCGTGTAAGTCGAGTCGACTTGTGATGCCAGCCTCAGTTGGTCGGTCTAAGAGAGCTCAAGGCTCTTTCCACAAAGAAAAAAAAAAGGGTGCTGTCGTTTTGACTGGTTGGTTTCGTTCGATTGTTCGTTGTCTCTATTGTACAATTGGCAGTAGTTGGAATCTCTGGATCGAGTCTGTATTGTCAAAGGAGTGTCTCATTGGAAGGCGTGCATGTGTGAGTGTAAGGACCATGTGTGAATGGATTCGTGTAGGAAAAATGAGCGCGCGTGGGCAAGCTGCCACTGGGCAAAAAAAGGAACGTTGACTACACGAATACACAAAGGAAGGACATGGAGGGAGTGGAAAAGTGAGTGAGAGAGAGAAAGAGAAAGAGAAAGAGAAGGCGAGACAGGCGAAGTGAGAAGCATCGCGACCAAAAGGAAAAATGAAAAGAACGCGAAAAAAAAGTCAAGAATGCCAATTACAGCTGTCTGATGTTGCTGGCCGAATATGGAACTGCCATGGCAGTAGTTGACGAAGCTCCGTTCCAAAAGAGTCGCGGGTGGCGTTGAGGCGCAAGGGGACGCCGAAGTGTGCTGTAGAGATGGAGGGAGCTGTGGTTATCATGGGCTTTTGAGTGTCTACTCGCAAAACAAATATCTAATTATTAGGCGGGATGATATCTACGCAATCTTTGAAGCTCTCGTTGGAGTTCCCTAGCGGGTCTGGGTTTATCTGAGATTGACGTATTGTGCAACTCGTCAACTCCATTAATCGTGAGAGAGGTGATATTACGCTGGGCTAAATTTCCACAGAGGCCGTCGTGCCAGTGTGGTGTAAATATCGCGTTCTGCTCGGAAAGGGCAACCACATTGTCGTGCACGCCGCCGCCATACTCGATGCAAATGCGTGTTGAGTTTGAATGAGATTCCAACGCGAAAAGAAAGAAAGAAAAAAAAGTGGTCATCGTTTCATGACGCGGTGCTGGTATCATGTGACGGGAATCGAGAATTAAGGTTCATCTAGAACTTTTCTTGCCTGTTCCCTTTTAATTTTCATTTCTATGTATTTTTAATCACAAACAGTAGTTTGCCCGGCACCGGTCTCGGGCGGGAAATAGTGGTGTGTGGTCTGAATTGGGCCAGTGTTGGCGGTGGCGGCGGCGACGGACATCGGAGGCATTTCCCGGTGGGCTTCGGGATTGCATTGCAGGCCATCCGGTGCTTAGCTAACCCACGAACAAGATCCTCGCTCCGCGCTCCAAATTTACGCTGGAGCGAGGGTGGGCAGCGGGCAGCTATACGGCAGTAATAAACCTCGGCGCGGTTATCCTCCCCGGACGTCACCCCCAAGCTTTACCCCATAGCGCCCATGCGCGCGCCCCGTGGCCCCGTGGTCCCCTCTCCAGTTGCCCCGTCTTGCCCACGCCAGCCCGCGGGAAGGTGAGGTGAGTGTGCCTCGGCCCAGCCCCACAGGCCTGTCTGCGCAATCAGAGCTCGAGGCACGGCTGCAAAGTACCGTCGCATGGATGCCGCCTCCAACGGCCCCTCTCTGGCTGGATACCTCGGCACGCTTTTTGTTGACCTGGCTACGCTTTTAAGACTTTGCCTTGTCGCAACATCCGGACGCAGCTGAGTTCGCCCTGTCCACCGTCATCGCCCTTGCCACCTCTTGCCGTTGCCGTTGTCGCCTCAATCCGCCGTCTCGAACCCATTTCCACCACTGTCATCCACCTTCCCTATCGTCGCCATGGCTGCCGAACGAATTGGTTCCATCATCAAGCACCTGGCCCCCGGGTCGGCGCTCAGCAACATGTAAGTCGCGCCCTGTCCGCCGTTGGAATACCCCGGATTTCACCCCAGAGTGCGGACGCTGACATGCATGCTTGCGCCCCAGCCAATCCAAGAATGCCGACGACATCGTCATCACCCTCGCCGTCCGAACTCCCTTGACCAAGGCCAAGAAGGGCGGCTTCAAGGATTCGACCCTCGAGTACATGCTCTACGCCCTCCTGAAGCAGGTCCGCGAGCGCTCCAACCTCGACCCTAACCTCGTCGACGATATTGCCCTCGGAAATGTATGCGCCGCCCTGTCCAATACCTCCCCCTCTGCAGCTGTGCACCAGGACTAACCTCGCATCGCAAACCAGGTCTCCGACGCCAAGGCCGCCTACAAGGTGCGCGCCGCCTCGCTCGCCGCCGGCTTCCCCAACACCTCCTCTGCCTACTCAGTGAACCGCTTCTGCTCCTCCGGCCTCAAGGCCACCGCCGATATCGCACACGCCATCACCAACGGCTCCATCGAGATCGGAATCGCCATGGGCGCCGAGAACATGACCATTGGCGGCGACGCCCTCGAGAAGCCCTTTGACGAGGCTGTCACCTCGCAGAGCCAGGAGTCCGCCGACTGCATGCAGCCCATGGGCTGGACCAGCGAGAACGTCAGCAAGGACTTTGACGTCACCCGCGAGAAGATGGACCACTTCGCCGCCATCAGCTTCCAGAAGGCCGAGGCTGCCCAGAAGGCCGGCTGGTTCGACGACGAGATTGTGCCCATCACCACAAAGGTCAAGGGCCCCGACGGCGAGCTCAAGGAGGTGACTCTGACCCGCGACGAGGGTATCCGACCCGGCACCACCTTTGAGGGTCTGTCCAAGATTCGCTCGGCCTTCCCTCAATGGGGTGGTGCCACCACTGGCGGTAACGCCAGCCAGGTTACCGATGGAGGTGAGTGCTGCCACTGATAATTTTTCTTGTTCCACCACAAGATCGTGATAGACTGACACACCGAGTTAGCTGCCGCTGTCATCCTGATGAAGCGATCCACTGCCATCAAGCTGGGCCAGCCCATCCTGGCCAAGTACGTCGGCTCTACCGTCGCTGGTCTGGCTCCCCGCATCATGGGCATTGGCCCTAGCGTCGCCATCCCCAAGCTGCTCGGCCTCCACGGCATCACCCTGGACGACGTCGACATTGTCGAGATCAACGAGGCCTTTGCCTCCATGGGTGTCTACTGCCGTGACAAGCTGGGCCTCGACAACCAGAAGCTGAACCCCCGTGGCGGTGCCATCGCCCTGGGCCACCCTCTCGGTGCCACCGGTGTGCGACAGATCGTGACCGGACTCAGCGAGGCCAGGAGATCCAAGAAGAAGATCTTGCTCACCAGCATGTGTATCGGTACCGGAATGGGAATGGCCGGCCTGTTCGTCAACGAGCAGGTTTGAAGGATTTTTTGAGCGTTATAGAGAAAAAATTAGCCCTTGTATTATTGAATAGTTGCATTTTTGTTATGAGCCGATGATGCATGTATAGCAGGCATATAATGAGCCAATATACAAATACACATTACAAACAAAGACCACACCTGCTGGAGAGCAAGATTCCTCTTGGATTGCGTGCAAATAAGAAAGCTGTGCGATTGGAAGCAATGATATGGATGGGGTCCTGGAGCTGCATGTATGCTCCGATGCAGGACAGGGATGCCGCTGGCTATCTCGATAGACTATTCGTACAGCATACTCCGTAATCTGGGTGCTTGATTGCGGGATCGGCTCCCCGCCCACGTTGGCAACGATAAACCAGGGGCCACTGTTTGAGGCCAGAGGCTAGTTGGGGGCCACACCCGGACTCTAGTTCTATTTCCGGAGCTAGTATTCTTGGATAGTTATCAGCGGCGCTCGCTCTGAATCCTGCAGCTGCTGCATTGAGTTTTTTTTTCCCTCAAGAAAAAAAAAAAAGAAGAGAATTCGGTTAGATCGGCTGTGCGAGAGAGTACCAGCTGGGTAATCAATGATAGATAAGCGATTTAGGAAGGAAAAGTGCAGGTCTCTCTCGCCGGGAGCCCATGTCTGAGTGTCACAAGACCTGTGCTCGCTCTGGGGTGCTCCCAGACCCAATGCAGCAGCCTATGACCCAGTCGGAGATGTGTTTCTGGCATGTCGCAACTCTGCGACCTTTGAAGAATTAAAAAAAGGTTTATTAAATGCATATATTTATTGAATCAAGAGTGGAGAATAAGAGAAACACGCATTGAAAGAAAAAGAAAAGAAAAGACTAAATTTTTCCCCTACAGTGTGCCAACCTTGAGCACTCGCAATGATGTATGAGGTGAGACAGAGACTTCTGGGGGATTGATTGTCAAAGATCCAGGTTTTTGGTAGTTATGCAAGGTGTCTAGGATCCAGGTGGGACAGGAAACTTCATTGGTTGGTCAGGTAAGCAAGGATCGGCACCGGCATTCCGCATCAGCGTGAGTTAGTTAGAGATAGAAGAATAGGAAGCATGATGTGAACAGTTATAAAGAGGACCGAGGGTTATGTATCAAGGAGGGGCTCGGCGTGGGTGGCTACGTCAGGGCGGCGGCGAGTTGTGTGAGGCTCATGGCAGCGGCGACGGCGGCGCCGGCGCCGGCGGTGGTGGTTGCGATTCACTGCTGTTAGTGAGCGAGTGCGTGCTAGCGACCCGTTTGACAGGCGCAAAAATAGTGAGGTTGGGCCGTCTGGAATGTGTGCCTTGCCTGCCCGAGTTGGGGATGGCTTGGGGGGCGTGGCAATTGGATTTGCAACGGTGAGATGGGATGGGTCCAGTTTGTATGTTACCGTATCCATGGGCGGTGATCTGGATCATCCCTCGGGCCAGATTGAGCCACTGTTGTTATCTTCATGTTGCCCATGGCATGGTGGTTGCTTGTCTCTTCCTGTTCCTAGTCCGGCCTGCTTCCCGCCGCCCCTGTTCCCGTTCCTGCACTGTCCTGCGCGCAGTAAAGTTTTGTCTTGTCTTGTCTTGTCTCGTCCCGTCAGTTGTTAGTTGGCCAGTCCAGTCGCTTTCCCTCTTGTTAGCCTCCTTGCCTCTCTTCTCTTCTCACCAACCCGGCGGCCGTGTGGCCGTTCTTGGGCGCGTCGTTGGCTGAAATTTATTTTCGTCTGCCCCCTCCCCCGAAACCGAATTGACCACACACACGCAGCCGATGTCGGGTGGAGCACCCGTCCCCTCTCTGCTGCTGCTGCTGCGAGGTCCGAGTGCCGCCCACAACGGAGGCGCACTGCCAAATGCTAGCGCCCTCATTCGCCCCAACGGCGGGGCCCTGTGTAACTCCTAGCGCTCAGTGGTCTCGCCCGCTGAAACGTGGGCCACCACCCTCCGTCACCACCCTCCTCCCAGAGGGCGGCGGCGGCAGACGGCAGCGGTCCCCCCCCCCCCCCACCAGCTTCCAGGGCCGCCCTCGACGTCACTGGTCACGCCGCCGGTGAGCGTTCGTGTCGAAGCCTGGTCCCGGTTTTGGACGTAGTGCGCCATGGTCGGAAAACTACCTGATGGTCAGGAAATAAAAAAAGTCTTGGGGGGGAAAGTTTGTAAGAGAATCCAATCCATCCCTGCGATTTTTCTCAATTGCGTATTTTTTCATCATTTCTCTTTTTTTTTCTTGGCTGGCTCTGCTTCCTTTGTCTCGGGCTTCTTGTGGTGTAGTATCGTGGATTGGCAGCCAGTTTCACCACCAGTCCATCATCTCGCTTCCCTCTGTGTCTCCTCGCCTCGCTGGAGCGCGCGCGCCAAGTGATTCATTTCGTCGCCAGCGTCCCCGACTCCCACTCGTCGTGTCCTCCCTCGTCGACGCCGCCACCCCGATCCCTCCCCCCCTCTCTCCCCACGAAAATTGACAACGAATAACCAATCGATAAACCCAAGCCCGTCGACTGCCTCTTAGATGCCTTCGTCTCGTCTCCCGTCCTTCCAGTCCTAGATCTTGGCGCCATCGTCTCCATTCGTCGTCGACCCTGCAGCGGACCGTTGGCGCCCCCCGCCGACTGCAGAACTGAGACATGGCTGGCAGATCCCCCCACCGCCGAACCGACTCGTCGAGCTCGCAACCTCACCGTCCTTCGCAGCCCAGCGCTCTCCGTCAATCCTACTCTGCTCAACATGCGAGCCTCGACGGCCAAGTGAACAGAATGGACTCTGGAGACGTCTCTTCGCCCCCGGGCTCCCCCAGGGGCCCGGTGCGCGCGCACACCTTCACCAGCACCAACCACGCCAGCGAGGCCACGCCGCTGATGAACCAAGATGCTGCCAACCGCCGCGCGAGCGTCCACCCAGCCCACCCGGGCTTCTGTAGCCACGGCACCTTCAGCCCTCGGCCCTCGAGCCCCGCGGCCACGATGCAGAGCGTCGAGGACGACAACAGCAGCGAGACGGCCGGCTCCGGCACGCACATCCCCATCCTCGACGACGCCATCAGCACCATCGTGGGCCACGACGACTGGAAGAAGTGGATGAAGCGGAGGATCAGGACCAAGAAGATGGGCCAGAGCAGCATGCTGGCCGAGCAGGCTGGTGTCAAGGATACAAACCTCATGTGCGTATCCCACAAGCAAGCACGCACGCACTCGCGCACGCATGCCGTCTTTTTGCTTCCTCATCTTTTTTTTACGGCAGTCTCCTAACAATGTTTCTCTAGGTATCTGGCTTACTACATTCCCTGCCTGAACTGGATGCGCCAGTACAAGCTCTCGTACCTGCGGGGCGACCTTGTGTCCGCAATCACCATGGCCTCATTCTACCTGCCCATGGCCCTGTCTCTGGCTTCCAACCTGGCTCACGTTCCCCCAATTCACGGTCTCTACGCCTTCGCCTTCAACCCCTTCGTGTATGCCCTCCTCGGCTCCTGCCCCCAGATGGTGGTCGGCCCCGAGGCCGCTGGATCGCTGCTGGTGGGCTCCGTCATCAAGGCGAGCATCGACAGCGGCAGCAACCGGGACGAGAACGACATGTTTCACGCGCAGCTCTGCGGCATTGTTACTGGCATGGCCGGAGCTATGGTGCTGATTGCCGGTCTCGCCCGCGTGGGTTTCCTGGACAGCGTTCTCAGCCGGCCGTTTTTGCGAGGCTTCATCTGCGCCATTGGTTTCGTCATCGCTGTTGACCAGTTGATTCCCGAGCTTGGCCTGACCGACCTGGCTGACGAAACTGGCGCCAGCCACGGCAGCCCGGTGGAGAAGATTCGCTTCATGATTCGCAACCACGACCAGGTGCACCATTTAACGTTTGCAATAGCAGGAATTAGCTTCGTAGTCATCATGATTTGCCGGTAAGTTGCTATTCGGGCCTGCCCATCTCAGCCAATTGTTTGTTCTAACGCAATTATAGTGAGTTGAAGAATCGACTTCAGCCAAAGTTCCCTGGAGTCGCCTATATTCCTGACCGGTTCGCCGTTGTCATTGTCTCTGCTGTTCTGTGCTACCACCTTGACTGGGAGAACAAGGGAGTCGATATTCTGGGCGAGGTCAAGGCAGCCAACGGTGGTCTCTTTACCGCTCAGTGGCCCTTCACTCCCTCTAAGATGCCACAGATCCGAGAGGCCATGTCCACTTCGTTCTTGATTGCGCTGCTGGGATTCTTCGAGTCGTCTGTTGCCGCCAAGAGTCTGGGCTCGAGCAACACCATCAAGGGCATCCAGCTCAGCCCCAACCGTGAAATGATTGCTCTGGGTGTTGCCAACCTGGTTGGTGGATGCTTCATGAGTGTCCCTGCCTTTGGCGGTTACGGCCGAAGCAAGGTCAACAAGAGCACCGGCGGCAAGAGCCCAATGAGCTCCATCTTCCTGAGTCTCATCTCCATCTTGTCCATTGTGTACCTCCTGCCCTACTTCTACTACCTCCCCGTAAGTTTTCTGTCAATTTCGTTATGATGGAGTCAAGCCCCTAACCGTATTTTCTAGAAACCTGTTCTGTCGGCCATGATTTCCGTGGTGGCTTGGTCGCTGATAGAGGAGGCGCCCCACGACATTGGTTTCTTCCTCCGCATCCGTGGTTGGAGCGAACTGGCCCTGATGGCACTCATTTTCTTTGCGACCATGTTCTACTCGTTGACACTGGGAATGGCATTGGGTGTGGGTGTCTCGCTCCTGCTCGTCATCAAGCACAGCACTCGGCCCAGAATCCAGATTCTGGGACGTATTCCTGGAACCAACCGGTTCGAGAACGCCGAGTCTGACAGAAGCAGCCTCGAGTTTGTCGAGGGCTGTCTGATTGTCAAGATTCCCGAGCCTCTGACATTTGCCAACACTGGTGAGCTCAAGGCACGTCTGCGCCGGCTGGAGCTGTATGGTACTTCCAAGGCCCACCCGGCTCTCCCACGCCTCCGCTCCCAGGACTCGAACCGCAATGTCATTTTTGACATTCACGGAGTGATTTCGATGGATGGCTCGGGCACCCAGGTGCTGGAGGAGATTGTGCGCAATTATCACGATCGTGGTGTGCGCGTCTTCTTCTCTCGAGGACCAACCCACCAGGATCACCCCGTCTGGCGTCTTATGCAGAACAGCGGCATCGTTGACCTGGCTGGTGGACCAAGCCACTTTGTCAATGACGTCGAGGAAGCTCTGCGATTGACTGAGTACGAGGAAAGCATTTATGGGGAGTCGAGCCGGGCCCGCGAATTCTAGTCAAGCCGACACGCAGAGACTAGTCTAATCGCGGAACTAAAGACGGTGGGCTTTCGTGGGCATGCATAGAAAGAGGGGGAGTGGCCGGAGCCACAATGCACAAGGCACGTTAGAGGTACAGGGGGTTTTTGCATGGTGGAGGAGGTATCACATGTGGGCATTGCATTCAAGACCATTTTACGAAAGATCGAATTATGATGGGTATAGCGCATTCCGGCGTTTTTTATAGCACTTTTTCAACATACATCCAATACAATATGCATTCTGGGGTTAGCATATAGTTCTAATATTCGGCAATGTGACGTACTGTAGGGGTTTGGGTCGCATCCCGATCATATGGCCCGGTGCCTGTCAATTGTTTCATGGCAGACGGAGTGGCTGAGAAGCGTGGTATCTTGGTCGAAGCTAATCGCGATTCAAGGCACCATATCCCCTCAAGCTGCGCCATGGGGTGGGTGGTATCACTAGCCCACACACCATCAGTTCGCACCATGTCCGCCCCCCCTGTCTTTTTATTTAGTGGCTCCCCAAACGAGCGGGTGGTTTATCCTCTATTGGAATTAAGAATTTCGGTGGAGCTTGGGACAGTGTTGTGAGCTGGCATTGGATGTGGAGAGTGGCCGGATGGAGCTCGTACATGCAAACAAAACTTGCCCATTTTTTAGGTAGTGGAAGAGAAGAAAAGCGGGGGAACAGTAGCAATGGAAGACGGGAGCGATGGATCAGAAAAACTGGAGGAGGGAGCTGGGAATGGGACGGAAATGAGGGAGATCGGATGGAGAAGAAGTGGAGCAGGGCAGATGGGAACTCTGTTTTTAGAGTTGGGTTGAGTTGTCGATGGAAACGAGATGGTTGAAGCAATTATGACAATGACATGAGGGCATTTTCAGGGGAGGGGCGGTTTCAATCGGACAATTACCACCCTCCCTCTCCCATCCATCCCCCTACCCCCCTCCACAACGGAACAATGTGCAGACACTCGCAGTAGTTCTTCTGCACGAGCACAACTCCACGGACCGGGGTGCTGGTTCTCGAATCGATGGCCGCAAAACGTGGTTCCATCTGGACCTGCTGGCACCCCCCTCCCCGGCAGACGGGAGCCCAGCCCGCTTCCCCCCTCGGTCACGTTTTATTCTCTTCTCTCTCCCGTTCCTCCAAGGTATATACCCGCTCTGCTGCCCTGCCCATGTTTTCTTCCTGGGATCCCCTAGATGACTTGGCTGGTTTCTCAGGGAGTCTGGGCAACGTTTGCGAATCCTCTCACTCCTTGGCCGACGACGACGACGGAAGACACAGCCGACGCAATGGCACCATCTCAAGAGCACACGGCATCATCCCAACTTGAAGAGCAGGAGCAGATTCAATTTGTTAGTATTCGGTCACACCATACACATTCTTTCAACTCCCTTGGTACTTGCCCTGCGTGAGGCATCCGCCCGTTGACCTGAACCTGGACGTTTTAGGACCCTGGTGTCGTAGGTAACATTGAAGACGATAATGACACTTCCGCCGACATAGAAAGGTAAAACAAAACCGAAGCACTGCGCAATGACGCTGGTGGGGATTTGGTGGCCGACAAGAACAATAGTTTACGCGATTCCGCGACGTCGCTTGCGTCCAGCATTTACGAGTACCGCAACATCAACGGCCGGCAGTACCAGTCCTCAAAGACAACCGAGTATTGGTACGTCAGCTATCGAGAATCGGAAGGGCAGAGATAATAATAATTTTTGCAGGGCCCCCACAGATGAAAAGCATATCGAGGGTCTTGATATTTCGTATGTTTCGCTTGTCAAACCCAGTCATCCGGCCCAGCCGACTTACACGATTTGAAGCCACCATGTCACACAGATGCTGCAGGACAACAACCTGTTTTTGTCCCCCATCGATAAAGATTCTCAAGTACGATGAAAGCGGCCAAATCAGCACCGCAAATTACTAACGAACTACTAGAAAATCCTCGACGTGGGTACCGGTACTGGTATCTGGGCCATGTTCGTCGCCAACCTCTCTCGATAGAAACAAGCACCCGACTAACGACAGCATGAAGCGACGTGGCCGACATGTACCCGTCCGCCACGGTCATAGGCTTTGACATCTCCGCCGTGCAGCCCAGCTGGACACCGCCCAACTGCTCGTTCCAGATCGACGACTGCCAGCTCGACTGGACCTTCCCCAGGGACCACTTCGACTTCATCCACATGCGCTACCTGTACGGCGCCATCGGCGACTGGGATCGGCTGTACGGGCAGGCGTTCGCGCACGCGCGGCCCGGCGGCTGGGTGGAGAGCACCGAGATCGACCTCGAGACGCGCAGCGAGAACCCGCACGTCGGCGCCGACGACGCCCACATCTTCCGGCGGTGGCGCGACCTGTTCTGGGCCGCGGGCGACCGGGTCGGCAAGACGTTCAAGATCGCGCGCGACGGGCAGATGGAGCGCAAGATGCGCGCCGCCGGCTTCGTCGACGTCCGGCACCGCCAGTGGAAGGTGCCCATCGGCGGGTGGCCGCGGGACCCCCAGCTGAAGCGCATCGGGTACCTCAACGGCCACTTCATCGACCAGTCCCTGGACGGGTTCGCCGTCTTCCCCATCGGCGAGATCCTGGGGTGGACGTTCGACGAG
Source organism: Calonectria multiphialidica (assembly GCA_020623665.1). Classification (NCBI taxonomy): domain Eukaryota; kingdom Fungi; phylum Ascomycota; class Sordariomycetes; order Hypocreales; family Nectriaceae; genus Calonectria; species Calonectria multiphialidica. Next base: position 481,752 of record JAHVYC010000001.1, read on the forward strand.
GTCACGGCCCTGGTGGACAATATGCGCAAGGCCATCAAAGAGCCTAGGGCTCTCCCTTACTATGTCGTGTAAGTGTGGAGGTGGAGGATGCCCTGGCAACATGCTAACTTCCGCGATAGACACACCGTTTATGGACGCAAACCCGAGTCTGTGCCGGAATCTACCAAGTAAATAAGTAATAACTCAGCATTTAATATCCTGTTTAATAATAAAGTTTTTGACCTATCATAAAAAGCGCCCCCAGCACCTGCTCAAGAATATGTCGTGCTGTCTAGGGTAGCTCAGTGGGATATACTTTATGGTGAATGCCAGAATCCGTCGAGTGATGAGGACTATAATTTGGCCAGTGCGCGACAAGAAATGTACAGTACTAGCTCCAAGAGTGAGATATAGACACGCAAACCGAGTTAGGCTATGAAATAAAGCTGAAAATAGATGTCATACTGTGTTTAAAATTTGATAAACTTAACTTATTGCTTTGGGGTTTGTTAGTTGTATGTGGTTTTCCAATCCTTTTTGTTATCCCCCTTTTTTTTAAACAAAGGAAGGAAGAAAAATGAAGCTGGCATAATTAAATCGATATCAAATATCTGGTCTCAGATTCATAGGTCCTATATTTAGACAACAATCCTTGTCAGATATTCCATTGCTTCCCGAACTGCATCCATGCCTGGCTGCTCATCTTCGATAAAGCTCATCAACTCAAACAGGTGGCCTTTGCCTGGTGCTACGAATATCTTGACCTTTTCTTCCCCTAGGCCCTCTTGCATCACTTGGCTCACGCCTAGAGGAACATCTGGGTCCGCATCGCCATGGAAAATAACCGTTGGTGGCCAGTCTTTGACACGTGCCTCGTTCCCCGGCGTCTTAGCCCATTCATAGCCGACGTCTATGTTACCCAAGAGCTCTAGCCACGAGTTTTTGTAAATGTAGTATTCGTATAGTGGTCCTCGATATAGCTTTGGACGTGGTTCCTCTTCAGGTTGCTGGAAGTTTGTATTTTTCGAACCATCTGGAAGGAGCCTCTCGACGCAGAACGACGTTGGGCTGCCTACCGCTGTCTTTCCAACTGTTAGAGGCAAGGCAATCACTGGGGCCATCGTAGAATCCGAGATGTCATAAGACGTATTCATGGTGGATGAGTTGAAGAATGGGTGTCGAAATGTGGCTATTCCGCTGATGGAAAATAGTGCCACGGGCGGCGGTTGGGCGTGGTGTGCAACCAAGGAAGCGACGAAGAACCCTTTTACTTAGTTAGCATTCAGTACGAAACCATTGAATGAGCCAGAGTAAATATACCGCCGCTGGCACCGCCTACAATCACGCGGCGGTTTCCCCCATCCTTTGCGTTCAACTGCCGGGCGTATAGATATGCTGCTTTGGCGTCCTCGAGAAGCCCTTGTTCTCCGACTTGGGGCATTTGGCGGAAATCGGCACTGATGAGTGGCCACTTTCTCTGCCAGCAGGCCTAGTTACATCAATATTGAGCAACATGCCCACTGTACGGGTGCCGAGTCAGACTATACCTGAACAAGCCAGGGTGCGATGCAATCCCGGCCCCAATCTACCAGCCCCCCAGGATGAAAGTAGAGAAAGACAGGTGCATCCTCTGGGTAGTCTGTGTCAGTGTAAATGTCGCACTCGATGGGCAAGCCATGGTTCGCGTAAACTTGGGTGGATTTTGAAAGCATTTTTGAAAGGGTACGGGTTTCAAGATTGAAAATAAAACTCTATTATTCCGTGTTGTCCTTCGTCTTGAATAGTTCGAGGTTCGTATTTATACCTCGACCAAAAAACGACGACCCCGCGCAAGTCGAGCGTCAGGCAGCCGCTTACCAAATTATCCGGCCGAGAAAGCCCATGCAGTAGTCCAATGCTAACCAAATCAAGTGCTTTACGTCCAAATTTACAAACCAGGACTGACATTCAACTCCTTATAGAGTTTGAGACATCTCTTAGTACATAATAGAAGAGTGCCCTATTGCTATCCTGGAATAAATGGCCGCAACTGCAAATCTCGTCTCCTTACGACTTTTCTTTCGCATCCCTGACTGTACTGTCTTGTATTAGACCCTGTTTTATTTAACTTTCTCATCTGCCTCCCCAGAAACAGGAGTTTCTCCGGTTTCAATAGAGTCACTGTGGCGGGCCTCTTCGTTGCCCTGCACAACATTCGGCGCGTACGGGATCTTGCCCTCACCACGACGTTGAGGCGGTATTAAAGTGTCAAACCACCGCGGCAGGATAACACCGGCCCCGATCAGCAAGAGACAGATGTGGGCAACTCCAAATCCGAGGATGTGGAGCGGGTCCTCGCGTAACTTGTGAAAGGACGGGTACGAGAAACCAAAAATGATGGCAAGAATCGGGGCCGAAATAAAGCGAAGGAGCGGGGCCCAAATAACGGGAATTTTCCAATTCTTCCCAGTTCCCACGATGACATTTAGATCAAGTCGGAGTTGCTGTCCCTGATTAATATTAGTGTTGCGGTTCGAATGAGGAAGAAAACACGAACTTACAGAGTAGAACGCCAGGTACCAGAAACGACTGATGAAGGAGTTTTTGCTGAAGAACTTGGACGGGGGTGGGGAATCTGGAGTCTTGCCAATATAGATTGCAACAAGAGTTCCAACAATGAAGAGGCCAAAGCCAACGCCAGCGCCTGCTGGTGGACTGACCGAATGAGCGACCGCAACTCCCAATACCATGCCCCCAAAGAAACCAGAGTTAAAGGTGAGCAGAGAGGGGAGTCCCACTTGGCCAGCCACATCTCTCCAACGGTAAAGCGAGGTTGATGCCGCGCATTCGCAAAAGACGACAAACACCAGGGCGACATCGCTGACCCATCGATCGATCCCCGTGAGAAGGGCATATCCAAATTCCGTGCAGTATGGCAGGGAAAAGAGGAAAGAAATAATGACAAGGCCTGTCACCACCCATTCACGCCGCAGTCGGACTCCCGAGTCCATGACTAATGTCACGACAGCGTCAAGCATTGCAAAAGCCGAACTGTACCCAAGAACCATCAGGGTAAAGAAGAGCGCGAAAGCCCAAAAGTTTGCGGCGGGCATTTCAGTAATGGCAGTTGGGAGCGTTAGAAACCCTATTGTGAAAGCACCGATTCGCTCTCCATCGACGGGCGACATGCCCATGTAGCCGATGACGCCAAATGCTGCAAATGCAGCGAAGCCTTCGAACAGAACGTTGCTAGTGACGACAAGAATGGAGTCCATTACGGCGTTGGAGTGCTTCTTGTTGTAAGAGGCGTAAGAACTGAAATATCCGAAACCGACGCCTGTTGAGAAAAAGACTTGGCCAGCCGCAGTTTGCCAGATGTCGCCCTTGGCAAGCTTTTCTCCGTGCCACTCTCCAAAATATAACTTGACACCACGTCCAGCATTCTCGAGGGAGACTGACCTGCCAACCAGAACAACAGTCATGACGATGGGAAGTCCCATGGTAAAGTAAACCACACGACCAGTCAACCCAACGCCTCGAAAGATGGAAATCCAGACCAGGAACCAGGTAAAAGCCGTCCACGCCACTGTCTCTCCCAAGAGCTTCACGCCAGGATACTCGGTGTAGTCAATAACACTTGTGCTCGTCTTATTACCCGGGATTGCATCAATATTCGCCACGACCTCTTGGTAAAAGAACTCCTCGCTCCGTCCTTTCCAGGGAAGCGGGCTCGTGAACGAATGGCGGAAGTATATCATGATCCAGGACAGGTTCACGACAAAGTACGGGCCGACGATGAAGCCAATGTACAGCAGGCTTGACCCCAAACCTTTGAGGCGGTGATTAACGTTGTTGAATGCGACGACAGATCCGCCGTGGAAGGCTTGGCCGATAGAAATCTCCAGGACCAGACACGGAATGGCGATGAGAAACACGCACATTAGGTATGGGATGAACCACTGCAGGCCGTTGTTGTTGTACACCTGGGACGGGTATCGAATGAGGTTTCCCATGCCCGCGCAGCCTCCCATTGCTGCCAAGAGGAAGGACGCCCGGGACGGCCACTGGTCACGGCCATCCTCGGACTTTTGCGGCGGCGGCGCGAGCCAGTTGCCGAGTTTCTTGAGGGCGTTGAGGGCAGCGGCCATGGCTGGTCGCAGATAGCCCAAGTTGATTGCGATAACACCTGGTCAAAGAGTAGAAATACCGCTCTTTCTAGAATAATCCTCAAGCGTTGTGAGTTCGTGGTCTGCGGCCCCAAACTTTGGGTCGTCGCTGAAAAACAAGGTGACTTACATACCGGCCCAACAACAAACATGGAAAAACGCACTTTAGGTTTGGTCGAGAACTTCCCTGTGCATAGAACCGAAAAGCCTAGTGAATATGAACCTTGAGACTCTGGCGAAATTTCCCATCAAGTGATGATGGACATGCTCCCCGTTTTATTCAACCGTTGCACTCATCAGCTCTCGTGCAGGGCCAAGCAACGAGGTGCATGGGGGCCCCACGGAGGCAATACAGCATTGGATGCTTTGGGAACATGATCGACTCGAGCAACTCTGGGCATCATCCTCGAGCTGCTTGGCAGCGCCCGTGGTTCGTATGATACAGGCCCGCGAACTCCCACGGGGTCCGCTGCCAAGAGACCAAGCATCTTGGCAGCCTGCGAGGGTGGCCAATGCTAGCAACGGGGAGAATGGGAAACATGGCCGCTGTTACCTGGCATCCAAACATTTCTGGGCGGAAAAAAGAATTCTTCATTAATTGTAAAATGTGAGCATGATACTAACAACACCTCTCGCTGCACGTAGATCACGGCCACATACTTAATTAAGCATAAATAGCTGGCGCCTCGCACGCTCGGCTTTCCCCATTGTGGGGCGGCCTTACCTGGCATCAGCCAACTATTTATTCCCTATTGTTGATAAAACAGGCTTGAAGTAGGGACTAAGCTTAAAGGGAAATACCGGGGAATAGGCAGCGATTGAGTCGGACGTTGCGCTATTTCCATGGGGTTCAACCCACTTAGTGTTATCATTCCTATGTATGATTCACCCCTGGGATTACTACTCAATCCTTGGTGTAGTAAACATAAGCGAACCAAGGAAGTGATCCTGCGCGGCTGTACATTGATCCGTCTACTGCCAAGAGAATGCGGCACTTTTGACCCGACGGACCAAATGGTGCTGTTGGTGCAAGGGGGAGATGTACGTCACAGCACCGGTGGCACAAATCAAGACGCCAGAAATTATATCGGTGAAGCCTGCAAATGACCAGACGAATTGACTAAGAGAAGTTCCGGCGTAGATAAATGTTCAATCCAATGTCTTTTTTTACTTTTTGTGAAATATGGACCTGTTTCTTTGTTACATCAGTATTAACATCGTGTGTCATGTATTCTTATGCCCAGATGATTACCTTGCATCGGAGGGGTTGAGGGCTTAACCATTGATTCAGAGACAACATGGCATATTTGTAGATCAATTGAACTATGTCCTCTTACCAGTGGTAAGACGCCAATTTTGTACCCTTTATGTGCTGTTTCTAGTACATTTCGACGTACTTGGCTTGGGCGGTAGACGAGGTATAGATTACAAGTCCAGCGTGTGACATCAACATTTTTAGCCACATTTATGCAACTATTGATCCTTTGCAGTAGTTATTATATGATCAAATTATACTAGTTAATTGAAACCATGCGCTTTTGTGGGCGTCACCTCATTGGAGTACATCCTGACCCAGGACACAACTGGTACATTTCACTCCGTGGGAGCGGACAGTATATATTGGCTGACATGAAATATTCGGGCTTCAAGAACCATAAAACAATAATTATCTGTTCGCCATTTTTTTACTTAATGGGTTTTCAAGAACAATTCTTCATTTCCATTACAGCAACGAAGCATTGTGGCCAAATTTCAGTGGGCATATCAAGCCCGGCCACCAAGGTTATGTTTCTCACTTGGCGGTGCAAATGGGTGGAATGCTCCCTGTCCTGAGTCATGTTGCTTACTTTTCCGTTTGTATACTGTAATACCTGATAGCCAGAACCTGAAACACTTGATGCCCCCTTGTATCAAGCTGCGTCATGTACAAGTATTCGCTTAGGACTTGAGGCAGTCTCATGTATTTTTATTGTTTGATCCACAACTGTCTGTCTCATCACTTGATAACTATTCTCCATTATAAATTACATCAGAGCCCACAAATCCTGCGGAATGAAAACTCTTATCAGCCATCGCCTATGTGGAAAATTGCTCCCAGCACATCGGACGAAGCTCGGAAACCTTGCCGCTCTGATGAGTTGGCAGGGCCACTTTTCTTCACTCAACACAGTCTCACCTGTTAGAAACTTATTTCCAGCCATTTAACAGCTTTCCTGGCGCTTGCAGTTCCAATTTGGGTGTGCAATTGGAGAAATACACCCCCAAGTTGCATCGACCAACTGATAGTGTTGACAAAAGCAAATCGTTAAGGAGGAACTGCAATGGCCAGATACATTTCAAAATATGATAGGAAACAGATGTTTGACCAGTCGTTATTGAAACGGAAATGACAAGACGAATTCCGATCACAGGTCTCATCCATCAGCCGCAAAGGCTTCTGTGATTGAATAGTTTATCCTCGTACCTATACTACTCTCTCCGAATTTAGAACACACCTTCGATATGTCATAAAGCCATTGTCTTTCAGCATGTTATACATCAAATTGGGGACTCAATGCGGAAAGCCGGTACGTATAGTCCTCAGCGTGAGTAATCCTTTGGTAATACACGGATCCGCGTGCATGCCTCAAGACTTGATAGCATCGGGCGAATCAAAACCGGTGAATCTCAGCCTCCATTTGTGACGGCAGATATGCAAATTTTACAGGCTGATGGCTGCGCTCAGGATAACGCGCCAGCCTCTCTGGTGGCGGTCCGGTCCGATCAGTTTTTGCTTCTTTCCTCTCTTCCAGGACTCCTCAATCACGGGTCTCAACAGAGGCCTTAATCAAGGGTCTCCGCAGCCTGCTACCGTGTTTCGGGTCACTTCCATGGTATCGGCGGAATGGCCTCCGGGCCACGTAATCGAGGTTACCGTGAAGATCCGACAGTCTGTTCGACGCTACCAAATACCTCGTGGGAACCGGGGGTTTCCGCAGATCCGCGCATTTGACGAAGAAAATATTCGAAAACAAATCTCAGATCAAGTGGGGTAGGAAGGTCTTGACTATTCATCATGTCATAGCGATTCGATCTCCTACAGCACTTTGCCATGCTCTCATTGGATGCCAGCAAGTCCTTCCTTGGCAGAGGCTGAGCGACTGAGACATCCAGAGGTCCGTTCATCGCAGCGGGTATGTCGTTCATAGCACGATGGCTTTTTCATGTGTAGATGCCGCAGACCCTTAGCCCGCAAAAGGAATCCATTTGTAGGCCAATGGACTCTGCTGTGGCGTCTCGGAGACGCCGGTTAGGTGAATCCCGAACCGTGGAACATGCGTCAACGCTGGTTTTCGTGATGGTCGTGTAAAGTACCTGCATAGCGGGTGCAACTAAAAGATCCGTGACACTTACTAACGGACCGAGAGTCGCTCAAATGGCGTCGAAGGACTGTCATTGCGCAGTTGTGTGCTCTCCCTGCATGGCTTCTTACGATAGCCTCGTCAAAGCACACCGACATCCTGCCATACGCGAGTCAACTTTAATCAATCATTAAGCCCACTCCATGAGGTCTTGAATGCCATCTGGCATGATTCGTTCCGGAGCTCCCCCGCTTTAATCACGTCGGTGCGCGTGTCCTTGACCGTTGATCAGAGGCCTAAGTGGCTGCGGATAGCGGACCCACAACATGTTGCCGCTTGCCAACGGTTGGACAACGGCCATGTAAGTCCAAGCATATCCCATGCATTATTTTCTTCTTTCTGCCAATCTCGAAGCGATACCGCGTTTCCTTTTCGTCTCCATTGGTTGTCGTGGCCAAATGACTGATTCAAGATGACTTGCAATTCATCCCGTCTGTCATGCGCTGATGCGTGTAGGGTAACACATGAAACCCGGAAAGAAACCACCGAAAACCCCTTGGGCAAGGAGTGCTGGTTCCACGCCGCCGAGACTTGAGGGAGGAAAAAGAAATACCGTCCGAGGGAACTTGGAACTATGCAAAGAATAATAAGATCGGCAACACTATTTCCATGGCTGCCTAGCCAGCCACAAATAATGTTAAAAACTGTTAGGGCCGCAACTGAGTGAGACCTCGTAACTGTATATTGACACTGTCCGGCCAAGGGCATGCTGATGTGGCTGTGTGCATGGGCTAATTTCAATTGCCATGGCTCAACCAGCAATCACATCTCACAAGAGGGCCTGGTCTTGACCCAAGACCCCCTCCCCTCCCAAGCACCCCCGGTCGTGAATTGTGTTCCGTGTCCCGGGCTTCTGGATGAGGTGTTGCGCTTCGGCCCAACCAACACTCCCAACCGGGCACCAGCCAACCAACAGCCCTACAGAGGTCGCCGAGAGGAGGGAAATGGTGTCTACAACTCCAGCATTGCAACTCACAGTGTTGCATCCCTAAAAGTTGGACTGGGAAGAGCGTGAAGCTCATTGCATCCCGTGACGTTAGCCTCCTGCATCCAAGACAATGCTCAGCCGCACCCGCCCACCCTTCTCTTGTCGTCACTGGCCCTGCTCGCATTTCCCTAGTCGAGTAGACGCACATGGTGACAATCGGAGTTGCTCCACAGATCTCCACGTTAAGGCTAGCACCGACTTGAGCGGCCGAGCCTAGCCCAAAGAGCAACCCTGACGGGGCCATCGTGGGCGAAAAAAAGAGGCCTAGACTAACATCGGATAACAGTCGTAGCTCCTCACTGGAGATTCCCCCTTGGGCAGGTCAGAACTAGAAAGGACCAATGCAACCGGCGCAAGGCTATCGGGGATTCGTCCTCCGCATCCGCCTGCACATGCACTGAAGCTCTCGGAGCTGATTCACCCGCTGGAGAGACCAAGATCGTCCTCCCATCCATCACCCCCCTCCTCCCCACCAGTCCCTCCTTGTATCTAGACTCCCGTATATCGCCAAGGTCCCTTGCGTTACTCCCAAGGCCTGGGATCCAGAATCCCCCGGTCCGGTCCCACGTCTCGTGCCATGTCTCGCTCCCCCATTCACGACCAGCGCGGATCTACGCCATGTCTATTCTCGAGTCTCACCCCCGGCCGGGAGCCCTCTCTGTTGGACCTCAACGCATCCCGTCGTCGACGCAGGAAGCCCAATCCGTGCGAGCACCCTGAGCCGGTCCGTTTTGCGCCTCCCCCCCTCCCTTATCCTCCCCCGGGAGCCTGCGTCTGATTCCGGCTGTTGGATCCTCATTGGGTCTTCGTCCCGTAGTCCGCGACGCTGCGGCCCGGTTTTGACGGGTTGCGACATTGCACGCGCTGGCTGAAAGACACGTTGCGAACAGAATTTCCCCTACTTTTGCCCTAACACTCCTCTGTACAAGCAATTCGAATCGTCCCTGAGACCTGGCCAACGTCTTTTGTCTGGGACATTGGCCGCAGGGTTGTCGTTTAAGGCGCAGGCACATGCTTCGCTACTTCGTGAAGTCCCACTACAAACATCGCACCTCGTCATATCTGAATCACGCCTCTCCAACACTAAGGCCGAGGTGTGGTATCACAAAGCCATCTCATTCCACCAAGCAGTGCAGTCCTAGCCGATAGTCAGTGCACAGCAAGCTTGGCTGTCACGGCAAGGCCTGTCTATACCCGATTATTAGATCGGATAGCTTGCGCGGCGAGAGCAGGATCTGGGTATTTAAATCCCCTCGACGACTCGTTCTTGACTGCTCTCCGTTCAACAGCATCACTCACTCAGGCGTTGAAACCTGATAACAACAACGACAACCCTCTTACTACCATTGAACCCACATCCCTTTTACCCAATGCCTGCCGAGATTATGTACCCGTGGCAACTCAGTGCCACTGAGGCCCTGTCCCAAATTCGATCTGACGAGCTTACAGTCGAGGCCTATGCCATTTCACTACTTGGGCGCATCAGGCAACGCAACGATGCCGTGCGGGCCTGGGCCTTTCTCGACAGAGACCGTATCCTTGAGCAGGCCAAGGAGCTCGACAGCCTTCCCCGAGAGCGACGAGGACCTCTCCACGGCCTTCCCATTGCCGTCAAGGATGTGATTTACACCAAAGGTAGCGCTGATCCCCGCCGTCCCGAAACCTGCAGCTAACCAGTGTCTAGACATGCCCACACAACACAACTCACCTCTGTACGAGGGCAGCTTCCCAAAGGTCGACGCTGCCTCTGTGAGAATCCTCCGCCAAGCTGGCGCCCTGATTTTCGGTTAGCATCCGCGCTTGCCCACGCGACTCTCGTCGTGATTTTTTTTGGACGATCCCGTCTGACATTGCTTTTAGGCAAGACGACGACGACTGAGTTCGCCGCCATCCACACCGGGCCCAAGACCCGCAACCCGCACGACCCAGCCCGGACCCCCGGAGGCTCATCGGCCGGCTCCGGCGCCGCGGTCGGCGACTTCCAGGCCCCCATCGCGCTCGGCACCCAGACGGGCGGCTCCACCATCCGCCCTGCCTCCTTCAACGGCATCTACGGCTTCAAGCCCACGTGGAATGCCATCTCCCGCGAGGGCCAGAAGATTTACGCGCTAATTCTAGACACGCTCGGCATCTACTCGCGGTGCGTCGACGACCTCATCCTGCTCGCGGACATCTTCGACTTCGAGGACGACGAGGATGACCTGACCCCCTTCGACGGCGTCGAGGGCGCGCGCTTCGCCATCTGCAAGACCAGTGTCTGGGACCATGCAGGCGAGGGAACGCGGTCCGCCATGGCCGATGCCGCAGCCCTCCTCGAGGCGCACGGCGCAATTGTCGAGGAGCTGGACCTCGACCCGGAGTTTGCTCGCCTGGACGAGTGGCACCGCATCGTGCTGCACACCGAGGGCCGCGCAGCCTTCCTCCCAGAGTACCGGGTCGACAAGACCAAGATCCACCAGGTGCTCGTCGACCACGTCGAGAACGCGGACCACTACAGCCGCAAGACGCAGCTGGCGGCCTTTGACGGCATCGCGGCGCTGCGACCCCGCATGGATGAGATCGCCGGCCGGTACGCGGCCATCATTACGCCGAGTGTCCCAGACGAGGCGCCGCTGGGCCTCCAGAGCACGGGAAGCCACGTCTTCTGCAGCATGTGGACGGTAAGTTTAGAAACATCGAACCATCTTCCTCCAGCTCTCGCCGGGACATTGTTGCTAACGGGAGCCCGCGGATAGGCGCTGCACAACCCCGTCATCAACGTGCCGGGGTTCAAGGGGTCGAACGGCATGCCCATCGGTGTCTCGCTCGTCGCACCCCGCTATCGCGACCGCCACCTGCTCAAGGTCGGCAAGGCTGTCGGTGAGATTTTTGAAGCCGAGGGCGGGTGGAAGCGCCAGATTTCTTTTTGAGTTGTGTGAGACAATTGTGTGAGACAGCATTTTGCGAGCATGAGTTGGAATTGGGCGGTAATGCATTTTGTAACTGGCAGTGTGAGTGGGATAGATAGACAGACATGTGGGCCGAACAAGCAACCGGACAGTCTTCATCGACGAATGTTTTATTTTGGGTTTGATTCAGAATTGCATCTTGCTTTGACGTGTTCGTAATAATTTTACATCTCTATTCGCATACATAATAAAAAAAGGTCGGCTGAGACTAAAAGCAGTGCGACGATGTGAAACAGCCATTGATGTCGACAAATGAGACACATGGCTGAATCAGTAGAATGGAGAGGTTGGGTACTAGTTGCACACCATCAAATACAATAAATACAGATACAAAAGTCGAGAGAGGATTCCATAGCCGGATGAGACCTCTTGCGTCTTCATTTTTAGGTTTTCTATCCCCCGCCGGGATGGATGATTTCACTCCGTGGCCAGACAGTCCAACAATCCCCACCGCCTGGTATGAACATTCCCGCCCAATATCCTTAATAAAAAGTCGTTTCACTTGATGAAGGCTGGGAGGATATCCTTCGCCATGCACTTTGCTTCATCTACCGTGTTGAAGCTTGGTATGACCTTGGCCATTACATCACCGGGTTGACCGGGATTTAAAAGCAGAAACAACGAAAACGCCAAGGTCACCAGCCAAGCGGGAAGAATACGTATTGCCCAGTCATTTATTAACAAACATGTAAAAAACTACCGAGTGTTTGCGAAGACATTTCACCGTCTAAGAGGTGCAACGTTCTCGAGACATTCGACAAACTATGCATAATTAGTCGCTGCTGTTATTGAAAGTAAAAAAAAAGAGGCGGAAGTCAACTCACGTTCGCAGGCACAATGCCTTGGTTGCTTAGATAGTGACCCATGGTCTTGACAAGCTCGACCTGCTCTTCAGGGCTCAGGCTAGTAATAGCCGTCTCGAGGACAGTGCCGACATTGACCTTGTGGAGAGCAATAAAGGTGTGGTAGTACATGTAAGCAAAGAAGCCCATGATGAACTGGCAATCCATGCGGTCGGTGATACCACCGTGGCCGGGAATAGAGTCACCAAAGTCCTTGATCTTGAATGTACGCTTGAGGCCGGAGGCGAAGAAGCCACCGAAGGGAGCGATGAGAGAGGCGAAGGTGGCGAGGTTGAGGGCGTGGAGCTGCATGGGGGCGACGGTGACGGAGAGGTTGGTCTTCTGGGGAAGGAAGAAGAACTCGGGGAGGTGGTAGGTCTTGGGAAGGAAAGCAGGGTTGGGGTCGCACTGGAGGCCAGTAAAGATGTTGGCACCAAGGTCCTGGAACTAGTTAGAAGCTGATCCCCAGAGCAGGGTGGGCAAGTGGGCTCTTACATTGACGGGGCAGATGAAGTACTTGGATCGCATCATGATGTTGACCAAAAGAACGCCGAAAACGATGGTCATGATCCAGGCGCCAACGAAACCCTCGACAGTCTTCTTGGGCGAGAGCTTGATGAGCTGAGTGCGGCCAAAAGCAATTCCGCAAATGTAGGCGAAAATGTCGTTGGTGATGACGAGAGCGGCGGGGAGGAAGAACCAAATCATGCCCTCAAAGACGTTGTTCATGATAAAGTGGGCCTGGACGACAATAAGGTAAAGAGCCATGTGAGTCCAGGCAAAGTTGGTGAACTGGAACTTGTAGTTGCCAGCCTGAAGGGAAGTGACAAAGAAGACGAAGCCGAAGACGTAGAGAATAAAGCTGATGAAGCGATGGTGAGTTGCCAGAGGCAGAAGAACCTTGTCGACAAGGACAATGTGCTTGAAATAGTAGATGACAGTTTCGCCGTAGAGGAAGTACATGGTGGTCGCAAGCCAGTACCAGTTGAGGCTCTTGGTTGATCGCAGGGAGCGGGCGCGGCTGGGGACGTTGGCAATAGCAATGACCTCCTTGAAGGAGATGATCTGGACGGCAGTAATAATGCAGATGATGTAGATGTGGCCCATGAAAAGGGCAGAGAAAAACAGGCCAAACATGACAAAAGTCCAGAAGGTACGGGTGATGAAGTTGGCCTTCTTCTTCTCATACTCGGCAGCCTTGTCGTCAACAGTCGAGGGCTTCTGTTTGTAGGTAAGAGCCTTGGTCAGCTTAGTTGTTCGGGAGGTGGGGCAGGGGAGTGCGGGAGGAGGGAGAGAGGGTTGGTGATGTCGTAGCTTGGTGTTGACATGCCACTGGGTTGACACATACCTCGTTGACGGTCGCAAGCTGGGCCTTGAGCTTCGAGGGGGACTGGCCATCCTCGCTCATGTCGCTGAAGCTCGATCGGCGTCCATCGGATCCGTTGGCGTTGCCATTGCGGTTGGGGAACCTAACCCCTCTCTTTGACCGACCCATTGTGACGATGTGTGGTTTGTGCGGTGGTGAGGTTGGAAGCGGGCGGCAGCCGTGGTGTTTGGTCGCCTCGGTGGGTTCAGCAACCTGTATCGGTCTGAGGGATGCGGTTCAGCCGGATGGTGTCGGACAAGGCGTGACGATGAGTTTTATGCGTCGGTGGCAGAACTTGCGCGACTGCGGCAGGGTCGGAAGAGGGCTAGGGAGAGAAACCGGGGAGCTCGTGGCGGAGATGAGCTGGGCTGGGGGGAGAAAATCCTAGGGGACGGGCGCTGCGAACGTGTCGTCAACCGAATCGGCGAGTGCGGATCGATCGCAGGGTCCGCGAGTGAGCCGACGTTGAGAGATCGGGCACGGGGGAGGAGGTGGTTTTAGGACGGGAATCGTGGTCCTTCGTGATGACGGAGAAAAGTCGAGGTTCAGGATTTCCTAAAGTGGGTGCCACATCTGGCGCGGATGCTGACGCCGGCGCTGACGCTTGCGCTTGGCTGCAACAACCGAAAATGGTCTGGGGCTTGATGTGCCCTGGCGGAGCCGGGTCTCCAGTGGGCTGTTGCGGCTGTGGCTTGACTTGTTCAGGGACGTTTAGTGGACCGAAGCCGCTGGACACGGCTAAATTACAGAGAGGGCGAGCTGTTACGTTGAGCTGTTACGGCTGTTACACTGGGCTGCGAGGCGTCATGGCTGCGGACGTGTTTCATTCGGCACCAATCATGGACTTTGGGAAAAAACGGACAAGGCTGAGCAGCTTGGCGCGGCACTCCCGTTAATGCCGTTTTTGGGAGGTGGTTAAAATGGGATGCGAGGCGGCCCAACGCTCTGCAAAGTCCTACTCGACATACGCATGATGTCGACGAACCACGTACCGTACTGGTACGGCTACGGAGCACCACGCACGCGATTCTCAAGCCATGGCATGGACCGATGCCTTGCCTTGGGGGACAAGCACATGGACGCAGGGGCTGATTAGGTGTGGGACTCGGAAAAGTCAAAACCCCGTCGCCGTTGGGCTGGCCCAGACGGCGCTATGTGGAACCTGAAGAGACAGCGAAGAGCGATCTGTTGAGAAGACAGATATACTTGTGGATTAGGTTGTGGATGAGAAAAAAAAAAGAAAAGAAAAAAAAAGTATGCTGTCGTCTTTTCGAGCAGGTGTTGTTCGGATTTCAAATCGTGTCCCAGAAACCCTCACAGCCCTGTCCATGCCTTGCCCCGTCGCATACAACCCTCCTCAACCCGCACTCTGCATTCCGTTAGATCTAGGCTTTCATCGTTGTGACGTCGCGTGTCCATGTCATCCGGCTGTGTGCATCCAAACGCCAAGCCCAACGGGTAATTTGCCAAATCCGCGAAAGCCGGCACCATTAATGCCCCAGACCGAAAAAAAAAATAAATCTCCACAAATTATCTCGCCTTGCTCTTGTGTCCCTCTGCTGCATTGTCAGGGCTCGCTAGGCTGGAGATGTGTTGAGGGGAAGAGACCGTCTTGAAAGGGGGACAAGCTGAGCCATTGACTTCGTTGTAATTTTCCTTGGCCATTTGTTAGAATGGAGATGAACCCCTCCACGGACTCAAATCAAGCTTCGTCCGAAGATGCTTCCATCGATGACGCACTGGTTCCTTTCACATGCTCAAAAAAACAGTGGTGGAGGCCCACACACACTGGCTGCGTCACCACAAACTTGGGAGCGAAAAATGTTCAGCCACATTTCTGGTGCCAAATACTCCAGACTCCAGCCACAGACAGCCATGCTCCCCATGCCTGGCTCTCAGGGCTGATCTCAAAGTGCCCCACGTGATCTCGCGACGCGTCTTGATCTGCTCATGGATGGTCCCGCGAACGACTGCTGCCTTGACGTGTATCATAGCTCCAATTGAACCTGGATGCCTCAAACGGATGCTCAATGGAGCCAATCCATTCTTTCCACTCGAGGGCATGAATCATGGATCTTGATGAATTCTCCGACGACGGCCTCGACGATCTCCCCGATAACGCCCTGCAAGCGCTCGAGAACCAGGCCATCCAGCTTACTCAAGCCCCGCGCAACCCTCCGACCCAGCCGTCAGCGACTCCTTACCCAGATCCGATATGGGTTGAGGATGACGATCTCGATACCGCGGAAGTAACGAACGATGCCGGGGAGCCTATCGGGAGGCCAGTGGTCGATAATACTCTGCAGCAATTCTCACAACACCAAAACCAGCACCAAGAATCCCGGAGATCGATACCCCCTCCACCAAACCCACGATGGAACTCTGTGGTGGATGCTTCCACCCGGCGTCCAGTTGGACAGCCACCAGCTCGTCACCCTGGAGCGCGTGCCCCAAACCAGCCAACATACACGTCTCAGCAGTTCCAGACACAGTCCAGCGTTCATCGACCCCAGGCCAGCCAGTTTGCTCGCCCAATAGTCCCAACGAACCACTTCAACTCCTCCCAAGGACAATCAAATAATGCCTTTTCGGCTCTTCAACTACGAGTCCGGAAGCTCGAATCCGACCTCAATGCTGCTCGCGGAGAGGTTTCCATAATCCGGTCAAAATCGATCAAGGACCAGGAGTCACATCAAGCTGAGGTTTCTCGATTAAAGAAACTCAATGCTGAGCAGTTAGGTAGACAAGAAAGAATTGCAGAGGCCGCCATCGCTGCTGAGCAGAGTGCCAACACCGAACTTCAGTTCTTGCAAAGGGATATGAAAGAGGTTAGCGACCGTGCCAGACGCAAGGATGCAACTGGAGGTGCTGCAACTGCCAGTTCTGCCAGCATTGGTACTACAACCCCGAAAAAGTCGACCAAGACGTGGCGCGTTTCTGATGGATTCGATGAGATGGATATTGTCGCAAGTCCCAGCAAAGGGCAAGGCCGTAACAAGAATGCCGCTTCCGTGGCTATTAATGTCGGCGAACGTACGCCAAGCAAGGGCAAACGGAAGCGACCTGCTTTAGACAGCCCAGTCATGCCTCTGGAGATAGACATGGGTGATGTGGGGATAAGCGAGAAGCCCGAACCCTCTGTTGTTCAAACCCATGTAGTCGTCACACAGGCACCGGCTCTTCCATTCGAGGTTTGCCGACCCCCCTTCCTATGAAAGAAAGCCTCGCTAACATTTCCAAGTTTTTGCAGCTCATCCTGGATCATGGATCATTTAGCGGACAGGCCCCGACGTTTGAAGTTCTGTCCCGATTCTCGTTTACTTCCGACCCAGGCACCTCCTTTGCGGCCTACATTTTTAAGCGGCTTCCGCTTCTTGGCGATCCTGGCCGACCCATCCAATTGCTGGTTGACTTTGCCCATGTTGTGGTGGACATATGGAATCGATGCCTGGAGGAGCAGTATTGGGAGCCCATTAAACACCTTGTTGCCCTTGTGGCGTTTACTCTTCAGCTCCAAGCCACCGAGGTTGCTCCCTTGATTGTGTCGGATCTGGCACCAGTCGCACAAGCTACCATATTTAGTTTGGCAGAGTTCAGGCATCGCCTTTCCGATGAAGAGTACCCCACAAACGACCAGTTTAAGGCTCTGGCGACACACATCAACATACCGAGCATCCTGTCTCTGCTATACACCACTGCTCTGACCTGTTCTACTGCGATGTCTGAGACCGAGACAGGGGTTGAATCTAAAGCAGCTTACTTTTGGAGATATATCTCCCTTGATACACCCTCAATGCTTCTTACAACCAAACAGGAACTGCCAGACATTCTTGGTATGCTAGAACTCCTGGCTACATCGTCTCTCCCAGAGTCAATTGGTCCTATCACCGACGAAACCGACACTTCTTTCGTTGCACAACTTATTATTGACAAGGTAGCGGTGAAGCTAACCGAATGTCCGCGGTCAGCATCGACTGCAAAGCAAAAGCGCCTTGTGAGGATCACTGCTCTTCGAACCCTCGTTGCATTTTCCCACCATCCCTTTGGTGCAGTTCAACTTGCATCCCACGCTACTGCACTTCCACGGCTGGTTACTTGTCTGAGCACTTCGATTGACGAGCTGTATGACCAGCCAATTCCATCAAACATTCTACCTGATTTGTCCAAGGGAAGTGGAAACACGAAACGCCGAGTACCTGACGCCTCCGCAGAGCTGTGTCGCATCATCTCTCGATGTGTTGGTCTGATTTATATCTTGGTCACGGACCCTAGTACTGCAAACACAGCAAACATTGCGCAGAAGCTTTCTATGGCTCATGGTGGGAGCCAGCGTTATTTACTTGCCCTAGGACGACTTACTTTTGCGGAGGAAGACTTGGTTATGGAGTCGGGGATTGACGAAGAGACGATCGAAGCAGCGCACGAGCTACTAGAACTCGTGGTGACACCTGATGAGGGTGAGATCGTGAGCGAAGCTTTTGGGGCTTAATTTGAACATGAACATTGTAAACTAAACGGAATTTGGGGATTTATTACATTGGAGTACTAAAAGGCACGGCCGGCACCTATCTGGAAGGATCATCATCGGAGCTTTGTTACGGAAAGGATACAATATCATCCAAATATTGGTCAAACAATGAAGATATTCACATTTTTATTCAAATATGAAGAGTGACAGTCATCATAATTTGTGTTATCCAAAAAATTAGACCATTGCCTCGGTCTTGTGGGAAATTACATCGATTTCTTTTTTTAAAACTCCAACACTTGCTAAGATCAATCGTACATATCAACATGACGGCATCCAACAATGCCTTTGCGCACTTCTCCGTTAACCTTTGTAGGAAACGTGAACATGATCCCAGTGGTTGGCAGTGAGGGAGTGGCGATCATCCATGGTTCGCCAGCTGTCCCAGCTCTTCTCACTGTCCTTGCCGACGGTCCAGATCTTCTGGCCCCAGATGACGTACTTGAGGTTGAGTGTGTTGCGGTTCTTCATAACCCACTCGGCAATCTCCTTGCCAGAGAGGGTAGCATCCTGGAGAAGAGTTAGTTATTATATATTGTTATTTTAAAGGTTGTTCTTGATAGATCAGAATACTTACACCGCCGTGGTCAGAAATCATCATGTCAGTAGCCAGGCCACAGCAGTGGTCGGAGTCGCCAGGGCATCCGCAGTCGCGCTTGCAGCCAATCTCCCTGACGCGGCCGGGGAAGGCCTTGACGATCTTGGTGGCGCCGTCGACCGAGACCTTCTTGCAGGCGCCGACCTTGGGGATCTTGGCGTCGGTGTAGCCGCCGAAGCCCCGGGCCGGGTTGGAGCAGCATTTCATCTGGCCGGGGCCGGGGCACGAGCCGGACGAGCTGGAGCCCTGGCAGTCCGAGACCCAGCGGCAGTTGCCCTTGCTGCCGGTGCCACACTGGGGCTTGGTGCAGCACTTGATGCCGCTGGCGTCGGCCTTGCACAGGCCGGTGTGGGAGGTGCCGCCTGCCTTGGAGCAGGCGGCGGTGCTGATGCACACGCCGGCAACGCCGTTGGGGCCGTAGCAGGGCTCATTGTTGGCAGCCTGGGCGCCGACGGCCAGAAGGGCGATGATGGTGGCGGAGAAGCGCATGTTGGATGGTTGGATGTGTGGTGGTGTGGTGAGGCGCGTGTAAGTGGTGATGGAGGCTGTAGTGGTAGTGGTCTGGCTCTGGATCAACTCGTTTCATTCAAGGCGGATATCGTGAACATTTAAATAATCTTCATAGGTAAGACTAAGCATACATATATGAAGATTGTTTCGTTCCATGGTCCTTCATCATTTCATCCGCTCTCGTGTTGCTCGTACTCAGCTCCAGTCCCCATCACCACTACAACCACCGCCAATGGTCCCTGGATAGCGTGCATGCGCCATTGGAGCCATGGTCGCAGCCCGACCAATGTTTCGCATATGATCACCGGCGGCGGTCTTGTCTGCAGCTTATTTTCGAGCTGTACCTGGGAGCTGTGGCCAAGACCGTCATAGCGATGCCCTCTCTGGGTTCAGCTGAGGAGGCGCTAACCCCACATTTGTCCACAGGCGGTCGCAGGTTTGCGCCTCTGCATCAAGCTTAATGCTTTCCTTGTTCAGCTGTGCCAGCGTTACGTCCAATATGGATGCAGAGAACCGGGTTGTTCCCTTCATCTCATCAAAAGAACTGTCGGCTGATTGACCCGACCGTCCGATCTTACAAAAGAGAGTAATGATGATGTTGCTTCAAGGGGCTCTGACAAGGCTGAATGGGCGCCCCCCATTCACGAGTTCACCCTGGGCCGTCAGCAGAAATGCCACCTTCTAAAACTATCTAGCCGTGGGCTACACGTGGGCTGAATCGAACCAGCTTCCAATTTGTTTCTCAGGCCGACCAATAAACGGCAACTCCGGGCCATGTTCAATCCAGAGGCCGCTGCCCCTGAGCAAAGTTGCGTCTTGGGGTTGGTGGCTGGTTTCAACACAAGCCCAGCGCCAAAACCTCAAATTTAAGCTTACACCAGTAATCCGGGGCTAACGTTGGGCCGGCGAAGCAATGAGCGATGAGCCCAACGAGAGCACGGCTCGTGCGAGAAGCTAAAAGGGAAACGCGAGCCACGGGTGCATCTCCCGCTTAATTTTATTTTGCCCTCGACGGATTATGTCGGGTGCTGTGAGGGAGGTTATTGAAGGGATGCCGTTATGTTCAAGTTGATACTGCTTGGCGCGGTGGCCTGCCTCTGCTCGGGAGACCGATCGGAACATCGGCTGATGAGGTGGTTGCCAAGGCCAAGTTTTGGATTCTGGGGCTAATGTCTATTCCCGTGTGCTATGCAAACAATGTAACATCCCGTAGCCGTGCCGGCTGTCGTGAATAGGGATGGGATGAGTTGTCTCCCGTCTTGCCGCTCCGTAAGTGGGCTCCTCATGCGTATCCACCTGGTGGCAAACATACGGAGTCGCCCTCCTCATATATTTTCGACGAGGAATGCACCTTTCCGGTGCGCCTAGCCAGAATTTCCAAGGCTTGTTAAGGAGTCACGCCAGTTTGCGGAAGGGCGTTGGCATGCACGGAGCCAAGGTGGAGACGGATATGTGATCCGCTGTGGAGTTGATCAAACGTTCTACTGCTTCCTCCCGTGATAATCACACCAACCAGTTGAGCCAAACAAGTTTATGTGACATCGCCAAGCAACTTTATTTTCGTCTTGTACCATAATCAGACCCATATGTAAGAGCCGGATGTCACGCGGAAGACAATTCTCGGGCGGGAATGGGCTGACTTGCAGTAGGATGAGGAGTTGTTTGTGTGCTCCAAATGTATCTTGCCGTCGGAAATGTTACGTGCAGTTATTTTGGGAGGCTGGGCACTTGAGCTCAAATGTACAAACTAAAAGTTGAGGTGACTAATCTCTTCTATTGTACTCTTGCCATCATAATAAAAGGGGGCGTTGCGCCATCATCTAACTCTGTCCCTTTCCTTCTTCCCAACACACTTTTATATATACATTTGCACACCCTATCTGAGTGGTTCAACCACTTGAGTCGGCCACTTGGCTGGCCAGCAGGCCAGCTGACATTCGTCCTCGGCCCTATCAGTTGTAAGTTTTTGCCTCACCTACCCCCAAACATTTACTGACGTGGATTGCAGCGACGTGAACTTTCCATTCCTCTGATAGAAGCCGAGCAAGTTCCTCTGTGTTGCATACTCCACGAAGAAAGACGTATGGGGGATCAACCCCGTTGCTTTCATGAGCTCGCCCCGATGGACCGCGAGGAAATGCTATGTGAGGATGTTCAAGTCTCCTCTAATATTCCATCCAGGAAGGCAGCTAACACTACTCAGGATCCCATTGCCTTCCCGCATTCTCCATCCTCGTCTACCGTCCTCGTTACTCTTCCTTGCGGAAACGAGAATCCATTGGTAAGTCAACTCAACCCAACCCAACCCAACCCAACCCCCTTCAGGACCTACTAAGCCCCATAGGGTTGATGTGGATGTCGCTAGGCCTCGAATGGGAGCCCAAGGGACGAGACCGGCACCACGGCCAGGGTCATGAAGGAGGATGGTGACGCAACTTCGAAGAGGCTTTTCTTGCATGACCAGTCCGGGTTCGTGCCAAACGCTGTAGCCTCGTCACAGGTAGGGCCCGACGCAACGTTGAGATCTTGATCTGCCATTTGCTAACCTTGTCTAAAGTCTGGCACGGACCTATTCTCACCACCTCTTTCTGCCTCTTGAGGTTCGTTTTACAACGGGGAGGTCTTTTAGTCTTCGGTCAAATTTCCCCGGGGCAGAGAGAGGAAAACCCAAGCCGGTCGAGCTGATACGAATGCTTCCCTATTTGCACTTGTGAACAGACAAGGCAATGCATCGTCCAAAAGCCCCTTACTCGACAAGGCGACTGGGCCCGAAATACGAAGATTTGCCCACCGACAGAAGGGGCCTTCAGAGGCAGAGGCTAACTGCAGAGCGCTTAAGCGACGTAAGAATGAGAAGGGCGGGGACGGGCACACGGCGGCTGGGACTACCAAGGGAGTCCGGAAATCCACGCGGGTAGTAGCCACTCCAGTCACCGCTGACACAGACGGCAAAGTCAAATCTGGTTTACATTCTGAGGACGCTGAAATCCATCGCACCAGGCAAGCCTTGCCGCTCAATCCGACTCAGGAGACTATGTGCCAGCGATGCGGCCTCAAGCTCTCCTAAAGAAACAAGGTAAACCCACAGCTATGTCGGGGGACAATGAATCAAAAGTCAGTAAGTTCTCACTGCATATTTATGCTAAAATTGTACTTACATATTCCAATATTTAGCAACTCGGATGACCTCCAGCACGTAGACCATCAAAAGGTTTCCTATTTTCAGATTTGCCATTCTCCCCCCTCCAGCCCTTGAAATGTGTCGGCACACCTAGCTGCGGTTGTGTCATCACTCACGACCTCCGCCCAACGGGCCCTGTCTGATAGTCGCGCAAAAGAGTCTCCTGGACCAATGGAGGGCAAGGCTAATTAGTTCTTCTGTGCCAGGCTCGGCGCCGAGGGAGGCCGGTACGGGCAGGAGCCCTTCGTCACGATTACAGATCTGGATCTGGACATCTCTGCTGCGGGCAACGACGGGTCGTCGGCAAATACAGAGGCCAAATTGCCCATGAACGATATAGGCTGGAACTACCTGATGGCCCAGGTCAAGCTCCCCGGAGCAACTGCGCGGTTGATTGAAAAGAGTAAAAAGCACTCGGCTTACGGTCTCAAGGAAGCCCTACAGAACGTCGGTGCAAACAGGCGGGCTGGGGATGCAGGCGGGTGCCCATTTCGATTCCACGACGCCCCAGACAAGGTCTCGTACCATGATGCTGATTCTACATGTCTGCCCTCACCAACTTCATCCTCATCCTCGGCAGTACCAGCACCGGCGATACTACCAAAGTTCCTCCATAATGCCACGATCATCTTGGTGGGCCAGGAAATATCTCGAGTGGTTTTAAAAATGTCCGGTCGAACCCTAGCCTAGAGGTTACGGTTCCGCGAAGAGACAAGGCTCATCGGAAAAAGTTCGCGTCTTCCTCCCTCTGATCCCCGCTGTGGTGGTGTCAGATGAACATCACAAAGTCCACCAGGCACAGTCAATGTTCATCCAGTACCTCACCGCTACCCGGGATCGGGTTCACAACGGTACACAGAAGCGCCCCTGGCTTTTGCTCTTAAATGGCACACCGATGACGAATGTCCCGTCTGCCATTCTTTCATCTTACCAGCTCCTGGAGACGTTGGAGCGCAACCGCTCGAGCTTCGAGACCACAATGTAAACTTCGAAGCCACTCTGGGTAACTAACGGCCAAGCAAGGGAAGCCCACCAACGACCATCTGAGCAGTCACCGCAATCCTCATATACTGAGGAATTTGATAACTTGTGTCGAGGGCTGCACAATTTCGTCTTGTCAAGGACATACGGCTCTCCCTACCTGGGCACCTCTATCCACGACGCCCGACCGAGATTGGTATCCTGCCAACTTGGGTGATAAACCTGCCGAATTCTTCGCCAGCATGCAGGAAAGCACGGCGGCTCTGAGAAAGGACCTAGCGGAAGTCAAGAATAAGGGTGATAATGTGGCGGCTCCAGTCATACATTGGAAGAACCACAACTTCGAGTATCTTCTCCGCGCTGCTTACTGGCCAGCCATGTTGCTGGAAGAGGAGTTTGAATCCATCCCCTACACGGCAGACGGAGTCAAAGCTGAGATCAGGAAAAGACCTGACAGGCCTAACTGGTTCCGCAGGCAGGTCCAGAAGCACCTGTCCATGGCAAATACTGACCAGATGTACGCCACACTCGGGAGAATCATGTCTGCCGCTGCGCGTGGCCGAACCCGGAACGTTTACATGCCGAAATGAGATTACCACAATGTCGGGAAAGGGGGTCGCAGCCTACTACGCATTCTACCGAGCATGCGATCTTTACAGGGTACGCAAACACCAACAGTCGGTGCGACTCCAAGGGGAGGGGACCTAAGATGTTCACCCTCTACACAAATCACAACGCGTCTACGGGCCTTGGAAAGATAAATTTTCAGTCGCAAAGCCCTCCTACTTTTTCAAGTTTCATGGCGTATGTGACCTACACCCAGGTAGGGCCACCTTCAACCCTCGAGCAGCCGAGTACCACCGAGGGAAAGAGGCCCAAACCGACATGTCGAACATCGCATACGACTTTCAACACGCGGTCAACATGGCGTTATCATATCCGGCCACTTTGCGCCATATGGGCGGGGTCGTTGAACGGGGAGATAGTGCCCAGCAAGTTGAACACATTCGAAGAGATGCCGATGTACTTGGGAGGGGTTCAAGGTCACCATGACAACGCAGATTGACTTGCAAATTGATGCGACGACTCCTCTATCGTCATCCCTTGACGTGGTGCTCGCGTATGAGCGTGATCTGGCAGTGGAGGCCACAATCAACTCTGTGATTCGTCACTGCGTCCGAACAACATTCATTCCGATCCGCATGACGGACGTTGAGACAGGTATTACCGGTCTAGACGGCGAGCAGATCGCAGTGGTGCCATTCATACTCGTACACAGGAGGAGATCTCCGACGGAGAGCCTTTCGCCGCTGCAGCAAACTTCACCAGGAGCCGCGCAATTTGTCACATCCAGGACCGAGCCTTGGGATATTGATGCACCTGAAGGGTTTTACTACAATGACACAAATTCAGCTCGCATGGTGGCAATCTTGATGTGCTATCTCATAAAAGAGCAGGTACTTTTGTGGAGCAACGCGATATCTGCGTTGCTTTTATCGGATCGATCCAATGTTTGGCGCGGTGGACACTTATGCTTTTCAATTTCCATGGCTCAGAGTTAAAGGCCCGACTTGAGCTTTCTGTACCGATGGAATGAGGGAGGGTCTTCTGATGTTCTTTGTAAGGCATTCTACAACGGGCCCCCGTCAACAGCATCTACCTTCGGATTTAAAGGGATGAAAAGCAGACGGGGCGAGATACAAGCACACTTTATGACAAGTGATCACTTGAGAGAGACGGACCCCCAGCTGATTTTGGCCAATTGTCGCCTGAGGATGTGAGCGAAGCCAAATTATTCTACTGCGTCGTGGATAATGACTACTCGTGGCCTCGCCAAAGAATTGCAAAACCACAGCACTGAATCACGTTCAACCAACAAACACTACAGGGACATCACTTCAGTATCAGGGTGGAATCAGACTGGAATAGACCTCCGTCACATAAATAAACAGACAGCGACAAGTTTCACATCAACATTTCTTTGACAGCATGGCTGTTGATTCCGCCGACAACAGTGCTGGTCTGACCCAAGAATACAACACCAAGCCAAGCAGGCGGCTTGAAGACAAGGTCGATCACCCACAAGTGGGTATGGACCACGTGAAGGAAATGATTAAAAAGTTCACGCTGAGTGGTCTGGACTATTCGCACCGCCATACCCGCGTCGATTCACAAATGCCGGCTCCTATCGATCGGTATGGGTGGGCAAAGTGGGATCCCGCATACTCACCTGCACTGATTCGTGCGATCGACCTCCTTCATCAATACTCCAAGGTCGAAAGGCTCAGGGTGCTACTCTACTTCGATACCCCTTGGATACAGTACATATTACTAGTGGGCATCTCACATCATCTACATACCGGAGGAAGAAGCTTCTAAAAAACTCGACCTCGACAGTTTCGTATGTCAAGGGGCCCACACAGCTTTGAGATCTGCGAGCCTCCTTGGATAACACCTCCAACGCTCACACAACGTTTTATGAACCGGTACTTGAACTCCACGAACATCATCAACGGTCTAGAGCACATCGACGAAAAGCATGCACTCAATCAGGAGCGCCTCATGCCCTTGCAATTCAGTATCGCCTCGTATCGCCAGACATCCAGTCTCTTTCTCACCTTTCGTGTTCTTGCTTGAGAGGCGAAACAAAATAGTCGACCATGCGCCACGACAAACCAAACGACGAAGGCTGTTCTTGAGGCACCACGGTCATGGTCATTATTCATGGATCTAGCTATTCCCGCTACCCATGTCACACAGACGTGTATTTTATGTGCCATTGCTTGAGTTGTTGTCTGGACCGGATTCACCCTAGTGATATATGAAGGACACTTTGCTAGGCACGCCATCAAGTCTCAAGCTCCAGTATTGATGCTGGTCAAGCTGGTGCCTTCGATGTTTACTCGGTGATTGGGCATGATAAGGAGCAACATTGTGTTGCCCACCTCGAGGTGACAATTCTGCCAGCTAATTACCCAGGAACACCATCTCGATGGTTCTTGCGTCTTTACCATTGACGAACCAGTCTCGCTATAGTTTTGAAGTTGCTGGATTGCTCTTCCACCTATGAAGCTGGGCCGCAACCTCGTTCATTGCGATGCTCGGCATGAGATTTTCCATGTCAAGGCATACAGTTGCCGGGAGATGCTCGTTAGTGAAGGCTTTTACAAGGATCACCAAAATTTTCATGAAACCAACCAAGATACAAAACATACACATTGTACATGTGATACGCATGTACAATGTTGAAAACTGTCCGAGTGCGGCCATGGGGCGAATGGGTCATCTGAAGGGCAAGACAACTTAGTCCATTGGCCCACAAGACCTCCGGATGCTTCGCAGCGCACTTTGAGCTCCTAATTCTAGCCAAACTCGTTCTCAGGGGTTGAGTCAGGATGGTATTTCCACACGAGGAAGATGAAAAGAAATGCAAACTCGCACAAAAGAAATGCTACCTTAGAGACTCGATCCATAACCTAAGATCCAGCAACAAAGGTTCAGAAGACACGGACAAGCTCAGTGAAAATGATCCGATGGGAGAGGAATCAAAACTCGGAACAACACATTGCTCGGAAGGTCTCAGAGGTCACAATCGCCAAGGCAGGCGACGAAATCCAGGCCAATGATGCGGCGGTGATTGGGAACCGACAAGTCGTCGAGAACTCATTGAGATCAGCACAGCGCGGATCCAAACCATCATGCTCCTCCTCATGGCCAACCCCCATTGCCATCGTGTCCACGGACAGATGGCGGGCAGGAAGCCTGGCTTAGTTTTTACATCAGACATGGTAGTCGTCCCTCTCTCCAAAGCGATGTTGGAGAGGTGAAGTATTTCCCGTGCCAGCACAGGCACTTCCATCAGGCTGGTGGCCAATGAGTTGCTAATTAATGATTCGCACTCTGGACTTGTTTGATAAGAGCACTACAGCCTCGAATATATAGGGACTGATATAGTGTTCATCTTTGGACAGTGTGCACAACTTGTCCCAAAAAGCAATCGTGCATTTGGATGAGCGATGAGAACACTACTTCGACTTCTAAACGAGGCGATCACTACATGTCCAATGGTCTGGCGTCTGCTAAGCATCCTACTAAGAAGATCAGCTACATGAAATGTTCAAACGTCTCTCAGAAAATGAACGCCCTGGAAAGAACGCATCATCGGCGATGTGGCCGATAGATGAGCCATCCAAGCTAGACATCCAGCGAGAATCGCCAAGTGTCAGGCTAATCCATGATTTACCTTGACATAATCACATTCCTTTCACCACCAAACAGAGTGGTTCCGGCAGCCCCCCAGATAAGAACCGACTGGGTCTCTGTCCATTGCACGGCCGTGAATAAGCCACCCTGGAACCAGAGACTCACATATACATTCCCCGCAAGATAACTGAAAAAGCCACCCCAGGAGTGCCCCGACTCCATCTATCCTACAACAACCCACTTGGCTTATTACAGTGGGATAGCAAACCCCTTGTCGGCTTTCTTAAGTAGGTGAGAGCAGAGTAGTGTGGCATGGAGCTTCAGATATCCAAGAACAGCTTCCCGCGTATCTATGAGCTGCGGAAGCTAGTGGGTAATCATGGTTGCTTGGTTGGCTCATTCCTGCCTTATACTGCTGGGCCAACAACTTCGATGTTCTAACATCGGCAACCTCCTGAAGATTTATGATTTAACGCTATCAGACACATCGATAACATATATGTGGACACGCTACTCCTCCTCCGCCGCAATGAGACCAAAAGTGGACGAACCATATATTACCAGCTGTCCTATAGATCTCTAACGGCATCAGCAACACTGGACGACAGTGCAAAATCTATACTTGAGCTGTTCCTGTGGGATGGGACAAACAATATTCCTAATGCGGGGGGTTCTAAACAAAGCTTGTCGATTGCTAAATCGACGATGACCCCCAGTGGCCGAGCAGTGACGGGCATCGAATGGGAATATATCTCGCACGCGACCGGCGCCGACTGAAACACCTATCAAACAATTCCAACCAAAGAGGACTTGGGACAAATGGGGGTCCAGCCGAGGAGTGCTACGCGGGAATGTTGAACGTTACCAGTCCCCGAAGTCTATTTTCATGCTCTCCCTCCTTTATTATTCCAACATGCTCGTCTTCAGCGCCACCCGAATCAAGGTCGTGGCTACCAATCGATGCCACTCCCACACTCGACAGTTCTCCTTGCATACAACGATAAGAACTTGGCATCGCTGGAGTATCTGATTGCTTCTCAGAAACACTTGCCGCATATTTCCGTGCAGAACGCGGACAGTCCAGAGCCATCCCAGACTATACACTAGGCAACAGCGTTGACATAAGCTTGGCAGACAGCAGCAACAAGGCAGTCAGTGCCGAATACACGCCCATTTCATTACAACGAACACGAATCAGGCTCCAAAGCAACCCTATGACAGGTTCTTATCTATCGAGTGTACTGGTCGGAGTTGGGCGCAACAAGGAACTTTGTGGGTTATATCAAGAGGCAAAAGCCCATAAGTGACCAGGCGTTGGATACAACCGAACAGTTTCTTCAGAACCATACTAATTGGAGATGGGATCCCGAATCTCTGATGGCTCCCACTGAAACTCAGCCCTAGATCCGACCAGATACATTTGCGTTGGTACGGCATTAGCCTACTGAGCACCATTAGTTGGTCTACTTACTGGTCATCGAGAAATTATACCAACTATTCCATCATTCGAGGCTGGGCACACATGCAGTCTAGCATGGAAGACAACGTCAACATCATTTGCATAAAGGGCTTGGTTTGCTTGGCTAGGTGGCAGGAATGATAGGCCGAAGGTTGCAATCCTCTGTTTCACAGCCAACCTAGAACTGCACCACAATACTCGGAGAGTGCTTTTACACAAAATGGATCCGGAACCTGATGGTGCGGGTGTCCCTCGTTCCTTTGACACAGGGCCATCGGACACATGCCTGAATTTCCACAAACAAATTTACTGGAGAAGATATATCTGTCATTCATAAACTCCCTCAGCCGTACACCCCGAGCCAAGGCGCAGAGAAAATAATATGCGGCTGATGGGAAACGGACACGATTTGGGTCCTGTTGACAGAGGTGCGGTTAAACGCGCGCAAGCAGAATTTTCCCGCCTGCGCCAACGCCGATGCCGATTCCGATGCCGATACCGGTCAAAACGAGGACATGGCATATGGGTTCAATTTGTGGGCTTCCTGCCAAAAGGCCAATGTACGGGTGAGGTGCCCACAGGACTGGCCGGGTTCCAGGCCATGTACCAAAGACCCAGGCCATATATATATATATCAAGTCATCCTCTTCTAGCCCATATTCAATATTACGACAAGCGGGCTCGAAAAGCCAACCATTCATGCAATGCAATCACCCAATTCGAGGCCGCCATCATCTCTCGTCCCCCACTATGCCTGCTCTGCCAGAACTTTGAGCAATATTGCCGTTTGCCTTGACCCTGGGATTTCTCCAGGTCTGTCGCCAGGGCCCATGCATGCAACATTACTTGAGGTCTGAAACAATAACGACCCGGTATTGTGGTTCCCATTGCCCTTTCCAAATTCCCAGGCCACCAGATTTCTCTTGCATCGAGAGTGCACAAATGTAGCTGGTGCTGTCATTTTGGGTCAAGACTTTACAGACTTGTGGGCAAACGGCCAAAGCGCTTGTCGAGAAAAGACACGAGCCGACCAGATAAATCTTCCCAGGAATGGACCCAAGATCATCCGCTCGTACAAGCCAAAGAGAGAGTTCCTTCATGAAACTCCAACCGCAAACGATGTTGAAATATCCATCATGAGTTTTTCTCAAAAATACTACGATATGGAATATAACCACGAGTAGAGACCTTGGTGGTTATGATCTTCCAGGAGATTGAGAAACTAAAGCCTGATGAAGAGACTCGGTATAGTCGTTGATACGGAAATGAAGAAAGCCCCAAATGCCCAAGCTGGAAGCGTTGAACAAGCAAAGGGTCATGTTCGACAACCCTAGTAGAAATCATGGATGCACCCACGCAGAACTCGCATACCAACACGCAGTCGATTCCACCCGCTATCCCTATTATGCTCACGACTTATAGCTTCGTGATCATCAGCTGCACACACTGGAACAATTCACATGCGATAATACTCCCACGATACGATAAAGGCAATAGGCAGCTGCTGAGAACAACTCTAAAGTGAGTCAGATTGAACCACATCGATTTGAGTTGGGCTGCGCGGGTAAATCGCCTCTTTATTGGCACCACCAACGGCGGGAAAGGAAAGTACGGAGAACTATATTGCTCCTTGGGTCAAAGAAGCGGCTCTAGAGGAGCGCCTCTTGTTCGTGGTGGTTGGATAGAGATGATCTATGGATGGCCAACCCTGAGAGACAAGGCACAGTCTGCAGACCAATGTAAGGAACGGATTCTCCAGTACCGTTAGTTAGCCACCGATTCTGAAGAAATGATTGTGAAAATTGTTATATATTTCCATCATTCGTTCCCATGCGATGTTTCTGGTGGAGATGGCGGGCCTACTCTGGAACGAACGATGGGGGCATCTGAGCGTCAGCCCAATTACGACGTGAGAGAAGAGTGTCTCGAATATTCCAAATCCGGGGCAGTGGAGTGCAGGAGTGGTCTCGAGTTCAATACTAGATTCTCGAAAAAATTATGTTGAATTTTCAACACTTCTTATTATTTTTTACTTCCCGAATGGTTGGAGTGGTCCCGAATCGGTTGGAAACGAGTAAGGCTGGAGCGGGAAAGTGAGCGGTCCACGGTTCGTTAGTTTAGCGGCTTCAATTTTGCAAATTCACTCAAATTGAACACATGATCACCTGTGGCTTGGCATTACTGGGAATTCATCTTCCGCTACCAATAACATCCCCTCCCGCCTCGTATTGAACAGTGGTGGAGCTTTCAGGAATACGCGTGTTCGCGAAATCGTAGCTCGGAGTCTCCATTGCCACTGTTCACGCCAACAAATGACCAGGCCATGATGAATATTATATACACGTATTTCGCTGCTCGTATAGGATAAATTGTACGCCTGACAGGGAATAACTGCAATCCCAGTATGGTCGGAGGCTGTGCCAACAAGTGTGGATTCCAGCAGTCACCCTGCATACCCGTCTTTCGCAGGGAGACGCAAATGGCCATTGAAACGAAAAAAAGAACATCGTTTTGTTTCAGTAGCGCACTTTGCGACGAAAAGGTTTCTTGAACTCCGGCCCCGAGCCTTGCGGGGTTCGTGCGGTCAATGTATAAATGGGCCACATGCTCTGCATTTGCATCTTGCACAACATCACTGGTAATTTTACGCATCCTAATTCCGTCCCGAGTCTCATCTAATCTCTTTTTCATCCATCTACTACTGGGACCACAGTGCAATGATATGAGGATGTAGGTGAGTACAGCCAAGAGCTCGTCATACGTCCGTCCTATTCACCAATCTTCATCGCAAGGCATCGTGCATCTGATGCTTACGAACATGCACCGCCCCTCGAGGACCTTTTTTTCTCTGTCTGGAATTTGGAATGGCTTGAATGCGACAAACTCTCTCCCAACAACATTACCATGCCCAGATGACCAAAAAGCATTGCACATTGCGTGCTAAATGTGGCGTCATCAAAATGGCATGCAGAAGAAATGGCAAAATTTCCAAGTTGTGGTTAAATTTTAGGAGCGGGTTGCATAGTTCAAGTGAGCACGCTCTACTATGTACTGTATGCATTATTGCACCTAAGCCCCCATCTGAATGTCTATCGCGGACGCAAAGTTTTTGTTGAACCCCCCGGGGCGGAATCATGGAGTAAGTTGATTCAGGAATTAAAATTTCGGAATGTTACGTTGCTTGGATATTTTCTGGGGAAAGCCTTACCTGGCTGGCAACGAGTTTCATAAGGTAAAGTCAACGTAATCAGCTTCAGCGTCGTCATTCACTTCCATGGGATCTCGCGCTAATGAACACGAGGGAGTGGGTATTTTCTCATCGGTCTTCTGTGGCGGTTTCTGATTCGCCCGCGATACGCCAAGGCCCATACGATTCACGAGCAGCAACTTAACTTGGAGGGATGGCCCAAGGGTATTACGCTCCAATTGAACCACGTTCATATGACACCAACTACCTTTTTCGGGCTCTTCACATCAAAGCAAATCTACCAGCTCGAACTCAATTAAACCACGGACTTCGAACCCTGCGACGTCCAATCGGGTAAAAGTTTATACGTCAAGCAAGTGTCGCTCGGGCCCCGACGTTGGCCAGAATAATACTGCAAAGGGTAACCGCGCGTTGACGTCAAAAGCAAATCATGCGATTACGACTACACTCTCCGCAAAGTCTTTCGCGCTAGCCTTTCTAACCCTTGTGCTCCGCGTCTAGCTCACCGGAAGCTAATGCTAATGCTTCCTGCA
This sequence comes from Calonectria multiphialidica, assembly GCA_020623665.1. Lineage (NCBI taxonomy): Eukaryota > Fungi > Ascomycota > Sordariomycetes > Hypocreales > Nectriaceae > Calonectria > Calonectria multiphialidica. Next base: position 514,622 of record JAHVYC010000001.1, read on the forward strand.
AAAGGTTGAATTTGACTTGCCGACTCGCCGAAAATTAGCATTTTTTGAGGGGCCAGGACCGGAACGGTATCCGAAGACACATCCATCATGACCAACCCAAGTTCTATGCATCCACCAATGCACACGAAAAGGGCAATCCATTCGACAAAGGTGCGGGTTTTGGAGGTGGCAATCGCATAGGAGCGCACCGCCGCTCTCTCCACTTACAAGTTGGGGCTAATGGCTACAATCCTTTCTGTGCTGACCCTTGTGGCATCTGGAAACGAAACTGGGGAGATGGGGTGGACATCTCCACTAACCCGCAGGCTGTAGGTGCAGTCGATGCGACGTGTGTCAAAGGAGCTAGTTTTCTGGAACTGGAGCCAGATAGTGGAGCTTGAACGAGCTATGTAATTTGGCGAATTTTGGCACAGGCCGGAAAACCCGATGGATATATCAATCGATAAATGAATCCTGACTGAATTATGAGCCTTGGTGGCGTGGGTTTGTCTGAGGAGGAGGGAGGACGAATCATGTTGCGCTAGTTCCCGTTAATTCGCACATATGACATTGGCTCGCTGCAGTAGATCATCCGCAATGTCAACAGGGAGAGTGGATTGAAACAGGTGCAGAAAGAACAAGTAGAAGAAAGGCTTCCATCACCACAAGAATTAGGCCAGAAGTAGCGTGCAGAAACAAGCCAGCGTTTTGTCATTGTTCCGTCATCCGACTCAAACCCTGCTCGAGACAAGAAGAGCAAGCACGCTGGACGTGAAAACAGAGCAGATAGGCCACGAACGTCTCCCTGCTGATTTTCGACGGCTTGGTGATTGCGTCAGCTCCTGGGGCGCTGTTCCTGAAATGGGGAAAATCGCCCGGACTTAGTGGCTATTTAAAGCTACGCGAGTGCCGGGTTCCGAAGCAATTAGGCTTAATCCCGAGAAAGCGATGGCCTATTCTGCCAACGTCGACCGCCCAGGTTGCCTCTAAGCCTTACCGGGCCGATTGTCGTCGTCATGCCGTGCCAAGCCCGAATGTTGTTGTTCTCGATTAATTAATGGGGATAGCACTGGATCTCATCCGAAAATGCTTCGACTGGTGGCAGTAGACCGCTGACTATCGGCATCCTTCACACAAGAAAAAGAAGGGGGAAAATGTCACTTCGGCGTCACCACCAAGGCCCGGTGGACAGGACCTTTGTAGGCGACGCAGATGCGCCGCGACTACGACGAGTGCACAAGAAGTCGCGAGCAGGGTGTCACGAATGCAAGCGTCGCCATCTCAAGTGCGACGAGGCGCGCCCAGCTTGCTCACGCTGCGCCAGAGGAAATCGCAGCTGCAAATACCCCGAGCCGGCTCGAAACTCAACTCCTCCGCAGAGTGCACCCCACAATAAGGAGCTTCCCCAGAACAATAGTGACGAGGCAGACGCCTTTCCGTCGCCATCCCCCACAGATGCCGTCAACGACTTTGTGCTTCTGTCCATCAAGGAAGGTGGAGAATTGCCGATTAGTGCCTGGCCATTGACCCGCGATCAAATGGCACTTCTACAACACGCTGAAGACAACTATCTCCCATTTGGTTCGCCTATTGATGAACTCACGCGTTCGATTATGTTTGAGGTCGTCAATACTGCCTGGACCGCCCCATATCTCATGGACCTTATCCTATCCCTGGCATCACTCCATTTGGCTGAGCTCAACCCCTCCCAAAACGGTACCTACCGCCAGCAAGCAATGCAACTACAGACACGTGGTTTGGCCCTCTTTAACGAATCCAGGGAGGAGGTTCTCCCGGAGACTTGCCTTCCAATGTTCTTGTTCTCTTCACTCCTTGGAGCGACAGTGTTATATGAGACCCTACGCCACCGTCTTGATTTCAATGACTTTCTGGACCATTTCGTGTCGTACTTACATCTCCACCGTGGTGTACGCGTCGTCGTTAATACCGGCGGATGGTCCACAATCAGAAGGTCACAAGTGCGGGGCATACACGCACACTTTCCTACCGACGAAGAAGCCAAGGCTCTAATGGAGGAAGGTACAGAGTGCAACTTCTTGGACGAAATGCTCGAGCAGAGCGACCTTAGCCTTGCTGCAGTCGAGGCTTGTCGTGAGACCATTCAGGAACTTCGCTCCTCGTTTGCCATCTATCACCACCTGTCAGAAAGGACCCAGCATAGGTCATCCAGCGCGGGGGCTTTTGCTGTCCGAGTCAAATCATTGTTTATCGATCTTGTTGAACAGCGACAACCAGAAGCTCTCGTCATAGTTGCGCATTACGCCGTCCTCCTTCATTGGTGTCGGGATTTCTGGGTATATGCCGACGGGGGCGAGTACATTATCCGTGGCATCTCTGACCATCTGGGGAGGTATTGGCACCAATGGTTGATCTTCCCAAATGGTGAGCTCAATGATGAAACCTGAGACCACCATTTTTACAGAGTACATGCCGGTCAAATCTCCCGAGTTTTATTCGACGACTATTGCTGTCGATAAACTCGTCAACCACCACAACCTCCCCTGATGCTTGGCTTACACTCATGTAAGCATACTTTCAAGATCTTGAAAGGTTGGGATGATATAACAAGACTATCATCTGCTGATTATCAATTCACGCTTAAATCTGCTCAGCTTATGACCTAAACGCGAGCCTCCAGGTGCAACTCGACTCATGATGGGAAAGCTAAATGTGAGCCTCGTCTCAGGACACAATGAATATAGCTGATATCAGCTTATTCGCGGCGAATCAAATTTTACGGCGCCGTTGCACTACCTCGAGCTCTGTTTGAGGGGATGCAACCTGGAAAGCCAAGTCGAGAACTTCATTCGCCGAACCTATGACGGCGCATATATTAGACTGAGGCCAACATTTTAAGACACATCAAAATAGTTGACAGCTGTAAAATATATATCTAATCATTAGTGGCATTCCACCCTCCTTGAAATTTGTTTCTGTTTCAGAGGAATCTCCGTGAGCGCAAGAATTATATGGCCTGCCAGAGTTTGCTACTTGGGCCGGATTGCCATCTAGTACCGGGAGACTTTCTGTGATTTTCAACAGATATGTCTTACCAATAATTCTCGTATTGGCGAGCACTAATGAATATAACGATTAAAAAAGTGAAATGCCAAACCGTCCCCGGTGGACTGAACGTGTGGAGGTCATGTTGACGAAACCCCAAAATACTGTTTCATTAATATGGATCAGTCTCTTTCTTTCATTATTTGCTTGATAAAAACTGGCCAGCCGCTGGCATGCGTTCACCTGCGTCTCAAACCCGTACTCTCGTTTTCGCTGATGATTCGTCAAACCACCCGTCCCAGATGCATAAAAGGCGATCCAACGCAGCAGCAACAGAAAAGCCGACATCCCTCCCACGCATTTATTCCTTTAAATTAATAAAGATATCACACCTTGTCTTGACTAAGTAAAGCTTTGCGTTGGCATCACTTCGGTCCTTCTCAAACTCAAACTCTTCCAATATGCATCGCGCACAGCAAACTTCTATCCTATCTAGTAATCATGAATCTTCTCGGCCATCGAGTTCCGAGCGGGCCATGAATCTATGATGTATAAATACCTTGAATCATTCCAAGCGTACAGGAACTTTTGCAGCAGCTCACCTACAACCTACAGGCATGGCCCAGTGGATCAAACTCGTCAACTTTCTAATACTTCTTGTTCAATCATGATAGTCACAAAAGTTGCCGATTATGCAATAAAGTCGTGGAGCGAAACCATTTTGCAATTCATGACCCCTCCCAATACCACCGTTTCCACTGATAAATGCGGCTCTTGGACCTTCGAGAGTCTAGTGTCAGACGATGCCCCGTACACGAGAGACTGCCAAAGAATTATTGAAGGTCTTAGACCCGGCACACAAATCGTCAGGGAGATCCGCAAATCACCAAAGTTCATCACAATTGAACGAAAGGGACGATGCGCTTTTGGGGCGATGGTCTCCGGGGGAAGCTCCGATGTCAAGATCAGTGGGCAAGATATCATCCACGTTATGGAGCGAGCTATTGAGCAGTTCGCAGAGGATAACACCGTCGAGGCGAAAGGGAAAGGGCTCTGCCACGGCGACGATATATTTATTGAAAGCGAGATAGCTTGGGCCATTTTCCACAGCTCCAGCGACGTCAAAACCATATTTTCGATTCCGTACGCTGAGCGTCCGGTGGAATGAACTCGGACTTGAACATGCGCGGGATGTTCTGTCAGCTTTTTGTATCAGTTGACAAGACCTGGCTGGCCCTAGCATCACTGGGTCACTTTGGAACTTATGGCATTATATCCAAATATCGTATTACCCTCTTAATCTTTTCGCATCTTATTTCTATGAGAAAGATTGATTACTAGAAATTGTGCCCTTTTCGGAGTACACGCAACCACCGTGACCCTTGCATACAAAATCAGGTCATGTGGAATCCCAACCCTCTTGGCAAATAGACCGCTCGGATGCAAATTGCATCCGAGACGGAATCAAATCAACTCCGCCTATTTTTTTAGCGGGTCGCAATGGCCTTTCCAGCCTATGGCATTGGCGCTGCGGAGTGTTCCGCACCAATGCACGGGTCACTCCTTGTCTTAGACCAAACTTAAAGCCCATTCTCCCAACTCCAGGAGGTGAAGCCGGAGCCCTGATTAATCATCCCAAAAAGTGTTCAGTATGTAGACGGAAGTATTTTATGTCGCAGTCTCATCAAACAAGTTCTCCTTCTTGTTCTGTCATGTATGAGATACAAATCCCAACATGACAGAGTCCAAGAACACGAAACGAATTAATAACGTTAGTACTGCAGGAATCTGAATGGTTCCTCCGAGCTAATTTTGAGCCTGCAGGCCTGTCTCCCCTGTCAAAGACGCAAGACGCGGTGTGATGGAGTCTTGCCTACTTGTTCAAACTGCACTAGGCAGAATTTGGACTGTAGCTACGCGGAACGACGAAGGCGAGGCCCAGGAAAAAGGTATTACACATTGCTCCCCACCCCCATCGAAATGTGGAACGAGAATGAAACTAAAGAAATATTATTGAATAGCAAAAAGTACATTGAAAATTTAGAGGAGCGTTTGAGAAACTTAGAGTCGGTTCTTGAGTCAGCGTCAACCCAACTCTTGCAATCTTCAGAGCCACAGTCAACCAACAAGCAGTCAACGGGACATGATGTTGACAACCATGCAGCAGCACGGGAAACCCCCCGTGCCATATCTCTAGAATCATTTGGGAATGATTCAGGCCAAGATTCCCCGATAATCTCAGAAGCATCTTCTTCAAACATCCTGGCTTCCCACCGCGAGGCTTTGCCTCCTTCTAATCAGTTGAAGAAGCTATCGGAAATTATTGACCCGGGTTTGATTGAGGATCAAACTGGCTTGGGGGATCACAAATTTCCTGCTAGCATGAGGCATTTGGTCTTGCTTTCAAAAATATCCGGGACGCCGTCAGTCGTGGATTTCCTCCACTCTCAACTTAGTAGCAATGGATTTCAAAAAGCGACTTTCATTTCCCTTAGTACCCAATCACTCCTCATCCCTTTCATAGAGTGTGCCTTGGAGGACATCAACTATTTTTATCCACTTTATACTTCAGAGTCCTTTTCAGCAATACTACACGAGCAAATTCTAGATTCTGAAAATCACAACGAGAGTGCTGCCCATTTGGCAATCACTAATGCCCTTATTGCCATATCGATTCAATGGAAAATTGATAATGGAGCCTATCATGAAATATTTCCACTGGCGTGGGGCTATTTCAAGAATGCATTTTCTATCTTCCCTGAACTCATGGTTAGGGGAGATGATGTGTACGCTTGCCAAGGTCTGCTTGCCATGGCCATCTTCTTGCGTGGCACGGTGGATGCCCGTACCACGGCAAACATGGCAACCACCGCTGCAAGAGCCGTGCAAAATATTGGGCTACATAAAGCAGATTGGTACGAATCACTCGATTCTTTCACGACAGAACAACATAAGAGGGTGTTTTGGACGTCGTATATTCTAGATAGCGACGAGATGATGAGACAAGGACTACCATCTCTCTTTGATCCCCATGAAGTGGACATAGAACTTCCACTGAGCAACCCACCCGATGGCCTAGGGAATTATACGATACCCAACACACAGACGACAATAAACATTTTCCATTACTTTACCAGGTTAGCCGTGATTAAATCACAGGCCTTCGACGAACTTTACTCTAAACGTGCATCAAATCTCGACACCGCACAGATGGAGCATACAGTTACTAAATTCAACCACCAACTTGAATCCTGGAAGATGGATCTTCCAGCTGAAATTCGGCCCAACTGTACGGGCATTTTGGCGACCGCTCAACTGGAAATGCCAATAATATCTCTGCTCTTCTCATTTTATACCACCATAGGTATCGTAAATGCAGCAATCTACCAGCCCGAGAACGGAAATAATATCGGATCAAAGAATCAAGATTTCACTGTCGTTGCTGCGCGGGCGAGTCTTCAACTTTGGAACAAGATACCACCACACCCCTTTGTTCTAACATGGTAAGTACTCCTTATTCAATCAAAAACAGATTAGGCTGACGTGGGTGAAAGGCAAGTTATGTATGATGCAATGTACGCAGTTATCACATTATTTGCTTCCATACTTGAGGACCCAGCCAACTCGGCAGCACAAATTAACATCCGAACAATTGCCCACTTCATTCGGCTTGTTGAACACCTAACTGTCAAACGTGATTGCGACCTTCAAAAATTACTAGGAGGTTGCAAACGAATATACCAGGTAGCTCAGGTTGTCGTCATGTCTCACGGGCATCTTCCAAATACTCAACCCCCATGGCTGAATGCGTACCTTGGTGGTCACAAAGTCGAAGATTTCACTGTGAGAATCATACCACCACTTTGCTTGCGCGATTCCAAGCCAGGAACTAACTGAAGTTACATTTAGTCCATCGCGAGAAAAATACCCGGCGGCATCAATAAATTAAAAATTGTTCAGGGTTTGATAGGCAACATACCCACGTTGTGCTCCTGGGCGACGAAGATATTTGCCAAAGTTTTCAACATAGAGGCGGATTGGAAATATAAATACGGCCCATTTGTCCCAGAAAACCTATTTCCAGAGAACTTCCACTTCACTTTTAACTGAAATTGGATTAGATTCTCACTTCCAAAAAGCCCAACTTGGCTGATTAGTCTTATCTTGATTGAGCAGCTATATTATCTCATTCAAGTAGTAATGAACACATTGCCGGCACATTATCCCATCATAGCGTTGTTTCATATGGATTTATTCACTATTTTCAACTCATTATATATGCACTGAAATGACTATCTCGCAATTTCAAAGGTTTGAGCGGGTTTGCACAAGGGCGGAGTTTCCGCAGGGAGCCAAGCGTGATCCCTCAGCCACAGCCAGTACAAACCGTAGTTATGTTGTTCTCCCTTGAAAATCATCTTTATTCCTCCCAGGTCTAAGAAAAAGAATCTGAATTGGCATGTTTTCTTTATTTTAATGAAACTGCGGATACAATTTGATCCCGAGATAAGTTAAGCTGGCGGAGTTTGATCCGACATTGATCCACCACTATCCCGCTTGAAGTCCGCAACTTACCACTGCCTCTGGTCGACGCAATTGCTCTAATCTTAGGCGTCTTTTCCGCAAGGTAAAAGCCATGGCACGCGATGAAAAGTATAAAGCTCTGGGGCGGCCTTGGACGAGCTGATAATCAGCATTCCCATCTCCATCCAACTTTCACGCTCTATTACACTCGCCAATCTCTCCCCGAAACTCTGCAAACAATGTCTTCTTTCAAGAACGTGGCTGTCCTAGGTGTAAGTGTAAGAATATTAGTCTTAGGTGCTATGCTAACATCATACTCAGGCAGGCCAACTTGGCTCCGCAGTCATCCATCAGCTTGCTGTAGCCGGATTCGACGTCACAGTACTCAGCCGAAACCCGTCTTCTGTGAAGAACCTCCCATCGGGTGTCAAGGTTTCTCGGGTTGATTATAATTCAGATGAGAGCCTTGTTAAGGTCCTGAGAGGTCAGGATGTAGTTGTGGCTACACTTGGAGCAGAAGCAATCCCGACACAGCAAAAAGTCATTGATGCCAGTATTGCCGCTGGCGTTAGGCGCTACATTCCCTCCGATTGGGGTTCTTTTACTACTGACCCCAACGCCAGGAAATTTCCTCCAATGGTGCCCGTTGTCTCAACTCAGGATTATCTCAAGCAGAAGGCAGAGTCTGGCCAATTGGAGTACACGATCTTCTCTGTCGGCGCGTTTTTTGAATACGTTCTTGATTTCCCATTTTTCGTTGATCTAAAGAACCACTCGGCTCAGATTCATGATAATGGTCAACATGCCCTGAGCACGACCAGCCTTTCTGGAATCGGAAAGGCGGTTGCGGGTGCTCTCAAAAAGCCAGAAGAGTCTAAAAACCGCAACTTGTTTGTCCACGAGGCCCTACTTACTCAAGCCAAGATCTTGGCCCTTGCCAAAACGCACTCGCCTCCGGGAACGCAATGGACTGAGACAAACGTCGACGCTCAAGAAGAGTTCCAAACAGCTTTGGCAAACGTTGAGAAAGACCCATTTAACGTTGGGTTCATATTCGGTGCGCTTAAGGCTGCACTACTCGGTGGGAAATTCAACTCTGGATACTCTAGGGTTGACAACGAACTTGTTGGTCTGGCAATGCTTTCTGAGAAGGAACTGGGAGAAAGGTTCGCCAGCAAATTTTAAACTTGATGGGTCAGGGAATGAAACTGGAGGATATCCCGGGTTTTACAGCCATAACTTGTTAGCTCCGTCGAGTCCGCTTCCATTTAACATGATGTGCAATTTCGATCTTGCCAGTCTTTTGCTTCTATTTCTTCCCTCGTTATTGAACATGATTCATGAGTAGAAGTTGGATTATTCGATGTGACTATGCCGAATGAGTTATACAATCGCGAAACGAATATTTGGAAACCTTCACAGAATCCAACCCATCATTTCCGAATGCCAAACACAGGCTTCATGATCTGTGCCTCAATTTTGTAGAATTCTGGGCTGCTGTTTACAGTTTGATTTCCAAGAGCGAAGTTATATCCAAATATAGCATAGATAAAATACGATCTGATACCGATGTTCTTTAGCCTTCAGTTTCGGACTCAGCAGCCTTGTTCTTTTTACCAAGCTCCCTTGCATGGAGATAGAGTATGGTAAAAGCAGTTGCAATCAAACTGAAAGCAATGCAGGCCATTGTTGTGTAGCCCTTTGGATACCGCGGGGCCTCCACTTGCTGCCAGATCAAGAGTGGTAACCAAGCCTGGAATACATACGCCATCTCATTCATTGTTCCAGTAACCAGGGCTCTCTCTTCATTGTCATCTTTACAGATGTCGTGAGCCCACGCAAAAGTGAGGCCGCTGATTCCACCTGCAAACCCTGCCATAATGTAGCAAGCCCACTTCAAACCGTTAGGAATATTCCATATAGAAAGACTGATGTTGACAAAGAGATTCACGCATCCTGAGAAGACGATGGGCGGCCACCGTTCCCCGCGGAAGATCGTATCTGAAGTCCAGGCGTATATGAGCGTTACAACAATATCCACTGCTGAAGTTATGGTCGGATAAATGTTAATGTCGTGAACGCTGTGGCCCTCAGCTTTCAGCCAAAGCTGAAAAGCAGGTTGCGAGCCGGTCCCACATCCATTATTGAAGAATATGTATAGGAGGGGGAGCGCATATATATGCCAGCTTGAGAAGATTCGTTTGATTTTGGCGATAGTAAACGGCGCTCGCTTGGCTCGTCCCTCAAATTCCATTCGCTTTTGTGCAAATTCAATCTCCGTATTGGAAAGCCACCAAGACTTAGCAATCTCCGGAACATCGGGAAGGAAAAAGAAGCTCAGGAGCGCAAGGGGCAGGGATATAACCGTGTCGATAATGAAGAGCCACTGCCACCCATGGTAGCCGTGTTTTCCTCCCAGCTTGTAAACCGATGCCATCAGATAGCCGGAGAACATGCCGCCAATCCCACCACTTGCATGAAAAATGCATGATCTTTTGGCGAGTTCGTCCTTTCGGTACCATGAACCAATGACATATTGCATTCCAGGGTAGAAGGCGCTTTCGGCGAGGCCAATGAAAAAGCGCAAGGCATACATTTGTCGGTAGTTTGTACACTTGGCGAGAAGTATGGTCAGGACGGACCATGTAACTTCGCAGCACGGGATCCAGATGGATGGTCGGACGCGTGTGAGCATCAAGTTGCTGGCTGGAGTTAGTTATGTCCTGCATAAGAACAGCTTCTGGTCTGCTCACCTTGGAATTTCTCCCAGCACATATCCGATTGTCCAACACGTTTGCATATAATTGAGTTGATTTCCCCACATTCCAAGATCTTCTTTCATCCCAGAAGCAAAGGCATTGTTGATATTGATTTGGTTCAGATTCTTGCTGAAATAGCCCACACTCGCAAAAGTTAGAATAACGGCATCGAGCTTGAAGAGGAATTTTCGTTCCTCTGGAGACTTGTCAAGGGTATCCCAGATATAAGATTTCCAAGTTTTCTGTGGTGTTCTCTGAATAATCCCATCATCGGTTTCTTGGACCAGAACGGAAGGCGACGACGAAGTCTTTGAGTCGTTAGGCTCAGGCTTAATTTCAGGACCATGATCAACATCATGGCCCGTTTTGATATCCAGAGCCGTCATTATAGTCAACAAAGGGCTAAGAGACTCGCTGATTGAGATTTCCTCAGATTGAAAAGTACAGTGAGATCGATCCGCCGAAAGTGACTGACTACTCGGTAGGATATTATAGCACTTTTCACCCGGCGTACTGTATCCTAATCTTCGGAATCCGAGAAATTCCATCCCATTTGCAGCTACATGGTTGCATTCATCCCACCGCATTGCGTGACAAGACCCCAAGGATTATCTTGAAAGGAGGATATAGATACATGCCGGTGGGATGTGCAACAACGTCCCATGTCGGGCCATGTTTTCCTATCTGACGCACAAGATCCCAACAGCTAAGGCATTTGATGGGCCCTTGACCAGGCCCATGATGCCAGAGGCATCGGATAACTACCCTGATAAATCCGACGATGTTGCATTTTGCTCTCACCGTCTAGTCTACATGCGTCTCGCGAGCTTGGTCTCCGCGGTTAAACCTAGTTCGAGTAAGAAAATGAGTAGATTTCTGTCGAGCCAAGAAATTCTGGAGGAGTGTTGTTTCAAGAAACGGATATGATAGGTTGTTACGCCATTGGGTGTGCAGCGTACTGCCAGGTGCATCATCATCCCTTCACATCGCGTCACCGGGCTCGCCCACGTCAAAATATGCGAACAACAGAGAACCCTTGCCCGTTCCCCGCACCAGATCTGGGCCACCTCGAATGGAATCACTTATCTCGTCCTATCTCACTGCCAACCCTCGCTCATGCCGTACGGTTGTCACATTAAGCATATTAAAATCGGTATCCACAGAAGGAATCTCCCGTCTTAATACCTGTAAAATGGAGTGTGAAGCTGACAATTCCCCACCCTGCTTATAGCCTAATTTTTTCTTATCTAAGGAGTTTGTCTCCTAGCCATCAAACTTATCATTTACCACGACTTGTTCGATGTTAGTCTGGTTGAAACCAATGGGCCTACATCAAACACGTTACTATAGTCATGAAGCCAAATCCGCGTATAGATGGGCTGCCCATATTACCAAGACCAGGCCTGATGGCTAAATCGTGGTTGTTCGTATCGATGGTACGGGAGGCCCAGCGTCTTCTCGTCCTACAAAGGCCAAAATGTATCTCGCTCTTGGTGAAATCATATCGCGCATCGGCTCTTGGGGGCAAATTTGATGACTGAAAGCCCAGTCAGTCGCAAAACTACGTATCGAGTTTAGTTTTGCGATGTCGGAATTGTGGTGCGCCTGATTGGCCGCGCTAGCATAGAGTGTGACTGTAAAATGGAAAATGCCTCCAAATCGGTTCTCACCGAGATCCGGGTACGCCAATGGCATGGACGGTGCATTCAAAATCGGAGGGGCCATGCCGTTAAAAATGGAGGTTCTTGACGCCAGCGACTCTTGATTTCTGTTCTTACACAATCACAATTCTCTTTCAAAATCGCTGAAAATGCAGTCGGAAACACAATCCCATGAGCTGGACGAGCTTCGCTCTCCAAGCGAGCTGCCGTCAATTGACCAGAATGAAGACCTCCCTCACATCTCAGCCCTTCCTCCAGCCGACCACGGTCGCGGAGCATACACAGCCTTGGCTTGCTGCACGATTGCCCAAGCGCCAATTTGGGGCATGTAGGACAATGATGGCAAATACAGCAGCACTGACAATTAGCAGGATATTCGCTAGGCTTTGGCATCTTCCAGGAGTACTACATGTCCAAGGGCACCATCAGTGCGTCGCCAAGTGCTGTTGCATCCATTGGTGCCTCTCAGACGGGAATCATGTATCTCATGATGCCGCTGGCCTTTCTTGCCCTGAACCGATATCCTCGCTTTCGGAAATGGTGCGGCCCGCTCGGTTTGCTCATCATTGTGGTGAGCCTCACAGCTTCTGCATTTGTCAACACCATCGGGGCGCTCATTGTCACCCAAGGTGTACTTTATGCTCTGGGATGCGGGCTACTATTTAGTCCCATCTCCATCTATATGGATGAGTGGTTTGTTGAGCGCAAGGGCTTTGCATATGGTGTAATGTGGGCCGGCAAGTCTGCGGTCGGCGTCGCAGTTCCGTTCCTGTTTGACGCGTTGCTCCAGAGATTTGGGCCTAGGAGCACTCTTATCTCATGGGCTATCGCATCTACGCTGATGACGCTGCCGACGTTATTGTTCCTCAAGCCTCGCGTTGAGATTGGTCGCGACAGCGCGCCCCGGCCTGTCTGCTTCTCTTTCCTCCGATCAGTGTCATTCTGGATGCTCCAGACTGGGATTGTTGTACAATCTTTGGGCTATCTCATGCCCAGCACTTATCTGGCAAGCTATGCTCATGCGATCGGACTCCCAACTTTTACGGGGCCTATTTTGCTGGCGTTGTTCTCGCTTGCGTCAGTTCCCGGCTCGTTGATTCATGGGATACTTGGCGATAAGGTTTCGGCTTCCAAGGTCATCGTTATCTCGTCGCTTGGAAGCGCCTTACCCGTCTTTCTTCTCTGGGGTTTGAGCCGCCATATCAGCAACATGATTGTTTTTGTCATTGCGTACGGCTTTTTCGCTGGAGGATTCAGCGCCACTTGGTCTGCAGGCCTGCAGGAAATTAAACAAGAAAACGCATCAATCGATACTTCTTTGGTATTCGGCATGCTTCTTGGGGGAAGAGGCCTCGGGTTTGTTGTTTCTGGGCCGCTGAGTGGGGTGTTGGTTTCTGCAGGAAGCCTCATCTCCGAGGATGCAATCGGGTATGCGACGATGTATGGCCCAATGATTCTCTTCACAGGCATCACGGCGATCCTCGGGGCGTGGTCGCCACTTTGGAGGGTCGCGCGGGCTGCAGGGACCAAGAGCACCAGTGCCTGCCTGCGCGTAGTGAGAGCTTAATCGTCGAGAGCATACTTGTTGAATACTTTTTCTTCTCATGTTTTTGGGTTATAGGTATTAAGAATTTGGTATCAGAAGCATCAAGGTAAGCGATCTAAGGTTTGACATATTGAACTTTTCGACCTACACTATACTTCAACCTCATCTTAACACAACACATGTACGGAATACAAACGAAATTTCCTCCTCTTCTGAGCACATACGACCATAGGTGCTAGAAAGCTCGGGGTCCCGTCCGCTCCCCCATAGATAAGCTAGCAACCGGCGGATCAGTAGTTAGGTCGGTGATGACTAGCGAATTCCCGCTGTTGTATGTCTTTTTTTTTGTGCCTGGCTTTGCACTTCTTAGTTCCATCTTGATCAATGGAGTGAGTGTGCTCCATTCAATTTGGAAGATCCGATTTTGGTGTTGGGTTCCCGAGAAACGAGCACAAGCCCCGCTCCACGTAGTGGGATCGCTGGGACACCGTTGTCACAGGCGTTCAAATTATAGCAATACGGATTTATTTCTTGTCCACCAACAATTCACCGTTCATAATTCCCAGTGTAGCATCATCTGCCTTGCTCCACTGGTCCCACGCCTCTATCATGGCATCTACCTCCTCAGAAGTTGCGGCACCAATCTCAATAGCTTTTGCACGCATTTGGCCATCTCGCAATCTTCCGTTCATCGCAGCAGCTAGAAACAACTCAGTATTTAGTACCTTTTCGTAGGAATCAAGTCAATGATCACTTACCCCAGGTTTTCTTGTCCTCTGGTTCACTGTAGCACCATGTCCCAAAGCTGGTGGTGATGTTCTCCCGAGGAACCCCAACGCTGATCACCCAGGACAAGAGCTGGCGTCCTCCTTTCTCTTGGCCGCCGTTTGCAACCAATGTCTTGGCGCAAACCTCAACGAAGTGCAACAGTGCGGGAAGCTCCGGCCAGATAGCCCACATCTTCATGTCGCTCTCTCGAAGAGCCACAACACCACCTGGCTTTGTCACACGCAACATCTCGCGAATAGCATCTGGTGGAGAGTCTAGGTGACAGAGCACCTGGTGTGCATGGGTGACATCAAAAGTCGCATCAGGAAACGGCAGCTCGAATACGTTGGCTTTCTGAAACTTGATATTGGCCGCACCCACAGAGTCGGCGTACTCCTTCGCGCGGTTCAGAATCTCGTCTGAGAGGTCTGTGGCAGTGATTTCGCCTTCGGGTATGTACTTTGAGAACGATGCAGAGATGGTTCCAGAGCCGGCTCCAACATCCAAAAGCTTTATTCTGGGGTTCTCTTTTGCCATAGCCTGGAGGCGTGGCACGAGATGCGGGGCGCTATTCTCGGCGGTGCGCCATTCATGATGCTTCACGTGGGTGGTGCGATAGCCCGGCCCGTATTGGTTGTGGTTTGCAGCCGCCATGTTATGATGAAATAAAGTCAATTGCAGTCGCAGAATAGGCAATGCCAAGAATTTTGGCCTTTGGTCTAATAAATACCGGAGGTGCTGGAGATAAGGCCGGAGTTTACAGCTGGATGACGTCGATAACCTGATGATTTTTGGGTTAATTGAATACGTTCATCGACACAAGCTTTTCAGGTACATGTTGCTGGAATGAAACACGATTCGAGATCGCCCAAATTAGCTACCAAAAACGGCACTGCAACGTTAGATTTCAACAGAAGGACAACATTTTAGATCTCCGGTACCAATTTGGGGTAATTGGAGGGTCAGAAAAGTGTTTCGGCGATCGAAGGAAGTCAGCATCATCGTATTCCGCAAAGGCTTTTTACCTAATGAGGTAGGGTGAATCTTGGCACGATACACTTTCCATCCTTAACTTTGCCAGTACTCGCCAAGCATTTTACGATAAATGCTAAATGAGATAGCAAGTTTTGCGGATAAGAAATAAGTGTTTGGAGCCAGTGCTTCGACTGTGCTCTGGCGCGGAATGGTGCATCTATTATTCTACAAACTGGGGTACAGTCGGCGATGATTGTTTATGCACCTTTAAGCTAATGGGGAGGGCTTGACAGTAATTCCCATCGCGAATCTCGTCTCAGCGATGCTTCCACATCACATTTAAACGGACATTTGACTTGGTGGTTGATCGGATCGAAGTAAGAAAACTGAATGATATTCGGATACGGCCAAGTTTGCGATTGCATGGCATAGCGTGGCGGCTGCGGAGGCGTGCGGAGAAGGTTGCGGGTAGATCACAACCGCCAAGAAGGATGAGGGGCACCTAAACGGCTGCAACCCATGACAGCAGCAGCACAACCACTCGCATCAGGCCAAACAGAGGCTGTCTAATGCACAGATACACGAGGGCGCTGCATGGGCTGATCTTCGATCCCTTTGCCCGGAGAAGGCTGTCACTCAGTCTTGAAACAGAACCCGACGACCTTCCCCATGGGGCCATGTCGTGCAACAGTGCTCCATATCATGAGATTCAGATCCCACCGCGCCCAAAGCCAGAGCTTCGCTTGGACCCTGGACGCCGTGCCCGTCCACGAGGTAACCCTACCACGCTTACCACGCCTACCACGGCGGTGAGGGTAGTAATGCAACACGTAACAACCAGCAGAAGTACCTATGTATATGCAGCACGCAAAAAATCCGGTGGCTGACAGCTCCAGCTCCAATTCGATCTCTCCCTCCTCGCGGGCCTGGGTTCCCCGCCCCAAGGCCCCCAGAACGCCACGCAGTCATGGTGAGCCGGCAGTGGCGCGCCGAGCCATGAAGGTCCTGTCCGAACTACTACGCGGGTCCCTTAAATCCGGCCCGTTTGGATGGTCTCCGTGGATTAATTAGTTCGTCCCGTCAGCAGGCCCCAAAGGCCGAGCAACTCGTGCGAAAGAAAATATGCAAAAATGCCAAATCCCGTCTCGTCATCCGGTGTCGGTGCTCTCGCTACAAGGGGGCCCCCCAGACACTCCCCCATAAACCCACAGGCCTTACTTGCAATTACCTCCATGGGGACAGGCCAAAAAAAAAGTTTTTTAACATCCCATCCCCGCAGATCTAAGAAAAATATTGGTTCCTGGGCCGGCACACAATTCGCCGAGGTCAAAGTCCGGGCTAGTCCTGGTCAAGCTTCCTTGCGGGGCTGGGACCTCGTAGCTAATCCCAAAGTGTGAGTGATCGGAGGTCCTTGTGATTCATGGCCATCCTCTTGCAGGGAACAAAAAGTTCCTGCCCGACCTCGGATGTGCACAAATGATCCACTGGGAAACGGGAGATTACCAACGGGAAGGACAAAGAGCATGAAGTAGAGAGATAGACGCCTTGTGTCACTGCTTATACATAATGGCGACGACTGTCACCCTCCGCGGACACCGCTGATCCCCCTCCTCCCTTACCTCCCTCGTCCTCACTCCCTTTCCCGGCACTTCGCCATTGCCCTGCAGCGCGTCGAGCCTCAATTGAAACGCGCAGTTGAAACGGGAATACAATGGCGTTTGCACACGGCGACGAAAAGGCTGGCGGCGACTCCCCGTCGCCCTCGTTTGACCCAGAGCGCCCAGGCGTCGGAGCCATCGAGGGCGTCAACGCCGACGGCGCTGAGGTGCAATGCCCGTCCCACACCACTGAGCGCAAGCTCCTCACCAAGATCGACTTGCACGTCGTGCCGTTTCTCTGTATCATGTACCTGCTGGCCTTCCTTGGTTCGTGACGACTGCCCATCCAGACAAGCTCCAATACGCGCCGGCCAACTAACTTGACTACTTGCCATCTACCAGACCGAGTCAACATCTCCAATGCCAACGTCTTTGGTCTTTCAGAAGAGCTTAAGCTGGACGGCACCAAATACAACAATGCTCTCGTCGTATTCTTCGTCCCTTACATCTTGTTCGAGATTCCATCCAACATGCTGCTCAAGCGCTTCAGCCCGAATGTCTGGCTCAGCCTCAACATGTTTCTCTTCGGTTTCACCACCATCATGCAGGGTCTCGTCAAGAACTACAGCGGATTGATCGCCACCCGATTCTTCCTTGGACTATTCGAGACGGGCATGTTTCCAGGCGGTACGTAATTGGCTCCATGCTCCTCGAATCGACTGGTGCTGACGTGTAAACCAAAGCTTTTTACCTGATTGGCATGTGGTACCGACGCCATGAGGCCCAGCGACGATACTCGTTCTTCTTCAACAGCACCACACTGGCCGGCGCATTCGGTGGGCTGCTCGCCGCCGCGATCGGCAAGATGAGCGGGTTGAGAGGCTATGCTGGCTGGCGCTGGATCTTTATTCTCGAGGGATCCCTCACGGTCTTTGTCAGCTTCTTCTTCTTCTTCCTGCTGCCTAGCTTCCCCGAGGATTCCAAGTGGCTCCAGGACGACGAGAAGGCGTACGTCACTGCGCGCCTCCAATTGGACCAGGGACGCGCCAGCGCAGAAAGACAAATCACCGGAAAGGATGTCGGCAACATCTTCAAGGACATCAAGGTCATTTTGGGCGGCTTCATGTACTTTGGTCTCATTGTCCCCGCTTACGGCTACGCCTACTTTGCGCCTGGCATTCTCCAGACCTACGGCTACGATGCGATCCAGACTCAGCTGCACAGTGTCCCACCGTGGGCCGCGTCATTCGGTTTCTCCATGTGTGTGGCGTTTTTGTCTGACAAAACGAGACATCGGTTCTTGTTCGCTGTATTCGCCATTTGCGTTGCCATCACTGGATTCAGTATTCTCATTGCCGTTCACGACAACACCGGACTCCAATATGCGGCGCTGTTCCTCGTTGCCAGCGGCGCATACACGGCCATGCCCATCATTGTATGCTGGTTCAACATGAACCTCGGTGGTCATCATCGACGATCTGTTGGCAGCGCTTGGCAGGTCGCTTTCGGCAATATTGGCGGCATCATTGCGGTGTTCGCCTTCCTCAAGAAGGATTCGCCCAAGTATATCCCGGGTTATTCCATTTGCATCTCCTTTACCATCCTTTCCATCATCGCCTGTCTCCTCTACGCCATCATGTGTATGTTGGAGAACAGGAGGAGGGATGCAGCCGAGCCTGACCCGACTCTGACAGAGGAAGAGAAGGCAGACATGGGTGATCTCTCGCCAACCTATAGGTACCTACTGTAAATAATTTGTTGACAAAATTGGTCAGCACAGAGAATATATTGGCATTTTAGCCTTTTAGATTGCACGCTCTTTATATGTTCGCATTGGCACTATTGCGTGAAAACGTAGACTAAAGTCGTTCGCTAAGATAGTCAATGTGGAAACGGCGCAACTGTCTCGGTCAGCATGGGACCGACACACCCCAATCATCACTAATAAATTGTAAGTTCAAATCGCAACAAATACGCATCTCGCTGCTGGTAGGATGCCGAGTGTCAATTGGCTTCTACCGTGACGCCCCTGCCAATGTCATTAAAACAGTCCTAGCAGTTGGTTCCCAGTTGCTCATAGGTGAAACTCGCGTGAGAGTGCGGTTAACAGGAATGTATCGGCGTGTTTATTGGCGGAGATCTCCTCAGAATGCTTTGGTGTTCCATCATCTACACGGCAGTAGAAGACTCAGGCCGCGACAGGCTCGTTGCGTGGGCGTAGCTGATATTTATTAGTCAACTTACAGCCATCCCTTGGATCCTAGCGTGTAAGAAGATCAGACAAAAAAGGGCAGAGCCAACACGCAAACGCAATCATTTACCCAATAAATTCCATTCATCCCTCTTCTGGGCCAGTAAGTGGCGTGTTTCTACTCCACAATTGGCTCCATTTCATCGATCTTCGGACGATTGTGAACCGAACCGAACCGAGCCTGTCGCAACCCTGTACAAATTGCAGGCAAGAGTGCATACATGAAAGAAAAGGCATGAGGACATAGATCTTCTTTTCCACTTCTTTTTAAGCTTACCTCGGAGGAGCTTGACTTTTTTTTTTTTTTTTATAGGGCCAATGGCGGATTCCTCAAAGTCGGAGTCGGCCGCTACCGATGGAGCCAGGCCTGATCCTACCACCAGCACGCACGATGGAGAATCATCTGGTGCCAGTCTTGCTCTCGAGCCTGTGCCAACCGGCACGTCCTTCAAGCCCCCACAGATGAGAACATGGCAACGTCGCCTTGTTATGCTGTCGCTCTGCCTTACGCTATTTCTTGGAGCCCTGGACATTACGATTATCTCTACCGCCTTGCCAACTATTGCCGACAGCCTACATGTTACTGCTTCAGAATATGCGTGGGTCTCAAGTGGTTATACACTGGCCACTACGGCTTCGTCACCCGTGTGGGCCAAGACGTCAGACATTTTCGGCCGAAAGCCAATCATCATGATAACAACAGTCATTTTCATGCTGGGAAGTCTCGTTTGCGCCCTTGCTCATTCAAGCACCATGCTCGTGGCTGGGAGGGTTGTCCAAGGCCTTGGTGGCGGTGGCACACAGGTGCTCATCACAATCATTATCAGCGACCTCTTTAGCTTGGCGGAGCGAGCCAAGTACTACGGCTTGACAGGCATTGTCTACGGTATTGCAAGCGCAGTTGGGCCCGTTCTGGGAGGCATATTTACTCAAGCAGTCAGTTGGCGATGGTGTTGTAAGTGAAACTATCCCCCGGGCCCGTTTATTCTCCACAAATCTAATGTGTGACTATTAGTTTACATCAATCTTCCTTTTGATGGAGTCGCCTTGATTGCCCTCTTCTTCGCCCTTAATGTTGAAATCGAAAAGGAGCCCATGAAGCAAGGATTGCGCACCTTGGACTGGACAGGCTTCGCGTTAATCATTGGAGGGACGATTTGTTTTCTCTATGGCCTAGAGACCGGGTCTGGTGGTCTTTCACCATGGGGCTCGGCCAAGGTCATATGCCTGATCGTCTTTGGTGTGGTCATTCTCGCCCTTTTCATGATATGGGAAGCCAAATTTGCCAAGAGTCCAGTCATCCCGATTCGAATCTTTCAAAAAACCACCAATGTTGCCTCCTTCACCGTATCCTGCCTTCATGGCTTCGCCTTCATCTCTTACGATATTTTTCTGCCCCTATACTTTCAAGTTATCCTGGGATTTAAACCAATCATTTCCGGTGTCTCCTTGTTCGCACTGATCCTTCCCATGGCGGTTACAACACTCATTGGAGGCTTATATGTGCGGAAAACAGGGCGCTATCTAGAAATCATACTCGTCGGTGCAGCCTTTATGACTTTGGGGACTGGCCTTTTAATCAACCTTGGAGCTACGCAAAATTGGGCAAAAATCATAATTTTCCAGCTGCTAATCGGTATCGGTTCTGGTGTCCTTTTCCAGAGTCCAATGATTGCGCTACAAAGCCACCTCCACCACAAAGACTTGGCTCCAGCAATGTCGGCATTCACTTTTCTGCGAAGTCTTTGCAGTTCTATCTCTATTGTCATCGGAACTGTCTTGATTCAGCGGACTATCGGAGGAGGCACTTTGACTTCAGTACATGGCGGATCAAACTCGGGATCAGTTACCAACAAGAACGAATATGTAAAGGCATTACGCATAATGTGGGGATTTTACACGGCCATAACAGGCTTAATGATCCTGGCCGGGCTGTTCATCAAGCAAACACCAACACAAAAGAAGGACTCTGAGGCTGCCTCAACTCCACAATTGAAAGTGGCGGATACAGATGCCGAGACCAAAATAACAGAATCAAAGGACTTAGAGATATCAAAAGAAAATAAATAGAGGCTGTTCATGCATCGGATTTAGTCGGGAGTAGATACATAATATTATTCGTCATTGTCTTTTCAGTGTATTCGTTGGAGTTATTTTTTGTTGTAGATCCGCTCAATCATCTGTCCACCATTTTTAGAAAATAACTGTAGCCCCAAATACTAGCATTGCAATGGTGCTGATGGGGGTCACCAAGACGGAGGCGGTGCTTCTGCCCTTAATATCGTAATGTGGAGTATTACTGTATGAGCGCTCTTCCGCCGTTTCGGTGTCTCTCCAGAGAGTACACACATCTTTGGGAGTTTGCAAAACCTGACCTGTGGGGTTGCAAGATAATACTATTCAGTAACTGGTGCAGGGTAAAAAGGTAGAGCCGTCCCATACCTAACTCATCCATGTCGGGTGAATTGGGACATATCACGTCGTAGTAATCCAAGGACACATTATAGATATGCTGAAAGTACAAACATATGCACGAGGTATTGTTAAAATCACACTTTTTTGACTCTTCGACCTTCCGGCGGAGCTGCTTAATCGAGCATTCTGTTAAGTCATACAAGGTTGTGGTGGAAGCAAGGCTAACAATCGCTGCAAGAATGAATAGAGCTACTGCCCTCATACTGAATACTTGATTATTGTTGATACGTGCAAAATATTGGAAGAGCATATGCATGCCACTAGATGTTTGGAAAGCGGATTGAAGAAGGATGGCGGCTGGGGAAGAGCGATCTATACATCGCTTGGACTCACTGGTGGTTTTATCAGCCTTCCCATCTCTACTGCGGCAACGTATGCGACACACGACTTTTTCAGCTCGACCAGGGTAGACATCCCAAATTCCTCAATCCCTACCACAATATGGGCATGACTGAAAATGGTGTTGCATTGTTAGTGGATCCATGTTTATTTAGGCACACATCCCGTTTAGCGTTTGCATTCATCATGACCTTTTCGTATTTCGAATGGGCTGCTTAATTCGGTACAACATGAGGCCTGACTCTATCTGTTGAAGAAAAACTCCACGAATAACACGCCGACAAGAAATAGTATGTTGGCACGAGCAACACCAGAATCACTAGCCACCGGCGTCAGACAAGTAATCGCCGTAGAATTCTCAGTCTTGAGGACAACGGGCCATGTATGTGTCAACGCCTTCGTGACAGCTTCCCTGGCTGGCTCCGTATTCCTAGTTTTGGGCTCGGTGCCGTAAGCAAAGAAATCAAACGAACCGCCTGTTTGGGTCGTGATCTCTAATACTTAATTAGCCCTGTAGTCAAATACCACGCAAAATATGGATTCGATCAAATAGAGATGGATGGATCAAGATGAAGGAGAGATGCAAAATCATACCCAAGACCCAAAATGACTCGTTTTGTTGTAAATCATTTGACATAAAAGGGCTGCATGACTCTGGAAATCCATGAAATTCGCATTTATCGTTGATAAACCCCTTGAACTTTTCTTCGACATCGAATATACATTCAAGGCTCATCATGTCGCAGCCAGAACCACCATCCTCGAATCCATGCAGATCCGTAATGTTCGCTCTCAAGAGGTCGCGGAAAACAAAGGCACATATTGTAGTATCCTCAGGGATTCTGGAAAGCGAAAGCACTGTCAGTTGTGTTACCGCACCATGGCCAGCGTTAAAATTGACAGCCGCAACATTGGTTGCAACTGACATTCGAACATCCGGGTGCGAGTTGTCAGAAGCATCAGGATTCCATAAAGCTTCCCTATATACTTGGCTGGAAATGAAATCTGGCTGGGTACCACCCAAGGTGACAAAATCACCCCTCGCACGGGCAAAAAAACCCAAAAAGATGAAGAGCTGGGCTGGTCTCGGTAGAAACAGCATGGTGAGTAAATCTTGCTTAGCCGGTAGTTGGCAGAAGCAGAGCCTAGATAAAATCACAGACGAACGACACAGGAGCTGATGGGGCCAGAGGCGAAAGGAAATTGCGCAAATGCAAAATTCTTGGTGAGAATCATTTCCAAAGTGATTCTTTGCAAGCAGATCAGATTAAGCCGGGAGGTAGAATTTTCCATTTAACCATATTTGGTATGCATCGCGTTTAAAGCTACCCTTGTTATATATATCCCTGCATTCAGCTAAACTTGACTTGATATCATGGCCGTGTGGGGGAAGTCATGTTGGTTCTGTGGGTGGCATGAGGTTTGGGGGCTCAGTTTATTTTCAGGTTGGGGGAGGCATATACGGTGGCAGGAGAGGCCGCAGAGCTGAGGCTAGAATGATTATATAATACACCAATAAACTTTGATCTCGGCTACTAGATATTGTAACTGAGGCCGTGCTAATCGCTGGCTATCGCAATAGAGCAGCCGCCGCAAATAGCTAACCGCTGCGGCAACAGATGTAGCAGTAATCTCAGTGGCATACGCCCATATATATAACGCTAGGTCAGGTCCCTGACCTGCCCCATCGTGAACCAACAAAAATGCCAAGAGTGCTTTGTCATTAAACAATCCCCTGTCGTGGCAGGGATTGGATGAGTAGTCTTACTACAGAGCGCATATTGCACACCCACAGCCAACATGCAACTTATCCTTCACATTCTACATTCATCAAGTAATGGCGTCATTCTTACCCATAGACTCAACAATAGCAAAGCTAGAACGTCGCTTTGTGGGTGACCCTGAGCCGAAGCGACCCTTCCAAAGTGATTCCGAACACCAGTTATCTCGTCTAGCTCTCCAAAGTCGTAAAATTGCCCGTCCCAACTCATCGACCACCAAAGGAACCACAGTCTATCATAAATTCTACCCGAAGCCACATCCTACCCCCTTCTTCCGGTGGGCTCTGACAGTTGGTCACCACCTTGACCCATCGGTCATATTGACCTGGATCACGCGTCTATAGAGCCTCAGGCATTAAGAGAATTTGGTCTAAAGACTCCTGGTCTATCATGACACAGGCTTTGTACCTAGCATTGTGTATTTTGTAGAATGGTTCTCCGGTGTGAGGCACAATAGAGTCTGGCTCGCCTTTCTGCCAATGCTCCTCTACCCAGTCATCAAATCGCTTACCTACTTCCTCAATGCTTGCCCCATCCAGAGTGACAGAATCTTCAATAATGTCGTTGTAGTAACGACTGACCAGTACACGATTCGGGGTTGGGTCTCTCGACTCCCGGCCTGGCAGCGGCGTAAGCAAAACATCATCATTCGCCCAATGCTCTGCCCATATTCTGAGCCGCTCAATAGCCCTGGTAAATGCCTCATCTGATCTGGGCGTATAGATGGTGCAAAAGATGGTGAAGCCCCCAGCAATTCCTGCGATCGTGTGTTGCATGGTCGAAAGTCAGCTGTTGCAGGCGGTTTCGCACCGCAGCGTTGGCGGTGGCAGGCCAGCTGTATGCCTTTGTAAAGTTCATGCTTCGTTCCTTAGTATTTGTGCTTCTAACTGATAATTTCATATTGCTGCATTAACTACCATATTTCATGTACATGCAAAATTTTATTAAGAAGATGCCGCAGTCGTATTGGAGGCTAGTCGATCAGGTGACTACTCTGCTTATCAGATCAAGAGAGGTTTAATACCAATGAAGTGTCTTCGAATCCTTAAATCAAAGACCAGAAGTCCAGGACTTAGGAGGTATCAGTTCGGAGGGCAGGGTACAAGACCCCACTAGATTGCCACTGGGAAAGCTCAGTACCCGAAACAATCAAACGAGAGCGTGATGACGAGTGCGATGATGTAAAAGCGTACGGTTTAAGTGGGCAGTGGTGCATAATTGACCCTCATTATTTCTTCCAGATCCTCAGGGTCATTCAATAAATGCGCTGCAATATAAACCTCAATAATGCATCAATGGTAGAGTTTGAATTTTGATTAAGTGACGAGCAAGAGAAATAGGACATATGAATATATTGAATGAGCTCGATCGTTGAAAGTAGTAAGAATAAGAAAATCAAGCGTCTTCTGTATTCTCAAAAAGAAAAAACCAATCAGGCATGATTTGTTGCATCTGGTAGTCAGTATTATGTCATATCTTCAGTATCCCACTCAAGACGAAATCACCCAGCTTCCATAGAACCCTACATCAGGAAAATGGGGAAAACGGGATGAAAATATGACAGGGCTCATGAAATCTACCCGAATATTTCCCATTTGTCTGCACTGGATTAAGGGCCTCTGGACTTGGATTCTGGCCTGGATATTACAAAATCCCAAAGTGCATGTGGTCCAACACGAGTCATGTGTGCGGCACATTTAGCTCCCACTCGTTCCTCATCAGCATTCATGTCAGATGATGTCTCATAACGAAGCTTCATTTCGGTCACCTGTGCGTCACCCGGCTCCGACATGTGAGCCTCGGTGCCGGTCGTATGGAGACCCTCATGCGACTCATCTGCAAGCCGGCCAAATCCCCGGCCTGTTACCACAGAAGGAGTACGGAGCTTTATATTAACGTCCCAAAGGGTCGAGTTCATTTATCCGCGACCATTCAAATTCCTAGTCGCAAGCACATAGTGCCTGGTAGCACGCTTCTAATCGCGCCGACTGTTGGTGAAACAGCACTGACCAGGGTACCCCAGTCGAGTCTAGTGAATCCGCGATCAGGAGGATTGGTAGGATTCGGGCGTCAACTCGTCCCCGAAGGTTGATCCATCTAGGAATCCCTTTAATGATAGCAAGAGTTTCTTCTTATAGGCCTCACCAGTCGCAACTTGTGCCTTCATGTTGCGCACACAACGACAATCAGAGTAACCGCAAGCTGGGTGAAAATGAAACCTTCTTTTGCCACATTTCTAGCCGCTTCCGCGGCATCCGTCACTGCCCTATCGGCAGATGGGTGGTCCAAACAGAGCATCTATCAGGTCATGACAGATAGGTTTGCCCGGTCTGATGGCAATAATACGGCAGAATGCAATGCATCACTTGCGCAGTACTGCGGTGGGTCCTTCCAAGGAATTATCGACAAGTTGGACTATATCCAGAATATGGGTTTCACCGCTATTTGGATATCACCCATTGTTTCCAATATCGAAATTCCTAGCAATGAGGGTTGGGGGTAAGTGTACCGTGCATTCTTTTTCAATGAAAATTGCTTACAGCCGTCTCCAGACAAGCATACCACGGCTACTGGGCTCAGAAGATTTGGTCAATCAACGAGCACTTTGGCACGGCAGATGACCTGAAGAAACTATCAAAGGCTGTTCATGATAGGGGAATGGTATTTCAATCAGCCCACTTTATATTATTATATGCAACTAACAAAGGCACGGCAGTACCTGATGGTCGATATCGTTACAAACCACATGGGTTACAATGGCTGCGGCAACTGCGTTGACTACAGCATCTACGATGCTTTCCCAAAGGTTGAAATTTCCAGCTCATTTTCATTCAAGTATTATACTAACTTCTATAGTCATCTTACTTCCACGATTTTTGCCTAATCGATTACAGCAACGAGTGGTCAAGCAATATCCAAACTTGTTGGGAAGGTGACAACACCATTAGTCTACCTGATCTTCGAACTGAGGATGATGACGTCCGGTCCATCTGGTTTGATTGGATTGGCAAAATTGTTTCCAACTATACCATCGATGGTCTACGAATCGACAGTGCCAAGCACATTGAAGGGTCATTCCATGCGCCATTCGAAAAGGCTGCCGGGGTCTATACCCTTGGAGAAGTTCTCAACGGCGACCCGGCATTCACATTCCCGTACCAGAAGAATATGAGTGGCGTGTTGAATTATCCCATGTACTTTTGGTTGAAGCGGGCTTTCGGAAGCACCAGTGGTAATTTTACTGAGCTTGCAAATGGCATTGACCGTGTCAAAAACGAAGCCGTCAACTCAAGCCGGCTGGGAACTTTTATGGAGAACCACGATCAAGATCGTTTCCCCACAGTCACCAGCGACACCTCTCTAAACAAGAACGCCATTGCATTTACTATTCTCCAAGACGGTATCCCAATCATCTTCCAGGGCCAAGAACAATTTTACAAAGGCAATGACCAAACCGGTCGTGCGGCAATCTGGCTCTCCGGCTTCGATACCACAACCCAATGGTACCGCCTCATTGCCAGCCTCAACCAGGTCCGAAATCAAGCCATTTACAAGGGCAGCTCGTACATCACCTACAAGGCCTGGCTGCCTTACACGGACAGCACGAGCATCGTGATGAGAAAAGGATTCGACGGCAACCAAATCATTTCAGTCTTGAGCAAGACAGGCGCATCTGCCGCGGATAAGGCTCTGGCTTTGAGCAAGTCCGTGACTGGGTTCACGGCCAACGAGGACGTTGTCGAGATTTTGACATGCAAGACTCTGACCACTGACAGCAGTGGTAGCTTGAGTGTTACAATCAGTAAAGGAGAACCTCTTGTTCTTTATCCAAAGAGCCAGGTTACTGGCAGCGGTATATGTTCATAGGTTACGCATTTTCATGTACATAGGATATATTTACTCTCTTGCGTTTCATGGAGAACACGCTCTACGGTATCGACCTTGCCGCTAGTAGTGATGTGGGGTGAAATGATGAATATATCAGTGGCTTGGGCCAATTACGCCTTGTGGGAATAGTTACTGCGCAACTTGGCCGCACATGACCCGCATTCGCAATGCTCTAGTATCCAATCCAAGGGTGTATCAAGGTCCGGACCAGAAGGAAGAAAAAATAACATCCTTATTTATTATCTATTCTCTTTATTTAACCTTATTTGTTAAGCGCATTTATGTTGTTTGTCCGTTTATTCCTGCATTCTTAGCCTTAAGCAGCTCTATTCTTTCAGCGCCCTGCTCATCACGATGTTGCATTCTAGACCAACGAACTAATTCCTGAGACGCAACACAACTATCTAGGAAAGTCAGTGTGGCCAAATATCTCTGTGAGGTTAGTGTTTACTTCAAAATCAGCCACTCAATAATCCACAGGAATGATTTCGCCTCAAGATCCAAGCGATGTGGCACAGCTCCAATTGTGGTATTTACGAACGAAACAAATATCTCGATCGGCAAAAAGAAAATAACAAACCATCCTCGTAGTGCAATATTCTTCAGAATCCGAATAACAAAGCTCGCTTTTCCCTCACGAAGCTCGCTTCGTACTCTTTCTTGACGCGGCAATCACGGCAATATGCTGCCACGGCCACGGAGGCATCAATGATGGCCTCTTTCACTGTTAGAGCAAACTCAACTAAGAGTAGTAATATGCTTATCTCCACTCGCGGACAGGGTTACTGATCATCACTACCCGTTCAGCAAAAGACAAGTTCGCCGAGCCGGCTGCCATTTTCGGGCAAACCCTACACCGATAGACATGGTGTCGCTCTCGACGACAAGGTGCCAGTCCCCATGTCCAAGCCTGCCCAATCCGCTTCGCTTTCTCTGGTTCGCACCGTTGCTCATTAGAGTTTGCCCTGGGTCGGTTGCCCAAGTTTCATGTTCGCGTATTCGCTGGAGTCTCTCATTTGTTAGTCTAAAAATGGCACTGCACGCCAAGAGAGATCAGCGAGGGAATAGCTATTCCAGAATGCACCGAACCTCTCGGCTCGGGCTGTCATGTCCGTATGCGAGTTGATCGCAATGATGGAGAGCTTCAACGGAAAACAATCATCGCGATTGAGAAAAAAGAAAACAATTGTGGAGTCCGGGAAGCACTGACAGCCATGACCCCCCGGATCCCTCACCACCCCCATCTGTCATCCTTATCATAGGGCTTCATTTCACTCAAAACACTACCACAACCCTTGCTCCAATCCTCGCCCAAACGCCGCAATTGCGATACGAGCAAAAAGCTCAGGAAGCTCGGGAAATTCATGACCTCATCACCTGTCCCGTCGATCTCAAACTAAATCGGCATCTCGTAAAGAAGAAGAAGAAAATTCCCCAAGTATCCACCTCAACCCCAACAACACGAGCCCACAAAGCTTTCCCCGAGCATGGAAAAATCCGCGGACTCCAGGTACAGACGGCTCCACGTCCCCAATAGAGAAGATCCCCACCGCCATGGAACCCCCGTCCCGTCCCAAAACATGCCATGATAGGCAGGGCAAAGCCAGGAACCCGCTGCTGCAGATGGCTGGAAACACAACTCAGGGCCGGCCATTGGACGCCCGTCTTGCCCGTCGTCATCGCCTCTTATCGGGGCGGATCATCCCATCTCGTGTCGACGAGGATGTGTGGCGATGTGTACAAGTAAAAACATGGCCCCGAGCCGGGGGATCCCAGCCGTTGTTGAATCCCCCGTGTTTGTTCTGCGAGTGTTGTTTCAGCATCAAAAGGCGTTTCGTCTCGTTTCCAATTGTCGGATTGTGACATCTTTCATCCTTGACTACACCTCATCAACCTTTGACGACAATGAAGCAGTCGCTCACTATCCCTCTGTTGCTCGCCGCCGGTGCTGAGGCAGGCGGCCTCGCCGCTCGCGACTCGGACTGCAAGGACGTTCACATTTTCCTCGCAAAGGGCAACAATGAGCCGTATCCCGGCCGCCAGGGCAAGCTGGTGACCGCTATTTGCAACGGGCTGGACAGCTGCGACTACGAAGACATCAAGTTCTACAACCCGCTCGAGTCGGTGTACTGCGATTCGGTGTTCGAGGGCGCCAAGAATGGAAAGGACCAGATTACGGCTTACAACAAAAAGTGCCCGGACTCGAAGCTCGTTGTGAGCGGCTACTCCCAAGGTGCTCACGTTGTGGGCGATATTCTCGGTGGAGGCGGCGGCACCTTCTTTGAGGGCTGTGTCCAGAATAGCAACGATGGATTGGATCCCAAGTCTGCGCCCGCCAACAAGAGTAAGTCTGCGTCGACTATTGCGCGTATCTCACAAATCCATTATGCTAACCAACACAATCTACAGTTGTGGCAGCTATGGTCTTTGGCGACACTCGCCACACCGCTGGCCAGCCATACAACGTCCTCTCTGGCGCGGACAAGAACGGCCTGTTCCCTCGCACAAGCGAGATGCTAAGCAACCTGGCTCAATATACCGATGTTTTTCACGCCTACTGTGTCGATACCGACCCCATCTGCGCTGGTGGCGACGTTGTCGACACGCATCTGAACTACTTTGACGTGTACACCGACCAGGCCGCCGAGTGGGTGCAGAAGCAGGTCAAGGCAGCCGGAGACGACTCAACCACCACCTCCGCTTCCAAGTCGCAGAGCAAGACCGCCACCAAGACCAAGACAACGGAGAATGAAACGGCCACCACCGGATCCGAGGCTGAAACGACCGGGAAGGCATCAGAGACGAAGTCCACGGCCAGCAGCAAGGCCGCTTCGACCCCTGTTTCTACCAAGGAGGCCTCTACAGCCGCAGCTTCCCCTTCCACATCCAGCCAGGGCTCTTCTTCCGGGTCCTCTGCTTCCGCGATCGCCAGCGCCAGCGCCAGTGCTGCCGAGGCAACCACAAGTGGCAACGCCGCTTCTTCGTCGAACGTGAAGCTTGGGGCTGTTCTTCTTGCTGCAGGTGCTGCCCTGGCGCTGTAAGGGTGGTGGATAATTAGAGCGAGGCCACGAATGAAATGATCTAGCAGTTATAGATACCCGTGAGGAGAGTTCTGTTTGTTGACTTATAGATTCTATCTTGCCTGTATAGAGTTGGCTGGCTTGAACGCGGAAGTGAAGTGTTTCCGGCGTCAATATTCATATACGGGTAAATCTCAAAAGTATTTATTTACCACATATATTTAATAAAATAAATCACGTCCTCGAATAAACGATGGGCCCAAGGCATGGAGTGGGAGAGTGAGAATGAGGTAACGTTTGTGAAGAGAATCAACCGATAAATGGTGCAGCTTTGTGCTCGCTCATGATCCAATTCTGAAGACTTCCTGGACTTGGTCATTAAAGAATAAATCTAACATGATACTATTAATATAAATCAACTATATACACCCAAAATACCATCCAGGAATAAGACCCAATGAACAAGAATTTCTTGTAACAAGGTTTGACGTGAGCTACCCTAGAGTGAGACACGACTCGCGAATTGCATCCTTTGACCCCACCATGACCATCACCACCCCACTTCATGTCCCGCACAAGGTGCGCCTTTGACACTGCAATTGTACAAGCAACCCCGCTGTAACCTTGGGAAAGAAGACTCATAACATCGCCGGGATCCTTTGTCTCCTCTGAAATTGTTTATTGTCTAATTGGTTTGGGGGTATCTTGGTATTGTACAGCAAAATCTACATCATACATACGTACACTATGGCTACAGTTCGACATGCTCGTCGGGAGGGTGAGTATTTCAAAACCATGTTCTCTTAACAGCTTCCATGTTCAACCGACACACACTGACTTGGCCAGACGCCCCCGTAATCTTGCAGCTCATCCAGGAGCTTGCCGATTACGAGAAGGAGCCAGATGCCGTCAAGGCTACCATTGAGACCATCGAGAATACCATTGCCTTCGCGCCATCTGAAGCTGCTGCCTCGGAGGACCCTGCTTTCCCCAACACAGAGCCCACTTCGCCGACTCGACCTGCCCGTTGTTTGCTAATGATTTCGCCCGAGGGCACTGCTGTGGGCATGGCACTGTACTTCTATAACTACAGCACCTGGCGGTCTCGAGCTGGTGTCTACCTTGAGGATCTTTTTGTGAGGCAGACGGAGCGAGGAAAGGGATATGGCAAGAAGCTGTTGAGCACATTGGCCAAGCAAGTCATTGCCATGGATGGCGGCCGACTTGATTGGGTGGTGCTCAAGTGGAACGAGCCCAGCATCAAGTTTTATGAGAGCATTGGTGCGTACGCCATGAACGACTGGGTGGGGATGCGTGTCGATGGCGACGGCCTGACCAAGCTGGCCAACTTGACGGATTAGATGAAGACCAGAGACCGGTAGTGGTTGAGGAATCAAGATCGGCTAGAAAACATTGCCTCAAGATTTCTTGGAAGGTGGATCCCGCAGCTTTACACCAGCATCATTAACGCCTTCAAAGATTTCCAATTGTGACTTGCTTGGTGACCTGACACCAGTTTTCCCGGCTCCCCATGAGATCTTGTGCTGTAACGATCGAGGATCCTGTTCCATTGTTGGTGTGATCTGCCAGAGTCTTGTATATGCTCTTCTGTACCATCGAGGGGTGATTTCAGTTTGCGCCATTCGAGTTTGGTACGGACCTGTGTCCTTCTGGCCGTTTCGTCGAGTTTTCTTATTCGACTTTTCGCGCTCGACAAAGTTGATGCTATGATCAACATACTTCTCCCAGTCCCAATCCGGTTTGCTGGAGGATCCTTGTTCAGCCAGGGATTTCGCAGGTTTTCGGCGCTCGGGTATCGTAAACTCTTCATCCGTCTCTTGGGCGCCTGCACTCAACCGTCCAATGACCTCCCACTCGGCCTTGTCAAGAGGGACCATCATCTTCACAGCAGCCTTTCGCCACCACTCGCCACGCTTTTTGGCCACCAGAGGTTCACCAGGAGGTTTTCCCCATATGGTGGCCTTCGGAACATATTGGTTTTCTTGCGTGTTTCGCACTTCGCGGTGAAGCCAGACGAGACGAGTATCCTTTTGTTGCTTTTGCTGGGAAGAAAGCAATTTAAGAAGTTTAGACTTGTCCCAATCCATATGGAAAGAGTTTTTGGGCTTTTTCGCGGTCGGCGGTGCGGATGACGCATTGGGTTGGCCGTCCGATTTGGGGTTGTTCTTTTGGCTTGTATCAAGTAGAGCATCGAGAGCCTCTGAATCGCTCGGTCCGTCCCGAAGAACAAATTTATTCATCATATTTCTCCTCCGAACACCGGACCTGGCAAAGCCCATGCGCATAAAGTTCTGCATGGCTGGTCTGTAACCGTCGTTTGCTGATCGAAGAGTGCTGAGGACTTGGTACGCTTGCGCGCGATGTTTGGATTGGCGCTTGTCATGCTTGCGATTTTGGCGAAATCGGTCACGGATTGTAGAGACAATTGGCGACCTCCATGCGGGAGGGAGGTAGGAGCATTCGCGGAGGAGATGGCGATATATGTGGAGTGGCGGGAGATGGCCAGGAATGGAGGTATTAGGACGAGGCATTGCGAGGTTGGATCGGAGGTGGAGGAGGCTATGACGGGCAAAATGCCTCCCTCGCCCAATGGCCCGAAAAAAAGGAAAAAAGATTGCACAGTGTAAATTGGCAAGAAATAGAGTGGTGTACAAAAGCAAGTTGTAGATGTCAATGAAGCTGTCCCTCATGAATTTTTGGTGTTGAAGCTTGGGTAGGACCTACGGTGGAACTTCGGAAGACATGCATAAAAAGCAACATGGGTGTGGTTGTGCTGTGCTGACTGCATAATTGTTTACTTTTGTCCAATTGAGCAGTGAATGCGACGCTAGATTGGAGGATGCACGTCACCAGGATATCATATATGGCAGAGACGAGGGGAGTACATGAGCACATGGGACGGCATGTGATGGAGCATGTACCTTGGGGGTCGCTTTGGCAGCACAGCAGCAATGCAAATGCATAGGCAGGTGCAGAGTGATACAGCACATGCAGCCGCAATTATGAAGCAGAGGGTGGGAATGCATACGTGTGCATAAACCAGTTTAGAGCGAGTGCAGAGGTTATGTCGTGGATGCATCTGTCGAGGATGAGCCCTTGTCCCCACTCTCGACTCTGCTTTTGCGCCTGGCCTTGACGAAGGCGGCCATGGAGGCCAATCGAGGCCAAAGACAACGGCGGCTGCATTGGCGGTCTCAACAAGGCGCGGATGCCCTGGGGATGAGTGGCCACGGGCGTCTTTTGCGTTGTGAAATGGGCGGCTTGAATAACACTTGTGTTCGCAGCCACAGCTGTAGACCGGGCAGCATCTTTTTCATTGCTGCACTTACGTATGAATGTATGAATGTGTGCATAGTATGCGACGGCGAGGTGAACCCACGCCCACATCCCTGCGAGACCAGGTGAGGCGGGGCGGGGCGGGGTTGCGTCACGCCCCCGAAGCCGAATTTAACGCGCGCTGACACGGTCACGAAATCACGAAACCGACACGTCTCGATTAATTGAACGCACGTCCTGTGCACTTTAGCAGTGCGTGTCGAGGAACGTGGAGGACGCTGCAAGCCATTATGTCGCGATTGCGGATAGTGACATGGGGGAGACTTATACGCATGTACAAGCTGCACACCATCCCGCCGTGGACTCGCCATCCCACGTCCTATCCACAGCCTGTCCACGTCCTATCCACGACCCCTTCGGCCATTGCTCTCTCTGGTGCTGTGCAGCGTGAAAAAGTCCGCTAACGTCCTGCGTCAATTGACTTCGGCTGCTGCGCAAAAGAGTCCGCCTGCCCCGTATTCCCCGTCGCCCAGTGGACGGTAGACGCTAAACCCACTGACTCACAGCGCATCTCCCTTCCAGCGCCCTCCCGCCCTAGCGCACCGCTGTCTGAGCACCTGGGGTACCCGCGGCGCACCTGAGACCCTCTGTATCTCCCAGGTACCTCGTCCCCGACGCCGCATCCCGGACGAAGCTCATTTCGCCTCGACGCCATCCCAACTCTCACTTCCACCACCAGTTTTTGCGCAACCCACACAAATCGCTTCGTCGACATCCTCAATCCCGCTCACGACGCCCTCCACCTGCCGCATGGTACTCTTCGGGATCAGTTTGCGACTCTAATGAGAGCGCCTTGATTTTTCTTTTCCTCTTCCCCCCGGGTTGCCGTCCTTTTGATATCGTCCAACTCTCGCCTCTCCTGAGCCGCCTTCTACTCTCATTGGACGCTGGATGCCCTCGTCATTCTTCTCTTCCCAATCCGACCTTGACTCTGCCCTCGGCAGGACCTTGTGCTTTCCCACATTCAACTGCGACGACGAATAAACCGCATTATCCGCTTTTCCTCGCCTGATACTCGCTCTCTTCCCCAAGATGCCTTCGGCATCGCAAACTTCTCAACAGTCCTTCGCAATGAGCCAACAATCCCAAAACGGCCTCTCTGCCTCCTTTCACCGCGGCTACAATGGCGGAGCTGAGGGGCCACAGATCTACTCGGTAAGTTATTCTCCTGCTTTGCCTGCTGCATGTGCAATATCTCCTTCTCCGGTGCACAAAACGTCTATTGCCCCATCTATAGCCCGTCCCAAGGCGCTAACGGTCCACTTCCAACTCTAGGCATCATATTCGGGTGTCGATGTTTACGAAATGGAGGTCAATAACGTAGCTGTTATGCGCCGTCGCAACGATTCATGGCTCAATGCCACACAAATTCTCAAGGTTGCCGGCGTCGACAAGGGCAAGCGCACGAAGATTCTCGAAAAAGAAATCCAAACTGGCGAGCACGAGAAGGTCCAAGGTGGCTATGGAAAATACCAGGGCACATGGATTCAGTTTGAACGCGGCGTCCAGGTCTGTCGCCAGTATGGAGTTGAAGAGTTGCTCCGGCCGCTCCTGACATACGATATGGGCCAGGATGGAGGAGTTGCTGGCCGTGGAGACTTCAACACCCCTACCAAGGAGCAGGCCATGGCCGCCCAGCGAAAGCGCATGTATAACTCGAGTACCGACGGCAAGCCCAACGGACTGTCCGGCACCTTTTTTAAGAACATTTCCAGCACTGCCTCCCATGCCGTCGCTGCCATTAGCAAAGCCCGTTTTGACTCCCCAGGACCTCGAAGTCGCAACGGTCCGACAAGGGCACCTAGCTTCAGCCGTCAGCCCTCTATGCAGAATGGCCAGAATGGCGATGATTTCCCTGGCAACTCACAGCAGAGCTTTGCTTCTGACTACGGCCAGCAGGTTGACTCGGCCTATTCAACCCAGAACCAGAGCAACGCAGCCCCAATGCCCGAACCTGAACCCCCGAGAAAGCGCCAGCGAGTTACGATGACACCGGCCGATAGCTTCGGTGGTTACGGTCAGAGTATGGACATGTATGCTGCCGCGTTCCCCGGATCGCCTACCGAACCGAACGAATCCTTCATCTACACTCAGAACTCTCTTCAGGATAGGACACCTCCCGAGGATGGAAATGGCCCCTTGCCACCCCTTCCCTACGAAATGTCTCCTGATGTTGAGATGAAGCGCAGCATGCTTATGGGACTATTTATGGACTCCGCCACGACCGACTCCTCGAAACACGACATGCTACAAACCTTTACTCCTCTCGAGCTCGATATGCCCATCGACTTTCAAAGCCATACTGCCCTCCATTGGGCTGCCACTCTCGCCCGCATGCCTCTTCTCCGCGCTCTCATCGCTGCCGGCGCTTCGCCTTACCGTGTGAATGCCTCGGGAGAGACAGCCCTCATGCGCGCCTGTTTAGTAACCAATTCAATGGACCACGGCTCTTTCCCCGACCTCCTCGAAGTTCTCGGTGGCACTGTAGAGGCTCGCGACCAAAAAGGCCGGACAGTTCTTCACCACATCGCCGTAACAAGCGCAGTCAAGGGCCGCAATGCTGCGAGCCGTTATTATCTTGAGAGTCTCCTGGAGTGGGTCGTTCGTCAGGGCAGTGTACCTAACAGTCAAAACACCCAGGTCAACGGCAATGCCCCCAGCGGTTCACAATCGAATGTCCCTAAGATGGGCATTGCTCGGTTCATGACAGAGATAGTCAACGCCCAGGACAGCTCTGGCGACACAGCACTTAATATTGCCGCACGCATCGGTAACCGAAGCATCATTTCGCAGTTGCTCGAAGTTGGTGCCGACCCCAACATTGCGAACCGTGTGGGCTTGAGACCCATGGACTTTGGCATCGGCGGCGAAAGCAACGAGGAAAAGGTCAACGGGGAGGTGACAACAGAAAAGAACGGCGTGGTGGGCTCAAGCAGCCAGCGAACACGGGAAAGCAGCGATGAGATTATTGCTTCCATTACCCATCTCCTGAGTGAAACCGGCTCCGCTTTCCAGCAAGAGATGAAATCAAAGCAGGCCTCCCTTGACACCCTCCACAGCACCCTCCGCACCACATCTTCACAATTGGGCGATGCACGACGCAGTCTCGAACACCTTTCGGCCACTCTCAAGAAGCAACAGCTCGCCCGCCAAAAGGTCGCCAACCTCTCGCACGCTCGCGAGGATGAACAAGTCCGTCTCATGCAGGAGCAGTCACGCACCTCGCAACCAAACCCTTCATCATCGTGGGAGACTGAACTGTCTGCCATGCTTGAAGCCGCTGAGGACTCCACTTCAGGTGGCGGCGAGGGCCTACTCCCCTCGGCTGCAGTGCTCAAGGCTAGAATCCGCGCCCTCGAAAGTCGCCGGGAGATGACGCGCAAAATGGTTGGCGCCCTCAAGGGCCGCAGCCGGGATGTCGAGGTCAAATACCGTCGCATTGTTGCCCTGTGCTCAGGCGTTCTAGAAGCAGAGGTCGATGCGGTCATTGACGGCCTGCTGAAGGCCGTCGAGAGCGAGCCAGAAGAGCTCGAGATTGGCCGTGTAAGACGCTTCCTCGGTGGCGTCGAGGGCACCGTGCACTAGTGATGCGCAACCCCCTTCTAATGCTTCACGCACATCCCTTCCCGTTTGCCTAAACTATTCCACGTCGCCCTACGACCTACTCCCTATATAATGACTCGTTATTTTCACCCAATCCTTGTGGCACGCACCCATGCCCAAGGGAGGGCATCTTGAGTTGACCCTTACTGGTCCCGTTGTGTATGATTTCAGAGGTTTTTGATACCCTCGCGAGCAAGACTCGGCTCGCGTCGGAAAACTGGATAGGCGTTTTTTATTCCTCTTTTATTACTGTGTATGGTTACTGCGTTTTGATTTGGACTTTTTTTTTTTTGCTTTATTCCCAAGGTGGCGCTTCTGCAAAGCCACCGCCCTTGTCGGCGTGGCGGATATGATAAATCGCGTTGAATGAAGAGGGAACGTCTTTTCTCCCCCCCCGGACATGTCGATTTGTGTATTTTCTTTTGGTTGGCCTTTGGCAGTATCCGAGGTATTATATTATACCTGTTGGGGGGATACGACAGTATATAAGATGGTCAATTAGAAAGGAGGAGGCTCGATTGTGTTATAGGAGCGAGTGTCATGAAAAAAGACGCGTCAAGAAATGCAGTATTCTTGTTCACTCTGAACTCTTCTGAATTATTTCGTATTACTCTCCTGACTATGTATGTATGTGCTTGTTTGCTTGCTTGCTCTGCTAGCATGCTCGCAATCTGTGTGCTGTGGTGCTGCTATTGCTTCTGTATGCTCTTGAGACCCAATCTTGGGGCATAGATGTCTAACTTGGACAAACTCGACATGAAAAATCCCGATGCCAACTAATATCGGCGCACCAGGGAGAACTGCCAGCTTCAGCTTACATTAATATCCCAAAACCAAAACTCCGTCAACACCGTGCAATGCTGTGCCGTGTACTCCCCTTCCGCTTGATGCACCAAAATCCCATGTAAACATCCAACCAGATAAAAGCCATGGGATTAAAACCTCCCCCACATTAAGCCAGGCCTTGTCGATAAACACCCTCCCAACGCTGTTCAACACCCCCAATCTTACTTTTGAGCACTCCAATCTCGGAGTCCAGTTCATCGACATTGCGCGAGAGAGCGCTTACCTCCTCGAAGCGCCGTGCCCCCTGTGCCGACTTGACCATCTCATGCACCATGAACCGCTGTTCCTCGAGAACAATCAGCCGCTCGCGCAAGTCCTTTTCTTCTGTCTCAAGCTGGCTGACGACAGTACTGCCTTCGCTTGGTGCTTGCGAAGCCGTTTCGGATTCCGAAGCAAGCTCCGAGTGCCGCAGACTAGAGGCAGAGTGCGTGCTGCTCGAGGCCAGCAGTCGAGATGCGGTTGGTGTCGAGAGAGTTGAAGAGAGAGACGAACGAGATCGAAGGAGATGCGGGAGACTCTTGAGCGGCAGCATATTTGTGTGGAGAAAGCCGCTGGCGTAGGTATAAATGGCCATTTGAAGCCGTGCCTGGGCTGGGTTGTTTGTTTTGAGGTCTCGGATACGTTTTGCGGCGGCGCCGTACTTGGCAAAACTGTCAATTAGTCTCTTTCGGATTTTTGATGCCTCCTGGATCTGTGCATGGGTTGGGGGTGGTTTGTCGAGGTCGACTTCGCCGCTTTCCTGCTTCTCTGGCTGCAGGGCGAGTAGGGCGCGGTGGAAGGATGGAAGCAGTTGTCGAATGCCGCGTTCAAACTGTCTGAGGGTCTCGTATGCGCGCTGGTCCGGGGGCTTGTGCTGAAGCGAAGCAGCGAAGTCTCGAGAGGAAAAGATGGTGTGCTTGCAGTCCCTGCACATTCTGATGTCTATGCTGACCTGACCAGGACCGGCTGCTGAAGGAGGCTTCTCGGTTGTTGGATCTGACGCTTTAAGGGGTTAGCACGGTGCCTGCGTAGTGGACTTGGGTATATTTGAATACTTACTGTTGGCTACGTTTAGACCAACCTCAGAGGAGCACGCGGTTTGCGGATCTGCGCAAACCACTCGTCCGCATATGCGACAGTGATGCCTCCTAAACGTCCAAGATCCAAAATCTTGCTGGCAAAACGGACACTTGGATACGGTTGAGTCCTCCTCCCATGTCACAATGGACTGCTCAATCAGCTTCCTAGGGTTCTTGTGTCCTGATAATGATGTCATGGGTCCCAACAATGATCCATTGGAGGTGGGAAGCTTGTCAGGGGGGTTGGCCAGTAACCTCGTCAGTTTTGTCAGGCGCTTCTCAAGTCTCGATATGTCCAAGTTTTGTCGCTCGACCTTCTTCCTTCTAATCTCTGCAAACATGTCTGTGTGGTCAATCAGAACTCCGTTGTGGTCATTGTATCCGTCTCGTGACTTGTAGCATGTCTCGCATACTCTTGCCCAGTAGCCTCGGACGGGTTCATGGTTCGCGCTCCTGCTCAGCTTCATCTGGTACATTGTGTGTTCTTCACAAAATAGCCTGCCGCACTTCCGGCAATTGATGCTTCCGTTCAAGGGGCCGAGGCTCCTCCCGCAGGCAGGGTCCGTACACACATCATAGTTGGTGGTTCTCTGCCAGTGGTGGCGGGTGATGAGTTCGTCGGGGTCAATTGGGGTTTCGGCGGGAAGCTTGCCAGCGGCGACAGCGGACAGAGAAGCGGGCGTGGTTTCGTTTGATTCGAATACATCGAGGCCCCGTAGTTTCTGGTTAATGAGAGAGAGGGGCTGGAATCGCTTGGCCTTGAGAACCTGCTTGTCGAACCACGTCTTGACCTCGTCTTGTTCACTCTCGGGGAGTTCTTGGTGGTTGTCGTCGATGTGCCTGTTGAGTTGGAGAAGGGTCATCTAGTGCATGGTTAGCGGTGCGAGGGTCCTGCGCGTGTCCGAGTTCAACCACTCACCATCTCCTCGTTACAGATGGGACACACGAGCCCCGCGGAGTTGATGGGACCATGCTTGCCGGGGACGCCGACGGTGATGCTCACGCCGATGTCCTGGCCAAGATCCGTGAGAGAAGCACTTCCAGGGGGCGAAATAGACGAGGAGCCGATGGAAGGGGCGCTCTCAGAGGGCGTGAGAGGGCTTCCAACACGAGGCGAAGCAGTCGAGGCTGGAGGAGCGAGGCCTCGTCCATTACCCAGGATGCGCCCACCACCAAGTTTACGGCCAGACATGGTGGACGAGGGGAGGTGGCTGATGGGTTGCGAGGTGCTTTTTTGCAGGAGAAATTGTCAGTGGCAACTCAAGTGAGAGCGACCAAAGGCTTGGTCGGACTCGGCCTCGAGCTGCAAACCGCACGTTGGTGGTTGTAGGCTTTGGCTGCTGGAGACTGAATGGATGAACAGACAGACGGATCGGGAGGCGCAGGCGCAGTCGCAGGCGGGAGACTTGATGACGGCTGATCCTGGTAGGACCAGGACGGGGATGGCAATTGGGGTGACGCAGCAGGCTAGCGAGGTAAAGAGGTACGGCGAGGGCACGCGCGGGTGTGCCGCAGCCAAGGTTACCCGCTAACAAATCTCGAATGGTCTGCAAACAGCAATCGCTATCACGCCCCGTCGCCGCCCCCGGCCAGTCCCCCAACCCACTAAAAAGCTGCCGCCTCGTGCTGCAGCGGCCCCCGACCGCAGCGTCCCCCCTCCGACGGCCCTCTTATCTTATCGCAGCCGCCCCTACCGTCGGCCCCCCCCTGGCGGCGCCACCCAACTCGCTGCCACTGACAGTGCCGTAACCCTGGGAGCTGGAGCCGGCGCCAAAATCAAAGCAGCCCAAGCATCCGGACCGGCCTTGCCATGCTAATAATAATTAAGCTGGCTCTGGGTCTGGCCGTGGGCGTGTCATTGAATCTCTCCTACAACTACGGCTCGCGCATATCACCGACAAGCATCATGGGCAAATCCTTTCCCGCTGTCCAGCCTGGAGGCAGTCTGATCCTGGCATGGCAGATCAAGGGCAAGAAGGTGCTTGTTGTGGGAGGCGGCGAGGTAAGTCTGGTCATGAGACATCATGATGCTCCCTTTTCCCCAGCACCCGAGGGCAGCGCCCGCGGACTGGGCCTGAAGACTGACTACTGACCATCCTCTGTGCAGGTTGCCGCCGGTAGAATCCTCAACTGCCTCAACGCCGACGCCCGAGTCACCGTCGTCTCCCCCAAGGCCGGCCTCAACGACGAGGTCGCCTTCCGAATCGCCCAGGAACAGGTCACCCACATCGACCGCGTCTTCGAGCCCCAGGACCTCGACGGCGCCGACATGGTCCTCGTAGCCATCGACGACCCTGCCGCTTCCTCCGTCATCTGGAAGCTGTGCAAGGAGAAGCGCATCCCCGCCAACATCGCCGACGTGCCCCCCGAGTGCGACTTCTACTTTGGCAGCATCCACCGCGATGGACCCTTGCAGATCATGGTCAGCACCAACGGCAAGGGTCCCAGACTCGCCGCCGCCATCCGCCAATTCATCGCCAAGCAGCTGCCCAAGAACGCCGGAAACGCCATCGAGACCATCGGCCAGCTGCGTGTCAAGCTGAGAAAGGCCGCCCCCAAGCCCGAGGATGGACCCAAGCGAATGCTCTGGTGAGTCATGAGTCGCGAGCAAAGCAGGAAGTGCCGGAAAACATGACGGAAGCTAACCAGCCCTGCGTGCAGGATGTCCAAGGTCAGCGACACCTACTCTTGGGAGGAGATGTGCGGCCTCACCGAGGAGGACATGGACAACCTTCTTCTGTTCTACCCTCCCAACAAGGTCCCCTCCATGGATATTCTGAAGGCCCTGCGCGGCGGCAACGACGTCAAGAAG
This sequence comes from Calonectria multiphialidica, assembly GCA_020623665.1. Classification (NCBI taxonomy): domain Eukaryota; kingdom Fungi; phylum Ascomycota; class Sordariomycetes; order Hypocreales; family Nectriaceae; genus Calonectria; species Calonectria multiphialidica. Next base: position 556,886 of record JAHVYC010000001.1, read on the forward strand.
CTCGACATCTTTGACGGATCTTTCGGCTTCAGCGTGGGAGCATAAACAGCAGCACCATCACCAACAAAACAATACCGACAAGTGTCGCAACAGGTTCGAAAGGGAAAAATTACAACGTCACCGGCAGACACGTGGCTGGCATTCAGCACCAAACAAGGTTCGAGGGCGTCGCACGGGCATCTGTACAAATGATGAATGATTTGGGATTCGGGAGCATTAGCGCTGGGAAGCGAAAACAAAAAAAATTGCCGTATGCTGTGTTGCCGTTTATTTGAGGAGGGACATATATTCTGATCTGTATCTTTGTATGTGAAAGTCTTAAGGAGAGCGAAAGACTTGTCTATTCGAGGGAAACTGGGCGTATCATTGCAGATTGCAACAATTGTACACTCCTCATTCATGGTTTGAGCCAGAGGTTACAAATTTAGGTTGAAAAGCAAATCACAATCCACTCACACACCGCCATATCATGCGTGCATGGTTTCCGGGCCCGCCTATCTGCGGATGTTACTGTTTCAATGCAGCAGTTCATGTAGTCGGGTGAGGACGCGAGACATTTCGGTCCCATCTTTTTTTCGCAATTATTATTGTTGTCTCAGGTGCAGGGGTTGGAAACATCCGTCTATATCGGTACAGATCTACAGAATTATATGCTGTTCCATGCCATATCGAGGTTGTCTTTTACATCTTTTGCTTCTCAGTGATCTTCATTTACTTGAGCTTGACTCTGTACTCGGCGCCCTTTTCCTTTTCGTCGCCGAACACATCAACGTTCCAGCTCTTGGTGTCTAGGGTATAACAGTTAGCGTCTCCGAATATTCACAGCGCAGACGACGCAGCAGCAGCAGCAGCAAGTTGACTCACAAGCGTGGGGCACGTTGAAGCGGATGGGGTCCTCGCCGATCGAGTCGATGATCTTGATGGACTCGTCATCCAGGGCAACCTCCTGGAAGTTGGCCTGGATGCGGGAAGGCGTCACCGACTTGGGGATGACACTGTGGCCGCCGACCTGGGACCAGGCGAGGATGACCTGGGCGGGGGACACGGGCTTTCCCAGCTTGGCCGACAGGTTCGCGGCGACCTCCTTGACCTTCTCGTGCTCAAGGATCAGAGGGATGCCGAAGACGTTGTTTCCAAAGGCCGAGTAGGCGGTCAAGTGGATGTTCTTGTCCTTCATGTAGTTGACCAGGGCAGGGCTGAGGAGGCGAGGGTGGCGCTCAATCTGATTGGCGGCGGGAACAACGCCAGTCTCGTCGATGATGGTTTGAAGCTGTTCAAGGGTCGTTTAGTTAACCCCGTCCAATGGCGATTTTAGGTATAAACGGAAAAGGCTTACATGCTCAATCAGAAAGTTGGAGACACCAATGGATCGGGTCTTGCTCTTGGGGAGAGCAGTCATGGCTGTATAACCCATGTGAGAATTATATCAATTCGCGCCAGGGAGAACGCATACCCTTCCAAGTATCCACAATGGAAACATTGGTGTTGATGGCAACCTTGTTAGAATCCCTGGGGTCATCGGGGAAAAGGTTGGAGCCAGACTGGAAGGCAACGGGGAAGTGAATGAGGTAGAGCTGGGAGAGCACCAAGTCAGAAGATTATTCAAGTGCAAGGCTGCCCAGGTAACTGGGGCTTCATTTTTTTTCTCACGTCGAGGTAGTCAAGGCCAAGCTCCTGGAGGGTATCGTCAAGGGCGGGCTCAACGTCCTTGGGGTCGGCGCTGTTCAGCCACAGCTTGGAAGTAATGAAGATGTCCTCGCGCTTAAGGCCAGGAATCTCGGCGAGGGCCTGCTTGATGCCCTCACCGCACTCGACCTGGTTGCCATAGACCTTGGCAAAGTCGAGGTGTCGGTAGCCGGCCTTGAGGGCCTCGTAGACACCGGTCTTGACCTCGCCGGGGGCCGACTGCCAGGTGCCGTATCCCAGGGTGGGAATCTCGTAGCCGGAGCTGAGCTTGACTGTGTTTCCAGTAGACATGATTGCGTGCAGAGGGAATAATGGGAGAGGAAGATGCGATGGGGCTCAATGGGGGGCCTGCGAGGGCCGGCGAGACCTGCCATCTTATACAAGCTCAACTCCAACGCCCCATCCAGCTTCGGACCAGGATCAGGCTCATGCAAGATACACTCGTGGGACCCTTCAGTGTCATTCACCACAATCCATGCCATCTGCAGCACCCTTGGTGTCCCACTATTAGCGTCGTCCTGAGTCTACCGCTCATCCCCACCACAGGAGGGGTCGCTGCGAAGGGCCGCCTAGCATCATGGAGTCGGCAGACGTCGACAAGGAGCCGCAGTAGCCCGAAACATCAAAAAGGTAAAAAGAACGTTGCCGAATTGCGCGGCAATGGCTGGTGGCTAGCTTTACGACCGCATTGGGGCGAGACTCCCCGAGCAACCGGTTCGCTTGCGCCGCGTCGTGGCTGCGCCGGACTTTGGGGGGCACCACCTCGCGAGAACCCCTCCCCCACCAGAGGACTAAGGCAAAGGCAAAAGAGACGGGTGCTGTCATCTGCTCCATCCAAGGAGCTAAAAACGGGGCACGGCCGTTTTTTTTTTTTAGCGCTGCAGTGGGCATTTGTCATACCTTTACTGGCTTTGACAGTTGACTTATTGGGAAAGAAAAAGGGCAAGATAGTTTCCGGGATGGGGCTCTGGCGCCATGCCATGTGCCCAGTCGGGACTGTTCCTGGACGAACAATTGGGGCTCTATACAGTATGACTCCCTCTCTGCCGACCCAATGCCATCCTATGCATGAACTAGATGGGCGACAAAAAAAATAACGGACTCATTTTCTCATTCCATACAGCTTTTGTGATTATAACTGCAACACGACACTTGTCCCAGCTCGCCATCATATCGATGAAATTCGCCCGGTCAAAAAAGTGAATGCAATTTGGACATATCAACAGTTAAGTTACCTAAAGCATTAGAAGGACATATAGAAGCATAGTAGCCGCCTGTGGCTTTCTTTTTTTGTCGCCCCTTGCACCGAAATTCCACCTAGGTTTGATCCCCACTCTCCTGGATAGGAATTATCCGGATAGACGCGCCATTTCTCGTGCTCACGAAACTATGTATACAGTCGCCTGATCAATTTGTAATCAGAATATGACTATTCCTTTTATTATCCAAAGGAAACTACCAACATGATCGCCGTTCGACCCCATGTCACCACCAAGAACGGCCCCTGGCAGGATCAGCAAGCTTTCTCCAGCCGCTGTCCCAAAGAGGCAACAAAACAAGGCAGATGCAAGTGACAGCGGCGTATGACGATGAAATGTCACAACTACCCCAGCCAATCAAGTGTAATTCTCCATCTCCAATCCCCAACTCAATGTTTCCCCAAATACCATGTGTCTCGCCGAGGTCATTCTTCGATGAGTAATTCGCTTCTATATGCAAGGGCTGTCTAGCCGATGGACTTTGACTGTGTTAAGGTTTTAAAATCATAGACATTAAGAGATATTTGGAATATGGAGATTGCAAAAGCCAATTGATCTTGTCGGTCCGTGTAGAGTTATTCGTCTGCTCTCCACAGTCTCAATGCCCAATCCCAGTGAGCAGGTTGGTCTCAGATCAGACTAGGGTAACTCCTGCGGACTTCAGAACCAATGCAAGAATATTCACCGCTATTTCACCAAGCACAAACGCTATGGCATATGTTATGACGGAAAGCGGTCCTGCCCCCAGATATCTCTTCATGACATAGTGAAGGAGTCCACCCAAGCTCTGTGGTATTGTAAATGCGGGTAAGATATAAATACCTAGGAACACCTAATTAGCGACAAGCGGAGGCATTGAAAGGTCTAGATGGGAAAAAAATACTCACCAATACCGACGGCGATGCCATTAGGTATAACATTGCTCCACCTTCGATCAGGGGCCGCGATCTTGATGGCAGCACACACCGCAGACAGGACAAAGCCCGACACGGCAAACACAGAGGATCCCACAGGCAGCCCACGTCCGTATATAAGATCAACTGTCGCAACCCAAAGCTGTGCGTTTGGAACGCGAAATTGGTTGTTTGGAAGGTCTGACTGCGAGGTGAATAATTTATAAACACAGCTGCTGATAATGGCCCCAAGTATTGATCCAATTATCTGGCCGTAGAATATTCCCATAGGAGAGGCACCGACTAAGTCGGCTGTCTTCAGGTGTTCCATCACGTCGCTGGATTGATAAGCCCCGCCTTCCGTAATACCACCTACCAATAAAGACATAAAGACAGCATCGGGACTGGAGTGGGGTATGATCAGCGCAAATACAAACTGAGAGACCTTGCCTATTCATATTGTCAGCTAGTTTCCTCAGTTTAAAAGTTGAGGGCAACAAACCCAAGCTTGATGCAAGCGAGTTGTCCGTCTCTCCCATAGAGCGGATACTCGCCATACCCAGAGGGACGATGAGAATTATTGAAAGGACGAGTTTCCAGAAGCCTAGAAGGTTATCGAATAGATACCAGGTAATGAAGAAACAAACGGTGGTCACCCCGACTATCCAGGCGACAAGTACTCTACCAGGAATTGTAGCAGACTCAGGATCAATGTCTGCGCCATCCGAAGAACCCGATGTCTCTTGGGCGAGCAAAGGACAATTCTCTAGAGATTCAGAGCCATTCACCCGCGAGTCAACGACTATATTAGGACGGAGTCTGGCAGTACCGGCAGATCCGGGTTGGGGTTGGTGGGTAACGCTGGGGACATGACGTGGCCACGACCGTTTTGAGATTCCCGTTGTCAACATGTTCCAGGCAATCCAGCAGATACCAACAAATGAATCACCAAGAACCACACCAAGAGCAGTCCACACAGTCCAGCCTTGGGCGCCTGTGTTCCAGTCATCTACAGGCCCAGGCGCCCAACCTTTTGATTTAGCCAACGGCGAAAGGAAGCCCCACCCGACTATGGCGCCCAGGAACATGTGTGCTGTAGTTATGGGATCCATGATCATCCCATAGCCCACGAAGGCGAGTGAGAGGTCAACAGACCATGCCCAGTCTCGAGCCACAGAAGAGCCAAATATGGGAAATTTCTTAATATGTGGGATAAACGAGGTGATTGAAGCCTTAGGGTCTGATTCAGTAGCGATTCAGTCCCCAAGTTACTGAGGTCCATGCTTACGAGAGTTGCGGATACCCCAAAGGATATTAAAGGTCCCCCGTGGTTGATTTGTGGTGTCTGCACTCGGAAACTATTGTTAAGAACAGGTAGGTTCACATCTTGACCATCGAAACTAGCATCAGGTGATGGTGGCCCAAGAGAGTCCGCGGGCTCCAAAGGGTCTTCATTCTGGTTATGGTCACGTATTTGCTGTTGCTTTATTCTCTCCACGATGTCTGATCTTCCATGCAGCATAGATATGGCAATTGCCACTTTCGGAGGAAAAAAAAAAGAATTTAGAGTCAGCATGTTAAAACACGAATAGGATCGATGGGGGTGATTGAGGGGTAGCGTTTTACGTACTCGCAGTTCCAGTGGGGAACCTCAGCCCCGATTTACGAACAAAGTGTTCCCTAAACGGCGTGGCAAAGACAATTCCAAATAAACAGACACCAACAGACCATAGTATCAGCCTCCAGAGAGTGAACCTCAGCCTGTAATTTTCGTTTGGGCCGACGAGGTATTCCAAGGCGGGAATGATGCCGCACAAACCAGCAGTCATCGGAATGCCTCCCATGGAGGCGGCAACTGTCATGGCCAGAACATTTTCGTTGGGGCTATAGCCCGTATTCATGTACCTTGCAAAAGGCCTGACAACTGCATAGCCCAGGATGGCGGAGGGGAGCGGCATTGAGTTCGTCTCGCCAGCTTGGAGGCCATAGTATATGCTCGCAAAGCATACGACGGTTCCTATCACAGAGCCAGCAGCGATGCCTCGAAGTGTAAATGTTGTGTCGAGCAAACGAGCAGAGCCTGACCGGCTAGTGGCCATGTTTTCCGTGTCGTCAGAGGTGCTCATGTAGCCGTCACGACCGCCAGGCGGGATGCCGTTCACGGCAGTGCCTGTTTGCAACGCTGCGCAATTAGTATCCATTGTACCCAATATCTCTGTCACCATGTCGTAGCTCTGTCCATGATGCATATTGGGCAGGTAGTACTACGTTGAGATGCAGGATCCTTAGGGCTTGTTGTGTGTGGGAATGAACTCTGATAACAGCATAGTTGGCGAATGACAATCTAATGTAGCCATGGCGTGCCACTCTATTATACTCACCACTTTTATTAAGCTCACTTCCACTGAAACTCTTTTTTCCCTGTGAAAGTAAAGATTTTAATATGTATTTATTTCTGCTGCTGTTATTCCTCTGGAAGAGAGAAGCAAGCAATCGAGTTTTCCGACCAGCCCTGGTCCCTGTCATTAACGCTTTGGGACACGCACTGGTGTTATTAGAATCCCAGTTGGGGCTTCTACACAATCAAGCCTGCTACGTACCCCACCCCCAAATAGTCTTCCCAGCAGGATCATGTCCCCCATCTCATAACCAATTCCTGCCACAAAACATCAATATCCAACAGTTTCATGTCAAATTTCGTCTTCATGCTATTAAAATCCTTTTCGAATTGATAAGTGCTGCGACATCAGCTCATTTCCATATTCTGTTCTCGCCAACGATTCGGCGGTTTCCTCATCAGTCATGTCTTGGCTGTCAAATATGGGGCTTCAAATCCATGAGACCTGACCCAAAGCGGAACCATAACGCGCCTCTGATACGAGTCTAGTTCTAGAATTAGAACCGGTACAATTTTACTCCAATCAACCTCAAACATAATCTGACGTAAGACCGGACCGTTATACCGTATATCCCATCGGATATAGTTGCAAGAATTATATAAACACAGACGCCTCGTTAGTTATTCAATTCAATGCCATCCAGATACTTTATCAACCACTCGCTTGACAGCCATACTTACCCATCATGGTTCGATTCATCCAGGACCCACGAGAAAAACCCGAGGCCAAAGAAGTTCCACTACTAGTCATTGGAGCCGGCCTACCACGCGCCGCTACTTCGTCATTGCAGGCGGCCTTTGAACAGCTGGGTTTCGCACCATGTCTGCACATGGCAGAAGTTATACCGCACCCAGCCCGGGAACAGCTCCTGTTAGATGCAGCACGAGAAACCGACAGGGAACGACGTCAGAAAATGGTCCGTGAGCTATTCAAAGGGTATTCGTCCGGTTGTGATCTTCTCGTGCTTTTCTTCCTCCCAGACTTGATGGACATGTATCCAGATCTCAAGGTGGTGCTGAATGGGCGCCCGGACCCAGATGCTTGGGCAGCCAGCGCCAAGGAAAGCTTCGGTTTCTTCTTCTCCCCGTGGTTCAAATGGACAGGGCTGCTCTGGAAAACCGACAGGCTCTGGTATGCCCTCAACGTGGAAACTGTCAAGTGGTGCACGAAGCATTTTGGGGTCAGCGATATTTTGACCCCCCACGGCTATGAGGTATTCTACGATTATGTGAGGGAGGAAGCCAAGAAACGCCAAAAGCCGATTCTAGAGTGGAAGGCTGAAGAGGGATGGGGACCGCTGTGCAAATTCCTTGGAAAGGAGGAACCCAAAACACCGTTCCCCAAACTAAACGAGAGGAAGACTTTTGCAATTGTCAGGGCTATCCTTATCACGCGAGGTCTCCTGTCCTGGGCCGCTCTGTTCGGTTCAGGCTGGGCTATTTGGAAACAAGGCCCAAAGTTCTTACAGATGATTGCAACTCCTGGTGTATGATGATCGAAGTTATGATGGCATTTCCTTGCACTATGTATGCACTGTTACAAATACTCCAATATGAATTCTTTTTTTACGCTTCGCAGGAAATGTCATTAAACAAAGTCAGTAGAATTTGGCGAAGTGAAATCACAATTGATGATTGGGTGGCTATATTTCACCTTTGCTAGATGAAATAAAAATAATACTCAAATGTCAGCTCAAGGACACCCCCATTTTGCCACACTCCACACACAATCTGAGACAGGGTCACTAATTCAGACCAATCACCCATCACCTCTTCTGCTGATACCATTGCCGAATGAAATCCCACGTCATTCCTCGTTCCCCGAGCCTAAACCCCCAATCCTTGGCCTTGCCTCGAGGGGCACCCTTCCTTTCTCCTTCATGATTCTTGGCCAATTGTATATTGCGTCCCTTTTCCAGAGATTCATCTGGCCAGCGACAATCATCCGTCCATGTAAACACGCCATGGCTTCCGCCCCGTCCCTCGTCCCGGTATCCCAAACTATTCATGGCCTTTACCAAGTCCGACCAAGTTACCTTGACCGCCTGGACCCCGTAGATGCTCTGGAGCGTCGTCCAGGTATTCTTGTGGAGTAATGCCCTGGGCTTTCCGTCTGGTGCAAGAGCTATTTGGGGAGGTACACGAGGTCGCGGTGCAGGAGGAAGAGGTTGCTGCAGAGGAATAGGCCGAGGAGGTGGAGGCATAAGCTCCCGATCCCGATCCCGAGACACAACCGGTCGAGGGGGTGGACCCATGGGCACTTGCGCCATAGGAACTGGCACAGGATGCTGAACTTGTACATTGAGACGCTCTTGCATCTGTCCAGCCAGTTCCCCTCCGATATCTACTTCCATCTCATCCTCCGATGCCAATTCCAGTTCGCGCCGGACCTTAGTACGTGCATTCCACTTTGCCTTGCGGCGCTTTTGGGCCACTCGGCGCCAGCGCTCCAGTTCCCTCTGCTGTCGTTGCTCCATCATCTTGAGACGCCTGTCCTGGTCAGACACCACCTGAGCAAAACTTTTATCCTCATCCGCTAGCCTCTTCCTGCGCGTCTCTATTCGCTTCTTGTTCTCCTTCTTGATCCTCTTGGCCTCCCCTCGCCATCTATCCGAGGGCTTGCGACGGGCAATCTTGTCTCGGACGTCTAGATCCACGGGGTTTTCCTTTGGGTGGAACGGGTACTGGTCTCTGGATACATTCATGATGAGTTCTAGGGTCTTCAGAGTTAGTGGCTCGGTTTTAAAAGTATTTGTGTCGTTCCGGGCGACGATATAGTTTTTCAACAAGGACGCTCCCAGACGTTTCAAGTCACCCCTTGCCTCCCCAAAGGTAACTATGCTGGGGCTGAATCCTTGGGTTTCATCAAGAAAACGAAATATGCGTCCAATACGCTTTTCCGGGACTCCTTTAACCTCGTATGCGAAATCATCAAAAGCGACTAGGTCCACGGATGAGGAGAGACAATATGACGAAGTCCTCTTTAGGAGTTCATCTTCAGGAAGGTTGAGTACATCGTGGGTTGCACTAGGCCAACAGTCTTCGAGGTGTTGAGAAATCTCGGCCAGAATATCCAAGCGGTCAATAGTATCGGCCACCAATGGCGTAAAAACGCTGGACGATTCCTCGTCATCGCAGTCGTCCAAATACCGTCTCAGTCTCTCAGTCACTTTGCGCACTCCTACATAGAGGCATCCATTTCTGTTGGCGATGAAGTTGTTCATGAGTTCTCCAACTATGCGCGGTAAGTCGTCATGGTCTATATGCAGAGTTGTCCTGGTGGGTTTGGCACGGTATTCAGGACCGGTGTACAGACCCTTGGGGAACGGACACTTGTCCGGGTCATTAGGGCTGACAACGCGGTAATCAGTGGGCTGAGTGATCCGGGAGTAGTGGTCGCGAATGGGTTCGGATGATGCATGCAAGAGTCCAGACTGGAACTCCTTCAAGAAAAGAACCGCGCAGTATCGAATTACTGTAACCAATTCTTCTTGCAGTCTTCTATACACCTTATCATTGCTGGTGATATCAATGTAAGCTTGGCGAAATTCAGGGTACCAGGTAATGACCCCAGTCCCTTGATGCATTTGGTACCATTCGGGGTTCTCTTCGTTGAGCCTCGCCATCACGGAGTTCTCTATTTCTGCGACCTTGGCTAGATAAACTTCCAGCTTTTCATGTATAAGGTTCCAAATAAAATGTCCAAATATAGCTCTCCTCAGGACACGCCTCAAGCAGTCATAGTAGAGCTCATGGCGAGTTTTAACGGCCTCATATTTGTCAATATGCCTTGCCCGGTTTTCGTTGTAATCGACTGTGAGATTGGACCAATGGTGTTCCTTTTGTTCGATCATAACCTCGGCAAAGTAGTCGGGGTCGTTGAAAAGGTGCAACAAGTGGGTCGTCGCCGCTTCGTTGTTGGACTTGACCGCCATAACATAGCGACGCAGATCAGCCACACTATGTTTGTGTTCATACTGGCGCATGCTGGCAAGGCCTTTCCACCCCTCATTTGTGAAATCTCCACCTCGCTCGGACATTATATCACCCAATCCCCTGACCATTTGACTCTTGACCTCCACAAGTTCGGAAACAGTCACCCCGTGTTCACCGACATGTTCAGGTAGGTCCTCAGAGACCATGCCCAAAACATTTTTGTACAAATGATACAAGAACAAGGAACTGATGGTGCTAGACTGCATCACAAGCCACGCCTCCATAGTACCCCATATATTTCCAGTCTGAACTTCAAACAGGTAATCGGGGCTGTTGCTCTCATCTTGTTTCCATGATTTTATCCGGTACTGTACCCCACCAGTTTCTGGATCCTCAGTCGAAAGGAATGAGATGGGTTTATGCGGGGTATAGACCCCAACCAAAATCTTGGCGCACATTCCCAGGTAAATGAGGTCGTTGTCCGATGATAGGCTCAAATACGGCTCAGATGCCCCTCTGCTCAAGATGAACTTGTAGAGATATGATAGGTTCGACAAATCCTCCAGATTTATGTGGGGCACCAGGTAGCTCGCTCTAACCCGCTCCAGATGTTTTCTTACATCAATGTTATAAGCGATATTGCCCTGGGTCATCCGGGGGGGTGTTTTCAGCTGCTCCCAGGCGGCTTCGTCTCCTTCTTGCACTTTAAGAAAAGCTTCAGAATTGTCTTTATAGTTGACGCCGTTTCGGAAGATGGGCGTGTGGCCGTGTTGTGTTTCGTCAACAACATCATCCACAAAGTCAAGAAGGAAATTGTCGAGATCACAGCCATGTGCGATAGATATTTCTCCATCCGGGTCCAGCCTGAACCCGGGCAAGACACCATCAGGCTCAATTGCATGGCCCTTGTTGAAGTCATCTCTGGCTTGTCTCCAGACAATCTTCATCAAGCTTGCAAGATCAATCTCAGGGAACTCTCCCTCGTCGATTTGTTGGAGTACACGGGCGATCCTGGGTCCCTTTTCGGAAAGAATCTTCATTTGGTCGACCCATCTCCCAATGAAAGCCTGGGATTGCCTCTCCATGTGGTTATAAAAGTCCTTGTGACACATGCCAGGGTCAAGTGGCGGCCATGTACAAGTGTACCCATACCCCAATATGGAAAGCAAGGAACGAGCCCATCTCAATTTCTTGGTGGGGTTCATTTCAGCTTCTCTAAGCTCGGATTCTAATTCTTCGTGTCTCGAATGCAAGCCGAAATTTCTGAATGTTGGGTCTGTAAGTCCCCTCGCCTTCCCCAGCCTCCATGGATCCGTGAGGTCCTCCCATCGTGCCGTATCAAAGATTTCTGTATCCATTCGTAAAAGTCCAGTGTGTATGTTGTGTTAAATCAATTAAGAGGAAATATTACAGAGGTATTGGTCAATATATACAGTGCTGCAAACAAAGCATAAGCAAGTTTTCTTTGTTACATCGTGGTTGGTCCATGTTCGAAATATGAACACGCAGGACCCAACAACAAAGAATAAATAGCACCACAGAACACAAGGATTATTTGAATGAGTGCTAAGTTCATGGGAAAATATAGTACCTTGAACTTGGGACAGGACTTTGAACACTTTCAAAGGATGTATAAGAGGAACCCTGAACTACTCGATCACTCTGTAGGGTAGCCTATAGCCAAGCCCATTTGAATGGCCCATATTCGCCATAGTGGTGATAGACAACATATATTCATTATAGACAGGGAATTAGCTCCTATTATCAGAGCGGCATATCTTGAATTAATTTGAAGACTCAGTCTGTTTGCCTGGGCAGGTAGAGGAGATGAGGGGAGGTACAAGCCAACATGTCGCTTAGTCATCAGACCACATCCATCCCACCTTGAATTCTGAAACAGCCCCACGTTGGTCCCAAGCTCACGCCTCTCTCAAGCTGTTTGCGACGCTTCAATCTTCCGTGTCGAGCTACCTGGCTTCTGGACTCTTTCTCGTTGCCAGGTCTCGCACTTCCATCTAGGGCGATTTTTGAAGTCGAAGTAAACCACAGCTATTTATTCAGCACGCAGACTGCAGCGCGCCAAGGCAGTGCAACTAACGCGACGCCACAACGAAAGATCGCCGACGACATATCGCCTTAATCATGGCGCGACTGAGCGGAGTTGGGTCTGTCGAGTCTGATCCTGCCTCTCCCGAAGATATCCAAGACTCGCCCCCCTTCTTCAACACTACATTCTCGACCCATCGTGTGTCGCCCCTCCACATCGGCCCCGACGGCCTCACCGATGCGCGCCTCGAATCCATATCGCTTCGCCTGCGAGACACCCTGGTTGGAGATGTTGTGCGTGGCGTCCAGGTTGGAATCCAAGCTACAGAGACGCCAGTAGGCCAGGTAGGCCCTCTCAAGGCGGTTAATGTGCAATGGTTTCAGCCCAGCACAATCCTGGGCGATGCCGACTTTGAAGGAGGAAGCTCAGCCAGAGATCGGCGAGGTCTTTGGATTGAGATTCGCCATGAGAACGCCGCGTATGCAGGGCTTCTACTCCCCGGCCTTGAGACTTCACAAAGCGTTGCGACACAGCAGAACGGGTCACAGGCTAGCTTCCTGCACCTGCCGCTGCTTTTATTGCGAATGCCTCTCCCGCTCAAGAATATCATTGCGGACTGGCTCGCTTCCACTTTTGATTGTCGAGTAAGTCGACTTACAATGGGGACCAAAACAATCCTAGGAGTCTGGGAGACATGGATCGAGACTGTTGGGCTGCGGGACAATGGCCCGGAACTTACGCTCACACTTGGTTTCAACGCGCCTCTATCTGTGGCCGACTCCGCAAATGACGGCACCGACGAGGATGCACAGCAGGTAACTGCGCCGGGCCTAAAATCTGTCGATATTACAATATCTCCTCAGGATCTCCGACGCTTCGCACGGTTGGGTAACGACCTCCCGCCCCGGAAGTCCAAGACTTCCGACCCGTGGGAAAACGATTCCGCCGAGCGGCGGCGGCTTGCAGGCGGTAACCCCGACGATGGCTGGGCCTGGAGGGCTAGCAAAGATGCCAAGGCGCATCCTTTCACCGAGGCCTTGGGCAGATACCTGGACCACCATCTGGCATTGAACTTGTTTCACCCAAGCGTTCGTATCACTCAGATATCCTGCAGCGGATTTGTTCTGGGGCAAAGCCGTCTGAAAATCGTCAAAGTGGGAGATTTGAGTGATGACCTTTCCCGAGCGGCGTGGGCCTTTGTGGAACAGCTGGGGAGCAGGATTCGGGGCGACCAGGTTCCACAGCCATTCTCTGCAAAGTTCGGATGAAAGATGACAGTAGGATGTGTTTCACAGCATTCGAAGAGCGCGAGGACGCTGCCAGCCACGCCGAATAGTTGCGCCAACTTGAGGACGCCCATTTGATTTCAGTCCTGATGTGAAATCTAACAGTTTGGGCATCTTGAATGGCGCTTTTACTGGCGCCCCATATTTTCTTTGATGCTGTGGGCGTTTCATATTGGTACGTACCCAAAGCAAAGCCTCACTTTCGGCCGGACTTGTCATGAAAGCCAGTGGCAGGCGACACAGACCAATGGGCAGCCTGTGCCATGCTGGCCGAGTGACCATGGAGAGGGACGACCACTTGCGGCTGCTGTATGAGACAAATGCGGCCACGGCGTGGCCGTCTGCAACCACCTTTATTTCTTCGACCGACAGACAGGACAGGATGCAGCCAGCTGAGCCAGAACAATTGGTCGCTTAGTTTCAGTTTCCAAATTAGCGTAAGCAGTCGAGAAAGAATCAAGATCCTCAGATCGGGCCAATTGCGCTTTCTGGCAAGGCTGCCAGGGTCATCACCGCCCACATGCCACCAAGTGGGCTTTGAGATGACGGTCGCCGACACATGGGTGGTACTGTACCCCACCCCTGTAGCTTTGAGCTGAGGCTGGGCCTACCTATTGCAAAAGGGGTGTGGTTTGCTGAGTTGCAAAGAGGGCTGAGCTAGTAGCAGGTCCAGCAGTTGATTTTGGCGTAGCAGAATACGAATTACGATGGTAATATGCTTCTAAATGGACACTTATCATCCTTACGAAGCGCCGGAGACCTTTGCCACATGACATTGTTCAGATCTGACCCTTGACCATCCCGTCTTGCCGATCTGGTTTCCTTCTTTTTAAGTTTTTGTCTTTGGTTCCGTTGGCGGATCAGCTCCCTGGTCCGTTCCGCCAAGGGCTGGATGCATATGCATATTTGTCGTGACATGGCCCCCGGCAGGCTAGCCATGACGGCTACATTTACACTACAGAGAGGGTATAGATACGGACTACACATATGCGCACTCGGCTTCTCTTGAACTGTTTTGCGTTCGCCCAACGCGTCGGTTCCATCTGCAACCGGGTGTTCAGACGCCGCAGTCATTGAACCGGGGTCTTTGAAGACGCACCGGCCATACGGCGGACCCGGGACAAAGGTAGAGGCTGCGTTTGCTCGCCCGTGGCTATCTCTGAGGCTACATGGAGGGTGGGATTCAACACAGCTAGGGGCAGATTCCTACGTTGGGGGCGGTCAGCTATACCAATTACGAGAAATCCTTTGCTCTGTTTCCCGCTCTAGGTGTGCTTCGCCCTGTCCATGGCCGTATCTGGTTCGTCTGAGCCGCCTAGCGCGTCCTGAAAGGCATGAGACAAAGCGCGGCTCCACCATCCAGATGGCAGGCAGGCCCCAATTTGTGAGGCGTTGCTGTCACCTCGTGACGCCGCCGACGTGAAGGATTTTGTTGTGGAAGACGGACTCCACCATAAAAATAAGCAGCGCAGTGTGGGGCCAATGGCCAACCGGGCCCGACGTCGTGTTCTGGGGATCTAAGGTTCTTGGCGTCAGCCCAGCTGCGGGACCTGATTATGCCAAGATCTCGAAGGGCTGGCAATGGGAGCCTCGACGTGAGCCAATTTCATATCCTGGAGGCGGCCGCTGCTGGACGATTGCCGGGGATTGCTTCCACCTCATCTCGCCTTCGAGGCCAGCAAGCTGCGGCCCACCCGCCGGGAGCCGATGAGGGTGGGAACAGATGCGCAGGCCAAGAGATGGCACACGTAACTGGAAGCTGGCTGAGCAAATGATTGCTGCAGCTGCACGGTTGCTGCATCTTTTGGCGCTGCTAGCTACTGCTGGTTGCGTCCTGCAGGTGAGACACAGCCTGGTTGAACATTGGCGAAACTTGGAACAAGTTGTCACTCCCGCAACCATCTCCTTTTTTTCGCCTCTTGGGATGAGACTTTGGGACGGATGGCCCAGCCCAGTCAACGCTGCAATCTCTTGTCCAGCTTCCTGTGCCAACGACTTGGCGGCCTGTGTTGCTGCCCTATGCCATGTCGGAAAAATTGTTGTTGGCCGTTCATCCACCATCCCTTCCGCAGCCCAAGCGTTATCTCCACATACCCCATTTATCCCAGCACCACGTTCTGGGACCGCGGCGTGGGCCCCAGGTGACTGCTTGCATTGGGGGCTGTGACGGGTACCGTGCAGGCTTCTTCCCAAGACATTGGCGTTCAGCCAAGCCAGGCCAAGCCAGGTTGTCGAACCCGTTGCACATCACGACCAGCCTCCGGCTCCTACCTGAGGGCACCCATGCAATCTAGTCCTTGGATGTCCACGCGAACGCCGTTCATTGGCAATGTTTGGCTGCAGAACGGGGCTTGGAAGGACGCCTTTGCAGCCATCAGACAGGGGGGTCTTACCGACTGTAATTGAAAGAGCCGCAATGCCCATTTCCTGCCATGCGAGACCTGTTCCTCTGATTCCTTTTCCTCTTCCTCTCCGCTCCTGCTGATAACTGGTCACCCGGAACTTGCACTCGTTTGTCATTCCTCGTAGTGCCAACTGCTTTCGCGACCACACAAACTCGTCCATCATGTCGAACTCGACCGGGTCCACGGCCTACAAGTACTTTGACTTTAACTGTCCAAAGGGAGGAGACTTTTATATTTGCGAGAATGAGGCCACCCAGTTTATGGGATGCTGCACGAGCGATCCCTGCGCCGACGGTGGCAGCTGTCCACAAGCGAACCTTCGAACATCGTCGTTTGACGGCGACAGGTACAAGGACCTCCCCACACAGGACTGTGATAACAGCAACTCAACCAACATTTGGTATACTTGCGCCTTCAACGACCCCCCATTCCTAGGATGCTGTCTCGAAAATGCTTGCGGACTTGGGCAATGCCCTCAGGACAGCTTGGTCCCGGCCAAGTTGTCTGATACTTCAAGCAACGCTCGAAAAGTTCTCAACCCTCCCGGAGCCAGCGCGTCATCCAGCTCAGATAGCTCCAGCAGCAGCGGTGGATTGTCGACGGGAGCGATTGCCGGCATCGGTGCGGGTGCGGGTGTAGCTGGCTTGGTTATTCTGGGACTTTTGATCTGGTTTTGCTGGCTTCTGCCACGCAAGAAGAAGAGGCAGGAGGAAGCTGCCCGGATTGCCCAACAGACACAGCCACATATGACACAGCCCGGCTCACCCGGAACGTTTGTTCCCTCGGACACTCCCGCGAGCCACTATCAAGGTATGTCAGATTGGAACATGGTATGCTGCACCGATGGTGACGTTTTGCTGACAATTGCCAACAGGATCCTTCTCGTCTTCTCCCGTGACGGCGCATTACCCGAGCGGAGCGACAGACATGTACGGAAACAAGCTGTCACCCTACCCACCCAGCTATGATCGACCAACTTCGATGAGCACCTTCTCCGATGTCAGCGCCGCTCCAAACCGGGGATACCACAACAACGGATACTCACCTGTGCCCATGGTTCCGGTGCAAGAGATGGACGGCACCAGCACTCCGCACGAGATGAGTACCGGCCAGGAGCATTATATTCCTCGACCTGAGGACCATGACCAGCAAGGTCACCACAACCGGACGCAAAGCCCGCCCAACCACCTGGGCATCTCGTCATGATAGACGGAGACGATAGACGGCGGAAAAAGCTGGGTGCGTTATAGACACCAGCGTGTACAGCATGGTGTGTACTGAGTTAAGGAAAGCAAGAGCGGGATGAACGGTTCGATATGGGATCTCGACGGCGATGGGAGTTGGGAAAGTAATGCGTTCGATTCGATATACCAAATATGCTTAAAAAAGCTTAATCTAAGTGTTTAAATTTGCCCCTTGCGGCTCTTCTCGACAAGCTTTATTTCTCCCCCCTTCCCTCCCCCCGTCAATAAGTGATTAACCGGCAATAGAGAAAGCGTTCGACACGAGAACTCCGGAGCCGGGCACCTCCAGACAAAGTTGCCATGGAGTCACACAGCCACGCCATGGTCCAGTTTCCCGTTCTAGGTAATTAGGCGTTCGGGAGAGCTTAAAATCAGCAGCGTTCGCGCAAACCCCGGCGGGCCAATCTCGTAGACGTGAGTACGGCGGCCGGCCACGACCAATAACACGACTGCCCGCTCACAAAAGGTGTAAAACACGGCCCATGTTTCATTGCCGCCGGACCGTGTCTCAGAATTTTTAAAGTTGCAAACGTGGGGAGAGTGGGCAATCTGCCAAACGGAGGTGATACCGGGGGCGGTCACCGCTCTTCGGTTGGCAGCACAGCCTCAATCGCCCATTCCCAATCCTGTCGCCTACTTTTTTTTTTTCACTCAATTTTTTTCCCTCCCCCCCCTCTTTCCCTGCCCCCTTTGCGCGTATAATTTATAAGCTTAATTTTGCTAGTGCCACGGTTAGCTGGACGACAATGACGGTCCTGGGAAAGCTATCGCGTGTCCCCTCTCTCGGCGGTGGGGTGGCGAGACAAACAGAGTGCGGGAAAACGGGGCGAGAGAAATTTGGTGGCTGAGGCTGTGTTGGATGGGGAGGGGGAGAGGGGGCTTCGAGAGGAGAACAAGCCAATGGACTGGCATCTTGGAAGATTGCAGAACAGGAAGGGTGACGTCAAGCGGTCGATTGCCATTTGGTCAGTCTTCCGGTCCATGATGGAGGAGGAGGACTTGGGGGGGCAAAATTGGCGCAACGTCAAATGGCAGAGCGAGAGGGAGACATACACACACGCCCTGTCGTCCACTTCCCGGTATCAAGGTTGCCACGAGGGCTTAGACATGGCGCTTGGCGAGGAGGGACCAGTAGGCACACCACGATATACAAGACTGCGATTGACACAGGATTATGACAAACTGGGCCCGGCTGTGTCGACGGCAGCTGTGATAGGTGAGGCTCTGGCGTAATCCAAGTCCTATGAGAGACGCCCGTCAGGACTGGACACACGCAGAGAAAGAGAGAGACGACGTCACCGGGATGGGCGATGTGGGCACACGTCAATCAAGCAAACCACACGGGATAGTGAGGATGTACATTGCATATGTACGCACGCATAGACGGCGTACGAAAAAGCAACGCAAGCAGGGTTTCTGGTTGGCTGTCCGGGACACTGGGAATAATGCGGATCGGACGGAAACTATGGGGCCATGTGCCAGAGAGAGTTTCTTGGAAGTGGCTCTCTATTGCAACTCATTCTGGGACCGGCTCTCTCTGAACTCGGGTAGGGGAGGGTAGCAACGTCTCTGCCGGACTAGGCTTGACAACAAAAGATGGGATGACCTAGCCAGTAGCCAAGCCTCTTTGGTCATCACTACTGCTTGGGGATCTACCAATGTATGCAAACCGTCTGGCCTAGCCCCAGGCCGCCCGCTGTCTTGCATTGGCGCGGTTGCGGAACGACGCTGTGGCGTTCCATTGCTGGGTCATGTCAAGTCGGAGGCTTTCAGAGCAACGCCATGACATAGTCCTTTTTACGCCGGGTGATTTTCTATCATGCTGTCTTGAGAGAGAGAGAGAAAAAAAGAAACAAATCGGTCGAACGCTTTGCATTGTCGGGGAGGCGTTTCGCATTAATACAACACGGTGGGTAATTAGAGACGGGCCGTTAAGCTATCCAGGAGCTATTATGCTCTAGTTTTGACCGGAAACCTTGTTTTGGAAGAGGGAGTTATTTTTAATGCCCAACGAACGGGCCTGTTGTCTTCTTTTCAGCTCCGAACAAGTAGCGAGGACACTATTTACACTGAAGCTGCGCATGGCGTGCGAGGCCAGACTCTGGTCCATCGAGGGCGGACAACGAAGCCGGCCGGCCCAGCTGAACACGATGATGCTAGGGGCAGTCGCGTGATGCGGCGCATTGATGAGGAAAGGCAAATAAAAAAAAAAGACACACACACACACGTTCGGCTGGAGCGCCTTTTGAAGTTATCCAAAGAGGCTTCGGGTAATCGGATGATCGGCACCTTCCTCTGGGTTGAATGAGGCATAGCAGACTCCATTGGCCAACGGGGCTACACTTGCATGGGAAACTCTGTTCCTTTTTTTTGTGTTTCGCCTGTCCGATTTTTTTTTTTTTTGATGCAAGCTCGCACGGGCGATCGGACTCGGGGGGAAACCGAGCTAGCCGTGTAAACGAAGAATTAGATAATTAAAATATATAATCAATGTTGGGTTTTTAGAGCAGAAAATAAAGGAGGAGACGGCGGCGGGCGGGTGGGCGACCGAGCCGAGCGAGTGAATGCGTAGTGGGTGCGGAGTTAGCCTCTCTTTTTTTCTATCTCCTCCTGCAAAATGACGGCGAGCAACGAGCGAAAGGGGGGGTGGCGAAATGGGAGGCGGAAGAGGAGCCCAAAAATTGGACATTTTTTTCTCTGGTGAAGTTAAATTATTCGGAAGATTTGTTGCGTGATGTGTGCGTGTGTAGTGGGAACAAGAGTGAGCCACCGCGGGGATGGTGTCCGTCTTGGCGAAGCCGGGGAGTTTCCAGCATCACGGATCTTGGTGGCACCAGGCCCGGGGCATTATCTCTACTGGGTTTATCGATTAATCACCGGATGCTTTTCCCCTCCTCCTCTTCCTTTCTTGTTTGGCTATACCACGACGACGACGACGATAACCAGCGTCGAGGGGAGCTACCAGCCACCAGCCACCAACCACCACTACAACAAGGACTCCCCCCCCCCTCCGAAGACCAAAGCCCGAGATCAAGAACCAAGCAAGCCCGTCCCCACTCATCGGCCCGCACGTTGGCCAGATCCACATGGATTGCTACGTGCCGAAGCGGACCGGGAGACGGCAATGTACTGTACGAGAGAGAAAACAAACAGGGCTGGTCAAAAGAGAGCGAGAGAGCGTGTGAGAGAGACAGAGAGACAAGAGACACACACAGCGCGAAGGCGAGAGAGAGAGAGATGAGCCGGCGGCGGCTTGAGCGGGTCTTCTCCTCCTCTCTTCGTCCTCCACCCCCCCTCACGTCGTCTTGTCTCCCTCCCTAATTTGTCGTCGAGACACTCACCCCCCCCTCTGGCTCGTCCTCTATCCGGGGGAGCCCAGACTGGCCAATGGTGCCGACCAGGCAGGTCACTGGGCCAAGGCCTTGGGTTGAGGGCTTGCGACTGGGACTTCTTGGCGCAGATTTGGCACGGGCTGGGCGGGCATGGGATGGCCGGTGATGAGGGGAAATGATGGGCGCGTGTGAGTGGGCTGCGCCGTGGTTATATCCGCTGCATAGCCGGGCGCCAAGTTGCCGGATCCCGAGAACTCAGCTCTCCCGAGAGGGAACACACGGGGGGCCAGCGGGAGCTTCGCGGGCTGGTCGTCGTCGTGTGTCGTCGTCGTGGGAAGGGGGGAGATAGATGAAAGTCGGGATCCCGAGAGCCCGGTGGACATGGGGCCAATAAAGCTGTCAGCTTTGGCTCTCGCCTCTCTCTCTCTCTCTCGCTCGGCAAAAAAAAAAAAAAAAAAAACCGTCGCGACTCAGATGCATCGGCGTAGTCAACTCTCTGCTGCGGCCAAATGCCAAGCCTCGTGGAGCAGGGATGGAATCCGTAGTGGCGGCGCTCGAACCACCAGAGCAACCTCGAACATGATTAACTGCTTCCTTCTCCCTCTCCCTCCCCATCCCATCCTCTTTGGAGATATGCCACCACCACCACCACCACTACCCAGCAGCTTCCCTCCCATGTCCACCACCGCCTCGAGCCCTTGCGTCGCCGTGCGAAGAGCAACCCTTACCCAGCGCCCCCGCCGATAGTCCTTTTTTTTTAATTCATTTTTTTTGCTTGTCCCAATCTCGGGGAGGAGAAGGGGGGAAACAGGAAAAAAAAAAGCCAAAACAAAAAAAGGATAACTAGCCCAGGTGTGGGCACACGCACCGCTGCACCACGGCACGGCAACGCCGAGGAGCTGTTCTTCTTTCTCATATTATTTTTTCCCCCCCTACTCCCCTCTCCCTCTCTCTTTCGATTCCCGCCGCAGAACACCCCTCCAATTCAATCCACCTAAAAAAAATAAAACCCACTTCCCGACGACACATCAGCCGCAGCGGTAGCAAGTAGCAGCGCAGCACAGCAGCCAGCCGAGCCCAGCAAGCAAGCAAGCAAGCACCGGCGGCGAAGCCAGCAGCAGCAGCAGCAGCCATGAAGGTCATCGTCACCGGCGCGACGGGCGTCCTGGGCAAGGAGATTGTCCAGCAGTGCCTCAACGACTCGCGCATCACAAAGGTCGTCATCCTGACCCGGCGGGCCGTGTCCATGGACATTGAGAGCCACCCCAAGACCGAGGTCATGATGCACCAGGATTTCTCGAGGTACTCGGATGATATGCTGAGGCGGCTGGAGGGAGCTTCTGCATGCTTATGGTAAGGTCTCTCTTACAAACAAACTATGTTCACTTACTTTTTTTTTTTCATTCCATTTTATTTTTTTTCTATTCTTCTATTTTATTTTTTTCTTAGTTCCAGGGGGGGTTTTTCTTGGTTGGAGCCGCAGCCTGATTAAAAAAAGGGTGCCGTCTTACGGCATCATGTTGGGCAGCTTACCATCCGTCGCCGTTTTTCTGCTCAATTGCTATTCTTACCATGAACAACCCCCCCCTACACTGGAGTTGTCTTATTCATCCTTTTTTCTTCTTCTTCTTCTTTCCTCTTTCTTTTTCTTTTTCTTCTTCTCTTACTAACACTTACCAAATAGGGCCATCGGTGGTAGATCAGACCAGCTGGAGAGCGACAAGGACATGCTGCACAAGGTGACGGTGGAATTCCCCCTCGCGGCGGCGCGGTCCATGAGCGAACGCATCGCGGCCAAGGCGCCCGGCGGCAACAAGTTCAACTTCGTCTTCTGCAGCAGCAAGAGCCCAGACCGGCACCCGGCCAAGCTGCTGTTCCTTGGCGACCCGCGGCGGTCGCGGGGCGAGGCCGAGAAGGGCCTCTGCGAGGTGGCCGACTCAAATGCCGTGTGCTTCAGCACCTGGATCCTGCGGCCCGGCGGCATCCTCCCTCCCCAGGCGGGCGGCGGCGGCGTCGCCACCGACGCCCCCAAGAAAAAGCGCCTGATGGGGGGCAGCCGGTCTAGCGGAGGCGTGGAACTACCTCAGCTGGCCAGGGCATTTGTCAAGGTGGGTTGCGAGGGTTGGAAGGACCGCATCATCGATACCGAAACCTTGCTCAAGATGTGAACCAAAAAAATAAATAAAACCACGACAACGAACGAACTAACCCTTTGAAAAAAAAAAAAGCGGCAACGATGGGAGGGGGACAAAACGCAAAGCGAAGAAGAAAAAAAAGAGCTGGTTGTCTTTTTTCTTTATTACCACCACTATTTGCTATTCTGGTTCGATTTTCTTGTACGATGGCGGGATGGGGACCGGGCCGGAGCCGCCGGAAACGAGGGTGCGATGCGTGTGTGTGCTGGCTGGCGATGGCGTAGCATAATCCGGAGCATTTTGTGGGCTTTATTTCTCGTTTTTTTGTGGCTATTTTGTGTTTTTTATCTGCTGGCTGGTGGAGAAAGGTTGAGAGAAAAGGAGCTGTGTGTGCAACAACCAGAAGCCCCGAGGCTCGGGCTGGATGACGACTGTTACGATTAATACTCTTTTTTTTATAGATTGCTGCTGCGGCGTTGCAGACGGGTTATTATCTTCTTTTTTATTTTCTTTTTCTATTTTTTTTTACCGATACTCCTATTTCTATCTTCATCTTTTTTCTTCTTCACCTTCTTCGCTTCCTGTCACAATGGTTGCAGCTCAGGCCACCTTGCTTGATGGGACGGGCGAGGAGCAGGCTTGCGGCTACGCATTATGTATGGCACTGCAAGGGTACATATAGGCTGGCCACAATTTTTAGGTCTTTTTTTAAACTCTTGTTACTCTATAATGCCTGATGGTAATTCATTGATGGAGAAATATCTTCCCCCCAAAAAAAACCCTACCTTCCCTGCGCGCGCCCCCCCGAATGCACATTGCCGAGACTAGTCCATGACATCTCCACGTTTGGCGAGCCGGAAACAGAAACCGATCTGCATCCACCTTGGTCCCTTGATACAACCTGCCAATTAAAGACCGCGTACCGGCTTTTAGCTACTCGGGAGAAATCCCTCTGGGATGGAATCATTCTCTCTGGGCATCATTGGCTGACTGCCCATCAACCGCTCGTCTCATTGCCCTGCTCTCCCGTCGGCAACCCCACAACCATGATCTGCCTGGTTTTCGGGTCCTGGTACCGCTCGAACCGCCTCCCCGACGGGAACTTGATAATGTACCGCGCGGTGTCTCTCTGGGAAGATGAAGACGATGCGATGGAGGGACCGCCGGCCCGCAGAGGCTGCGGGACGCGCGCCTGACGGCCTGGAAGCGACTGTCCATGGCTTTCAGCCCCATTGACTGTTGTAGTTTTGGACGGCGGTGCAGATCGGAACAAGGCAGTTAACCACGAAGGAAGGCGACGAGGAAGACATCCCCCGGAACCGTCCTCGTTGACATTTTGGTTGGCCTCGCTGCTTGCTTGCGAGCGCCGTGTGAGACGTCTCCAGAACCCCCGCAACCTCGACTCGTTTGGCTGATACGGCGAGAAACGCACCAGCGCGTTTCTCGCTGGCGAATCCGACCGGCTCGAGCTGCCGGAAGATCCCCCACAGGCAGAAGAACTCGAGAAGTTGGTGGATAGCACGA
This sequence comes from Calonectria multiphialidica, assembly GCA_020623665.1. Lineage (NCBI taxonomy): Eukaryota > Fungi > Ascomycota > Sordariomycetes > Hypocreales > Nectriaceae > Calonectria > Calonectria multiphialidica. Next base: position 581,031 of record JAHVYC010000001.1, read on the forward strand.
CCCGCGGGGTTGCGTCAGCGTCGATGCCTCGAAGTTGATCAGACACCCAGCTGCACTGGTGATCGGCGCAGAGATCATAGGACCCACACTCGGAGCCGGTCGAGGGCGAGCGCGAGCGCTGACTAGATCTGCTCATGATCGGGAGCTTTCGCGTACTAGTGTTGGCCGGCGACGTGTTTTCGCCCCCGCTGGTTGGTGTATGACCGTTGCCAGACATATTCAGGCGAGTGGGTGTAGATGCTGTCTGAGAAGAGAGCAAGCACCCAGGAGTGTTTCGTAGAAGATGGTTAGAATTAGAAATATCTAATGTATAGGTTTGTTTTTATGTAACATCTTTTTGACTTGATGGTTCAACTCAACAAGGTGCGTACCGTACCACTTTTGCTGTTGTTGGTCACGAGGATATCGCAAACTCAGTTGGGACCTGTACGGAGAGTCTTGCGCGACCCCAAGTCTGGATCTCAAAAGGATGATGCGTATTTATGAAAAGTCTATTTAATCATCTCCGAATCCAACTACCTTGATTCTTCTTGGAGGATATATAGACCTGCTTTGCCCAACTGGTGTCCTGGATTGACGATGCTCGTCAACCCCCACGCGTCCTGCTTGTTGTCCCTTAACAACCAAGTTATATCTCAAACACAATCAGAAATCGCATTGCACTAAAAAATGTATCTACCGGAAGTGCCCTGCCTTTACCGGTGTGGGGGAGAGTTGCCACCCGACTCTATTAAAAATGTGACCAAAGAACAGACCCAACACAACCCCTTCAAGCCTCCCACGGGTCGTGCTTGGATGATCCTTTACGCCGTCGCCGGCGCGCTCGTCTTGGTCGTCCTGCTTCTGATCCTTTTCTGTATAACCTCATGCGTCAGGTCTTACTGGAGGCAGCGAGAGTACCGCATCAGCCGTGCCAGACGGAGCGCCAACTCCTCCATCGAGGGGGGCGACGCGAACGACTTGGTGTTTCGGGTGCAGCGTCCGGAGCCCCCGAGAACTGACCCAAACCATGCCCCGACCTCAATCCCCCTGAGCAGAGCCGGCAGGCCAATGAGGCCTCAAAGGTCGTCGAGGAACAACAACACTTACAGGGGGGCGTCGGGGCGAGATGGGGTTACCGCGCCACCACCGAGCTATTACGCTGCAACTCGGTCTTGAAAGTTGAAACAGATGACAGTGATATCAGGGGGAAACGGGAGCATTTAAACTTGGATGTCTGGTGTGATGCAAGAAAATTGTGCCTCAATTCCCAAGTACAGGATGATTAGTTGTATGGGTCCCTGAGGCTTCACTATACGTCAAGTCGGGAGGTTATTTATATAGCTCCCAAGAAATCAAACAATCATTTCACATGAATTGTACCCTGAAATCCATATTTTCTGATTAATGTAAGCTTTGTGAGATTTTTACTTTCCTAGTTGACGAGAAAACGCAAACACGTCGATGTCCAGTGCGAACTGGAGTTTGATGCTTTGACTCTGTCCCTGGACCTTTTGATACGCAGGCTCTGCGCCGAATCAAAGGGCTGCCGAGCAACCAATACGGTGCAGCTAATAGGTTTATTAGGCAGTGATATCACGGGAATAATGCAGAACCAGAGCATGTCGGTAGAGAAGGCACGTGGAACACCGAAGTGCAGAAGTTTAAACCCATCACAAGAGGGGGGATCGAGCCTCCTGACCGCACTACAGCGGAATTATTATTGCGGCAGACTTTCCAAACGGACAGCTTATCAGGGCAACATGCGGGGTATTCGGTTGCAGTGTGGCCAGTAGGGTTGGAAGTGAGCCTTCGCGAGGGAAAATACAGTAGCCTGAAGATCGTACAGCAAGGTATCAGGAAAGGCAAAGACGAAATGGCGCGCGAGATCTCTGTATGCAACGCCACAAACCCTTTTGTATCTGATATTAATACCAGTCATGGTCCGTCTCTCTATTTTTCGGGCATTCCCTGCCCATGTCAACCCCCCCAATCAATAACGACTCACATCCCATCACTCAACAACACGCCAGCAAAATGCAGGTCCAAAACCCAGAAGATTACGGATACGACCGCGACTATCCGGACACACAGAGACCTTTCCGGAAGATCGGTGAGACACCCTCCAACGACGACTCGTGGCTTATCATGGCCGGGGTCGTGGTGCTTGTGCTCCTGATGGTCATTTACCTGGGCCTGCTGGTCCAAGTTACCATCGACTGGCGTCTTTCCCGCCACAATGCAAGGCGCTATCTGCGTGAACCCGATTATGATTTGGAGCTTGCAGCGATGCGCAGCGACCAGGAGAGTGGCCGGAGCACGCCGGAATAGCCGATGCAGCCCCGGCGTGTGTGCCTGCGGATAAGAACCTTGCCGGCCCCTGTGTATCAACAATGGAAGCCACCCCCACGACAAACATCGCCCAGCAACGCCCGAGCCATGGATCAAATACTCCATAGGGGTCCTGTATCCTTTGACGGCCAAACCAGCACTCTACAAAGGCCTTAACGAAGTTTATCCCATCCCCCTCCCAACAAATGGCGGAGAGCCCCTGAGGCGGGTTGACTTGGTCGAGCGGTCAACACACTCGCTCCTGACGACACCGAGTCACCCCTCGGGGATCACTCTCCTCAGAGACACTGCCAACCCAACGGCCCGGGTCCTGCCGGGGTTGGAGAACAGTGCAAACAAGTACCCAAGGCGAAAGCTGGGCGCGCTGTAGTACCGCCGCCATAAGAGTGGTAGCAGGGCGTTGAGGAGGGGCCTCTCTTCTCTTTTTTTTGTTTCTTTTTTGGATGTTCGGAGTTCGAATCACAGCTTATACCCCCTCTCTTTTTGGTCTTTCTCCTTTTATATGTTGGCTATTTATCGCCAAAGAAACTCGAGAGGAAAGCACGGAGCACTAACGAAATGCTAAATCGTCCGGCTGAGCCATCTCAATCAAAGAGGGCCTGCAGGAGGTGGAATCGATTCTTTGCTCTTCATTGCTACTATGACCTGGTCTGCGATGGTGGACACCTTGCTAGAGCTGGGAATCTTTCACAGGTGTGTTCTTACCTCGTCCTGGGCGCTGAGCCTCTTCACCTTAAAAAAAGAAAAATGAAACTACTGGCGTGAAAGTGATACAACCTGTAGCTAGTAGAGGCACTGGATACCCCTGGGAACTGAAAAAGTGTTATCAGAATAAAAAATGACACTCTGTTTTTATATATAATTATTCCGGGTGTACTGTGTCTCTCTACCCCATGACTTCCATATTAATATTTCCCGACACGAGCCACGTCATTCGCCCAGTGCGCTGAGAATTCCCGTTGGATTAGCAAATGCAAGCTCCTGCATAGTCTCCTGCCATAACATCTCTTGCAGCACCCATCCATTATTCTCGTACATCATCACCGGGAAGCTGCCAAACAATTAGCACTTGCATCAGGAAAAACCACGAATTTCACTTACGGCTTGACCTTGCCATCGCTTACAAATCCCCCGTGGCTTTCCTTGCCTTGGACAGTGGTGGCATCCACGTATTGCCGTGCGCCGACGGAGGCGTTCCGCGCGAGCAACCCCCTCATGACGTAGTCAAGAATTCGCGCCAGTTTGCTCGGGTTGTTATTTCCCATCATAGTGCCCTTGCAGAGGCCCGGGTTGGCCACGTTGACAATGACGTCGTCCACTGGAACATGCTGGCTGAGTTTATTAACGAACATGAGTAGAAGGAGCTTCGAGTTTTGGTACGAATCCACTGTGCTATAATTGGAGGGGTCGTTGGCGACTTCGAACACCGTCTTGCTGTGTGCGTTCTCCCAACGGGCCCAATACACCATGTCAGATCCGACCACAGACAAACGAGCTGGGGACTTGCCCCGCTTGGACTTGAGAATTGGAAGTAGAAGGATGGTCAATAACGCGGTTGAAAGATAGTTGACCTGGAAAGTCGTCTCATGCTTTGTCTCGTCGGCGCGCTCAAAATTAGGCCTGCTCAGGCCCGCATTCAGGATGACAATATCCAGCCGCGGGAGCGATGCACATCTCTGGGAGAAGGCTAGAATCGACTTGTATGATGCCATATCCACGACGAAGACCTCGATCTTGGCAGAGTGGAACTGCTTTTGGAGATGCTTTGCCGCCTCATTACCTTTGGTCTGTGAACGAACAGCGAGAATGAGATGCGATACGTTAAGTTCAAGTAGCTGCCTTGCGCAGTTGAATCCCAGGCCAATATTGGAGCCTGTGACGATGGCTGTTTGGCCGGAGAGGTCAACAGATGACGGAATTGGAGGAACGGTTTCCATGAATTGCCGCCATAGGAAGCCAATTGGCCTGGACTCCCAAATCGCCTGCTGCTTTCGATTAGAATTCATTTTGATGAACTGTGTAGATGGTATCTTGGGGATAACAAACCAGCACCATATTTACTATCAATTCGTTATATAGATATCAACTCTTGTCTTTACGGCCGAGCATTCGGACGAACTTGACCGCCCCATCCTCGCAGGATTGTTCATCTTCCCAAACTAGTATATCAAGAAATAACGTTGAAGATTTGTAAAGTGATTGCCAAGAAGCAGACACAATACCTGTGGGTCAGGTTTGGCGCGAAGGAGCTCGGATGGCGATGGAGCGGAGAGCGAGCCCCGCGACGGACTCCGACACGGACCAACTAGATTGACTCTCACAAGGCACTGTACAAAACTTTAGTTTATAGATCTTAGACGTAATGCTTATAAACTTATATCTCTGGTATATTTGATGCCGAAGAGTCTAGAACTGCGTTGTGTTTGTCTTGGAAGTCAGCGTGGCCACGAGTGAGATGTGCCTTTCAGTGTCTATACTTTCTAACTTATTTAACATTTGTCAATATGTAACTAGTATTGAACTAAATAAATTTATATGTAAATGTAGACGTAAATAGTGTTACACGCTAAGAACTGAGATGTATTTGACGTGCGCAAAATGGTCCTCTAATTGTACTGAATGGGCGAGTGTCACCCATGGCTTGGGGATGTGCCATGGCAGCCTCCAATTGTGGGGAACGCCGCAAAACGGCTTGGAAGAGATTGAGACTTATTTGTCCGATCACAAAGGAGAGATGGCCCCGGTCTCTATTCCGTGGGGCACCCGTAGATGTTCGCCCCCATATCTCTCGAATTTCGTTGAAGGGTGATAGAAAGCAAAGGTGTGGTACCATGAGAACCGATGGCCACTTTTGAAAGAAGTCCGACAGCGAGTAATCTTGCTCAAGCGTTTCAACGACTACGCATCCACACAAAATGACTATGAGATCAGCTGGAACTAAAATTGGAAACAAGCATGGGCCTGCTCCAGCACCTTGGGATCAGCGAGACAATTGCACCGCATCAAAATCGGATCATTTCGAACGGTGGAGGCTGGCTGTCGACAATATCCGTCAAACCCGAGAATTGGAATGGAACGATTGATCCATGCATTTTTCGACATTGGTGGATACTACGAACACCCGACAACTAGGCAAGTCTTTTATCTACACCCCGTCCATATGCTGATTATATGAAACCCGATGAGTAATTCCCCAGCACCATGAGAAGTCTCCAAGTTGATCAAATGAGGCAGCGGCTAGGGATCATTTGTTGGGATTTCTTGAATCAGGATATGGGTTCGCTGGTTGTTTCGAAGAATAATTAATTCTTGTAGGCAATGTTTGACGTGTTTGTGGTGCTGATCAAAGCATTATCTTGACTGAGCCTGTTTTTCGCAAGACGAAGAGGGAGGAGAAAATGACCAGGAACAACCACAGGGACGAAAAATCCAAGTCTTTGCTTCCGATTACATTTCGCACAACTTCTACCAGTTTCAAATGCAGAGCTCCTGATAAAAAAAAGGTCTATGGGGAAAAAAGGCTAGCCCGTCGTTGGCTTCCCAGCTTAAATATCTCTTAGCGGGCATGCTATTTCTGTTGCTGTTATTATTAGTGCTCCCGTACCTCCGTTGGAATAGCGAGTCACTGACTGATACTAGGTTGAATTCACTGCTATATAAGTTAGCTAGTCTTGTTCCAGGAATTTATTGAGTATGTCCTGGGTCGACTCTGCCGTACTGGTGTTATTGGATACCTCATTTTTAGAGTCTGCGGCGCTTGTGTTCCTCGACGCTACCGACTATTTTCGAAACAGTATCTTACAGAAGGATCGACAATGCCATGAAGTGGTTTCAAGAAGCATGTGCACCCCTGCTCCTTGTACGATGCGGCCAGTCATGGGCTTTCCTGTTTGAACGATGTCCCTATTTACGGGCAAGAGAAAAGACTGTGGTTAATGCACAGGAACACCCAAAGCACGGGCAGTTTCTACACGACAAACCCAAGGGCATCCCTGATACATGGCATTTCTAGAAAGCGCGTCCAAAAAGTAGTAATTGCTGACAAGGCGGTCCAAGACAATGCATTCCCCAGCTATGAAGCTCTGACGGTTTTAGATTCCGAGTCGGATTTGTGGAGATGATGGACGAAGAGCCGCCATCAGACCTTAGCCCGGACGAGCCGTCGCCAAGGTTAATCCGTAGCTTGTTTGAGCTTGCCGGCAGACGACTGGCAGAATGCCGAGGGAAGGATTCGAAAGGATCCTCGAGTCAATCAAGTGGGCGCACTGGTGGAACCGACTCCGGGGTTAAGTGGACGCGGGCTGCCTCCACGCGAGCGTGTTTAATGATCTTTTGCGTTGTGGAATGTTTCAAAGGTGATGGGAAAGGAGATTCGATGTGACATTGGAATGTCATGCCTCGGAATCGTCCGACTACCCTTGTTCAAAGGCAGGCAGAGAGGAGGATGTGCGGCAGGTTGTTTCATGGTATTAGTGGCTTGGGGTGCGGGGTCTCTCTGACTGGCGAGCCGGGTGATGAACCCGTGTTTTATTTCATTTCGTGCTAGTGTATAGCCTAGCTCCAAAAATTCCAGTAAGCTTGAATTTTGGCCTTGCAGATTGACAGAGCTGCAACATGGCGTATTTTTTTTTAACGCGGAGGGGAGGGGGGGAGGGGGAAAGGGGAGAGACAGGCGGTGTCTTCATTGGGCTACCGCATTCGAGAAGAAGCTGTCCCCATGGCCAATGGATCAGATCCCAGCAGCAAGACGCAAATCAATTCTGCTTGGCACGGCATTCTGGGGGACGATGGGGATGGATCATGGGAGGCAAGCCGACCTGAGCCAGAGGAGCAGGGGGGTTGCTCCTCGCCCCATCGAGCTGAACCTGGGCCGCCGCCAAGTTTCTGCTAGATTGGGGCGGCCGCCTTACTGGGCGCAGCTCTCGCGCAGTTTCTGGACTTGGCGCAACCTGTGGGATGCCGACGGTCAGAGGAGCCAGCCTGGTGCTTGCTGGGTTGCTGCCTTTCCCCGGGAGCTGGTGGCTGAACGCCCCCTTTGCCTTTCCGCATCATCCTCTCTCCCTTGGATGACGGCGCCAAATTACATCGCCAAATTTGCGATATAAACCCCAGACGCGGGGCGTCGAACTAATGTGCTGTCTGGCTGTTATTGAATTTGATTGATCCTGTATCCGTATCGTTTTCTTTTTTTTTTTTTAATCATCGTTTTTTGGTTCTGGCTCAATCCCGCTCGTTTGCCTAGGAAAGAAAAAACGACCATGCGCGCATCCCAAGGACCTCTTCTGGCGGCCAGCGTGCTGCTGGGCTTCGCGACCGCCCGCGACATTCCCAGCAACGTCAAGAGCTTCTACAAGAGCGTCGTCGCACAGGGCGAGTGCAACAATGTGCTCGTCGAGGGATTCCACAGCTCCGACGGGGACTCTGGTGGTAAGTTGCGCCGTGTTGTATCCAGCTCAACACCGTCTGTCGGGAAAGCAGCAGCAAAAAAGGCTAACAAGACGGCGCCCGCCCGACGAATCAAGACTTTTCCTACTGCGGCGACCACATAACGGACTACAACGTCGTCTACATCCAGGGCAAGAAGGGCGAGCTGGCCAACATGGACATTGACTGCGACGGCATCCAGGGCAGCTCCGCCGACGACGGCCGGTGCGGCAGCTCGAGCGACACCCAGTCGCAGACGTCCTTCATGGACACGGTCCACGAGTACGACTCCAAGCAGAAGGACCTCGACGCCAACATCCACCCTTACGTCGTGTTTGGTAACGTGGGCGAGAGGAAGAACTACACCAACTTTAACCCGCAGAAGTACGGTATCGAGCCGCTGAGTGTTATGGCTGTTGTGTGCGGCAAGAAGCTGGTATGTTATTTTTGGTGTTACTAGTTCCCTTCTCCCCCTCCACTCAACCCCCTCAATTCGTGCTCAAGCAGAGAGCGGTCTGGAGAGGTTTCCCCCGACTAACCGAAATTAATCAAAAACTAAATAAAATAAAAAACAACACAGATCTACGGCGTCTGGGGCGACGAAAACGGCGACGACGGCTCCGAGGCCATGGTGGGCGAGGTGTCCATCTCGCTTGCGACGGCGTGCTACGGCAAGGACATGAACGGCGACAACGGGCACGACGACAACGACGTGCTCTACATCGCCTTCCCGGGCTCGGACGCGGTGCCGGGCAAGTCGGCGGACTGGTCGGCCAGCAACTACACGCAGTTCGAGGACAGCATCACGGCGCTGGGGGACAAGCTGATCCAGCGGATCGGGAACAAGAGCAACAGCAGCGAAGGTGGGGACGAATCCCGGGCGTCATCGTCCAAGAACTGGTTACTTATGGGGGGACAGGTGCTACTTGCTATTCCAATGATGATTGCTCTTATGGTCTAATCTGCTCGTACTCGAAATGCGTTCATCGTCCACGCCGTTGTTCGTGAAGTTTCGTCTTCTCTTCTCTTTCTCTTTCTCTTTCTTCATCCCTCTTTTCCTCAACCTCCTCGAGCTCAGCCACCCCGCGATCCTTGCGAACGACGACACCATGTGTTATTCTTGAGGGCTTGGCCTGCATAGCGCGCCACGAATAACTGCATGGCCAGCCCATCCCACTCTGTCCTCGCACGCAGTCATCCTGCTCGTCGCCGGCCTTTTTGATCAAAAATGGCCCTGAGACCTGCAGATGGCGTGCCATACCAGCAAGGATCAGCCCAACAAGGCCTGCCTTGCATGAGCGGTACGTACTTTTTGTTCGCCTACTTGTACATTACATTTTGTACCAGCTTTTCCGCTTCCTTTCTTTCATTCATTTATGACAGCTGGTCTGTCACCTTTATCTTTCTTTTCTCTCTCTTTCTTTCAATTACAGCCAGACAGCCTATTATTACCAAAAAAAAATCCCGTATTTTTTTTCTTCTCCGGGACGCAAAACTACAGACCCATCATCGTGAATTGACAACCAGCCATCCCCCATGCCGTGTCAGCGCAGAACAAATAAGCGCCAAGGATGACTGCGCCTCGGCCCTTATTCCCATGCGCGGACGGGAAACGACCAAAACGGGGCCATGGCTCGCTGATCACCACCACGTTGTTTTCCACCCGCATGCTTCGTCGCCCATCTCCATGAGCTTGAAAGAGCCACGGCTATATCGCTTATTCCACATATTCCGTTCCCGCAATGCCCACTTTGAAACAGGCTTCCTGTCGTTGCCCGTGCATCTGCAGCTTTGATTGGACATTCGGGGTTGGCGGTTGTTCGTGACCATTTGTTGTTTGCTTTTCAATTGAGGGGGGTTTGAAACCAAGTCGAGAGACATTCTTGTTGGCTCGAGAGTTGAAAGGGGGATTCAGGAGTTCCCAAGAAACATGAAAAAAAAAATGTGTGGCGTTGTTGACGTGAAACCGATCACTCACAGCCAACCATCTCACCCGAAGAACATGTCCTTCTGAATACCGACAACCAAGTGGCGTCGTTTACAATAACCTATCAAAATAAGGATATGACATACATTTCGGGCTTAGCAAACGCTCGAGGCCCCCAAATTCTATTCTTTGGTACTGCGCCATCACAGGTGAGAAGATGAACCAACTGACAACGGCCTCGTGTGTTCATAAGCTGTTTTTATTGCTCTTGTAGTCCAATTCTATCATTTCATGGCTATCTAAAAAAAAGCATTTTCCCCAGCCAATCCCAGCTAAGAGTGCACCATGGTGATTCGCCCATCCACCACGGGGGCAATGCACCTGGTCCAGTCAACCGTAAACTCGCCCTCCTTGAGGGGGTCGCACACGCTCGACTTGACGCCCGTCTTCTTGGCCCAGCGCGTCCAGAACTTGCGCATCAGCAGGATCTCAAAGTCCATCTTCTCCGCCCTCTCGTGGAGGCCCTCGTCCTCCTCCTCGTCGCTGTCGTGGTTGTCGTGCACCGGCTGGACGCCGTGGCTGAAGCGCCGCTTGAGGAACTTGGCCCAGGGGTCCGTCGAGTCCTCCGTCGCCAGCGCGCGGTCCTGCTTGGGCAGCCGGGCCGCGAGGGCGTCAAGGCTGGGGAACTCGCGGGGCTTCTCGCGGATCGGCGAGATGGGCGTCTCGCACTTCTCGGCCACGTCGACCCAGTGCTGGGCCAGGTGCTTCCACTTGCCGACGGTGCGCAGGCCCATGAAGTATTGGCGGAGCATGGCGGAGATGAGAATGCCGTTTTCTTCCTCGATGAGCTCCTCTGCCTCGCCGCCTTCGGACTTTACCAAAAGGCTGGTGAATCCGTCTACGATAGATAGTCAGCATCTCAACCAAATTTACTGTCTAATGATGTGCAACTCACCCTTTCCTCGTCCCATGTAGCCTCGAGTAGCAAGAACGTACTTCTTTTCGGGGTCATACGTCTTATCGCCAATCTTTAGTGACAGAATCCTCTTACCCTTGGGTCGCTTGGGGTCAAAAGAAAACTTGATGTTGGACACTTGAGGGAATCGTCCCTCGAGGGCGGGGTACAGAGAGACACTGTTCTCCAGGGCATCCCAGATGGCCTGTCCAGTGACTTTCAATAACACACAGGGGTCCTCAAAGGGGAAACAGGTGGTGATGTCCTTGATGCGGATGACTCCTGGGGGGTAAATCTGGTCACCACGGATCGTACCAGACGCCATGATGGTGCAGTCAGCGTTGTGGTGCTTCCTCATGACATCGCACACAAAGTTTCCGATGTTGGACTCCTTGGTTCGGACGGTGCTGAATCGCGCGTCCAGGGGTGTCGCTGTCCATCCGATGGGCTTGGCCAGGGATTGGTGAAGCTTCGACGTGAGGGTGCCGATGAGCTCCACGGTGGGCTGGTGTTCCTCGACCGACGAGGTGACATCACGTCGCCAGATGTCAAAGTCCCATTTCTGGGGGTTATCGGGCTTTCTGCGGGCTTCGATGTAACTGAGGTTCTTGAAGTCAGTACCAGATCGCAGGACGTGGGTCCCGTTGATGAAGCTGTGGGCATAGTAGTGGTCGTGGCCTCCGAGGATGATGTCAATCAGGCCCTCGGTCTGCTCCGCGAGCTTGTTGTCGTTGGGCTCTCGCATGTGGCTGAGACAGACGATGATCTCGGCGCCCTGCTCGCGGAGCTGGGGCACAATCTCCTTGGCGACGGCCGTGGCCGACTTGTAGATGAGGTTGGGGGGCAAGCTGTTGATGGTCTCGAGCCACTCGCGCTCGCCCAGGCCGATGAAGCCGACCTTGATGCCGTTGGAGGTGGTCATCATGTGCGTCTTCTTGGCGTTGCCCATGGGCACGTCGTCGCCCAGGGCAGGGTCGAGGACGTTGGCCAGCAGCCATGGGAAGTCGCACTGGCTGGCCAGGTGCTGGAATTGAGGGATGCCAAAGTCAAAGTCGTGATTCTACAGCCCGCGGTCAGTTCTCCGGTTCGGGCCGGGGTGGCTCGACTTACCCACCCCTACGCATGCACAATCCGTCCCAATCAGGTTGAGCACGGGTACCATGTGTTGACCTGGATGTCAGTTAGTATCTCGCATAGTCGGGTATATATATATATCATAGGAGCTGTGCCCCCAACTCATTCCTGGACAGGAAACTACACACCTTTGGTCACTGTACTCTCGAGACTGGGGTTGAAGACGTCTCCCGAGAACAGCGTCAGAGGCTTGGGCTGGCCCTCGTACTGCGCACCCTCCTGGTACTCCCGCACGAGGTTGATGAACCTCGGCAGGCCGCCGACGGGCTCGGCACTGGAGGGATCGAGGTGATAGACGTCGTTGTAGTGCACCAGTCGCACATCCGGCAGCGAATCGGCGGCTCCTCCATCAGGAACCCGGCCGGAGGCGAAGGTCACCTGAGGCTCCGCGGTGGGCTCGCTTTCGTTGCCCATGATGTAATTGTGCTAAAAATGTAGGCAATCTTTGATTCAAAATAGAGAATGTTAGCACCGTTTTTTTTAGTATTCGACACTTCAAAAGGAGGGGGGCGGAAGGGCTTCGACAAAAAGCGTCATATGAAGGAGGTGGCCTCTCGTATTTTTTTCTCCTCCAGCGAAGCTTTCGGCGAGGAGGCGCAGCTCAGTGCAGCAAAGCAGAGCAGAACAAAGCAAAAGGCAACGCTAACGGCAGCTTGCAGGAATCCAACGTCAGACTGCGCACGTGATGGAGGTACCTACAGGAAGATTTAGACGAGATCTCAGCCAGGCTTTCTGTGGCTTTCAGATGCTTTTTTTCTTCTTCTCAGGCGTGCGTATGTGCAACAAGCAGAGTGAGGTGAGTGAGCATCGGACGGTGACGGCGCCGGTGCAACGTGTTGTCGTCTCCCGGCACAAGCAAGCAAGCAAGCACGCGACGGCGTCTAATCAATCAGAAGGCCGTCATTAGCTATTGTGGGACTCAGGAAGGACCCAGGACGGACCCCTTTTGGAGGGGAACTTGGAGGGGACCCTTTTGCAGGGTCCCCGGAGGCCCCGCGGCAGTTGAAAGAAGCATCCGGGAGCCCACCAGCACGGGCTAGCGAGTCGCGAACCAGTGAAGTGCTGTGCCCGACGGGAGCCGGCGGTGCGCTGGCGCAGAGCCCTACTTTGTGTTGACCTCCCATTAGCTATGGCCCCCTTGGCAAGCGCGTTGCCATTATTAATTTTGGCCAGTTTATAGGCCTCTCTCTGGTTCAAGAAGCTGGCCGACGGGAAGCTATCGACTTGGGAGGGGTTGAGGGGCAACTAAAGTTCCTCGCCAGCCCCGCCCCCGCTCCAATGACACCTCGGTCTCAGTTTCAGACAAGAGATGACAGACAGCTGCGCAACACAGCAAGCAATACACAGAAAATCACTTCAATACCTCCAGCTTGTCTGGCAGCTCCCTCTGCTCAATCCACGCCGTGATGCTCTCCGCAAAGAGCTCCGGCTTCTGCAGATTCCAGGTGTGCACCGCCCCTCTAACCACGGCCCCAAGCGACCCCTCCACGGGCATCTCCCTCCCCATGCGCCTCACCGCCTCGACGTCGTCCATGTCTCCCGCTGCAATCGATAGCGTCCTGACTGGCAGCGTCCGCACATGATCCCAACCGAGCTCCATCAGGCCCCTGTCCACATCGCGCACAACCTCCCAGCGCCGGTTCTGGCGCATCTCGCGTAGCAGCTCGTCGTGCCTGAGAACGCCCCGTCGGGATGCAACTTTAAAGTAGAGCCACGGCGGCACCAGGTCGAGAAGCACGAACATCAGATAGTACGTCACGCTCGGGTGTCGCACGACCCACGCCCACTGGCCCTCCATCGGGTGCCCCGCCGTGACAAAGGCCGACAGCACCAGCTCGGGATGCCTCCTGCTGAGGTGCAGCGTGATGAAGGCCCCCATGGAGAGCCCTACGACGTGTGCCCGGCCTCCTTTGGCGTGGTTCCTGACGATGACGGCCACGCGATCGGCCGACGTGCAGAGATCAACGGGGAGCAAGTCTCGGGAGCGGGAGTGGCCGCTGATGTCGAGTGCCAGCACGTGGTAGTCGGTGAGGTGGGGGATGACAAAGTCCCACTCGAGGTGTGAGTTGAGAAGGCCGTGAAGTAAGACTATCGTCGTAGCCTTGTCCTCGTTGAGGCTGATGTAGAAGAGCTCCGGCTCAGTCGGGGGTGGTGAAGTTGTCTCCATCCTTCGTGGTGGGACCTACCCTACAGGGATTGACTTTCTCCCGAACGGATGCTATGAATTCATTTAGATCGGAGACAAGACCTGTGAATATATATCGATTGCATACCTTGTAGGGAACATGTTTTTGAGTATATTGGTGGCGCCACAGGAGCACTAGATGGGCTGCAGATGGGCTGTTGATGGCAACACCACTCTCTCAGCTTTCGCCAGTGAGGGCTGAAGGTAACTAAGGTATATTCGCCAAGGCACCTTTCTCCACACCATGCCTAGGAGCAAATTCTTGTATCAGATCTTTAGCTTCCCTATTGGTATAGCTGCTTACTGGCCCTTGTAACAGCTGTTATAGGAGGAGCTGCCATTCTGTAGCTAGTCAAGCCTCTTGCTTCATGCACAACTTTGGCCATTGCACAATCCAAGGAACGGGGCCTCAAAATTTATGAACCCCGAGGACACCATTCGCCAACCAAATTTATAAAGCTGTTCATGAAATCATGAAAAGCGTCACGGACGATCACCTTAATACACATCGCCACTAAAACTCAAGAGAAAGCGAAGTACCTAAATATTAGCCTTTTTGATTGGGGGTAGTCATCAGTAAAGTATCTTAATGTTACCTTCGGACATCAAAGGAGGCGGAGTGAATGCATGCTGACTGCAAAAATAATAAGCCAAATGCCAAGGTTATCGGAGATCTACAGAGCAGTGGTGGTGTTGTTGGTGAATAATTGGACAGCCCCCAAAGCCACACTGTCTCAGGATTCAGCTTTGACAAAGTCTGCGACTTGATTGGATTGACTGTGCAAGAAACTAACGGAATTAAATCACCCGCGCCCCAAATATAAGAAAGTCATATGAAAGAGCCTCAGCCATGTCGAATACATCCTTGGCCCCCAACACCAATGAGGCGCCTGTGGCGAAGTCATCTGTGTAATGTGCAAATACGGCGAGAAACGGAAATGTGTTCGTCATCTCCTTACTTTCTACCTGAAAATATTTACGTGCTGAGAAAAGTCTTCTCTATCCCCTTCGCAAGATGGACGGTCCCAAATTACCTCTAATGGACCACAAAGTCAAAATACTCCCGAATGACCGGCAAGCCAATGTACCGGATGAGGGCGATGGCGAAGCCTCTCTCGAAAACCAGAAATCACTACTTGTTTGTGGAAAGTCGACAAAGGTCAACGGTGACCATGCCTCAGGCGAGACATCTGATCCAGAAAAGAGATCGCGGTTGAATCGCCTATGGATTAGCTATAGCACCCGGGAATGGAGCATGTATGGCTGTCTCATTGCCGGCACACTGTTCGCGATCGGTCACCATCTATTCTACGAATCCCTGAACACGACAGAAGCAAAAAACCAGTCCCTAATGCTTCGATGCGGAACAGCTCTTGCGTTCCTTGCAAAAGCGAGCTTGAGCACCGCCGTCGTCACGGCCTTCAGGCAAAGGGCTTGGATGATAGTCCGACACAAAACACTCCGCGTTGGCGTTGTCGACTCTATTTTCACCGCGACCGAAGATATCTGTGCACTTATGGATTGGAAAGCGATTAAAAAAGCAAAGATTACGACCTTGATGGCGTTGTACGTTTGGGCGACTCCACTCATCGTTATCCTATCTTCCCAGGCTCTTTCTGTTGTGCCTTGGATAAAAAAGGAAACCGCAGTTTGCCAATCAGTACGAACGATAAATTTTACAAATGAAGACACCTTCTATTGGCGAGACCCTACAATGATTGACCATAAGTATCTGCTTTCCCTCTCTGTGTGGAATTCAACAGTAATTTCTCCAAACCTCGCATTCGACACCAATTCCACTGCGTTTGACTACTGGGCGACCAGTACTAATTATTGGGAAATACTTGCAAACAGAGTGTTCAATCTCCGGCAGGCTGCCGTAAGGGAGGATGCGGGAAGAGACGTTTGCACAGATAATTGGAATTGCTCTTATGTTGTGGACTTTATCGCCCCAGGCTACAAATGCAAGGAGCTGGCATCTGGTATCGGATCTCAAGAAAAACGACATGGAAATTATTCGGCACCTTTTGGGCTTGACTACATCGTACCAACCGGTAATT
This sequence comes from Calonectria multiphialidica, assembly GCA_020623665.1. Classification (NCBI taxonomy): domain Eukaryota; kingdom Fungi; phylum Ascomycota; class Sordariomycetes; order Hypocreales; family Nectriaceae; genus Calonectria; species Calonectria multiphialidica. The sequence goes on from JAHVYC010000001.1 coordinate 597,047, forward strand.
ACAGTTATTATGCTTCCACCGACGAGGGTGAGTATGCTACACCACAACTACGAGACCTAGATGTAGGAGGTGTGCCAAAACAAGACCCACCATACCCCAAAACCCTTGGGGCTTTCAAAACGGAGCCTATAATTTGGATAGGATATGCGAGTATGAATAGCTCGTCCACATCGCTCCCGACCAGCAGGTCGGATAAACGCTGGAATGACACATTTACCCCACACCTTATTAGATGTGAACACTACGAAACGAAATATACAGCCGAGTTCAATTACACCAATGGCATCCAGCGATATCATATAAAGGACCGCCAGTTTGCCAGAAAAATTGTCAATACTACATACGTTCCCGGCAAGTTGGATGACGAATCCGAGACACCGAATAATACCACGGCGATTCCCGAAATCAACTATGTGTTTCCAACGGATACGGCAAATTATCGCCGCACTGCCGCGTATCACTCCTTCGGGAAGCCATTTAGAGAATATCTCAAAGGGAGGATTTTGTATTCTGGCGGTTATGCCGGGTTCCCTAGCACGAAGGCTCAAGCCACGGACTTGTTTGAGAGGCCAAGCTTTTTTCCTGCCCCAGCATTCCCTGAAATGCTGCGGGGGCTATATGAAGATATGATAGTATCGCTTTTATCAGAACCGCAGTTTGCTGTGGTCTCATGGGCAAAAACCGGGAAGCCATCTGGCGATGTTCGCGGTGGCCCGGAGACTAATTATCCGTGTACTCGTCAGCGACCTACTGGAATCTTTGTTTACAACAGGATCCAACTGTGTTTAACGTATGTACTGGCTATATCGACTGCGCTTGCAAGTGTTCTCTTCGCTTTAGAGGCAGTGCGTGAGGAGGGCACGGTGCGCGATATGAAGTTTTCTTCAATTATAGAAGCGACTAGGTCGCCGAGTCTGGATGAGGTGCGATCATGTACCACTCATAATAATAGCGGTCCTAAAGTGGGATTTGGAAGTGTTGTGGGATACGATGGGAAACAAAGACGAGGGTTTGGGTTGGAAAGGAATGTGGTACAGGATTATGACCAGCCTGGTATGAGCATTCACCGTCTTGGCCTGGGAAAATTCTCATGGCGAGGAAGAAGTGAGATACGAAGGGAGAACACTTGAGAAGCCAGGATAGATGCTATGTTTAGTACTTTGAATGAAATTAGTGTGCAACCTCGAAAATCCAGGCATGCTGTGGAGCTGTAGACACTGGGATTGTCGTTGGATAATGTTTACAATATGAATTCCTAACAACCAAGGACTGTAATTGGAAGCCAATACATCGGGACCCAGGGTTTCATAAAACTCGAAGAGTCGCGTGATGGGCTCATCCTGGGTAAACTGAACCCGGTCGTGCATTTTAGGTCAGGCTCTAGACCTGACATACACTCGGTCAATGTCTCCGATCTCCCCGAGATGATATCACACACTCCTCGGCACCATGTCCAAGCCAACATATCTCGACCTGAATTTGACTACTTGGCTCGGAAAAAATGTTGGGGGTGGATTTTCCTCGTTGTTTGTATTTGAGATCCCATGGTTGCTCGTCGTCGTTAGCATAGGAAAGGTTACGTTGCGTGGGGTGTTGGGCGGAGCGGGGAGTTCGGAGACCACTTGAATCTCAACTGTGATCACGAGTTACACTTCTGTTTTGCAGCTCGTAATGATATCGACTATGGCGGGGAACATGGATGGTGTATCCTAGACCAAACTTGGCATCTGTGGAATTGGTCTCAGCTCCAGCTCGCTTATAAAGTCGCCACACGATTTGTTCATCTTGTCAATTCGTCCATTACCACTCCCTGTTCTATCCATCCTTTCTTCTCTGACCAACACACCGCTTCTGCACACAGCCCACAGACAAGCATAATAATGGGCGATCTCTCAATAACTGCCGCTGATGCAGGCCCACATTATGCGTGTGGCTCCGACGAGCCCGAGCATCGGTGTAACCTTTCCTTTGTTCTGAAGAAGCCTCTGGATGTTGCGTTCGAAGATCGCCCACGGCCAAGGATTCGATCCCCTCATTATGTCATGGTCAAAGTCAACTATACAGGAATCTGTGGCTCCGATATACACTACTGGCAGCATGGAGCTATCAGCCACTTCGTTGTCAAAGAGTCGATGGTGCTGGGCCATGAGTCTTCCGGTACTGTCCTTGAAGTAGGCGACAAGGTCACTAACCTGAAGGTTGGTGACCGCGTGGCCCTAGAGCCGGGCTACCCTTGCCGGAGGTGCGAGGATTGTATGTCTGGGCACTACAACCTTTGCCGTGATATGCGTTTTGCGGCCACACCACCTTATGATGGAACCCTGACAGGCTTTTGGGTTTCACCCTCCGATTTCTGCTATAAACTACCGGATCATGTTAGCCTGCAAGAGGGCGCGCTGATCGAACCGCTCTCTGTGGCGGTGCACATTGTCAAGCAGGGACAGGTGCAACCAGGCCACTCCGTTGTCGTCATGGGCGCTGGTCCAGTTGGTATTCTTTGCGCGGCTGTTGCCAAGGCGTTTGGAGCCAGCAAAGTCGTGTCCGTTGACGTCCTACCTGCCAAGTTGGAATTTGCGAAATCATTCTGCTCAACGCACACCTACTTATCGCAAAAAATTCCAGCTGTAGAAAATGCCAAGAACATCATTGAGGAGGCCGACTTGGATCATGGTGCTGACGTGGTCCTTGATGCCAGTGGTGCCGAGCCGTCGATACAAACCAGCCTCCACACAGTTAGGGCGGGCGGTACATACGTGCAGGGAGGTATGGGAAGGGCCGATATCACCTTCCCCATCATGGAAATGTGCATCAAAGAGGTTACAGCCAGAGGATCATTCAGGTACAGCGCTGGGGATTATAGGTTGGCGATTGATTTGGTGGCGAGCGGCAAGGTGGAGGTCAAAAAGTTGATTACTGGCATAGTAGGTTTCACGGATGCCCAGAAAGCATTCGATATTGTGAAGAGCGGTTCTGCAATTAAAATACTTATTGCAGGGGTAGACGAAAATTAGATGTTGATGCAGCCTGGATGGTTTGTAATGAGGAGACTCAAGGTTTGATGCAACGTTTTGTGTTTTTAGCCAGGAATCCCGTGTTGCTCCAATTTCAGTATCCCGAGAATATTTATTTATGATGTACCTACACCTGAATTGTATTTTCATGGTGGTGAATTGTATGAGAATGAGAGATATTCATCTAGCCTGATGTTGCTGTCACTCATCACAGCGACTTATTCGGAAAGACTGATGACGTTAGTTAGTAAATTCTGTTGTGTTGGTACTTCAAGGAGTCATTAATAACAGGGATACCCTTTTGACAGCACATCACAACTATATTATAGTGAACTTGGGTAAAACTGCTCTAGATTACTAAAGTTGCTCCTATACTGTGGGACGTATAATAATTAGTTGTGCGTTTAGGCGGGGTAAATGAAATGTAACTGTGACAGTGAGTCAAGAATATTGTAAAATATCTTCAAAATATCCTACTGACCTAGTTCTATATTTACGGTTATGAGGTGTCAAGGTACCATCTTATTAGACTCCATAGCTGCCCATGACTGTAACAATGCTAGAATAACATCCAAACGCTTTCTCCAGTCACAAGAAATATCCTAAAACACAATTCCTTACTTATCAATCTCGCGGCCAGTCTTCTTCCCCTTCAGAATTGAGAAGCAGCGTTTCATAGTCAAAGTTCAGTTCAATGTCGGTCACCGTAGACAAATCCCAATCCTGAATGATACTCGGCTTAAACGACAACTTTCCGTTGCAGCACAATGCGACTCGGGAAAAATCGTTTCTTGGGTCAAGCAGCTCATTCCTTTCCCCATCCTTTTTAACTTTACGGGGGTTCGTGTAGTATTGGACTATTGTAGGCTTTGAGTCGGATGCCCCCACCAGGGGGTGCGCCCGGTCGACCATCAGAGGCCCAAGTGTGATGAAATGTTCAATCTCGTTGAGGCCGGTAGTTGTTCCGTCTAGTCTCTTTAATCCAATGAATTTCACGTACACAGACATGATCCGCATACGATGTTGGCCGTCGAGACTGGAATGCGTAAGAGGCACCCAGAATGGCGTCTCGTGGTCTTTCGCCAGCAACTCCCTCCAACTTGGTGGACACACATCGCCGGCGCTTATGCGGAGTTTCCGGCCCTGTGATTGTTTGTCTATAGCTGTAACCTCAGAGAACTTTATCCAGTGCTTGTTGAGCTCAGTAGCATTGGAGGCTGGTGACAAAGCTGCAAAGGTTTCCTTCTGGAGCTTGATATTATTGGACCGATACATGAGCGCAAGCACACCCTTGTGGAGCATGTTAAATATCACACGCCGCCGCTGGTTGAGTTCATTCTGTAGTCGATATCGAAGAGCCACGAAACAAATATCCTCTTTCTTAATGTCCGCGACAACGGCATCTTGTAGAGACTCGATCGCTGCTAGAGACGCTTCGCGAGCCTTGTCCTCTGCCACCAGCAAAAGATACTGCTTCCGAGCTTCGTGAGCTTCACGCATCACGTTTACGAGTGTCTCACCACGAACAACCAGCTTCTTTAGAGAGAGTTCGTAATTATCGAGTCCGTTGATTTTCTCACCCTCAATGTCATCCCTCATGACTCGAAAGGTGTGATCAATGGAAACGTCTAGCTCACGCCACTCAGCAAGAAGTCCGTGGAAATCGATATTCTTTTGGGCCTGGGTTGACATGGTCCTTTCGGTAATGCCTTTTGCAGCATCCCTCAGGTGGCTAGCTGCCCGTTCACGTCGGGCGCCTTTATCTGCGCCACCTAGCGCCGCAAAGCTTTCGTGGTCCTTGACAGCCTCAATAATTTTAGGCATTACCTTGATAGCAGCTTTGATAAACTCAAAAGCAACTTTCCATAGCTTTGTTGTCTGTTTGATGCCCTTCGCCTGTTTTGTTTCCACTCGCTGGTTAGCTGATCATGGAATCATCAAGTTCCTCCACTCACTCCAATAAGAAGGGCTAAAAAAGGAACTTACACTGTCTAGAAGAGACATGAACGATTTGACAGTCAATGGGGCTCCAGCGCCGCCAGTGTAAATGGCAGCGGCAAGCGAGGCACCAACTTGGAGCACGCCGAGGTTGACCTCGATCCAGAATTTATCCTCCATTCTTCTCTGGAAATCCAAGATTCCACTCCTAAACTCTGAGGCCGCACTTATGCTCTCTTTTTCATAGAATACTAGGTCGTCTCTCTTCATGCCCACAGCAATGCCCTTTCCAACAGCTTCATCTTGTGCGACCTCCAGTTTGGACTGTGTGATCTCGCGGCCGACGGTTTGGCGAATGCTTTCCAGAATGGGTTTGCTCTGGTTGCGGATTAGCCCCCGTAAATCTTGGATTTCCTTCTTGTCCTCCAGTCTATTATTGAGACCGATGAAATCAGTGATCTCGCCTTTCATTGCCTTGGAGAGCGTTTGGGGAGCATGTTCAGGCGCATAGTACCAGTCATTCCCTATTATTTGATCTTTTTCGGGAAGTTTGAAGCTTCGGGGCAACTTGAGGCGATATAGCAACTTTGTCGACTCAGCGACAAGTCCAGCAAGATGTGGTGCACCTCCGGCACAGCGATTAATGAAGCGTAGCTTGGCCAGGATTCTTGGGATATCAGGTTTCAATCCCATGAGCTCCTCTCCTGCTGAGGTGAATAAACTATCCAGCAATCGTGGTAGAGGCTTCAGGCGGCGCACTTCGGCACCAAGCTGTTGGAAGTCATACAATTGGAAGGGCCGAAGCTCCTCTGAAAACACCTCCCCGATGGATTTGACATCGTTAATGAGAACTTGATCTGTGCCACCCTTCACGAGCATTTTCAGGCCCACTACCCCCGGTGCATCCATATCAAAGTGGGTAATATTCCCACAAATATCCTGTGAGCACTCGAGAAGAGCTTCGGGGCCTCTATGGACATGAATTTGTGCCCGATTGGAGCTCTCTGGGTTGACCCAGAAGCTCTTTGGACCAGATTCAACATCGAAAAACAAACTCAGTGTAAACGGGAGTTTTTGCCCTGCGATACTTCGCGCTAATGTGAGTCTAGAAAATGTGTCTAACTGAGCTGCATAGATGTGGACTGAGTTGAAATCAAATGTGTCGTTTTGAATCAGCAATTTCATTTCACTATCGCTCCAGCCGCCCAAATACTGGCAGTAAATTTTTACAGCCTCTATTGGAGTGCTGGAGCGAATAGTAGCGAGCTGATTGAAAAGCCCTTGCAGATGGATAAAGCTTTGAATGATGTAAACCTGTCGATGCAAAAATGTTCAGGTTAATCTTTGATCAAGGCCATATGTACCAGGCGGTAAGAAAAGAACCACTCACATGATTTCCAAATCTAAAAAAGTCATCTGGGCCAAGGTCTGTCCACTCAGTACTATGCTCTTGAAGATGTGAAAAGGGGACCATATTTTATGATCTTGTACACTAAGCAATGAATTATTGTCGGTTCTTGGGTACACGATTCGAAGAGGTGCGAATGCTAGTTATAAAGCAGCACGGTAGAGTCGAGTCTTCTTTGTTAGTCCTGTTTCCCTTATTGACCTAAATCTAGCTGTGCTTCAATTACGCCATGGCGGTTTAGTGGCCAGCTGAAGTTTCTTAGTAGTTCACTAGTAACTCCGTGGCTGGCTGTATAGAGGATCTTTCGATCAATTGTTTCATCTGGAGACCTGATAGCGTCTTGGCAGCTGAATAATTTGCGCCGTCGCTAGTTGACATGGCGCAGGTTATGCCATGCATGGCGTTGTCTAGATCCATACAATAGGGCGATATCTGCATCAAAATCCAATAATGGCGTCTGTAGCTTGATAGAGCTACCGAACTGAGACAATATCAAGACATATGCATGGCAATTGAGTGGTTGAAATTGATTCGTAGGCTGAAATTCGTTGATAGAAACTGCACATCGCGATATCGGATCCAGAGGTCAGCTGAGCACTTGGACGTCAATAGCGGAAGTTTCAAGATTCGTGTGGCGAGCTGACTTTTTACAATTGAGGGAATTACAGAAAGAAACTCTCCATTAAGGATGGTCTCATATTTAGTGTCAAAAGAAATTGGCAGTCTTGCTTTTCTGTGGAGGCGCCTTTATGTGTGTGGGCATTTGTAATGTAGTCCTCAGCGTCTTCATTTCCTGTCATAAAGCTCCACGGTATTAATAAGGCTGGGCCTGCCAGCTATTGTTTGGGAGACGTCATGATTTCATCACCCAACTACTCATTCATAAATTAATCTCCGATAAACCCATTCCTCACTCCTCAATCCTTTCCCCGCGATGTCCACAGACTCCACAGTCAAGGATATTATATGGTCAGTCAAGAGACCAATTCTTGTGGCAGCCTTTGGATGGTGCAACGGAAATTCCTTACCATCAGACAAATCTCGGTTTGATAGTGAACATCTCCGGGCCTTCGAAGAGTCTAGCGAAAAGTTACAGGGCAGTTCTAGATATTTATGGAAATATCGTTTCAATGAGTTTTCGGAATGGTCTTACGACAAAGGTTCAAAGGGTGTTGCTACATTCATGATGGATAAGGCCACTGCGGTGCTAGAAGAATGGGTCGCCTATCGATTAAAAAGTAAGAAACGAAATACCTTGGCAATATTATATCGTATTGTTTCTGATAAACTTTGAGCCAGTTATCGGGTTTAGACAAGAGCTACTCAACGCGAGTTTTAGTCTGGATGGGGATTTGGAGAAAACACAGCAACGATGCTTCAAGCTGAAAGAATCTGGGCTTGCATTGGGCCAGGAAGCGCGCAAGAATACTGAATCGATGAAGGCATTTTCCTCGGATTTCGAGAAGAGCCTTTCCTCACTTAAAAGCGCATCCTACAGCCTCAGGACCAGCTGGGTTGAATTCGCGGAGGAGTTATCGAAAGGTAACAACTCAGTTTTCCCCCAAAAAGACAACGACACCTGGTTCCTTCATCTCAATAATTGGGCCGAGCTGCTTGATAAGTGTGACCTTTCCCTCCCTTTCTGCGACGAATTTACAAAGAGATTCATGGCAATTCGTATCCACACGGAAGCTATTGTCCCGGTCCTGATCCAGGAGCTTTCCCTAATATGCGACAACGTATACGGCAATCTTATCTCTGGGTCACCGGAAGGGCTTGCCGTAGATAACACGAAGATTCAGGCCCTGGCAGAGAAACTGCAACGATGGATCATAAACTGGCCCACATGGGATCCGGCCGAGTATAATTGGATGTATCGAACTATTCCCAAAGTTACAAGCGGCAAGAACGATTGGATCCATATCGATACATCTGGCCTCTGGCTTGTGCACCGTGGCGACAACACCGGGTCTGAGCCCTTCAAGAGTGAAAATGAGCTTCAAGTCGGCATTACCCACTTCAATATTGGGTACAGAAACGATTATGACCATCCTATCAATTTGAAGATTGATGTAGAGAAGCCAAAGACTATACAGAGAAAGTGGGTGGCTGCCGGAAATGTCGACTTTCGCGGGTCTGGACTCAGTTGGATTCACACACCAGAGAAATGGCGTGTCAAGAACAACGTTCAGTTCGGTTTCTCTGATTTCAGGTTTAACCGCAACGGAGAACCACGAGTACACGCGCAGGGAGCGGCGAATGATTTCAGGCCTGACCAATGCACAAAGCATCCCAATTGCCACGCCTGGCGGATATATTTCAAAGACAGGTTTCAACGAAATGAGACCGTCATAGCAAGGCCATGGATTACAAATGTCTTTTCAGCCAACGGTGCAGATCTCTGGGTCGAGGAAACTACCCGGGATTCGTTCAAACTCCATGCCTTTGGAGGCCAACACAGGATAAGCGAGATTCGTATTGCATACGCCGCCTACTATGGTTCCGAAAACCCCAACCGCTCTCTAACTGACTTTGATTTCCCGTGGTACAATGTTCACTCGCCCTCGGACCTGAAACCCACCTACATCCCGTTCGCGAAAAACCTGTTCCGTCGCCGTCCAGCGGTTGCTGCCTTCATGTCCAAGTACTGGCTGGTTTGGAATTCGGGCTATAATATTAATGTTCGCTACGTTGCCACCCGTGACGGAGTCGTCATATGCCCCAGCAGCGAGGATCCGAATCTTGTTATGGGCCTAAACTTTGAGATTCTTGCAATTCCTAATGACAAGGATTTACTTTGATGATATCAATTGCAGCAGTTCTGAGGGATAGTATATGAAGTAAGGTAGTTTAAATTGATTGCTTTTATGTTTTAGATGCGAACTAATATCCTTGTGCTTCGCTTTACTACGCATCATGATATTTGCGATGGCGACAAATACAAACACCCCTCCGTCTGGAACAAAAATTATCAAGGTTTGGTAATAACAATTCACATCTCACTCCTTAGAAAGTTGCCCAGAAAAAAGCCTTCATACCAAGAGATCCTTTTATACCCCATGCCCACTCACATATGGACCCTACAAGCATTGATTTCCTCCCTCAGCAACCGCTTCTTTGTGGAGTCATTTCGCTCCAGTTCAGATCTCATCATATTTCGGCATTGGAACGTACTTTTCCAACCAGGTAGCCAATTCGATTAATCTAGATATGGAATTAGTTCAACTACGGCGTGTTATGATAATTATTATAATTGCAATAGTTTTTTCTTCTTTAGGGACCTTATTTTGGTAGTCATCAAAGCAAGTTTACGCCATGCATTATGATGTGCTTAGAGTACTACGGTGACGCTAAAATTGAAGTACAGGACTCTAGGCGCCCTATTTCCTATATTATCAGGCTAGGCTGATCATCATGCCTGAAGTACTGCGACAACACTAAAATTGCAGTGAAGCAAAGGCGCCTTCAGTATTTGGAATAGCACGGTACACCTATGCACTTATCAAGCCAGGATGACCAGTGAGGTATGAATGGTACCATGTGTGGAAAGTGTCACGAGATCTCAAATGTTTCTTCACATCAAAGAGAACCAGCAAAAAGCGTAGAGCGTGATGATTAACAAATGCATACTGCTATGCACATTAATACGTTACTAACCCAAATTCTTTTTGAGTGGAAAGCATGCAATTTTACTAGTGATGAGAATTGTATTGAGGTAAAAAGAACCCATGTTTATTCATGGTCGCTCCCGAACATCCTTGTTTTCGGCATTCAACATTCCACTACCTCATCTACCTTCTTGCGATACTGCAGATGTGTGCGCGCTTGGTCCAGAAACACGTCATATTTCGCGTCCAATAATCTTTTCTCTGCTGGATTGCCGCTTTGCCAGACAACATGCCCCGACTTGCTCATGCGACCCATGATACTCCATAAATCCTCTGTTGCACCATCGCCATTAGAGCTTGCCGCCTTTACCCCCAACATGGCAGCTCCGTGCACCACAGCCGCGTGAAGATACCTCGGAATCACGACAGGCATGTCGCAAGCCGTGGCGATGAGATTCATCAGGATTGGGTTCTGGCATTGACTCCCCGACATGAAAATACTGCGAATGTTGTGGCCATGGCCATTCATCCGCTGGATGATTTGCCGAGTCTGTAGCGCGATGAACTCCAAGGTTGAATAGTACAGCAAGGCCAGGCTATCTTTGCTCTGGTCCCTGCTCAGGCCAATGATGGCGCCTCTCATATCTGGATCAGCGATTGGAGACCTATTTCCCCATAAATCACCGTAAAGGAACACGTGGCGGCCAAGATGTGAAACAAAAGGCGCCTTAGCTTTAACAGCTAGGCTGCTCAGATGCTCGTTTAAAAGGGAATGGATGTTGATGTTCTTGGTTTCGGCCTCCTTTATTGTCTGTTGATATGCTGGATGGGTCTCTACCATGTGTCGAATCAGCTCGCCGGTGGCTGATTGACCGCCTTCAGCCATCCACATGTTGGGCAGGAGAACATCTCGATAAGGCCCCCATATTCCAGGTACAAAAGCAGCCTCTTTCGTCAGTGCCAAATGGCAAGTTGATGTTCCCGCAACAGAAGCTAGACGATTGAAAGCGGCCTCTTGCCCGGCTGCACTCTCGTTCGTATCTTGCGGCCAGAGCTCTACTTTGGCACGGTTGGTGCCAATTCAGCCAGCGTATGCGTCGACGACACCGCTTCCGACAGAGACTCCGGCTTCTAAGCCCAATTGCTTAGCCGCCCTTTCCGAGAGAGAACCTACCAACTCTCCTGCGCTAAGATACTGTCCGTTCTGTATCTTTGTTTAGCATTCATAACAAAATACTTGCACATTGCGACAAGGGGCTTGGGTCAGACACACCAAATTGTTGATCCCTCCTATTCGCTTAAAATCATCTTTGGCCAAATCGCCCAAGCCGATTGACTGGAGAAAGTCTTCTTGCCATCCTTTTTCACCCCCGTCGACTCCAACTGGTACGAAGCCCTGCTTACACACGACACTGCAGTAGCTCCGAGTCTCTATTCCAGTTGCAAGATATGTGAGGGCATCGGCTAGGTCAAAAAACTTGCAGCGATCGAATAGCTCTTTTGGCATGTGGTTCTTCAACCACAAGACTTTTGGCATCTCCATTTCCAAGCTCATCTTGCCGCCCACGTACTGAAGAAGGCCATGTCCGGTCGCGTTGATCTTTTCAGTTTCTTCGTTGGCTCTGTGATCAAGCCAAAGGATAACGTTGCGGTCATTGCCATCATTTGAGTGGCCGGAGGCTGTAACAGACACGGGCTGATTGGTGTCGCTAGAAAAGACAGCAAGCGAACAGGTCGCATCAAAGCCAATTCCTTGAACAGATTTAGGATCAATTTGTGAGTCGCTGACTACCTTCTTGACACAAATGCATATGCAATTCCAGATGTCTGTGGTCGATTGCTCCTGTGTGGTTTGTCACTCGATGAGCCGCAACTGATTCATCACGAGTTGACGCCAATGCATCGTGAACTCACATAGTGAGTTCCATTATAATCATCCGGCCGCCATAGCTTGATGTTCTCTGAGGCGAGGGCTTTGATCTCCCCAGTCTCATCGATGATGCAAGCCCTGGCTGAACCCGTGCCAACGTCTACACCAATGTAGTGTTTGTGCCGAGTCATTAGAAGGCCAAATTGAGAAATCAAACTTGGGAATTGATTCATATACGCTGCTGTTTAAGCTGGTTAGCCTCATGATTTGGTGTGTGTTTTAAAAGATGTCATCAGCATGCACTTGCCCCAAGACCTTTACCAAAAACCTTTTCAACACTGCCTTAGTGGTGGGTGGTAGTCAGGTGATAATTGCACAAAAGCAGTAGGTTAAGTGATTAAGATTTATAACCCAATGTCAATGTTGGCCGAAATTGAGAGAAAGCTGGTAGCGAGGCCCAGGTGAATGCTCCAGTACATTTTATGTACCACCAAGAGGGGCTGTCCTGCAGACGCCTACCACATCCCGCCTCCAAGCTCCATTTACTATGTACTCCTCTTGGTTGAACAAAGAGATAACAACCAAGCTCCGCTCTCCTTTGAACGCGTGTAGCTGCGTGGATACTCTTTTGCACAGGTTCACAAATGCATCGTTTAGTCACAGGTCATGCCATGTCGCAACTAGATAGGTTGGCGCCACAGAGTTAGGAAGACTTTAGCTAGGGGTAGCGCAAGGAACATTCTCTCCGGTCGGTAGTAGCGCAGGCAAAATTGCCGAAGTCCCCGGGGATTGAGCTACCAATTTCGCTAATGGGGCGTCACCGAAGTCCCCGAGTCTAAGTTCTCAACGGTGCAAATCCCCAAACCCCAAAATTTGAGGAAAGTTATCCCGGGGCGAACTGCTGGGGGAGCAAGGAGCGGAGGCCGCGGAGACCGGGCCCAGACTGGGACAAGTTATGGGGTAAAATCACCACCTCTTCCATTAGAGCCCCCTCTTCGGCCCGGCGGATGGAAAAGGAACAAGGGTGCCATGTGTTTCAATAACCTTGAATATGGAACCGTTTTAAGCCCCAAAGTTTGAACTTTGCCAAGAATTTGACATCGACCTGTGGGGGAAAGAAGTATATACAAAATACTGGGTGACATTTTGCATCCTCAGACCGAATAGTCAGTTTCTACTGCTGGATAATTCAAAGAAATAATTCCCAGTTGATTTCTTTTTTGGCCAATTTAACAACGTGATCTGGTTGTAGATATTAGATCAAAGTTTATGAATATTGTCTTATTAACAGTCTACCACCACCACTTCGTTGCTCTATATCCCAGTTGAGATAAAATTTTGACATCTAGTAGCACCCAATATCTCGCCTTTTGCGCGCATCAATGCTGTCCCATATTTACATTCCGGCCGTATCGGTCTATTCACGGAACTCCACTCCCTCGCTGGAAGTCTTGTTCGCTCCGTTTTCACCTGACAAACTGGCCTTTCGCGATGAAACAACACCAATCTCAGGATCGACGACTCCATGTCCGACCCTAGTCGCGCGCACAAGATCTGGATTCTCCGCCTTGAGTTTGGCAAAGTTCTTCTCGGCATCCCAAGTCCAAATGCTATCACAGGCAAACACAAGATCCATCTCCTCAAGTGTACGCTGGTTGGATTCGGGGTAGAGGGCCCAGACAATAACGATGCAAGCGATATTAACACCACCAAAAATATAAAGAGTCTTTTCATTGAGCTTTTCGAAAATGGTGGGAAGAAGAAGCACCTAGGATTTCGTGTTAGTTCTGCCTTTCTTGGGCTTCTGAGGGTAAACCCGGCAGTACTTACACACCACCCATTTCCAATAGACCACCCGACCACACCCCAAGCATTGCCTTTGGCACGGACCTGCAGGGGGAAGATTTCGGCAGGGTATAGCCAAGGTACGGTAAGCCATGTAGCTCCGAATATGGCAGTAAACAAGAAGACAAAGAAAGTCGCGGCACCGCCAAGCTCATTCCGATTGCCGGCTTCTGGTCCGGCATTAATAGTCGCACGTGCGAGGCCACCGGCGCAGAACATGCAAATAGCTTGGCCGATGGATCCCCAGTACAAGGTCCAACGACGGCCAATTCTGTCCAATGTAAACACACAAATCAAGGTCGCAAACTATTAACAGTTAGTGTCTGCCTGCTACCGCGTGTTGAGAGAATAATATGAACTTCCTTACCATATACGTGATGTTGTTTAATCCACTAACCCATAGGCGCTGTTCGGAGCCAATGCCGGCAATAGTAAAGATCGTGGGGCCGTAAATTGTGATGCCCGCAATACCAATCCATTCCTGAAGAATCTGCAACCAAATAACCAATTGCACTCGGCGACCGGTGTGTAACTTTCCAGACCCGATGCCGAAGAACATAGCAAAGTAGCTCTGCTCTTTGGCGGTCTCATCCTCCAGGTTTCTTACGTTGATGATGTCTTGGAGTTCTGCCTCAGCACCCCCTTCCTCCTCAGTGCCTCGAAGTCTTTCCAGGATAAACCGAGCCTCCTCCTCGCGGCCAACTTTGACAAGCCAGCGAGGCGACTCGGGCATAAACCAAATAATGATAAAGAGGGCGATAAGAGGGATGATTTGGAAGGCGACGGGGAATCTCCAGACGAAGGACGAAGAGGGATCCTTGTACTTGGACGTGCCACTAGGTAGTGTTAGTGGCTGATCACGGTCTCGAAGCGGCACCTTACAATTGAAGCCAGTAGGCTACAACAACTCCAAAAATATTCAAGGTGAACTCAACAGCGACAAAGGTTCCTCGGGAGGTGTGGGCTGCTGTCTCGGTGGCCCAGACAGGGGTAATGGCATTCAGCATGCCGGTTCCAATGCCATTCAAGACTCGTGCTGGGATTAAGGTCAGTATCAAAACCCAGGTGAAGATGGTAGGAACATACCGCAAAACATCCAGTCAGAGTTTTGTGCGGCGGATTGCAGAGCGGCAGTCAAGACGGACCAGATGCAAGCAACACCAATTGTCATGATACGACCATACTTGTCGCCAAACCAACCACCAAGGAGACAGCCAAAAAGAGTTCCGGGAAGGTAGTAAACGGCAACCTAACACAATTAGTTCAGGTAACGCTTATTTTCTGAAGGCGTCGCTTACAATGCCTCCCTGCAACAAGGGCTTGTCCACAACAACAATCTTGTTTTCCTCGTCCCAGTGACCAAAACCCATAAGCTCGGCATAGTGGCGCGATGTATTCACACCTCCCATCAGGCCTTGGTCATAACCGAAGAAGAAGATGGAAATACCCGCAACCAAACAAACGGTATTGAGCAGTGAGCTCTTGTACAGTTTATTAGCGACGTTGTACTTGGCCAGCGGGCCCGTGAGCTGCGTCATGCTGGGCGGCAAGATGGCATACGCGAATTGAACCTGGAAGAACCTGGGAGATGTCTGCAGCAGAATCAAGTGGCTTCACCCGTCTCCAGATAAGAATAACACAAAGCAAAGAAGAATTGAGCTATTTCCGGCCTTGTTCCAGAAACGGGGCCCGAAGTCGCTTTTAAGTCTGGGGAAAACCCAATCCTCCCCACGCCTCTTCTTGCGGGAGAGACCAACCCCGTGTGGAGAACCCGCACTCGTCCCTCCTGACCATCTCTGCCTACGCGAAGCCCCAGGAACCCCGCACCAACTGTTGCGAAAGGATCATGATGCAGTATTTCGGGGACGAGGCCAGGCAGTCCCCGAGTATCGGCTGTGGGGCGCCGGCGTTAATTTGGTTGCGCTCGGCCGAAATACTACACGGCACACTCATACGACAAAACCTTTACGGTAAGGTCGACTATTAGTATGGAGCCTGTCCCGCCGCTAGTGCAAGTGATTGACGGGCAGCCCACCGAATTCCCCGATCTTATTCATTTTCGTTTTTGAACCCGTCACGGGGACAATGCAGGCCCATCGCCAAAACGAGAACCAAAAAACCATCGGATCATCGACACACCGCCGCATCTTCTCTCCGCATCCCCAACAATGACCCCGTCTTCCCCAGATTTTCACACTGGGGCCCGAACTCGCCGAGATTCTGAGGGCGACGCACCGCTCGGGGAACGGCCGGCCAAGAGGCGTCGCGGTGTAAATGAAGCTAATGCAGCTGATGTAAGTGTATTTTTCGCGAGCCTGTCATGAAGATTGTTCAATTAGAACTGCTATTCGTCAGATTTTTCGTTGCAAATCCGCAACAAGATGATGTGTGTGATGCTTTGAGCCTGTTGGGATAGGATGCAGGACCAAGTGGCGACGATCTGTGATGGTTGATAAAATTGTGGTAGCTAACTCGTGCAGTTACCCGCCCGCCGCCAAGAAGCCTGCCGGGACTGTCGGGTTCGCAAGGTCAAATGTGACAAGCAACGGCCGTGTTGCTCTCTGTGCAGGGCAAGGGGCTTGGATTGCGAGTACCAAGGGGATGGAAGCGAGAAGCTCACGTAGGAACCCCCACAGCAGCAGTAGGACCCAACTAGCAGCTAACAGGTGTGGGAATAGACTAGAAAGGGCCACAAGCACTATACTGGAGCGTCTTGACCAGCTCCGCGATGAAGTTGATAGAGTCAAGCAAGTGCTTTACAGCAAGGATACGCCGCAAGATCAGGCGCGTTCGAGTGGTGGTGCTGCGCAACAGACTACCGGAATATCGCCAACCCTTTCAAACCCCACCCCATCACCAATGTCGCATTCTGAGGTCATTGAGTCATCGAGAGATTTCCTTAGAATTCCACCGCATCGTGCCAGTGCCGATAGCATTCTGGAGTGGGATATCTTTGAGCAGAAATTCTCCCCAAACGCCTTGATCGGAGTTCTCTTTAGCCATGGCCACAGTGAATTCCCACCTGATGATAGTTCCACCACGTCTCCGTCGCCTGACTTGACGACTACATTGACGGGCCTGACACCGCCTGATGATGAGCAGATCCCGTCGCTCATAGACCGGTTCTTGCAAAATGTCCACACCAAGAATCCAATCCTAGACGTTGAGTCGCTAGTGAAGCACGGAAGGCGCTGTGCCAGCCAGGGCGTTGGGTGGAATGGCTGGTCGTGTCTTGTGTTGCTTGCATGCGCTCTTGGCTCAGTAGCGAAGCCGTTTGACAAGACCACTCCGATTTCGCCTAACTTCCCCATTTCTGTAAACAGAGTTGAGAGGATGTCAACCTCTTCAGCAACCACGTATGCAAGAGAGCTACAGCAAGGCGACTCATGTTTTGTCCTGGCATGTCGAAGGTTAGGGTCTTTGAAATACTCCATGTTGGGAGCACAATGTTACTTTTTCGCTGGAGGTATGCGGTTCCACTCTTGATAAAATATCGCCATCTCTGACGTTGACAGTTTACCTCATGTACACGCTACGGACAGTCCAATCGTGGCACTACTTTCACAACGCCTCCACCTTTTGCCAGTTTTACCTGCGAATGACCCATGGCATCTCTGACAGCCTCATTCAAGTCATTGACTCCACCCCATCAAGAGACTTCAATTCGGCAGACCGAAAAGTGAGACGTCTGGAGCAGAGCCTTTACTGGTCATGTTTCAAGTCAGAATGTGAGTACCGCGTCGAGCTGCCACTGCCACAATCTGAGATCAGCTTGGGGGAATACCCAAATCTCTTCCCGTCACCGCCGTCTCCCATTGCAACGGAAGATGAGCAGGAGCTTGCGTCTCACCCTCTGCACCTTGCCGCCTCTGAGGCGAACCATATTCGCAGCTTTGATAGTCGTCCGTCCTACAATGTTCCACCAGCGACAAGCGAGGAGATGGAGCTGCGGCGACATGCTGTCCGGTTGTGCAACGAGGAGGAGAGCTGGTACTACTACCTTACCGAGATTGCCTTGCGCCGCATCGGAAACAGGATTATGAATGCATTCTTCCAGCAGGACCGCTCCACGTGGCTCAATACCAAGCCGTTGCTACGGATAGCACAGGAATACGAGGTGCAAGTATCCTCTTGGTCTGCGCACTTGCCTCCCGCCATGCAGGATTACGAGACCACATCAATCATTCGAGCACCACATTTGAGCTTTTTAGGCGAAGGTGCCGGGAGCCATGTCTCACGGGAGCTCAGTTGGGCAATCGATAATAGATTGCTTGAGATCCAAACTTGGCTCTACCAGCCGTTCCTGTATTACTTGGTCCATGTGGGCGTATCCCGCAGCCCCGCCGCCACTTATCCGGCGGTTTTTAGCAATCTTTTGAATCCGTTTCCGGTATCATCAAACGAGCCAGGTCATTCCATGAATTTTTGCCGCACAAATTCTTCGATTGCGTCGGCACCATTAGACGGTGACGATGTCGCAGTCCTCAGCTCGCTCGTTAACTCTGGCATAGAATGTTGTCTCAAGACGATTGACGTACGATCGCAAGGCCATCGCCACCACGGTTTGTGGTTTGACCTCCGCAGCATAATGTGTGCGTCGCTTGTACTCCTCGCCATTATCAAGAGCGGTAACTCAGCGTGGATTCCCGGTGGTGTGGAGAATATTTGGGGTCCTGCAAGCACATCATCGTCTACAAGCCTAGGCTCCAGTCGGCTGGCACCAATTGGAGGTAAAATGGCCAAGGTTTTGGCTCAGTTCGAGTTTTGGACTGCGGAAGCACCTGAAATGCTGAAGCACCAAAGGGTTTTGGAAGAAGTGATCCGGGATACGAGGGGCTCCTAATAAAGAAATGAATGAATAATAAATGAATAAATACATACTGAATTATTTTGTTTTAAATATTAGCCTAATTTATTTATTATAGTGGCAGGGTGCGTGAGAGGGCATGTGAGTGCCTGCGCGTTGTTCTCCAGCTGAGACTGACTAAATTTGTTTAAGTGCTAATTGTATCCGCCTACGAGCTACCCTTGTGGCCCAGGCACGCGCTCATGAAAATCTTCCTATATGTGACCCTTGTAGCACTTGTGGATGGCCTAATGAGAATATAAAGTATAGCTTCCTTTCGGGCAATCCGGCTTCCGCCACATGCTAAAAACTTTTACCACCCAGTGACATAAGCAAACATCTCATTACTCCACTCGCGTCGGTCTTGACAGTGTTTGCCACTGCTCTGGTAACTACTTAGAATTTCTCCCAACCTGCCTTTTCCTCTTTACCTCGTCAAACCCTTGGGCCTAAGTGTTCAAGGTTGACTTCCCCGACAGACGCGCGAAGGTATATAATCTGTTCATTGCCCCTATGCTCTTGTTCGACGTCTGACCTTCCAGCGTCAATACCATCATGAAAGAACCCAAGAACGATTCCCGGGACCGGGCCCGGATCGACATGGACAAATTCCAGGAGTTTTATTCCGACCGCCCGCTCGCCCTCCGAGCGGTGCAGAAGTTTATCACAGCCAAACCAGAGATGGAGGAGCCGATCGATCTGATGCCAGTCGATGAGTATGAACAACGCCGGAATGCCGTCAACAAGATCATCCAAGGCCAGAGGTCTGCTCGCAGTGATCCGAACTGGACTCCAAAGCAGATCGAATATACGCTCCTAATGCGCATGTCTCTCAGAGGTCTTCAAAACCCATTAGGCCCTTCGAGTTTGGAGCCTATGATAAATTGTATTGGTGGTACTGCCAAGCTATGTAAGCCAAATGTCGTTCTCTTCCTTTGAATCTTCAACTGACTGATATTTCTTAGTCTTCCAAAAACCTGATGACCTCATAGCGGTGGCATCAACAGCATCGGTCACTCCTGCCCCATTGAAGCGACAACAGCCAACCCAGCCTGGCGAGCCGTCCAAGAGGGTCAAGAAAGGAAAGGAAGTGGAAGTTGTGGACGCCGTGAACACTCCCAAACCTGAATGCCCTGACTGCAAGAAGAAATATCGCAGCAAATCTGCGCGAGAAGAATGCAGTAAGCTCGACTACCATCGTTGTGTTGTCACACATGCCATGAACCCCGAAGCCTGCCACATCATTCCATTCACGTGGAACGATAAGGCATCCAACATGGCTAAGGCTAAACTGGCACACCCGGTACTCGAATCCGTTGTGTTTTGGCAGTCGGAAGAACCACTTCCGGAAGGCATGGACCGACTGCATTCGGAGAAGGGGTTTTCCGACAAATCATGGAATCTGATCATGTTATCGCCCACTCTCCACAAATGGTGGACTAAGGGCTATTTCGCCTTTAAATATCTTGGAGATGAGGTGCTCAAGGACAACCCCTCTCATTCCGAAGCAAAATTACAGCTCCGTTTCATGCCTCATTGCCCTGATGTGGAGCCAAAAAGCCCGGTCCTTCTGAGTGACGAGGTTGATGAAGAACGCAACCTCCTGGCACGTCTTAGGCGCAGTCACTACTACGGCGAAGCTGGGTGCGATGAAGAGTGTGCGTTGTGTGAAGCTGTGGGCGGTATTGCAATCCAGGATTGTGATACACACTTCCCATTCTTTTCAGGGGCAATCATCAGAGTCCGCCGCCCAACAGACACCATTGATCTATTCAAGACCATGATCAGGATTCAATGGGCTTTCATTACGGCAGCGTCAATGGCCGGCGGCGCCGAAGCTTTGGATCTTCTTCCGGATCTCAACGATGATGACGGAAACCTTTTCCAGAGCAAGGAAGTCGTTAGAGAGTGGATGGAGGGAGTTGCCAATGAGCTATCGGATGAGGACAACTAGGGGAAGTCCATCCGTACTAAGGCCCCAGGGCACTCGAGAACATCTCTGGGACAGACAACAAGGATACCACGACGACGTGGTGTCAGTGAACAGGTTCTTCGGTCCCGACAAGAGCAAACCTCGCTCCCTTTTCGCCCAGCCAGGTTTGGAGATGGCAGCAGCATGGATGAGGAGAAGGTACAAGCTCGAGCCCAGTCTCGTACACGTCAGGAAATGTCCCAGGCCCAGAGAAGCCGAAAGGACGCCGAGAACAAACCTCCTGGATCTCCCAGCGCTAATTAAGTAGCCATTCAGTGCGTTAAAGGGGCAAGGAAGGATGGGGAGCTTGTTAGATAGAGTAGTAATGTGTGAATTGACCCAATAGGGATGCATTTTGAACTGAACAAACTCCTGCCCGTGTTACCGTTCCATGAGGTCTTGTCATAAATAAATAAATAAATACTCAAGCCTCTTGTTTCAAATCTTAGGATAATTTATTTATTATACAAGCAGAATGCGTGAGGGGGTATGTGAGTGTCTGCCCGTCCGGCTGAGGTTCTTCATGCTCCTCACGGTGGGAGTTCACGAACGTCTCAAGGGTCGATACTAATACCAATGCAAGTATAAAAAAGCGTTTAACTAGGAAATTTGATTAGCATGGTAATGATTCATGGCTAGGGCGCCCCTGCAATGAAAAAATACAAAAGTTACAAACAGCCTTCTGTGTACATATCATTAGGAGAAGTGCATCCACGACAATAAATAAACAATTAGCTTAGATGTTGGAACAAGTGATATATATTATAAATTACCATAAACTAATATTAAATAATAATTTAAACACTCCTAACACTAAAATTAGGAGACCTTGATCGTTGTGATGAGAAAATCGGCTATTTGCGTTCCCTTACCCTACAGAAGGGCCACCCTTTTCGCGAGCATCGCGCCCTCCTGTGACTACGATAGTCCGCAAAATGCATGCATGTCATCTCGCTCTGAGCGGTGTGTCTCGGCATAGGGCCTCAGTGCCGGCCGCCCTCCAGACAGCAAAGTGTGCGACCAACCCCGAATAAGCATAACCTCACATGGCATGGTTGAGATTGCCTCAGAGTGAGAGATGCATGACAACCACCATGCCTCTCGAGTGACAGATGCCCTCCCTCCTTCCCCCCTCCCACCCGCAGGATCCTCTTCACCGCATCGAATCTCGTATACAGATCACTGGGACAGTGGCTTCAGCCCAGACTTGTTCGAAACCGAAATTGAAGCCAAGAGTTGGCCCTGGGGCCTAGGCCCAAAGGGTGCCATTCGCCGTTTCTGCCCCAAAGGCTAGACGGGCCTCGCTTAACGGGGCTGAAGGTGTCATGTCGGGGGATGCATTATCAAAACCACTCGAAGCGATTCAGAAGAGGGGCACGAGGCCGGCAAGTTCTAGGCCCGGGTGTTGGTAAGGCAAAGGCAAAGGCTGGCGCAGTGGCGGTGCTTCACATGCGTGAGATGCTGCACTTCATCCGCGTTCCGTCAAGATGATCACACAGAAGCAGTTTGTGGGAGGTTCCGACGCGGAGGAAGAAGGGTGCGCCTGCGTTGCAAGGGTGGTTTCAGGGATTCTCCAAATGCGACTCTGCCTTGGTGCCCGCGACCGCAGCCGTCTCAACGGCCAAAAGTCGGTCGGCCCAGCACCGATCTGCTTTGACAACACGGAAACGCCACGAGACACTGCTGTGAACGGAAGTGAGGTCAGCCGTGCCATCAAGAGACTCGGATAGTGTCATCGTGAGGATCCCCTCAAGAAGCGCCGGCTGGTGGGTGAGGGAGCGAGTCAGCGGTGGAGTGGCAAGGGCTGTGTTTCGTCTCGTCTGGATGCAAGGACGGCCTGGGGGAAGAGGATGGGCAGTCAGCGAACGGCACAAGCAAAGAAAACCAGATCCCATCAGACGGGAAAATGGGTGACAGAAAAAGAGCTGCAGTCCTTTGATATCGGACAACAGGCAACTCGGGAGCAGGATGAAGCCATCACCAAGAGGCAGTGGGCTGACAACGACGAGGTGCCCGCTGGGGTGTCGGTGCGATTTGACAGCGTGGGCACCAATGAAGGGGCCCTGCAGGGCTGCGGCGCCTCCCTTTGGGCGACGGTAGTGGACGGTAGGGCGCTGGACGGCCTGTGGGAGGAAACCGACGACAGGGCACCAGTGGCCTGAAGCAGCGCTAGAGCCTGACAGGGGGGAGGGGGGAGAGAGGTGATGGGATGCAGAGTGAGTGGCCGCTGGAGTTGGCCACTTAAACAACCCGGCAGGCCATGCTTCTGCAAGGGTCGCATGAGGGCGAGGCAGGGCTTCCCTCCCCTAATTCCTGGGTTTCTTCAACGGGGGGGCTTGAATTCAACCTGGAACTCCCCGCGTGCTCGGTGGAGTGTGGTTTCTTTTCTTTACAGCCGAGTTACGTAGTGTAAGCTGAGAATGTTGGTGGATATTTTTTGTTGGTGATTGTCGTTGATCATGTGCGTTCACAGTTGGCTGTAAGCGCGCACACCTATCCCATGACAAGGTCTTCCCCAGTTAATTGTTTTTTTTTTGTTTGCTGTTCATCTATCTGGCGTGCATGTGTTTTGGTCCGACCACATGCTCATCAGTCTGACACCGATTGAAATTGCCAAAAACAAGACAAAAGGTAAGGTTAATAATTCATCTCGGGCCCTGACTAGTTCTCGTCGTCTGGACGAGAAAGAATGGCCTGCATCGAATGGCGTGCGCCTCACAGAAGCATTCCCGCGCATTCGCTGCATTCTCTCTCGCCGTGGCCGCCTCCAACCTGAAACGGTCGACATCCCACCAACCACGGCCCACGGGTCCGGGGTGGGTTGATGAGGGGAGACGACCCCATCGTGTGGTACCTGCGCCTTGGGATATCCTCGCCGTGGCCCGCCGCTCAACCAACCGGAGTCTTTTGGCCATGGTCCCTCGCAGAGCTTATGGCTACGCGTGTCGGCTCTCTGAACCGATCTGAGAACACAGGACAGGCCAGGCCAAGCCCGCCAAGAGAGAGAGTTTGCTCACCCCTCCACACCCTCCCCCTCCTACATTGCCGTCTTCCCGTGGCATCCACCCTCTCGCAGCAGGCGGCCAGAGGCCCGAGACAGGGTCTGTCGCGCGCGCGACCTCGAAGCAGTCGAGAGCCCTCTTTCGGCTTGGCTTGACACCTTGACACTCGGTGGCTGCCGATCCGGAGCCGGACGAGTGTCATCTGCAGTTTAGGACCTCTGGCGGCCTGTGTCAAGGGGAACAGACGAAGGGCTTAGCCGCGACCTAGAGACTAGACTGCTACGCGCCCGTGACACAGGCCGGCGGGAGATCCAACGTGGCCAAGGCAGCCGGGGCAGCCAAGGCCCAAGCTGGTTTTCTTCTTTGTCTGCTGCTTGTCAGAGAGAGTATGCTCCAGCCAACCAGCGCTCCTCTTTGGGGGGCCTTGGGGGAGGGGGATCACCGTGTTCAGGCGTGCCCCCGGCCCCGGCTTCGTCCCACCCCGGCGCTTCTGCTTCCACTCTCTGTGCTTCACGATGCTGTGGATAGCTCCCACGACCCGCTGCCGACCAACCCGACCTTCCTGCCATGCCGCTGAACCGGCCACTTTGTGAGTCGATCCGACCCATGGACGTCCCATGGGCATCATCCCTGGCCGTCCCTGGCATCCCTGGTACTCCATCCTTGACTGCCCGTCAACCTTCACCGTCGCCCGCCAAGGGTCAACCGTCAACACCCCCCGGCAGCCTTCCCTTTTCAACCTGTCCACCGTCAAAAGAAGAGCCTTGGGCACTTTCTTTTTCTTCTGCTTCTGGGCAGCACCGCAAAATCCAATCTCGCCTGTGTGCTTTTTTTGTCCGCCGTCATCGCTTCTGGTACGATCCAGATACGATACCCACCCGTTCCCAAAGAAGTGGGCTGGTCCCCTCCTCGAACCTGCAGTCTCTTATACGCCGTATCCGCCCTCGCGCTCTCTTCTCGACCCGTATATCCATGAGCCTTTTTTTTCTATTCCATTTTCTTTCCGTGATTGGCCTTTTTTAATTACCCCCCCAGCTCTGCTCTCCTTCCAGAACCGGTTCCTTGAATCCGCTTCTTTTACAACCCGTTTTTTTGATACCCACCCGCATCTGAACTGAGTCAACAGAACGACGAGCTGATCTCGTCTTCTCGCAAAACGCACGCTCTTTCGATTCTCGAACATATTGAAAAAGAACCCTGAGTTCTAAACCGCCGGACGGGAATTTATCGTCTCTGAGAGATTGACGCCGGAACTGAATTAGGAGGATATTGGGAAGGATCCTGAGCAGGCTTGGAAGTGAAATCGCACCTGAGGTCGATTTCGGTTACCCGCACCAAAAAGTTGGATATACCCACGAGAGGAAACCCGAATATTTCAAAAAAGGATACCCATAGGCTGGAAAAAAGTTTCTATCTTTTCTTCTTTTTCCCGAATATCACTTTCGCCAAAAATGGTCACGGCCGCCAAACTGGGCTTCGCAGCCGCCCTCTTCGCCCTCACCACCTCCGCCTCAACGCCGCTCGCCGGGGCCATCTTGCTCCGCGCCGAGGATGTCCTCAACCGCCCCTATGTCTCGCTCCTCACCCCGGCGGCGCTCCAGGAGAGGGATGACAGCAACTCGTCGACCAAGGTGACCGGCGTGCAGACCCTCGCCGACGGTTCGCTGAACCTGACCGAGTGGGAGTCCGTCACCAACTCCGCCTGCAGCTCGGCGCTGAGCATCCTGATCCAGAGCACCAACCCCTCGGGTGCCTGCGTGTGCTACAACCTGCCCTCGCTGGACACGGACACGGGCATCTTCGAGGCCGACCTGAGGCTCTACAAGGTCTCCGAGGCCAGGGGCGCATTCTCCGGCATCGCCCCCGAGAACGTCGCCGTGTCCATGTCGTATAACGGAGCCAGCGTCATGCCCGTCGACGCCAAGAACATGTCCGGGTCTGGCTTCGTCGGTAGCATCGCGAGCATAGCCAAGCGCTCGACGCCCGAGCTGCTGCAGACGTACAACTTTGTCGGCCAGATCGACAAGGACCGCCTGAACAAGAACCTGTCCATGTAAGTCCACACAACAAACTGCAACTTTCCCCGCGTATTCGAAAAACCCGAAGCTAATCTTCTGCAACCCACAGGTCTACGCTGGAAACTCTTCTCCTGCCCACAATCACCCTCACAGGCCGCAACAGCAGCGGCGTCGACGTCCAGGCCAACGTCTCCGTCAACGAGGCCTCGTTCCTGACGGGCGTCTTCTCCAACGACGTCGTCATGTCCGACTTCGCCGCCGCCCAGCAGGCCGTCGACGACCAGGTGGCCGGCCTCAAGAACGGCACCGTCGCCTTCGTCCTGCCGGGCACCCAGCTGATGGTCTACCCCATCGGCCTCATCATCACCAGCGTGTGGCTGCTCGCCGGCCTCATCGCCTATGGCTTCGGCACCTACGAGCGCTTCCAGTACGCCGAGATGTACCGCAGGAGGCAGGCCCTCAAGATGCCGCGAAACACGTTTTGATGATGTGCGGCCCGCATTTCGCAGAAAAGAGGCTTGTCAGGGAAGCGTAATTTACCATATAGCAAGGCCCGCTATAATGAAGGAGGGGGGAGTGCTTTCTCAAAGAATTGCTGAGAAGAAGATGCCTTGTTTTTTTTGTTCTTTTTTTGTTCACCAGCGAAGCGATGATACCTTCTAACCATACTCTTTCATTTTCATCACCAACACCACACAACCCCATTTACGACATCTTCTACTATTCAGCCAATTTTTTTCTTTTCTTTCAAGGCACTCCATGTCATAATCGACATCTGGCCCTCCTCCGCAGGAGGGGTTTTTGTTCTGTATACCACTTACTAGTTTTTATACCACATTTTTAAAAACCCATCTTATCTAGACAGAAACCAAACAAATACAAATAAAGAAAGAATAAAATAAGAAAACCAATGACCCCCCAAATGGACTCAATGATGCAATTCTCGACCACCCTTTCTCCGCAGTGCTCTCCTGGTATATTTCCCGATTGGGTTCATTCGTCCGGATTTGAAAGTTTTGGCTAGCCTTACATGAGCCTGACATAACCCTGCGTGGCGTGGTGGTGCCGGAACGTGAAACGCCAGTCGTACGGTTCGGAAACACGGCATCCCAATTGGCCGGGTATTGGACATGCGCACACAAAAATAGAGATGGAGAGGGAGTTACGTTGCTTTCTTAAGGAATCGTCAATTCAGGGTCTGGTATCATAGGCATATCTAATCGTCCAAAGAAAGACAAAAGGAAATAATGCTAAAAAGAA
Organism: Calonectria multiphialidica; assembly: GCA_020623665.1. Classification (NCBI taxonomy): domain Eukaryota; kingdom Fungi; phylum Ascomycota; class Sordariomycetes; order Hypocreales; family Nectriaceae; genus Calonectria; species Calonectria multiphialidica. Next base: position 623,825 of record JAHVYC010000001.1, read on the forward strand.
AAAAGAAACAAGAAAAAGTGAAACAAGAGCGCGCTCTAAATACTCAAGGGAATAAACCAAAAAAAAAAAAAACCTCCTAATTGTCGTCACATCGCAAGTCGCCAGGAATTGTACGCCGAAACGCCCTCTTCCAGCTTCCAAATACTTGTAAATGCACAATGCACCAACATTCGTCGTGAGCTTCCTCCTCTTTTCTTGTCTAAGCCGTCTTCTTGATGCGCTCCGCATCCCTCCACCTGCCCTTGGCCCAAAGAAAGCACTCGGTAAACATCACGTACCACCCAGTCACCATCCAGAAAGAAAGAATGACACCCAAACCGCCCATCAAGCGGGCGTCCACAATGCGCTTGGTGAGACCCTCGCGCAGAGCATCGTTCATCATGAGCCAGCCGTAAATGGGGACAAGCTGCTGAGAGTCAAGACCCAGAGTGGTTGGGTGTTGGCTGGCGGGAGCCTCATTCTCTCGCCTGCTCTCCTGGATCGTGTCGGCCATCTTCCACGCGACCTTGTTGTTGATCTTTTCCCACGTCGCCTCGCAGGCGGCGGCTCTGGCAGCCTCACTCATGCGGGCACGGAGGGCGTGGTCCTGGCCAAGCTTCATCGCCTTGGTGACGAAGCCATCAAGGTCGTTGGGTGGGATAAGGAAGCCGTTATCGCCGTGGCTCACGATATCGGAGGGGCCGCCCTCGTCACGGGCAATCACCGGGACACCGCTGGCCATCGACTCGAGGACAACCAGGCCAAATGTCTCTGTCACAGAGCAGTGCAAAAAGACATCGCCGCTGGCATAGGCAGTGGCCAAGTCCTCACCAACCTTGAAGCCGGCAAAGACAACCTTGCCCTTTTCCCGAAGAGGATCAAACATCTCTTGCACCTCTCGTTCAACATCGGCGTTGCGGTTGCCGCCCACAATGTAGAGTTTAAAGTTCAGACCCCTGGCGTCGAGCTCTTTGGCGGCCTTTGCAAGAAAGTCGAAGCCCTTTTCGCCAGCGATGCGCGAGACGGTCACGAATATAATCTCCCCATTGGGAGCCAGCTCTTTGCGCAGGTCTTCGCTCCTTCGGCTCGGCTTAAACATCTCTGTGTTGACGCCCCGGGTCAACACCTCCAGCTTATCCTCCTGGACCTTCTGGCCAATGAGATATCGCTTGACAAATGTCGACGGGTAGAAGATTGTCTTGACTGACGAGTGTCGGAACAAGTAGCTCTGCACGGTGGCGAATGCAAAAACGGCGACGTTGCTGAGGGGAGCGGGGAAAAGGATGGAGCAGTACCCAGCCAAATCCGTCTGGAAGTTGCAAATGACAGGGATCTGCTTCTCCTTGGGCTGCTGTCGCAGCTGGAGCATAACCTGAAATCCCAAACTCGCAGGCGATGCGAGGTAGATGAGATCCGGGGGCGACTCGTCGCCAAACGTTCGAGAGTAGATGGTCGAGTTGCGCACCGGGTACACGATGGACAGTTCGGGGTTGAAGGGAAGTGGGTACCCAGTAACACGCACCTCGGGCTGCTTGTCGGCGGGGGACATTGAGGGCGACGGAGGCGGCGTAAAGGTGTTGTGCTCGGTGTGGTTGTGAGGCGCGACAACTGCGACTTGGGCGCCGTTCGCGCGCAAGTGATTGACGAGCATCAGCGTTGTGCGACTGACTCCGTTGACCGGACCAAAGGACTCGGTGCAGAGGAGAATGCGCTTGCCCTTGAGGGCTGAGGGGAACTGAGCCAAATCATGCTTGGGGGAGAGCAGCTCGCCCTCGACTGGGTTAGGAACCATGATGATGATTGGGGGTAGGTAAGAAGAGGTTGTCAGCCTTGATGCTCTTTGGTATCAGCCAAGGGAATGTCCCAAGGCAGCGCCAAAGCGAGGGAATGGCCTCTTTTCTCTGTTTGGAAGTTTGCCATCGCGGTTGGGGCGAGACATAATGTCACCCACGTGCGTGCATTCTGGGGCCTGGGAATGGGCGTTGTGGTTGGGAGACACATGAGACGCAGAGCCTTTTTTTCGCCCCAGAGCTGCAATAAACGCGAGCGTAACCACCACGAGGAGGGGCGGCAGAACACAGTTCGTCGATCTCGGCAACAGGCTGGTGGGGGAGGGGTCGCCATGGAGGGGTCGATATGATCCAGTTGCCCAGTCCTTGGACGTCACGGGAACTAAGAACCGGAAGCCAATGCGGTGTATGAACAGGGTATAGCCATGACGGATTGGCGCAAACTCGGTGTCTTAAAAGGCAGCAGGCGTTCTTGCCTGGGAGGATGACCGTGGCTGGGGATATAAATGAGAATGCCATGATACTGTCATGCGCAGCGTCGAGTCAAGAGGCACTAGCTGACCACCATGTGCGGCATTCGTTTCCAGATTTCTCTCTCGACTTGAGAGATACATCGCCCGCAGCTCGTCTGGGTTGCGCACACTTGCCGCATCCTTGACCCCCAAAAATGCCGTACAGGCTTCATGGAACATGCTTAGCTTGATGATTGTGATGTCTTTTTCCGAAAAGAGCTGCCACCATCGCAACGGTAGGCTGTCTGGCCGGTGACATAGTTCAGCCGGACCCCTGTCTGAAAGGCGGGTGGTGGACGAATCAGAGGGGCTGTCAAAATCACATTGTCTGGCACAGCCAATCACTCGACGGCGCCGCGCTGTGCCCTCTGACAGCGCGTGTGCGAATAGATATCAAAGTCCCGACCCCCGTGGCGGAACTGGTCTGGACCATTGGCGGTAGCCAGCCGGCCTCAGCTGGATCAAGCTCAGAACGTGTGCCGGCGCTGCACATCTGCGGCTCGCGAGACGGGCTCGTGACCAAGATGCACGACTCTTGGGCAAGACCTGGAGCACCGTGCAACAATGGCCATGGTTAGGCAGCGTCGGGAAGAGACGGAGCGCACTGGCACTGTCTACCCGAACGAGCCCAACAAGTGCCGGCGGACTTGGACCAAACAAAGATGGCGGGCGGCGCTATTGAGCCATGGCGGGTTGGCCTTGGGCAGAGACCCAGCTGTGGCTATAGAGCAAGGACCCGGCATGGGTATGCCGTGTCCTGGGACAGTTCGGTCAAGTTAGCAGTATAGTATGAGATAGGACGTCATCGTCAAGATAAGCGGCAACAATAGCGACAACAAACAAATGCCGTCTCCGTGGCTTCGCCGCTGTTTTGTGGCTGTCCGGCTATTTCCTCTGTGGTTTGGCGCATTTGAAATTCTCGTGAGATGGGTGGATCACGTGCGCAACCATCCTACAGTCAACATTTGGTACCTGCGTCATCTCGACTGCAACTGCAACACCACCCACCCACCAACCACAAACCAAGCATCAAAAACAAGTCTCCAGCGCGGGTGGTCCCGATAGGGCTATGGGGATACGCATACATACAGTACAAAACCCACCATAGCCAGCAAGCTGCTGCCCGGATACGCGTCGGTTGATTCATTTCGCAACATTGCATTCCGCCCCTTTGCTGGCGAATGCGAGACCTCGCAAATGGCGCAATCGAATTGCTTGCGCGGCTCCGGACAAACGCGACGCAGCGATTGACATGTAATTAACACTTGCTGCCTTCGGTATTTCAGACAGTTGTTTCATGTCGCGAAAGCTTGAATTCCAACCATGGATCAGTCTGCAATTTGGATTAATTAGTTAAGAGACATGACTGTTGCTCGGCTCCGTTGTAAATGAGCCAGCCATGTGTCAGCCGTGGCGCGCCTCAGTCGCGTGGACTAATTACCCGCCTGCAAATCGCAGCCTTGCCCCCGGGCCAAGGGTAAAAGCATTGATTTAAAGCTCATCGGATGATGATATGGAGGCCGTGCAAGGACGGTCCGATCCACCCAACCTAGGTCATGCATGGCCCATGCCATGCCATGCCTCCATGGAGACGCTATGGATCATTCCTGGTTTCGAGACTCCGTCCCGTCTCGCTTGACGGCCCCTTGCTCCAGTGTAATTGAACGGCGAACACCACCATAAGAGGATGATCATGCTCCCTGCAATGCACCAGCCGGCGTTGCGGTCAAAAGAAGCAGCGTCAACATCTCGGTTGGCCAATAGTGGCTATCTTCGCGCTCATCCTTGCCCATTAATGTGCCGTCCCTGTTTCTCTCACTTCCCTCAACAACATGACGGCCGCACCACAACCACAAACAAGGCAAGGCGCTCAAGCCATGCTGTGCTCCGGTTGGCTGTGGGCCATACCCAGTAGCCCCAGGATACGGATCCCTCTTGCGTACGCGCACCAACGGTTTATGGGGTGGTACTTTGGTTCCAAGTAGACTACGTATGGCTTTTTAGAGGTGATACTGGATTGTTTGTCAGCCTTGAATAACCTTGCATGCATACACGGGACGGCTGCATTGCCGGCTTGGCCAAGGAGCGCAGGCCAGTCGTCCACACGACAAGAAAATCTACAACGTGTCATCATACAGACTGCCTATCAATCAATTATCCTTTGCCACACACAGGCTAAACAGAAAAGAAGAAAAAAAATTGAAAAAGAAAAAAGTGCTAGAAACAGTGACCTTCCACCTTGACTTAGGAGGCTGGTACGTACCGCGACGAAATGGTCTTAGCCTCAGGGGTTTCCCGAATCTGGAAAAGGTCAGGAAAGGAAAGGCCTACAAACCAACCGTCTCGCCGGCGTCCAGTCACCCCTGTCGTGTGTAGCGGTAACTTGTACTTGGTTCCAATATTCTCATTCATTCGATATCGATCGGTTTGCAGGCTAAACTCGCACCTTTTGGCCAGACAACATGATGTAATTTAACTGAAATCAATAGCTCGCCGATCATATGCACAGACCCTTCGAGAGCATTTGCGTGAATAAGTTGATGGAGACTGGTTGCGCGTATCAAATAAGCATATTCGGTATTCGGCGCAGATGTTTGCTTTGTCGCAAATAGCTCTGTTCCTAGTCTCGTCAACACAAGAGGTCGACAACTCAGCAAAAACCCAATTGTGAGTTTCAGCCACCAGGAGCTAGCTGAGTTTTCAAGTTCTAGATGTAATCGACAGAGGATCGTTCCATTACGACGGACACAGCAATCAATGCCATGTATGCAAAGCGACCTCCACGCATTATCTCTCTGGCCGGCTGAAATTTATCTCATTTGCCGCTGTTGGATGGTCGCTCTTCAAGATGACGAGCAGCAGGACAGGGGGTGGACTTTACCCCTGGCAAGGCCCACGTCTGCGGCGTCAGCCATCGAGCCCAAGAAACATGGCAATTGGAGAGCGGGTGGGAACAGGCCACAGGGAATTCAGCGGCACGCTTCAGCGGCGGGTATTGCTAAATAAATCCGGGGGGTCAGCCGAAATTTCCATGGTGGTCTGTTGGGAACAGAGTGTACTGTACGCGTACGGTACCTTTTTTGTTAGTCTAGATCGGGAATAATGGGATCGGGAGCGCGTATCGCTTCGTCCGAGCTGGATTTGACTTCGCCCGTGTTGTCCGTGTACTCGGTTGACTGTGACGCGATTGGACTGCGGGGTGTCTCAAGTCTGGTCATCTCCAGCATGAACATTTCACTGATTGTTGTCTGGCGGAGGAACAGAGCCGACCGACCTCACGTGTTGTGTTGTAGAACTCCCCCCCTCCCCCCCTGCCGCCAGGTTCATGAAAAAATCTCGGCAGCATTGATTAGTGCTCACATCCATCTTTCCACGCATCCTCGGTTTCGGGGCTGAAGCCACACCAATTAGCGTGCATTGGCGGCGGCATTTCAACCTTTCAATGGGTGATCATCGTGTTTGTCGCCTTTGGCTGTGATATTTTTGGGAACTCGAAACATACGAGCCCACCACGAGGGCTTACCGCCTCTAAGGTCGCCGAATGCTGACCAGAAAACGAACAGCTGCCAGGGAATGGTACCGAGAGTATCAGCGAAAAGGCATGCCAAGACTCCACCTGGGCGGGAAACAGCCGAAAGCTCCGCGAAAGCCGACCCTCGGATGTCTATCGTTAAAGGTGAGAAAAACTGGATCTCCTGGCATGTTATTATGGTCACCAACCAGGCTGAGTATTTTCCCCGTGGAGGCCACAGCCATGACCCCTGGTGCGTGGAGACCTCTCGCCCTCACTGATGGACGCGGCAGCGGATGTCATGACCGGCCGGGATACAGTGCGAGGTCTCAATATGCCCTTATAATTGATCAGCTCTGAGCTCCACTCCAATAAAACCCATTTACCCGGCTTGACCCTGGAAACAGTTTCTTAAGCACACAGATTGACGCCATGTTTCCAACCTTCTCTCGCCTCGAAACTCTTCAGCTTCACTCACGTCACACGCCACCACAGTAAAATGACAGATATGCCGTAGTGGGAGGAGGCAGGGAAGCAAGGCTGATGCATGTTTAAGGAACCAGACTATTGGTTTTTGACCTTAGTCATGTTCTGTGCCTGGACTGTACAAGACTAATGATTTTCAGCCGCCCAGTGGACAACTAGCCTCTCCCGTTCTGCTTTGGCGTGTGAGTACTCACGGTTGCCGCTTTGGGAAAGAAAAAAAAAAGACAGCCTCAACATCTGACTCGAGCGATTGAGCCGGAACAATTGGCAAAACTGCCCATGCTATTCGGACATGTCACAACATGCCATCAGATCAGGCCTGCCTTGATCGGCCCTTTGGTGCGCTTCCTGCGGAAGAGTACGCCTTGATTTGTGCGACTTCCTCTGGAGGCCGATGGCTTGTCGTTGCGCAACGCTGGGGGTTGGGGCGGCGGACTCTGCCGCTAATGACTGCACCCTGGACGCCTTGGCTGGTGGGCTATCGGGGGGCCCCTGTTCTTCTGACACTTGGGAGCTTCTGTAACTGAGGTGCAGTGGGGTGCTGGAGATAATGGGGGAGGGAAATGTAAGCTTGGCGTCGACTCGCATAGACCAAGTCCGTCGCGCCAAGACATAAAAAATACTGTGTGGCGAGTTGTTTACGCCATTGGAGGGGCACCGAGTAAAGGCGTTATACGGGAATTTGAGGTTATCAGTATAGGAGGTGGCTGTTTATCACGAACGCAGCTCACCTGACACCGAGAAGATGCATCCCACTCGAGCGCAAACGAGAAGTGCGGATGGGTGTGTGTGCGTGCCGCGGGGCAGGCGATGTCATGTTGGAAACACACAAACACAAATGTTTGCACAGACTAAAATTTTGGGTGAAAAATCACACCAAGAAAGAAAGAGAAAAAAGAGAGAGAGAGAGAAAAGAACCAAGTGTCAAAGTACTAGAGCCACCGACGCCATAGCAGCAAGGTACGAAAGCCAAAGTACACGTTTGGGTCTGGCAGTTTGGATGCTCCGTGCGCTACATCCCATCAACCTCCATCAACGCCCGCCCCACGGGCCCTAAAAAGTCCACTCCAGCGCAGTCCTTCCATCAAAACCCGACATGACATGCCGCTGATTGAAGAGCGCATGCCTTGGCGGCTGGCAGGACGAGGCCGGAACTCACCGCCTTAACATATCCTGCTTCTGGCACCCTCCATCCATTCCTTGCTGCTCTCACTGTGTGGCAGTCAAGCCCGGCCTAGCACACGCCCCTCCGTCGTCCGCCGCCCACCACCCAGGCTCAAGCTAGAAGGAAGCGAGTACCAGTGCAGGAGCTGCACAGTGCGAACCCGCCCGCCGTCGTTCCTGACTCTGCCGCTTTCCTCCTCCACCACCACCCACCACCCACCATTACCCATCATCCATTGCCCATCATCCACAATCCACCACCACCCTCCTCCCACCCATCACCCATCACACATTGCCCACCCCTCCCTCCACTTGGCCCCCCTTTTTTTTTCTCCCTCTCTCGTCTCGCGCTGGTGCAACGTTGGCAACTGCGCTGCGCTGCGCTACCTACCGCCACCCTGGTCGCTATCCCCAGGCTAGCTTCCTTTAGGTTCAGAAGGTACGCGTCAGGGTACCTCAATTAGCATCTCAATCACTTATTGCTTCTTATCCTCCTCAAGCCTCGTCCTTCATAATCTCTCGCCCTTGCACAATTTCCCTTCGTTTATTTTCTACGTTTCCTTCATATTCGCCTCTCCTCCCTCTCTTTTCCCATCTGCAACTCGTCGGACTCTTATTCGAGTGTCGCTCTGACGTTGGGTTTGCGCATCTCTGTCCTCCATCCACCACTCGCCCTTCACCCCACCACTGCCAAACAATCATGTCGGCCCTCATCTCCAACGGCTCCGTTGAGCCTACAAACGGCTTCACTGAAGACGTCACGGTCAAGAAGATCTGCTGTGTTGGCGCTGGTTACGTCGGTACGTCATAAATTTCCCACCCAAAACTCAACTTAAGCCGGGATCCCGGCTGCTGTCCCAAAGCTCTCGGCGGAGCTTTACCGCAAATGCAACCAGGTCGCTTCTGGCGGTCACAACACCAATTAGGTGCATCATGGCTAACCCTGCTCTCTAGGCGGTCCCACTGCTGCCGTCATCGCTTTCCAAAACCCTCACATCCAGGTGACGGTCGTCGACCGCGACACCACCCGTATCCGCCGCTGGGCTTCGGAGCACCCTCCCATCTACGAGCCTGGTCTGCACGACATCGTCCGCATCGCCCGTGATGGTGGCCGCGAGACCAAGATCACCAATGCCGACCAGGGCGAGCTCACCATCCCTGCCCGTGAGCCCAACCTTTTCTTCTCGACCGACGTTGCCAAGCACATCGGAGAGGCCGACATCGTCCTCGTCGCAGTCAACACCCCCACCAAGTACCGTGGTGTTGGTGCCGGTAGCGCCACCGACATGACTGCCTTTGAGGCCGTTACTGCTGTGGTTGCCCAGTACGCCCGTGAGGGTGCCATTATTGTCGAGAAGAGCACTGTTCCTTGCCGTACCGCCCAGCTCGTTGCTGATACTGTAAGTTGCCGATACGTTCCCTCGAGAGCTTCGCATAGGTTCAGAGGATGGAATTTTGCATAGCGCATCGCTAACAAGCCTGCTTATAGCTCTCCATGCACCGCCCTGGCGTCCACTTCGAGATTCTCTCCAACCCCGAGTTCTTGGCTGCCGGTACCGCCGTCAACGACTTGCTCTACCCTGACCGTATCCTGATCGGTTCCAACCCCACTCCCTCTGGCAAGAAGGCCGCCGAGGCTCTCCTCGAAGTCTACGCTGCCTGGGTTCCCCGCGAGCGAATCCTGACCACCAATGTCTGGTCCTCTGAGCTTGCCAAGCTCGTCGCCAACTCCATGTTGGCCCAGCGTATCTCTAGCATCAACTCCATCTCTGCAGTCTGCGAGCAGACCGGCGCCGATGTTGATGAGGTCGCCCGCGCCGTCGGTGTTGACCCACGTATTGGTAACAAGTTCTTGATGGCTGGTATCGGTTTCGGTGGCAGCTGCTTCAAGAAGGATGTCCTGAACCTCGTCTACCTTGCCGAGACCATGGGTCTTCCCGAAGTTGCCGAGTACTGGCGCCAGGTTGTCAAGATGAACGAGTACGCCCGTGACCGTTTCTCCAACCGTGTCATCAAGTGCCTGAACAACACTCTTGTTGGCAAGAAGGTCACTATCCTAGGCTTCGCCTTCAAGAAGAACACCTCCGACACCCGTGAGGCCCCTGCCCTTGAGATGATCAAGACGCTGATCGAGGAGCGACCTCGTGAGATTTCCGTCTTCGACCCCTGCTGCAACCCCTACGTCATTAAGCAGGAGATCAAGGCCCTCCTCGGACCCCTTGCCGAGGGCCAGAACATCACCGTCCACGGTAACGCCTACGATGCTTGCGACAAGAGCACTGCCATTATCATCGCGACCGAGTTCGACGAGTTCCGAAACCAGCCCCCTCCCAAGCCCACCCCCGCGCCCGTTTCGGCTGCTCCCGCCACCCGCAAGCCCAACCCCAAGGCCGATCCCCGTCCTCTCAACGCTGACCCTTCGGCCAACGACCTCCTCGCTCTTCACAAGCACCTTGTTCAGCGTGACGACGTCACTTCCTCCGATCCTCTTGACCGCTTCAACGCGGAGCCCAAGTGTGAGGATGACTGCCCCGACTGCATCCAGCAGCGTGAGAGCAAGGACAGCGGCTTCGCTACTGGCATGGGCAGCGCCGGAGAGTACAAGGCCAAGGAGCGCGTCGACTGGGAGCGCATCGCAGCCAACATGGCCAAGCCCCGCTGGGTCTTTGACGGCCGTGGCGTGATTGACTCGCGCGAGATGATCAAGTTGGGCGTGCGCGTCGAGAGTGTTGGCCGCCAGCACCGCTTCTAATTGGCTGAAGCAGTTTCTTGACGGCCGGCATTTTTGGGTTTCTTGGTGTATGAATCTGTCAGTTGACGAAGAATTATATCTGTTTTAATTTAGGCATGAAATGAAGATACTGGACGTTGTTGATGCGACACGTCAGGAAAAGACGATGTAAATGGTGTGGGGCGCGAGGTGGAACCTCTGGATATAGATAGAACTAGATCCTCAAAGCCAAGAGTTGGCTTCCAAAATCGCAAAATGAATTAAAGTTTAAACAAGTGTTAAATTGTGTCGCAATCCAATCTTAGTACTTTTTATGCTGCAAGTGTAATGCCGGGACTTGGAAACCAAGTAACATAGGGCGAAGTGCGATACGGGGCTAACCTGCTCGAAAGTGGGCCTGCGCAAAATAGATAAGCTCGTCGGTACTATTGAGCTGTAGCACGTTGTGTCATGCTGCTAAGTTTATTTAGTTATGAATATCCTTTCCCTGTTCTCTATCTCTCTTCCTATTTTATCCATGCACTGCAGGTTCACGATAAGCTAACGGTTTTGAGGGTTGCACTAAGTGTGAGTGGGTATGGTGTCAGCTCCACGAGCATATATATTGCTTGCATATTACATACGCGGGTTGAAGAATGAACCCCCACACGATAACGCGCATGATAATAGGCGAGGGCAGCTCTCGGATATTTTTTTTTTTTGGGGAGCTCGCGTGGGTGACAAACACCTTCTTTGTCATGCTGCCATAAGTCTTCGATGGAAGGGTGAGGGATTAGTTGGCAGGGAAGAAGGTTAAGGTGTTCCTGTTTCAGATGGCGATCGGCAGCGTCTCAGCCTTGGGTTGAGGTAACAGCCAACCGGCATTTCAGACAGCACCGGGTCGCAGCCTTTCCTTGAAACGAGATGCCGCGCCCCCGGCGGCTTGTCACCCCGATTCTGCACTGCCAGTCGCATCCCGAGGAGTCGAGGGTAGCATTGGAACCACGTTCGAAGCTTAGCTCTACAACATGGCCGGCGCCAAGGACGGCGCACACGGGGCTACAATGCGACAGCTTCTGCCTTGGTGACATCTGCCAACCCCCTCGGGCGTTTCATCGCCAGTTGTGCCGTGGCAGCTCTACGCAAGCTGTCGCATTGGGCCCCGAGGCCGACTGAAGTGACGCTTCTGAGGTCGGAGACTGCTTCACGCAATTGTTCTTCTCACATCCTTCTCTTCACTACGCGCCGACTTGGTGACAACTTGCCTCAGATCAGTGTTTCTCTCGTTCTCTGCCTGTCGATCCCTCTGATTCAGAGTCTTGCCACTCGAGACGACTTCAATCCGGTTGCGCTGCTCAGCCAAACCGTGAGAGCATTGTCTGAGTGGGCACGGCAGGCTGCGCACACTCTCTCACACTCTCTCACACTCACACACACACTCAGACGCCTTCGTTGGGGAACTCAGCGAGGCCTTCCTTTTTTTTTTCTTATTCTTTGTCAATCGTTACCGGGTGGAAAACCCCAAGAAATTCCATGAATGTTATGAAGGCCGCCCTGCCACACCTGGCCTTGATTTCGGGCCTCGTGGCAGCCGTGGTTGGCGATGCCTTGCCGCCAGAGGACATCCCCGTCGAGTGCGCCACCATCTGTGGCCCAATTATCGAATTGACGGCGAGCTGCAGCACGAAATGGCAGCGGTTAGTGAAACGGGACCACGATGCCGCCGTCCGGCGCGAATGGGTGCCAAAGCTGGCCGTTGAGCCTCCCGAGGTGGACGCGGCCGGGGCAATCGAGCAGAGGGAGGTCATCATCCTGCTGCCATCGCCGGACCAAGTCGCGTCGACGTCGACGTCGACGTCTCTCGATCTGCGGCCAAGCTCCGTTCCGACCCGCATCACACCAGTAACCAGCACGAGCAGCACGAGCAGCACGAGCAGCGTGCCGCAGTCCAGTAGCGTGCGCAGCACCTCGACTCCCGCCGAGCTATCCACCAGCACCAGCACTGTCACAACACTCATCACATTTACCAAGACGTCTGACACATCTGTGACGTCTTCCACGTCGAGCCCGAGCCTGAGCGAGTCGGAGACCACGATGACGAGCAGCCTGCAGGTCCAAGAGCCGCAGGGCCAGATGTACACCCAGGATAACGGAGAAAAAGACTGTGTCTGTCTCGCCAGCAGCTTCGATGTGGCCAAGGTCACGGCCCTCTGCTCCAGCTGTGTTGCGCAAAATGGCTTTTCCAACAGAAGTAAGCAGCCGTCCGAAAGAAGATAGATGAAAAGCCAGAGCTGACCATTCCCTCAGACATCAACGTCATCATGAACGGGTGCAATTTTCCCACCTTGACTTATTCCATCAGCCAAGACAGCGTGGTGGACAATGTCCGCGTCGAAGCTGTCGGGCCGTCCAGCTCCTCCACCACCAGCGGCACAGCCCGTTTCGCAACACCGAGTGCGGAGGTTGCAGTGGCCGTATGGGGGTTAATCCTCGCAATCGCCATGGTAGCCTAGGTAAGCTTATTGTGGGGTTGCGTTGTAGATATTGTGTATTTGCACAGCCGCGGGCATCAATTGTGCGGTTTATATTATGCGGTCTTTTCTATGTATATTCGACTGACTTCCATCTGTCATTTCCACCTTTTTTCTATGTTACATTTCTTTGGTACGATACAGGGCTAGGGTATGTTGGCGTTTTACTCGATCTGCTTTTTTGGTTATGAATTATGGAGGTTATGCCTCAGCAGTACGTACTTGGGCGAAGCGCGAAGATGAGAGAATGTCTTCTACAAAAATCAATAGGCACGGCGATTTTATATAAATAAAAAATGTCCATTTACGATCAACCGCATCTGAGGCGAGCTCTTTACTGTATGCAAGTGAAAACTAGTAGGTTTATTCTACTTTAGGGTAAGAGTCAACCCAATCCAGCACCGGTTTCTTCTTTACATGTACGCCACAAAAAGTTGATAACTCAAATATAAATAATATGATGCACTAATTTTTTTTCCTTTTTGACTCTGCCAATTTGTGTTGCTTTGATGGGGAAATTCAAATTTCAGGCCAGAACGTGAAGATCCACAGAAGCCCTCGCTGCACGGAAACCGTGGTCGCTCGGGAATATGGGTTGTGCCACAAGGAAACAATGGCTTCATCATCTCTGAGCCGCAACAGGCAATAGCGTGTCATCCTCTCTGCGGTCTTCTCCGGCCTACGCAGGCAGTGGTTGACTAGCGGCTCGCTGACGGCGGCGGGGTTGCGGACTTTCACGCTGGTGGGTGAATTTTTCCCCCCTCCACCTATGTCCGCCTGTGCGGTGCTGAAATGACGAGCGGCGCTGAGCTGCTTATGTCCGCTTTCGCCGAACCCTGGCGCTGTTTGGCTGACGCCAGCCAAATAATAGTGACGTCTCATTGGGCAACACAACACAGATTTGGCAGTTTTTGGACCCTGATAGCTTGGAGATAAAGGCAGACAGATGCGTCATGAAGCTGGTGAGAAAAAATACATATATATCTCACTGCCTTTGGTATTTGTGGCTATTCACAGAAACAACACCAACAAGCCCTCTTCATTCAATTGTCACCACCATTCAAACATTCCATTAATTGACAATCGCCATCATGCACGTTATCCTCACCGGTGCAACAGGCCTTGTGGGCTCCGCAGCCCTCGAGGCGATGATCAAGACCAAGGACATCACCAAAATTTCCATCCTATCTCGCCGACCAGTGCCTCAGGCCGACAACGCTAAAGACCCGCGCATCAATGTCATCCTGCACAAGGATTTTGAAAAGTACGACTCCGAGGTGCTCAAGCAGCTCGAGGGCGCCCAGAGCTGCGTCTGGGCCCTGGGCATCAGCCAGAACAAGGTCGACAAAGACGCCTACGTCAAGATCACAAAGGACTATGCCATTGAGGCCGCCAAAGCCTTTTCCAAGCTGTCTGACTCCGAGGCCGATCCATTCCGCTTCGTCTATGTCTCTGGGGCCGGCGCAACACAAAACCCCGGCTTCTTCTCCCCCATCTTCGCCAGGGTCAAGGGCGAGACAGAGCAGCTGCTAGCAGACATCTCGGCATCGTCGCCTACCCTGCGCGTCGACTCGCCACGGCCCGCCTTTGTGGACGCGCAGCACCACCCGTCAATCCAGCCTTACATCCCAGACCCGGGCGCCGTGTACAGGATCAGCATGTCACTCATGGGGCCGCCTGCCAGGGCTCTCTGGAAGGCAGGCCACTCGCCCACCCCGATGTTGGGCGACTTCTTGACAAAGCTGGCCATGAGCAAGTTTGACGATGCGAAAATCGAGGCTGCACCTGGGGCCTCAAGGCTTGGAAAGTCGTGGATCCTTGAGAACACCGCTATCCGGCGTTTGATGAACATGTAAAGAGGAGGCTGGGAGCAAGGGGAGAATAAACAGCATTCCTAAGGAGCTGTTGTGAGGCCGATTGGCGAGGCGATTGAGCTGAGAATGCACGGGAGAACTCGCCTCAAATCAAAGACTTGGCCATACCAGTCACTCTGGTGCTTGTGATACGGGGAGGAGGGGAAATTGGGTGAGGGAGATGGCACAAAGAATGCTGTTAGATCTGCGACGATTCATGCTAAGATTAAGACGAAGTGTTTCAAAAAACGCGAATAATAGGGCCGAAGAGCGAGGACACTGTCTCGGGACGTTATGGAGTTTTGGGAACCCTGGGTTGTCTCAATTAGAACAGAGCGGCGTTGCGCTGCCCAAGAAGAATAAGATTTTCAACAACGACGGATCGAACTATGGGATCAACATTCATTATGCCTTTTAATAATTGTTATAGATTTATCTTCACTCTAATCTGGGAATATTTTGAGATGATCACCAAGTTGCAACGAATCCACTGTTTGCCGGGAATTTTTATAAGAGGGCCGATGCCTCCGACTCCCCAACATACTCTTGTGCAAAATCTCGTCATTGATGATTTCCCGCCTCGATGCAACGTTGGATCTTCTGCAAGAGGACAGTCATTCTGGAATAAGAAACCCGAATCTCCAAACCACTAGAGGAATGGTTCGACCAAGGCCTCGTCCTCGATAAGCATATCGGGGAAGCTGGCATGAGCTTTGACCCCAAGCATCACCCGGGCAAAGGTCGCCCTCCCTTTGCCCGGGGGGCAGTGCTTCTACGATCGGAAATCTAACTAAGAGACAGAAATCTGTTTTGACGGTGACCGAGCGATGCTGAACCTTACAATGGAAAGATGGGAAGATATGGAGGCTTGGGTCGAGATGTTAGGGGATATGGGAATCACCTGGGATGTTTCTACTGAGCGAGGGCTTTAGGATAGCAACATTGGGGCTGATCAAGCATCAACAGTAAAAAAAATTGAGAATTAAACACCAGCTTGAGTGTGCCCATTTCCGTGATTTGATCCTGTCACCTGGTTAAACGAGCTTCTCATAATACAACACCATTATTCTCTACCTGGGTTAGGTAAAAGAATATGCCAAAAATTAAAATCCCGGTGAGTGCAACACAGCCGCACCTTGATGGGGTTGCGTGATTGGTGCCAAGCCCCTGATGGCCTCCGTCTAGCTCCCGTAATGGGCGGGCGGCAGAGGCGCCGAGAGCTTCCAGAAACATGGCCCGTGTCCGGACGGCCCGTTGCAAAGAGAGCTACGCGTGGGGAGGGGCAAGGCCATATCCGCGGGCAGGAATTCCGCCTGTGTCTGAGCCGCCCGGATACCATGGAGTTGCCCCACAACTGCCCAGTTGCGCTCGAGATGACATTGCAGGGCCCAAGACATCAACATGGACATGGACCCTGAGCAGCGTGTTTATGACCCACGATGATGTCTCCCCTGGTATGGATCTCATTGAGCTCTGGCATGACAAACGGTGTTCACTCGCCCGGCTAACTTGTTGTGGTTGCCAGTCTATATAACGGAGTGCCAATGTCCTCCCAAACGATTCCCCATTCGACATCGTCATCAACTGGCCGACACAGACAGCAACGGGATCTTCATATCCCTCCGGCAAAAAAAGGTAGGTAGGTTTTATTTCAGCGATACGCTGAGCTGGTCACGACACCATGACCAAAAAGAGCTCCTTGCGGAGCCGGGCCCCCTGGGCCAAGGTTGCCGCCTTGGGATCTCTCTTGGCGACTCCCGCGCTCGCTTACTCGGTGACGACAATCACCATCGAGGTGGCGTCGACAACATACTTGGAATTCGGAGCCTGCGCTACGCAGTGCGGCTCTGCTGCCTTCGGAAAGCTATACAAGCCGCACAGTAGCGGAGGAAACGCCAGTGGAAGCCAGGGCGGCAACTCAAACGGAAACCAAGGCGGTAACGCTGTCGGTATTACTGGCGGCAACTCAAGTGGAAACAAAGGCGGTAACGCTGGCGGTAACTACGGTGGTAACTCAGGAGGTAGTTCTGGTGGCGGCTCAAGTGGCAACCAAAGTGGTAACCAAGGCGGCAACTCGGGAGGCAGTTATGGTGGTAGCCAAGGTGGTAACCACGCAGGAACCCAAGGTGGATACGGATCCAGCAATGGAAATGGCAATGGCTACTCTGGGTCTGGTAAAGGTGCCTATGGCCACTATGCTGGCCATGGCAATGCACCTCAACCTACTCAGCCCCCTCAAGCACCTGGATATCACTCGCAGGAGTGGGTGACTCTTGAGGTACCAACTTGCGACAAGGTTGGCGCTACTTCCACCATCCACCCCGCGTGTGATGTGTGCCACGGAACCGTCTTTCACTATCAGCCAACAGATGTCGAGTATGTTACTGTCACAACTCATGGCAGTGCCCCACAGGCAACCATCTCGCTCAAGCACCCTGAGCCCGATTGCAATGCCTGCAAGGGCACCGTCTACATTTGCGAACCTACTGGCCACCCCTTCCCCGGATATGGAAGCGATGATGCCGTCACTATCTCTTATCTTGGCTCTGGTCCTGATGCCGATCGCATCACTGTTCCCCCCTCTTACCCCGGCGGTCCCTCTACTATCATTATCGGGGGCCCTGATCACTTGAGCACCATCACACTCCCCGGTGCTGGGCCTGGTTCTCCTACCTACACTGTTTTCCCGACTGGTGCCGATGGCGAGCCCCTGGCTGGAGCTACTCCATTTGTCGTTGTCGGAGATGGGGATGGCACTGTACAGACCATCTCGCTTCCTGGTGCTGTGCCGGGCGGTCCTCAGCTGACTCTCCCCCCTACATCCCCGACCGGCCAGCCTCTTCTAGTCGAGGGAGCTGATGAAGAGCCCGAGGACTTTGACTCTTTTAACGGTCCAGCTGGCACAGGAGGCAGCTCCGGTAGACCTCATGATGGCAAGGGCGGCAACAATGGTGCTGGAGGCTCGGGCCCTGGGAATAATGGCAACGGAATCACTGGCACTGCGGGCACTGATGCGGGAAACAATGGTGCTGGAGAACCCGGAGCTGGAAATAACGGCGACGGCAATGGCACTGCCCAGACCGCCTCGTCCCCAAGCGGCGAGCCTCTTTTAGTTGAGGGAGCCGATGAAGAGCCCGAGGACTTTGACGCCCTCAACGGTTCAGCTGGCACAGGAGGTGGCTCCGGTGGACCCAATGACGGCAACAATGGTGCTGGAGGTTCTGGTGCTGGAGGCTCGGGCCCTGGAAACAACGGGTCTGGGAATAATGGCAACGGAATCACAGGCACTGCAGGCACTGGCACGGGAAATAATGGTGCTGAGGGACCTGCGGCTGGAAATAACGGCAACGGCAACGGTAACACAGGGCCTGGGGGTTCGGGCCCTGGAAATACCGGCTCTGAAAACAATAGCAACGGAATCACTGGCGTTGCGGGCACCGGCGGACCCGGGGCTGGCAACGGCAACGGCAACGGCAACGCAGGGCCCGGAGACTTGGGCCCTGGTAGTACTGGCTCTGGAAGCGCTGGCACAGGAAACAATGGTGCTGGAGGGCTTGGAGCTGGAAATACCGGAAATGGCAACGGCAACACAGGCCCTGGAAGTTCGGGCCCTGGCAGCACTGGCTCTGGAAGTGCTGGCACAGGAAACAATGGCGCTGGAGGTTCCGGCCCTGGAAACGGCAGCGGAGGGCCGGTAGGTGGTGCCAGTGGCAATGAAGGCACTGGAACTACTGGAACTGCAGGAGCTGGGACTAACGGCAACGGTAATAACGGTGCCGGTAATACTGGTTCTGGTAGCGGAAACCCTGCTCCTGGCAATGCCGTCGCTGCAACCTCCGGTACTGGACGCCCTGGCACCGAAACCACAGGAAATGGAGTCACTGGTAACAATGGCGACCAGGCGAGTGACTCGACAGGTGCTGAATCTCATCTGGATGCTGGAGACCTTCCCGTTCAAGATGACGCCGTCTCTTTGGGTGGCGACAACAATGGCGATGGGTGTATCGACCCTACAGAGAACAGAGGCTTGCAGTTAGCCGTCTATTACATTATCCCAGACGACTCGCTTCCCGAGCCTGCTATCGTTGGTGCTACGAACCCTCTCCAAATTTCTCAAGCCGAAAGTCTGCTGGGCAACGTCCCGACTTTGCGACGGACACTTAACTACCGCGGATATGTATTTGGATGTGTCCCCGGCGTCTACACTCTTAGCACAACAGGAGTGAACTCGGCTATTTATGTTTGGATTGGCGACAAGGCCATTAAGGACTTTGACTCAGGCAACGCGGATCTCAGTTCCGATGCGGCCCCTGGTGCCAAGATGAAGAGAAACAGCCCGGCGGCATCAACTGTGTTCAGATCTTCCGGAGAACAATACGTCCCTATCCGCATCATCTGCTATCTTGAGAATGGATCAGATTGTGTTTTGGCCATCGTGAACCCGAATGGACTCACTCTGTACGATAACACTCCTGGCGGCGATTCTCACAACAACTATGACGCACCTTTCTATATGAAGGCACCCAGTGGTGTTCCTGAGTTCCCCCCCTTTGGACAAGAGAACCCTACATCTGTCATCCCCGCTCTTAACCCATTTGAAGCCCCCAAAAATGATACCAACACTGACGCCGAGTCCGACGCCAAGCCTGAAATCCCCGTTGGTATTCCTGCTCTGACCAATTCTACTAGCGGTGGAAACTCTACCGGGAACGCCAGTGATAATGGCAACACTGGCGACAATGGCAATACTGGTGATAATGGAAGCACCGGTGGCAATAGCACCACCAGCGACAATGGCAATGCTGGTGACAATGGCAATACTGGTAACAATGGCAATACTGGTGACAGTGGAAGCACCGGTGACAATGGAAGCACCGGTGGCAATAGCACCACTGGCGACAACGGAAACGCCGCCGATAATGGAAACACTAGTGGCGGCAACAACGCTGGTGATGGCGGAAGCGCTGGTGATAATGGCAACGGTTCTACTACAGGTGACAAGCCTTTCCGTCTCAATGCCAAAGTTGGACCGAAAAAGTCCTCCAGTAACAGCAATGTTGCCACGGAATCTGGTGTGCCAGTCCCCACTGTCGATGATGCGGTTCCTATTCCTGCCGTAGGTGATGGCAATGTTGCCACGGAATCAGGCGTACCAGTCCCCACCGTCGATGATGCGGTTCCTATTCCTGCCGCAGGTGATGGCAATGGCGGTGACGGAAATGGATCCAACAATGGCGACGGAAACACCTCTAATAATGGAGGCGGCAATAGTGTCAACAATGGCGATACAGCTGTTTCCAACGGCGGTGATGGAAATGGTTCCAATGGAACGGATGGTGGAAACTTTGCTAATCCTAATGGAGATGAAATAAAAAGCACCGACGGGACTAGCTCCAACAACAACAATGGGAATGATTCCAGCGCTGGCAACAGTGATGCTGGCAATGGAGGCAATAATGCCGGCAATGGTGACAACGGAATTGACAAGGGTGGTACCGGCGCTAATACCAATGGAAATGGAGCCAACAATGGTGGGGATAAAGTCAACAACGGTGGTGCAGGAAACGACGGCAATAACCTCCTTGAAGTCAATGTCCCTGTAACGGATGACCAGGGAAATAAGCTTCTCGATCTTGGTGCGGCTGTGGGTGACCCCAAGAGCGGTGGCAACAGCCCCAGTAACGGTGCTGACAACGAAGCCAATGGCAACGCAAATGGTGCCAGCAATGGCGACAACGGTGCCGGAAATGGTGATGGACCCAACAATGGAGCAAACGGTGTTGATAAGGGTGATGGGGGTGCCTCCAATGGTGGTAATAATGGTGGTAACAATGGTGGTAATGGCGCCAACGCCGACGGAAATGGAGGAAAACCTCTTCTTGACGTTAAACTCCCCGTGAGTGATGCCAAAGGAGGCAAACTTCTTGACCTTGATCTCGGCATCGGCAAACCTGATGACAGTGGAAATGGTGCTAGCAACGGATCTGATGACGGGAATGGAGACAGCACCAGTGGTGATGGAACCGACAATGGCAAAGATGCTGGCAACGGAGCTGAGAGCAACGGAAACAATGCTATCAACGGCGACAATGGAGCTGCCAAGGATGGCGGTTCAGGAAATGGAGGAAAGAAGCTCCTTGATGTTAAGCTCCCTGTAAGTGATGGCAAGGGGGGAAATTTGCTTGGCCTTGGCCTCGAAGTTGATGACCCCGATAATGGTGGAGATGGAGCCAATAGTGAAAATGGAGATGGCACCAACAAAGCCAATGATGGAAACGGAGATGGCACCAATGGAAACGGAGCTAATAGTGAAAATGGAGATGGCACCAATAAAGCCAATGGTGGAAACGGAGATGGCACCAATGGAAACGGAGCCGACAATAGTGACGATACCGGCAACGGCAACGGAAACGATGCCAAAAATGGAGGAAATGCAGCCAACAATGGTGCCCCAGTGAGCGGAGGAAAGCCACTGCTCGATGTCAAACTCCCCGTGAATGATGGCAAGGGAGGAGATCTGCTCGGCATTGGTCTCCAAGTCGGTGGTTCTGATAGTGGTGGAAATGGAGATGGCACCGACGGAAATGGAGCCAATAATAATAACGATGCTGGCAATGAGGCCAATGGGAACGGAAACGGAGCGAACAGCAATGGCGGTGCTGGCAATGGGGCCAGTGGGAACGGAAACGGAGAGAACAACAATGGCGGCGCTGCCAATGGGGACAATGGCAGCGGAAACGATGCCAATAATGGAGGAAATGCAGCCAATAATGGTGCCCCAGTGAGCGGAGGAAAGCCACTGCTCGATGTCAAACTCCCCGTGAATGATGGCAAGGGAGGAGATCTACTTGGCATTGGTCTTCAAGTTGGTGGTTCCAGTGATGCTGGCACCGAAGCCAATACTGGAGACGGAGATAACACCAACGGAGCCAATACTGGAAACAAAGATGATACCAATGGTGCCGATGGTGGAAACAAAGATGATACCAATGAAGCCAATGGTGGAAACAAAGATGGTGCCAACGGAGCCAATGGTGGAAATGGAGATGGCGCCGACGGAAACGGAGCCAACAACAGTGATGATGCCAGCAATGGGGCCAATCGCAACGGAAATGGTGCCGTCGATGGTGGCAATGGAGCTGCCAATGGTGGAGAAAACAGTCTTCTTAAGGTTGATCTCCCTGTAAATGATGGTCAGGGAAATAACCTGCTTGGCCTTGGTATCGATGTTGGTGGCTCCAATGATGGTGGGTCCTCGGCGAACAAAGGCAACGGTGCTGGCAGTGGGTCCAATGACGATGGAAACGGAATCAAAAATAATGGTAATGGAGCTGATGGGAGTGGCGCTGGCGACGGCGCCAACGGCAGCTCTGACAACGGTGCCAGTGATGGAAGTCCAGGAACAAACAATGATGCCGGCAACGGAGCCTCTGCTGACGTCTCAACGGGCACCGCGGGCAGGCCACTTCTCGACATCAAGTTGCCTGTAAAGGGTGCAGACGGAAACGAGCTTCTTAATCTCAACACAGTTGTTAATGAAGGAGACGGAGCTAGCAACGGTGGAAGCGGCACTGACAACGGTACCGGCAACGGAGCCTCTGCTGACGTCTCAACGGGCACCGCGGGCAGGCCACTTCTCGACATCAAGTTGCCTGTACCGGATGCAAATGGAGGCAACCTCTTGAACATCGGTGTAACAGCGGATGGTAACGGAGACGGCACTGGAAGTGGAAAGGGAGCAACTGGAAGCTCAGACGGTTCCGACAGCAATGGCTCGGATTCTGATTCAGGCTCTGGAGACAAGCCCTTACCTACTGCTGATACTGGTGAAGGCAGCGCAACAAACCTCGCTGACCTCGCCAAAGAGGTCGGAGGCCCTGCAGAACTTCTGAACATTGCTGCCAAGGTCCCCGGGGGTGGCACCAATACTGCTTTGCTGGACCTGGCCGCCAAGGTGGGAGGCCCTGACAAGCTTCTGGACATGGCAAGCAACCCAGGAGCTGATACCACTGGAGATGGCCAAAGCAACTTGAAGAGTCTTGCCGATGCCGCTGGTGGTGCGAATAGCCTGTTGAATATTGTCGCAGACCTCGGCGCGGATGAGAACCAAATGTTGCATGCCAAGGCCATGGTTGGCTCAGCGGATATGTTACTGGATGTTGCAGCCCAGCTGGGTAATAACAAGGGGATCGTCGCCCATGCTCAAGTCGGAGCGAAGGGACTGGGCATCGACCTCAACATCCCCGGTGTTGGCAACGTTGGAATTGGACCTGCGTCCAACGGCCTTGACTTGAGCCCCCTGTTTGACTTCTTGAGCAAGGTGCTTGGATTGGGCGATTCCAAGGGTGGATCCGACTCTGACTCCGGCTCCGGCTCTAACGGCAATGCTTCCTCTGATGATGCTTCTTCAGGTGATGCCTCTGACGACGATTCCGGTTCAGGAGGCTCAGACCAGGAAAATGCTTGTCGAGGTCTTCTTAATGGCCTTGCTTGCCTTATTGGAGGAACAGTTGGAGCAGTTGGCAAGACGGCCGCTGGTGCTGTAGGTGGAGTTGCCCCAGGCCTTGCGAAGCGGCTGGTGATGGCCTGATCCATCGATTTCTTGATTCGTGGACATATTAGGGTGACGAGGGTTTACATCTTTCTTTCCTTTTTTTTTATTGGGTCTGTTTCTCATCACATACGACTTTATAATATTTCCTTATCTGTAGCCGAAACTCCCCATTCTTAGGTTGGGTATGAGAGTATACAACACGATTTAGAATGAATTTCTGTGTGACTTGCATGTGACTATACTGGCTAATGACGAGTACCACGAGGTGCTTTCCCTCTAAAAACTAGGAGCGAGAGAATCTTGAAACACTCCCGTTTCCACCATTGAATAGTTCCAAGGTTTTGGTGCCTTGTGATCCACTGAAGCGGAGCATCATAGTAAACCCGTTGAGGAGTGCTAAGATGACCTCCGACTTTTCCTCGCCACAATACTTAATCCCAGGCATTGCTGCAGGCAACAGCTTGATCGGCTCTATATCTTTAAAATGGACTTCCGGCATGTCTGAATCGTCGGCACACACGGAAAATTTGGATTGGCTGTCGGACCAGACGCCAATCCATTCCTTCCATCGTTCATCCAACTTGGCTTGTGGGGCAGCCAATGGTATCATGGCTGGATCGCCGCTCAACCTTGGAACCTCCAGCCAATTCTTCAAATAAGTCACGGCCGATATCATCTTCCACAACACATCGTCTCCCATTGCTGAGTTTGTCATGATTGCGACGCCACAGTTCTTTGGAATGCCATCTCTCTTTGATCCATGCAACTCTGCATACCCAGCCACATGACATCTCCATCCCGGATCGTTCGATCCGCCATGCATGAAAGTAGCTCCAAGGTTGCGGGAGGTGAACCAGCTCAGTCCCATATTGCCACCTATTTCGGTCAGCATCTGCTTGGCCGTGGCTTGTCGAATGAAACCTGTGTCGTCGGTGCGATCCAGCGACTGCTGAACAGCATGCACAACCTTGAGTAAATCTGTTGGTGTTGTCCACAACCCTGCCGCAGCCCGTTCGGGGAAAATATGTCTCCCGTCCTCGCACCGTGTGTACCCGGTATAATAAGCTTCTGCGGCATTGTCTTCATTCTGGGGGAGCAGGCGGTAAGAGGACCTCCTCATGCCCAGAGGACCAAGGACCGTTTCTTGCATAAATGATGCCAAATCTTTCCCAGTGACATTTTCCACAATTAATTGTAAAACAGTGATCCCCCCTCCTGAATATGAGAAAGCATGCCCTGGAATGCCGACAAGCTGGACCCGCATCGTGTTGCTGGGGTTCTTGCCCGAGAGTACCTCGAGAGCAGTAGGAGTATTCGAATTGCTCAGGGTAGAGTACCCAGGGAAACCGTGGATTGAAAGCCCCGAAGAATGACTGAGAAGCTGCTTAACGGTAATATTCTCAGTCATATCGTGCTGCTGTGCAGATTTTCCAGCGGTCAGTATCTTCATGACACCCTCTGGTAGGAGATCAACAATCTTGTTATCTAGCTTAAGTTTGCCTTGGTCAATTAGTTTCATCACTGCCAATCCAAAGACGGGCTTTGATATGCTGCACGCCTGAAACAGAGTATCCGTGTTGTCGCCGACAGTAGAGAAACAATACGATGAGATGCTTCCATGGTCAAGAACAGCAACAGAGGTTGAGGGGGCGCCCAATTCTGCCAAAATGGCCGCCGAGCTTTTATGCAGTCCATGATTAAATTTTATAATCTGGTCAAGTTTTTCGAAGAAAAAGTCCATTTTATTAAAGCTGGCCGTCATCGGATTAATGTTGGAGATAGTCCATGGAACTGCCGAAGAGAACAATCAATGAAGGCGGGGTAGCTTTTATATGTAGACCACGGTTAGATGAATGACTTAAAATCAGAAAGGGCGTAAGCGACGCGCAATAAAATTACGAGGCCCGCCTCTCTCTCATTCGACAACAATTTAGGCAGAACTTGAGATAAGAGCTGGGCTAACTGAGCCTTCACTGACAGCTGAACACTGAAAACAGGTTCATCGGTTCCAATGGAATAAAATATGTCGAATTCAATGAGATGTATTTAGATTACTCAAATATATTATTTGTGAGCGTTCAAAATAAATGCAAAAGCATACACTGAAAAAACGACCAGCTAAAAGCCAATTCTTTTGTTACAATTAAGATCTAATTCTAAACTTCTAAACTTCAATCATATTCTATACAACTACTGTCCGAAAGGAGCTTTTAAAAACCCTTCAATCAACTTTAATCATAATCAATTCAAACCATCGAGTTAACCCTGCCCCCCAAGCCTATCGTCAAGCGTGGAATACTTGAACCGAAGATGTGGCTGATCCAACTGCTGTTGAAGGGTCTTCTGAATTTAGCAGCATTTGTTCTTTCTCATCAGCCAGCCAGGCAGGGTTTGTTTCAAACCTAGGGTCCAGCCAAAAACAAGTTTCATCCCCATCCTTGACCATCTGGTAGATTGGCTTCGCTTTCACATGACCTCCAATGTAGTATAGAACACAGCGAATACCGCCAATGATGGATACCAGGGCATAGAGCTGCTTGTAAATTGGATAGGTGACAGCAGCCCAGAAGCGGACGCGCATATCTGGTCGCTTCCAGCAGGTGCAATAGTTGTATAGCAACGGAGGCAATAAGGCTGCGGCAGAGAGACCACCAAAGAAAGGCCAGTAACCAGCATGGCCACCCAATGCGACAAGGCAAGGGATTCGGATCCAGTCGATAATGATGCTAGCCAAAGAATAAAACATGATAAACTTCTGGGCCAGTATTCCAACGATGGTAGTTTGGCCGTTCATGGCGAAAAAGCGTTGGATAAACTTCACCGCAAGACCGTGGCGCCCCATTTCCCAAGACTTGACACGCTGTTTGAACCAGTTCAGCCCAGGTCCTAGAAGGCCGGTCGGAACCTCTGTTGCAAGGACCACACGAGCATCAAAGGCGATGCGCTTTTTCATACGCATCAGTGAGAAGCCAGAGTTGACATCTTCAGCGATAAAGTCAATCGGGTGGTATGAAGCAAGAAGTTCGACAAGAGTTTCACGCTCGACGAACCATCCGGCACCGTGAGGGAAGCAGACACCGCAGAGTTGTGATTCAGCAAGTTTTGTCAACCCGGCGAGGCGATATTCGGTGTCCTGCCAAGAGACTAAGAAGTGGGGGACGTTTCCATCCGCATCGGTACCCTTGAGAGGAAATGCGACAGCCTTTACGGTATCGTTCATCAAGTGAATGGGGTGGCGGTAGTTGGACGGAAGGGAGACGTCGTCGTCGGTAGTCAAAATGTATCTGTAATTCTTCGCAGCCATAGCGCCAACCATTTGCGCGGCGTTCTTGGACCCAATGGGAGACCACATGTAGTTGATATCGGGATGCTGGGACTTGACCCAGTCACGGAAAGAGAGATCATTGGGGTGACGAGTGCGACCATTGTCAACGACAAAGATGTCTTGAGGACGGAAGTAAGGGTATGCGGCCTCGAACACTTTCTGGAGCGCCTCGCGGTCTGAATTATGGCACGGAATAACAAAAGCCGTGTCAAAATCGCGAGTGGATGTCATCATCTGAGATTCAATGTCGGCACGGCTTTTCTCCAAAATTTTATTCGTCACTTTGTCCTCATCTTCAAAAGAGGGCATCCTGGCTACCAGGAGAATGAGAACAAACATTGCTGGCTCCAAGCCAATGACGATGATGAGAACAGGCAACATGTATGATCGAGTGATCTCCATGGACTTTTGGATCCAGTGGGTGTACTCGTTTGAAATAATGATCCCGACAATAGCTGCCCCGACAAGCAAGAGTACAAAGTACTTCTTCAATGTCATTGGCCAGAAGTATTCAACTGGGTTGATCAAATCCCAAACGGCCTTGGGGGAGATTTGGTTGTTGATGCTTGTCAGGATTCGAGACCAAATAGATTGATCGTATTTCTTTGACTTCTCCCCAGGAGCGCCAGCCAGAATTTGGCTACTGTGGTTCACAAGGCCCTCATTATGGGTTCCGGCCAGTGAAACGCGAGATCCTGAGGGAGAAGAGAGTGGTGAAACACCATAGATGCCCACCTTTCTCGAGGCTCTATCTGATGATATGGCATGAGGAGGGGGTACCACAGGGGTGATGGTAGGGCTGTCTGGAGGTGTAGAGAAGGGGTTTCTTGGGGTGCCTGGTGGGGTTGCAAAAGGGTCTCGTTGGTGCTCAGGGGGGACAGTTGGGTCGAGTCTGGCATTCTCAGGAATACTGATTCCTTCGATTAATATGCCAGTCCTGGCACCGGGGTTATCTTGGAAGGCCATCTAATTCAATCCTGTTAGCCAGGAAATCCTTGAGTGGAGGTGTGGAAGCGTACTTCAACGAAAGTAGAAGGAAGGAATTTCAAACGAAAGACCAGTAAGTACCCGGAGGAAATGAAGGGATGAGAAGACGAAACGCCGACTCTGAGAGAAAGGGTAACGATAGGATGAGAGACGACGAGTCAACTCAGAGGAGCGAATGTGATGAATCCAAGAAGTGAGATGACCAAAAGACACTGTGAAGGGACGATATGAGGCTTTCAATACGACCTTATAAGGCTGCATCAAACACTCGTGTTCAAAATTCTTGTGAATAAAATAATTTAGTGGCTCACATCGCATCAGCTGTCCAGGCACTATTGTCAATAGTTTAGCCAACTCATCCTCCCCCATGTCCATCCCACGATTACATGGCAGATCCATGACTTTAGGCTTA
Organism: Calonectria multiphialidica; assembly: GCA_020623665.1. Lineage (NCBI taxonomy): Eukaryota > Fungi > Ascomycota > Sordariomycetes > Hypocreales > Nectriaceae > Calonectria > Calonectria multiphialidica. The sequence goes on from JAHVYC010000001.1 coordinate 651,639, forward strand.
CATCGCGAGACCCGAGCATTAGGGCGTACAGATCGGAGGGGCTTACTTCTTGCTAGCCCTTTTTGGTCTCTTCTTTCGCTGGTGGTGTTGAGGGCTCTACCAATGTTCGTTGGGCACTTGGGGGGTTGTTAGACGAGGACCCGCTTAGATGGCGGGCTTTGGGCAAGACAGGGGAGGGTCGACATGGAAAACGAGGAAACTTGCAGATCAGGGACGCGAGTAAGAATAGAATCCTGAAGCATATGCAGGTTCAGCTGGGCTGACCAAGATGGGTCCAGGTGAGCTAAAAGTCTCGGATTTGTCTTCAGCTCTTCCGGCCGAGTACTGGGGAACAGACAAGTTATGAGTGCTTTTATTCATGTTCATCCCGCCACGGCCCACCCGGATATGCGAAAGCACCGACCTCTCGTATGCCCCAAGAAATTGGTCAGACTCGGTCCACGTTCTAAACGGAAGAACACGCCCTGGCCCCTGGAAACGGAGCCCTCTGATTCCCGCTGCGGGCCTCTCCACATAGCGTCTCCTTACGAGAGATCTTCCTAGGTTATTGACAACATTCGCCGAGAAATTTTCAAATATGCTTCGCAAATGTGCCTGAAAAGGCAGCCAATATGGACCCCGGTCATCACTGACGGCTGTGATAGGCAGTCTTCTCAATGAATCTATACACCGCTGGCCGTGCCGTTCGCCAAAGATTTTGAGCTGAGGCACAGTCTTTAAATAACCTCATTGCCTTCCCTGAGACTTGCATTAGGGTCGCAATCGCCTTGATGCCAAATCCAGCAGTGTGTGCGGTTTTGAGCTCCACTACGCCGTCATGATGGTGATCATGGGGATCCTGGAGCAGGCCATTCCAACGTAGCCCCAGCCCTCAGGTAGCAGCCGGCTAGGTGCTTCTCGGTTCTTTTGATTATTTTGGAACTATTGATGCCACTTGGCTGCGGCCGAGGCTATGATTTATGATGCCAAGTCAGAGATTTCTTGGCTTTGGGCAAAGAGGAAACTCGTGAAAATCCCTTTCACCATAGACTTTGCTATATAACCAGAAGCTTGATCCTAGAAATTCAAAATCCATGCTTCTACATTCTCCCACATCTTTCAGAGGAGTTGATTGCAATGGACCCAAACTTTTTCCCCCATGGGGCAGATCCCCTGAGTGACACAGAGTCTCCCATGAGCTCTCGATCTCATTCTTTTTTCAATCTCAGCTCCATACCAAGCACTCCTGGAACTGAACGTGATGTTCTCTTCAGCGAGCCTACCACTCCGCTTACTCCCGAGCCCAACCCAAATGAGTACGTGTTGGTCGTTGGAGGTTTGGGATACATTGGAAGCCACACCACTTGGGAGCTCCTGAAGAGCGGGCAGAATGTCATCATTGTTGATAACCTGAGCAACGCCTTCACCAGCGTGCTTGATTCACTGAACAACATGGCAGATGCTCACGCCAGAGCCTGCTGCACTCGCCGCCCAGAACTTCATTTTTATGAAGCGGACTTTAGAGATGACGCAAAGATGCATGAGATTATGCAAACGTATTGCGCAAGTCCTACCTTTCTTGGCGAATCCATGATCAAGGGAGTCATCCACTTTGCTGCGTACAAGTCCGTGTCTGAGAGCATCGAGAACCCTCTCAAGTACTACAACAACAATGTCAGTGGACTCGTCACCTTCTGCACCACGCTCTCCAGCTTCAACATCAAGAATTTGGTGTTCTCTTCGTCGGCCACTGTATACGGCTCGCTCGCTGACGAGGGCGGTCGTTTGCCAGAAGAATTCTGCACCCACTCCAAAACCGAATGGCAAGACGCCAACGGTCAGGCTCGGATGACGCAGCCAGGCTGTACGGGGCTGACCAATCCTTACGGGCGGAGCAAGTGGATGTGCGAGGCCATACTAGCGGATTTGGCGTTTGCCGATCCCGAGTGGACGATCGTGGCACTCAGGTATTTCAACCCCGTTGGGTGTGACGAGTCCGGGTTAATAGGGGAGGACCCGCGGGCAACGCCGACCAACCTGATGCCTGTGGTCCTCAAGGTCATGACGGGGGAGATGGAGCAACTGAGAGTTTTTGGCTCGGACTGGGATACTCCGGATGGCACGGCAATCCGCGACTTCATCCACGTGTCTGATCTCGCCCGAGGTCACCTTTCCGCACTTTCTGCCAAGATGCAGGGATTTCAAACCTTCAACTTGGGCACCGGCACGGGCCACTCAGTCAAAGAGGTTGTTGCTGCCATGCAGTCAGCGTCGGGCAAGGATATCCCGACCATTCAAGTGGGACGGCGCGGCGGGGACGTGGGCATCTGCGTAGCTGATCCCCAAAGGGCCATTTCAGAACTCGGTTGGAAGCCCCAGAAGACGCTGCTGGACAGCTGCCGCGATTTGTGCAAATTCCTGCGCACCAGTGGGGTCTTGCAGTGAGGCGATCCCGGGAAAGTGGTTGACCAACGTGTGTGGGCTGTTGTTTCTTCTTGGCGTTTGCTAGTTTAATAATTTTGGTTTCAAAATGGACACACTCCGTAGTTACGTTACAATCAAGATCTGGAGATTTGACAAAGAGTTACCTACCCTGGCAGTGCTCCCGAGCCGTGCCGCCTCGGCATGGGCGCAATGATGTGACCGAAACCATAATTTAAAGTAGATCTTCTGGTTTTCGACTTGGACGGGAATAATGTCGTCAGGATAGCCGCCGCGCTGATTGGTCTGTGCTGACCCAAACTAGCGTGCTTCACGGTTTGTAACGGCATCGAGGTTACAGAGCATATGCCTGCTTCAGGCTGACCAACTCATGCACCTGCATGCAGCAACCGACTCACTGGTGCCAGCTGCGGCGACCAATTAATACGAGAGAGAGATCCACAGGCACGTTCAGCAAAAATAGAAGGGGTTAGACGAGCAAAGCAATTCGATTGTCAGCTCGGCCATTTTTTTATTCTCTTGTTCATCCCCCTTGACGCCATTCTCAACCTAAATCAACACCCATGCCCAAGCCACCGACATCAGCAAAAGCCCTAGCACCGGGGCATTTACGGCCGCACTAGCCTCGACAGGATTGCCTAGTTCCTCGTCAATCGTGCAGATGACGCCTTTTTCAGGTACGCTGTCAGCCTTTGCGGAGGCGTTGAAAGCCATCTCGATCCACTGGATCTCCAAAGTGGCCTTGCCACCCACAACCATGTCGCCCGACCAACTCCCACCATTGCTCCACATGTCGATGAAGACGGTGCTCGGGAATTTTGGCACGTTTGTTCGTGTTTCCTGGAGAGGCGCACCATCGATGTACCAGACACTAACGTCGTGGTCGGCGAGCCAATCGAGCCTGTAGACAGTCCAATCCTCGCTGGAGCGAGGCAGCGACGCGTTGTACGTTGCTCCACGGATAGCTTTGTCATTGTCATCCGTAGTAGGCTGGTTGGAAAAGTGCACGCTTTCATCGCTGTCCCGAGTGCGGACCTCAATGTCAGACTCTTGTGTGTCATTGTAGTAGGTGAAGAAGCCGGCGACGGCACCCGAATCCCCGTGGACTCGGGCAGACACCCTAAGCGAGACAGCTTGCACATCAGCCTGGTTGAAATAGATCTCGCCACCCCTCTGGGTGTCATTGCGAAGTCTGCTCGTGTTGAGCGTCAAATGTGCGCTATCATCTTGGCTACCTAAAGTCCTACCACGTCAGTGAGAAGGATTATGACAGAAGAATGCGAACTAACCAATGAAAACATTCTGGGGAACGTAGTGAAGCGCCGTCATATTTTCGTTGGCTGCGCCTCGGTATTGGACCCGGACTGTCCAGTCATCTTCCCACGACGAGTCGTTAACCGACTTGCTCAACTGCAGGCTGGTGGTGTCGCTGCTGTTGTTCTCCCAGCTCCCCGTTGACAAGGAGGTCTTGGTTGAAGAAAGATTGCGAAAGTCATAGAATCTGTAAAAGGAAAAGGTGGTTGGGTAGGAGCCGTTGACGCTGAAGGCTGAGCAAGGCTTCTCGGCACTCGCCGCCCAAGCGAAGAGGGCGATGAGGCAGAAGAACGGGGAAAAGCAGGCCATTGGCATCATTGTCTGGGGGCCTTTGGTTGGCGATGAACAAGAAGCGTCGGTGAAGCAGCACCTAAGCCGGGCATCTCTTTTAACCTAACGTGATCCGGCGAGCGGCCAGGCCAACACGTGGCAGCCTGGGCCACTATTAGGAGCGGTAGACGATCAAGCCAAGGCGCGGGTGTCTCAAATTATTTCAGCCTCACAACTCTTGGTTGCAACCCGGTCCCCAGCATCGACCGTTTTCTCGGCACTGGCCCGACCACCACGCCGTAAAACTGCAGCTGTGGGCTCTGACGGAGGGCTTTTTGTAGCATGGGTGAGCATGCGTTTCACCATCCAGATGTGATTTGAATACGATACGGGGCAGATGCAGCTGTCATTCGTGCCTGGGCGAATGAACGACCCCCCTGCTGCCCATCTTTTCTTGCCGAGATGTTCTTGTGGGGAACATGGCATGCAGCATCTCGACCTTGTATCCCGGCATGTACGTAAACGAGTCTAGGAGCGCGCTGGATGGCGAGAGAATGCACGGCCGCAAGTGGGACAACAGGCGGAAAAAAGCACAAACTGTAGAAACGTGCTAGAAAAAAAAAACGAGAGCGAGTCGCGAAACGGTCCACGTTAATCCCTCAGGCTAGCCCTACTATAAATATATTTATGCATTGTACATCTTGCCTCATTAGGGCTGGCAGATTCTAGCGCCGATGATCACGGATATACGATACACGATGACGGAAGGCTGGCTCCCCATTTAGCCAAAATCTTCCACGAACCCCCACACGATTGACCCGGTCCCAGCGGCCCGAATCAAGTGGGCTCGACTGCGGCGTTCTCAACTGCGGCGCCGCTGTGATGAGTTTTGGCGCCACAATCGATGGCACATTATTCCCGGACCAGCCATGAGCTTTGGGCAATGGGACGGACAATATTCTGGCCATGGCGGTGCTTGGCGAAAGATTGTCCAATTTGCGCTTTCTCTCCATCCTAGTCCGTGAAAGGGTTGTAGTAACGAGGAGTGGTGATTAAAGTGGACCAGTCTTGTATCAGAAGGTAGGATTTGTAAATATCGAGTCATGAGAAAACTTTCTATCACGGGTTCATGGGGCTTGAAAATTATTCATTACAATATACCTTGCTATGACAAAGGCATATGCAGAGGCAAGGGGGGTGGCGGGGGAAACCGAAAACGAAGACATCAAAAGCAATCGTGCGAAAGGGCCTATTCAAAGCCTTTAACAATTGAAGTTCTGGCATATCGCTTTTTAGTATATAATGAATAAAACAGAGTAAAGTTAGTCAATTCGTACGCCGAGAATCTATTCAGAAACATAGATTTCCTGTGGGGCAAACACTTGTTTGAAGACTATCTTTACAGCCATGGTCTCTTAAGGGACCCTTGTGACCCTCTGATCTTAAAAATAAATAGACAACAAGTAATTATATCTAAACTGTCTATTCTCTATGGACTTCTTCCCTCGATCGCCGGCAGAAGCTGTGGATAGATCCTCTTCTGGTGGGATTCTTTCTGTCTTGCAACTACCCTATACCTCCTGCTTCACATAAGATGCTTCCAATACTTTACTACTGATTAATAGCCTAGGGTTGGCACAAAGACCGACGTGACAGTTATTTTTGTGTGCGTCACGACCCGCATTGGGGAGAGGACTTGGTAAATACCGGTCATGATATGCAAGGCATAGTGCAGAATGGTTTACCATGAATATCACGCTTAGCACACTGTACGTTCTGTAAACAGTGCCTGATGCTTAACCATACCCTTTCATAATGACTATAATCGCTCCAAATGAACATGACTGAGATGCAGTTTCTGATCGATGAGATAACCTATTACTAGAATCAAAGATGAATAAAATATCGTGAGAAAGAAATTTGCGAGGTATATCCCAAATAAAGACACCGACCTCCTCATGCTGTGTTGCTATGCCATGTGAGTATTGACGCAATTCTTCGCTGCTTTTGTGGCCACATGGCCCATGTTTTGTAACAGAATAAAAGAGCGATGTTATGAACCGTGTTCTAGTCAAACGCTGCGAAACCTTTTCTCAGACAGGCTAAAGAAATTAATGCAAAGAACGAGGACACTGAAGTTTCGTAGCATTGAGGACGGAGGTAAATATCTCTCCTTTTATGAAGGCATTCTCAATAACACTAGACCACAGGCCCGGAAGCTCATTTGCGGGTGGTAGTATATGGATAGAAAGGAGCCAATCAAGCCTTCGGAAGTCTCCCAGGAATACTTCGATATTCTCGAATTCCACTGCTATGTGAATGCCCACTCGCCCGCGAGAATAGGGGCTAGCTAACAGCGAAACGTATTAGCTAGAGCCGCATTGATACATATCAGCGGCATAAAAGTATATAGGCTATCTTGATCCAGAAGTGTAGCCAGAGTCTTGATATTGCGCTGTCATAGAAGCGCGACGGTGACTACGGCGGGAAGTGTTATGACCCGTGCCGCGGCGGTGCATGAGATCCTATTTTACAACTTTATCTACACCAGTAATTGCAATCATTGCAATCATTGGGTTATATTTTGGTCTAGTTGACTCATCGATGTACAAGTGCGGATCTTAGCAGGAAGGGCCAACCGCCATTTCAAGTAATCCAGCAAGCAGCTACCGAAGCGCTCGACCGGATAGTTCAGGCGACAATTCAACAATATGCAAAAAAGCTACAATTTAGCGACGTTTGATATACATATATATCAGCAAATATGCGCATTGTTAATGTATTCACCGCAGCCGACAATTGGAGGAGGGATGGCGAATGCTGCAGGATCAGCAACAAGACGGAGTCGGCCGGTGACAGGTCATACCATAGCGGCCATATGGCCACACGCTTGACTATGACTGCATGCCCTGGGAGCGATATATCTAGGCAAAGCAAATTTACCAAGGAGTACAAATTTGGTCTGCGCGACTACCTTAATATTATGGCTGCGGTTTTAGCACCCGCAGAACAGTTTGGATTTGGAACCCCGCCCCCACCTTGAAAAAGGCGGCCCCAAACCACGCTTCCGACAATCACTTTTACACCTCTCCATCATCAACAATTTGCTTTGTAACTTGGTTGCAAAAATCATCAAAAAAAGAAAATCCCATGTACCATGGGTGGCGAATCTCTCCCGCCGGGAATTGAACCCGGGTCTCAAGCGTGACAAGCTTGCATACTGACCACTATACTACGGAAGACGGGTGGTTGTGATCAACCACTGTAGCATCGGAATTCGATACCGGAAACTCCCCAAGCGGTAATTATAAAGCTATTCCTAGCGGTGCGAAAAGTTCGACGGTAGAGAGACCTCACTACGCCGCGTTGATCATGCAGCGTTCGTGGAATTAACCTTTTTGACTTTTCGCTTAGACCCCCGTAAGGATGGCTTCACCAATGCAGGCAGTAACATGCCTGACCTCATTGCTAGATTGGTTGAGCCGTGCTATTGCACGTCAGTTGGTTCCGACCCGCGACCGCAGTCGTCAATCGGCCTCCTAGTGACAGACTCAGTTGATCTATTTATTTGAGTACCTGGCAGCCAAAACCTACTCGAATAGCCATGGCCACAACTGCAGCATCACTCCACCAGACTATGAGTAATTGCACAAGAAAATAATGATTGTATAGCCTTAGCCTTCAGCTAGCGACACTTTAATTGATTCGGATTTGATCAATAACCCGTAAAAAAAACCCACTTCTTAGGGAACGTTGGACACCGCTGCATTGGATTCCAAGCAGATTTTCCTCTCATGTAATAATTGTATTAAATTTTAGAATATCGCTGTAAGACACAATTCTTCCTCCACCAAATCCGCTTTTCTTTTAAACCACTCTAGCAGCCCTGGTCGCAGAAACATTTTGTTCGGATATGCTGCTGCTTGTATCTATTTGAATGGTGATTTCTTGGATGATATGTCGGCCGCTCGAATCGTCGTCTTGCAATCGATCCCAATTTCCCTTGCCCGAGACCGTTGTTCGGGTTTGAGCGTGCGGTGTCAACGAGGGTAGAGGGGTGTCGTTTTGGTAGTTTCGTCGCTGCCAGCGCAAACCATGTCAGTAGTTGTCTCTAGTCGAATTACGGAAGATTAATAAAGACGTGCACCTACCGATCTTGGGGTTAAGCCTGTGGACCTGCTTATTGTTCGACTCAGACACCTCACGAAGAGTTTCAGGGATGGCAGTGAGCATGCGATGATGGCGAAACTCGATTCCAGCAACGACCAAAATAGCAGCCTGCCTTCGGCAACTAAACCACGCGGTTTGTCAGATTCCAACCAATGAAATAAGAAATGTTGTCAAGCTTACCCCAGTGATCCTTTGGATACGCTGTAGTATCGATATACTTGTAGCTGATGATGCGCATAAGCGCGGCGACACTGGCAACTATTCCCAGGCCGAGCACACCCACTACCGAGATCTTGTTTCGTCTTGGCATCTGTAGCGATCGCACGATAAAGAAGGGTGTGATGGCGCAACACCAATCCGAGACCACCTGAACCGAAGTACCGATGTAGCTAAGAATCAGGAACCCGTCGGCAGATTTGCAATGGCCCCTTGCCGATGTCAGCCGGTAGTTGCGAAAGGGGGGTGTTGGCGCAGTACTTACAGTTTTGGGTTCCAGTAAGCAGCGAATGGCTGGCAGTTGACGAAAAGCCACACCATGCACGCGCATGGAGTCAGGGCCATTACCACCATCAGCCCGTACATGAGGTACACGTACTTTTTGGTGACGCATATTTGAAGTATCATGAACGCGATGGAGAACTTGGTGAGGGTCGAGGCGGCGTAGTACGTGATTTCGTAAAAAATCAAGAATTCCATTCCCCGGACGGTGATGAAGTCTCTCTCGGCGACTCTGTCGAGGTAACTGTCGGTTGCGCCGATGCCATGCTGAACCGAGAGCACGCCCAAGACGCTGGCCGGAATAAAGGGGACCTGCAACGCGAGGCAAATTGTTAGTTGGTCTGTAGACCAGACAGACGAGTACTTGTGCGCGGTGGATTGGAAGGCTCACAAACCCAATCACCGCCAGATAGTCGTTGATCTTCCACTCCTGCTTCGACTCAATTCGCCATGTTCTGACGTATATCCGCAGGCCGACGATGATTGCGCACACGGCCGTGAAGAAGTATATCAAAACCTCAATGGCAAGCCCGAGACCCACAGGCTTGATTGGCGGCTGCTCGTAGGCGATTGCGGATATCTCCTCACCTGTGAGGTTCGCGGCGGATACCATCATCAACAGCAACAATGACTTGCTGGAGGAAGGATACGGCCCATGGCATCGAAGTTGAGACTCAAAGTGAAAAGGACTCGTATCCTGCGAATATTCGGTTGCGAGACGACGGAACTGCCCGGGGTAACGGTACTCGTAAAGTTGGGATTGGAGCCCTGGCGAGAATGAAACGATGCAGGGAGCAGCTGCTTGGTTCTCCGACCGAGTCTGGCTGACCAACACTTTTTGGCAATACCCGAAAGTACATGTCTCCATCAACGTGCATGCCCTAACCTCCTGACTAGCAATGCCTTACGCGGTAAATTGGGGCACCATCCCGGGCTATAATACCCCAGATCCACAACGTAACGCGAATCATGGGGGGGGGAGGGATAATGTTTTCACAAGTTATCCCCAAGCAGCATTTCCACGTCTGGCATTAGACGAGCATATCCGACTCTCGACCTGCGGAGGCTGTGGCTGGAGCTGTGGCGTAAGCAGGGTTCTTATGATTTTCGTTGGTGCGATTAACAGGGCCCGGCTCGCCAACCCTTGTTCCCCGGCATCCCGGCCGTTTTGATGGCTTCTGAGAGGCTCTCAGTCGTGGATAATCGTATGAGTTTGAGCGACTGATTTCCTTATTAACCTGGATGCAGATCCGGCCGCTATTGTTGTAGTCGGGTATAGCCCTTTTGGGACTGTGGCGTGCCTCGATTCCACTTCGCCAAGTCTTGCGTGTGACAACCAGAGACGTCGGTTAGGCCGGCAGAAATTGCTGTTGGTTGTTGGTTGTTGGTTGTAAATTACGACAGCGAGCCCACACAAATCAGGTTATGTGGCCAGAAAGAGCAGGTTAATTTAGTAAAAGAAACGGTTGGGGCGGGACATTTCAAAAATAAACCAAAAAAAGTAGAGGCGTCGGTCCAGACCGTAATATGGGAGAATCTTGCATGCATAAGCATGCGTCCAACTCAGATGCCACTCAGCCACCACATCTTATCCCCAACTGCCGGGCAACAACTCTCAAACAGTCCAATGACTCTTTGTAACGGGGACGATGCATTGACAGCGCCAGCCGGTATAACTACAACCAACAACTCCTGCCAACGCAGCTGCATGCGAGCCCCCTTACCAATTCGTATAAAACCATGCACGTCTCTAGGGGAGTCTTCGCCGTTTCTGGCCTTGCCTGCATATCTCCACGTTTAAGTGAACCCCAGTTCTTCCGGTTCCCTTTCCCAAAGGGCATTCAGCCCGTCTTACGAAACGAACGAGGTAGGGAGGGCCCCAGACTGTTCAATCACCATCCCGCATTAATAACGGCACCCTTGGAAATCCAGAATTTTGCGTTGCATCATTAGCGAAACGGCCCGTTCTAGCGCTTCCGCTAATGCATCAGGAACCGTTGGTTGGACCCCATGTACACTCGACCAATTGCTGCAAAACGCATGACACTCCTTTCCATCAAGTGAACCCGAACCAACTATCGGCTCGGGTGCTACAAAATAATAATAATTCCATCCATGCTGGGGTACTCGTACCATTTACCCGGCATCTGACATGCAGAGTGTAGAGGAAGTCTTTCCGCACTTCCATTATTGCTTCTTCCAAGTCTCGCAGCACCCCAACTACCGGCCGTCTTTTCCATACCACACCCTCTCACTCAAGCTTATTTCCCGGTAGACGAACGCCCTCGCTAGTCACAGCCACCCGAAAACCTAACCGATCCGATGAATTTCTTCAGGGGCCCAGCCGCGCCTGCCCGCGTCTCGACGGACCAAGTCATCCCGTTACACTTCTGGGACGACAGCCCGCTATACAGGAGAATTGCGCTCTACAACCTGAAAGTGTTTGACGATGTGCTCGATCCGGAGAAGCTACGAAGCAGCCTCGAGACGCTGGTTTCGCAGAGAACCTGGCGGAAGCTCGGTGGAAGGCTGAGGAAGAATGTAAGATTAAGCGTTCCCCTGAGATGCGGATGCAATGCAATGCATGTCTGACACACGTCGTCTACGCACAGGACAAAGGGGGGTTGGAGTATCATGTTCCTACCGAGTTCACTGCAGACCGCCCGGCAATTGGTTTCACTCACGTAAATTATCAAGATATTGCCAAGGATGACCACCCGGTGGCGTCGCGTCTCCCCAAGCCGTCTACCCGCCCAGCCGTCGTGGGTGATCCCGACGAGTGCATCGATCTGGCCTGTGGGCCAGGCTGCCCGACTTGCATTGACGACTACCTCTACACCGACCGCCCGCTTCTCGGTCTTCATGTAGTCTCCTTTAAAGACGCAACCCTGGTCACACTGCACTGGCTTCACATTGCTTGCGATGCCCTGGGCATGAAGGGGTTGGTAGGGTGCTGGGTTCTGGCCATGCAGGGCAAACAAATACCTGATCAGCAGGGCTTCGACTTCGACCCGCTTGCAAAACTCGGAAAGCACCCCACAGAGGCCCATCTGTTGGCGGACCAGCGCATGTCCACATCGTCTTTGGTCAGCTATGGCCTTAAGAATGGTTACAGCCTGGCATTGGGCAAGAAAGAGTGCCGCATGGTCTGCGTCCCAGGCTCATTCCTTGACAAACTTCGCACAAAGGCTCTCGAAGAGCTCAAGGACGCTGGTGTCGAGAAGCCATTCCTTACCGATAACGATGTGCTCGTGGCATGGTGGACAAGAATTGCATTGTCACACCTCCCGGAAAAGTCGGAACGCCCCGTAACCGTACAAGTTGCATTGTCGCTCCGCCGGGCTCTTGAGAAAGACCTTCTGCCTCCTCACAGGCCATACATATCCAACTGCTTTGGATTCACCAACCTGTTGCTCACTGCAAAGGAATTCAAAGAGACTCCAATTAGCAACCTCGCGGCGAAGGTGAGAGACTCTCGAAATGATCAGGGCACCCGTGAACAGATTGAGGCATATCAGGCAATGGTGCGAGACTCTGTGGCGCCGCTTCCAGTATTCTTTGGTACGGGATCAACGTACCAGGTGTCTTACTCGAACTGGTCAAAGGCAGAATTATTTTGGGCAGACTTTTCTGCTGCGGCGGTCAAGCCCAGAGAGACGCCTCTGTATGCGTCGTACATTGCTCATTGCCAAGTCCCGTTCCAGTTCCCCGAGGGCTTCATTGTTGTCGGAAAGGACTCCAAGGAAAACACTTGGCTTTGCGGATATCGCATCAATGGTTTATGGGATGTGGTTGAGAAGGAGTTGGAAGCGCTCGACGTCGCGTGATGATTACTTGGGCACTGGTACTGTTTCGCATATGGCCTTTGTGGCATTTATCAAATGATTTTAATTAGTATATTTGTCTTCCTGATACTCAAGCGTTACGTTCATTTAGTTGAATTGAGTTGGCTCATTGTAAAAGTCTCATTTGTTTCTGTAAAGGTGAAGTGCACACGCTATTTATGATCTAATAACCCATCCAAACCTCCATCCGCAACGCCGTTTTTAACGCCGAGTGATCTTTGTTTGATCGACAATCTCAAAAATCTAAGTATATTTTCTTGGTACATCATCTTCTTGACAGGCAGCACATTAATCCAGTCTTTCCCAAGAAATATAAAAATCCGATAAAACGAAATAGTGATAGTCCGGCTGTTGTGTACAACAAGACCTTGAAATAATATGCTGATCGAGAGTTTGAACTGTTGGTATCCTGAGAAACAATTAGCACGACGCCACGATAGAATTATTCCTGAATGCTTACATCATATCCTAACGATTCAAGAGCATCGCTAGTGACGACGAGAACCAGGCAAACATTAGAAAAGAGCCAGAAGGTCACCAATCCGGTACGGAATGATTTGTAAGAGTCCTGAACATCCTGGACCTCGACTTCTTCCACATTGCGGACTGGCTGAAGGGCCCTGTTAACCGTCTTTTGGAACTCCAGGTCAATATCCTCTTGTTCTTTCTCAATCTCCTCGATAACAGCTTCATTCTTGTCGCCTTTCGAGACATTTGCGGATGGCAGGGCCTCAGCCTCGTCAGAACCCTTCGTTCCCCATGAAACGTCGTGCCAGTTATTAAAAGCATAAACCATGAGAATGTTGATGTATGTGAGAGACAGAATAAGATACTGAGGGTATGAGTGAAAGATGTGCCAAGGGTCCAGGTAGAGAAACGATGCGATAATATTGAGCCCATAGATGGTGAATAGGGCCACTATCACCAAGCCAATAGCGCCGTCGCCTCCAAAGAAACTGTGTAGAAAGGCATTACCAGAGTCGAATGATATGGAGTCGCCGGAAACATTCTTAAGAGCACGATACACCAAGTATCCAGACAGGATGAGAATATACCCCTGAACAAGGCCGAAGAAACCAAAAGACAGGCCGTATGTGTATTTTGAAGCTTTTGGCCTACTTCCGAGAGCAAGCACAAATTGCAGAATCATAAATGCCACATAGAGGTATGTTATTATGTCATTCACCGTCGGCGTGGCCTTGTCGCCGAATGGCCAGCCGTGGTATTTTGACGTTGGTTTCGGCGTGCCAACCAGGTCCATGATGATGGTGGTGGTTAGGTAGTAAGAAGCCAAGGAAAACCAGGTAAAGAGGGTGTTGATGAAGCCATAAATAAGTTGGATGACGAGGAAAAGCAAACGAATTGGGTTGTGGCCTGATCTGAAGATCTGACCAAAGTGCATCGATGAGTAAAGCGTCGCGGCAAAGGACCCGTTAAGCCATCTTCGGCGCTGGCTAATGAATTCCGCGACCGCCTCCGGAACGTCGGTCTCGCCTTTGGCAGCCTTAATATAACTAAGGTGCCACTTTTCACCAGCCTTTGCGACCAATTCAAAGCACAAGATTCGGTCCTCGGCAAGGAACATGTTTTTCTTGAAGATATTCATACCATCAATACCCTTCTTTCCAAGCTGCTTGGATAGGGTGTGGTCACCGTGAAAGTACTGCTCCAATGGGCGACCCATAATAGCGCGAAACCGGTAGGCAGAAAAGGCACCGGGCAAAACGGACACATACCCAAATGCGCTCTCGAGCGGTTTGTCGAGGATGTTCGAAATCTTGTACTCAAAGTTTTGCACAGCCACGAGAGGGTTCAGTAGCTTCTTTCCACCTTTGCCCAACATGGCATGGATTTCACCGCAGGCGCCGCCAAGGTTTTTATCATTGTAAAAGCCTTCCCACAGAGCCAGCAGGGACCTCGGGCTGGGTCGAGTTCCTGCGTCAAGGAGGATGCAGACCTCCGGGTTAAGCATACGTCCGAACGCATTGAATAGCCAGCGGTGGGAGTTGATTTTCTTGCTGTTTTTCTGCTTCAAACAGAAGATGTACTGGACGGGAGGCATGTTGTGGCGCTCATCCTCTTTACTCGGTCTGATTAGTTGCTGGTCGGGAGTGACGGAAAGCTGACTGGTGTATTCAAACACATGGGCGACGGTCTCCTTTCCGGCAATATCCTTCTTGACCACGCCGTCCTGGTAGATGCCAATCGTCGCAAGTACATCTAGTACGTTTTTGTCCGCCTTGTCAACGCCGTCGAATACCAAACACACAACGATTTTCTGCCATGCTGGACCACCTTTGTTCCAAAATGTCGACTTCTTGAGGTTGATGATGCTTCGGATGTTTTGCATGACACCATGTAGTGTTCTGCTCAACAGAACCTTGTCCTCGTTGTAATATGTGATTGCAATAAGTAGTTCGGTGTGACGGTTATAGAGTCGGGGACGCAGCATGTATCCATTTTTGATTGTAAAGTCGTTGGGGTCGCAGGTGGCTGCCGTATATCGCATCTGGAGGAACTCGTCGACATGGCCCTCTTCCATATATCGAGGCTCGACGGCATTTTTGATCGCACTCGGCACCGGGTAGTCGACGCTCAAAATCGAGCCCTTGACAAGACCAATTTTTCGGGTGTTGGCACGCTTCAGCCCAGATGCGCTTGTATCAAGTGTTGGTAGCTGCTGTCTTCGAAGCCAGCTTTCCTCGATGTTGCTGACGACGGAGAATCTGCTGGGATCGTGGTCATAATTGAACGGGTTCTGAACTAGACTCGAGTACTGAGATTAAACGGTTAGACTGCCTGTGAAGCCGTTGCGGCCGACGAAGCCGACTCACTTCGGATGTAGATGGCTGTGACTGTGGCGGTGACTGTTGCTCACCAGCATAGTCATAATTTTGAGGGTAGTGCGCCATCTTGAATACAGAGCCTCGGTGAACCTTCTGACCAAAGAACACATCTTGACAGCTCGAAGTGGAATGCCATTGCTATATAGTTTTCGGGTTGTTCCATACATACGGCCCCGCTGACAAAGTCGTACGTAGGGCTCTTCGGCATGACGTATGGCTAAAAATAACAGGAGATTCTGTATCTCAGAAACAGTTGGGACCAGAAAGCGGAGCGGGAATCAGCCACTTCGACGTGGGTATAATTCGCGGCCCCGGAAGACGGGTGCGTTTGTGGATCATGGTAGCTGACGTCTCAACCCCCGTAGTGGGTTTATTTTTGTCTCCGCCCGGGTGGGCCTTCCGTCCACAAGGAGGGAGCCATGGAGGAGGCTCTTTTTTGTCAAGTGAAAAAACCTAGCGTTCCTTTACCGAAATTAGGAGCATCTTTAACCTCAGAATTGGATCATTACATCGATATTGGGAAGAAATACTACTCGATGCGCGAGATTTGTATTCATAGGCATCAAAGAAATTTTGCAAACCCGACAGTTGAAAACATTGTTGTGAAATCTTCACCCATGTCGGTAACTCGGCATCCATTATGGCTCCATATCGGGGCCATTGCGTGCTGCCAAGAGAGTCTGTGCCCCAATTTGCTGCCGTCCGCGTAACCTTCACACACGTCACCACAACCGGCTCAAATGCCGATAGTCATTAAGTTTATCAAGCGATGTTTTCAAAACGGTGACCCAATTAAAGAAATACCAATACGGTGGATTTTGTAATAGTTGAAAGACTTGCCCATTGAATTTTGGAAAATCGTAAGCACGACTCCGAATCGATTCAATTTCTATCCTGCTCCATCGCAAAAGCCGTGCGCCGACAAAAATTTTCAAGCAAAAAAATAAACATAGGGGAAATAAACCAAAATTGACTATCCGCTATCTCCGCTGAATCACCTTTTTTCTTCCAGGTGTTGTGTTGTTCAAGAATGGCAGATCTTCCTAAAAATATGGTGCTACGCGTACAGTGGGTGGCTGACGCTTTAGGTTCATCTCAATGGGTGCGCGTATGGACCCAGCGCCGCGGGCCAATCAAATCCAGGCGGAAGTACGCTATATCCGCTGATTCAGCGGCTGATTGGCGTAATAACGTCTGTGTCGTCCACTTCTTGACTAAACCTCACGGAGATTCAAGATCTATAACTGTTTGTCTGTTACCAATCGGGTATTGCGGATCTGCAGCCGTCCAGGAAAATACGAGGTCAAGCCAGACGATGTGATGAATCGCGGGTAATCGGATCTTGCGCTGGATGATCATCTACTCGACTTCCCGCTGAGAAAGAGAGTGAATTGCATGATGACACAGGCCTTCCCCATTGAACTTTGAAACACTCTGGAGAGGAAAAGTTCCAGAACCAATCCACAGCATCCATGGATTTTGCATTAAGTTCAATAGGATGACACTATCGCCATGCAGTCTACCTTCTCGAATCGTAGTAAGTTCAAGGCCAAGGTCCGCATTGAGGAGGTTATTCAGTACCAGACTTTCTGTATGGTGTCTCTTGGCATAAGTGAACCCTGATCTTGGCAACGGCAAATCGGAGCGGCACGGCTCAGCCCCTTTGGCCGGAATAAAAATAGCAGATTAACGGTAGAGCAATTTAACCCTAGTGGTCTCGGCTAATCGCCACGGGTGAGCTTATCCTGTGCCAGTACAAGGCCTTGCAGGGCATGAGATGTATTGATGGAAAATTGTCTACAAAACCTGTCAAGTGACATTGTTCGTGGTGGACTGGACCCAGCGATACAATACGAAAATGGCAGCAGAATTGGTTCTTGGTATTGAAGTTGCAAAATGATCTCACACACCACCCCTGCGACATACCCTAGACACAATGTCATTTTTTCTCTCAATTATTCCGCCAGCAATCCAGGTGTAAATAGATCCCTCTTCGCTATACCCATGAGTTAAATTTCTATTTACATTCTTGTTTCTTTTTTTTTTTTTTTTTTCTCGGAACGTTGTGTTTGGACATCGGTGCGTTTCTCCTCGATGGATGGAGAATCCTTCAAAATAATACCCAACTTCTAAACAATACACAAGGCCTTACGGCTCTAATAACTATACACATCCTAATCAAGGACCTACCAAGAAAAAAGAAAAAAAAAGAAAAATAGTACGAGGGAGCAAAATGAATGAGGTGTTCGACTCATCGTGGGTACTGAGGTAATTGAGTTTGAGGGAACGTGCCGCGAAATGTTAGTAAGCGGCTGTTTCTCAGTTGTGCTCTGCCAGGCGGGCTGATATGGCTGGATCCGGATTGCCATTTTGCGCCTCGCTCCGATGATACTCCAGAAATTTAGGGTTAAATATTAGAGTTGGATTAATTTGAACCTCGACGATCATCTGAAACGGACGAGAACCGACGAAATATATCACAGATTGGAGTGTGGGCCCTCTCAACTTGCGACAAAGCTTGGGTCTCAAACACGGTCGCGTGAAGCTCCCGGGCTCCACCGTTCGTTCGTCTGCAGTCACTCGGGAGTATTAACACGGAAGAAGAAACAAGACAGTTGGAGAATTAAAATGCACATTAATTATTTGGTCTAAATTATAGGACTCGCAAGTCCCCCCTCCGCTCTGATTATTAGTGCTCGGTGTGTTGAGCCCGTCTATTCCCCATATCGATTGGTATCGCTTTTTGTCGTGAATGAATGTCATGATCATTGATCCGTCCGCCGTTACGGTGTAGTCATTAATGTGCTTTGATAGAACGCCCACCAGTTTTCTTTTTAAAATTCGAGTAAGATGTGAAAGGGATACGGCTCGCATTGAGACTTTCCCTGCGGCCCTCTGCTGGGCAATGAAGAAGCGAACCACCAATGAAGAGTCGCCCACGGCTCTCGGCTGCGCTGGCCTTTTACAAGACGGCGCTCATCTGCTTGACGGGAATTGTGGCAGTAATGGGGCTGCACTGGGTGGTCTTCTTGGTGCCGGACGAGGAGGTGGTGCACTTGGGCTTGACGGCGCCGTTGCCGCTGGCGGAGATGCGACCACCCTCTGTGACACAGGACCAGGTCTGGCTCACGGTGAGGTTGCCGGTCTTGTAGTTGTAGGTGAAGGAGGTATCGCCGCCGGCAGCAGCGTCGATCTTGCACTTGTAGGTGACGTTGCCGTTGAAGAAGTTCTTGTCGGTGGGGTGGGCGGTGCAGTTGGCCTTGTAGGAGAGGGCGCTGTTCACGAGGGTGAAGGAAGCCTTGGCATCGTAGGTGGTCGAGGTGGTAGAGTAGCTGAGGGTGAAGTCCTTTGCCGTCCACTCCTTGACTTTCATGCCCTTGGCCATGCAGGTAGGAGTGGCATCGCGGGTGAAGGTGGGAGCAGCGACGGCGGCAGTGGCAAAGAGGAGGGCGCTGAAGAACTTCATGTTTGCGGTTTTGGGGTTTGTTGGTTGTTGGAGGGGAATTGAGTGCGGAAGAGAAGATGTTTATTTGTACGAGAGGGGTTGGGTATGGGAGGTATGGAAGATATGGAGGATGGTTGGCTTCGAAGGGGCGATGGTGTTGTGATGTGATTGTGAGTGATGGGCATGTCAAAGGAGCGACATCCGCCATCTTTAAATATTTGATGGCCATGACGATCAGACGGACCGTTTTCGGTTGTCATGGGCCCATGATCCCCGGGCTGCCGACCTGCCCTACCGCCTAGCGGCGTACAAAGTCGTCGGCCAGAAGCCGTCGAAGGCATGATGGAGCCCAGCTGAGTGACGTAGCGCACACTAGATCTCGTATTTCGTCGCCGCACGGTGGAGGCGGGCCCGACTCCACCTTGGATTGGATGTTGTCGCCGGGACGGAGCAGCGGAGTCAATAGCGGGCAAGGTGTGGCTTGACCTAAAAATGGAAGCCCAGAAGGGGAAAAAAAAAAGCCAGGTTTTCAGTGTTGGGCAGCGCACATAGCCGTTTGAGTGCGGCACATTTGTGTTGGTTCTGTGTTGTTGGTTCTGTATTCTTCCCTAGGCCGTTTGTGATTTGCCAGTAAAGGGGAAGTTGGATGTGATAGCGAGCAGGCGCGTATATTTTACAGGGCTCAATTCTCCATACTGGGCGCGTATTGTGTGTTGGTCCCAAGGCCCCCTGTTGCTGGGCTCAAGATTACTGTGCTGGCAATATGCGCTATGCTATAGTGACTGGGCTAGTTGGCCGCCGCCTATAACTTAGGCGCTAAACAGGGCTGCAGTCATTGAAGGCTGAAGCCTTCTTTTCTGGATCGTTCGATGAAATAAAATTGATATTCTACCTGTCAGAGAAACTACAGCAAACCCCTGCAACAAAGGTCATCGGCGCATAGAGCATGGCCGTGCTCCAATTTTGGACCTTTTGCCTGGGTTTCTCGGCAGCCAGAGATAGAAATGTTGGCCGAAGTCAACGGGCGGCACACAACCGACATGTTTCAACAACCTGGAATCTATCGCAAACATCCGGGCGCTTCCCGTCCCCGGCTCCCCTATGGATACGTCTGCAAAACTTGTGTGTAAATTACCAAATTACTGTGTCCCAGAGCTTGGACAACTCGATGACGGCAGAGAAGCCCCGCTCGAGTCTAGACACGGCGGGGGCACCTCGCCGGCCTCACTGCGCGAAATGCCGGTGGTTGGTGGCATCCCGCCGCCTAGAAGCTAGAAGCCAGGACGGGCCAACCGGACATTTGCAGCAGTCAGCAGGCCAGGAACAAGGGCAGGACGGCTGCTCGCTAACCTCCGCAGCCTGTGCCAGTGCCCGCGATGGCGATGAGCACTCTATTTTGAATAGTGTGCGTCGATCCCCGAGGGCCCCGAGGTGATAAGCAGCACCTGACAGTCGTCTCTCGCTTGCTAGTTTCCCAGTAGACAAGCTGGGTGGCGACCACATGGGATGTGAGACCACACACAACGCTGCACAGCAGCGGTTGCACAGAGTCAAATTCTTCTTGTTTCCAACCCAATTCTCGGCCTGAACCTACCTGCCTTGCCCTGGCACATCTTGCTTAATGCGATCCATGCATGAGGCTGGCCAGGAAAGAAAATGTCTCGCTGCATGCGCCCAAAAAAAACATACTGCTGGGGAGTGTCGGAGAAACCCATCCCTGCGGGAGCTTTGCCCATTCCCCGGATCTAGACATTCCATCCATGCACAACGCACTTTAGCTTGATCAACATGCCCGCCCACCCGCGTAAACGAGGGAGATCTCGACCTATCGAGGCCGGTATCGAGCGATCAGCTAACCACTGTGACATTCGTCTAGCTAGCGGCCAGCTCCCAAGAGACCAACCTAGTTGCTTGCCTGCATTGCACTGCACTGGAAACTGGTCTGCTGGCCCGAGCTGCTTGCTTGGGACCTTTTGGGCGGGGGATTTTTTGGAGCCGGACCGCGCTGCGGGGTCACCGCGGCTCTCTGACTCCATCGCACAGCATCATGCCAGGTGCAGGCTCTGCCGTGCCTCCACGGGTATCTCAATTTTTTCGCATCATACACCTTCTCAACAAAATGAAAAAGATACAGGTCTGAAACCGTGATTTTGTCCCGAGCATACTACGCGGATTGACTGAGTTGACCGCTGACACATCACAAAGACCTCTCGGTGCTGTACTCTATGTACCACACCACCAGCGGCATGCTGCAGGGACCATCCCAACGACCGTTTTCATGATCGCCTGCATCGCACATCGACGGGGTTTCTAAATGTGGCGCCAGCCCAGCTTCGGGTATCGCCAGAGGGGCTATTTTCCTCACCGGAATAGCGGGCGAGGGTGCAACCCGGTGCAAGGTCATGCAGTCTGAACGAGTAAATGTTACGAACCCGCTGCAAAGAGTCCTCACGGCTGCTCGCCCCGTCTTTGGCTCTAAGGATGCCATGCGTTGGTGTTTCTTGCCAGGATCAACGGTGAAACGGCAGCCCCTCGCATGCTGCCCTAGCTCTCGGCGGTCCGTCTTGATCCGGCTTCCACTCGGACCCGATTTTGGAGTCGGTCAGGCTCATGAATTGCGTAGTTGTTTATTACTTGTGATGCTTTGTAGAACCGGGATTAATTCTGGGCACAATGAATGCGTAGAGCGGGCCAGTTAATGGAAAATTCGGCGGCCTGTTTTCTCCTTGGCTGCTGTAAGGCTTTCCATCCGATTGAGCTTTAACAACCAAGTGAGTTTGCCAAATGCAGAGATCAGACCAATAACCAAAACCGCCAGATGAAGAAAATAGCCATGAAATTTGTTTCAACTATTGTTGACATTGCCATGGTCTGTGCCTTTGTGCTCCGGATGATGATTCCTTGCCATCATGCGTGTGGAGGTCCATGGGTCCATGACGCAGCTCGTGGTCTGCGAACATTGATCTAGTCAAGGCCCATTATAGCCGGAACCGACATCTAACGTGCTCTTGACCGTGTTTGAGTGGCAAAATAATTTGGGTAACCGAAAGTCGACTATCGTTTGTGCGGTCGTCAGACCTTGGCTGTTACGGATTTCCAGGATACACCAAGAGGCTCTCGTCAGCCATCGCTTGGACTCCCTCGTGGGCCAGTGCAGAGTCGGATTCGTGCCAATTCGAGCTTATCGCATCCTCCACTCGGGGATTTTGTTTGGTTGAACTGAGCACCTCCACCGAGCACGGTCATCATTCACACATTGCTCTCGAAGGCTATCACGTGGCGGCGACACCTGTTCCCCTTTGGCAACAATGCCGTGCGGGTTGGACGAAGAAAAAATTTGCCTCAAATTTCTTACCGTTACACTGTACAGCTCCAGTTACAGTAACCGCCTTTTTCGTAACATGTTGCGCAGGACGTGGTTTGGGTAGTAGCTGTTGTCAGGATGTCGGTGCTCAAGGCAGACTGCCTCACACATAAATGCGCCAATTCTCTGTCATGTGATGAGGCTGAGTCTCAATGATGGATGAGGCGCAGGCAAACCTCGAATGGAATGCTGGATTAGGAAAGCGGGCCACGCAATTTGAGTAGGAGGATGGGATTTGGCTAACGCCTTTTTTCGGTTGAATCCTCCATCATGCGAAAAATAGCGGTGATCACCTCTGGAAATGGCAGGCACTAGCTATATTATGTCAGCAGTACCGCCCAGTAAGATGCCGGATACCCGCAGTGCTGCATAGACTTCTTAGATTTGAATGAAAGGAAGCCCCTCCTTGTTCCGCTTCCTCTTGATC
Organism: Calonectria multiphialidica; assembly: GCA_020623665.1. NCBI lineage: Eukaryota > Fungi > Ascomycota > Sordariomycetes > Hypocreales > Nectriaceae > Calonectria > Calonectria multiphialidica. Next base: position 674,239 of record JAHVYC010000001.1, read on the forward strand.
ATCGCAACATCTTGCCTTTCTCATACCTCAACATCAAAACATCATGCCCTCGGAAAAGGAACGTGAAGCTCAAGCCGAGCGGGAGGCCGCTAGCCGGCAAGATGCCCCGCCAGTTTACGAGATGGCGGCGAATGAGACAGCGGCCGCTCCTAGTTATGAGATGGCCGCCAATGAAGAGGCATCTCGTCCAGTCGAACTCCCAGCAGAAAAGCCCGACAGGTCAGCTCGCCCGACAGCCGAGTCGCCTTTCAACTTCCCAACAAACATCCCTCTGCCTGCTTACTCCGCTGCATCCGGGTCAAACAGCCAACAGCCCATTGTGATTCCTCAAATCACACCGGACCCAACCGCGCCTTTATTATCGGCCTATGCACCAGCCCTTCTGAGATATGGCATTCCAAAGGACACCTGGACGTCGCTCCTTGAAACGGCCTCGGCGTTTCTCGCAGCAAATGTGTCAGATCGTGCCCTGCGCCATGCCGCAAACATGGGCAAGCATGTGAGCGAGGGCCCAAAGAACCTGGCCAAAGACGTTTACAGCCACATTAAGGGGACTGGAAAGGATATTGGCAAGAACGCTAAGCGTGGAAACATACTTGGTGCCGCAGCAGGTGTGATTGGAGGTGCCATCACGATCCCCGTCCACATGGCATTGGGCACCGTTCGTACAGCTGTCGGCATGCCCATCTCCGCTGTCTCAGCGGCTGTCAAGAAGCCTGAAACTCCGCGCGAGCGGGCGGAGGCGTATTTTGCGGCGGCGAATGAGGAGTGGCTTCGTAAGCGAGGGCTACAAGCCACCTTGATGGACTCACAGGAGCTCTCAAATCTGCTTGGCATATCTGTTGTCAACCTCACGGAGCTGAGGGATAGCAAGGAGGAGAATGCGGAGAGTAAGCTTCGCGCCATGGAGGAGCATGTTGCAAGACTGGATGTCGACAGCTCAGCAACATTAATGGTGGGACCCAAGACGCTGTGGGTGGTGGTGACGTGGGCAGAGCCGAAGCTCACAATATCATGATTACGATTACGAGGATGGGAATGCAAACATCTGTAGGAATAACGGCACATAGTAGCGAATTTGTTTGATAAACTTAATATTGTTATGAACAAGAATTGGTTAATTCCCTCAATTTTTATGGCCGCAGCATCAAGACATCGGCCTTTTACAGGTTCCTGTTGCAATTTTAACCATTTAACCGCTAGCAACTGAATGTAGAATATCTAACAACTAGGGGCGAGATTTGCATCCCGACGCCTAACCTTCAGCGGCATGGGGCCAGGCCAGAGAAGAAACGCCTCTTCATGACTGAGTTCAAAGTCCGGGTCAAGGAAGCTGAAGTCATACTGGCGAACCAACGTTGCTAGGAGGATGGTTTGCTCTATGTAAGTAATGTTGCGGCCTATGCAGCCGCGGGCTCCAGCACTGAATGGGATAAAGGAAACCTGGGCCTCCTTGCTGCTTTCCTTTAGCCATCTCTCGGGCTGGTATTTTTCAGGTTCCGGAAAAAACTGCGGATTCCTATGAGCCGTGTAGCTTGCTACTGTAACAATTGTCTTCCCTGGGATCCAGTGTCCATCAATCTCAAGGCCTTCAGGGGGGGTAAGGCGGTTCAGGCCATGTGAAAGGGGAGGTAGTATTCGCAGCGATTCGTCAAGGCATGCGCGAAGATAAGGCAGGTTTTTGACACTGCTATAATCAACGACACCATCGTCGCGATCTACTGCATGGGTATCCAACTCTTCTCGAAGTTGCGCGAGAGCGTCTGGTGTTTTCAAGAGAAAGTACATGACGTGAGTCAACGCGATAGCTGTTGTGTCTGATCCGGCATCCACTATTATTTGTCAGTTTTGGCCTGCAATAGGTAGAATAATAGATACTCACTCAATGCACTGACGTCCCCTTCCATGTCAGCCATACTTGGGTTTCGTGCATGGCCTGCTTTATCTTCAAGAAGGCAGTGAGCTAGATCATCGAGTTCTTCCCCATCATTGTATCTTTGCACGCGCTGGCGGATCAAGTGTTGTACTATCTCGGCAAAACCGTCTCCCGCCTGCCACTGTGTCCGAAAGAAGCCAGGCAGTTTCTCCAAGATGAATTTCAGGGGCCGGAACCAAGGGGACCAGATAATCACTGATGTAGCTCTCCTTGCCGAGTGGAGGCTGTGAATAAATCTGACGGGCTTTTTTGTCCCTCCAGTGGTTTCAGTGATGACCACATCATCACCTCGATCAAGAAATCCCAGCTTTTCACTCAGTGCAATATCGGCAATAGCCTCCACCGCGAAAAGATTGGTCCAGTGTCGATAATCCACAATCCCGGCCCCTCCCTTGGTTGCTTCGTGACAAACTTGATCAAAGTGACGTACCAGTCGCTGGACCTTGTCCACGACTTTGAATTCCCATTGTTCAAGATTGCGCGTGGCGAACGCATTCGACAAAATGCGACGCTTTTGTGCGTGTCGATCTTTGTCGGTCATATCGATCAGACCAGAATGAGGACTGGCGACTGCATCATAGGAGCCACCCTTGATACACGGTGTTGAGTGACCATAAATGGCTCGGATAGCACCAGGCGAGGAGAAAGAAACAGTGTTGGGTCCAATTCTCAATATGGGATGCTGCTCATGGGCTGATTGAACCTCCTTTGAACGAAAGCCACGCCACCTCTGCATAATGAAACTCAGATTAGAGACGCCTGAGAAATACGTGGCATTTGGAAAACGGCGAAGGTTTTTCTTGTCCAGCAGGTATTTGAACCATGGTTCAATGAGAAGAAGAATAACCACAAACGGCAAAAAGGCGATTATCATGGTGACGCTGAAAAACTGCGGTTGACTGTGGAGGGTGCGTATGATATGAGCCAAGAGGATCAAGCAAAGAGGATGGCATGGCTTATATAGTTTACGATTGATCTATTGGTTCTATTCAATTATTCCTTCCTTTCCTCGCCTATTCTCAACATTCGAACATGAGGCCCAATAACTCTCCATGCCAAATCCAGTATGCGGCCCCGCCGTAGGTTCTTCGGCGGTGTCGGTAGATGCAATGCGGGGTCATGTGGGATTGAAGACGCCGTGGACCTGGTGGAGTCGCAATCAGATTTGGCGAAGCGATCGATCTGAGATTTGAGTAGGGTTTGACGACTGGAGCCCCCGGGCTGGATACGTGTGATTGCCTGCAGTGCTGGTATCTCGGCCAGTTTTGGTAGTCATTTGGACGGGCTCCTGGCCAATGGCGGGACGAAGTTCTCTGTTGGGAACATTGCTCCGCTTGGTGGCGCTGAGCCGGCGTTACCGTATCCGGAAAACCCGCCCGCCATCACCGACTCTTAGCTAGAACCCAAGAAGTAGTTTAGTCCAACGAGTCTCGGTTGTCGGAGGATTTTCCCTCTCTCAATCCTCCCATCGCAGAATTTATCCAATTGCCTTTCTACGACTCTTGATTCCTACCGAGAATTACCTTGTTTTATCCGCCACTCAAATAATCCTCGTCATCAAATGGTCACGGAAGCAGCCAACCCCACCCCTGGTAGTCAAAGCAAGGGGACCTCCCGGTTCCGCACCCCGGCTCGCGCATGGTATGCCAAATCTGTGGCTGATGATATTGTTGGAAATGATCTTCGGCTAATTCTTTCCAGTAACAGATGTCGTTCGTTTCATAGAAAATGTGAGTATCTCTCCCGTGCCCCTGGTATCTGTTTAGGCAAGCGATGTCGATCTGCCTCCGACAGAATGGCTTTCAACAACATCCAAAAAACTTTCCGCCTCCATGACACTAACTATATCCAGGTGATATACTGTCAAAGGGGAATACTTGTTCAAACTGCGAGACTGCGGGGGTATTGTGTAAAGGCGGAGGGAATAGTGAACTTCGTATTCGCTTTAGTGAATTCAACCCTTCGCCCCGCAAACCACAGAATGACAATAATCTTTCATTGAAATTTAGACCTTTACGCAAGGCACCTAGTGGCACAGGCGTCTTGGATTTCCGAAATGAGGAACCGGTCCTCAAACGGACGACCGATTCATCCAGAGTAGGACCCAGCAGCTCCGTTATTGGAGGAGTCGAAGCCTCAACGCAGAACGAGACTACTACCTCAATATCGTCGTTTGAAGATAGCACGGAATGGGCGTTTAAAAGCAACTACACAGAAAGTGTTTCTCTTGATGATTCAACTTCAAATCATTGGCCCCTTGCCATTGAGGAAGCCAAAATCATACATCACTTCTTCACCTTTTGGATCCCTTTTGTAAGAGAAGCTGAGCCCGTTGGTAGTGAAAACTCTAACTTCGTTTAGTTTGACTTTTGCTGCTCCAGCGCGCCTTTTAGATCATACATTCAGTCGAGCATCCGCAAGGATCCCGGGATACTGTACGCCGTGTTGGCAGTCTCCGCCAGACATCTTGAAAAAGTAAGATCCAAAGACTACAAGTCAAATGAGTATGAACGAAAATGTCTTGGTATCTTAATACCTATGCTCAACAAAAGTGACACGGCTAAATCCCAAGACGACGCACTACTTGTGTCGGCTCTGCTCCTTCGACTCCTGGACGAAATGACTGGTACGCCCTTTGTCCTCCAAAACAAATTGACTCCTGAATGCTAATATGGGTTGATTTAAAAGACCCGGCTGATTCCCAGTTCATACTTCGGCATACCGTGTCTGCACCCCTATTTTTACGAATTAGACAACACAACTCGCAACCTTCGGAATTGAGCAATGCGGCAATGGCCATAGTGCTCAGACAAGAGATCTACGTGGCAATCATGACGAAACGCCCGGTCGAATTAGCGAGTCAGGACTGCGGAATTGACGATTCTCTGGAGCCTGCATCTGATGTGATGTGGACATGCCGTATGATGGCCCATACAGCGCGGGTTATAAATTATGCTTACGGCAATGATACACGGACTGAAGCCCACTGGGATGAACTGTGGAACTATCTTGAAAAATGGAGTCACGAAAAACCGTCCTCGTTTTCTCCATTAAACCAAATTGACAGCCTGGACCTATTGGGAACTTCATCACCCCAGTCGTCTATCCAGCCTACAGAAGACTACCGAACTTTCCCTCAGTTTTATTATACCCATGACTGTTCGATCGCGGGCCAGCAGTACTTGGAAATATGCAAGATCATCCTGTTAGCGCATGATCCCCGAACGCCCAATCTGGGCCTGGGCCGCACGAGTTATATAAAGGCCCAGGATGAGAGAATAAGGGATTCAGTACGAAAAGTTTGTGGAATTTGGGTATGCAACTCAGAATACGCGCCCGCAAAAGTGCTGGCGGGCCTGGTCATCGCAATGACCGGCGAGCTTTTCACGGAACCCTCCGAAGTCCTTCAGCTTTTAGAAATCATCTCGGAGGCAGAAGTTCACATCGGATGGCCGTGCCTCAAGGTTACAAATAAGTTGCGAGAGTATTGGACACTGAACCATGCCATTGCGTGTAACTAGTCAGGTGCAGTCGAAATTTCTGTGAAGGGATATCACGAGCAATACTATCGCCTGTAGCCTATATATCCGCTAGACAGGTTTGCCCGTGTCACTCAAGGGCGTATTGTACAGTGGACCTCATGTGGCACCATATCCATGAGTGCGAGGACGTTATGGCACCCTCTCAAGAGGGGAAGAGTTGTCAATTTATCCCGGATTTTATGCGGAATGGCTCGCAGTAAATGTAGGGCCTTGGGCATACTGGGCATTACTCGAATAAAAAGAATGATTCAGTTAACAAACATTTGAGGTTGGGTGGGATGTAAGACAGGTAGAATTGCGGGACATTGGGTGGTGTTCCTGCATGGAATTCCAATTTCAATTTTAAAAACAGCTAAAGAAGGACTATCATTTGAGAGAGTGAATAAAAAGAAGGTGCAAAAAAGCTTGCATTCTGAAGGGAAATGAATCAGTGGCGCCCTCAACTGGGGCCTACTTTTCCAGGTTTGATCATTCCATCTCACACCAGAGTTTTGCGGCGGGGCTTGTCATCGTGTATCGACCCCGCCAGCCCTCACTAAATATCACCCCAATATGGCTCAGAGATTGTGTCCAGCACCAATAGCCATATCAAATGCATTGATCATACTGTCGTAGAGTACATTTGTCCCGGTTAACGACGTGTCTGTCCCAGTCCAAAGTTTCTCCTCCTTGACAGGGAATAGGATTCCCCTAAGGTTCTCCGCCAAGCCTACAAGACCTTTAAACTCCGTGGTGAATTCGTCGGTAATATGAGAAAAGTTAGAGATATCCATATCGCTTGTCTTGCGCTTTACTTGATCAACGGGGCGACCGATTGTCCATTGACGGAGGATGCTTGTCGGTGGAAGCTGCAGCTGATTCTCCCCAGGAGCCGACTCCTGAGGGTGAATTTGAATTTACCGTAGAGACGGAGTTCCACGCAGATTCCAAGGATGATGATGAGGGTTGCACCCACACGCAAGTCTGTGTCCATTGCAGCCATTCTTGGGACGGAGAACTACTCGTTGGTGGACACCAGATTGAGCCAGGAACTCCATTCCATGCCTTCTTTAATGCTGTTGTGGAGGTTTGGTGATCTATTCATCATATGCTCCCACACCTTTTGTTTTTGCTTGGTTTTATGTTACACAGTCTGTCATTTCTGACTGTAGTAGCTGCTCTTATGTTTTAGCTGTCACGTACCAATCTTACTGAATTTTACCGATATGCTGCCTTTCTTTGTTTTACTGAACGTATTCCCTGCTCACGATGCTGGACTTGTCTTTAAAAGTCCACACTCGATTAAAATTGTGGGTGACCAATACTTCATCTTGTGTGAGATGAAATAAGCAGGAGATCTGTCCACCAACATGGCGGAATGGGAAATTATCAAGGCTACAGTGGCCCCTGGGGGCGAATAGAACGAGATCGAATGATTATATATGAAGATGATCGGCCGGAGAAGAGCGAAGAATGTCTAAGATGTGTATTTAGATATGAAGATAGCGCAGAGTCGTGCAGTCTTTGATCTAATACATTCAACCCTGACAGCTAGGAACGTAGGCGTAGCTGTATCGCAGTCTCGGTAGTCATCCCGAGGAATGGCTGGGGAAAATAAAAATATATGGGGAAGGCATGGTGCTGGAAGCTGAATAGATATGAACTGGTTGGCTGAACCGAATTGGCCACTCGGCCGTGGCTTTGGTATCGATAATTCCCCACACTTCTTTTTCCCGCATATACTTGTCACGTCATTGATCGTGAACTGAATAAAACCTACCCGGGCACAAAATCTAGCCTTTCTAGATATTTGATTCTGCGCCATCTCTGTTTGGGCGCAAGTGTATCAACTATGGCCAATGTTGACACCTCGCTCCCCCCGGAGACGACAGGAGAGGCAGCTAAGCTCGCAGCCTGTCACTCGGAAGAACATGCACTGAAACTGTATGGGGGCTGGTTCTGCCCGTTTGTGCAGCGGTCCTGGATTACGCTTTGCGAAAAAGAAATCCCCCATCAATACGTGGAGATCAATCCCTACAAGAAGGAGTCGGCATTTATGGCGATGAACCCGAGAGGATTGGTGCCCACACTGGCTGTCCCCGTAGGCGAGGGAGGAAAGGAACTGAAGCCGCTATTTGAGAGCAACATCATTTGCGAGTATCTCGATGAGGCCTTTGCGGATGAAGAAAAGTATGGGCCGCGATTGCTTCCGTCTGACACCTACGAGCGATCGAGGTGCCGACTCTGGATCAACCACATCAGCACACGAATTGTCCCAGCTTTCTACAAGCTGATTCAACACACTCCAAAGAAGGCGTACAGTTTGGATGAAGCGCGCGTAGAGATTCAAACACACATCAAAACTCTGGTTGAGGAGATGGACCCCGAAGGTCCCTTTTTCCTCGGGAGCGCCTTTAGCATGGTGGATATTTGCCTGGTCCCCTGGGCCAAGCGCCTCTTCTTGATCAATCACTACAAGGACGGTGGCCACGGCATTTCGCGGGAGAGCGGGGGTGGGGATGCGCACCTGTGGGCGCGATGGTGGAAATGGTTTGACGCAGCGACAGAGCGGCAGAGCGTTCGGGATACTTGGAGCTCCGAAGAGAGATATATATTGGCCTATAAGAGGTATGCTGATGATACCACGAATTCACTTGTTGGACAGGCTACAAGGGGTGGTGCAGCCCTTCCATGACGTGGTTTGAGAGGGCGCCGGGTTAATGGCAGATCAATCGCCCGATAGGTCGCGACTAGTTTTTATGAGTTCTAACAAGGTCTGGAATGATATTTTACGTCTTTTCAACTCCTCAACTCCGAATCTTGATACAGTTATTGGATGCAAACCTGACTGGTTTTGGAGATGCAGATATTGCACTGTGCGTTCCGCTGCCAGTTGGCATGGCAGGATGCACCCATAAACAATGCCCTGAACTTCTCGTTATGGAAATTTAAGACTAGGCACAGACTTATATGGTTTGCTTCAGTGATTAATAGAATAGAATTGGTGATATATGATGTAATACTCAGGTGGCATTTTGCAAGGTGTTGTCAGACCTGGTGCATACAATTTTACATCTGCTCGCCACGTACAGTACGTAAACACTTGTATACACGGTACTGTCGAACCACGGGTAATGCCTGGCACGAGCTTAGCTACCAGCTCCAGGCAATCTTTTTCAACCTCCAGCTTTATCCTTTCTCCGCAACCCACCACCGCCGGTCCTGCACGATGTCGGACCAAAACTCGTCGCGATTCACACCACAAAACAAGACGACCCATGAGCGCCTCTCAACAAACACGGTCGGCCTCGTGGCGCTGTCCGACTTCCGCAAGCGCCGCGCCGAAGTCCTCGAGCAGCAGGAGCGCGAAGCCCGCGAGGCTGCGTTCTCAGGCACGTCCACACCGGATCGCTCCCTGACAGGCACTCCTGACAACGCTGGCAGTGAAACGGGCTCTGGGGCCGGTCCCGTGAAGAAGAAGAAGAAGAAGCAGGGAAAGAAGCTGCTCTCGTTCGACGACGAGGAAGGAGACGAGCAGGATGGGCCGGCTCCGAAATCCACCTCCAAGGCGAAGAAGCCCGCGACCGACGGGAGCGACAGCGACAGCGCCGCAAAATCCAAGTTCAAGGCCAACACCGCGGTGGGAATCGTGCCCAAGTCCATGACCAAATCGTCGCTACGAAAAGAGGCGGCCGAACGAGACGCATTGCGCCGGGAGTTCCTGGCTCTCCAAGAAGCCGTGAAGTCGACCGAAATCGCGATACCATTCGTATTCTACGACGGAAGTAACATTCCCGGCGGAACGGTCCGAGTTAAGAAGGGCGATTTCGTGTGGGTGTTTCTGGACAAGAGCAGAAAGGTTGGCGCCGAGCTTGGCGTTGGAGAAAAAGCTAATGCGCGGCGAGAATGGGCAAGAGTTGGAGTTGATGATCTCATGTTGGTTCGCGGCACCGTTATCATTCCACACGTAAGTTATATTACCATTGAATCGATGTTGATTGGTTCGTCTCTTTGTCTAACTGTCTATTGCAGCATTACGACTTTTACTTTTTTGCCATGAACAAGAATCTTGGTCCCGGCGGCCAACAGATATTTGAATACAGCGCCGAAGCCCCGACAAAGCCACCACCGACCGATCCAATCGATGCCCAAGACCTGAGCCCTCTTGTTACGTCTGCTTCCAAGGCGGCAGCTGCCGCAGCGGCTTCTGCAGCTCTCCCTGATATCGATACCCTTGAGGGCGCGGCGGATGACCCAACTCTCACCAAGGTGGTCGATCGCCGGTGGTTCGAGAAGAATAAGCATATTTACCCGGCCAGTGTGTGGCAGGAATTCGACCCCGAGAAGGACTACGCGACAGAAGTCCGGAAGGACGCTGGTGGAAATACCTTTTTCTTCTCGCGATAGTGGCTTTTGGGTTGCCCGTTGTTATTCCGTCGATTGTTGCGTCGAGGAGTTACGTGGTTGCGTTTCGTCATCCGGTTTTTTTAAGTTATAACTTGGAGCCCCAGCTGGCTGGACTCGATACGGTTTGGACTCAACCGAAGAGCATCCAAAGAGCCCACGAGGTGATTCCGATGAGCCACCAACCGGGCCAGAAGAGCATGAGGAAGAGGAAATTCCCGCCACCCAGAATGAAGACGGCGAATTCGTAAAAGAGCTTTTTTCGCAGGTTCTGGACGCTCTTGGAGTTCCAAGCAAGGGCAACGACTTTGCTCGACATGTTGATTCCGTGAAAGGCGCCAAACTTGGTCGCGACAAAGGCTTGCAGAGCTAGGATTTTGCTTGCGTAGAAAACGTTGGCGCAGGTGATGTGTGCGATGAGCCATGCCCGGAGGCATAGAAATAGAGAAATAGAACTGACGAGGCTCTGGAAATGGAGAGCAATTTCCAAGGCTGGCCCAAGCAACCTGATGATATCAGAGCGGGGGTTGCCAGAGACGCCCAGCTCCACTTTGGAAGCCGTAAGAAGCGTAGCCTTGTCCATTTTGAGGTGAGACTATCTCGGTTGCTGGGGGATGATGACGACAACGATGGAGTTGAGGAATTGGCCAAGGAGAAGGAGAAGAAGGAGGTGTAGTAAAAGTATTGAAACCCTTTGCTCTGCAGCAAAACAACCGAACAAGAGACGACGGATGGGCCCTTTGAAGGCGCCGTTTGTGTTTATAACTCCCCATCGTCGTCTGGTCCAGGTCCTTACATGGTATGCACCCCCACCCCCGACATCCCCACTGTCACTGGGATGTCCTCGTGTGCCCCTCCCGCTCGCGTCGACTGCTCGCCCAAGTTCTGGTCCGGCGGCAAACGTGAAAGCCATGGCGTCCTACGACAGGCACATTTGCCCTCTGTCGCACTTGACTTGCCCAGCATGGTTTCATGGTTTCACGATAAGATGCCGCAACTGGGTCCGCCTCTGGGTCCGCCTCCACACACACGCTGGACTGGTTACCGATGAGGCTCCACATGGCCGCACACGCCGACACGTGGGGCCGCTGATTCGTCCTTCAGGTCCTTTAACAGGTCCTACTATCCTGCCAAAGGTCCTCCGCAGCCTCGCGCGCATAGCATACGGGTGCCGAACAGCAGGGGCATCGCTCACTGCGGCTGCTGATGGGTCATCTCTGCCGGGGAGGCGCCAATTACACGGGACCTCACTGGCTGGCTGAGTAGCTGATCGTCAGCAGGCGTGACCGCGGGGGATGCAGGTGGCTGGGGCGCAGAGCGCAATTGACGTGCTGTGGTGATGCGGCTGCGCTGCGACTTGCAGCTCTCGAGGCCCCTCGGGTGCGCCGTATCTGGATTCGCTTCCACGCTTCCACGTCTCAGCCAGCCGCCATTTCCATTGCGGCCTCGGAGCTGCGTCAGATGACTCTCACGTGAACCTAAACGGGTGCGCGCGTTGGTTGTCTGCTCCCGGGGGTCTCGATTGCATGTCGGCGCAGAGTCAAAGAACGTGGGTTCGCATCTCGAAGCTGATGGAGGTTAGGGCGTCCCAGCCGGAGCCGTCCAATGGCCGACTCCACGTGTTGGCCCGACCGACGTCGTTCGCCCACGGGCCCCGAAGGAACCAGCAACCGATCCGGCCTAGAATGCGGAGGTGTGCTCTCTCTTCTGTGGGAGAGGGGGGCGCCCAGGGGTCCGGGATCTTGGGACCTGATAATGCACTGGGCCCTTATTTTTTTTTTCCCACTGGATGTCTCTCTGTCCGCCCCAATTCCATGTACTTTGTTTGTCTTTGTGTCCGTTCCGGCGATCGGCTTCTCGCCGAACGTTGCGACACCAGTCGGCAGGCAAGGTCCGCCGCGGCTCTTCACGGGGTCTGGTGCCGGCCTCTGCTTGGATGAGGCCCTCTTACACAAACCGCCTTCCAAACTCAATGTTACCTGTGGAGAGGCCCCAAAAGCACCATCTAGTCAGGCGGACGACGAGCGAAACTTCTCCACCGAGCCAAGAAGTTCGACTGCGACCCAGAGGTCGCAGCGTCCAGCATTCTCATGCAAGCCGACCTTCAACGGGCCTGCAGGTCTCAGGCCACGAGGACCGAGGAGATCCACCGTGCCATTGGGAGATTCTTACCCGAGACAGGTGTGGCGAGTGGCCTGGAAGAGGGAAACCGAGCCAAGGTCCATCCTCGAATGGTGTTTTCCCGTGTCGCATCCAGGAAATCCCATCAGAAGCGGGCATCCACACATTCGATGGTGGCGGGCTGAAGTAGGGCCGTGATCGATTGTCTAACACCCCAATTCGTCTTGTCCCGCATGACTACCGACCAGTGTAACCCATCCTTCCAAGTGGGAAAGGTATTCGCGGTATTATTGCTTTCTCTTGTCTCTTCTATTCATTCTTCCAGAGACGGTGTAGAAGCAGTGGTGCCCCCACCCTGACAAACTCCCCCGTTAGCTTCGTTTTTACCCAACAACTAAGGACTCAATGCATCCCAACTTATTTGTCTTTGGTCACGAGTCAGTGAGTTCGCCCATGTCGCTTACTCCCCCTCGGGCTCAACGGAAGATCCAACGTCTCTTCAGATGTGGCGGAATCCGTCTTTGACTCCCAAGTTTGAGGCCCTCTAGGTCATTCATTCGGTGTCTCGTTTTGTTCTTCCGCAATGGTCTCTCTCCTGATTTGCCTAGACGTAAACAAAGCTACCGTCGATAAGGAATCATCCATGTCATGTATTTCTCCATACAGGTATCCTTAAGGAATAATCATGAGGCGTCGAGGTATTTTGCATGTAACGCCATTCGACTGTCAGAAAACTTTTTTTTGAACCTTCTCAGCATCCAGTATTATGAGATTTTGCACCACGTCGAGGGAATGTTTGGCACAGACGCTAGACTCTATCGGTTGTAAAGAAGCCAGTGTACTTTGCCTGTGACCCAAAGATTTATCATACCTATGAGCCTGTATTCTTGCGTTTATCGTGTAGCCAACTTGCTTCATCGTTTGCGGAACCTCAGGTGGTATTTCAAAAATTAACCAGACGAAATCTAATATCAGGATCAAGTCAAAACCTACACGTAAATACAAAATATCCTTCAGAATAACACGATGGGCCTTGGCCAAGGAATTAAAATTAATGGTTCTTTTGGTCAGGGGTCCGGAGAGACCAATCTTAGTTGTTTAAGTCCTGATTGCTATACTGAACAGGACTTGTCCTCACTTTTCAGCCGTTGAATCTAGGGTTCATCCCCTTGTTGCTCCCGGAGCTCCTCAAGTGGCGCTCATTCTCTGCTCACCGAGTGCTTCGTTGGCTCACTGGGCATCCCGAATTTGACCGTGGGGCAACACGTTGGGTGACTCCCATCTCAGCCCCGCCAAAGTCCAGATGAAAAAAAAAAAAAAAAGAATAAAAAAAGTGTAAAATGCCAGAACAAAGCTGGCCTGGGATCAATGATCCCTCTTTAGCTGTTGTGCTGGTCAAATTTTGTGAGGAACCGAGCCGCTTGACTAATCGACCGTGGTTGGGTCCTTGCCGCAAGACCTTGCCCCACCAAATATATCACCCCGTTTAGCGTAGCGCTGGGCCTCTCAACCCAGGAAAGTCATGAACCACGGGAGTGAATATGATCGATATTTGAGCATAAATTAAGTTTTAACCAAGTTTATATAAATTTTATAGCCCTGTAAGGCAGTAATGCAAGTCTAGTTTCCCGGTACCTCTGCTTCGTTCCCTGCAACAAAAGCATGGGGAATACGGTCCTAGTGATCCTCTTCACTAATTTAGTTTTCCTACAAGCTGCTTGGATCATTTTGAACCAGGCTGCGGGAAGGGCATTATCAAAGGATGGGGCCCAGGAAACCTTCTGTGAAGGCTGTTTGGAAGATCTTTCTCAGAAAATGGAATGGTAAGCCTGATTGACAGGAGAACGCCGGCGCTTTAACAATAGACCAGCTTGATTTGGAGATGAGGCACCGAGAGACTCATCAAGAGACGACAAAAGCGGTACACCTAAGCTATGAATTAATTTGATAAGTTTAAAATGATAGAATATCCAGACCGTTATATTGACACTGAAGGGAGCCCTGTCAAGTTATACTAACGTTAGAAATAAGAGATCCGCGTATGGCGTGCATCCACTCCGGTGATTACTGTATTCTTCACCGGCAGTACCGACACCAATTTGTGCAACTAGTGATAATGACGCTAAGAGATTGATTTGCAGTGTAAAATATATTATGGATATGGTTTACTTATTCTTAAAAGATCTTCAGAAAGCGGAAATCGATGTTGGCTTATTTGCATCCTGAGTATAATCATGTGTTTGGGCAAGCTTGTCAAACTATGGACTACTCTATGAATATTTCGATGGCTGAAAGCTAAAACACATGTATTTGCAGGTTCTTTGTGGAATCATCAAATGTCTTGTCAACAGTGGCCTAGCCCTTAATGTGTTGTTTCGTGGCTGTTGTCCGCGCCGGCAATCGTTTGGAACATTAATGATATAGCATTAACCACCTGTATGAACTTTTTACAACCAGGTCTAATCGCTGTATTGTTTTTATGCCCGCTGAGCCTTTACTTTTACTACCTTTTACTTTTATTCTATCAAGTTTAAAACACAAATAAAATGGAAGTAACAAATGATTTCAGGAAAGGGTTCAGACTTTCTCAGATATTGAAGAGGGTTTATAATGGCCAGGCACCAGTAGGGTGATGATTTCATGCGGCACTTGACTATCTGGGAGGCTCAGTCCAAGGACGAAAGCTGCATGATTTTGATTTTCTCAAGTTACTACTCACACGTCGACAAATTGATGCTCCTCGGCACTTCAGACATCTGAATACGAGAGCACAGGATACGACAGTACATTCAGCTAGGTAGCGATCCCGAGACATCGCCTCTAGCGCACGTGCCAAGTTGGGCGAATTCGCCGATAAAGACCGAGGAGCTGACAGATGATATCAGCAGTGATACTGAAATGACATCAGACTGTGCAAGTTCTATTTCTAACATCTTTATCATTACAAATATCCCTAATTGCATCATATTGTCTGATTTTTACAGGACATTTAATTGGACCAAGTGTGATCGACTTGCTCGATTGGGATCTCACAGTCAGATGTCCCATGACCACATCAACGAGGATTGAGTTTCTTTGAATAACCTTTCAATTTTTAATGTTATTGTAGCCGCTTCATGTAGTCATACGCTAATAAAATGTTCTAATTTGCGCATCATATGTGCATCATAGTGGTATTTCGTGAAATACATACGCTATTTGAGGAGTTGATTTCGTGGCAAAACGGAAGAGTTGACAGTCTATAAACACAATGAAGCCCGTGTGCAATGCAATCCTTTAAAATCCTTCATATCATACTATTGATTTTCATGTATGGCGACGGATGAAACCCCTACGGGCACGTTTACTCAGTAAGATACACACATCTTGTGTTATGCATGCAATCACGTAAAAAGAATCGACAGCGCTTACTCTAGTGGATCGGTACAGAAGCAAGTAATAAGATTAGCGGCCGAACGCATACTACCGCATCATACCAGTGGAATTTGACGAAAGCTTTGTCTGTCGTACCAAGGGCGTGCTTTGGAATCAATGCCCTTAGCGGATGTATGACAGAAATTAGTCAGCCTACAATCTAGCGTACAAAAAGATGAAAGACAACGCCAACCCCAAGGAGATGGCGGAAGAAACAGGTCTTTACTCATCCAATTACTACTTACATTACATCAACTAACTCAATCATCTCTGAAAAGAACTCGACGCTACAATGTCTCTTTTCCCTGTCCAAGCCTCTTACGTGGAGGCGGGTGATTTGGAGATCTTCTACCGTCATGCCGGTCCTGCTGGACCTTCAAACGGCACAATTTTACTCCTGCACGGATTTCCGTCATCGTCTCATCAGTTCCGTAACTTGATACCGCTCTTGGCTAGCTACGGTTATCTCGTCTTGGCTCTTGATCTTCCCGGCTACGGGTTCACTACTGTTCCTGAAGGCTATGTCTACAACTTTGCGAACCTCAGTAACGCTCTTGAGAAATTCGTTGCGGCACTGCATCTGGACAAATTTGCCGTTTACATCTTTGACTATGGAGCTCCAACAGGCCTACGATTTGCATTGAATCATCCGGAACAAATCGTTGCCATTGTTAGCCAAAATGGGAATGCCTATGTAGAGGGATTCGGCGAAGAGTTTTGGGCACCAATTCGGAAATACTGGGACTCTGGGTCCATTGAAGATCGAAATGCACTTAAGCCCGCACTGGAATTGGATTCAATCAAGGGGCAGTATACAAACGGATCGCCACACCCGAAACAGATTCAGCCTGAGAGCTACTACCTCGATCACACCCTTGTCCATAGGGAGGGTAATGTAGACGTCCAACTCGATCTTCTTTACGATTACCGTACCAACGTTCCTCTATACCCTTCATTCCAGCAATACTTCCGAAGTTCTCAAGTTCCAGTTCTTGCTATATGGGGCAAGAACGACCAAATATTCATCCCTCCCGGAGCAGAGGCATTCAAGAGGGATGTCAAGAAGTTCGAGTTGCAATATATAGATGCTGGACACTTTGCCATTGAAACGAATGAGAAATTGGTTGCTAGCTCCATCCACAAGTTCTTCCAGAAATTTGGAGTTTTTGACTAATTCTGGGATGCCAAAGGCAACTGGCTACGACATGAAGAAGGACCAGGTCGCCTTGGATAGATAGACTTGGACCAAACTTGTTGCTGGCTTGGCGATTGGACTGAATTTCTACCACCCTGCACTCTGTTCTGCTAGCTTTAAGTAGTTACATTGACTGAGAATACAATGAAAGCTTCCACTCATTTATCAATCGCAATGCGATATTATTTTAGTGAATTATCTAAGTTTGTGTTGCACTGAGGAGCCGTCTGAATCCATGGTGCTGAGCGCTAACTACTGAGGGTGGTGTTGACCAAGCCCTTATAACTCCATTCCATTGGTGCAGTGTCGTCGAATTCCCATTCGTATATTACTCCTCCTACTATTCCGTACACTCTTCGGTCGGCGTTTGCCGCGATGGCGGTAAAATTCGAACTTGCCGAAACTCCCTTGGGCGAATTCTTCAGAGTTGGCGCGCCGCCATCTGACCATACCTCGTTGTTCCACCATCGAGCCTTCAGCCCGTTATTATTATCAATGTTGATCACATACAAAGAAGTGCGATTGAAATTGATTGCGGCGAAATTGGTGGTGGAAGCCGTGGATGAAATCGTGTCCAGTGCATTATCTAAATGGATGGTTAATACCAATGTCTATGCTTCAACAGCGACATGCTTACCAGCTAATACCGAGCTTAAATTTCCATCCACAGAATACTCCTGCAAAGCATTGACATGGAAATAAAACTTCCACTCAAAAGAGTCGTCGTTACAGTAGCTGCAAATGGTGGTGAGAGCCACGCCGGTTCCATTCATCGCCGTTACTCCGCTTGACGATGTCCCAGTTTGGAGTTCTGTCCACTGCCCATCCTGGTCCGTGTAGGTGATTCGCTGGTTATTTTGCCCCAACAGACAGACTGGCGGCCACGAACTATTTCCTCCATTCGGTCGCCATGCGGCAATGTTCGAGGCCTTTCCAGTATTCGAAACCTGAGAATCAAGACTCCACTGGGCATCTAACGAGATATCCGCTGCATCCAGTGTACTGATGTGCTCGCTGGATGACAAGACGTACACTTTTAGATTCCAGTCATTGTCTGAATCTGACCAAGCAAGAGCAGTTAAGGGGGCACCCTTGCTGACGCTCAGATCGACGCTGGTCTTCTTCAGGCTGGCTGATAGGCTTCGCACTTCCCAAGTTTTGTTCTCCGAGTCCCAGAAAGACCCAATAATGCTATTGTTTCGGTCTTGGTAAAATACGTAGTAGTGGTCATTTCCGGATGAATCGGTGTAGTTGACACTTGCAAGGTTAGAGCTTGGAGAAACCGAGGAGGATTCGTCGGTATCCGTGGGGCTACTGGTGTCTAACGATGAAGACGAGTTCGAATTCGAAGATTTCTTCCCAACAGTGCCTCCGACAGCACCACCGACAACTGCAGCGACAATGATTATTGTTGCAATAATCAAACCAAAGAACACCTTTCGTTTTATCCCGCAAATTCTGCGTTCAGCCTTCACACCACCGGCCTCCGTTGCTGGTAGATACCCCTTATTATTTTTCCCGCCCTCAAGCGTCCCTTTTCCATGTAGATAATCAGCATTCGGACCAGTAACGACCTCGGGGAGATTGGTCGTTGCGGGCGGTGCAACTTCTGGGAAGCTTGGTGAATAGACCTCTGGTAGGTCAGCAGAGCGTCGTGAAGCCATACACGATATTGCTCATCGCCTCAGCGATCAACTTATTATCGATGTCAGGTCAGAGAGCGGAGAAGGGACTTTGAAGAGATACCAAGTCGCCAAAAATGAATGGCGAAACTTGGAAAGAGCGAGGATGATCAACCAGCACATTAAGGAGTGGACGTGCGGTGGGTAATAGATAATCCCGGAATTCGATGAATCAGTCGAATACATGCTGTTAAATGCTGATCTCCCAATGCTAGCAAGGATAATTGAAGGATCGTCTCAGCCCCAGTATTGAAGCTAGTGCTTACACGCTGGAATAGAAATCGCAGCACAATGCTAGGATTGTGATGCCTGCATCAGTTTAGTAATGGAGCCCTGCTATTATCACCTGGCCAAAATAGGAAATCGCCTTCACAGGCCCTACGTATCAACAGATCAACATTCTGAAATGCAGCTGGGCATTGTGGGCTTTAATAATTGGCGGGTTTCTGGATTGCGCAACCTCCGGGTACTCGGCCTCGCGTGATGGGGCATGGGTTCTCCACCAACTGCCACGGACGAAACCTTTGTCACTTGCTATTTGCCCTGGTTTTAAAGATGGCTTTATCTCCCATGAATATTTTTGAATTTTCTCTGCTCTGTTCTTCTTAAAAAGGCCAGCCTCTGGAGCCTTATCAAGTAAGTCGGATCCAAGTCAAAAGCCACACAGGCAACATTTTCCAATGCGACGGAATCTGTTCGCGGAGCAACCTGCACAATGCACACAGCGTCCTGGTGAGTAGGTGGAAGCATCTACTTCGTATCTTGCATGCTTACGCATGGGACATACTGCTGTAGGTGCGAAATATTTATTAAATGAAGCTGTCAAAACTGTGAACAGGCCCTCATTGCGTGCGTGATGCCTTTGCCGTTGGGTCTCACGCTAGATTCCGTGGTTGTGTGGTAGGTGGCTTTGATGCCGGAGTAACACCGGGGCAGTAATACAGCCGAACACGAGACCACTTTTCACCACGCTATTTGCTCTAGCCTAGGAAATTGTATGACGGCGTGACGTTGTATTCACGGCATCACTGCCGTAGTTATGACTTGTAACCCTCCACTGCCAAATTCAGCATGGCCTTAGATTTCCCCATAATTGGCCGCCCTCGTCAATCCGTTTTCACATTTGGCTGTGACCCGCAGAAATTTACCAGGGCTAAGTATGTTCGACAAACAGCATATCTCAGATGCATATAGATATGGAGTATAGTCATCAGAGGTTTTTAGAACATGTAAAAATGAATGATTTATGTAGGGGTCTAAAAGGACGACCCAAGTGCAACGGCTTTTTTTCTCGCTCGGCGAACACAAGAAAAAACCGCCGTGTCACAAGAATCAATTTTACTCAACCAAATGATGACAGGGAACGCGAGGCTGGCTTGTGGATCTTAATCCACGCTAGGCAGATGAAAGGTGCTCTACGGTCGGTTACGAGACTTGGTGATCTAATTAATGCTCTGAATCCAAACCGAATCATTCTGCGGAAAGAGATCGAGAAAAGTAGAGTGCTTCTGAAACTCAGAAAGCGCAGAATTGTTGGTTGCAGTGTTACATTTCAAACGACCAATGGCGCGCCCTAGAGGCCATTGCCGTCGCCGTCCCGCGCCGGCATCGCTTCCGCCCGCAGTCACAATCTCTTAATTTATAACCACTCAAGCCGAATTAACAGCGTAGGAGCCAATAAAGAGAATATATGCACAGAGTGGTGATTGAGCCTTCTCCTTGGTCAAATATTTCAATAGAACCATGTAATATTGTAAACCATCACATCACGCTTTAGTCTTCCTAACGGCTGAATTTAGTAGCAAGGGTTCGTCGCCGAAATTGCCGATAAACACCCAAATGCGCAAATGACAACCGTTTTGTGCTCCGCGGCGAAAGATATATCCATGATATAATAATGTTAATGGGAACTCATGCCGACCAATTAAAAGTTAAGAACGGTCACATATGAGCTTGCAGTGAAATTTCTCGACTATTGTACGGATTGGTAACTTCACGACCGGTATCATTATACATTGGCCTTCTCAACCTATGTGTACTTATGTAAACATTTTCATTCTCGCACATATGCCTTTGGTCAAAAGAAATAAGCCAACAATACTGGTTAGTCTCTTTATGACGATGTCGCGCCTCAAATCATGCCAAAGCCCTGCGATATTTTGGCCACAGGCTCAACGGCAACTGAGATAAACCCAAATATTCGAAAATATGCATGAAATGTTCTTAAAAAGGGACGTAATTATTATTTCCATATTTTACAACAACAAACTGAATCGTTTTGCGGTGAAAAATTGCTCATTATATAATAACTTGTGTATAACGAAGGGTTCCGCATGCCTTTTTTGGCAGAGGCACCAACCATTGCATCCTGTCCTTTCTACCCCGCCTCGTCCTTCCTAGTTGCAACATTCCCAGTTAAGCTTAATCGTTTCGAATTATCAAGGTTTAGTGCAACGAGTCCCACCGAGTCATCAGAGATAGTCAGGTGGGAATGACGCCAGCTCGGAAAATAGACCGAAGATGCCGACGCTATGTCCAACTCCACCCAAATTGTTCACTTCAGGAAATCTGGAGAAGCTGTCAAACCGGGGCCCCCCGCTCCGCAACGTACAGGCTGACGGGCCTCTCGTGACTGGAATAAAAGGTATATAGGAGGGTAGGCTGCAAAATGTTGCCGCTCAAAAGATCTGAATGTTAATCAGCAAGTAGGCCCGTTCTGCATCTTACCTCAAGCCCAAATCCGCCCACACCTTGATTTCGTCTGGGCCCAAGTCATAATAGAACATTCTTTCAAAATGGCTGCATCTGAGTTGCGATGGGGAGTGGTCGGCACAGGCTGGATCGCCTCCATGTTTGTCAAAGACATTCTTGCGCCCCGCTCCGGCGGTCCTGCCAAGCACATCCTCGCGGCGGTTGGGACAACAAGCAATATTGAAAAGGGAGAGAAATTCATCAACGATTATTGGAAGGCAGATGGCCAACGTCCCAAGGCCTTCGCCAGTTATCAAGAAGTCTATGACTCCCCCGACGTCGACATTATTTATATCGCCACACCCCACACTCTTCATAAGCAGAACTGCCTTGATGCTATCCAGGCTGGAAAGCATGTGCTGTGCGAAAAGCCATTCACGATGAATAGCAAAGAAGCCGAGGTAGTGATCGCTGCTGCAAAGGCCAAGGGTGTATTCTTGATGGAAGGTAAGATATTCTTAGCGATTTGCGACCGAACGGGACTAATTACTCCTTCATAGCTGTCTGGACCAGATTCTTTCCTCTAGCAATTGAATTACAAAAGAAGATTGAATCTGGTACTATTGGCCGTGTGTGGAGATCCGTGGTTGAAATTGGTCTTGGTGCCGACTGGGATAGTATTCCGCCGACACATCGTCTCAAAGACCCTGCACTTGGTGGCGGAGCTTTGCTAGACCTTGGCATTTATACACTTACATACTCCTCCATGATCATGGGCAGAGGTCTATACGGGGACAAACACCCCGAAGTCAAAGTCACATCATCTATGGATATTGTCAATGGGGTAGACGAGACGAGCACTATCATCCTACAGTACAAGACGCCGGATAATTACCCTCAGACTGCTGTTTGCTTGCCTACAGTCCTTGCCAACGGCCAAAGGGACTTTGGCCGTATTCAAGGCAAGGAAGGAACGATCACTCTGTACGCCGAACTTGGGCCCAGTTGCCCAACCGGGTTTCGCGTAAAACAAGGAGAGGGTGAAGAGGAAGATTTCCGATTTAACCACCCTGAGGGCACTTTTGGCTTCATTTACGAGGCTGATGCAGTGGCCCAAGATATTGCTGCCGGGCGAACAGAGAATGCAAGGATGCCTTTGGGAGAAACTCTGAGAGTCATGCGCTTGATGGACCAGATTCGAGAAGAAAACGGGTTGGTCTACCCCCAAGACAAGGAATAGCTTCATTTAGGCAGCATTTAATTACTACCTCATACTAGAATTAAAGAATCCCAATTCATTGCTCATGATCTCAAGGATTTTTCGACCTGCTTCAATGTCGTGGCTTTCCCGTTCCCAATATTTTAATTGAGTAATTGCAAGCTGGAAAAAATATTCTGCTTCCATTTGCCTGTCCATGATTTTTATCAATCCTGACTTCGATGCTGAAAGCAGCATCAATGATACGAGCATAAGCTCCCGGTTCCTGAACCAGGAACCATGATGGCGGTGCCTGTGTCCTATCGCCCATATGGGATCCAAACAAGCCTCGATACATTTCTCCGCATATGCCCGAACTTGGTCGGCCAACAAGATATCATGTCCTTGATTATGAACAAAGCGGTATAAAAATGGGCCACACAGCAATCGTTTGATTCTGGAATACCGACCCCATGTTGCGATATGGAGCTCACTATACTTGTCCGGTGCTAGACTGGGGTCCCAAAACCTAATTGGTGATGGAAGTGAATCCCTCCTGCATGAGTTTAGTACGATTTCGGCCAACACTATGCTCGATAAGAACCTACCACCCCTCGAGTTGTCTTTCAAACTCACTTGCCGCATTGATCATATCTAGCACGTTCAACTGAAGCCAGGAAGAGTTTTCGAACGTGTAAAACTCTTGATTTATTCTGCGAGAAAGGCGGAGTAATGATATCTCCGTGAGATAATAAAACCAAGATTGCTCGTGGAGAAGTGCTTGGTCCAATGACTCCGGAGTGGACGACAAGTTAGACTGGGGCGAGATTCCGATGAGAGCACTGCTTGTGAACCCGGCAAAGCCATCCGGTGATGTTGGGTTAATCAGGTCGATTGAAGGCGGCGATGGAAACATGTGCGGATAATTAATTTCTGAAAGTCCTGACAAAGGCATTGGAAGTTCGGCCAAAATCTCACTGTAAAAATTTAGTACCAGTCAGCGGTCTTCAAAATCAGCGCCAGCCGTGCGTGACATGAACACATACTTTTCAGATTTTAGGCAGCTCCAGTACAGCCTCTGTTCTAAACTTCTTAGGTCTGGTTTCTGTGTGTCATTCCATTGCCCTCCCTGGGAATCAAATCTACCATGGCTTTTCAGGTATACGACATACACAGTGCATGCTTGATTAAATGATTGCCAGGCTTGAATCGGACGCATGGTATACATCAAATAGATGCCCGATAAAAGATGGCATTGGCAGGCTGTAATGCTTCGGTCCAGAAGCCCAAAACGCCGACAAGCCGAGTTGTAGTAACTCTCTGCATGTGCTCGAGCATCTTGGTCGCAAGATGAATCAATCGGTGCATCACTCGCTGTGTTAATGGAAGTGAAGGGGGTCGCTATGGCACCCAGGGCGGCCGCAAGAAGCTACAGAGGAAGGTAGTTGTCAGTAAGCCTCAGCCATCTTATTGAGCGAAACCCCCATAGGGATCAAAATGCAATTAGGAATTCAAAGCTATTTTTTACTTACCACTAAACAGGATCTCGAGTCCCAAAGAGGGCCTGTCTCTGCGACTATTCTCGCATCTCCAAGCAGTGTCTTGCCATCTAAAATTGGGTTTTTAATATGGACATGACAAAGGAATTTCTGAATCAGATATGAGATGTCATCAAAATC
Source organism: Calonectria multiphialidica (assembly GCA_020623665.1). Lineage (NCBI taxonomy): Eukaryota > Fungi > Ascomycota > Sordariomycetes > Hypocreales > Nectriaceae > Calonectria > Calonectria multiphialidica. The sequence continues at coordinate 698,080 of JAHVYC010000001.1, forward strand.
ATTTGATGGAGGCAGTCTTGGCGCTCTATTAGTTTGGGGCCCAGCATTATCACCAGAATCCTGGTCTGCCATAAAAACCGCTCTGCTAGACCATTTCCTTGCCGAAGTGTGGGCGAAAATGGGCCATCGGAATACCGAGTCCACGGCAGTATATTCGGGCAACTCTTTGCGAGGCACAGTACGCCTCCCACGTGGTGGATCTTGGCCAGTGCTTGGGATTGCCTCTCCCGTACTAATCGGCCCGGTTGGGGGCGATTGGTAGGGGGGCTCCGTATTTGGTGCTTGAGCAGGCGCATCACCTGCTGAAACTTGGATCTCATTGCTGGGAGGCGGCAATCTATCCAATATCTCGTTCAGGGATCGAAGAATCAGTGGGACTGTTGTTTCGAGGCTTTACTATCGCATCAGCTCGGCGGATCAACAACGGCATTGAATTGGTGACTTACGGCATTCCATAGTTTTGCTCAGGGTACACGCAGTCACAGTCAAGCCGTATGCATCCTGCACAGCGCGGTCTTTCATTAGAACATTTGACTTTTCGGCTCTTACATGTATGGCAGGCTTTGGGAGCTCTCTTTCGCGAATTTCTGCTGGATGCGTCATCCGTCGTATCGGCAGGGCGCTTTCGAGATGCCAAGGATGACAATGAAACTTCAGGGCTCTGCTCGAAGTCTCCCTCGGGGAGATCCGGCTGTGGGGTAGTGTCCTCCATCTAGCTCAAGTGTATGACGGAAGCACGTTTCCACTATTGCTCGATTGCAGCTCGGCTCTCGCAGTATGTCTGGCAACGGAGCCGTATTGCGAGGCATTGGACGAAAATTGGATCGATACAATACGGTCAGGTTTCGCCTGGGACGCCCGAAAATACCGGTTATCAAGCATGTCTGATGGGGCTTGTGATGGGGCCAGTCCAGTGGAGCCCCTCATTTTACTTCGGTAATTCCGGTCGAAATTCCGAAATCCCAGGCACGCGCTGATGGTGGCATCTAGCCTGGACGCACAGCAGGTCCTCGATGCGGGGAATCGCGGGCATCGTGCACATTGCGGGGAAGCTGTCTAGTCGCTTGTTACTATTTATTGATCCATAACCCGAAACCGAGAAGCGAAGCAACAATACTTCCATTGTCGTGATTCACATCCACCATCCGCCCAATCATCTTCCATCTCCTCTTTGTACCCAAAATTCCGAACCAGGTCCCTGGAGAACAATGGCTTCTTCGGGCAATCGCATTCTTGGGGTGGGTTTGATTGGGTGTGGAGAGATATCCCAGGTCGTTCACATTCCCACCTTGGGTCATATGTCGGACTTTTTCAAGATCACATACCTATGCGACGTGTCAGAAAATGCCCTGGAGCACACCAAGAACAAGGTCATTGGCGGCATCCCAAAGACTACAAGAGACCCCCAAGAGCTCTGCGCCTCACCCGACGTTGATGTCGTGTTTGTCGTGAACAGCAGTGAATATCATGCCGACCACGCCATTATCGCGCTCCAAAACAACAAGCATGTGTTGATCGAGAAGCCAGCAGCTTTCAGCCTCCATGATTTGCAGAGGGTCAAAGAAGCAGAAAAGTCGTCGCAGGGTAAGGTCATGGTTGGATACATGAGAAGATATGCCACGGCCTTCCTGGAAGCAGTGAAGGAAATTGGAGGGTTGGATCAGATTATGTACGCTCGCGTACGAGGTGAGAAAATAAACACAAATGCCATGGCCGAAAGAGAAGAATTGACACGGATCAAAACCAGATATCATTGGACCCAACTCGACTTTTGTATCCCAGTCGGGCACATTTCCCAAAAGGTTCACAGACTTTCGCAAAGAGGATTCTGATGATTTAAAAGCCCGGAACACCGAGAGTGTCGGTACTGGTCTTTCGGAATGCGGTGTCGAGGCTTCTGACCTAAATCGAATGTTTTGGCAGTATCTGGGAGGCCTGGGATCCCATGATGTCTCTGCGATGCGAGAGGCTCTGGGAATGCCTATTGGTGTTCATGGTGCAAGCGTCACGCTGCCCTTCTGGAGGTATTTACCACAAGGACCTGGAGGCGATCAGTGCGTTCTCCCAGCTAACACTGAATAGTGTCCTCTTTAAGTACCCCGGATTCACTGTGACATATGAATCCGGAATTGACGAGGTGCCTCGGTTCGATGCACACATTGAGGTGTACGGAAAATCGAAATCGGTAAAGATCCAGTACGACTCTCCATATGTCAAAGGTCTACCCATCACGATGCATATTTCGGAGAATTTGAATGGAGCTTACAAGGAGTCTACTGTGCGAACGACGTATGAAGATGCCTACACGCTAGAGATGAAAGAACTCTACGACTTGGTAACGAAGGGAAAGCCGGTTAAAACTACGATTGAGGATTCGGAGGACGATTTGAAGATCTTTGGCATGATTATGAAGGCTCTCTAAACGAAGGGGGCAGTACAATCGCAAATGGTATGCCGAATGCTTCCATACATGCGATTTGGAATCAAGATTGAATCAACGCGTGTGTATATATATAAATATAAAAAGAGGCTATAATATCCAAGAAATATGCAAAAAGTCCCAGTCATAGCGCATCATGATGATATAAACCCAAACTCCGATCGAGGTATCATAAAACGCTTAGTTGTTGTGGTGGTGGTGCTGCTTGTACTTGTCCTTAAGCTTGTCCTCTGTCTTGGAGCCGGCAATGGCACCGACAATGGCGGCGGCTGAGTTAGCCAAGAAGCCACCACCGGCCTTGTTCATGCCGAAGTAACCGGCACCACCTCCGGCAATGGCACCCATCAATCCTCGCTCGCCATCAGGGCCGACCTCGCCCTGCTGGCCAGGAGCGCCACCGTAGTTCTGCTGGGGGTATTGTTGTTGGTGGTTGTTGTAGTCCTGGGGGGCGTTGTAGCCGCCCTGGCCGGGTGCGGGGGAGCCGTAGTTTTGCTGCTGGGGGTAGCTGTTGTTGTAGCCTTGGGGCTGCTGCGAGTACTGCTGCTGCTATATTCCACCGTGTTAGTTATCCTGCCATTGCCAATGTGTTGTTGGTTGAAAATTGGTAACTAACCTGCGGGTAACCCTGCTGAGGATAGCCCTGTTGGGGATAGCCTTGCTGTTGGTTGTACTGTGGCTGGCCGTAGCCCTGCTGCTGCTGCTGGGCGTAGTTGGGCTGCTGGGGGTAGCCGCTGTTGTTTCCTCCGTAGTAGTCGTTGGCGGACATGTTGGGTATAGATGTTCTAACGTCTAAAAATGGTATAATTGATGAAATGCTGCAATGGACGAGGATGTAGAAGATGCTGATGAGGGGGAGATACAGCAGAAGCGAGGACTACCCCTCGTCTTATAAGCATGCTTACTCGCACGTAAATTAATCTAGCGCACCTCAGCTGATGAGCAAAGTCGCACGTAATAGGCAATGGCGCAGCACTGCGGCCGTCGCCCAGCCACTGGGAAGCCGAACTTCCGGTAGTGTGCGTCACGTGATTCGGCCAGAAGAATGCCTAGGACGCCTAGATGTGGCTGACAGCGCACTCGCTAGCCCGATATGGTTGGTTCGGCTCCGCCGAGTGGACGGCTTCACCGATTAATCGGATGTGTCGGGGAGCCAAGCCTCACTGCCAAGTTCGTCCTCAGGAACCTTCCAGGTGATTTGCAAGGGGCAAATCTTGGGGAATAACTTCCCGAATGCCTTAGAACACTTCTAATAATAATTTAAGATTGAGATTTTCGGCAGTTAGCGAACGACTCCGCCATCATCGCAGCGGATGTCACCAAAGCCACCCTCTACGTAAGTAAATCTTGCGCCAAGCCTCTTTGCTCCGAATGCGACTCGGGAATAACGGCAGCAGTTTATTAGGCAGAATTCGTGATTCTGATTCCGAAAAAGGAAAAAAAGTGCAATGGTTTATCCCGCACTTTGGACCTTCGATTCATGTATATGCATAAATATAATATAATTTTCTTCATTGCGTTTGTATGAGAGTATAGGGTGTTCCCGGGAGATATAAACAGCCACTTTAAACCACGTAACACTTTTTAATCAAGCCATGGAGATGCCTCCGCTTCCCCCCCCCTTGGCGGTGTGATGCCAATTGCATCCGCACGTTAACCGAGAGACACTCAGCTGCTCGGGGATGGCTGTGTAACGTGCACTGATACCGCGAGCCGACCCACAGAAGATTCCCATCACCAGACCAGGGTATGAATATGGTAAACCTATTTGTCGATGTGGTGATGTCACCCCTTGGGGAGGATAAAGCCTTGCAGCAAGGGTTGGGCCTGTTTCATAGTAGAGTCAAATTTTACAGGCCATTTCCCATAATTTTCGGAGAAGTATTTGTTATCTTCGGACATTTTAACTAGGGCTGGCAATGCTTCCTTTACCCTACAAGCATTCTGAATCAAATTCCCTCAAGTAAATATCGAGAGAAGAACGAAAACAGAAGAGATAAGATGGGGGGGAAATTGGGGCTTAGATATATAGTGCCCCAAACATGACCGTCCAAAAATTGTAAATTTCTGGAGGGAAATAGAGACATTGATAAATTCGATGGGGCTTTTTGATGTTCGGTGTATGGGCTGTGTCCCCAACCCCCGCTTTCAACAAGTGGCTGCGGCTACCCAACGTAGTGCCCAAGGAACCCATTCCGCGAAGGATATGGTATCTGATCTTTGTACCTGTTATTTTCGATTGTTTTCATCTTGCTAAGAGTTGTTAAAACACTGAATTCGAGTTTCCCCATCTGATGCTTAATTTACTTCTCATGCGAGCTCCCTTCATCTGGATGCCATTCTCCTAATTCAGCCACATTCTCATTAAGTTGGCCCATGTTATTCTCCTTTCCTCCCCTTGAACTGTAAGAACCATGTAGAGTTCTTTCATCATCGGATATCGCGGTTGTTGTTTTACCTGTTACCACACTGGCAACTCTAGTCCAGCCAGTACTGATGAAAGGAAGCAGTGGTCGTAACGCCGGCACTGCGCACACTACAACTTGGCTGGTGATTTCTGCAGATGTAACAATGGCTATGTTCTTATTAGAATCCTGGGTATCAAGCCTCTCGAATTATTTGGGTACTCACTCGAAGTATATGTGAAAATTGAGCCCATTGCAAAGACAAAGCGACAAACACTAAGCGCAATATTGACAATTCCAATGCTGAAAAGACATATCAAGCTATTCTTTTCACTTCTTGGCATCACCTTGAGCCGTTTAAGCATTCCAAAGGGCAAACCAAAGACTGGGCAAGTAGTTTAGCAGCAGGACAGTATTGGCTTTGGGGAGGAGACTTCTAACCTAATATTTCAGCGATGATGCTAAGAGGCCATGAGACCTTGTATATATTGGACGTTTCAAAAAGGGAACAATCGTTAGGATTAGTTGACCTGTAACACAAAACGTCATCAACATTAGTTTCTTAAAGAAAAGAAAAAAAGAGAATATTACCAGTTCTTGGAGATTGGTAAACCACACCAAAATAGGTCTGTGAAGAAAGTCGCGAACAATGCACAAACATTGTAGACAATCACCAAATTCAGGCATTTTCTTAGTCTTTCTTCGGAAATGGGAAAGAGCTCATAGTAAAATGAAAGAAGACAGAATCTGGGGAAATAGTATATAATATCAGAAAGTAGGATAATAGAAGTCTGCAACTATAAAGTATGTTAGTCCATGCCATAGCATTAGAGTTGAGTATATGTACCTTGTTAAATCCGACGTTGCTGCGATCTCCAATATTTGCCAGACCCGTGTCTAGCGCATATTGACTGACACCCACGAGTTCGGTAAATATTGCAACGCCAATAACCAGCCAGACTTCGGATAGCCAAAACTTCCATTGGCGCTGCCATGTGCGCATTGCAAGTCGAGCAAGGACGAAAAATATGCATATTGCTACAAACGTCCATTCTAGTATCTGTTTTGGGCTCTTAGCGTTGACGGATCGAAGTGGAGCATAGGGAGTTTTCACCCACAAGATAGGTCCTCTGACTGACGTCTTTCATCCTGAGTAGAAAGAATGCGATCAGATGAGATTAGGAAGGAATATGGCAATGGGGTATGATGGCTAAGTGCCAAGACTGGGCGCCTAGTGATGGATCTCACTGATACAGTGGGTGTGACAAAAATATGACATTTAACAATGGTAGGGAGTCTCGGGGAGCCGGGAGGTGGACATAACGAGTAAATAAGGACGTTTGGTGCTTTGGCCATGCCTAGTTGGATGAGACATGCATGTGCACCAACGCTGCTCCTAGCTAGTGAGTGCTAAGTTTCCCCCAAGGTGGGAAAAGCAAAGTTAAATTTTCTCTGAGCCACCGCTCGCCCATGTATGACAGACTTCTATATCTAAGTAAGATTGGGTAAGAGAGAATGTCAACAAGATATTCAGAGACCAACCGAGCAGAATTCGTGGTTTATCTTCGTAAATTAATTGAAAACCATGAGATCTTCGTTGTTGCGAGGCCATTGCCACCCCCATCAGTAGGCTTTACTTAAAGCGCCACACAAACAGCCACATGTCAAAGCAATCTCGGCTGGCGCATCTAGACCCCCATGGCTTAAGACAGGAAAGTACTGAGTTTCTCGATTCACCAAAACGTCTGAATTTAAACACAGGGTTTCGGGCTACATCGAATTCTTTGATTAGACTCGGGTCAGTTATCGTAACTGTCTATTACATATGTGGCAGACAGAGCATAGACTATAAGAGCGGCTGAATTATCCACTCATGTTATTGGCTTGTTGTGAAAGCATTATGTAGTGCTGCGGAAGTCCTTTTTACGCAACCCCTCATTGCCTCGGAAGTATCCGAGGGAAGTCGTACCACAGATCAGCCACATTTATTAGAGCATTCCGTAGCCTGGCTCCTTATCACTCCCAAGAGCAGAATGAAACCGGGGGCTGTGTTGCTAAAAGGCCAGCCTATGGGGGTGATGCAACGCCATTTCCTTCGGCATCAAGCGCCTCTTGTGGCGTTTTATTGGATACTGGAATGCTTCCAGTGTAACCGTGCAGGATAGTCGCATCTGTCAAGCATGCACACTGCAAGATTCCGCCACAGTCGCGTGAGCCTTGAAAGATGTCTTGCTTTTGTACTGTTACGGGATTTTGCCTCCACCTTTTGGAAAAGCTTGCGCACGTAAAACCTAAATTTACACTCTAATCCTTTGAAACCACCCATTTTCGCAATAAAGTTGATTTGGATCGATTTAATCGTCAGCCACTTGACAAAAGTTTCTGTTAATGATATCAGGCCAGGGTAGATCATACCGATTATGACAGCGTCACCCCAAGCTTGCGTAAGACCTTGCCGATCATGTCGATTTATAAAAACTATGTGCCACTTCGCCCATCTTGTGTAGCTTAGCTGTTCTCTTGTTTCATCCCGAAATAATTCAACTCAAAGGGGCTGATACAGGTGTAGAACCTGCTGCATTTGAGAGCCGCATATCAATCATCTATTTGATCGTACTTCTTGTATCCTGAAGGATGATAGATGGTACGAGAAGAACATTCATGCTGTGGTAATATAAGAGACAGAAGCACATCGCAGCTTGACAGAGAGCTAAAGATAATGCCCTATGGAGATTGTTGCGCATTGATTTCCACAGAGGGCGCCACCGCGGTCAAGATTCAATTGCACAGAACCAAGAGTAAAAAAAATAATTTAAACTATGGTGCTAGTTAAAAAACGTTTCGAAATGTAAATAGTCTGCAGAGGCATTGATTAAAGTGCATGCAGCTGTCTCATTGATTAATTTGTAATTTGAAAAGGATTCCTTATATCTTCGCCCTGAACAAAACGACCAACCCTCGAAGATCCCGAGTTAGTATCTGTATTAAAAATGAACTGCGTTTGTTGTTCATCGAGCATAGGAATTTCGCCGCCTAAGGGAAATTGAAGGCTAAAATGCCGGGGATCTTGAAGTTCCCGCCTAAGCACTTCAAGGACATCGCTCCATAGCCCATCGCGAAGGTGTACCTCAAAGAGATCAAACTCAGCATTAGTAGGAAGTGATTTTGCCAATCTATCAATCTCTGCAAGCGTCAAGTTCACATTTACCAAGGTAATTGATTCAAGATTGGAGTCCGCAGGCCAGGACAAATCAGCGCCAACAGAGTGAGGCACATCTTTGATGGACTCTACCCCAACACTGAACCAAAACTCGCCCAGGTTAATATCCAAGTAACATATACACTTCGCATTGAGCATTGCGCTCAGGTATTGGTTGATGGCCTGCAGCTCCCCAGCCGATGGGATCACATACAGAGGTGTGTCGTTCAGATCCGTTTCCCAAGGACCACAGCCGCTCCGGCATCGAGGGTGAAACGAGAACTGGAAAACGTCTAGTTTTTTGATTGCAGCTGATAATTCAACAAGCTTGTCCGGTGATTCTAGCAAATGTACCCAGTCCGGAGCAGCTGAGACGTTGATAGCCAGTTGATCAAGTACGACACCGTTGATCTTACTAATACTAAGAGGAACGTCGACGAGAAGGTTGATTGGTAACGCTGGTGACGTGTGCGCAAGAGGCTTAATCCAACGAAGATCCTCCCATAGCATTGGGCGGGAGAGCACGGTAATAAGGGCATTTTCTCGAGCTTCTTCGTTGTCTGCATTTACCTCCTTGAACCTCGTTCCAGGACTCCAATTATTGTTGAGCTCGCCGTCGTGGATTATGAGCTTATTGGCATTTGGTAACTTCGAAAAGGCTCTGGCCAATTCTGTCGTAAAATTTGCCTCAGATAGCAAAGAATTTTGGGCATCGAATCCATTTTTGTAAGCCTGGTACGCTCTATCAAGGACACGTTTCGACCATATAGAACTAACGTGGGGGCATTTGGAGCCAGACGCGTTGCAAAGACTGCATGGATTGGGGCAATCTGGCTCTAGGCTCTCCAGGAAGAGGTTGACAAGTGCATCAAAATTTACTCTGCCATGTCTAGGAAAAGTGTAATGTGGCCATCTTTGCAATCTTTGCAGCCATTCTGACTTCACTGACGCGAGAAAATTCTCAGTACTGGCTGCAATCCACGGGTGATGAAAGTGGAGGCGCACGCAGACCTCGGTTATGCCTTCAGCCAAGACTGGGTTGTTGGTAACGCTGCGGAGGCGGTGCAATGTGACAGGCCTACTGATATCCACCGTGGTGCTGTGCCGCGCTAGGAGGTGGCTGGTCAAGTTGCAGAAGCGATGGCAAACCAGCCGAAGGTTACCGATCTGCGCATATCGCGTTGATGGATCTGCAGTGTCATCAACGCGAAGTGTTTCGAGAAGAATCTCATCTGGTAGTTTTAGGATGCTTGGAGTGTTGTTATGGGGATAATTCGTCATGATTCATAGCTTTGTGTCTGGAGTTTTGATCTGTATGATGTCGTGTCAAGGACGATGGTTTGGAATTGGATAATTTCCTTGGTGGGTCGCTGTAACGCACCAGCCCCTCCTCTCACCCCCGTGACTTTGACAGGGAATAGTTGTCTTACATACCTGAACAGTGAGACACCGGGGGTTTATAATTGGGCAAATAGAACGGGCATCAGGAGAGGGACTACTTATTGGAATACTATGTGGAGTTTTCTCTCTCTCTATAATCCATCGGTTGCTTTTGCTAACGAGGCATTGGAAAGAACTGCTCGCTCTGAGTTTATGTCAATATGACCTTCACGGTTGATGCATTGCTACTCGTTTGGCTTCAATTCCCACTTGAATAACCCCGTTCAACATAATATATATTTATATATCTTAATGCGCTACGAATGATTGTCTGCTCAAAAGACAAAATGGTCCTCTTCAGAATGAATGATTCCCCTCCTGTATGTCGGCCACAAATAAGAGTCGGAATTCCCCAGAGCACTTCCTACCACAGTTCATCTTTCAATCATAGTATGGAATCCAGATTTTATAATCTCACTTACACTACGCCAACAAGTCCAGCGATTCTGTCTTCATTTAAGCCTGTCTCAATTTTCACGCTTATCGTATGGTCTGGAAATTTCGGGGTGGTCCGGCTGTAATTTTCATGATGAATAGTTTCTACACTTGCTTGTTTCTATTCCTACATAGAAAAAAAATCAATTGAATTGGAAAAGTAAACAAGTCTTATCAAAAGGAATGGCAGTAGAGCGAGTGAAGCTTGCAGGTTTTCCAACGCCACCACAACTGAAAGGAGACTGGTCACCTTGGTTGAGTTGGACAGGAGTCTTTCTCGGAAGCCTCGGATATCCTATTGTAAAAGTCTAGTCATTGCAAATTGGCATTGCACAACCATAGAATCTGGAATAAGAACGACAAGGCGACGGCCGATGTACCAAAGGTACATCGTTGATTGAGGTAACTGTGCCACACATCATCTTTTAAAAAGAATAAAGACATCGCCGGCGCTTAGTATCGGCGAGCCGGGATATACCCATCATATATTTAATTGTAAACATGGTCTTAAATGTGAGTCGACTGGGCTGATCAATGGCCAGACCTGTGGAATTTGTCCAATAAGGCTCTGCAAAAAAGTCACAATAAAGAGAAAAGACTCACTATCCCACTCCTCCCACTCGGCAATAAAGGCGATATTGAGGTTATGTTTAGGCTATTGGGGTTCTCCAAATCACGTTTCATGCCCGCACAGGGCTGTGACGGATCGAGTATGTGGACATCCCACCGGCTCGCGTTCCCGTGCTGCTGCATCGGTAGATGACGTTTATCCCCGATCTGACTGAAACCCGCCAATGACAGCTATGAATTGGCAATTTAGCGCTATCTGCCTGCTGTAGACCCGCACCGGCGCTCGCCGCGTGTAACACCCCAGTGGATTATTCGCAATCTGACGCAATCACGGAGCAATAGTATCAGTCGATACAGGAAAATATGGTCTCCAATGCGGGGTAACTCAATGGCCGATGGGATGCCCAAAAGAGAATCCAATTGTAAATTGCTCCGACTCTGAGAAACCAACCTGGTTGATTTGTGCGGCGGTCACGATTGGGTCTGCATCGGTACTCAATAGGTCTCTGAGTGGAAACAATCAATCATCACCAAAGCTTCTCAAGTTTTATTTTGATTATACTAAGTGAATCCATGACATGAATTTAATAATTATACAATTATCAGTGCATTTGGGGCTGATCTAGTCCATGTTTGGCCGACATCGGGCTGGGGGTAAGGCGTGATCCTCGATGAGGTATTCGCAATATTTCGCAATTGTGGGGATTAATAATAAGTGCCTAGCCTGCATGCATCCAACAACACCAACATTAGGATATAAAGTGAGGTTAAAAGAAGGCATTCTAGCTGCTAGAACAACATAATTAGACTCGTTATCAAGTCAATCTAACAAAATGCCTACCGAATTCATCAGCGTCACTTTCCCCAACGCCTCAACGGAGCTCAAGCCAATTCCTGGCGCTCCTCTTGACCCGGATTTCATCGTCCGCTACGCCCGTGGCCTTGATGACCACGAGTTCAACTACACTCTCATTCCCTATGGCTCCTCATCCTTCGACCCATTCACCATCGGTGCTACTATCGCCGCTGTGACCAAGAAGCTCAAGGTCATCATTGCTCTGCGCCCTAACACCCTTTACCCAACTGTCGCAGCGAAGGCTCTGGCAACACTGGACCAGCTCAGCCGAGGTCGTGTTGTTGTTCACTTTATTGCTGGTGGAAACGATGCCGAGCAGGCCCGTGAAGGTGACTTCCTGAACAAGGAGCAGCGTTACGAGCGCCAGGAAGAGTACATCAAGATTCTCCGCCGTGCTTGGAAATCTCCCGAGGCTTTTGACTGGGAGGGCAAGTACTATCAGTTCAAGGATTTCAGCAACCAAGTTCGCCCTACCAACGGCACTATTCCCGTCTCTGTTGGTGGATCTTCCGATGATGCCTACCGCATTGGTGGCGCCCTCGCCGACATTTTCGGTCTTTGGGGAGAGCCTCTTAAGGAGACTAAGGAGCAGATTGATCGCATCTACGCTGAGTCTGACAAGGCTGGCCGAGCCAAAGAGGACCGCCCTCGCATCTGGGTGACTTTCCGACCTATCATTGCCGAGACTGAGGAGCTGGCTTGGGCCAAGGCCCACCGTACTCTGGATCTTTTGAACGAGAACCGCGACAAGGGCCAGGGCAAGTCTCCTCCCAACGCCCCAGCTCCCCAGAATGTTGGATCCCAGCGACTTCTCGACATCGCCAAGCGTGGCGAGGTCCAGGACCGAGCTCTTTGGTACCCTACCGTTACTGCTACCAACGCTCGTGGCGCTTCGACCGCCCTTGTCGGATCCTACCAGACTGTCATTGACTCAATTGTCGACTATGTTGACCTTGGTGCCGACCTGATTTCCATCCGTGGCTACGACAACCTCAATGACTCCATTGACTATGGCCGCTACATTATTCCCGGCGTACACGCTGCTCTGAAGGAGAAGGAGAATGCTGCAAAGACTGCTTAACTGGAAGCTGGAAATGAAACCTGTTAAATTAAAATAGCGTTGTAAACTGAGCGAGTCTGCTCTGTTATGATCAGTCAAAGTACATAGTATGATAATGAAAATAAATCAACAAGTCTATTTGTGCACTAGAAAAATAAAAGTTTCCACCAGTGTAAAATGAATTGGGGATTGGGATTAAAATCATTCCGCAGTCTCATCCCTTTGAGTGTCACAAGTGACAAGTCTGCAGTCCTCGAGTTTGCTCTGTCCCTTTGGATCTAGCACATGTGACTCGTTAGTAGCCACCTGTTCATCAAATATCTAAATGAAAGTACTCAATAGAACATCGCCAATGATTATATAAAAAGACATGCAGTGTGGAATGAATTTAGCAATTTTGAATCTTTCTATGCTGCTCTGTATTTGGTGGGGCCTACAGGCTGTCCACAAACTGTAGGTTTGGGGAAATCAACAGCACGGAGCATTGGCCAATAATGATAGTTATAGAGCGCAACAACGACTAACTTAAATGCAATCGAGGAGTATGATGATTTGGGTAGTACTGGATCGGACATTGACGAAAGAGGCGTAATTCTGAATGAAACAGGTGGGGCTTCGCCACCACAGCTGCATCACAGACACGGCTGGATAGTGAAACATCTACTAGAGGAGTGATTTCCGCACTATTTTAGATACGATAGGGGCGGCCCGCAAGGTGGTCCCCGTTGTTCAAGAATCCGTTGGAAGATGTCTGTGATTAAATGAACGCCTCCTTGCTGTTTTCAGCCGCCAGCATAACGTATTGCTCCCTACCTAGGAGATAACTTGACCTACACAGAAGCGGGCAAAGCAAGAATTGCCGCGTATCATGGCATCTCGTGCCACCATCATGGGCGCGCCACGTTTTGACTGCTGGCGAGTAGGAACTCACGATAAGTGACGCCAACTGGCGAAAGCAATGGGGCTGAATAGTGTCGGTAGTATGTGGGGAAGTGGTCGGGGCATCCGCCCCAAACGGTCCCCAGTGGGTGTCGAACCGACCCATTTCCGGGCATATCACCACCCTTGCAGTGCAGATTACAGGGGGGTTGACGCACCATCCCGATATCATAGGTTGGCTAGATAAGACATGCAATATTCTACCCTGCTTATCAGCCACTGTCACACCCTCTTTATCTTTTCGGGCTTCAAGGGGATCGTCATGTGGTCGGTTAAAGAGACATATAGATACGTAAGAAGGTCTCATGCCTGGCTTGCCCACCCCCTCCCCATCCAAACATAAGCTGCACGATTGACTAAGAGACCGGCAACCTGGTTTCGGGCGATCTGATCCAACTAACCATTGTCATCGACCGATGCTACTTACCCCGCGATATAACTTCTAGCCGAATGCGAATGCCGGGCTCTCATTAAGCGTACTGATTTCATGGGCAGAGCTTCGGTTCAACTCTCCATGAACTTGGCTGGCAAGTAAAAGGCATCGGCTCAAAGAACTGTTTCAAAATGGCGATCGATGAACAAGGTCGGGAACCGCAGGTGACCAGTGTCCTCGCCAACGGCGATGTTCCGGATCACCTGGCAGGATTGTCGGCCGATGAAGCTACACTTGCAGCACTGGGATACAAACAAGAATTCAAACGAGAATTTTCTGGTTGGACCACTTTTTCTGTCAGTTTCGCTGTGATGGGACTTCTTCCGAGTATTGGAACCACAATGTGGTATGGCCTTGGCTATGGTATGTTGTATGCACACCTTGTTGTGTTGTTTTGCTAATTGAATAAAACAGCTGGGCCTGCAGCTAACACCTGGGGCTGGCTCCTCTCGGTTGTATTCATTCTCTGTGTATGACCTCGGAATTGAAGACGATCTGTGGAATTGGCCGTATACTGACCAATTTAATAGGTTGCCATGTCAATGGCAGAATTGGCGTCAAGCATGCCAACGTCCGGTGGGCTATACTATGCTGCCACTGTTCTTGCTGGCCCCAAATATGGCCCGCTTGCCGCCTGGATCACTGGATGGGCGAATTGGATGGTACAAGTCACTGGTGCGCCAAGTGTCAGCTATGGATGCGGTGAGTCAATCCGGCATGCCTTGGTTAATCTTCGCTGACCGGGGTATCTAGCCGGCATGATACTCGCAGTAGCTTCGATGCGAAATCCAGATTATGTCCCAACTGACTGGCAGACGTTTTTACTCACAGTTTTCCTCATGATACTGCAATCCATGCTTAGCAGCATGCCAACACGCTGGATCGCAAACTTCAATTCAGTGGGAACTGTCATAAACATGGCCTGCTTGCTTATTACTATCATAATTATCCCATCAGCAACAATTGCATCGCCAAAGTTCCAGCCCAGTAAATTTGCGTGGAGTGTACAAAATCTCACTGATTGGCCTGACGGTGTATCTGTTTTGATGTCTTTTCTGGCAATCACTTGGACGATGTCTGGTTATGGTCAGTTATTTATCAGTTAATCTTACAGCGCCAATAATGCTTTGTGCACGATCCATGGCAGCTCGCCCCCAAGAAGAAAACGTGGCTAATGAGACTTTACCTTCGCTAGATTCCTCTTTTCACTTGGCAGAAGAGTGCTCAAACGCTGCGGTTGCTACACCACGATCAATTGTCATGACAGCCGCCTCCGGCTCCGTCTTGGGATTCATCTTGAACACCCTCATAGCATACACTATCCAAGATGTAGAGGAAATCTTTGAAAGCGATCTGGTAAGCAAAGACCTCAGAGGTAATTTGTTTGAAATCTAATATCTGTAAAGGGCCAACCATGGGCGGCGTATCTGATTCAGATCCTCCCCCAAAACACTGCCATAGCCGTCTTATCCATGACTATCATATGTGCCTTTTCTATGGGCCAAGGTTGTATGGTCAGCGCCAGTCGAGTCTGCTTTGCTTATGCTCGAGATGATTGCTACGGCGTACTTAGCCCTATTCTGAAACAAGTCAACCCTCATACCCTGACACCAGTCAATGCAGTTTGGTTCAATACGTTGATTGGAGTTCTTTGCATGCTCTTACTGTTTGGTGGTGATGCTAGTATTACGGCCATTTTCTCCATCGGCGCTATGGGTGCATACCTAGCGTTTTCTCTTCCTGTCTTCATCAAAATCGCCTTTGTTGGGAATAGATTCCGGCCTGGGCCATGGAATCTCGGCAGGTTCAGCCTACCTTGCGGTATCATATCCTGTACATTCACTTTGGTAATGTTGCCAATCTTCTGCTTCCCAGCGTACAAGGGAGGAAACTTAACTCCAGAGGGAATGAACTGGACTTGCGTCGTTTTTGTAAGCCAAACCTAACCTTGCATCTTAACATACTGACCCAAGATGGAAGGTCGGCCCCATGGTATTGATTACCCTTTGGTTTTTTATTGATGCTCATAAATGGTTTAAGGGACCGAAAATTAATATTGCGGTACCGTATACTCCTTATTCACAATGCATAAAAGCGATTTCTAATATTTGAGCCTAGCATCACATGGTCGATGAAGATATCGCGGAAGATCATCTTGTCACTGACGGGGTTGATGTTAAGGATCCTGAGCAAATGCCGAGAGAGTCTGATGGCAACAAACCTGCGGAAAACTAGGCTGTAGTTTGCCGGTCACATTCGTTGCATATCTTTAGCTTAACAAATTAGTTATTACACTTCCTTCTTTGAAAGGGGCACAATATGGTCTCTTTTAAGTCTTTATTTGTAAATTTACTAAGCATAATCATTGAAGAGAAACTGCCAACATAATGCCAGTTACGAATATATGTTCCATTGCAATTCCTCAGCCTGGTCTTGGGCTTATTTTGATGGAATAATGAATGTACAAGTCCGTCTAAGTTGGGGGATTACACATCCCGGGAATAGGGAATGACCTCAAACAAAGCAAATATGTGCCTAAAGGTGGTCTTTTCTCGGGATGACACATAAATTTATATTTAGTTCTTATTTAGGAACCTCGACCACGTTACAATATGTGCCTGACCTGCCAAATGCGGATACTATGCGTTGCTGAAGCTAAAATCTCACCCATTGATGACACGCAATGCCTCGAAAATCATTGACAATTTTAGATGTTGCTTTGTCTTGGGATGACAGATCAGGTGATTGCAAGAAACGGGTCAATGGAGAGTAAGACCGGGTGTTGAACGGGAATTCCTTGACGATTACATGCTGACGACCAAGCTTGAAACCAATTCCTGCAGGTTCCCAGCCCACTTCTACAGTAGCTATTTATACTGTTGGCAGACATTCCGAAAAGTCCAGGCCATATGCCGCCCCAAAGTCAGCTCTGCCAACCTAGGCGCCCTTCAATTATAGCCCCCGTCAAGCCAAGGGCGCCGTGGCACCGATACTCCCTGTAATTAGTTCTAACGTGGCCCTCGGCAACTGGGATCTTGCGTATCACCAGCGCCTGCGAAAGTAAGTTCGGCGCGCTAACGGGAGATGAAGCCGGCTGAAAGCGGTCCCGCAGCCCTAATCTGCCAGCAGGACCCTCAACCATCAAATTGAAGGACTGTTTCCGGCACCTTGGGCTGAGGTAAAGGAGCGAATCATTCGGGTAAATATGGATTGACTGCGCGCTAATCGCAAATCCCAAGGGCCAGCAGCCTTCTCCCGCTCTCGCTAGTCTGAATCCCGCGACAGGCTAGTTGGAAGGCGGCAACAGATTAAAGGGCGTTCTTATTCCCCGGCCAAGCCACCTTTTTCCGCTGAAGAACCCGGGCAACCACGTGAGCGAGAACCTCCAACGGCTCTGAAAAGTGGATTGCGTCTTCACCAAGGAAGAATTCATCCCCAACAAGCTTTGGTATCTAATTTGCGGATCTGCCCATCATCATCAATCATATTTGGACCTTTATCACGCCTCATCAGTAAGGCACATTCGGAGTCTCCGCAGCATGACACCACCTACGTTTGCCGCCTGATTAGCATTCCCCCTCATCATCGGCTGCCTGCGTTGAAGTCATATTCAATCTAGCTGGGGTGTGCTCACGATCGACCGAAGCAAGGCAGAGATTATAGTTACCTCTCTGACTGTCTCTCTTTTTCCTTTTTTTGTTCTTCCCTCTCTATTTTGAACGTAACGGCATCCCGCGATCTGATTTGCGAAGGAAAAGTATACGATGCGGTCACAACACCAAGCCAGCATCTCCATCCCCATTCCGGCGAATATCCCACCCCAAATTGTCCTTGCCTTTGTTCAGACCTATACCCCGACGTTGAGACATAACCTCTCCGTCGTTGGCTTTGAGGAGATCGTTACCGACCCCGACTCTATCAGCGACGACCCGTTCTTTGGACCTATAGACGGCACTGTCCGAACATATCAGGTCCACGCGGTTACTCAGCTCGTGCCAGGCATTTCTGCCCAGGCCAACTGGCCCGTTGTTTTCCAACACACTCCAGACGGCCTTCGGGGTCGAGCTATGAACGACCGAGTCGGTACCAACGTTTGGGCACAATGGACTGTCCGCCCACGCCATGACGTCACCTCGCCAGCACATTCTGAGAGCACCTCCAGCTCCGCAACAGAAGTGGGGGAGGAGTGGGAACTCTGCGACGACATTATAATCGAATGCAACCGCCTTATGATGCCCTTCACGGCGCCTTATGCGCGGAAGACACATGAAGAAATCACTCAAAAAATTGTGGATGAGGTAGTGAAGAAATATTTCAATGGGACACTTGGACAGTAAACCGTTGTTGTTTATTGTCGAAGCCCAACCAGATCTGGGGGATGCATCAGTAAACACAGGGTTTAAAACACTAAAATATAAGTGTGGTGTATTTGATGTGGATGAATTCTTGATGATATGTCGGTTCTTGGTAATGCAAAACTCCAAAGAGCCAAGTGTTGTGATATCGCCAGCCGCTTGCATGGCCACACATACCGAGCCGATGAGAAATGACATAACCCCATAATTATGTCACAGCTAGGCATGGCTGGAAACTCCCGAACATGCATCTCCTCTTTCTTTTCTTGGTAACTTTGATGGGCAATTCTTGCGGTTGCCTTTGGGCTTTAGGCTAGTTTATTATTATAATGCACTAGAGTAGGGCGCGAATTTTATGCTTAACTGGAGAAAGGATATTGGGCCGTGACGGAACTGTTTTGTCCAAATTCAACCTTTTGAGATATCTACTTGGTTACATGGAAGGGTAACTAATACTGTTGCTATTCACGTCTGGTGCTCCTTGAGGGGCACTTTTAGACTTAACACCGTCAGACATGTTGAACATTTTTAAAGTATATGCATTTAATCTCGTTGTACAAATGCATTCAATCCTGTGAGACAGCAATCCTATAGCATATGAATTTGTGGATTATGTCAAAACTGAGGTAGAGGGCCTAGGTGTAGGAAGGAGATGACGAACATAATTGCATTTATCCATTGAATAATGCCTTTTTATTGCAATCTGCACAGTATAACCAACCTTGATTTAAAGATATTACATTACGTAGCTGAAATATCAAGGGTGCCGAAGGATGTAATTAGGTTTCATGTCATTCGTATGTTGAGAGCGGATCCGGAAGTTTTTCTGGCCCCGAGGGAAAGTCCTGGGTTTTTACTCAGTTCTCTCTAGCCCTGGAGGTGGACCTGGTCATGGCGATGGGATTTAAACAAATGGCATCCCCACACTGGGCTCGGCCAACCGCGCGTGACTGATTACATCAACGCATGATTACTACTACCTTTCCCAATTCCCTCATGGCGCGTCTTCGGTATTCATTGGCATTCAATAAAGGGAAATTGATCTTTCCTCTCAACAATAACGCCCAAAGACACACAGCAACTATATTTTTCAGGATGGCTTCGTCAGAACGCACATATCCTCTCCGTAAACCCAAAAACCACACTCTGCCAATCCCTCGATGGCAACTTGCCTTTGGTAGCGACATAAACTACGTCTACACCACATACATTGGCATCCAGCAACATTCGAATACTAGCGATGCTGAAGTTATCCGTCGCAAGGCCATTGAAGGGGTTCAGTCATGGCTGAATAGCGATAATGGCCCTTCGGTATGGGAGCGATTCGCACTCCTGGATGGAAATGATGCGAAGAATGTGGCTATTTGGGTTTGCTATTGGCAAGGCCAGGAAAGTTGTGAGAAGGGATTAAACCTGAGCTCACTCCACTCCAATTTGCCGGGTGCTGGCCGAGAGTCGATCGGCATATGGCAGGAGAGATTTTTGTCAGCTACATCGCGGTTAGAAACTAATTACTCTGGCCTTGATTATCTCCCCGGATTAGCGCGACTGCCGAACACCAAGACTCCCGAGCACACGTTAGCTACGTACTGGGGGGCGGCAAGAGATAGAATTCCCGCCTCCGCGCACGATCTGTTCCCCAAGGTGGAGACGAATCCCCCACAGGTTATCCCCAGAGGACTCGGACAGCACCTCGTCGGGACAAACTCCCACAACGTTGTCCATATCCGCAGCGGTCAATTCTGGGAGAACTGCAACGCCGTGGAGAGCGCATCATACGAGGAGAAGCTCGAACCAGCGCTCAGAGGCGGCCTTCAGTATCTGTGGGATAGCCCCGCCGATACTGGCGCCATGGGAGTTCGTTACCTGTTAAATCAAGAAGGCGACTCAATGGATGCCGATTACTCTCGGAGGGAATCTTGCGTGGCTGGATTTTTCACCAATCTGGAAAATCTGGAAGGGTGGGCAAAAAGTCACCGGTCGCACCTTGCAATTTATCGCGGGTCGTTGGCTCACGCCAAAACATTTGGGTCAGAGAGAAAGTTTCGAACGTGGCATGAGGTGTCAGTGCTGAAGGAGGGGGATGCCAAGTTTGAGTACATAAATTGTTTACCAGAGACTGGTGTGATGAAATTTATCCAGCTCGAGGAAAAGAATTAGTTATTTGGAGGGTTCTTGTCAGATTCTTGTCGGGTTGATCAATTGACACTTTGACGGCTTGCACCGTATTTTATTCCAGTGAGCAAGTGCCCTGTATTGTTGCCCAACATTGGGTCCCATCTTATCGGCAGTTGATGCGAGATACGCTTTCGGCAGTCGACCTCGACGCGGAAGAGGCGCGCGGGAGCACAGCTACTAGATGAATTCCATGCACTCTACTGCGTAGTTATCGCACAGCCCTTCCAGCCCATCGATGATAGATGATAGACGATAAGTGTGTGGAATCATCTAAGCTCAAGACGGGCAAAAAGGTGCAAGAACGGGGCGACATTTCCGCGGCCCCGCCCCCGACACAATGATTCCAAACCTCGAACGATTGACCATGCCGATTGCGGGCGAACGGCGTCTTTGATGCGGGGTCACTGCGTTGTGATGTGTGTGGGTGGCTTCGCCCGCACAATCATGGCTGCGGGGGCCTTGTTTTGGGCACAAGGCACAGGGTTCAGATCGCCCACGCTATCGCCCCTTGGATCGCATGCATACTAGCTGAGGCAGATCCCGTTGCTGACCTCGTTGATTCCGAAGCAATTCGATATATATGAAGCCATATTCCGTGCGGATTCCATTGCGATGAGCTGACTTTCGGTGTGCGCCGTCAGTCATCCTTGGCGTTACTAATCACATTGATGCCATACGCGCCCACATGAGTAGATCATTTTTTTGACTGGGAGAGTCCCGGTCGAACCCACATTGACCACGTTTGCTTTGCATTCCTCAAATTTAGCGGTCCCGATCCCGACATTTCGAGCCTGAGCGTGTTACTCATCCCTCGATGAGTACAAAGGCTCGCTAGGCTAGTTGGTTTAGCATTAGGGCCCTTTTGATTGGCTAACCACCGCTGTTGTCCAACCACGGACTGTCGCGGGGGTTATGGAATCTTGTCTCGCAAAAGCCCCCATGAGTAGATAAAAGGCCAAGAGACAGCCCTCTTGCATCTCTCTCAATATCATTGCAATTCAATTCACCTTCAACTCCCCATCTCCTCAGTCCTCCAACCCAACCATCAATTTTAACCACCATGCATCTTCGACCTGACCACGCAGAGCCCAGCCTCAAGGCTCTCCGAAAGTTGATTCGGGAAAACGCACTTGGCCAAATCACCACGGCTATCCAGTCCCCCAACCACCCTTTCCTGCAGATTAGCCATGTGCCCTTTGTCCTGGATGTCGAGGATGAGGAAAGTGAAACCGAGCTCGGACGCTTGAGATGCCATATGGCCCGTCAAAACCCTCAGTCCAAGGCCATGATCGAGCACTTGACCGAGAACCCATCTCTCAACAACGTTATCGAACAGGATGTGCTAGTTGTCTTCACATCTCCCATTCAACACTACGTCACGCCAAAGTTCTACACAGAGACAAAGCCCTCCACCGGAAAGGTGGTGCCTACTTGGAACTACGCTGCGGCGCAGGTCTACGGAAAGGCCAGGGTTTATTACGATACCAAGTCTGAAGAGACTTCAAAGTACCTCCAGAAGCAAATGATAGACCTCAGCCATCATGCCGAGACAACCATCATGGGATACACTGGAGGTGACAATCTTAGAGAATGGGAAGTCTCAGACGCCCCCGACAAGTACATCGAGCTCCTCAAGAAGGCTATTATCGGCGTCGAAATCACAATCACCAAACTCGAAGGAAAGTTCAAGATGAGCCAGGAAATGAGTGCTGGCGATCGTGAGGGTGTCATCAAAGGATTTGCCAGGTTGGAATCTGAGACGGCACAGAGCATGTCCAAGCTAGTCAAGGAGCGAGAGGGCCTCTGGGAAGCGGCAAAGGCTGCCAAGAAGTAGACCACGTCAGGTTTACCTCTTTCACAAGAATTCATGACTAGGTTTATCTTTGGGCAGTGGCTTAAAGGGTGTGGGCGTTTTAATGGCAAACATAGAGAGCATCTGAGGGACACATACGATATCTGGCGCTCTGGGATTAGAGATGACTGAGCGGATCGAGATGCCTCATGGTATCTTCAATCAAGATGCCACACATATTTATGTGATTTGTGCCATGGCATATTAGAGGTTTATTTACACGGCTCTGGGTTTCTAAGCAATTAGTTCCTTCACTTAGTTAGCATTAAATATATCGAATACTTTCATTCTTGATTTGATACTACCCGAATACCTCAAGCGCGTCAAATCCCCGAAACCCTTCTATTATCTGCTGTCGTTGGTACAGTTCATCATCATAAGTTTTAATCATGTGGCTATTTAGAAAATCCATGCCTTCAATTCTCCGCATGATCATGACCCTTGTTTTCATCCACTTCATCGCCTATTGGTTCATCATACCACGATTTCTGGTCCCAGGGAGAACTCTGCATCTGCGACTTCAACCCTGCGATGCTCTGGCTGGCAACCTTCATCCCGCTCTCCCAATTCTCCTCCAAAATGGCAGTTTTCATATCGTGACAGTTGAAAAGGAGATCATCCTGGTTCCACTCGTCCATTCGGCTGATCAATGGCTCCAAAATATGAACCCCTTCCTCACTAGCTTCTTCGGACATGTAGTGGTGGACTTGTTCTAGAGATTCGATCCACTGCTGTATATTTCGGTTGCGTACTTCTTGGTACAATTGGACGAAAGTTTGTTTTTGGTGCTCGTCAATGGGTCTCCCAAAACTGTTCTGCCAGTGGGGCGTTTGGATTGTCAAAATGAACATGTCCCACGGGGTGTCGTCGTCTGAGTCCTCGTGCTGGGTATTGATGTCTGAGATCTCCAAGCTTCTTAGATATTCCAGCAGCTGGATATTGGGCCAGGAAGCAGCATAATGTAAAATATTGAGGCCCCGGTTGTCGACAGGAGACAGGGAAGCGCCTGCTTGTACGAACCAACGAAAAGCATCTGCGTTTCCTCTAAACAATGAAAATAGTGCTGGTGTATGCCCGTTTTGATTTCGAGCCTCAAGGTCTGCCCCCGCCGCCACGAGTAGGCGTATCTTTTCCCTGTTACTCGTCTCATTTCCGACCAATGATGCAAGGATATGCAACGCCGTTTGACCTGAATTGTCAGCAATCGTAGCGGTTGCTCCCGCTCTGAGCAACTCGAAGCATACATCAGGGCTACATGTCATTGCACCATGAAGTGCGGCTTGGCCATTGTTGTTTCGTAGGTTTACTTGGCACTTTGCCGCAATGAGTCGTTTGGCAAAGTCCAAATGACCATGAAAGGCGGCGTGCATCAAAGCTGTGCAACCTTCATAGTCTCTTCGGTCGATATCCGCATTTGCTTTGATCAGTGCTTCAAGCGCAATCATATTGTTCTGTTTGGCAGCCAGATGAATGGGGGCCAAACCAACTTGATCAAGTTCATCGATGGCCCATGGTTGATCTTTGAGCTCTTTCCCGATACTCTGTCCTTGCAACAGGGCACTGAACAAGTTGGTTCGTCTCTCTTCTATCCCATCGTGATTTGCCCATGATTTGGCTAACTGCAACAGGTTGGCCTCTCGATCACTAAGTTTTACATTTTGTAAATAGTGACTGGCTGCATAGAAGACACTTCTACGTATATTTAGTACGCCAAGTCGAACCCGAGAGCAGAATATCAACGTACCCAGGAAGACGTTGTCGAGGTAACAGGTTTTTCCACACCACTTTCAGGAGCACCTCCAAGAAGTCGTAAGCGGCGAGATGGATGGCAATCTGAGAATCCAAATTAATTTTGACCGCTTGAGTAAGGGCATTCCCATATTGAATACACTTACCTCTGCTAGCCCTTGTCCTGTTACCGTTTCTTCATCGGGGAAGACGTCAAACCCGGATTTCATAAATTCCAGTATTACTTCCGCTGGTCTCGATGTGTACCGTAATACCTCAGCCCCAATTGGAATAAGTTTTCGTGGCCGTAACCAAAAGTTCAGCGTCACCTTTGACCAATCTCCACCAAACCATTTCGGTGATTCAGTGTTATATCTGAAAGATTTTCGAATGTTGCCTTTGCACTCTCTGATGCATGTTTTTGGATAGTCTCGGCGAGAAGCAAAAGTATTTCTGGGATTCCGCTGCCCAAAAAAAGCCCCCATCCAGCCTGCATTGTTTGTGCGAGCGTGATGGAAGTGACAATGACATTGGCATGTTTCTGAACATCCACTCAAAGTCATGGGCGTAAGTTCATTCCAAAATCTCAAGTCGGATTGAATCACGGCTTCATACTGAGGAGGACTTGTTCCCGGTTGGTAGGTTGACTGAACTGGTGGTTCTTCAGCTGGATGAGGGCAAGGGGCGCAAGGTGGTCCGTTATCAACGTCAGCATTCTCGGGCAATTCTTCAACTCTTCTCGAATCTAGTATCTGGACGCGCTCCTGGACTAGAGTTTGCAGCATACTCTCTTGCTGCAACATGAATCGGTCGAGTCGTCTCTGAAAGAGTGCCTTCCTATTGTAGGATTAGTCATTGAAACCCATGACACATTTGGAGTGGCATACTCCTTTCTGTCGCGACATAGAACATTTTGTTGTTCAAGCCCTAGTACGACACTCAGGTCCTGCTTTACGCGGGAAGCTCGATCGCGCAGCCGCTGGATCTCGTTCCCTTCGAGAACCCATCGGTGTTTCTTGGCCTTGGGGATTTTCCCAGTGCCAGATTCGCGAGTGCATTTCTTCTCCACATTTCGCAGATCATTTAGCAAACCTTCTAGCTGCCCCTCAACAATCTTTATCACTGGATGATGCTTTAAGTTAGGTGAGGCGTGCTTGACCATATACTCGAGTACAGCAAGCTTGCAGCGGTGGTTAGCCTGAATGCTGAAACTAGGTGCTGATAAATTGAGCTCAGGGGCTCACCTCATCTCTAAACTCCTCGTATTGACTTTGGGCCTCGGGTATTTCTTTGATCAAATCCACAAATCTCTTGGTCTCGGCTATACCTTGGAGAACGGAAATGACGGTCTTGACTGTCGAGAGCGGATCCATCGAGATGAACCGTGAGCCATGCGCTCACGACTAAGGTCAGGAGCAGGATGGCCGCTGTGGGATTGATGAAAGGATGAGAATGGCAGGCCTCCTGTTCGACCGGTGAGGTTTTGATTGTGTCGCAATACGTTACACCCTGATACACGGCGCTTAATCCTGCATATTACTGAGGCGGGCCACCAATCATTTCGCGCCACAACCGAGACGGGCCGTCATGGCCAGGAAAACGGGCCAACAAGTGGCGGAGACTGCTTCAAAAAGACAAATAAAAATTTAGCATTCGATCTATTTATTCCAAGTTGCAGATCAATGGGCGTTGGCCCTCATGGGCGGCGGCAGACCTTGGTAAAATGTGGATCAGCGCTGAGTGGTATGATACCACGAACAAGGGCCGCTTGCGACCGTACACATAGCAACCAACTGGACCCCGCGCAAATGTCCAAATTCGTTTTCCGCATGCATTCATGATGGGTTATTCTGTTACTACTCTTTTTATTATAAACAGGAGCCGGACTTTCTTCGTACTTTTTTTTACTGTACGCTTGTGCATACAAAATATCACGTTGCTTTCATGTCATTTGAAGGGAAGTTTTTATTTGACGCGCCGTTGGCATTGTATCACGCGCCCAAATGACAAAACAGCGTTCGGCAATTGAGGAAATGACAGATTGAGAGATTGCAACTGTGGATTACTAGCTGCTACCTGACTATTCCTCTCATGTATTGGTGACACCGCAGTATTAACCATAGAAGGGCTTTTGCTCAGAGATACCCCAACCACGAACATCCTTTCCTTCCCATTGACCATTAACCGTAGCGTAAGCTTCGTAAAGAGCCACATTTGGATCGGCAGCACCAAATTCACCATGCTGCCTTTCCTTTCCGTAAGGGACAGAAATTGTCAGGCTTCCCTTCTGGGGGAAGGAAAGCGTGAAAGACTCATAGTAAGTGATGTTTGTGGCCTTGGACGCCCATGGGTTCTGAGGTTGGATGTCCGGAAGCACAGTTACGACCTCATGAGTTCCATCAGTCTTCAGAATCGTCGCAAATGACTTATGATAGTTTCCAACAGGGTTAAGTGCCCAGACACAGATGCGTAGGCCATTCTCTAGCTGGATAGGGAACCAATACCAGCCGCTTGTGGCAATTCCGATGCCCCACTGGCGGTCATACCATGACGTGGAGCGCTCCGGGTCAACCTCGTGGACGGTACCATTAATTGTGACAGTTCCCGATGTGAGTGCATTCGGTGTAGCCCATTCACGGTTGTAGTCGGTACCCCAGAAGAATGCGGCGGAACCTCCGTCATATAGATTAGGTCCACGAGGCTCAAAGGTGACATTCCAGCCATGGTTCTCCCATTTGCCGACAGTTGTGATGGAAGAAAAACTGTCGGCTGAATTTGCATACCAGCGATATTGATCCGTAAATTGCATATCTAGGATACTGTCATTGAAGGATACAGTCTCTCCGACCGCGAAGTAGTCCGAGAAGAAGCCAGATTCAAGCTCGTAGATAGATCCTCCGTAGAGGTTAGATCCCTCTCGGTCATCATCCTTCGCGCGAAGGCTTGCGTGCGAGACCACCAGCAGATCAAGATTTGACTTGGTGGTAATCCAATGGGCAACCCAATGGGAGTTGACAAATGCAGTGTCGAATTCACGAATTAGTTGAGCTTCTCTAGCATCAAGGACTGGGCCGTAGTGCTAAAATTCATGGGTAAGCAATGGAAAAGGCTGTATCAACATAACTAGCACCCACAAAATAGTCATAATCAAGCGGGGATTTGCTGTCAGAAGGTGCAAGCCATGGCCTTTGACCTTCAGTAGGAGCGGCAGAAGCCCCAACAACCAAAGAAGCTAGCAAGAGAGTAATAGAATTCATCTTAAATTGGAAAGTCTTAAAGTCAGTGTGGTGATTGAATTGATGGTTGCAATGTAGAATCCGTAGCAGGAGTTCTTTCGATACTTATAGACTTGACGTAGAAACTGCCCAGTGACGGCACTTTCAAGTCGGCCGCCTCGGACATGCTAAACATCCGCACCGGGGCTGAATAGAGTAATGTTTTCCCGGTGACAACTAGGAATTGACCAGCTCACATCAGCTGCTTTCATATTTGAGCTCGGTAAAGGCCCGTTTTTAGTCAGGGATTGAGATGCGCCTACACGTCAAAAACTCTCCGTCGCATCCCTGGTACATTTGCCCCAAACTCAACTGTTGATCACCTTGGCGACCTTTATGAGACTATTCTAATATCCACTGTCCTATATTATGGCTCAATTGATTCGGTAAATCGATTGAATTCATTACTGGCCCATTTAGCTCATTGGGGATTA
Source organism: Calonectria multiphialidica (assembly GCA_020623665.1). Classification (NCBI taxonomy): domain Eukaryota; kingdom Fungi; phylum Ascomycota; class Sordariomycetes; order Hypocreales; family Nectriaceae; genus Calonectria; species Calonectria multiphialidica. The sequence goes on from JAHVYC010000001.1 coordinate 725,676, forward strand.
GGGTATGATTTTCGCAATTGGGAGGCGCTTGGCTTCGAACCTTCGAATCGCTTCACTGCCCACTGTCTTGTTGTTAACGGAATTGTCATGATTGTAATTAAAGTATCAAGCGTGATGGTAATCTCAATATTCCCAAGTTCTTCAACGTGATAGAAAGGAGCACGGTCGCTATTAAATATATTGCCAAAGTCTGAAGCGTTCAATGGTTCTGGTATCAAACTTCGATTCTCCTTGAACGCTGCCACCGCCAACCTGGAGTGCACGACAAGGGATCGCGGCCAGCAGACGACTACAAGGTTTGCTAATTCAAACGCTAATGCAAGTTGCTGAGGGTGGATCCGTCCGTGCTTGTATGGAGCCATCGTCGCATCAAAACTTAAAGAAAGGGGGGACAAGGGGATTCTCAGCAGACTGCATATAAACTGGGGCAACTCCACGGCCATCAAGTTCCAACCCCAACTCCATCATGTATTCCTCATCAAGTAGCAGCATGTCCAACCCGATTGTGCTTGGCGAGATGGCACAGCGGAAAGAGATGCGGGCTCTGGACGAGGATTGGACTGGCACTACGAATCGTATCAAAAGGCGTAAGCTACAGAATCGCCTTAACCAAAGAGCTTGCGGTCAGTAGCCCCTCCTATGAACTAACTCAGGGTATGTTTTCCATAGCTCATGCCGCGGGCGCACCTATAGAAAGGAGAAAGGCTCGTAGACGGAACCTCGAAGCAACATCATATCGGGAAGACAACGAGGTTGATAATGGACTTCCCAAGGTTCCGGATGTTCCGGAACCACAGCCTATACCCGCGCAGTCAACGGCATCAGAGCCACTAGCAGTGGGTTGCACGCCAGGATCGGGGTGCTTATTACTTCGCCCGGGTGCACAAAACGTGCTTCGCCAATTTGCCAAAAAAGCATATGAAGACTACATCCTAGGGAATCCACAACCAGGGTACTTGTCAACGCTTATCCAGATCAATGTCTTCAACGCCCTCACGCACAACGGCTTCGCCGTAGGCTTCTCGGATAAATGGCAAAGAAAGCAGGCCATCTCTCCTTTCACAAGGAACGGACCTGATGATTTCTCAGCGCCGTCTTACCCAGCAAGCCTTCAGCCAACAGCTCTCCAGAGAACTGTGCCGCACCATCCGTGGATTGATCTATTCCCTATCCCACGGATGCGAGATAATATTTTGAATGCGCTGCAATATCTAGACATCAACGAAATCTGTAGAGACTTGCTCGATGTTGCCCCTGGCTTGGAAGGGAAGCCAACGCTCATAGTTTGGGGAGACCCCTGGGATCCTCGCGGGTGGGAAGCTAGTCCGGCCTTTCTGAGGAAATGGGGCTGGATGTTGCAAGGGTGCTTAGAAATTATAGAAGCTACAAATTATTGGCGCCAAAGGCGAGGGGAGGCGGCAATTCCAACGTGCGGGTAGGGTGTAAAATTTGAGAGTGAAATGTGAATGTCGGGCCAAGTCACAATGAGACAACCGCTTAAAATGTATACGACTGAACGTGTAATGGCAACATGTTTAACTCTAGGGAAGAGGTTTTTAGGAATTTATTAGAGATTTAATGGCATTTTATGTCTGAACTACAGCTAAATATTCAATTTGGATATTTTTTGCATTTTGTGAACATTCTGTAGGGTAATGAATGCCCTGCTCATATTCCAGGGCTATGTGTGGGTAAAATGAAAGTCATCACAGCAGCCCGATGGTCACCAGGTTATTTCTACATGGAATGCATGCAGACGACTGGATCAATTTTGTATTTGTTTTGTAGCACGCAATGTACACTAGTATAATCAGAGAAATAAAGTCTTTGACCTTGCACTACTGGTTTGATAGGTAGGGTGATAATATAACTATGATACCGGCTAGCGGATTATAGACCATACAATGGTACCTCATTATCTTCCTGCCAAGCCTCAAGATCATCATAAACTCAAATTCGCAATGCTCACTACTCCTGACCGAGATCGGCTCACTCGCAGGAGTTCGCCAGCAGATGGCACCTAATGTAACACCCGCATCCAGGTCCACCCCCTAAATTAGGCTAGCTTTTCCTGTCTCATCAAAAACTGCATGCAGTAGTTCGATCGCTTCCTGCATCGATCGCTGCTGTCATTGTGGGGTATTTCGTCGTTCCTTTTCCCTCCCGCCGAGCCTCAACAAACTACTAAAGTACAAGTACATTTTTAGCCCCTGCAAGCTCAAATGGCCTCGTGGTGGACGATGCCCTGCTGCTGAGCCTGACGGAAAAGCTCGTCAGCGTCGAGTTTGGCCGCCTCCCTCTTGCGTTGGACGTAGCCTTTCATGCCCGGGACTTTCTCGAGCGTGGAGAGGGTTTGCTCCCTGAAGGGCAAAGCGCCAGTGCGCTCCTCGTGCATGAGGCAAAGGATCGCCAGCACCAGGGCAAGCCAGTACACATTGTACGAAATAACAGAGCCGTATGTTGCGCTGTTCTGCCATCCCAGAATGGCGTTGAAAACATCCCAGCCGTTGCCTGTTTCGGGGTTGCAGCAGTTGACGTGCCAGACGGACTCCCTGATGTTATAGGAGCCCGGGCCGTTGCCTGCTTCAGAAACGTCACTGCCGACCTTTTGGACAAATTGGTGGTTTTGCAAAAACCACACGGACTTTGAAAACATCCCGGCCGCCATCAGGTACAGGACGCTGGTGGATGCAATCAGGAAGATTTTAATGGACATGACGTTTCCTCCTCTGTAGATCAGGAAGCCGACAATAAGTCCAGCAATAATACCACAGACAACGGGAAGGGGGAAAGATGTGGCAGGATACGCCAGAGAGACGCCTCCAACGAAGACGACGGCCTCGACACCTTCACGAAGAGTGGTGATAAATGGGAGGATGAACATGACATTCTTCTTGGTCCAATGCCCCAAACGGCCCTTCTTAACGGTTTTGTGGCTTTGGGAGAGGGCCTGGGAGATCTTGATCTTCCATTTGTCCTGCATCTTGTTGATACGGAGTAGGGCGAGGCCCATGACGGTGATGATGATGGTGGCGATCAGATAAAAGATTCCCTCCCACAGATCCTCAGATTTGGCCCAAATGTCCTTTCCGAGGCCGTAAAAGGTGCCAATGAAGGCGCCTCCGATGATGAGACATATGAAAATGCCAGAGAATGCGCCGACGTAGACTTGCCTAACCAGGCGTTTGTATATGGCCTGGTCCTGGTCCGGCCCACCCAGGGACTGCTTGAGAAAGGACAGGAGGACCGAGACAATGATGACGGCCTCGAGACATTCTCGAAAGACGATGAAGAAGATTTGAACGGCAAACACGTTCTTCCCCATGGTGGCGACGTTTGGCGAGCGCTGCCGAGACACACAGAGGGAGGTTTGGTTCTGAGGGGATGTGAAACGAGAAGGGAGGAGGAGCCCGACGGCAGACAAAGTAAAATGGCTCTGGGCTACCTTTTGGATGTTTTCCGTGGTAGTGCCTCGGATAGGGTTAGTCGAGGCAATAAGTGGCAGTCTAGATTGATAGTGGACCGAGAGTCGGGCCCTCGCTTCAGCCGTGACTAAGGTTTGAGTTGGGGGTGCGGTCAATAAGCGTCCCGCGGTTTCAACAGTGCTCGTGTCCTTGGGTCCCTTAGCAGGACCCCCCAACTGATGTCCACTTATCAGATGATCGATCGACGGCGCATTGCATGTCAAGTTGAACAAGCTTTGCGGGTTCTGCATTCGGTAATGGCTGGGATTGGCCGTCAAGCGCGGGATGGCCGCCATGAATGCCGTTTTAGCCGCTCACGACGAGTCCTCGGCACTCTGGAGCCGGATGGGGCCCACTTAGATTATCTGATAACGGACAGTAACGGGAAATATCCCCACAAGAATCGCGTGCCGGACCCTCAGCCCACGGCTGTTCGGATGGGCTATTGACGCCTCTGCTGGAGACTAGAGCCACGGACGTGGGATGACTGGGATGATTCGGGCAGGAATTGCAGGGAATGAGGCAATAAGGTGCCCATTTGGCGGCCGCCCTTGGAACTTTACCTGTTAGAAAAAAAAGAAAAAATTCAAGCTTACATTCCAAATCCTGCACACCATCACCGCCGTGTGGGTACCGCCAACGGCGCCTCCTCGCTGCTCCGACTGTCGCATGAGCCGTCGCGAAGGGCGCTGTTCATCCCAAACTTAAAGCTAGACCGATCCTTTTTAACCCGCGTTAGCCTGCGAGCCTGATAACCCTGATCGTTCCCTTTTTCTTTGGTTGCGAATTGTTTTGTCCCGTCTCTCGGGTCTTGGTGTGTGTGTCTCATCTCTCCCTTCACCTCCACCTCGCCAAAACCACATCTCCCCAAAAAAGATCCTCTCTTGCAGGGGTCTCGCAGGAAGATGGCCAGGCCGCACCTGCTCAGCTACGTCTTCCTTCTGGCGCTCGCGGCCCTGTGCTGCCAGGCCAAGACCGTCACGCACGAGTTCAATGTCTCATGGGTCACTGCGAATCCCGATGGGCTCCACGAGCGAAAGGTCGTCGGCGTCAACGGCCAGTGGCCATTGCCCGTCATTGAGGTCGACAAGGGCGACCGCCTAGTCGTCACAATGCACAACAACCTGGGAGACAAGGCGGCGTCCATCCATTGGCACGGCATGTTCCAGAACGGAACCTCCAACATGGACGGCCCGGCCATGGTCACCCAATGCCCCGTCGTCTCGGGCCAATCCATCACCTACAACTTCACCATCGACCAGGCTGGAACCTACTGGTACCATTGCCACACCGATGCCTGTTACCCAGATGGCTACCGCCAGGCCTTGATTGTCCACGACAAGGACGCATTTTTCAATGACGACTACGACGAGGAAATCGTCCTCACAATGACTGATTGGTACCACGAGATGCTCGAGGATCTCATGGAAGGTTTCATGTCCCTCTACAACCCCTCTGGTGCGGAGCCCATCCCCGGCTCCTTCTTGGTCAATGACACCCAAAAGTCCAACATTGCGGTCAAGCCAAACACGACTTATCTGATCAGATTGATAAACATTGGCGCGTTTGTCGGCCAGTACTTCTACATTGAAGACCACACCTTCAAGATTGTCGAAATTGACGGCGTCTACACCGAGCCGACCGAGGCCAGCATGGTGTATCTGTCGACGGCTCAGCGCTACGCAATCCTTCTTACTACTAAGAACTCCACCGACAAGAACTACCCCATCGTTACTGTCGCCGATTCCACGCTTCTTGACACAATCCCCTCCGACCTCCAGCTGAACAACACCAATTGGCTAGAGTACAACAAAAACGCCGACCACCCTGAGGCGAACATCACGGCGGCGGATAGCACAGGGCTGGATCCCTTCGATGACATCAAGCTCGTGCCATACGACAAGATGCCATTGCTTCCCGACCCAGACATGGAGATCAACGTCACCGTGAGCATGCAGAACCTTATGACCGGGTACAACTACGCCATGCTCAACAACATCACCTACACAATGCCCAAGGTTCCCGCTCTGTACACCGTCATGTCCTCTGGCGAGTCGGCCGGAAACGCAACCATTTACGGAGAGTTCACTCACCCCATGGTTCTCAAGCACAACCAGGTGGTCCAGGTCATTGTGAACAATGCCGACACGGGAACCCACCCGTTCCACCTCCACGGGCACAACTTCCAGGTCATCGACCGAGCGCCGGGCTACGGAGCGCACTTCTACGACTACTCGGACGGAAGCGTGCTGCTCCCCTACGACCCCAAGAACCACAGCGACTTCCCCAAGTACCCGGCCCGCCGCGACACCTTCGTCCTGCCGGCCGGCGGGTACTTCGTCATGCGCTTCGTCGCCGACAACCCGGGCGTCTGGATCTTCCACTGCCACATCGACTGGCACCTGTCCTCGGGCCTGGCCATGCTCATGATCGAGGCCCCCGACAAGATCCAGGAGAACACCAAGATCCCTGACGAGCACTACGACCTCTGCAAGGCCGCCGGCGTCCCCTTCGAGGGCAACGCGGCCGGCAACACCGTGGACCTGTTCGACCTCAGCGGGCAGAACGCGCAGCCCGGCTGGATCCCGGCCGGCTTCACCGCCCGCGGCATCGTGGCGCTCGTCTTCTCCGTCATCTCCGCCGTCATCGGCATCCTCAGCATCGTGATCTACGGCCTGGCCGAGGTCAAGGTCAAGAAGCACACGCCGACCGGGGAGGACATCTCCAACAACGACTCCAACGAGGTCGTGGTGGAGCAGCAGCAAGCTGCAGCTGGAACGAAGAAGGAATAAGGGTGCGGAGCTAAGCGACTTGTTTTTTTCCATAAAAAGATACCAGTGTTGTTTGTATGGCAGCCATGTTTAGCTGCTTACCCTTGGCTTGAGGCCCAGGGGGATGACTATTACGGATAATGTGGAGGAGCGGGTTCTTTTCTTTTAGCTGAGCTACCTCAATTGACATCGTTCAAAACTACGTGTCTGTGTTACTCGGGTGGAGTCCTTGGTTATAGCCCCATTGAATCGTGACAGTAAGAAGTCTTTGCCAACGCTTCTATTCAAGTTCATTATGGGACCTGAATTCTTAAATCTTGGAGCAACAAGTAATGGCGGCCTGTCCGTCCCGCCTACAGTAGCAGGACGACTCAATCGGCACGTCTACAAATGCAAGAGCAGTCTTCAGCTGCTGTCTAATAATAACCGCTTCCCCATCCAAGCCCAGCCTGGTCGCGCACTCGTGGTATCCGTGCAACGCCCACACATTGTTTGGGTGGTGCCGGGCCCGGTACAGCTTGTCGTTGAGTCCCAGGTCGGTACGGTACACGTCAGCTGCCTCCTCGATTCGGCCCTGCTCCATCAGCAGAGCCGCGTAGGCGTGCCGAGCCGGCTGCATCCAAGCCCATGGTTCGGCGTAAATGAGGGCGTCATCCCGCTCAATTGACTTTCGCAAGTGACTGAACGCCAGCTCAATGTTCCCCCGGCGGTACTCCAGCTCTCCATCGAGCATTGCCTCGGCAACCTCCAAAACCTTGGAGCACTGGTTGGGGTAGTCGATGCGCGTGTGAGGAACCCGCTTCTTGGCCTCGAGGAAAAGCTCCCGCTCTTTCTCCGCTTCGGGGACGTTTCCTAATGCAGACCAAGCCACACCCTTGGCATAGTGAATGGTTGCCGTCATGACGCAAAACAGCTTTTGGTCCCTGGGCAGCTCCAGATCAATAATTTCCTGCCAGCGACCGAACCGGATTAGAACATGTGGGCGAACAGACCAGTACGTCTCCAGCCAGTCGGCCATCGGGGGCGATTGGATGTGCAGCGTCTCCTCGGGCAGCGCAGCCTCCATCTGGTTCACAGCGTCGATGGAAACTTTATATTGGCCGGCAAACATGGCGGCGTAAATGAGCGAGTGGTAATCGTGCATGCGATAAATCGTGTAAAAGTCGCCGCCACCCCGGAGATTGACGAACTTCTCGTCTGCTATCACGGCGGCTGAGTTGGCCTTGACGGCGCTTCGGTAATCGCCAATCAGAATATCGAGGTGCGAGGGCATGTGAGTCAAGTGTCCCACCTCCCTGCCCAGCCTTCGCAGGTTCTCCGCCGCAGGCAGTCCGCGCTCGGGCTCGGACGACATCTCGGTGAGGTGGATGTACAGGTGAAGGGCTCCAACGTGCTCTGAGCCGCCCTCGCCAGCGAGCACCTTATCAAGAACATCCTTGGTCTCCAGCACGCGGGACCCAGGTCCTGGCTTTCCGGTGCGCACGTTCCAGAGGCCCCAGGGCGTGACGTTCATGAGAGCATCTGCATACAGCACGGCGACATCGATATCGTCCCCGAATTCTTCATAGACTGGCGTCATCGCATCCGCATACCTTTTGTTCAAGGTCGCAGCATCGAACCCCTCTCCGCTGTTCTCGGGAAAGCGATGCAGCAGCGCCTTGATAAGGGCCTTCTCAACCGGTTCGGCAACTGACAACGCCGCGCCCTTGGCCAAGACTTCGTGGCACTGAGCGATGGTCTCCTTCCGGTCAGCCCGGTCGAAGTGTTTCCAGGGCTTGTTGTAGTTGGGCCCCAGGGCATACGCCAGGCCCCAGTACGCCAGGGGACAGCTGGGGTCGAGGGCGATTGCCTTTTCATAGCAGCGGGCGGCCTCGGCGTGGTTGAAGCCGTAGCTCCAGACGAAGCCGTTCTCTACCCATTTCTTGGCCTCGGGGCTGGTTGTTGTGATCCTACGACTGAAGGGGGGCAGGGCGAAGTCGTCCGAATCTACCTGGGAAGCGATGGTTCGCGTCATGGTGACCTGACCTGATGGATGTCGCCTTGAGATAGCGGTGAGTGCCCAGTTCTACTCGGGCGGCACAAGAAGCAACACGGGAATGGTTCTGGTATTAAATGCACGGTCAAGACCAACGGAGGGCGACTCTCCAACTTTCGGATGTCGCTTGTCTCACGGGCTGCGGAGAAACACGCGGCCCACTGTAGCGTCAAATCAGCGCTGGGTGGCGTGCGACAACGCGGGGCCGAGGACGGAGGCGTCGGTGAGATTCCCGCCAGCTAGCGAATGGTTTGGGGTGCCGTCACGGCATTAAAAAGTTGGGGGCTTATGCCGCCGTTTAAAATAATGATGAGTTGAATACGGCAGATACGCTAGCTGCTTGAATCTCATCTCCGGTCGCACCTGTGGGTCAAGCCCAGCGTGGTGGTCATCAAAAGCTGCAACTCATGATCCAACGTCATCATCACACAGCTCTGTAGGAATGATGAAGAGATCTGGGCCACAAATGATGCACGGCCTTCTTCAAATCCCTGTCCTCGAAGTCCCGATCTTATCTCGATGCAAGTGGGGGTAGTCCTTGCTTTAATTTGGTCATGATCTCATCACGCCAAGATAGCCCGTGAGCGATGTATCCCGAGCGAGATCCCAAAATGATGTTTGTTGAAACGTGTGATTCTCCTGTGCCATTGTGCCTCTGCTAAGCTATTTTAATTTATGTACATATAAATATTACATAATTGTCCCAGTTGAGGAAGTAAGGTGCATTTTAGTCATCCGAGGTGCGTTTTCAGGAAACGCAGTGCTTTCTGAACCAATGAGGTGCTTTTAGCTGTGTGCACACTCCATGTTGGAGCTCACTCGGTTTAACATATAATATAATAATAATAATACTAATATATACTAGGCTATATATATAATACAAACGGGGTTTTAAGATAGAATAAGATACTATTAACCATATCTACTTGTCTCTCTTACGACAATTCTTCCTATCCCTTTAAGTGCCGTAAGCCTCCACTTAGGTACCTCGCCACAATGCGCCTGACAAAAGAGATGGTGATGCACACAAAATATAATTTTAAGTGAACTAAATAATGAATAATTCCGGTATTATTACATTTATCACGGGAGAAGACTATATCCTTACTTTTGGTCTTTGTGGTTCGCAACCTATTTTGCTTGGTACTCAAGTGGAGGCTTACGGCACTCAAAGGGATAAGGTGTTAGCAAACAGGAGGTAAGGAGGAACTTGTATACTCACACAATCTTCGCACCCATGTCTGAGTAGAGAGTGGCGAAGAGCGGGGAGGGTCCTGCAAATGTCGTCCACCACCTTGCGATTTGATTCCTTTTTTTTTTAGGGCGATGCCTGAGGACGATTGGCGGCTGCGCGCTCTTGTAGCTAAACGATGACTCGTCTTTTAACTAAGGAACTCCCAAGTTTCCAACTTCTGACAGCCCTAGAGCCAACCCAGCAGCTGAACGAGTGACCCCAGCAGAGGAACGAACCGGTGTGCCCAGTGGTGAGCGTACATTGCCACTTCGACTGAGTAGTTGGGAACGTGAAAAGCAATATGACAAGAATAACCTTGAATGCATCCATTATCCAAACCAGTCAGCTTGCTTCCGCGTCCCGTATATCTAACCGAAATGGCCCAGCTGGGCATGCCAGTTGCCGCGCCTGCCTTTGAGTGCGATTCCTCAAGGTGATCATTGTTCAACAACTTGCCAGAATCGCAGGATTTGATTTCTTTTGCCTTTGGCTTGCTGCGTGCGTCCCTCGCCACGGCGTCCCCGAAGACTGCTGAACCTCACTCGATAAACCTTGTTCTTACCAAAGCCTGCCTGTGACCTACATCAAGCCGAAAGGCCCCACCTGCATCGGCCGAACACTATACCCACTAGTTGAAATGATGATTCGCTTGAACTGTAGTCTATATGCACAGTATTGGGTCGATTAACCAGTCCTATCTATGGCTCCAAAGACCGTCGCACTGTGGTTGTCATAACTCCGCTAACGCCGCCAATGTTAGAGAATGATACAGGGTTGTTGGCCGGAAAAGGCTAGCGTTTCGGAATGAAGCTACTTACGGATCACAGTTGCTTTAACAAAAGTGGAATGCCATCTGTAGTTACTGATTTTTGTAGTGTCTGCTCGTAACTGGGTGGCGATTAGTCGGCCAGCAAACCGTACGGATCTGGAGATATCGGTAGAACTGGAGTTAAGAAGCTCATAAATAGCCCTTCACGTTGTCTACTTTCCAGTTAGAGACTTCCTTCAGTCCTTCAACCCGCGAACGTGCTCGTGGCTTTATTGAAGATTTCAATCTCCCAACATTCCTGGATTTCCCTAATTCCAACTCACAACAATCCAATCAACATGGCACAGAATCGAGATTCCTTGCTCGCTCGCCATCGGCAGCTGGCCCCAACGGCTTCGGTTCGTGTGTCACCATTGTGCCTCGGGTCTATGACCTTCGGCCAGTCTCACCAGCAAAGCTACGGCGAATGCAGCAAAGATGAGGCGTTTGCAATCCTAGATCATTTCTATGGCGAGGGTGGCAATTTCATCGACACAGCCAATGGCTACCAGGATGGCGAATCGGAGATGTGGATCGGCGACTGGATGGCGAGCCGTGACAATCGAGACCAGATCGTTCTTGCGACCAAGTACTCCGGTAATTATATGAGGGCTCACAAGGACCAAATTCAATCAAACTACACTGGCAATGGCTCAAAGAGCATGAAGCTATCTCTCGAGGCGTCTCTCCGGAAGCTGCAGACCACCTATATTGACCTATTCTATGTTCATTGGTGGGACTCTGCCACTACAATCCCTGAGCTCATGCATAGCCTTAACGACCTGATCACCTCCGGTAAGGTTTTATACCTGGGCATCTCGGACGCACCAGCCTGGGTAGTTGCCAAGGCTAATGAGTACGCGCGCTGCCACGGACTTCGCCAGTTCGTTGTCTATCAAGGTATGTGGAATGCAGCGATGCGGGATTTTGAGCGCGATATTATCCCCATGGCACGGGATGAGGGAATGGGACTTTGTCCCTATGGCGTGCTGAATCAGGGCCGCTTCCAGACTGAGGAGGGTTTTAAGGAGCGAGAGAGGAGTAACCCAGGACGCAAATTCATACCGTTGTCAGAGCGTGATAAACAGGTTTCTAAAAGATTGGAGAAGATTGCAGACGCGAAGGGCGTTGACCTTTTGCATGTGGCACTAGCATATTGCATGCAAAAGACCCCATATGTCTTTCCGATTGTTGGTCAAAGGAAGGTAGAACATCTGAAGGGCAGTATTGCTGGATTGGCAGTCTCACTGACCGAGGACGAGGTTAAGGATGTGGAAGGTGCTTACGAATTTGACCATGGGTTCCCACACACCTTTCTCAGTGGCACGCTGTTTGATGGCTCAACGCCTCGGCAGATCCAAGGTCCGGGCGATGTTAAGCTTTTAAATCTCGGGGGCACTTTCGACTGGGTTGAGGAACCTAAAGCCCTTAGGCCCCACAAGAACTAGGACATCAACGGCAAGAAGCAGAAACCATTCTATTCAGGCACTACAAGTCTACTTAATTGCCACTATGCAACCATCTTCCACACCATGTAGTTGTCTAAATGAACCTCGGCTGGGACTCTCATCTCGAGCCTCATGGCCTCTAATATAGTCAACGTGCTATGACTGGATTGGTAAACCACCTACCTCGCTATCTAGGGAAAATGCTCAGTTAGAACTACGATTGTAGAATCTTGATAATCACGTACCCGACTGAGAAGTTCAGGGCTTGTTAGAGCCGGCACAGAAACCTCCAAGTTGCTAACAAAGATGGAATAAGAACTAAGAATCACTTGACTGCTAGCGGATGTCCCGATATTGCACCCCGAAAAGGTACTTCAAAAAGAGATTAGTATGTGTGGACTCCCATGTGATGCATCCATGACAGTGACATTCTCAAAATCCGATAAACCCAACCCACTACTCAAGCAAGAAGCCCAGGTTGATGCGTAACCCGGCTTCTTTCACAAATATGGAAAGCTATATTTACAAGTAAAGGCGCAAAATCACTGCATGTAAGGAATGCTACAGGCGTAAACAGAAGGCTAGCTCAGGCCGGTGAAGCAGACTTCCGCAATCCATCCTGACATTTAATCCCTTTCACTCCAACATGATTCAATTCTCTATATTAGGATTCTTTTATTTTGTTTGTTCGATAAAAACACCAGCATCCAGTTTCATAATAGATTGCTTCTGGGAATTATCAAACGGGCTCGATTACATGCGCTCATTCTGCGTGCTGCCCTCGATGGGGCTCAAATACGACACCCGGTCCTTGCAGTACAACTCGACATTAACCTTGCCACCCAAGCTTGCAGCGCCATTGTCCAATCCACCGGCCTTGATGACGACCTTGCCCTCCATGATATCGAGCTTGGTGTACAGGCTTGATCCACAGTCGCCGCAGAAGAAGTGGTGGTTCAGCTTGCCCGATCCGCCAACAACATCGCACATCTTGGGAGATCCTATACCCATGTCAGCTTGTCCAGGTAAGAGCTATGGTCAAATTATGGGAGTAACATACCCTTGGTCACGCTGAATGATGCCTCGGAGACAACGCTGTTGGAGGTGAATGGACCGCCAGTCCACTATTGATAAATCAGAATGCTGTTACATCATGGCCAAAATACGGTGCGAGTTACCTTTTGGCAGTCGACACAGTGGCACAGAGCTGTGAACTCGGGTCCCTCTATGGATGGCATCATCAGCAGTCTTCTCATACAGATGGGCCTGGGTCACCCATACCAGTGCTCTGGTACGCAATGGCACCACACATGCAGCTACCGGATAGGGCCATATTTGCTGGAACTGATTGGTCGATTTGGGGTTATGTCTCGATTCGGAAATTATGTGAGGGCAGCGGTGCAAAGGGCAGCCCATCAGGGTTCCCAACGCCAGCTATATATGTCCAGTCTACGGGAGCTTCGTGGAGCCCAAAGACACTGCTTGACTTTCACCCCCGCTCCCCAGCAGGGCAACGCCCAAAAGGTAATCCCCTCATCAATGACCTAACCAGCCGCTCCGGACCATCGGCATAATACCACATCGACCAATCCAGTCCCGATGTCTTGCCGCATCATCGGGAGTCGGAGCCGCACCGCCGGCGAATAGACGACGAGATGCCCAGACCTGCTTGTGGGGGAAGGATATTAAATATCCGGATGAAAACGCAAGCTGTACGAAAATGCCACTCCCGAGTTATGTCACCCACCCGGCATCCTACCCTGGAAAGGAATCGGCCCTGGGCCCAGGCGGTTTTCTGGGCAAGCGCCCTGCTCGATTGCGGAAACTTGCGGTCCGGCTGGGAAAGCCAGGAACAGCTCGGCGGAGCATTTATGTCATCTCGCCCGAGCGGATCCGCAAGTATGGGCTATTTCGAGGGACGTGAGAGGCTTGAAATGTCCTCGTCCCACAGGTGCCACAGGTTCGAGCCCCGTCGAACCCCGCACTTTCGGGAGCCAAGAGCCACTACCGACTGCGGAGGCGGGGGCTCCGCAAGGGAGCTATGACAGAGGGAACGATTACGTATCATCACTGAAAACTGGCGATTGAGAAACGTCATGGAATCGACAAGAGAGGGAGCGATCAGCTTAAGGAAGCCAGTTTCCGTTCATATATTCTAGATCGATTTCCCCGCCGTTTAGACACCATCCGACTCTATCACCGCTATGACAACCGCGGGCACCCAACCAAGTTCCGCAAAACCGCTTACATGCCTTCCACTCCAGAAAGCTGGGAATAATCCACATCTCAAGCCTTGGATTTTCGTCACATACACTATCGCATACCGCATCGTCGAGAGAGGTTTATTAAAATGTCACTAGTAATAATAGGTGGTATCGCTGTTGACCATCCCGCCGACATCTAGACTACGTCTACGCCACTGCAACCTTACCACCTCTACGGATTCCACCCCTGGGTTCACACGTGGTATACTAAGAGCTTGGTATACACACCCCACGCGATTGACGAAGCCACTGCCGTGAACACGCGGGGTTGATCGATCCAATGGGGACCGTTGTGAAGATGCTACTGCCCGACGTAGAGGTTCAATATTGACCAACCGATGGACCAGACGTGAATCCTAGGCCATAACTAGACAATCATGCGCCACGCTTATCTGATCGTGGTCTTATCTGGGCCGATCAGGTGGTTGTGATGGCCATGCTACTGATAGTATGGTGTTTCAGACATTCAACTGGCACCGCGTATCGTGAAATCGGACATTAAGACTCGGAGAAATACGTGATAAAGCGGACACATCACACGGGAAATGATTGACAAGATGCATAGCAAATGTCTCAAATTGACCTGCAAGTGAGAATTATACACGCTCCACTCGAATGCTAGCATTCGTAGATGGAACCCTGCAGTTATGGCATACCGTCATGACAAATTATCAATCTCCGCAATCAATCCCCCTTCTCATTATCTTCAATAAAACATCATTACTCACCCAAAAAATCAAGCCTTCTGGGTGACCTCCGGCTTCTCGTCGTCGCTGCCCCGCGGCTTGGACTCGATGTCCCCGTCTCGGGCGGCGGCGTTCTCCAGGGCCTCCTCGCCGGCGATGGCGCGCGCGTCCGTGTCGTGCGCGACGTCGAACTTGCCGCGCAGGTTCTCGGGACCGATGAGCGTCAGGACGATGACGTAGGCGTAGACGGCGCCCATGAAGATGCAGATGACCTTGCCGTAGTCATAGCGGCTCACACCTTTCTCAGTCTCGGGCAGCGGGAAGTTCTCGCCCAGGCGGGCCTCGATGGTGGACGAGGCGGACGATGCGAGGTTACCCAACTGGTACGACGTACCGACCACAAAGGTTCGGAAGGCGCCGGGGGACAGCTCCATCAGGTGGATTGGGATGACACCCCAGGCGCCCTGGACGCAGAACTGCTGGAAAAAGGCCGCCGCCATAACGGCGTTGCCGCGGACGAACGTGTACGGGTACAGGAGGGCGCCGCCAACGATGCAGCAGCAGATGATGCTGAAGCGACGGCCGACGGACTGACTGCAGAAACCGACGACTGTTCCGCCGAGCATGGCGCCGAGGTTGGCCACGACCTGGGTGACGGTGATCTTGGTCTTGCTGAAGCCGAGCTGGTTCTCGAGCATGGTGGGGTACAGGTCCTGGCTGCCGTGGCTCATGAAGTTGAAGCCGGCCATGAGGAGCACGAGGTAGACGAGAAGCATCCAGTGCTTCTTGAGCGCGACCTTGCCTTCTTGGACAAAGACCTTGCCCACGGCGTCGTGGCCGATCTCCTGGCGCAGGCGCTGTCGCTCGTAGTAGGCCTGGGTCTCGGGGAGGATGAGACGCCAGACGATGAAGATGATTGGGGGGCAGGCGCCGAACCAGAAGAGCGGGCGCCAGCCGTGGGATGTGGTGTCGACGAGGCCCTGGGAAAAGGCTGCGGCAAGGAGATAGCCAA
The DNA here is from genome assembly GCA_020623665.1 of Calonectria multiphialidica. Classification (NCBI taxonomy): domain Eukaryota; kingdom Fungi; phylum Ascomycota; class Sordariomycetes; order Hypocreales; family Nectriaceae; genus Calonectria; species Calonectria multiphialidica. The sequence goes on from JAHVYC010000001.1 coordinate 741,398, forward strand.
AGGCGTACTGGGATACAGTGTCAGCAAGAGGGGTGGTTGGACAGAGTCAATGACGAAACTTACACCCTGTTGGAGAATACCGCTCATGAGACCTCGAGCCTCCTCGGGGCAGTCTTCAAGAGCCGTGGCAGCGGCGTTGCCGTAAAGACCACCCATGGCGATACCAAAGAGGGCTCTGCAGGCGAGGAACTGAGAATAGGTCTGGCTGAAACCGGTGCCCTAATCATTGAGTCAGCACAAAAGCTCCCTTGTTGGATTTGTAGAGGATAGGCGGCCATACAAGCTCCAGAGCAATGAAGAGAAGGTTGTTCACGATGAAGGGCCACTTTCGACCCCATCGGTCGGCGGCAACACCAAACAAGACGGAGCCGACGGACCGGAACATGAGCACGAGGGTGATGCCCCATGTGATGTCGGTCTTGGTCTTGCCAAAGTCCTTGGCGAGATCTGTGACGGTCAAAGAGACGGTGAAGAAATCAAATGCGTCCCACGTCTACACAATAGCGGCAAAAAAAATTGCACGAGTCAGCAAAAGACAGTCGTACACGGACACAAGAGGCACGCAACAGGGAGGCAAAAATAAAACTTACCCACGCCCAAAAGGCGACGAAGAAGAAGGCCCATTGCTGGGCATTGAGCATGAGCACCAGCTTGATGGGGTTCGGGACGTGCAGCATCGGCGGCTTGAGCGACGACACTCGCGTGGCGACATACTCGCCAGGCGTCATGCCCTCGTAGGGCGGCCTGGAGTCGTACTCGTGCTGAGCCATGACGGCGTAACCCCGTAAGACTCGGGACGAGCTGTAGAGGCGAAGGGTAGGATAGACGAGATGAAGCTTGTTTTTGAAGAGAACAGGGGGTTTTGTTCGAAATAAACAAGAGGTTGTTTTTTGTTCTCAATCTCTCCCGGTAACCTCCTGTCTCAGTTGTTGTCTGGAACTCGGGACGACTCAGGAAAGACAATGAGAGGTGTGATGTCACGGAGCGGCAAGGCAGCAGCTGCAGCAGCGCCTTAAAACGGGACAGGACGAAAAAAGGAGCCGGCCCCCCCAAGACAGGTCTTCAATTTAAGCATACAGCGGGAAAAAAAAGAGGCGCCACGTCAAGGGACGATGATCAATGCCGATACCAACGAAGGGAAAAAGAAAGAAGAGCCGGGGAGATGGGCCGGGTTAAATATGCTCGCCCGTCCCTACCAATCCCCACTTACACACGTTGTCGATCTCTCACCACCAGCCCAAAAAGAGTGAGAGAGCTAGAGCCTAGACAAGAAAGAAAAAGACCCGTACACCGAACCCAAACCGAAAACACAAAAGAAAAGAAAAGCAGGCTAGCCCCAAAAAACCCGCGGTCCGCAGACACAGGCAAGGGCATGAATCCTCACCTGGCACGGCCAATGGCGTCGCGCAGCTTGGTGATTGCCTCTGCTTCGGCGAACCCCGTTGTCATCATCTCCTCTTCCCCCCTCCTACTTCTTTTCTCCCGCTACCCTACCCTACCGTACCATCGTGTCACGCACCGGTGCACCAGCAATAGCAGCGTGGCCCTATTCTTTTTCTTCGTCTTTCCCGTTACGGGTTTGGCTTCTGTGATAGCCTTGTTGTTCCATGTGCCTCAACCCACAGACGGCGTCCTCACACCCTAGTTAATTGACAGGACCGGGATGCACAGACTCGGGGAAAGGAAATGGAGGGGGGGGGGGGAGGCATGGGGGATGGGGACTATGGGGGGGGGGGGGGGGGGGGGGGGAGGGGGGGGGGGGGGGGGGTGTGGGGGGGGGGCGGGGGGGGGGTGGGGGGGGGGGGGTGGGGGGGGGGGGGTGGGGGGGGGGGGGGGGGGGGGGGGGGGGGAGAGGGGGGGGGGGGGAGGGGGGAGGAATGGGGGGGGGGGGGGGGGGGCATGGGGGATGGGGACTATGGTATGGATGTGACCAAGAACGAGTGAGTGAGCGCGAGGGAAAGAGGGAAAGAAAGCAGACACTAAGGGCGCGGACAACGTTGCGGCCGTAGCTCTGGTTATGCAACACAGCATTAGAACGTCACACACACATAGGCAGGCGCACATACATGTACAGCACGCACAAGCAGCGAAAAGGCGTTGCAGATCTCGCCGTTCCCATATTGGGGTCAGCGTCCGGTCGAGTGCCGATCCCCACACGAGCTGCGCGTCGTCACATGGGTGCCGCCGAATGTAGCAAGAGAGAAGGAGAGATAGGCTGACTAGCTAGCTACATAGAGGGCCCGGAGAAGATGCATGGGGTAGAGATGGTGCTATGGATGGGGGGTGGAAGGTGAAGGTGGAGGTGGAGGGCTTTTGTCGTGACGTGCAGCTTGTTAGGCTGATGAAGAATGAATGTGAGGATGTGCGTGTGTGTGTTTGTTGTGTGTGAGCATGACGAACAAAAGTCGGCTTTGCATCTGTGTGGCTTTTTTCTTCTCGATGTTCCGAAACTGTGCGGCTGAAAAGAAGAATAGGATTGAGGCAGTGGAAAGCATCTAGAAATCTGGGCAAAGTCTTGGCTGGAGCCGCAAAAAACGCCATCATGACGGGGTAGTGCCGGCATCATTTCGACCTCGCCTCTCCGCCTCTCCAAACGTTAGATTTCCCCTCACTGGCTTTGTTGAGATGACAGATCTCTTCCCTCCCCTCCTGTCTCTTTGTCTGGGGAAACAACAGCGGGGCCCCATCTCATCTCTCTCTCTCTCTATCTCTCTCTCCACAATAAAAAAAAACACGAGCAATCTCTCTTTTGTCCTTGCTCTCTCTCTCCATGTCTCTCAAATCTCGTCCCATGGCCCCAGTGCCCACCACTCCCGGCTCCAAACATCCGCGCTGGGGCGGGGAAGGGGGCGCGGCCGAACTGGGGCGCATCCCTGTCGCGGGAAGCGGGTCCCCTGGGTCAATCGGCAAACCGGCACCGTGGCTTGCAGGCCCGCGCTGGGCTGGCTTACACACACACGTACGTATGTAGACTGACTGGATTGTACTGAATGTATGTACATCACCACTACCACCACCTCCTCTTCCTCCTCCGCCACAGCCACGAACGTCATGAGGCAGACGACGCATAGCATGTAGTAAACCACCACCACCATCGTCCATCGTCACAAGAGCCTGCTTCACCAACGGGGAGTAGACGTGCTTCCCTTCGTCTCATGCGTGTCTCAGTTCCGCGAGGCGTTTTTCTATTTCTTCTCGGTCATCCTCCATCTCGGGGAGTTGACAGCTGAGCTCGACAGCCTTTGGCTGAGCGCTTCGCTCGCTCACCCCGTCGTCACCCATCCATCCCAATCTCCATGTAGTACATAACGCCGGGACGAAAGAGAGTGAGAGAAGAAGAAGAAAATGAATACTCCACATCCACGACCCATGGACAATCAGCCCCTCCCTGGTAGGGCAAATCACTGCTCTCTTCCAATGACATGTCCGTTCTTTTTGCAAAAAGCCCATGCTCCGTCATCCTTTAGTCCAAAAGACAGCCCTTGAAAGGCCCTTGAACCCTTCCCCCTCCATCTCCGCATCTCGAAACCTTTTTTCCCCAACCGAGCTCAGCTCCGTGGCCTGGCTCGCCCATTCCCTTCCCCATCCCCACCAACGCCACCACCACCACCACTACCAACACCACTCGGACTCCAAAAGTGCGTAGCGTTAGCTGCGAATCCGGGCGACTGGCGCCAACGCCAGCATCTTTCCCCCCGTCCCCCTTTCCCCCTCTTAGCAAAACCTTTTTTTTGCGTTGCGAATCAGCACTCTAATCCCCAACGTAATTTGTCCTTTTTTGGTCTCGGTTCGGGGATGTGTTCGGCGCATCACGGAGCCTTTTTGGAAAATCCTGGGGTAAAACGAGTTTAAGTCGGAAGGGGGGGGGATAATGAGGGTCCCGCAAACATACACGCCGCACGTACGTGCGTCCTCGCGTCGTCGTCTCCTCCACAATCACTCACGAGCACCACAAAATCCCTTTTGTCATTATTCCTTGTTGGTCTCCTCTCCAGCCCAGCCCCCCCTGTGTTGCCTCCATCGTCAGATGTTCTCGTTCTTGCCGTAGTTCCATGAGCCTCTGGGTAGCCGGCTGACATCCTCGGCAATGCTCTCCATGCCGTCCGTCCGGTTGCATATCCTCGTGAGCTGGAAATTGTTCACACACACATACACACACACACACACACACACACACATGGACGTACGCACAGCTCTCGATCCGAACATGGAAACACACCATCAGCCTTGCAATGTACAAGAGACCCAAGAAAGAAAAAAGGCTGTGCGATGGAAATATAACATCACTGTCCATGCAATTTCCTCCTTGGCTACTTTCACAAACGCTAAACACGCATCGTCGTTTAAATCTAGGTCCCCCGCGGTGACTTCTTCCCGTTGCTTGGCGCCCAGGCTTCGGATCGAAACCGTTGAGATATATCCGTAATCCCCACTGCGGGCCATCCGCCGTGCTTAAGGCTGCAGTTCATAAAACAATGCTACTCTGTAAATAACTTTTGCCATGTGCAGCTCGATGCCCTCCATGTGGTTTCGGCTCTGCCGATCATGTTCATCAAACAGACCACATCCCAGCCGAATCTGCAATTTGCTGGCAAGGATTCCACGTCATGACACACAGTCACAGGCCATCACAAGTTTAAACTTGAACTGAGTAAAAGCGGATATTGGAAATGGGCCCCTCGAAACGAGGGAAAGCAAAGATTGTCTGTCTTGATGCTCATATAATACCCGCGCCTGAAATCAGGCACCAAACTAAACATTCCCACCCCCAACGCCTCCAGCCCAGGGTATATCGGGTATCCCCCGTGGTGAAATAATCCTACACGCATCACTTCCCCTCATAGCACGGACACACTCATCATACTTCCTTCATCTCGATCGTCGTATCACTCTCAGGAAAAGAAATTACCTCCGCTAAGTGCTTCACCAAATATGTTTCTCAGACTGTCGCCCGAGGCCAAAACCGAAAACAGTAGCTTACTCCTCATTAATCCTGCGAGAGTGGCATGCAGGGGGGTGTCGTGCCCGCCGCGCTGCTCCCGCTCGTTACCACGTCTTGTTCCAAAAATAAAGAGCCGTTTGTTCAAACACCGCCACCCATGAAGGCGGCGAGATCATCCAGATCAAGAAGCTGTCGCTCAAAGGCCTGGCACAGCTCGGGTGCCGTCATGTCCTGGCTGGTGGCTTGTCCATCCTGGCCAGGAATCATGCCATTGGACATCATGTCGGGGCTCTCCTGCTTAGTGCTGTGCGGGTGGACCGAGCTGTGCGGCGCACCACCGGGAGGGGGGGACACGGTGGTGGGTGTAGAGACGCCACCTGAGCCACCATTGATAGTGGTGACGCCAGGTCGTCGAGGAAGGACGGCGGGGGGCTCGCTGTCGTCCCGAACAGACTCGGAAACTGATCGGGGCGGACCCTGTCCCGAGACGCTACCAGCGTTGTTCTGCTGGTCATAATCCATCGCGTCAGGGTTTGTGTCGGCATTGGACGAGATCTCGTCCTTGATACCGCTAGAGGGGCCATGTGAACCGGAGCCATGTCGAACCGAGGGTGGGCCAGTCGCATCATTGTTCAAGACACGCTGCATGACCGTCAGATGGCGCAGCCAGCTTCCCATGAGAGGCCAGTTCTCGGTGCCGTCGCTCATGAATCGAAGACCATCCTTGACGATGTGGGCAGCTGTCTCGACCGCGTTGGGCGGGGTCAGTCCCTTCAAGGACAGGTACGCCACGGTGGCGCTCGCGGTGAAGGACGAGAAAAGCATAAAGATGGGGAAGCACGGAATGTGATCCTTCTCGGAGCCAGCCTCAACAGCGGTGAGCAGGGAGATGATGCCGTGGCACGAGGTAAAAAGGCGATCAACGATATCGTGGCATCGGGGGTTCATGCGGAAGCTCTCGAGGTTGAAGCTGGGAGCAGTTACCTCCTGCAGGAGACGGCGGCGGTGAACGAACACGGTGGCGCAGTGAAGCAGGCAGTGGAGCATGGCAAACGTGTAGCCGGATCCCATTGTCATGTGAAGGTTGATCTGGCCGGGCTTGTCAACAAACTGCATGGGCAGCTGGGATCGCAGACCCTCGATCTTGGTGATGAGGTCAGACCAGTCCTCCTCTCTGAAACTGGACAAGGTAGTCGTGGTGAGCATCGCGACGACATCACGCCAGATGGTCGAGGCCAGCACGATGTATCCAAACTCGCCAATCTCAGAAGATGGCGGCTGGCCGGGGGGCACGGCGGTGGGGTCGAGCTGCTGTCGGAGAGTCTTGACAAAGACGGCATTGCCAAAGGCAAAGTTGATGTCCGAGCATGGCAGCGAGACATCGGCAGTGTCGTGAGGGCTGAGGGCGGCGTAGCGACCCGGGGTGCTGGTCAGGAGGCAGTCGAGTATGTAGATCAGCCAGATGGTGCGCCGGAGCGACTCGTCCCGGAGGAACTGGTCGGCATCGGGGGCGGCATGGTGGCTGTTGAGGATGCGATACATCTGGACCATGCGGGCCGCTTGGCCCAGGTAGATGTAGGCGCGGACAGCATTGCGGGAACCCCACTCGTGAATGATGATGAGGCAGAGAGCCTGAATATCGACAAGGTTGGGATGGTCGAGATTCTGGTTGATCAGGGCAATGGCCTTGGCGGCGAACGTCTCGGCGGCCTGGGTGGGGCCTCCATAGCGACGGATGAGACTCGGCGAGCTTCTGCCAAAACGTGACGGGTTAGCGCCTCTCGGACGGTTCCGTTTTCAAGACAAAACGGTGGAGCTGGAGGGGGAATCGGGGACCAGGAACGGGATTCTTCGGCTGAAGTGCGGGTGACGGGGCACGGGTCTGCACCGATCGGTGCGGACCCACATGCCGGGCGGAGGGCGAGTGAGGGAGGGCCAAGGAGATGAGGGCAGAAGCAGCAGGTGCCCGCTCGGCAAGGGAAATGACGACGGGTGGAGAATGCCGCTGCCCAGTGGCAAAAATGGCAGGAAGCACGGGGAGCGGGAATGGGACAACCGGGAACAGGAACGTACCGAGCGGCGCAGGTCAACAGGCCATACACCAGGGCGGCGTCAAGCGACGCGCTCTTGAGCTGCTGCACAAACGACGGCTTGTGGAACGCAACGCAGGCGGGGAACGTCTTGGAGACGACGCGCTCACACTCGGCGATGAGCTCGGGAGTCAGTCTGTGACACGAGGGTCAGGGTTAGCAAGAACGTTGGTAGGCTGGCCGGTACAACAAGTCCGGCAGAGGTAAAGAGCAGGCGGCAGCGGCAGATGGGCAGTGAATTGGGGGGGAAGAGAGTGAGAGGGGTGGACGGAGCATGTCGACGACGTGGGTGGCACGACGACCCGGCCGGGGCGCTCGGGCTGTGGATACGCGCGCGCACGAGCAGGCGATGCAGCGCGCGACAAAACAGCGACCGCTGTAGAGCAGGTACTCTCGGGTCGCCCGCTCTCGCCCAGTCCAGTCCCAGTCCTGGTCGGAAGCCAAACAACGGGGGAAGGGACCAAGGTGACTCGGGGTTGCTCGGCGCATCGACGGACTGGGGGCTGGGGCTGAAGAGACAAATGCCACAAAAAAACTCGGGGCGTCCCCGTAAGCCGAGGGGAAGTGACGGCGGTGGAGGCGGGTTGGGGCTGTCCACAGAGACCCAGTGCGACTGCGGCTCGGGGGCATCGACGAGATGCGTGTGTGGGAAATGGACAAAGGAGCAACGAGGACAAGGCAGGGCAGGGCAGGGGTTTGAGGGGCATGGGGGGTGGGAGCAAGGTGGAGGAGGCGTTCCGGCCACTCGGACGGAAGACTTGAGCGAGGGCAACCGGAGTCGAGAGGCTTCAAAGAGGGGAACATAGGCGGGTGACTGTGTGCCGCCGATCCACTCCCCCTAAGAATCCGGATGCACGCCCCCAAATGGCAGGAGATGCCCGACAAGGCATGCTGTGATGTTTTGTGAGGGTGGACGGCATGTGGTGATTTTTGGACCGTATAATGGGGCAATTGGGGGGATGTTCGTAGGGAGATGGGGTGACAATAGAGACGGGAAGGAAGCAGGAAGAAAAAGCAACTTACTTGTCCGAGTTGGTCTGGACATGACGGGCGGCGCCAGCGCCCACGACGGCCTGTCGCGCATCAGCAGCGCCGCCGGGCCCGGAGGCCGGCATGCTGTCGCGAGGAGGACGATGAGGGTTGGCGTGGCGCGCTGGGCTCTGGCCGTGATGGTGGGCCATGCTCTCCGAAGGAAGATAGCAGTCGTGCATGCCCTTGGCGCAGTTCTTGCACGGCGCCCGGCCGTTCTCGTAGACGCACTTGGTCTTGCCCTTGCGGCAGCGCACACAGGCGCCGCCCGCCCTCAGGGCAGTCGAGCGCACAACGCCGGAGGACATGTTGCAAAGGCGTCGGATGCGCGCTGGAGATCGGGAGTGGTGAGACAGTGACGGTTCTGGTTGTGCGCGCACAAACGGTGGAAGGTTGGCGGAAGGTTGTCCGGGAAGATGAGATGAGACGAAATGAGACCCGGCGGAGTCGGAAGAGATGGCGCGTGGGGGGGCTGCGGCGACAACGGAGTGAGGGCCAAATCGCGTCGTCAACGCGGCGCTTGCGGGATGGGTCCGTAGGAGGAAGACGAGGTGAGAGAAATCCCCAAGGCCTGGGTCGGCAATGGCGGTGCGTCGCAAAGTTCCGAGGGGGTCAGTCGGTGGACGTGGATGTCAACGAGGCCAGGCCAGCGAGCAGCGGAAGGTGCGCGCAGAGTTGCAGAGCTTAGGTCCGGGAGAGAAAAGGGACGCGCAAGATGAGGGGAAACGACGCAGAGCGAGGCCGGGTCCGTAGCCAGCCTGGTCTGGTGTGTTTGGTCCTCGAATTAGACAGACGAACAAGGCGTTGTTGTTGCTGTCCGTGTCGTTGTTTGTTTGCTTGTCTATCTCTCAGGCTCCGCGATAGACGTCCGGGCGAGAAGAGATGAGAAGAGGCAGCTCACGGGGCGGGAGCCGGCGGCAACAACAGGCCGGGAAGGGGGGGAAGAGAGGAGCCGGCGCTGGCCGGGTTTTCCAGAGACGGGCAAGCGATGAAAACCAGATAAAAGATACAAAACAGGCGGCGACTCTTGCCTCGCAAAAACGACAAGACTCGGAGGCGTGCTCGAGGAAGAATGCGAGAGGGAGAATGGGATGGTGCAGGAGCAGGAGCGGAGGAGGAGAAGACGGGGGAAGGCGAGGCGGGCGCGGGAGGATGGGATCTGGGCTATGGGGACAGTACACATATGGAGAACGGCCGAAAAGACCAGCTTCCGGCAGCAGAGAAAAACGAGAGCCCACCAGAACAGGACTCCAGCAAAACAAGACCGAAGCGTACGGGGGTGGGCCCGTCGCCTGAGCCCCGTGTGGCGGGGCCATAGAAACGGCGAGGGACGGTAGGGGACTGTCGAGCGCTGGAAGCCCAGTAGGTACAGTACCCGGGCGACTGGTGGAGAGGGCCCTGGAGGGTACGTACTCGACGCCCGCCGCCAAGCGCCGGCGGGTCGGCGTCGGATGAGAGAGCCCTGGGGCTTCGATGTGCTCTGGACCTCGACTGAGAGTGCCGGTCGACCACGGCGCACGCATACACACGCGCGCATACACACACGCTCATTCACTCACTCTCCCACTCACACACACACACACACAATACTATTCCGACACAAGTCACATCACTGGAGGTGCAGCCGCGTTTTGGAACGAGGCGGGGGAGAGGCGTAGGCAGCTCTTGTTGGTCTCCCCATCGGTGGTGGTTGTAGCAGTACATGTGTGGTGGGCTAGGCTCCGAAAACGCGGAGCGGCGGACGAAAATGCCGCCCACACGGCCGTTCGACGACCAAAAAGCGAGAGCACTGGCGCCATACCTCTTTTTTTTTTCCATTTCCCTGGCGATCTGCTCCAGCTCCAGTGCAGAGCCTGCCCAAGAGCCCATGATGTAACAGGGCCCCCTCCCCCATTTTTTCTCCGCCACACACGCTTCCCGCCTCCGTTGCCTCCGGAGGATTGTGCAGTGTTTTATCTGCCTGTCAGGGCACGTCGCAGCCATGCTGTGCAACGACACTATCAAAAAGCCAGGTCTCGCCTCGACCTGAGGGCCAATGTGACGTGAGATGGGTGGAATGACGCTGGCGAGCAGCGACAGGCGGTCTCTCTCCTTCTCTTTTTTTTTTCCCTCTCCGGGTGCCTCCCAAGCACATGATGGCGTGAGAGCCATTTAAGAAAGGGTGCGCTTGCACAAACCGAAATACCCCCTCAGGCACGATGTCGGAGCCGCCCAGTGCCGACGTGGCTATTTTGCCTCCGGTCACCCCCCTCTCAACCTGCCGGGAACCCGTGTAGTATAATCTTTTCGCGTCGCCCTATCTTCTGCGACATTCCCTCCCCTTACTCGCTCTGTCTGGAATTGAGACGGTGGAAACTGAACCACACAACGGTACATGCGGTAGTGGTAGTAGGAGGTGCTGTAAGTGTGTGGTGGGCACTGGGCGCACACATCTGCCGGTCGCGTCCCCGAAAACGCGTTTTTTTCTTCACCACTTTCCATGCTTCCCCAGTCCAACACCGCCCGAGGTTCCCACACCCCTAGCCTATAATTATAGGCACACATTCACCGCCGCCGTGTTGGCGCCGGGGAGCCACCCAGTATGCAGCCGATGGCCCCCTCCATCTGCGCCGAGCGTCTAAAAATCCTACGTTTGTGGGTGACGAAGCCACGAGGTGCGAGGCTGCCACAGGCGGAGCAGGCGAGCCGTGAAGGTGACGACGATGAGTCCAGTCCGCCCATGCCGTCCGGCCTCGCGCAGACCGCGCCCTGGAAGGCGAGACAGCACTTCTGTCCTGGCGGCGGTCGACAAGGTGGCACCGTTCCCATGTTCCGGAAGCCGAAAAACAGCGATGCCCGAACCACGTTCATCCATCCCTCAAAGGGGCCCCACAGCGGGCTGCTCCTTGCTCGCCGCCAACCCAAACAGCCCTCCCACGCTCTGCCACCACCCCGACCTGCAATCTACGGCATGAGAAGCTAATCTAACGGGGGAAAATCATCACGTCGGCGGCCTGCCCCATCCAATATAATAAGCATTTTTAGGCGCACCGGGCTCTTGCCATCTCCGGCGCCGAGTTCGATCAGGCTCAGGGTCGGCGCAGGGTTCAGACATGTACATATACATATACAGCACTGGCCTCGCCCGTCTCCCTTTGTTTTTATCCAGCCTCGGTCCATAGCGAGCTCGTCCCGGTGCGGCGCGTGTGCCTGGGCCAGCCATTCCGGAGGTAATCGTCGGGCTTCCCCGCGCTCTAGAAAAAAACAAGCAGGGCAATCTTCAACACTCCCGCGCCCGTCCTCCTTATACCCGCGCGGCCCTCCTCCCTCCCCCCCCCTTCTCAGCAGGTGGTCTCTCCCAAAATGGCTGCGCGACCCTTAAATACACTTTGACACGACCCATCAACAAGGTTTCTGGGGGATCTGTTCGGTGCGTACACCGGTCCGTCACGCCTCGCACCTAACAGGCGGGTGAGGATTCGGGGCCCCTTCTGGCGGCTGAGCGATGCCGCGCAGGGCCGTGACAGCCAGTGATTCCCACTCCGCATTGCGTGGGACATGGCATACATATGCCAACTGCCCGCGGGAGCCAAGAACAGGGCAGCAACCCATTCTCTGTCCCAAGGGGGGTGCGGGCCATGGCGCGTGGGGCGAGGGCTCGTCGGAGCTGGGACCTGCCGGCGCATCATCGCTCACACTCGCCCCCGAGAGCCCAGCGGCGTCCAATCTCGGGCGACTCTGGATGGATGTCAAAACACGACACGCCCGACGGCTCGTCCAATCCCACTCCCGCACCCCCCATCCCCCAACCCTCGTCCCATCCTCTCCCCCCCTCTCCCCCGGGCGATCAACGACGCTGGGCTGTCCTTTCCCCTCCCTCCCTGCGCTGGCTGGCCTCGTTAGAAATGGCGAGGGAGGCCAACACGGTTCCGTGCGAGATTGTCCTCCTTGGCGGTGCAGACGACGGCTCTGCTTCCCGTGCCCTAAAAAACTCGGTCCGTATGAGCGGCAGCGTAAATTTTTGCCCACCCTTGGGAGTTTCGGCAGAGCGAGCCAAAGTGGGGCCGGCTCCCCGAGCGACGAGACGGTGCACCCACGTATCGGATGCACTGTACGGGACATTGCAGCCCTAGAACCCGGAGGCAGATGGATTTGGAAAGCAACAAACGAACTTGTACGAGCAGGGCGAATACCAAGGGGCGCACAGCAGGACATCGGGTCCCCCCGACCTCCCGGCTCTTTCGTGCCCGTCGTCGCCGCCGCCGCCGATGCGCCACCCTCTGCTCGAGCGTACTGTGTGTGACATGCGATTCCAGAATTTCAGTGTCGTCCGTATTTGTTGTAGTTAACGGTGGTCGAATCCGTCCCTCCGAACCGTCACGGAGTCGGCCGGGACCTGGGGATAAGGAAGGGGGCTCAAACAGGGACATGGGGGCGCGGGGACCGAGCTGGGCGACCCCAATTGGGCCGCAGTCCCTGGCCTGCATCTGCTCCCTTCCCCCTCCTCCGTCATTTCGAGCCAGGGTCAGGCGCCACTGTCACGTGATGCCATCAGCCCAGGAAGCGGATTCAAGTGAATTGCAGCAGAGGTGAGTCAGTCAGTCAAGAGGTGAGTCAAGGTGAAGTACATTGCATTCCACAAGGTGCATGCAAGGTAAAAAATAGTACTCTTAGATTAGGTCATGCGAGTCTTATCCAACTTGCTTGTGTTTTTGGGACTAACCGGCTGCGTTCTATCACAGGGCCACCCAACCCTGGTCCATAGACATGTGTATCATCATCCACTTCAAGCATGCACAACATCGCGGACAAACCGGTAGAAAACCGACATGGGATGGCATCTGAGTACAATAAAAACTATCGTCCCAAACCCACTTTATTCCATTTTGCGTAAATTTCATCATTGGTCCATTTACGGGTCGCATCAATCGTTCTCTCGAACGCATTGCGTCACGGATACTTGGTCATCTTCATCTGATCCTCCATTTGTTTTCCATTACTCGTCACATTTCTAAGACATGGGCTCATCAAAACGCTCATCTGGCCTATAGTCTTCTGTTTTATTTTGTTCTCTTCCTCTATCCCGTCGTCATCTTGTCTAAGCCTTGGTCTCCCGCACAGGCAGGGTCTTCTCCTTCTTGGCCGCCTCCTTCTTCTGGGGCCCATCAGCGGGCGCCTCTCGGACGTAGGGCAGGAATTCGGGCTGGCCGGGAATGTACTTTCGGAGCACCTCGGGCACAACGAGACCCTCCTCGGTCTGGTAGTTCTCCAGAACACAGCACAGAGTTCGCTCGGTGGCGCAAAGAGTCTATCATGAGCTAGTTAGCATTCATCTTCACGAGAACAGGGCACAATGACGTCGGTGGTCTTACAGCGTTGAGAGCGTGAACGTATTCCTTCTTTCCACCTCCAACGACGGTCTTTCCCTTCTTGGAACCAAAACGAATCTCGAGCTCTCGGGTCTGGTAGTCAGTGCAGTTGGAGCAAGAGACAAGCTCCTTGTACTCGGACTGGAAGGGGAACCAAGCCTCAAGATCGTACTTCTTGGCGGCAGCGTTGTTCAGGGCTCCAGAGACAATTCCAACCACCTGGTAAGGCAGCTTCAGAGACTGGTAAAACTCCTCCGAGTTGGCCATCATGTCGTCAAAGTGCTCCCAGCTCTTCTCGGGGTTGCAGAGAACAAACTGCTCGACCTTCTCGAACTGGTGGACACGGAATACACCCCACGCATCACGGCCGTGGCTGCCAGCCTCCTTTCGGAAGCAGGTGCTGTAACCACAGTATTTGATCGGGAGCTCGCCGGGCTGGAGCCACTCGTCGGCGTGGAGGCAGGACAGGGGCTGTTCACTGGTGGCAATCAAGTATCGGTCGGAGTCGGAGTTCTCGCCGCCCTCGGAGACACGGTAGAGCTCCTCGTCAAACTGGGAGAGCTGAGCAGTCTTGGCCATCTGTTCGCGGTCGAGCATGAAAGGGGGCTGGTTGGGAGTGTAGCCTATGGCGCAATTAGTTAGCATAGTTCTGGGCGGCACGGCCAAATACAGCCAGAATACTTGCCCTTGTTAAATAGGTGCTCTGTGGCATAGTTGATCAAGGCCATGTTCCTATCTCCAGTCAGCATTGTCGGCCCAATTTTACGGATTGTTCATGAAGCCTTACAAGAACATGCCGTAACCAGTCAAGCAGTAACCTCGGTGTCCAACAAGCTTGACGCCGCGAACAGGGTCGTATCCGCCGAGCCTCCAGAGAACCTCGTGGTGGGAAAGAGTAGCCTTTTTGGACTCCTCAAAGCCTTCGGGCTTCCAGGTCTTGACAATGACGTTGTTGTCTTCGTTGTCGCTGACGGCAACGGATTCGTGCACGTAGTTGCCGACGGTGCGGGCCTTGGCCTTGAGCTCAGCATTCTTGGCTGCGGCGACGTCCTCCTGGGCCTTCTTCTTCTTGGTCAGGTCCTCCTTCTGCTGGAGCAGTTCGGTCGCATCCTCCTTGGCGCGCTTCTTCAGGCCAATTTCCTTCTGGATGTTGTTGATCTGGGTTCCAATCTGCATGACATCGTACTGGGCTTCAAAATGGTCAGAAAAGCGCATCATCGAGAGTGGCCGCAACTTCACTACCATGACTCACATTTGCGGGCTTCCTGCCACATGGCAATGACCTCGTCAACGAGCTCAACAGAAGCATGTCGGCGACGTTGGCTCTCGCGAATCTTCTCAGGGTTGCCCCCGCGCTCCTCGATGAAATCTTCAACGTCCAACATTTTGGCGAATGTATGGTGCTATGGTGTTACTATTCACAACAAGATTGGGCCCCAAGGTTGTTTTTTTCACCAACTGGTGATAGCCCCATGATGGAGGGGGAGGGGTAGCTGTTTGGCGGAGTAGATGTTAATCCGGTCCGCCCAGCCAGTCAGCCAATCTTCTTAGCCCCCAGCACAGATGTGGGTACTCTGTCACACCACAGGAGGCGAGAAATTAATCTCGTAATGATTCAGGAACCTGAACCGTCTCAAATGGGCAGTTGCTAAATATATATCGACGTGAACAACCCATATATTAATATTATACTATGAACTGGCCATCGCACATCTTGTGTCTCGCAAATTAAAATGTTGTGTAAATGAGCCAAATCTATACGGTGCCATCAGTGGCTTGCGAGCGTTGCTATTGAACAAATACAATGCGCTTCTCCAGGCGCAAAATCATTTATGTTAAGTTAGAAAACTAGCAGGAGGCTCAACCAGGTGTTTCTAGGAGCGCATGCCTAGGCCTGTATCTTGTAGGCAGATACAAATAGACTTTATAACAACTATTGTTGTTGGTTTCTTTTCTTTTTGCTCTTTTCTCTCTTTTTTTTGATATATTTTATTTTTTATATATTATAAGAGGTAAATATAGAGGAATTTTTTGGTTTATCTTAGTCCCCCTCCCCCGCGCGCTCGCACGACCAGAGTACAACCATGAAAACACACCAACAACCCAAACCCGAAAAGCTCAACCTCTCTGTGGGCTCTTTAAGGGCTCTAGCGATGTTGTGCAAGAAAACAAGCATCTGACAAGTTCCAGAGCCCTACGTCTGACTTAGACCGCTCATGATTTGCGATGATAGGCGAATTTAGTGCCTAAACGGGCGTCAACAAGCATACAACCTGATGATCAGGGTATTTAACCTCATTTTTATTACTCGCATCAGGCTGACGCGGCGTTGAAAACGGGTTGCTGAAAATATCAGGATTTCGGTCCACCCTTGAACAATGACAACCAACAGCTTTCCGCCCCTTGGCATGTTTCCAGTTACCGATCCGTATCACATGCCGGTGTCGTTCTTCTGCGGCCTACTATAGTGGCGCTACTCTAGCATGTGTGTGTTCGGGCCTTGTACCTAGTGTGAAGAGGACTCAAATAGTTTGTCGGTGGGCTGTGCCCTTAGGCAATTTTAGTGGTGTCACCTATAGGGTAACATCACCTAGGTATAATAGGGGCCAATTTTTGGCTCCTGATCAGATCAATCAATCAATCTTCCTTCTTCCAAGTCTTTGTTTTGTGCTGTGACCTTAGCTAGAGCTTCCAATTCGAACTGGGCACAGGCCCCAGTGATTGGAAAATACCCTCATAGCCAGAGGCCGCAGCCCCACCCATTGGAAACTAAGTTATTTTACACAGTATTTTAAGTCTTTCTCATTAAGAAGCTCCTGATCAGATGCTTCATGATATTGTTGAAGCAATTCCACCGCGTTCACAGCCCTAAATATCCTTGGGCTGGTGGTGTGGTTTGCAGCTACTATTGTCAACCTTCCCAAATTTCTATCAAAATAGATGTGCGCTATAGGATCCGAAGTTAAAGACTTCAAGTCGCGTCATTGATATGGCCAAATAGCCGGTACACTTGTATGATTAGTTGTGCCGATAGTGAAGAGTCTGTATAACCCAGAAGAATAAATTCGTCTCAGTCCGAGCTCAAGGTTTTTGGCAACAAATTATCTGCGTCTCAAATTTTTATACCTTTATATTGCTATTTCGAGACCGACATTTGCAAGTCTATATCTGGTTGACGAGATTAAGCCCTGCAGGACACAGTCTTATTGCATCATGCATGCATATGCCAAGAACCCGGGCGGCAAATGTCAGCCGCACGAGGCTGTGATGAGGTTTCTGGCTTCTCCACCTTCAGCCAGGCCCCTACCCTCAAACCTCGCGACTTTTTCGTTTAATCTTCAATCCCAGTGAATCTGATCATAGGTATCACACTCTTGTGATGGACCCTGTGACGGCTGTGGGGCTGGCGTCCGCTATTGTTTCCTTCGTCCCACTGGGTATGGAGCTGCTGCAAAATGCCCGGGAGATTAAAAGTTCTGTCCATGGCCGCGTTAAACACAACAAGACACACCATATTGTTATGGAGTAAATGCAAGCTGTAGCCAGTAGATTTCGAACACCGAACCAGGGCTAAATCGCACCCGAGCAAAGGAAACTATGCGAATTAGCTGGCCGTTGCCGCGAGCTTTCGCAACAAATACCCCATCCGTTAGATGAGGTGAAACTGAAAAGCCAGACTGCTGCCGCTAAATACCGCTCGGCCTTTCTGGTTTTGAGGAAAGAGGCTGAGATTAAGGATTTGGAAAAAAGCCTGGGTGGTTGCAGAAACCAACTCATTTTCGGACTGGTAGATCTCTCCAAGTTGCCATTATTTACACTTGTCCTTTATATGTGGCTAACCTTGGATGGTCAGCCAAAACTCTGCTACCTACTTAGAAAAGATTCTTACCTTGATTGAGAATGATACAAACAAGGTCGAACAGCCACAAAGCCACTTGGAACAGCTCAAGAAAGCAGTTGAAATTGAACAGTCCGATAGAGAAGCCCATGTTCAACTCAACCAGATAGTAGAGCTGCAGGCGGAAGCTCTTTGTACTATTTATCAAAATCGCATTCTTAAGAGTCTCCGGTTCGATGGGATACACGAAAGGGGCGACAGAATTCACGACCCTCATGGTGAGACCTACGAATGGATCCTGCAAGATGATGATGGTCAAGATGACGAGAGTCGAGAAGCTGAAAGTCAATATGATGAGGGCCTACATCAAGAACAAGATTACTCGCGGAGAAAAGATATGGAAGGGCGTAGAACTATGATGGCGAAGTCTCGACAGAGATTCATGGATTGGCTTTCCTCCTCTGGTGTTATCTTCCATATCACCGGAAAATTAGGGTCAGGCAAATCCACCCCAATGAAGTTTCTCTGTATGCATACACGCACTCAGACCAAACTGAGCAAATGGGCTGGTAAATTTGAAATCTCAAGATTCGTTAGTTGACTTCATCCGTTCTAATGACTGTCCATAGGCGAAAATAGTCTCGTTTTCGCCAAGTTCTTTTTCTGGAATCCTGGAAAGAATCTGCAGAAGTCTATAAATGGTCTTTACCGTTCTCTTCTCTATAACATCCTTAGAGCTTGTCCTGCTCTAATCCAACATGCGTTGCCGGAGCTTTGGGACCAAGCTCAGAAGACTCCATGGCAGTGTCAATAAAGATTCGACATTTCATCTAACGTCATCAACCTTGCGTTAGAAAAAGTTCTCGCCAACCAGACTTTGAGTAGTCGCCTTTTTGAGAGCCGCCGCTTCTGCTTCTTTATAGACGGACTCGACGAGCACGAGGAGATCCATAACCAAGATCATGTATACTTGGTGAGACTTCTTAAAAACTGGGTCAAATGTTCACATGGGAACCTGAAGATCTATGTTTCAAGCAGAGACTACCGTGTCTTCTTGAACGGGTTTCCAGAGGATCAAAGGCTTCGGCTTCCGGAACTTACTAGGTTCGATATGCGAGAATATATCCGAGATACTCTTTCACATCTACCAAGCTGGAATCCCAGAGAATAATTTATTTCTGAGATCCCACTGAAAGCCTACGGGATCTTTTTATGGACAGTGCTAGTTGTCGGCGATATTCGCAGACAAATCGAGAATGAAGTACCGGAAGAAAGCTATTGAAGCTTCTTGACAGTCTACCTTCTGGCCTAGAGAAGCTATTCCACTATATTCTCAATCTCCTTAATTAGAGTGATAGAAGAACAACGTATCAGGTAATAAAGCTCTTGGAAACGATGGGTGAGCAAGAGAGTAAGAAAAGTTTTAATTTGGCCAACTTCTCATTTCTCGATGACTACAATCTGGATAAAGAATTCTCCATCAAGGAAGACTTTCCGTCCCCGGAGTACCTCGCGGAATGGAGTAAGGTTAAGCCTTCAACCTACGACAAACGACTTCTTGGCAGCTGTGGGGGGCTGGTTGAGAGTGGAAGTACAGCTGGAGAGGTTTCGCTGTTGACGCCCATCGAATTCTCGCATCGATCTATCCCAGATATGCTGCAAGAAGGGAGCATCAAGCACGACATGGACACGATGCTGGGTAGCTTCAACAGCCTCAATACCTTGTCTCACCTATTATTCGCGGAAGTGCAAATTATATACAGCACATCAACATACTCCAATATTGGTTTGTGCGCCTTGTTGGCTTATATGTGCCTGAAACAACACGTTGACGAGCCACCGTATCGGTTCCTTGAGGCCCTGTATTCTTGGGTCGGGTTTTCTATTGAAGAGCCCTGGTCTAATCGCTCAGTAGATTTGTATCTTGGTATCGGCTCGTGCTTCCCTCTTAGCTACTTAGATACTGAATCACCTTCTAACGATCCGTACTGGGAGAAGGCATATGACATGTACAGTACGCTGTACCTAGCCATAAATACGAGTAATCTTGAGTACGTGAAATGGAAGATCGAGCATTTCCTGGAGGTATTGAACAATCTTTTCAAAAGAAACGTGCTCGCTGCCCTCATAGTCGGCCCTCCCCGCTGGCACGGAGTGCCAGTGCAATATATCAACTATTTTTTCGAGATAGGACTTTTAACCGAGAATTGCAATAACAATTTGAGTACAGTCGCGACTTTAAATGCCGTTGAATACTATACCAGACAGGATCATACTACTTGGCAAAGATATCTAGCATCCAGCTTCTTAGTTTGGTGCGGCTTCTGAAGTCTTAGTGGAGGTCGCTTTAGGGCGGATCGATTTTCTCATATTGTTATGAGGTTCCTCGAATATGGGGCGTCCACTGATTTCTCAGTCATCATTGATAACCATGGCAAGACTTCGGACGAAATCGAGTTTCGCTTTAAGAACACGCAAAGATTCGACATGCTACAATTAGAGCATTGTTCAGGGAGCGAGTCACACTGGCATCACACGGTAGTTGGTTATATAGCATGGCAAAAACAGAATATACTTTTCATTCAAACACGCACCTTGGCTTTCCGTTGTCTATAATTATCATAGGCCCTCTTTGATAAATTAAATGAACGGCTAGTAATTCGATATAGGTAAATTGTACAGATTAGCTACCATTAAATTCCAGGGCCATGTTCGCAGATTTGCCCAGACTAAAATAAAGCAATGCCTTTTATAGACCCATGCTTACTAACACTGACCAAAACTCGGCATTTCTTCGGCATTTCCATACTGGCTTTGAAAACGCTCCAGACCTGTTCTCTCATCATAAGCTAATACCTATTTCCATTATGCACATCATTAAATTTATCCTAGCCCTCATCGATAACACGGGCTGTTAACTCCATACCCCTTGTATGTGCCCTGTGGGGAGGGTGAGTTGAAAATTGTCTTCAGAAAAAATGACCTCGAAGCGAGTGAGGGACAATGGCTTTTGCTGCGACCTTTCAATGTGGTTATCACTCGTAAATTTTTCGTCTTTTCCGAGGAGCATGGTCAGACTAGTTTGTCTGTAATTCACGAGCTTGGACTAGTTTCTGGCCACCTCCGAATGAACGACATATGTTGGCATATTCACACAACTATGGGGGCACAGGCTTACTATGATTAGCCTATGTAGACTTCACCTCATTTTCAGGTAATTTCAATTGCTCCTGTCTAGATATATCACCGTCTAACTGATCAGTTTGTGGTTGAAAGGTCTTGTCATTCCGTACACTAGCAACCGGTTATTTGGGTGGGTCAATACGCGTGCGATGAGGTCCTGTACGATCTGGTAGTTTTTCTGGAGATGCTGACTCAGCCGCCTTCGCACGGGTCAGACCATGCAAACCCCGCTTCTGAGTTCACAGATCAACCAAGTAGCAAGTCATCCCCCTGGTGCCTTGGTTCCAGAATCAAGCACCCGCGTCCCACTGCCAGCAGACACAGTAGACACGTCTGCACTGTACAATGGGTAATTCGGGCTCACGCCAACAGGACGAGCCCTACCAACCTTGCGAGTACAATGACGATAGTGAGATTCCGTTCGCACCCGACGGCAACGCGCCTCTCATCGCCAATTCTGTCGAGAAGGTCAAGGGTACATCGGGCCAGTTTAAAGGTCTCAAATGCGTCCGGAAAACTGTCACAGAAACGGCTGACTCGGACCCAACGTCGCGCGAGTCCAAGAAACGCAAACTGGCCCAGGAAGCTAAGATTCTCCACTACGCGCGGCACCAGCATGTTGTCCAGCTTATTCACACGTATTTCGATAACCAAAGCGAAGACGAAATTAAGTTTGCTGTAATTATGGATCGTGCAGATAGAAATCTCCAGGAATATCTGAAAGTTGGGAAACTCCCCGAAAGACGGTGGTTCGGCTGTTTGATACACGCCGTGCATCATATCCATGCCTTGGGCATTAGGCATCGGGATATCAAGCCAACTAATTTGCTGATCAAAGAGGGAAAGGTGCTCTTGGCAGACTTTGGCATATCGCAAATGGGCCTTGGAAAAACGATGCCTACCACTCACTGGCACCGTAACCCCTCGAGAACACGAGAGTACTGTGCTCCCGAGGTGGATAATGGGAGCACTCGCGGTCGATCAGCAGATATATTCTCATTGGGCGCGGTCTTCCTCGAGATGCTTGTTACTTGTATCTATCCCGAAGGTCTCAGGGAGCTTGCCGATATCTTGACCTGCCCATCCCAGGACAATCCATCTTACGCTAAGAATATTAAACAAATCCATGAATGGATAACGAAACTTCGTCCTGTTGGTTGGCAGACTGACGCTCTGTCCGCATGTCGGAGAATGTTGAACCCCGACCGGTATGGACGCCCATTAGCTGGGGAGCTTGACTCTCTTTGGTCACTACTTTCAGCTTCAAATGAGTCTTTGGCTTGCAAATGTACCGTGGATGTGGCTTTGACAAAGAACGATGAACTAGTCGAAGCATGCAAAGAGGGCTTGGAAGACGCAGCAAGACGCCTGCTTGATGAGGGAGCAGATGCTAGTACCATGAATGCGCTCCATCATGCTGCTGAGAGTGGGTCACATGCCATCGTACAACTCCTACTAGACCATGGTGTCGATATCGACAGCCCAAACCCCGCTGGACAGAGCGCGCTTCATTGTGCTGCTCGAAGTGGCCGTGATGATGTCGTGAAGTTGCTCTTGGAGAACGGCGCCTCTGTCAATGCCAAGGATGAAAATGACCAGACCGCACTTCAAGGAGCGGCTGGACAGGGGTACTTAAGCATTGCCAGGATGCTGTTGGACTGCGGGGCTGATGTAGATGCAGAGAATCGTGACGGAGAAACGGCCTTTCATTTTGCCGATAGAAGACATCACACTGCTGTATTGGAGTTATTGGAAGCATATAAACAATGACTTGTATAGAGTGCATGTTTTATTTTCAATTACATATCCAGCTTTTAGGAATAGTGCCCGAAGTCGTACAGGTGGTCATTGGTACTAATCGATGGTATTGGGTTGACATTTACGTGAACAATTGTGTGAAGTAATCAAGGCCGCGCCTCCTTCATTGTATAGGACACCTGCACATATACGTTCTATCATGTTTTAGTGAGACTAGTGGTTGATGTGAATTTCCGACTTCGTAATAAGCATCGGACAATTGTGGGAATAAAGCCACAGCAACCCGCTAGTTATAATCAAGACTTTTTAACAGTCTTCTCTCCTGCGCGTACGAGCCTATCATAATAGGTCGTTTTTGTTGCAGAAAGGTGTTTTATTGCATTTGAAGATGGTATAGAAGTAGGTATTTTCAAGAATGCCACTAACCAGCGCCTATTTGCACAAGTCTTATTTCGAAAGACACATCGCTATCCAACTGCACAAAACGTTGATGGGAGCTCCCTTTTAATCGATGGATATATCTTTCAGTGCATCTACTACAAGCTCAGTGAATGCTTCCTGAAGCTCAACTCCAACTGCAGAACCTTGGTCAGAGTCCTTTGGGATGCGCATTCCGTCTTTACCGTGAGCCACAAGACAGCATTTTACTGCCTTCCAGTACTTACCACCAGCAGTACCACGAAGCTCGTGAAGTGGGTTTACTTTAAAAGGCGGATATTTTATCTCACCTAAAAGCCAGCCACGGATTTTGAGGCTTTGAGCTCTTGGTGCTGGCCAGCTCTTTAAACACAGCATCTTGTGCAGTGGTGTCCAGTGCGCAATCTCAAGCAAAACCAAGCCTAGACTATATATATCAAACGTCTTTCTGGAGTCTGTCTTAGGTACATCATTCTGGACGTCTGGCCATCTATAGATGTCCCACTTTTCGTCAAGAATACCAGTTGTTGAACTGGTTTGAGGACGCGAGTACTCAAACCCCGAGAGGATAGGCTCCTCAACGTGGTATTTGTCGTCGTTGAAGGCGAAGATAATGTTGCCACTGTTTATGCCTTTATGTATCCAATTTGACGCGTGTAGATACATGAGCGAAGAAGCCAGCCGCCAGGCAAGTGAAATGCGTTGACCTAGGTCCGGTTTATATTTATCTTCGCCCAGAAGGCTATGCAGAGATTTCAGTGTAGTGTGCTCGCCTGACCCCTTCGGCATCTGATATATCCATCCGTAGCGCTTGTGATTTTCATCTGCGTCAATGAATCCAATGCAAGTGGGTGAATATAAGTGGCAAGGCTTTCTTTTGTGGAGCATTTCCGCAAGGGTCAAGGTTCGCAGCCTGGACTCCTTTTCATGAATAGATCCTTCGGTAATGTCGGTGTTGATCTTCTTCCACTCAATCCAAACTTCTGTTTTCGTATCATCATGGGTTAAAACTCCCCGGTCTCGCTCTGACGTTAAACCGCTTGCACCTTCTAAGCCTGTGTTGGAGAAGTATTTCTCTAATGTGGTTGCGCCATAACACTTGACCTCTATTTGGCCTTCTAGATCTCCGAGGCTTCCCTCGATCTTAAAATCTGCGCCATTTTTAATCTTCAACAACATATTATCCGAGATACTACTAATCTCTTTGAGAAGAAGAAGGTCCCGTATTGTTTCATTCTTGTCGTCTTGAGATATCTTCTCCACATTTCCATCATCTCGTTGGATCTTGGCCAAACTGTTAATGGCACGGAGAAAGTTTTTGAGGTCGTTTACATCGTTGCGGAGAAGAATCATTTCTCGATAGATCTTGTCGGTAGTTTCCTGGATTTGCGCCTGATGGTAGTTCCCCATTAACTCATGAATGCGTTCCACTAGAACATGCAAATCTTTGAGTAATGCTTCGAAGGCCTCTTTGTCCACCACTACCCAACGAATTCGCGATGGATGTGTGACAATATCCATGGCATCTGCAGCTCTCTTTGCCATCCACTTTGTAATGTTGCCACCTATACGTAAACGATCGCGTTCTTTTGTCGTCTTCTCATACTCCAATGCCAAACGTGAAACATCTGCGATCACGTCCCTATCCAGCGCCTTGGCCTCTTTTTCTTGTTGATCGAATCCTTGGGGAGAACCCAACTCCTCCTGCCAGCGACTGGTGATTTCTTGAAATTTGCGAAGGAGATCACTTATGCGAGAAATAATGGCGCAAAGCTCAATCGCATTTGTCCCGAGACTCATTGCCACGTGTGACTCACGTGGAACCTCAATCAAGCCAATTGATTTACCCCAGGCAAGTACTCGATTGTATTCTATCATAAGTTGCAATCGATACTGCTCATATTCCTTTGGCATGTCCACCATGGACGAGAAGAATTTGAAGACTAGCACACGATTACTTTTCTGCGGAGCTATCCTCATGTTCCCAACTCTGACTCACGCTGTACTGAATGATCAAAAAGACCTGATATCAGTGATGTAGTTGATCCAAGGGCATAGCTATTTGCCTCCATTGTCATAGTTGTTGTAAAATGAGAATTATGGATACCTCAGGGAATGATGCAACGAGACAGATGTAATGCTTTGGACAGTATTCATCCGGCGCCGTTTCTGAATAGAAACTTTGGATATCTGTGTCGCAAGACCCAATGGTACGTTCTAGTAACCCAAAAGCGAGTTCATGAATCATATTTTCTCCGTTATCGCGAATTCTCTGCACTCCGTAACACGTGGCTGCAACTGATTCGTATGCAGAGTATATCACACTGCGACAAGCAGTTGAGACCCATTCTATATGCAGGTTGGTCACACTTTCAGCTTGGCCAGGGTACAACTCCTCCTGGCTTGCGGCATAGAAATATCGAGAATATGAACTTTAGCCAATTAACGAACTGGTTTCTGTGGAGACGTTGTTTATCAGGCAATTGCCTGCCGGAATCGGGTTCGTGGGGCGTTCTTTATTTTGGAGAAGGCCACCGCCAGAAATTTGATGAAGGAAGAATATTTGTGTTGCCTTAAGAAAAATCATTAGTTTACTCTAGGTTTGTTTTAATAAAATTATTTATAACTTTATGGATTAACGACAAAGAATCCAGTACTAATCACAGCTGACGGGACAACACATCACTTTATAACATCGGGCTTGCTACACAACCCACACATGTTACGTCCTAGTTTCCCCCCCTTTTTTTTTCGAAAAAAAAGAAACCAAAAAAAAAGTGAGTTTGCATAGCACATTAGAATAGATATATCATAGCTGTGGCAAATTCTCTTGTCAATTCTTTATGCCCTGATCAGTCTTTCCTCTTGATTGTAATTGCCATGAAACTACGCACCAGTAATATCTAACCACAGGGCCCTATCTTCATTGTGGAATTCGATTTGGACACGTACCATAAGCGAAATGTTGTAACTGGAACGTGCAGGGAAATACACAGTTTGCTCCAGGCTTTGACTAATCGCTTTGCCTGCGCCTTGTAAAAAGCCTCTTGCTCACCCTATCAAGAGCTGAGTGTCCGCATCTACGAAGATATTCGGGAAGACTAGACAATCAAAACAAAACCATGACACTAATAACCCGGGTTCCAACTTTAGAGTGGGAAGACTGCGGAAGACAGAGTTCCCACAAAGGAACAAATTAACCTACAGGGGCCGCTATGGATAAGGTATTGTTGCTGAGTGGCTTACATCAGTGTGCTCCTTGTGGCGTTATTTTCTGTCATGTCGAGAATTAACTGGATGATTCTGAAAAATAGTGTTGGTTACGTCCTACAGCCTTGTTCCTCGAGGCAAACTAGACCCCTTTTGGGGGTTAACTAACACAAACATCAAGCAGAGTTAATTCTGTTGAACTGCGCGCAAAGACTTCGTAAGTTTATAGGGAATTACCGCTTCACGTCTGATGGCGAACGTCGGGGGGCGAAACTTAGGTACAGAGAGGTTGTGGTGGAAGCCCTTATCAGTGAGTATCGATATGCTTTCGTTTTAAAGAATCTGGACCCTAATGTTGAAAAGAGCCAATGGAAATTACCTTCAAGGACCCAGCGATGATCTTCCTGCAGATTTACACCTCGATCGTGTACGGCGTCTACTACTCGTATTTTGAAATCTTTCCGCTGGTGTACCAGGGCATATACAAGGTGACTATCGGCCAGATGGGTCTGGTGTTCCAATGCATATTTGTCACAAACGCTTTTGGCATCGTCATGTCTGTCGCATATCTGTCGTTGTACCTCAATCCACGCATTAGAGCCCACGGTTTCCCAATTCAGGAGGTTCGTATGGTTCCTGCCATGATTACCTCCTTCGGGGTCATAGGTGGACTTTTTATCTTTGCCTGGACTAGCCCGCTCCATTTTCCCTGGGTTGAGAGTGTGATTGGCACTACATTGTACAGTGCCAACCTATTCGTTGTCATGCAATGCATATTTTTCTGCAGTCCGCTATTGCGAATATCACCGTATTTTAGCTTATGCCCGAGTCTAACGCGCAATAGTTATCCAAGGTACTCAGGTGATCTTTTGGCTG
The DNA here is from genome assembly GCA_020623665.1 of Calonectria multiphialidica. Taxonomy (NCBI): domain Eukaryota; kingdom Fungi; phylum Ascomycota; class Sordariomycetes; order Hypocreales; family Nectriaceae; genus Calonectria; species Calonectria multiphialidica. The sequence continues at coordinate 768,089 of JAHVYC010000001.1, forward strand.
TGGATGATTTCTTCCGCGGTTCTCTAGCTTGCAGTTTTGTCCTTTTGGTGGGCCGCTATTTGATCACTTGGGTGTCGACCGTGGGGTTTCATCATCGGCTGGCCTATCGGAGTTAGGAATTATCGGTACATGGATCATTTACTTCTAAGGGGCTAAGCTGCGATCCTTAGCGAAATTTGGAGCAAAGGATTAGCTCCCCATATCAAAACTTCAGCGTCGTCTTTTTTCCATTTGATGATGTCATTGCCATTGGAGCCGGTAATTGACATAGGTTTCATCAATGAATGACTTCAACATAACTGTTATAAATTCGGTCATAGTCTAGTATCATAGACAGAAAATTATAGCGCGGTACATTATTTAAAACTTTCGCTTTAACTTGTCGTTTGAAACTAAGTTATTAAACTTGTCTCCCATATTTCTTCTTGATTTTTCTTGTCGTCACGTCACCTATTCATAGAATTTAGTTCGAAAAGGGTACCTAGCCCTAGAAATATACAAACTAATAGATAGTTAAAGGGCTTCTTACTTAAGAAATAGGTTCAGCCTTCTCTGAGCCCATTCTTATATTACTTGATTACCAAAGTTTTCCCACGTGTTATGCCAACTTAAATAGACTATATATTAATAGCTATTGATCCTAGGAATTTTTTAGGTATAAAACATTTCAATCTACTGATGAGTGTCTCCCTGTTATTTATGACAATTCTGGTACAAAGATTCTCGTAATATCATTTACGCCTACTTCATATCGAAATCAAACAGTGCATCAAGACTAGTGCGATATGCGCTTGGTCCTTCTTAGTGAACAGCGACAAAGCGTTTACTCGCGGATTCCACGCTCCTTCTCTGAACTCTACACGCCTTAGAGTCCGAGCGGCATTCTCCAGGCTACGCAAAACCAGCCCTGCCCGTCAGCCTTATTACCACAAAATTGCTCTGACCCCTGTTTCCTGGCGTCTTGTACACGGCCGGTAGTTGAAACAGCACTAGTTAGAACCTTGTTACACAATGCAAGCTCAGCCCCCGGCTCGAACGCTTAATAAACCATCGATTAGTGTCATCTACCCTCACCAATAAACAAGGGTGGTTTCATAACTCTGTAAAGTTGCTAGATTTATCGAACTACATGTCTGAAGGCGCACAGCTGTCAATGTTGTCAATCAGATTATCATCACAGCACAATTAATTAATTCAGACGCATTTACCGCAAATAGTAAGGCTAGTTGATGATACAATTATACATCAATATTTACAGCAAATACCTTGACGCTTGGGTACTGAAATTGATCATATCACTGAGTAAGACTAACTGGCAGTTAAAGAATCTTGATAAACTAACGACATTCTATTCAATTTAACTAGTCTGAGAATTCAATTGACCCTAGAAATATCAATTTAATTTCTCATTGGATTCCCGAATACATTAAGGCAAATTTAGTCGGCCTTGCCCCGGTCGGCGCCAGTCCTCCCATAGTAGTAATCCCACTCATCACCGCCAATATGCTTTGCCAGCGAATTGCAAACCTGCATGTCGCCTCGGGCACTCTGTCAAGTAAAATTAGGATAAGTGATGGGAATTTCTAGTATACTTTTACTTACAGGTGTGCAGTCTGGACATCTATCCCAGTGCTTGTTGCCTGTGTTCTAAGTATTATTAATATCTTCTAAGAATCTCTTTTCTCTTAGCTTTATACCCTTAGATTTACCCTAAATATACTTACGGGCGTCTTGATTTGCCTCCAGCCCAACACCAAAATGCCACCAAAATGCGCACTTTCAGCCTCAGAAGTGAGTGGGGGACGCTGGCTCCCTTCGCGGCCGATAACGCGCCAAACCCATTTGAGACAGCGGCCTCCGCCCTCTTGGCAGGCCTCTCTGAGCAGGCCCAGCCCGCCACCACCGACCGGGGGGGTTCGCGGCTGTCTGTGCTGAGCTGCACTGGTTCGCTGTCCTGCGCCGCCTGGACCCAGTTCCCGCCCCCAAGGGCTCAGGGATCTGGTGATCCGGAACGACCAGCCACACGGCATCTCCCTCGCAGGACAACTTTTTCATGACAACCTCCGAATCGGCCTCAACAGCCCAGCTTGTGCCGCCATAACCCCGACGGCACTCGTCGCGCTGGACGCAATGGGACGCCTTCGACAGACCCTGTCTTTGGACGGGTCGGCGAGCGACGTTAGTGTGAGTGGACTCTAGCGCAGCCGAAGCCCATGGCAGGTCGCCTGCGATCGCGATGGCGTGCGCAAAAAATGGCTGGGGTTTCCCTATGGGGCTGACATGACGATCGCGCAGGACCAAGGCCATGAGGAATACAGGCCCGAGTACATTATGAAGGAAATGTACACTCCGCCGATAACCAAAGATTCTGAGCATAAAGATTTGGTCGAGTAAGAGCACCATATCCCATCAACTCAACTCAGCTCAACGCCGTTGGCCCCGGAACTAACCATTGTCCATCCATCTAGCCTGGTGTTTGTCCATGGCCTGGGTGGGAATCTGCGCACCACCTGGAAAGTCGCCGGCACGACTGAACCATGGTTTACAAAGCCCGAGTATCTTGGGCGCCTCAAAGACTCAGTCCGCTGCCTCTCATTCGGCTATAATGCCAACCGATTTGGCGATGTAGCCAATACCCGCATTATCCACCACGCTAACGACCTGCTCCGAAATCTTGTTCTCAAGCGACTTGATGATCCAGTAAGCAGCTCCATTTTCAAATAAAAAAAGCACAATAAATTTAACTTATTCTCAGACTCGTCCCATAATCTTCATCGCCCACAGCCTTGGTGGCCTTGTTGTCAAGAGGGTACGTCGTGCACTCTCCCCTGCTTGCTCTTGCCCCTCCCTCGCCAACCGTTTCTTAGGCCATCCTCCTCTGTGCAACCAACAATGATTGGGGGGAAATCAAGAGCTCGACCTCATCCATAATTTTCATGGGCACTCCTCACATGGGCTCGGAGAGGGCCCGGGACCTCATTGTCATCCAAAAACTCGCCTCTCTTATAAAACTCCAGTCTCCAATTGCCACGAATCTTACCGAGGAGCTCAAGTCTTTTTCCACCGCCGTGCAAGACATCAATATGGAATTTACCATCGACGTTCACCGCTCCATCGAACTTCTTTGCTGCTACGAATCCCATCCACAGCGTTTGCCGGGCGGATCCAACGAAATTGTTAGTATCCTTGCATTGCGCCAGCCGCCATCCAGCTCTGACTTTGCCAGATCGTGCCCCAATGGTCCGCGGTCCTCCAAGGAGTCGATCACATGGACCTCAATTGCCATCACTCTGGCCTATCCAAATTCTCGTCCTGTACGGAGCCCAGATTCGAGCGTTTCTGGGGAGAGGTGGAAAGGCTTGTTAAAAAAGCAACACCCCAACCTAAAAAGTTAGCAAAGGTACCAACTTGGGAAGAGGAGGCTTCGGAGTAAGTGACCCAGCTCTGTTTCGTGAACCTGACTGACAAATGCAGTAGCCCGCCAACACCCCCTCGTACACGTCAGGCCGGGCCGCCGCGACGCCGACATGACGTTCATAAAATCATCAAACCGTCCACAGCATCGTTAATCCAGTCGAGTGCAAAGGAGATTTTGAAAGAAGTCCGGAGCCGCATTGAGGCTGAAAAGCGCTTGCCAAAAGAGACTACCGTATCTTCAGTAAAGAGCAGCGACCGGGTAGAGACCATCGGTAGGATTTCCTGCAGAATCGTGTCGCTCTCTCGCTAACCGTCCAAAGACCCAACCGAATTTGCCGAATATGCCCGCCAGCTGCGCCTGGTATCCCCAGAGAATCGAGGCCTCGACCGGGAACTTCCTCACCGGAAGACCTGCCAATGGATCTTGACAGACCCGAAATTTGAGGAGTGGAAAAAGAGCAAGCAGGGCAGTCTTCTCTTCATCACTGGCAGTCCAGGTTGCGGAAAGTCCTTGTTGGCCAAATACATACAAAGCGTGATGGAGGAGCCTCCCAACGAAGAGGCAGACGAAACCTTGGTTGTTCCATTCTACTGCGACAGTCTGGAAAGTTCCCGCGCCAACCCTCCGATTTTAGACCTGCTGGTTCGGTCCCTCCTGAATAAGCAAAGGACCATGTCCAGGTCCGTGAGACAGAAGCTTCTAGGCATGCTCGACAAGGTCATTCCCGACCACCAAAAAACCCATGCTATTCTGGAAAGCGAACTTGACAAGCAGTTCAACCATCTCATGGAGATCGTCCAAACCCTCGTATTGGATCGGCACGGAATCCCCGCCTGTCTGATCATTGATGGGCTGGATCAATGCGAGGACGATTTTATTCTTCGACTGCTTCGTGCGTTCGATTCCATGTTTCGTCGCGATGGCTCAAAGCCCAAACTCAGGGTGCTCATTACGTCCCGCATCGCCGATGTCATACGCGGGTTTGCGCTGTCAAACGCTCACATTGAAGTGACCCCCGACATCGTGGAGGGCGACATTCAACACGTCGTCGATGAAGAGGTTAAACGAATCATTGAATCGCGGCAGATTGCAACCGTTGGCGCTGCGTCCGTTTCCGCCGTCATCGTCGAGCGCTCGAATGGGAGCTTCCTATTCGCCGCCTCGGTCCTCAAAGAACTGTGGCTCATCAAGGATACTGGAGCCAATTCGGTATTCACGCTCGTGACCAGCTGTCCCTCGACAATGGAGGCAATCTACCAGCAAGATATGGACCGCCTGGAGAAGGAGCGTCCGGATCTGTTTCGGCTGATACAAGTTCTCTGCATTGCTAGGCGGACGATACGGATCCCAGAGGCGCGAGAAATTCTCCGAATGCAGAACCCAGATATTACTGAAAACTATGATCTCATCGGAGACCTAACGAAAATGTGCCAAAGGCTTGTCAAGTTTGGCAGCGACGAAGCGCTCGAGCTCCTCCACCAGACTCTGTATGATTACATAACAAATACATACGATGCCAGCTCAATCCACCAAGTCTTGGCGAACATCTGCCTCCGGTATCTATCCAACATTGACTGGGATAAAGTATCGGATCCTGGCTCGCGACCATGCAGTCCAGAGACGCAGAGACACCGAGACAACACGCGGTATCCTTTCTTAGACTATGCATCTCAATGGATGGGTATGCACTGGCGACACGCCGGCGAGGAAGCAATCCCTAACATTTGGGAACTTTGGGGATTTTTATCTTCCGACAAAGGGAAAAAATGGCAACTCTACTCGATGAGGCAAAGAATAGTACCACCTTCCACATCGTCATTTGAGAGCGGAACGTCATCTGTTATTTCGGACTTGGCCTCGGTTGTGTCGTCGACATTTTCCGATGAGCTGGCCTTGGACAAAAAGACGGAATTGAGCACCTTGGACGGCATTTCGGACGGCGGATCAGGCAGTGAATGGGACAGTGAAGCTGGAACTGAAAATCAATCAGAAAGGCAGTCTCCAACATCGAATCTCCCAGCTCGCCGGCCACTTGCCCCCCAACAATGTGTTGCCAAGCCACCATTGTTTGTCCTTGCTCAATGGGATGTCAGCCTCATTATCAAGGAATTATTTTTTGATGCACTAGACTCTGCGCCACGACGGTTGTTCCATGGAGTCATGAGTGTAGTCCCCTACCTCGCTCCGAGATCCACAGGACTCAATCTATCAGAGTTCAAAGCCATGGTCAACGAGGTCTGGGACGAAACTACCGCGGTACATTATGCAGCTGTCCAGTCCGGACGTGCCCTGGAAGTGATACTTCCTTATGTGAGCAATGTGAACTCCAAAGACAATAATGGCACAGTGCCCCTCCACTTGGCAGCAGAGTCTGGAGAGATCAAAGGCGTCTCACTTCTCGTTGAAGCTGGCGCCGATGTTAACGTTGTCGATAACTGGAACCAAACTCCCCTCTTCTCGGCGCTCCAGTCGAATTCCGCTGAAGTTGTCAAGTACCTTCTGGAACATGGCGCAGACCCAAACCTTGCGGCTTACGCTGGCCACTCGCCTCTCGAAACAGTCATCAGGAAGAATCATGCTGAATTTGCCAAGATTTTGCTTGAACACTCTCCAAATGTCAAAGCCCTCATGACCTCGGGGCACCCCCCTGCTTTCCTAGCGAACTGGCTGGAGAGCGATGCAGTTCTTGAGCTTCTTTTACCACATATTGATGTGGATGAAACCTGGGGCGGTGAGAGAATCATACATGATGCTTGCCGGCGTGGATTGGAGGGTGTGGTTAAGAAGCTGATAAAACTGGGAGCCAACCTGAGTGACCCTCCACCAGACACTCCAAAGGCCACGCCTGTAGCCCTGGCTGCAGAATGCGGACACAACTCCATACTTAGGGCTCTGCTAGCTGCTGGCGCCGGGGTAGAGTGCCCTCTGCCGAATATGAGCGGCCCCCTGCACATTGCGGCTTCCCGGGGGAATCTCGAAGCTTGTACATTGCTGGTTCGTGCGGGTTGCAATGTTGAAGCGGAAAGCGAAGAACACCGGACGGCCCTCTACGCGGCGGCGGGAGGAAACTGGCCGAAGGTGGTCGAGTTCCTCCTTTCCCACGGCGCGGACCCCAACAAGCCGGACTACGACCCTCCACTGGTTGTAGCTGCCGACCTAGGCAACCTTGAAATGGTGAAAATTCTTCTTGCTAGCCGAATCTACACGGATGTCGACACGAGAGGGGAATCCTTGAAGACGCCTCTCGGCCTCGCAGCTAGTTTCGGAGATTTGGAGATTTTGAACTGCCTGCTGGACCACGGAGCCGACCCCAATCTTCGAAGTGGAAAGCGGCTTTCAAACAAGCCTTTACAGTTGGCTGCTTACAGGAAGCGAGACAAGGTCATGATGGAGCTTTTGAGGCGAGGCGCAGATATCTTCCCCGAGCACCCAGGTGAAATTAGTCCATTTCATATGGCTTGCCTGGACGGCCTGGTCGACGTCGTTCGGGTTTTCCTCGAAGTGGCTGACAATGTGGACGAGCTGGTCAATTTTGAGTGGGAGTGGTATGGCTCGCCGCTTCTCCAAGCCACAGAGGCTGGCAAGTTTGAAGTTGTCATGCTGCTGCTATCCAGGGGCGCGAATCCGGACTACAAACTGAAATCCAAGATTGACAACGGGAAGACGCTGGTGCACTCGGCCGCGGAGAGTGGAAACATTGAGGTGTTGAACGCCATCATGGCCGCAGCCAAAGACTCGAGCCTGGAGCTACGCGACTCAGACCAGAAGACTCCCCTGTATTACGCATGCTACGAAGGGCGGCAAAACATGGTGAGGCATCTCTTGGAGCAAGGCGTACAGTCAGATGCGGTTCACGCAACGGATGAGAATTGCACACGGGCGATTATCAAAAGTGGCTCTTCGGAAGTGTTGGACCTAGTGCTGGAGAAGAACCCCACGATGGATGTTGACATTCCCGGGAGGATCGGGAGAAGCCCTCTGTTTTTCGCAATCACCGGTGGTCACGATAAGATCATGCGGACCCTGCTTGAACGAGGAGCAGACGTAAACAGGCGTTCTGAGTATGGCGAGTTCCCGCTCTCCTCGGCGATTGCATACCGAGAGACAAAGCTGCTTGCGGGTTTATTGGAACACAAGGACATCGACCTCACCCAGGTCGATGTGTACGGCCGAACAGTGTTGCAAATTGCACAGGAAGCCGGCTCCCCGTCCATGGCCGGAATGGTCCTGAGCGCTGCAAAGACGCCGGAGATAGAGTCCTTTCTCTGCGAACACCGCGACATGTTTGGCTACAACGTCAACGACTACGCCCGGGTAGATCTCAAGCAACATGTCGACTGGGAAAGCTCGATTGAGAAAGTTCGCAAGGAAGCGCATGGACTTTTGGACGACCTGAAACCCATCGGCCCGCAGTGGGAGCGACTCGGGAAATTCTGCCTCCGGCTCTCGGCATACAGCTTCGCGCAGGTAGCTCTGCAGCGCAGCGTCGAGGTCATTGAGACGACGCCACTGGTCCTGGAGCACCAGGTAAATTGCCGCCTCTGCCTGGACCTGATTGAAGGCGTCCGATACACCTGCAAGACTTGCTGCAACATGGACCTGTGCCCGAAGTGTATTGTGGAATACCCCAAGTCGGGGTTCTGTCTGTGGACCTGCCGGAACCACTCATTCTTTCTGGTGGCGCTTCCGAAGCCCCCCAAGGTGCGTCCGAAGCTACCAGATGCGAGGAGCGAATTGATGAACTTTGCGGATACGCGCCAACCTCCTCTCTCCCCCATCATGGAGATTGAAGATTGCGAGGAGGGAGATTTAGGGGATGAGGATGGCTATTTCCCCAAAGGGCTTTTGCTTCCACCGTCCGAAGACGTGGAGGAATCGTATGAGCAAATACAACCCGCCGAGCAAGTGCTCAGGGACTCTGTTGGCGCGGAGAACATGTGGGGTGCACCAGAACCAACAGCATCCCCGACTGAACAGCCGGATCTCGGCGTGCCGCCCGAAGATCTGCGGCACGCCCTGGCTAACCTAGATACTGGGGGTGGTCGAAACGAAGCCATAGAGAACGGCGGCGAGCTGGTCTCGGGAACCCCCCACGAAAAGATTGATTACGTCGAAGTGGCAGAGGAGAAACTTCGGGCATTTTTAGAGGCTGTTTTGAGAACATTTACGACGGAAAGAACCCCAGAGAGCCTGGCCAAGTGGTCGTTCGACGTGGACACCTGGAAGCTCGACTACGACGTGCGCGCGGAAGTGCTGGGCGAGGACGACGAGACGCCAAACCTGCTTCGGGCGCCGCGAGACCTAAAATACACGGCCCCCGAATCAGAGGCGTACGAGTTCCTGGCCCCGCTAGCGTTCCTGCTCGCAAACGTGCCGATTCGCTACAGCATGACGGGCGTGTCGTTCAAGGGCTACGAGCGCCGCGCGACGAGGAAGAAGCAGCAGGCGCAGAAGATTATCAGCAGGGCCTTCAGTCCCGCGCCGCGCGGGATCAAAGACGGGGATGAAGAACAAGATTGACGAGTAAAACATGACGACGCCTTGTACGAGATAAGAAGAAGAAGAAGGATGAAATGTAGCAACAATTGTCACAACAACAAACACAACACGGCAACACAAACGGCGCGTGGCTTGTGGTGGGAAAATCCGGGCCCGCGCCATGTATAGAATGAAATGTATTTTTTTTGGATAAGGATATGACAGGATTTTAGTTAGTTTTTTCTTTTCGATTGGGACTTGTAGGATATGACAAATAACGAATTAGGGCTACGTGTCAACGTGCATCTTTCAATCTGATGCAAGACGAACAAGCTATCACAATTCCTTTCTTTTTCTCCGCCTCTCGGCCTCCAGCCCTGTTTTTTCTTTTCTTTTTGTCGCTGCAGACTAGGTCATCCTTGTTCCCTGGGCCGCGGCAATTGCATCACGCTGACTTGTCCGGCTCTCTGCCGTCGTTTCTTTTGTGGGACGGAATTCAACCACCTCTCAGATGCCTCGAAACCGCCAAATCGTGGCGGGCTGGCTTTGTTCCCATGCCTCAAGTTGTATTCACTTTGCTTTTGCAGCTCGCCCACACCGTCTCGGTTGTTGCTTTCTCTTAGCACGCAGCAGGTATCTTTGTCCGTGATTCAAAGACTCGGCTTTCTGTGTCTCTTTCTTTTTCTTTTTTTTTCTTGCTGCATTTCCTTCCCCCTTCGTCTCTCTCTCTCTTTCCTCCATATCTTTGCCTCGCAGCCACAGCCTCGTCTCTCGTCCTCACCCCCTTCCCTTCCCTTCCCTCCGTTCCCTCCAAAAAAAAACCGATGCATCTCGGCACTTCGTAATGACCATTTGCGCCTTGCTCCGCCCTCCGGCCGCGCCGCGCACGTAGATGGTATCCCGGAACCTGCTGCCTCCCGTCCAAGGAGCGTCAGGTGCTTTTTTATTATCTTTCAGGGCTTGCGGGGACGCACACACGGCGAGAATCGTGCAGCCGGTCGTTCCAAGGAGGCAAAACAACACAAACAACGTCAAACGTGAAGTCACACCTCCCCCTTCTTCTTCTCCTTTTTCCATTTGCTTCCACCGACAAAGTTGTGCGAGATTCCGCCAAGTGCAACACCACAGGAGCAACGGGCCGAGCCTTGTGTTTCCGACGTCAGAGCTTGGCACCTTCTTTTGCGAGACCAACTACACACGCGCACAGTGGGCATATTATACATCCGCCAACCCGGGCTTCTTTTTCTTTTGTCTCTTGTCTTGTTTTTTTGTTTTCGGCACTGGGAAGGGGGGAAGAAGGGGCATACGGCACAAGCATCTCGACAAGGCCACGATGGATCGACGCGGGAGCACTCGCCGGGCCAGCACGGCCTCTACCAGTCTTCAGCACCAGTACTGCGTGGCATGCCCCAAGGTCTTTGTGCCAGATACGGGCGGCAACATCTACTGCGAGACATGCAACAAGCAGCGCCAGGGTTGGGCGGCCTGTGAGTTCTGCCGCCTGCGGCTTCCCTCGATCAAGACGGGCGTCCGTTGCAACTACTGCCGGGCGGCCAACGCGGACTCGGACTCAGACATCTCGCAGCAGCAGTCCCCGCCGCGGCCCAGATCCGACAAGCGGCGCCCATCGTCGGACCTGGCGGCGACCAGGGGCTCGGATCCGATGCCCACGCTCAACTCGCCCGTGTCCAACCCGACGTCGCCGCCCACGGGCATGACGGCGCCCTATGTGGCCACGTGGGGGCCGCCGCCCATGACTGCCCAGGAGGCTGCCCTCATTCCCGCCCTCACTGCCGCAGACTTGGAGCTGACGGCCGACGTCGAGGTCGAGATCAACCGCTCGCGCGAGATGGACGGGCTGCGCCAGGTCATGGGCATGTGGCGAAACATGACTTACACCGCCAACAGGTCGGCCACCCAGCGCCGCGGGAGCCATGCCGTCTACCAGACGCTGCCCATCAGGCAAGACCAAGAGGCAGCGCGACGCTCGCTATGATGATGATTGGGTCTCTTTTTTTTTTCATGACAAAACACGGTGTGCGAAAAGGAATATGCATAGGAACAGGATGAGAGATGATTCATGGTATTCGGCGGAGTCCGGTCTGGATTAGCTTGGGTTTTAATTGGGAGCGTTGGTGCAAGGACAGGAACAGGTTTTGAGGGGTTCCTTTTTTTTTTCTTTTTCCTCTTTCTCTTTCTCTTATGCATATTTAGGGATTCAGTGAGCACGCAAAGCAAGGAGTCAAAAGGCAGGCATGATGAATTGGGCAATTTAATGACATTCCTCCATGGTTCGCGGACCATTACATACTAGCTCAAGGCGATAACCAATATCCAACTTAAACATGAGCGACTTTCAAGCTAATTTTTGATCGCCCAGGGTTACATGGCAAACTAAACCAGTCACAAGATCAGAAAGGCAGAAAAAGAAAAGAAGAAGAAAAAGCAAGGCAAAAGCAAAAAGCAAGGCAACAGAAAAGTCTCAGCCACATGACAGCCGCTGCGAGGTCAAGATTTGTTGTTGCACTCCTGGGCATTTTCGCCGGTAGGTAGCGAAACAGTATATTCGAGAGGCAGCTTGACGCATTTCCCCGGGTTCAGAGAGACCTCCCAGTAGAGCGCTCCGTTCTGCTTGAGGCCGACGTTGGCCTTGCCCCAGTCCTTGCCGACGGCTGTCTCCCGCCCTGGGAGGCCGGTGGACACGCGGGGTCCATCCAGGGTGAGACCCTGAGGCGCGACAAGATCGACACGCAGTCTCTCATCTTCAGACACGGGGATCTGATCCAAGACAATGACATTTGCCGGCTTATTGGCCGTGGACCTGGTGTGGTGGATGAGGACGCTGCGAGTGTACTGGGAGCTGTCCTCCTTGCTGAACATGCCCGTCGTCGACCGCTTAACGTCGGCCTTTGGATACAGCACCTTAATGGACGGGTCGACCCCCAAGCTGAGGCCAAACGTGTCGCCTGAGCTGCAGCGAGGAATTGTGACTTTGCCCATGAAGCTGCCGTCCAGCGTGAGCGTGCCTGGTCCCTTGAGCAGTGTCCACTTGCTCGTATTTCTGAGCCTGGTCTTGAGGTAAGCAGCGGCGTGGTACTTGGCCACAACGGTGTGGCCAAAGTAAACGCTCGCAAAGTGGACGCGGGCCACGCGTTGCTTGGTGGCCGTGAGCTTGGGCAGCAGGGTCTTCAGCCCAGGCAGATCATAGGTCGTGGTGAAGCCCGTTTCATCGATGAGCGACTGCTGGAAGTCCAAAGATGGCTGCGCATCCGGCGACCAGGAGTCGCCACCAGGGGCACCAAAAGCTGGAGTAGCTCCTCCCACCATGGGGTCAAAGTCATTGGATCGAAGCTCAGATTGCACATTCAATGGCACTGGGGGCGGGAGCATTTGTCCCTGCGCCATATTCCGTTGGGCCATCTGTTGGGCCACCTGCTGCATTGCCTGTTGAGCTGAAGCGCCCATCCTCGCAGACTGTGGCGCCATCAGGTGCGGTGCCTGTGCCTGCATCTGTGCCTGCGCCTGCGCCTGCGCCTGTGCCTGTGCCATCCGCTGCTGTTGCATCATCTGCTGTTGTTGCTGTTGCTGTTGTTGCATTTGCTGCTGTTGCGCTTGTTGCTGAACGGGGTGGAAAGGATTGTTCGAGTCCGTTTCTTGCCTTGCCATCATCATACGCTTTTTGTTCTGCTGCTCCAACATCATGAGCTGCATTTGGTAGTCTTGGGCTGCAAAATCGTTCCGGCCTGCATCCTCCATTAGGCCATTGGCATTGATTATTGGAGGATGCATCACGTCTTGTCTGCCAAACATGGCTGATCTTGGCTGGGGGGTAGATTTTGGCTTGTTCATGCGAGTAATGATCCGCTCCTTGAGCTCTTGCATGCTCTCAGTGATTCCGTTTGTATCAGAATCCTTTGATGCCATCTTGATCTTCCATGGTCGGAGGACAGGCACGGGATCATTAGACCCAGAGAAAGCCGCTTGGGAGGTGGAGAGAGTAATCTTGCAGTTCTCCCATTTTTCTGATGTTGCATTGTTGAGGCAGGCATCGAAACATAGCGAGCCCGTGGAGCTTGGTGTCAGGAGTTGGAGATCATAGCTGGGCGTCCAATAGGCAGAATCCGTAATGTATGAGAGCACCAGGTCACAAGAGGTGGGCTCATCAATATCCATGGTTCTGCTAGGAGATCTGATTGGAATATCAACCTCACTAGAGACGGAACCACGGCGGGAAGATGCCGGGGTGAATGAAGCGCTGACCTCGAGCTGAATGGTGACGGTGTAAACATATTTGGGCCAGAGCTGCTCCCTCTCAACGCGGCGCTTCCATTTCTCATTCAAAGCATCCGTGTGTCGCTTAAAGCGCTGGTCCTTCTTCTTCTTCTTCATCTTCTGGACTCTAGCCTTGGTTTTGGATGCTTTGCCCTTCAGCTTCTTCTCTATTTTGAGCAAGCGCGTGTGCTCCTTGGAGGCCTTGTCAATGGCCGCGTTGAGATTGCGTTCCTCAGCCAAGCCAACCATGCGGTCAGCATGGGCTTTCTCGCGCTCCTGCTTGTACGTGTTTATCACTTTGTGAAGGTCCACGTGATCTCTCGTATCAAGAGATCTACAGTACGAATCGAGGATGCTGATGCGCTCATCACCGTTCGCAATGACCTCTTTAGCACGCTGCAGGTCATCACGAAGCTGGACAAGTCTCATCTTGACCTCTAACAGCTGAGGCTGCTCAGGTTCCTCGTCAGATTCATCCGAGTCGGAGTCAGAGTCGGAGTCTTCGGACTCGTCATCCGGGTACACATCCTCAAACAGTTCCCTGTTATCAGAGCGCTCAGTCGTGATGCCAATTATAGTGGCATCCCCATTCCCCTCAACTTTGACGGAGTCCTTATTGGTAGTAGGAGTGAGGCCGACAATGCAAATCTCATTGACACCTGGCTTGGGTAAAGTGTCAGTACAAGAGATCATAGACACGGCGAGGGACAGCTTACTTTCAGAGGAATACCCTTGACATCACGTTGTACCAGAGCTTGGTCTGGAAAGAGTGTGACAGCCCGAGTGGGAAGATCACGGAGTTTGTACTCAAGCTTGTGTGCAACGTCCATGTTGTAAAACAAGCGGCAGGGTGGAGGTGCACGTCAGGCAAGGTAATATGAAAGCACGAGAGGAGCTGGGCAAAGAGGAGGAGGTTTGAAGACAAGAGGTAGAAGTGGTGGGAATGGAGCAGAAGGTGGGTGACAGAGGTAGAGATGGTGGAGCAGGATAACACCGAGGATGATCTTGTAAACCGATGATATATAACTTCTGTAGAGGAGAAAGACAATCCAGAGAAGAGTGTGTGACAAGTGAGAGAATGAAGAGAGAGATGAAAGGGTATCGAGCCTGTCGAGGAAGGTTGAGGAGGAGGGGGGAGGGCGAGATACTTATACTCGAGAGGAGCGAGGGAGGACAAGGCATAGAGGGGGGAGGGGACAGCGAAAGAGATAAAGGAACGTCACTCGGTACCCAAATTTCCCAAGAACCTTGGTCATACAACCGCTGGCACACAAACTCTCCAAGAGGCCGCCTCACATTGGATGAGGGCGAACCATTGCTTGCCTTGTATGCCGGTCTTGGGTGTGTAAGCCATGGCGACAAGAATTTAGGCAGAAACAAAAACGGAAAAGAAAAAAAGAACAGTCTTCACTCGAAGATGTCATTCTGAGATATTGCAGGATTTCTATTGAAAGAAATCTGTAGACCAAGGTGCGTTGCTGGTAGGATGTGGGTGAAACGAGGGTGGAAGAGAGGAAAGCACGAGAGGTCGAGTGAGCTGGGGACGAGCTCCAGGCAGTATCGCCCAGAGCAGCTCACAGGGCTGAGGTAACCCAGGAATAGAAGTGCTGAATCATCCAATTCGCAGCTTTGATTGGCCCACTCGCCGGACCTCTGACACCGAATCTTCAACGGTTGTGCTAAGGATTTTGTACCTGGCATGATTAATTTCAAAGTTTTTAGATGCTCAAATGGCGTTTTGAGGCCCTGTTCATTCGCAAAATATATTTAAGCTGATATTTAATATTCTACTATCGCTTTTCTATCGGGATTTCACAAATATTTATTGTGCGCATGTCTCGAAAAAAGTAACATTGGTACCTCTATTCTTACCAAGTCAGTTGGCCCCAAAGTGCCCACGAAATTAGTGGGGCAATCCTTCGAAGCGCAGGGTTCTGTTTGGCCATCGCGAACTTCCGCAATAATTATCGACGCATTCATCGTCTAATTTGCGAGAGTACGCTTCACCCACGTACTCTTGAGTTACCAGCCGGTACAACTACGTGGTATTTAGGCCCAAAAAACCATTGATGGACATTCCCTTACTGTAGGTTTAATGGTGTGCATCAAGGGAATGTGAACACGAGAGCCAATCAGTCATGTTTGCATGCGCTCACCCTACACTACTTCTTTGACACAGGATGCAATCAAAGGCAAACAAGCAATCTTGACGGGCGTACAGCCTTGGATGCTGGCCTATATATACAGAAGTAGTCCCCCGTGATGAGCCCAGTCCATAATCTCTGATGGTGATCATCTTTCTTTTCTTTGCTGTTTGCATCGTCCGTTTCCAAGATGGACTTGCGACTCCACATCACAACCAACGGACAGACCCAACGGGGCTACTGTGAATGTAGCCGATGCAGTTGGCGCGATCACGGCCGAACATCTGACTTTAGTCGTGATGGCTTCCAAGATAAACACCCTCGACGACATCACCACAACGAACCATTTGGGTTGGGCCGTGATACTCTCACTAATAGCTACCCTGATCGGTACTACTGCGGTGAGCCACTTGGCTTGGATCGGAACGGCCGCACCGACAATCACCTTCGCCATCAGTGTTACGGCGGATCGTTTGGTGTGGATCGCAACGGTACCGCTGACAACCATTTTTGTCCCCGGGAAGCGCACTCCTACGCTTGCCGTCTCCAAGATGCTCCCATGTTTGGCCGCAGCCAAGGACCTTGGGCGAATGCGCCACTGACCCCTTTGATGAATCACGACACGGTGGTTGCCATTGTTTTGAACGATTTCCACGGCAATTTCCAATTTCCTATCCCTAGACGCATCCTATTCGACTTCTTGCCACGAACAGAGTGCTCAGTCCGACATGGCATCCTGGATCTGGACACTTTCTTTCCTCGCAATGTGATGGAAGATAATCCGGAATCCATGTTGCGCCAGGGCATTTGCTTCATCTTCGGCCACCTTGAGGAGTACTCACGTAGCGGACGGATGGACATGTTTGGACTCGCCGAGCGAGAGCTTGAACAGAGTGCGCATCAAGGTCGTTGCGTGGTCAATAGGTGGGGCGCCCTCATGAATGCTGTGTGTGTGATCCTCGACAACGATCGGGGCCTTGGGTGTTCGCCCTATCTCCTGGACCGCGTCATGTCGTTTCTCAGAACCCTCTTCCCGCAAGTCTACGGGCAACTCGGCCAATACCAGACCGAAGTTTTGTTCCGGGCTTTTATGGGCATTTTTACATTGTCGCGCGGTGGACAAGCGCAGCTGTGGAGGATCTGGGACAGGTTTGACATCCATATGCAGGCGAAGCTCCTTGGGCAAATGAGGTCAGCAATGCAAACCGAGGGGTTCGGTGGGAGCGCACAGCGCATGTATCTAGCTTTACAGGGTGATAGACCATGATGCGACAAGGCATCAGCAAATTCTTCGCATTAGACTTTTATTTAATGAAAGAAGCAAGCTGTCGAGGCCCCTAAGCCCTTGACTCATGTTCACCGGAGATGCCATTAAGAAGAACTTCCATCGACACCTATGTAAACACTCCACGCTTCTCACACAGTCGTCTAAACTGCTCAGACCCAGTATCACACACCATGGATACCTCGAACACTAGCTGGTATTTTACTGTCTCAAAAATACGGCCATATATTAAATAGTGCAACTTTGTGTATTCATAACGGAGCCGGTGCTCTCGGCCTATCAACGCTGCCCACATTTAGAGTGAATATGTATTCCACAATTGCAGTCGCTCTGATTGGCTTGTAGTCTTAGAATGACATTCTTGATGATGTATTTTGTTTTGCCATCGTGTTTCCTGTGATCTCTACTCCTGTTGTCGACACGGCATTGATCCCCGTCTTATCGGAACCCAAAATGGATGTGCCACACAAACTTAGCCTGTCCTCGCATCGTCATTGTTCGCAGGGTTCCGCTTTGAGCGGTAACATAGCTTAGAAGCATATATCCTCACCACATTGCATACAAGCTTCCCCAGCCCCATTGATTCCCGTCCCCACCTTTTGCCGAGAGACGGCGTCATGGGCCGCTCTCTCACCATTCGGTCGCCTCACGTTGCTTGTTTTCACCAGCCTCTTCAACATCTCATTATTTTAACTCGGCTGTCAAGAGTCGGTGAGGGTTTCTCATTCTTCTCAATCAAGAGTGCCTCGCCGACTATCTCGAGCTTTTGCGTCTTGCTCCGTGCACTGCTGCCGTCTCTTCATCAAGGAACTTCTTCACTTTTCGTCTTGACACCGCTCTGTTAGGCGTCGGGCCGTCACAGCTGAAGCCATGTCGACCAAATCACCCAAGTCTTCCCATGAGCCCATGCGGGCCGTGGATCCTCAGCCTATGCGAAGCCGAAGCCCATCACCTGTGAGGGCGAACTCATATCCCGGCCTGGGCAAATCTGAAGCCCAATCCGAGGCTCGTGGGGACTCGTACATCCAGATGCGATACAACCCGCAGGATTATGGCCCAGGAAACTACAATCCGCAAAACTACAACCCACAAGACTACCACCAGCAAAACTACAGCTCGCAGAATTACACCGCAACCTCCCAAAACTATGATTCCCAGGCCTACACCACTCAATCATACAACCCTCAGGACTACCCTCCTGTCTCGGCTGCCACGGGTCCTCCACCCGGCCCCGGAGTCTCAGCCACGGGCATTCCGATCCGTCCAGCATCTAATCCCCAGGATTACGGGCCGGGAAAGGCTAACTCACAGGCCTACGGGGACTATGGACCGGGAAGGATGGGCAGTAAGATACCCGGCGGTATGACCGAGACCGTCCGCCCTCCAGCCACTCAACTCGCGCCCACCATGACGCCCACGTCGCTCCGGGAACTTCGGGCTCTCAGGACCAATTGCCAGTTTGGCCTGCGCGAGTACCTGAGCCTTCGGCGACAGATCCAAACCGGAGAGAGCGCCATGTCGCCTTATGAGCTGGAAGGCCGCTTGAAAGATCAAACCTGGGTGCTTTTGAGCGACATGAAGGTGCTACATGACGAAGTGCGTGGTATTGCGAAGGAAGCCGAGAACCACCGTTGGCGAAGGTGGATCATCGGAGGCGCTATGTGAGTACTGATCACCTCCCGCAAAGAGCCCTGTAACTGACCGCCACTCAGCGCGACCTTTATCCCGTTCATCAGGAGATTCTTCCGCCGAAATCACGACGAAGAATCGCAAACTTCAGCCAATGACACCGAGTACGCTTTCCGCAGATCCAAGGGCCTCCTGGAGCACATCAAGGACAACGTTTTTGGCAGCGGTCATCTCGCGAAGCTGGCGTTCCTCGTGTTCGCCGTGCTGTACGTGTTTTCAAACGAGGTGTCGATTCGCGTCGCCAAGACGGTACAAAAGCGTCTCAAGAAGCTGACCAGGCGCATCGGAGACGGTGACCCTGACATTACCGAAAAGGACATGAAGCTGCTGGAAGGATGGCGATGGCGGGTGCTGCTCTGGTAGGCGCAGGCAACGTCACCGTGATGATATTGTATGAGGACATGGACATGATTATAACGAGGCCTCGGATATTGCATTTTTCTTTTGTTTAGGCTATATTCTCTATCTCGGGCCTTTGGCCGAAGCAAGCCGGCGACCATTTACTGCGCTTCATAGAATACAACATGAGTACTTTTTTTTTTCTCTCAGCCGGATGCAAGCTGGGCGCAAGCGACACGCGATTTTTAGACCACTGTGAAAATTGTTGGCGCAGGAGGCTGGCTCGCTTGGCGCGCTGACGGGCGGCCGGCAGCTGAGCTGCCGTGGGGCGGGGGACATAATTTTATGTATGCACAAATATGCGGAACAAGATCGCGTCTGCTCACTTCACCCGGCCACCACCCTAGAGCAGGTTGCGGCGCCTCCTGTTTATCCCTTCGCCATGGGGGAAAAACGCAAGGCAGATGACCGACCCAGGGAAGGGCCAGCAGCTTTGGATGAGAAGTATACCATGTCGGTGACTAGTGCAACTTCACTCGATGCCGATGCAGCGCGTGACCAACGTTTTGCTGCGCTCTACACAAAGCCGCCAGATTTTGACGAATTGGCCAAGCTGGATCCTGACTTCGCCAAAGTGTAATTCTTTCTCCCTTCCCCTCCCCTTCTATACGACTCATCTCATTTCAATCTTTTAGGTGGAACCAGCGCACGGCAGAGTTTTTTAGTGACCCAAGATGTGTTATGCAACTGACCAAGACACTACTGAAGCTGGACTTTGACTTGAGAGTTGAGCTACCTGATGATCGGCTGTGTCCGCCGGTATGTTATTTTCGCCAGAAACACATACCAATCGCTTACATGCAAGTTCAGGTCACAAATCGACACAATTATCTCCTATGGCTCAAAGCCCTGCTGGATACTTCCTCCTATGAAAAACCAGGCCGGAAAGCTGTGGGGTTAGATATCGGCACTGGAGCAAGCTGCATATATCCGCTTCTTGGATGCGCTGAAAGACCATGGTCATTCATTGCCACTGGTAGGGATTTTCCAATGTGCGTCGAAATGAGACACTGTTGACCGTGTGAAGATATCGACGAAAAGAGCTTGCAATATGCCAAGAAGAATGTAGCCCTGAATAACCTTCAGCATCGCATAAATGTTGTTGCCCGAAAACCCACAGATTCTCTGATCCCTCTTGATGACCTTGGAATCGATTCCATTGACTTCACTATGAACAACCCCCCGTTCTACAAATCCGAAAAGGAAATGACTGAAAGCGCGGCGCAAAAGTCCCGGCCTCCGTTTAGCGCATGCACGGGAGCCAAGGTGGAAATGGTAACTGACGGTGGCGAAGTGGCTTTTGTCGATCGCATCCTCCGAGAGTCCCTCGTTTTTCGTGAGAGAATACAGTGGTACACGGCCATGTTCGGATTCCTCTCCAGCTTGACCGGGTTTGTCGAGAAGCTCCACCAGAACAATATCAACAACTATGCCGTCACAGAGTTTGTCCAAGGGTCGAAGACGCGGCGGTGGGCAGTTGCGTGGAGCTTTGGGGCGATGAGACCTACTCGGGATGTGGCTCGCGGCATCAGCACGGCCGTGGCGAAAAGTATACTGCCCGAGATTACCGAAGCAGAAATTTTGGCATCCTCTATCCCAGAAAAGATTGGAGACTTCGCGACGAGCCTCAGCAGCGTCGTAGGTAAGCTAGATCTGGAATCCTGGGAATGGGATCAAGCACGTCTCCAAGGCACTGGGCGAGCACCGGACAAGGTGTGGGCCCGAGCATGGCGCAGACGGAAGAAGAGAGAAATGGAGATTGAAAAGTCTGGCGAGGGCCAGATAGACAAGGATGAGAAGCAAGTCTTCGCCTTCAATCTATTTATCCGCGTGGGTAGGGATAAGGTGACAATTGGGTGCAGATGGTTGGAAGGACATGACTCGACGGCCTTTGAGAGTTTTCGAGGCTTCATAAAGTCCACAGCACAGTCATTATTGAATGCTACGAACAAAGAAAATGACAAAAAACGAGTTCTGTAAATCTGGCACGAATAATGAAAGCAAACCAGGTCTCATTAACTAAATTTCTGTATTTATTCCTTGCAACTTGAACCCTTATGCTTTTGAATTGTTTCGGAAAGTCTCCAGATCCTCCAACACCTCAGTCTTGCTCTTCCCAGAAACAAGAGCGCTGAGAATAACATCCTGCTCCGAGTCGGGTGCCATGCTGTCTGACTTGGGGGCATTGTTGTCCAGGTTGGTCGGGAATGGGTATCCCTCCCCGACAATGCTGACGAATGTTCTGACTTGATCAGTCATGCCATTTGCCTTGTAGAGGGCTGTCAGCTCGTCCCAAGTCTTTTCAACTAGAGGGAGGGCATCGATTGTTTCCATTGGCTTGCCAAACGCACTGCTGATCTGCAGAAGGTTCACCAAGCGGTTGATGTCTTTTGAAACATTTTCGCCAGCAGCGTGAGAAAGAGCTGGATTGAAGAAAACGCCATCGCCCTTTTTAAGAGGCAGGGTAATGTAGTTCTGGAGGAAATACTCGTCAAACTGCGGCAGGCGATATGCCATGTATCCGGCCGAGAATGTCTGACTAAAGGGCAACAGGCGCGTGGGCCCGCTCTCAAGGGGCACATCCACATGGGCGACGGCACCTTGCAGCGTCAAACATTGGCTGGCGACCTGCATTGCCCGCGGATATCCACCACACCGCTCTGCGGACATGAAACCTAAATGGTAGTCCCGGTGCGAGACCTGCGGGCCGGAACCGGGTTTGACGTTGTTGACCTGGGCCGTAAGGCGATAACCGGGGCCTAGCCAAGAGCCGCAAATCAGGTCCAGGTATGGGTTTGTGTAGTATCTCAGGAACGAAGCTGGGTTGGTCAGACCGTGCTTGCTGAAAGAGTTCCAGATACGGTCATTCTTTCCAGCGCCTGCAAAGTGATCTCCTTGAGTCTTGGAGGCCAGCTTTTCCTGCTTGATAATTTCATGGAAAGTCTCTGTGGCCTCGTCGATGACCTTTTCATCTGTGAACAGGTCGCTGGTTACAAATACTCCGGGCCCGTGAATAAGCACACGGTACCACTCATCCTGCAGGGCCAATTTCTGTTCCTGAGACAAATCGGAATAAGCGCCCAGCTTGTAAATTGGGACGTTCTTCTCAATGCTCGTGGCCAGTGGGTACTGCTCCTTTGTGGCTGTCTGAGAGCAGATAGTCTTGAAGGCTTCTATCGATGGAGCGGGGTTTAGAGTATAGAGCCGAGCGTTGCCTTGGTCTGCGAGCAAGCTACGGTCGGCGACCTGATGGGAGTCTTGCGAGGCCATTTTTGAACAGCGACTGACAATTTGTGCGGTGGTTACAAGTCTACGTTGCCATCGGGAAGGGAATTCCGACATCCTTCAAGATATATGTTTTCCAGGTGGGGCAGCAACGGAATTCTGTCCGACAGGCTAGCGCATTGCATTGCCATCATGAGTTGTGGTAAGCATCGTGGTGTATTTGATTGGATGAACATTTCCAATGTAATGCGCAAATGAGGCATTGGTTTACGGGCAATAGCAATTGATTTCCAGGTCAATAACAGCAGGTGATGAAGCTATCGTGAATGAAGTGGCCCACTTATAACGCGGAGGGAGTGAAGTTTTTAATTTTACCACAGCCAGCACAGATAAGAGCAGGAATGGGTCCTCAATCCTTGCAGTAGTGTTCAAATTAGTGTATGATATCCTCATCTTTATGCGTCCTGTCGTATAGCCCACTTGTCCATTGGCCGTTAGTAATCCTGGAGACTTACGCACAGTCATGCCAGCACGTTGGGTTACATGTCCTGCAAGGAGATGAGATTTCGTGGTGATTAGCAGGGGGGTTAGACGACAGAAGGAGAATAAATTATTAAAGGATTTGAGTGATGACGACGCAAGTCCGCTAACGCGGGGGTTGGGATCGAAAAAAGAGGTCACGCCGAAGACCAAGTGGACTAGTAATCCAGGCGGATCAGGTCTTTTTGACTTGTCGAACTCAATTTATCGGGTGGTCCGCACTTGCGCCCTACTGCCGAAGCCTGGACTCGAGCCCTTGGGAGATGAAGCCTTCCCAAAGCGTCCCGGTTGGAGGGGTGGGGGAAGTGTTCATCCGACCCGTGGACGGACGACGTGATGGTGCTCAACCCATGAGCGAAACCGAGCTAATTAGACGGGCACATACAACCACACGGCGTGGCAATGAGCTGGGAACGGGCCAATAGAAGCTTTCCGCTAGCTGGATTCGTCCATATCGAGTTACAGATATCGAACAAGTTGGGCTGGCAGACACCCACAAGCTCTCTCGGCGCATAAACGAGAATACACACATCCCTTGGCCACGAGCCGGGAATTAATTAAACAAAATGCGAAAAAACGCCAGAAAAGACGATCAACGCCTATAACGGCTCGGTAATGGCTCCGTTTTGAGATCTCCGCTCTCTGATCGTAAAGCGGACCCGAACCGACAGCGTCCGGGGTACAGTTCAACATTAAACTGCGGGACGCGGGGAAATAGAGTAGATCGCACGGTAAGATTGCCATCCCCAGTTCATGGCATCGTCCTCAGCGGTCTCTGATTCTTTGGCGTACCCGCTTTGTCGGACGATCTTGCGGGGAAAAAATGTGCGGAGCCGAAGGTGTATCGCAGGCCACATCCCGATGCCACATCCCTGCCCGCACATCCTGGTATGGTTGCGTATACTTTCAACATGGCTTGAGTTGGACAGGATCGAGAGTTGTCTATATAACATAGGCACTATGTGCCTCGAGGAACGACGTTTTAGGACTCAAGCAGGCAACTCAGCTCCAGCTCCAGCTCCAACTCCAGCTCTTGACTTTCACCCCTCTGTTGACATCTACAATGGCTTCCTATCTCGCTCTCGCCGCGCTCCTCCGAGCCGCAGTCGCTACCATCACGTTCAACGATCCTTCGGATGTCATCTCTCCAAGTGACTGGACTGCCGATGATGCGCTCCTGGCTGACTACAACATCCCGTACATTTCTTCTCAGCCAAGAGACAGTAAGTTGGCCACTTTCTATCGCTGATCAATGTAATGCCACTAATCACTTGTATCCAAAACAGTCGAGGCACTTTACTCCTACACTTCTGGCTCCAAGAAGATCTCGCATGTTACGTACTCTGTGGACAAGAACGACACTAGCGTCATCCTTGTTGCTGAGGGGGCTAGCCTGACCGCCTCCCACGTCAACATCCTCAAGGAGGGTTACTCATCCAACCTCAACGAGGCTAGCTTCTACGGGTTCAACGCTGCCGTTAATGTGGTATGTTTTAGCCGCTCACTAATACGCCTCAATCCATCGCACCGTGCAGATTGCTAACTTATAAACCTAGGCTAACGCTTCCACTGCCACCCTGGAACATGTCAACATCACTGTGCACAATGGAGCTGCTAATATCTATTCATACGGTACGGGCACCACCGTCAAGGTCAACAACGCCTGGCTCTTTGCTAGCGGACCCGTCTCTCATGGACTCTACGCCTCCGGTAACGGAACCATCATTGGCCGAAACATCCACCACTACTCTGGCGGTACGCGATCTTCTGCCTTCTCTGGCGACGGCCCTGCCGGTGACATCTATGTATATGACTCGATCTCTCACGTTGCTGGAGTTGGATCCGCTACTTTCTACGCCCTGGGTTTGATCTACGCTGAGAATGTCATCTCCGTCTCCCAAAAGGGTCCCGTAGTGTTCATGGATGGTTCCCAAAACGCAACCCTCGTCAACTGTGATGCTACCGCTGGTCTTCTCGGAGGAGTCGCCATCTTCAGTTCATCGGAGAGAACCTCTGGTGCCAAGCTTGTTATCAAGGACTCCAAGATCACCACTCTTGGTGAGACTATGCCCGGTCTCTGGTTCGGCAACACCATCATTGATGTCACCCTTGACAACGCCCAGATCAACCACACTTCTGGTGTCCTCGTCTCTGCCAACTACTCCCAGATCACCCAAGACTTCGACCGCTACGCTAGCTACGAGGACAACAGCAGCCTGAAGCCCGCCATTGTCTCTGTCAAGGTCAAGGAGTCCGCTCTCACTGGTGACCTGGTCGCATACAACGGAAGCTCCATCTCCTGGTCGTTGAGCTCCTACAGCTCCTGGACCGGATCCGCTTACTCCGGATACGGAAGCGCTAGCTTTGACGTCGCCCTCGACAAGACTAGCAACTGGACCTTGACTGCTGCGACCACTGTCCAGAACTTCACCGACTCTGACAAGACCCTGTCCAACGTTTTCAGCAACGGATACAACCTGTACTACAACTCGAGCGCCTCCAAGAACCGCTGGCTCTCGGGCAAGACTATCAAGCTCTCTGGCGGTGGCTCTGCTCAGCCTATTTCCGAGTAGGTTATTGCTTAGGTAGTGTTGTATATATAATACAATATTATATACCCCCTCCACAACCTGATATGATATTACGATTGTGGAACGTGCTTGAACTGAAATGATGGAGGGCTTTGGGAGTTTTATTCATGTATAATTATTTTAAATATATGCTGTCAAAAGCTTAAAATTGTGCAATCATTTACACTTCATTATTGGGTTCGTGAATAACAGAGAAGTTAACCTTGAACCCAGGCCATTTTCGTAATTCGCACAACGGAGACCAAGCAAGATGTGCCGCCCCGCTCTGTAAGTTCATGGCTGATCATGAACCCTACCTTGTGCCATGATTGGCACGATAAAGAACTTGATTGTGGCCCTCTGACTAAAATAGGCAACAGGATAGCTAGAAAGTCTCATGGTGATTTTTACATGTCTTTGACGTCAGACGTGGAACCGCCCAGAGCCACTCGTGAGAACGTGACGCATGCCGAGACTTGAGTCAACCTTGGCAAGCCACATCCCAGAGGATCTTCTATTGTCGGTGGATAGGCACGCCAATTAAGCTTAAATTTCAAAACTGTCTGCAACATTTCACTCATGGTCCTTGCTAATCTTTTTATTTATATATCTATATCTATATATATTTTTTAAAAAAAAGTAAAAGCTTGAGACCAGCTAGATGAATGGCATTGTATGATTGCTGACTCGTAGTGCCGAATGCCACCACGACACACACAACAGATGTGCACTTAAATCTCACGCTGCAAAGATACCTTAAATGCAAATATTTAATTGTGCACGGATAATAACTTTCAATACATAGCATAAGGGCTTTGCATCATTCAACCTCCACAACCCTGCTGCGTGTCTCATGTCCCCTCTTTGATCAACATGTTGGCGGCCCATATTGTCGTTAGGAGTTAGCTGGCTTGGGATAATTGCATCTTGGCTACTTCAAAAGAACATGATGATGGCGTCATACCTAAGGCGCCGAGATTTCATTTCACCGAGGCCTGAGCCGTCTAACCTCCAGGGCTTTCTTGATTGTTGTTGATCATCTTGGCAAGAAGTCGAGTCTCCACTTTCTCTGCACACCCGATTCTGGATATTTTGGCTCGCCGCAGTGGTGTCTTGTCAGTTTTAGGGAACCAATATGGTATATAACTGCGTCTTGCTGTCAGTTGTTTTGGCCTAAGAATACCCGGAAATCACAGTTTTTACAATTTCAATTGATAGTTCATCAATACAAGACTACAACTTCGTCTCATTGCTTAGTAACATATCAAGATGCCGCCTCCAAGGTCGGATGAGGAGTTATCAAACATAGAACAGGCCAACCGGAACTCGAGCAGCAATGGCACGAACGACGAAAAGTTCCACAATGGTCGCAGACCTTCCACCACCGCAGCTCTACTACGCAACCCACTTGCTGACATGACCCAAGAAGAGCTTCTGGCAGATGTTGATACATTCGTCGAAGAGAAGGGACTGAGCGAACATCGTGAAGACTTCCGAAAGGGAGCTCTTATCGCTCAGGTGAGCAATAAGAAAGGTGGCTTTGAGAGCATTGACCTTTTGAGTGAAGAGGAGAAGCAAGCACTTAGGAAGGAAGAGTCAAGCCGCTGGCATCAGCCATTTATGCTCTACTTTTTGTGCACCTTGTGTGCTGGTTCTGCCATTGTCCAGGGTATGGACCAAACGGCCGTGAACGGTGCTCAGGTATTAATAGCAGGATCCCCAAAGTCCTATACAAATTAACGGGAAGGCTAGGAATTCTACTACGAAGAATTTGATATTACGAATCTGTGGATGCGTGGGCTTCTCAACGGGGCACCGTATCTCTGCTCGGCACTCGTCGGATGCTGGACCAATCCAATTCTCAACAAGTGGTTTGGGCGACGTGGAACGATCTTTCTTTCATGCTTTATTTCTGTAGTCACTGGATTTTGGATGGCAGTCTGCGAATCGTGAGCTCGCTTTTTCTTTCTCCTCATTTTGTGCATGCTAACTTGATGAAGATGGGGCAACTTACTCGCGGCACGCTTTATGCTTGGCTTCGCGGTCGGGGCTAAATCCAGCACCACCCCAGTATACTCTGCGGAATCTACGCCAAAGAACATTCGTGGTGCTCTTACGATGATGTGGCAGGTAATTTAATCGTACTACATATAATCTTGTATTAAAGCTAAATGCCCTTCTAGATGTGGACTGCTTTTGGGATTGCTCTGGGCTTCATCGTCTCCGTTGCATTCCAACACACAGATTTCCTTGGAGAGAACTCCCAGTGGCGATGGATGTTGGCATCAACTTCAATCCCACCTCTCATTGTCATGTTGCAAGTATACTTCTGCCCCGAAAGCCCCCGGTGGTATATGGAGAAAGGGCGCTATGGCAAGGCTTATCAATCGGTGACGCGCCTCCGGCACCACCCTATTCAGGCAACCCGCGACATGTATTACGCCTACAAGCTCCTACAAATAGAAAAGCAGGAGCGAGAGGGAAGAAATCTTCTGAAGGAATTTTTTACGGTTCGCCGCAACCGACGTGCGGCCCAGAGCGCTTGGTTCTGTATGGTGAGCAATGAGCCCAATGCAAACGCACAAGGACACATCTAATTGGCAATAGTTTATGCAACAATTTTGTGGCGTGAATGTGATCGCATACTACTCCACATCTATCTTCATGGCCGGCGGATTCTCAAGATCCTCGGCGCTTCTGGTGTCTATGGGCGGTGGATTGATCAATTGGTTATTTGCGATTCCGGCAATTTACACCATTGACACTTTTGGCCGACGGAATTTGCTGCTCGTCACATTCCCTTTAATGGCGGCTTGTTTATTCTTTACGGGGTTTACTTTCCTCATAAACGATCAGCAGACCAGGCTGGCATGCGTCACAACAGGCCTCTATCTATTCATGGCAGTTTATTCCCCGGGCGAAGGACCCGTGCCCTTCACTTACAGTGCTGAGGCATTTCCCCTCCATATTCGAGATATCGGCATGTCATCAAGCACGGCCATCACGTGGGGGTTCAATTTTATCATCAGTCTTACTTGGCCAAAACTGCAAGATGCATTTGGGGACACCGGGGCCTTCTGTTGGTATGCGGGCTGGAACCTCTTCGGCTGGGTCTTCGCCTATTTCTTACTTCCAGAGACCAAGAACCTCACGCTAGAGGAATTGGATAACGTCTTCAGCATGAAAAACCGGCAGCACGCAGGGTACTACACGCGTAAGCTGCCGTGGTACTTCAACAAGTACGTTCTGCGACGAGATGTTGACTACTTTGAGCCACTGTACGAGTTTGCAGAAGAGGTGGAGGAACCTGCACCTGACAAGTCTCGAGCCTATCACACCGAGGGTGTAACTGTGCCAAATTAATGTGCATTTGTTGAAGCTATAAAGCCGATGGAGGAGCTGTATCTGATGTCAATATTCTTCGCACATTCTTGCGTGAGCACATGATAGGAAAGGCTATTAACATATCGGATCAATAAGATACATTTAGTTTATCGACTGAAGATACAATAATAATAATTCTGAAAGGTATCATCTTAAATTCAAAACATTAAGTCTCGGAGCATTCTATAGACCACTTATCAAACCAAAATTTCCTAATACGCCTAGGTCCTGGGACCGTCCCCCATCTCTGTCTGTGGTGTAATAGCCTGCTGTGCTGGGGAGCTAAACTGTATGGGGTATCCTGGAATTAAGGGGACCATGATATATGGAACATTGTTCATCATCCCGGAATTAGTGCTTAATTGGAGCTGTTGCGAGCCTTGGGGCGATTCGTGATGAGTGACCGATGGCGGAAATCCGGCGACCTCTCCAGAGGCCGGTCGGCGATTATTGAACAATGGGGTTCCCCGGTGGTTCTGCCAGCCTGTGGGCTGTGGTGGCACAGACTGAGGGGGCGTTGGGGCCGGAGGTCCAGATGGAGGCGGTTGCATATCCTTTGGTTGAGTTCGAAGGCGTTGTCCTTCCAAGAGGGTTTGATCTACTGAATACCCCCCTCCCATTACTCCAGAATCACTTACGACACTGGCTTCGCATTTGATCTCTCGATCTCCGCCAGTGTTGCTGTTGGATTCACGTCTACTTTGATCACGTTGAGGCTGGTTTCCCATCTCATTTAGGTGGCCGGAATTCTCAAGCCCAGAGCTGGAAGGAGGCGTGTGAATTGGCTGTGTCGGAGACTCCAGACTCTGGACACTCGCTCCGCCACGGGCTGTCACGTAGCCATCCGAAGCGTATGGGCGCTGTCCTTGGATTATCTGAGGCCCGTTGCCGTTAGTCAAGTCCTCAGGAAAACTGGCACTGGATTGTGCATCCTCATTTCCAGAATTATCCGCCAGGCTCTGGGCCTCGTTAAGGTATTGTTGGAAACGAGACTCAGGGTCTGGCCAGGTTCGCGTGGCTCGTTCGGGAATTTTCCTTTGGCTCTCTTTTTCCAGGTACGGATTCTGATGGGACCACCCCGCTATGTTAATATGAGATTCGTAACCTCGATCCCGGTGGTTGATATTCCTTGGGGTCTGTGGCGGAGACGACACAGTGGATTCGCCGTCCGTATAGGGAAATTCCTGTGGAGAACGGTACGCTGCACGATGCGACCGAAGGTGTGCCTGGTTTTCGTAAACCCAAAGATCAGGCTGCTGCAATTCGCCAAATGATTGATGCTCCCTTTGGCCTACGAATTGATACGACTCCTGCGAAGAGTGAGAGTCTCGATGGTGATGCCAAGCAGGAATCCGGGACCGGTTCCTGGAAAATGGGTTAGATGCTGGAAGTTCGGTTGCTGGATCTGGAAGTGCTGGGTGTTGGTTTCCAAGTAGAACCCTTGGCCTCTGATGTTTCTGAACGTGATTGATTTGGAGATCGGCGAGCGTTCCGCTTGTGTGTCGTCTGAGGTCACGGTGTAACCTTTCGTTTTCCGACTTGAGTTTCTCTTCCAGGCTCTGCTTGACCATCTCATCAATCCGCCTACGGGTTTCTTCGTCCGCTGCACGTCGATTAGCTTCTTGCCGTTTGGCATCTTCCAGGGTTTGTTGAAGCAGCCGCTCCTGTTCTTGTCTCTTCCTCTCTTCTTTGATCCGCTCTTCTTCCTGGGCGCGGATAGTCTCTCTGATTTCGTTCTCGATCCTCTCCTTCTCCCGAAGCTCCTGCTCTAACTTCAATCTCTCTTCCTCGGCTCGCCTCTCAGCCTCAGCCTGCTCTTTCCGGGCCCTCTCATCTCGCATTCTCTGAAGAGCATCTTGCTCCATCTGTTGGACCTTTTCCTGCTTCTTTCTTTGCTCTTCCTTTTCTTCCTCGGCAAGCCGGTCAGCCTCCTTCTTCTCCATCATGGAAACTTGGTTCCCAAGTCTTTCCATCATTTTCTGAAGTTGCTCAAGCCGAGCCAACTGCACTTCTTCTTGGGCTTTCTTCTCAGCCTCCACTCTTGCCAAAATGGCATTTTCCGCTTCTTTACGAACTTCATCCTCACGCTTTTTTCGCTCCTCTTCTGCAGCAAGATCAGCGAGAGCTCTGCGTTTTAGATCATTCTCGGCCTCAAGAATCGCTTGGCTCTGGATTGCTTCCTTCTCGATTTCAAGCTTTCTAGATCGCTCTTTTTCAGCCTGTAGCTGCTGTAAAAGAGATTCTAGGTCTCGCTGCTTGGAGCTCTCTAGCCTGGTTTCTTTGGAATGTCTTGGGCTATGGTGTTGTTGTCCTTGCAGGTATTGTTGGGTTTCTTCCCTCGGGCTTCCCTCTTGCTTTCTTTCTCGTTCCGCCTTTAGTTGGTCCAGTTCTCTAACCACCCGGTCTAGCTCGTCCTGGATAACAGCAAGCTTCTCTGGCTCTGGCCTGGTGAGAACTTGGGGTGGGAGTGGGGCAGTCGCACCGAAATTCGATGATCGTGTGGAGTGGGTTAAGAATCGGGCGTGATCTGGTGGTGGATACCCGTAGGGCAGGTTCTGGCCCAGAGGGTTCGATTGATAAGGAACCGCCTGTGCCCCAGGGCCTACATATGGGGACACATAGCTAGATCTGTCCGGCCTCCTGTAAAGATCCCTCTCGCTGACACCTGTGCTGTAAGTGTAGTCGTCCATATCCGGTCGGGGTAAAAGTCTTTGTCGACGACTCTGGGGAACTGGTGGTTTTGGCGCCAAAACTTCAATAGTGACTGCAGGCTTCTTTCCGGATGCCTTGTTTTGTTCGGGCTGCTGGGTGCGATTACTATGATGCCGGATAGAATTGGTGTGAGCTAGACCGGATCTGCTGTACGTGGTTTCTGTCGTCGGCTGGGCTTGGGGCCGTGGATCGATTCCAGTGTCTGAATCCGCGCGAGTAGCGCGGGTGGTGCTCAATTGTAGATCACTTTCGTCTTCAGAGTCTGGGGGAGTTGAACGCTGAGAATATGAACCGACGTTTCGAGTACGGTTTAGTCGTTCGTCCATGTGGACTGTGTTCATCCAGCGATGCCTTTCGCTGCCTGGTCAACTGAATGGAACCAGAGGCAA
Organism: Calonectria multiphialidica; assembly: GCA_020623665.1. Taxonomy (NCBI): domain Eukaryota; kingdom Fungi; phylum Ascomycota; class Sordariomycetes; order Hypocreales; family Nectriaceae; genus Calonectria; species Calonectria multiphialidica. The sequence goes on from JAHVYC010000001.1 coordinate 799,594, forward strand.
GCTTTGGGCAGATGGAAATGTGATGTTCTTTTCCTCCGAGATGTGCGGAAAGCGGTAGAATGATGGTTGCTTCTCTGAGTCTGTGTATAAGCAAGGAAGATCGGGGTGCATGCGAAATAGTTGGGTCTCTAGGCTGTCCTTGGGTGGCTAAAGTGATGCGAGTACTTTCACGGATTCGTTATCTGCAAGCAGGCACATAGCCACCATGACGTCCCTGGAGGCCGCTGCGGGGGTCCCATGACTGCGTCCTGGATGCAACACATTGGTGCTGCGCGAAACCGTGGAGGGCGGCTCCTGGCGCTCTCGGTGCCCAGCGTCCAGTCGCGTTATGCAAGTTGTGCAGCATCACACCACACTATCTGCAAGCGTCACCAATCATGGCCGGGCGTTTCAATAGCGGCAGCACTCAGCCCGTACCGCTGTCATCCATAGCCTCACCGGGCGGCTGCCTCCTCTTCCCCACAGCAAATGGTGGGCGGACTGGGGCGCCTTGTTTTACCTGGAATCCCTGCATTTCCGCCAGAGCAGGACACATGAGGGTGCGCATGCTGCAACGAATTATTCAACAAACACCAATTTGATTCATTGTAATTGTAATTTAAGTTGAATCTCGAATTGGGTTTCATCCGCTGGCAGCTTTTTTGGTAGGCCGTTTTCTATTTCATTTCTTTTACATAATGTAGTATTCCCCGCACTCTCACACTTAGATGGGTGCCAATATGTGGGTGCGATACAGCAATACCTTCCACTCAAAGGGACCTCAACTGTTCTACTGGCGGGGGAAAAGGGATTCACTCAGCCCTGTTTTTAAAAAATGGGTCCTGTCGCTTTTACACTCATCATTATTCTTATGGATTGAAGTGAAGACGGCTCATTGCAGCGTTCATAGCACACAACACGTAGTGACTCATTGACCGCCAACCCCGCCTGGTCGCCTTTTTTCGTAGGCAACTATACTCCAAGTCTCACCAAGTAGGGAACCAACCTCTGCAGATACCTTTGGTCGCACTTGAACAACTCTGGGATGTAATCTTCCATGTAGTACTCATGCAAGAAATCCCCAGCCCAACAATTATCTAGTTTGGGTGTCTGGAGAGCAAAAAGCAACCCATCACAATGCCAATGTAGCGGCAGGCATGTAACACAAGAAAAGCTTGATCAATCAAAAAAGTTTTCTTTGCCAGATCCCAAGAAGGTGGTGTGAAGGATCCGGCTTTTCTTACGAATTGATTGCCTCGTCCACAATCCTTCCCGTTGCCTTATGGCTGCCCTGTAAGCGACATCCCTGTTCCAGGTACGCCATGATTCAGTTGGACCATGGCTAGACGTTGGCTCACGACTCCGGTGCTCATCCCGTGGTAAAGAGCAGCCGTACTGTGCTTTAGCGCCTGTTGAAACCCTATCCGCCTCGTCTTTTTCTTTGGGTGTCGTGCATTGCGTGCCGTCAACGTGGGGGCAGAAGGATGGCGGGGGGCTGTCTGACCACCCTGTGGATGGCCCAGGCAACTGTGCAGGCAGAACACACACGTTTGGTGAGCTGAATTCATCAGCGATACCTGCTTGTGACCCTCGGGTTGTAACACCCGTGCCGCGTACAGGCACTAGCCATCATGTCGCGGAGCTCCGAGTTGAGCGCATTACTGGTTGAGTCACTAACGCGCTCTCGCCGTGTCTGCTATCGGCCAAGTTCTCGCTAGGTATATATCGCCACCCCCAGGTTCGAACCGCCTGCTTGTTCCAGGCCTCTGAACAAACCTGCCGGGTGACTCCTTGCTTCACCCAGTTGCCCCATTGGTGTCACAAACTCACCGAGTACACTTTGACGATGCTACGGAATAGATCGTCTGTAAAACCAGGTGGTGGTGCCACTGAAACTGTCACCCTGAATTACGGGCATGGGAGGAGGTTGGATGGGAAGGATGTCGCCCCGCCACAAGCTGAGAAGGTGGGCGATTCCCGGCTACCGAGAGGTGCGCACCTTGTTAATGGATCTTTTTGATAGGATGCGGTGAAGGCCGCTTCGGAAAAGGCGATAGCTGTGGGAGGCGATTCCATTAAATCGCTTATCGCGCAGGAGGTTATCGGCAAAATCATCAAGTTCTGTATGTGACGATGTGAGAGCTGAGCAGAGATCAAATGCTAACCGTGACAGCGGGCGCGATACCCTCAATAAGAGACCAGGTATGCAGAAGTGGTTTGGTTTCGTATTGGGTCTAACATTTCTTAGGAGAGCATGCCCAAGACTCCCAACACAGCCGGCGACGTCCTGGGCAAGCGACCGGATGTCGAGGTTAAAGGCAGTGCTGTTCAGTCGATTGTCGCTGCAAAGGTCCAAGCCGATACGTTCGATTTCAGTTCCTAGGAAACGGGAGCAAGCTCTATGAAATATTGTGAAAAAAAGAAAAGGTCATGGCAGAGGCTTGCCTGTCGGCATGGGCAGGACCCAAAGGCGAAGTAAGGTGGCTTGGGAGAAAATACACATAAAAAAAGTGCGAGTGCTGGGCTTTTCTGTTTTTCAATGAGGACATGGCATGGTTAATACGATTTTACGAATGATAAAATGCCACCTTATTTATTGACATTTAATTTGCTGATACAAATTTGCCTTGCTCAGGTGCTCGTCGTGGGCACGTGTACAGAGCTGCGTGTTGGTGAATAATGCCTTGATACCTGCCCTGTGTTTTTAGTGGCTGAGATGGCTCAAATTGGCGCCTTTATCGTTGGATGGCCTGTCTACTTGCTTGAATTATTGGGAGGAGCGTCTCAAAACGTGGCAAGGCTTTTAGAAGCGAGGTAGGCGGTGCTCTTGTGCTGCCATATGTGGTGGAGGGTGGCAGCTTAGTGGACCCACGTTGGCCTACGCCCACTTCCATCCATGCAGGCTCGTGGAAGCCCTTCAGGCCGAGAATTCGATGCCAGACAGAAAGTAATCTGACCGTCTATTGTGCATCGTCAAATTTTGTCCCCAAATCTTGGAGGTTTAGCAACATGTTGAAGCTCTGGCCGTACCTAAGGACGAAGTCGTCAACAAGCATATCGGATGTCACAAAACAGAGCGACGAGAAATACGGGCTAAAGGCATGGAGCCAGCCACCAAATGCCATCGTCGAGTGAGTCCCACCGATTCCACACGATGGACCCCAAACTCACCATTTGCCACCAGCATCGTCTTCATCCACGGCCTGAGCGGCCACCGGGAGCGCACCTGGTCTGTCAAGGGTGGTCTCGGCTTTTGGCCCAAAGAATTCCTGGCGCCCAGGCTCCCGGAAGCTCGGGTTTTAACATTTGGATATGATGCCAATATCGTCAAGACCGACTCTCCCGTCTCAAACAACCGGATCGGTGACCACGCAAGACATTTGCTTTCCACGCTGGCTGATTATCGTGAACGAGATGAAACTGTGATATTGTCTTTTCACTGTTATCTCCAGGGTATTCATTAACTTTGTACAGATTGATCGTCCGATCATTTTTGTTGCTCATAGCCTTGGAGGCTTAGTTTGCGAAGATGTAAGTGAAGACCCTGTTAGTTATGTAACGATCAGGAAGATGATTGACGATTAAATGTGTTAAAACGCAGGCTCTGATCGCTTCTAGAGCGAGCTCCGAGGAGCACCTAAGACAGATCGGCCGCTGCACAAGGGGAATCGCATTTTTCGGTACACCTCATACGGGAACCGATCTAGCATCATCCATGGACCGGCTTGTGAAATGGGTTGCCTTTACGCGACAAGTCAACACGAGAATCGCCAAAGTCCTCTACAAAGACTCGGAGGTTTTGGCGCGAATACGAAACGACTTTCACTCCTTGCTTAGATCGAGGGCTCGTGAAGGATCCCCGCAGATTCACATAACTTGCTTCTACGAAGAACTTCCCGTCCCGAGATTCGGAGAGGTAAGTACACAGTCAACCCTAATTTGACTCAAACCTCCTATTATACTTATAGATTGAGAATTGAATGCGCAAGATGACTGACGAGGTTTCAGATCGTTCCAAAATCGTCTGCCATCCTCCCATCCTACCCGTCAATCGGCATCCATAGCAACCATAGAGATATGGTGAAATTCCCCACAGAGAGTGACCCAGGATTTTTAAGCCTGCTAAACGAGCTGCTTCGATGGGTAAAGGGCATTCATATGCAAGGAGAAGCAATGCATGGATACGCTGATGCTGTCCCCTCTCGACCCTCATCGAATGAGTCGCAAAATGCCGTTTCAAGGGGACAAATTGTAGTAGGAGGAAACGTCATTCAATCAACAATCGTGAACGGCTGCCAAACTATCAATGGCGACCTGTCGTTCTCGTAATTCGAGCCAGGGCAATTAAAATGACAGCCCAAAGGTCCGAGAATACTACAACAACCACACAATAAACCAACCTACAATGAAAAACTACATGACAGGTGCATCATCATGGGCAACCGATTAATTTAAAACGGTTCTATACTTCGGAGGATAAAAGAGATAAAATAGATAAAGCTACATTGCTTTGAGATGGATACACCCTGCCAGTATGCCTCACGTGCTCGTCCAACGCCAGGGCGTTTTCCCCGCAGCTGAATTTATCCCGCAGTGACACAAACGACTGTGCCTTGCGGCATACTTTGAAGTGTATCTTAGAGAAAGGCCCCTTGCCAATCAGCCAGGGAGATCACAAAAGCGGGCTGCTCGTAATTATTAATTGCCTAACCCGAGGCACATTAGCCTCTGAGGGAGCCTGAGTGACGGCGTTTGTGGACAGGCGGACCAGAATGCATTGGTTCGTGGAGGCGGAGTGCATGCATGGTGTACCCAGAAGCGCGTACAGTTTGTTATTTCTATGGGGAGCTATCGAACGGGTGGGCAGGCTGAATATCCTGGCTGGGGAGGCTCAAATACTGGCCTCCCCCCATGAACAAACCACCCCGGCGATTGGGGGCCTGTCAGCAAATCCGCATAAAAGGTGGTGTCACCACTTCTCAGCCGGATTCTGCCAAACTCCTCTCTGTTTTTGTCTCTATTTCTCGTGTCCTGGATTATTTCGGCTAGCTTGAGGAACCGGGTTTGTACGCGTGTGTAGCATGGTGGAGTGAACAGGAGATTCTGAATCAATTACAAGAGATTGGACCAGGCCACGTTCGTGATGGCAGTGACAACCCTCCAAGATGTAGAGGTACGGTATCCTTGATTGAGCAACTTAATATCGCTTTTGCGCAGAGATTAACATCAAATCAGACTGCTGCTGAAAATTGCGCCCCTCACCCTTCAAAGGGCCAGGTCTTGGTGGACACTGTGAATCAATCTGTCGTTGCGAGTGAAATCCACACTGGAGAGGCCAAATTTGGTTCGTGAGATCCTGCGCGTCATATTTCATATTAAAACGATCCCTACCTTCCCACTATTTATACCATTCCCATTTGTCGTGCCTGAGCCAGTGCATCCTAACAGTGACACAACTACAGCGGCCCACGGGGACCAGGATGGCATCAACCAGTCTGTGATTGCGATGAAGGGAAGCAATGTCACCATCAATGGCGGAGTACACAATGGTAAGTATATGCGAGTCACAAGATGCTTGGTTTCAGAAAATAACCGACAATCGATTTAGGACCCAATTCACCAGGTGTGACAGCCCGCAGATTACCACCGCAATCAAGTTACTGACTTAACAGTGCACGATGAAAGGTCCATGATATTGAAATGGCTGTATCAATTTTCATCATTTCCCTTTGCGCAAAGGCACACGAGCTATATCGAAGTGGCCAACAAGTTTCCTGGGACCGGAGCATGGTTGCTTAACAAGCAAAGGTTCACTAATTGGAGGGATGAAACTGGATCTCGATTATGGTGCCACGGCATCTGTGAGTTTCAAGACATTTCAAGACCAAATACGATAGGTACTGATCAATATCCCAGTTGGATCTGGAAAGACTATTCTTGCGTATGTATTTTACTAAGCGCCATCCGGAGAATTCCTCGCAATCTATTACCATGCTAATTCCACTCAGGTCCATCATCGTCAATCACCTTAGGGACCACTTCCCTAGGGAACAAGGAACCGTCCCTTGCTTGCATATATATTTTGATCATCGTGACTTCGAGAATGCCAATGAGTCCACAATTGCGGCGAGATTGGTTGCCAATTTGTTGGCCCAAGTAGTCGACTGTCAAAACCAAGTCTCAAATCACGCGCGCAAGGCGTATCAGGATCATACCATCAAACAAACAATTCCGACCTTGCAAAACTTTGCCAGCATACTTGAACATGAATTAAAGAAGTTCAAGAGAATATTTCTCGTCGTGGACGCCCTTGAGGAGTGTCCGAGGGATCCCGGCATGAATTATAGAGAGCAATTCTTGAATGTGATTGCCCAGCTACCCTCGCAAATCAACGTCTTGTATATGTCGAGGAGGGGATGGAACTTCGAAAATGAAATCGGAATTCATGATCCGGTTGAGATTTCAGCCACAGACAATGATCTGAAGCTTTACATTAATAGTCGACTCAGTGGCTGCGAGGGTTTCAAAAAGGTATTGAGCATGGGCGAACAAGACGAAATTTCCCCAGGAATTGTAGTAAATATGCTGGTAGAAAAGGCACAGAAAAGGTGAGTTGATTGAGCACGCATACTGAAAAATGCTAACCATATATGTGATGGTAGGTTTCTTCTCGCGCATCTTCACACGGAGCTTCTGATGAAGGAATTCACCGTAGATGGCTTTCGGCAAAGGTTGAATAGTCTTCCAGACAGCCCAGATAATATTTTTGAAACCGCGGTCAAAAGAATTCAGAATCAAGACGCACAAAGAAGAGCGTTGGCGTCTGAGGTACTATCATGGGTAGTTTATGCTCTGCGACCTCTTACTATCTCTGAGCTTTGCCATGCCCTTGCCGTTAGGGACGGAGATAACTGCTTGGAGGATCTGCAAGGCCGACTGGTCAATGAACACGACGTCACCTCGGCCTGCGCCGGAATAATCACGATTGACCGCGAGACGTCTATTGTTCAGTTGTTACATTCCACTGCGAAAAGATATTTACAGGAGCATATTGACGAGCACGGCATCCTTGAGCCAACTCAGAAGCGTTTGACGGAAAAGTGTCTGCAATACCTATCTATTGGAGAGTTTTCCGTGAAATGCCCAACGCCTGAAGCACTGTTGCGTCGTACCAAGAGGTACCCACTACTTAGCTATGCCGCAGATCACTGGCATGATCACCTCAAAGCTGCGCCTGACGAGGCCCTGAACTTTCAGGCCCTATCATACGTTATAGATGAGGAGAAGGTTTTGTCGAACCTGCAAGTAATGTCAGACAGTTCGATTGCGTTTGAGAGTGACATGTCAAGCTTACACCTTGCCACATATTTCAACTCAAAGGCACTTGTCGACACACTCGTTGCACGTTCGATTGGGGTCAAAGCGACAACCTCGAGGGGGGAGACTGCCTTGCACTGGGCTTCTTCTTTCGACTATGTGGATATTCTAAACGCATTAATAGACGGCGGCGCTAATATCAACGCAATTGACAAGGACGGGAGAACCGCGTTGCACAAAGCTGTGAAGTGTCAGAGAACAGGTACCCTGTTGGCACTGCTCAAGCACAGAGGTACTATTGACCTCAACATAGTCGACGACTCAGGATATACACCCCTTCGAGTGGCTGCGCACAACGGGTATGAGCCTATCGTCAAGCTACTCGTCAAGAGCGGTGCCAATCCCGATGTTCAGGGTGGAGGAGAGTGGAGCGCGGTGCGAGATGCTGCCCTGCATGGCCATGACCGCATTGTGAAGTACTTGATTTTGAAAGGTGCAAAGCATGTCATTCAGACACCGAATGGACCCTGGTCTGTCCTCTGCTGGGCCGCCTCCGAAGGTTACACATCCATCGTGTCGTTGCTGATGGAGAGAAAAACTGACATCAACGCCACAAACAATGAGGGTCATTCAGCATTGCGCCGCGCCATTGATTATGGCCACGGAAAGGTTGTCTGGCTTCTCCTACATGATGGACATAAAATAGACGTGAATCTCCCGGACCACAACGGCTGTTCTCCTTTACACGCCGCTGTCAGACGAAAGCGAATACGGCATTCAACTATATTTTGGCTGCTTCTAGAGCACAATGCGGACCCAAACGCGCGGGATAGCAAAGGCCGAACCCCGCTGCACATTGTCGTAGACGAGGGTGATTTCTCGGTAGCCCAAGTTCTCTTGGAGCAGAGCAATACGGATCCAAATATCCAAGACAACGATGGCAAAACTCCGTTACATCTGTGTGCGATGAAGGGCGACTTCGTGGTAGCCAGATCCCTTCTGGGGAAGCGCACGACGGACCCCAATATAAAAGACAACGACGGACAAACGGCTTTGCACATTGCCACCCAGAATGGCAAGAATTCAGTTGCCCTAGTCCTGTTAGAAAAGGGCATTACAACAACCGATCCAGATGCACGAGATAAAAAGGGCAGGACCGCTTTGCATCTTGTTGCTGAGAACGCTGACATGGCAGCCGCCTGGGGACTGATCCAGAGAGGTGCCAATGTGAATCTCAAAGACAAGGGAGGGAGAACAGCTTTACACTACGCCGCCCATCTGGGCCATCATCAATTCGTTAGCTTCCTCCTCCAGTATGGCGCAGATCCAACAATAGTCGATGGAGGCAAAAAGACACCGCTTCATTGGGCAATTACGGAACTTACCTTTGGCTCAAAAGCCCACGAAAAAATAGTCGATCATTTAATAGAAGGTACCAAGGATATGAATGCCCAAGACGACGAAGGCTTGTCGGCGCTTCATATCATCTCTTCTGGAGGGTCCATCCCACCCAACGATCGGCTTGCCAGCGTCCTCTATCTACTCAAGAGAGGAGCAAATCCCGACTGTGAGAATCTGGAAAACAAACGGACTCCCCTTCATCTCGCCGTATGTGAGAGACATCAGGGTCTTGTCGTCGCGATGATCAATGCGGGGGCAAACGTGAATAAGCAAGACGAGGATGGGCGAGGTTCTCTACATCTTGCAGCGGGATCTGGCGACCAGTTCATACTTGATATCATACTTAAAAGTGGTAAGAGCCGGCGGGATATCAAGGATAACGAGGGTTTGACGCCTTATCAATTGGCGGTGCGAAATGGACACACGAATCTCGACTGGGGAGCTAGTTATTGATAAATGTAAACAAGTTATTCGGTGACCTGTACAACTGCAGAAGCAAGTTTAACGTTCCCATTAAAATACTCGGAGGTTATCACAGCTATTATCAAAGGTTGGACAGGAGCCTAATCTACGTTCGTTTCAAAAAAAGAAATTCAAGGGTGTTTTCTTTGTTTTTGACCGCGATCCGACAATTGATTCTATCCCTTTTGGCGGAGAGGTGCCATCCCACAGAAGTTCCTTGCATCTGAAAAGTGGCATGCGCAGGTGAAATGTTTTTAACAATTTTACTCTTATTTTTGACGATACTATGGTCGCTAACTATTCGTCACTTATATGGGCACTTTTATGTCCCTAGTCATTATCATCGCTGAATAAACATTTTCCGTTTTCCCGTTTCCCTTAGTGGTCCAGGTTGCCAATAGTGATGCTCTTAATGTTCTGGTACTCCTGCAGACCGTACAGACTGCCCTCCTTGCCGTAGCCACTCTCCTTGACACCGCCGAAGGGAGCCTCGGCAGCGCTGATCTTGCCGGTGTTGGCACCGACCATTCCGACCTGGAGCTTGTTGGCGACGCGCATCACACGGCCAATGTCCTTGGAGAAGAAGTAGCCAGCAAGACCGAACTCGGTGTCGTTGGCCATCTTGAGGACCTCCTCCTCGGTCTCGAAAACGAAGACGGGGGCGAGAGGGCCGAAGGTCTCGTCCTTGGCGACAGCCATCTCCTGGGTGACACCGGAGAGGACGGTGGGCTGGTGGAAGAAACCGGGGAGGTCGGGGGTGCTGCCACCGGTCTCAACCTTAGCGCCCTTGGCGAGGGCATCGGCGACGTGCTCCTTGACCTTCTCGACGGCGGCCTTGTTGACAAGGGGGCCCTGGGTGGTGGCGGTGTCCAGACCACCGCCAACCTTGAGGGCGTTGACCTTCTCGACGAGCTTGGCGGTGAAGGCGGGGGCAATGCCCTTCTGGACGTAGAGTCGGTTGGCGCAAACGCAGGTCTGGCCAGAGCAGCGGAACTTGCAGAACATGGCGCCCTCGGCGGCGAGGTCGACATCAGCATCGTCGAAGACGATGAAGGGGGCGTTGCCACCAAGCTCCAAGCTCATCTTCTTGAGGGTACCAGTGGCAAGCTTGGCAAGCATCTTGCCGACACCGGTGGAACCAGTGAAGGAGATCTTCTTGACGATAGGGTTGGTGCACAGCTCGGTGGCGGCCTGGCGGTCACGGGTGGGGAGGACCTGGATGGTGGCGGGGGGGAGACCGGCCTCGAGGGCGAGCTTGGTGAAGGCAAGGCAGGAGTAAGGAGTCTCGGAGGGGGGCTTGATGACGACGGAGCAACCGGCAGCCAGGGCGGGGGCGATCTTGCGGGTGATCATGGCGGCGGGGAAGTTCCAGGGAGTGATGATACCGCACACACCGACGGGCTCGCGAACGGTCATGAGAGTGGTGTGGGGAGAGGAGGAGGGGATGGTGACACCGTAGCTGCGGGTGGCCTCCTCGGCGAACCAGGAGATGAAGTTGGCGGCGTAGACGACCTCGCCGGTAGCCTCGGCGATGGTCTTGCCGTTCTCGAGAGAGAGGATGATGGCCACTTGAGGAGCTTTGTCAGTCTGGGCGAGTCCATGGAACGGCGGTTTTACATACAGTCATCCTTGTTGGCGATGATGAGGTCGTACCACTTCCTCAGAAGGGCTCCTCGGCTGTTACCGGTCGTGCTCTCCCAGAACTTGGTCTGGGCGGCATCGGCGCTCTTGATGGCGGCCTGGAAGTCCTCAAGAGTACAGTTGGCGACCTTGCCGAGGACGGTGGCAGTGGAGGGCTCTGTGGCATCTCGTTAGTTTTGGGGGCATGCGGGAAAGCAATTGGCGTACGAACCGAAGACGTCGAACTTGTTCTCCTTGGCAACCCACTTGCCATCGATGAAGGCATCCTGAATGAACAGGCTGGAGTCCTTAAGCTATCGGTGTAAAAGATTTTTGGTTAGCTACAATGTCTCACACGGTGAGGGGTAGCATCTCTTGTGCCGCAGAGGACACTTACGCCAGCCAGGGCCTGCTTGTGGTAAGTCTCAGCCATTATGTATGTGTTTTTAACTGAAAATAAAAAATAAAAATGCAGGAGAAGCCTGAGTTGGACGGAGGGAGGGAATGGCGAAGAATAAAAAGGACGAGGTTCAATGGGGAGTCGAGCTACGGGAAAAGGGTTTCAGTTCGCTCCAACTAAGCTATGAATGGAGATCCCCCTCCCCCTCCTCCAGCTGCCCGCACCCAGCGTCACATGGGGCGCGAGAATTTCGACCCCGCCGGACATTGATTTGTCGTGTCTCTCGTCACGCCGCGAACCGTGTTCCATGAGAGGGCCAGCCACCGAGGTCGGGGTAGCAGCCAGTCCGAGCCATGATGAAGCTGCCTTGCTTCTCCATCTCAGAGCTCGGGACCTTACTCCCGCGGGACCGGAACCGGAACCGGGCCGGAGGCTGAGGTGCGGGGCCAGTCCCGGAGGCTCGAACTTGTGTGTGGAAAAAGCAACAGGCTCGGTCGACTGCAAAATAGCTACCCCAAATGGAAGCCAAGGGATCCCCCAGCGGACGCCAAAGCGGCGGCGCCAGAGGGGGGTGGTCACCAGAACTACCGGTTTGGGTAGCGATGCGAAACCCGGCATCTATCGGGAATCTGTTCCTGTGCGCGTGCGGCATCAATCTTTCAGGGCCGGCCCAGCCATTGGTCCACTGCCAACTGCCATCTGGGGTTTGTGGAGAAGCTCTGGGATCGCAATCCCATTCATGAACCAATGGTTCGAGCATTGGCGCATTTCGCTGAGAGCTTCCCGACCCTGCTGTGCATCGAGGGAATCGTCAACCCCCCACCTTGTCTCCAGGCCAGTGTGTCATGACTTCCCTGACGATGTGGAAAAGGCAGCTGCGTCGTCTCAATTGTCGACAGATGTGCTCAAAGAGGTGTTTTTTCGCCAATGAAGGTCCCGGAGTCCCGGGTTTCGCCCGGCCGATCTCATCCGTCCGTCCCTCTTTACTACTCCACAGGAGGCAAAATGTTTACAATCTCCAAGGACAGCTCATGTCATCTCCGTGAAGCTGACAAACACACTCCCGCGGTTATGCAAGAGCCCCGGGCACTTGTGCATCCTAAACGGGATGTGCGAGACGCGTTTCTGTAAAGGAAAAGGGACAGATGGGGGGCGCTCCCTTTTCCTACTGGCCAATCTGGGGCACGAGAACCGTTGTGGCACACCCGCCAAGTCATGACGAAGTTGGCTCGGGGCTAAAACTGCCTGGCCCCAGCGGCCACCCGCCCCCATGATGGGGGGACTCATGGATGGGATGGGGCACGTTGATTCTGTCCCAGGGGATCCGACAGATGCCGGTCCAACTTTCAATCTGGCCAAGCCCGCGCCTCGGCAACGGTTTCGATTGGTCCACCTATGCATGTTCATGAGGCTACCGAGCTTAGTCCAGTGTGCGACCGCCCGGATCCAGCCAGCACGAATGATGCGAGTCTCCAGCCGCCGTAAGCAATTGGCGGAAACGAAATCCCCAGGTGTGCAGAAATTTGGCAGAGCAGAATTTCCTTCCCACTCGTGAAAGTTGCAGACAGATTCCTCCCTCGACAGCTTGCCTCTTCCTGCTACGATGAGACTAATTCGAGAGTAAGTTCGTTTCGCCGAACTCAGCGAAGGCACGGGAATCATCCATGACGAGTGTCGGCGTATACTCCCGACACGGCGCGACAACCACCGATCCCCGGCAATTTCCACTGTCGGCCGTAAACGAAATCAGAACTTGGGTACCAAAACACCGTGACCTCGTGTGTTGCATCGCATAGCCACGTATGTACGGCGGCGCGACAATGCCTGTCCCGCACTACATATTTTTGCCAAAGCGAAAATGCTGCGTACAAATCTTGGAGGGAACGCTTGCTTACACAATCATTGCTACAAATTTCATCCACAAGAAAATTGGGACACAGTGTTCTTCAATGGGGAAAAAAACTAACTCTTATTTTAATTTCAGCTGCTAGAAACATTTTTTGGCAAACTAGGTCCTTCAATGCCGTAAACTATTTACTCAAACAAACAAACATCATGCCCGCAGCTGCGACATCACAAAGTCCTTGAGCCCGTGCACCGCGGTCATCGCAGTCTCCAAAGAGGACTGCCTACCCCGGATGGCCCCATAAGCGCAGGCGGCAATAAAGATCTTGGTGTAAATCGACATCATCTTCAGTTGACGCTTGGCGTTGTAAACAGGCCACAACCGGCTGCCTCCGGTCTTATTAAAAGCTGACCAGTCAGGCACCAGCGTCGCAAACCAGAACGTTCGCGCAAATCCGGGCCACGAAGCGGCGTTGCGGCCATAGTTGCCGATGTACCAGTTGGAGCAGTCGCCAGCAAATACTGTGCTCTGGAGCTCCTGGTGGATGGCGTTGGTTGTGCGGTCCTCGGCGGACTGCTTGACTTCGATAACGTCGGCCTCACGGTCCACCAGGGGCTTGATCAGAGACTTGATGGCATATTCGGCCTGAGTTTCGCAGGCGAACAGAGCCGAGTTGTTGGCAGGGAATGTGTTTGGCCCGAATAGGATGGCCAGGTTGGGGAAGTTGTGGACGTGAGTGCCCAGGTAGGCTTGAGCTCCGCGGCACTCCTTCCACTGCTCGTGGAGCGAAACTCCCGTTGAGCCAACGATGTGCATTGGGGTCAGGAACTCGGAAACCTGGAAACCGGTGGCAAGGACGATGATGTCAAAGTCATCCTCAATTCCTGAGGTGCTGATGATGCCAGTCTCGGTAAGCTCCCTGATGCCCTCGGGCAGCAACTCAACGTTCTTGAGGTTCAAGCTATCGAGGTAGCCAGGGTCAAAGACGCGGCGCTTGCAACCCAAGGGGAACTTAGGAATGATCGCTTCGCTGTATTTCTCGGGGACCTTTGATCGAATGTATCTCTTAGACTCGTCTTCCACTTCCTTGCGCAGCTTCACGCCCTTGGGTGTGGGGAAATAGGTTGTGGTCTCCTCGTCGGCATCCAAGAAGATCTTGAGGCGCTGCCACCTCTGGTAGAAGGGAATCCACTTGAACATGAACTTGTCAAACTCGTTGTAGTGGCGGTTTGGCCTGTCATGGAACCACTGTCCGCTGCGGGCATACTGCTTGACGAAGGACGCGTGCTTGGCAATGGCGGGAACGACCTGTGCGGCACTGCATCCATTACCAATGACGGCAATGCGCTTGCCCTTGTAGTCGACGCTGTGATCCCACCGGGCAGTGTGGAACATGTCGCCCTGGAAGTCCTCCATACCCTTGAACTTGACATCACGAGGGTACGAGATGGCGCCGACGGCCGAAACCAGGATGGTAGCCTTCCTGGAGTACTCAATGCCCGACTTCAGGTCCTTGAGGTTAACTTTCCACTTGGTCTCCTCGTCGATCCACTCCGCGCCAATGCATTCGACGGAAGAGTGAACATGCTTGCGCAAGTCAAACTTGTCGACGGTATCATCCATGTCTAGGCAAAGTTAGCATCCCGCCAAGCTCAAGGGTAACGTTGCGAGCACTCACATTGGAGAATCTCTGGCTGCTCGCATAGCTCCTTGGACCAGTTGGGGTTCTGGTTGAAGCTGAATGAATACAGGTTGGACTTGAGGTCGCATCCGCTAGAAGACCCTCTGTTAGACAGTTTCAAGCAACATGAGGGGATACAACACTCACCATCCGGGGTACGTGTTAGCGCGCCATGTTCCACCCACACCGTCGAGCTTTTCGTAGATGGTAAAGTCTTCGAATCCCAGCTCGTGCTTCAGCCTATAGGCGATGGAGATGCCGGAAGGGCCTGCGCCAATGATGATGGCATTCAACTCCTTGGTGTGCTCAGGCATCTTGAAGGTTTTGCAGATTGACACTTTCAACAGGCTGTGATGATGAGAGTAGTCTGAGGAGTTCTGTTCGCCTTAGATGTGAGCAGAAGTCGAATTATACTTCGATCAGGACGGACTCCTCCGCCCGACGATGGTACGATTGGAAAATGGTTCCAGTTTATGGAGGCAGTTTCCGTGCCGGGCCTGGAATTCTCGTCATCGTGATAACCGTCTCCCACCCTTCCCACGACACTAAAGAATTAGCCGCCATCGTTTTCCAGGTTACATGCCACCCCAGGTTTCCGACGGCGAGGCTCTGGCCAATTCCGCGTGACCCCTAGCGCCAATGTATACCGGAAATTCGCGACCGATGCGCTAACCCCACACATGGATTAGACACCCCGGATGACAGCGTGCAGATTAGTTCACGGATCTTGGTCCTAATGGTCTAACAGATCGCAGGCCGACACGTGTTCCAGATCGCCGCAAATCACCGACAGTCTAATTCGCCGCATTGAGGAGACCAGATGCCGATGCATCAGCCGAAGGGATCTGGAACAAGGTGCACGGGACATGTGTTGCTGCAAGTACTGATACGAAACGACCAAGCCCATGAACACCAATCACATCGAAGAAGGATTCATCAGCACGTTGGACGCAAGTGAAGCTGTCAGAAGATTCATGAACATGTGTTTAAATTGTATAAAGCCGCGCATTGAAAAGCATAACTATGGCATCATTTTAACCAAGTCTACAGTTGTCTCCAGCCAGCAATTCTAGCATTCTCCTCACCCAGTTCCTCTAGATATTTCTTAACCTTGCCCACAATCCCCTTTTTATCCAGCCCAAATCTCTCATAGTTGCTAGGGTTGGAAGCTGAGTAACCATAACTAGTCATTCCAATGCTGGCTGTGACATATCTCGCCCACGTGGTGGCGATGTACTCCTCTACACTGACTATGGGGGTCCCGTCCCGCGGGAAGACGCTGTCGCGATAAGACTTCTCCTGTTGGTCGAAGTGCTCGAAGCTGGGGCAGCTCACGACCCGAGTTGCAATGCCTTCGGCAGTGAGTGACTCGGCGGCAGCGACGGCATAATGAAGGTTGGTGCCGCAGCTAGCAAGAGTGAGCTTAGCATTAGGCTCATCCCGCACCACATAAGCGCCCTTGGCAACTCCGGCCCTGCTCGTCGAAGGAACTGGTCCAACCGGGTCTCTACCAAGAGAGAGCAGAGTGGGACCGGTCTTCTTTGACAGCGCCAGGGTCCATGCGCCGATAACCTCCTCAGCATCACAAGGCCGAATGTAGGTCAGGTTCGGCATGGCACGGTACAGCGAATCAACTTCCACGGCCTGATGCGTTGGGCCATTCTGGCCCTCAGCAAAGGAGTCGTGCGTCGCAAAGTGGATCACCGGCAGGTGGCTGAGAGCGCCCATGCGAACTCCTGGGGCGGCCTATTAGAAGCATTTGTTAGTGCCGATCGTTTATAGGAAGACTCAGAAGAAACACATACATATAAGTAGAAGATTAAGAATGTAGCAGTAATAGGCAGGAAGGTGCCCGGGTTGTAAGCGGCAATACCGTTCGAGACAGAAGCCATGGCGTGCTCTCGAATGCCATATCGGACATATCGGCCTGCATAGCTAACTGTGGGGTGGAAGACATCAGAGTCTGAGTATGCGACTTTGTTGGAGTTGACCAAATCGGCACCTCCTCCGCACATGGCAGGGTGGACTTTCCAGATCTTCTCGATCAACGCTCCGTTGATCTCACGGGTTGCCTGGCCCTTGAACTGGGCACTGTCGATATCTTTGAGAATGTCTAGCCACTCGGTTCCGTTGTCGCCCTTGCGGGCTCGGTCGAGAGACTCGGCAGCTTCTGGGTGGGCAGCGCCGTACTTGGCCACAAGACCATTCCAGGCCTCTTCGATGGACTCTCCGTGAGTCTTTCGCTCTCTGAAATAAGAAAGAGAGGCTTCTGGGATAGTGTGGGTGACTGAAGGATCCTGTCCCGCAAGTCGCTTTGACTCTTCGATACTCTCCTTGTCAAAAACACCGTGGTGAGCCTTGAATGTGCCAGCCACCTTGGTTCCCAGACCGATGACGGTGCGAATATTGATGAAAATGGGCTGCTTCTTGACTGTCTTTGCCAGAGTCAAGGCAGATACTATTGCTTGGACATCGTAACTTCCGTCCAGGACATCGATGACGTGCCACCCGCATGCCCGCATCTTGGTGTTGACATCCTCAGTGTTGATCCAGTCAAGGGGTCCGTCACAGGTCACTTGGTTGTTGTCGTAAAGAATCACCAGGTTATCAAGCTGCAGACTTCCAGCCAGGGAGATTGCCTCGAGGGCGACACCCTCCATCAAGCATCCATCCCCAACCATGCAATAGACTCGAGATTGCACAATGTCAAATTCTGGGCGGTTGTATCGCGCAGCAAGGTTCTTTGAGGCAATCGCCAATCCGACGGCGTTTGCGACACCCTGTCCGAGGGGACCGGTCGTGACCTCAACACCAGGGATCTCGATTTCGGGGTGTGAGTGGCAGATGGTCGTG
The DNA here is from genome assembly GCA_020623665.1 of Calonectria multiphialidica. NCBI lineage: Eukaryota > Fungi > Ascomycota > Sordariomycetes > Hypocreales > Nectriaceae > Calonectria > Calonectria multiphialidica. The sequence goes on from JAHVYC010000001.1 coordinate 817,153, forward strand.
TATCCGTTCGTCTTGGCGCTTCCGTATCCCTTGAGCTCGTCCATGGTCCAGTTCTCAAATCCAGTGAGATGGTTGAGAGCATACAGGAACATGGAAGTGTGGCCTGACAAATTGCCTGTTAGTAAAAACGCCCGTTTAGGGATTTGTACAAGGACTCACCATTGGATAGCACGAATCGATCGCGATCAAACCAATCTGGGTTCGTTGGGTTGTATCGCATCACATGCTTCCACAGCGCAACTCCAATGGCAGCCATACCAATGGCCGAACCACCGTGACCGCCACCATTTTGATGGCACAAGTCAAAAACTAAATTGCGGAGCGCGAGGACAGCATGGTCGTCTGCGTCAAGGCTCTGAGCCTGGCCGTTGACCTTGCCAGAATGGCTTTGGTGCAGGGTAGCACCATTAGATTGGGAGGCAGTAACTGAAGGCATCTTGAAATCAGTACATATGGAACACTTGGGTCAGGCAACCGGGGAAGGCGAAGGCTTTGGATATTGTTTTATTATTTCTCTGCATGTACAGAGACACGGCAGTTCCATGCCTGTGCCGGAGTTTGGTCAACCGATCAGCACATAATGGTTTCCGTCGGGATCTAATGCCATGGCTGGTATTGGAGAAGTCCCGAATTTTTTGTTTCTTGACATTTTTTTTTCCTTCACAGACGTCAATCCGCGCTAGATGTCTCACGATGTTGGGGATTGGAGTAGACATTTTCCGCACCCCGCACTAACGGTGGTGAATCCCGGGGTCTGGACCATTTTGGCGTCGGGGCGCAAAATCCGGGGTGAGATCATTGGCGCGGGGTCGAGTGCGTAGCTCCGGATCGGGCTCGCATTCCCATGATGTGGGCGGGCGGGGACCTCTGTTCGAGGAAGTTATTATGATGCTACAATTGAGGCATCCCCTGCATTTTGGACCCTGGCATCTGTCTCTACCCTCAGCCGCTCAATCAAGACGAATTTAGCACTTTCACCATGTCTGCCCCACAGCCCGACCCCAACCGCTACCTCCAGCACTCTGTGCACGATCTCTTATCTCTCAAGGGACGCACCGTGGTGATTACTGGAGGTGCTCGTGGCCTTGGCCTGGCATTTGCCCTTGCTGTGGCCGAGGTTGGCGGCAATGTTGCCGTCCTTGATGCTGCTGAGAAGCCGCACGAGCATTTCTACCAAATCCAGAAAGACTTTGATGTCAAGCTTGGATTTTATCGGTAAGTAGATCACCTACTAAGCGCGACCCGCATAATCGCCAGCTGACGCGAAACCCATCAGCACCGACGTGACCCAATATGATAAGCTCAAGGAGACATTTGACCAAGTTGTTGCAGACTTTGGACGAATTGATGGCCTGTAAGTTAACAGCTTCACTAAAAACGCCAACTATATGCTAATCCATTGCAGAATTACAGCTGCTGGCATTTGCCCGGACGAGCCCTTCCTCGAGAGAAACCCCGAGTCCGTCGCACGATGTATGAATATCAATGTCCTGGGTACATACTACGCCGCTCAATTGGCGGCTGCCCAGATGGACAGGCAAGAGCCTACCGAGTTTAACCCCCGAGGAGGCTCCATTGTTATGATCGCATCTATTGCTGCCTATGTTGCCAGCAAGGGACAGTTTACAAGCGACTACTGCGCCAGCAAGGGCGCAGTCGTGTCTCTGGCCAAGGCCCTCGGAGTAGAGCTTTGCTCCAAGGGTATTCGCGTCAATAGCATCTCTCCTGGGTCAGTAACAATTTTTCCATTTTCAAAATCTTTTCGCTGTGAGCAAGCACTAATACGGGAGGTTGTGCAGATACATGGTGACTGATATGACTCTTGACCTTTGCAAGAAGTTCCCTCACCTCGGAGATATTATGAATAATGAACCGCCTATGCGGAGAATGGGAGACCGAACGGACCTCAAGGTTCCCGTTGTTTATCTTTTATCCAACGCCAGCGCGTACCACACTGGTGATGATATTCTGATCACTGGAGGTATCCACGCGGGCAGACTGCTGTAGTGAAAGCAACAAAATGGAAATAGAGTAGCCGATAAAAACAAAAATTGATTGGCCATTGATAAAACGATTCCCACACGCCGTGAAAAGTCGTGACAAATACAAACTTTAGAAAATGAATAGAATACGAGGTTTTGAAACTGCCCACGTGACGCTGAGCCGGATCGCGATGCTGCGGATGTACGATGTATGATCGAGCAGACGTGCTGCGAGATTAGCGAACAGCGATTTGAGTGCGATATCGGACGCAGTTTCTTTTTCTTCCCGCAGAAATCTCCCTCGATCGGAGATCAATCTGTTGAAATGCGCGACTATTTGCTGCTGCATATGGCGAGAACTCCCTTTGGTGGGCGCCAGCTGACGTTGAACGGGTTGACGGATTGGCTCTGAAACATGGTCTCTCGCTTGCATGGAACGCCCACAGAACAGCACCATAGCGCATTGGTCTACAGCCAAGCAATACAGCCACTAGACACACTCATGACCGACACAAATGTCTAAGGGAATTGGCGTGGCCCTGGCAGGTGGCAATTTCTATCGGGTCACGCTGGCTGGTGTCCCCAATTTCCCCGCATCTCGCTCCCCACAGCACGGCCCCGGTCCTGGTACATACATAGCGCAGTGTGGAGTCAACGCCCAATCTTCACCTTGAACCTCTCCCCACTCTCTCCATCTCTCGTCCAAACCGCCTCCAGGCCAATTCCCCCCCCGTGTCTGTGCTGAGTCAGGACCACGTCCGAATAGCCTCGCCATGCCGTCGTCTGCCTCGGGCCAGCCGCGCAGGAAGCACGTCACCACCGCCTGCGTGTCGTGTCGGGAGAGCAAGGTCAAGGTGAGCGCCGCCCCTGATCGGACTTCCCAGCGAGGCCCTGCCGTCTAACTCTGCGCCCGCAGTGCGATGGCGTGTCGCCAACATGTGCAAATTGCAAGAACAAGGGCAAAGAATGTCGCTACCAGGCCGGCGACGACAAGAGAAAGTACGAGGCCCTTCACCGCTCTTGGTTTGTATGCTCCCGGGTTACTGATTCTGGCTACCAGGCTCTCGCTGCGTGTGGCTATCGAGCTTCTCTCGGGGAGGATTGAGCAGCTGGTGAAGTTTATTCACGAAAACTCATTACAGCCGCCTTGTATGATGGAAGATGAGCAGGCTGCTTTGGTCAAAGTCCTCGGCCACCTTAAACTCACTCACACGTATGCCATCAAGGATGCGTTAGGGAAACCGCCTTCAACCTCAAGTCATTCACCAAACACAGCATCCCCAGACCAAAACCAAGCCCATGTGGATTCACCCGCAACCCAAGATAAGAATGGCGACACAACGGTAGTGCAGCCAGGTTCAGCTGCCGCTTGGGATAAACTAGGCGAAGAGCTGGTTCCTCCTTTCCACGCAGATGCGATTATGCCTCCAAAGGTTTCCTTGGAATCAGAAGACGCCCATGCTGTTGGACAGCCAACCCCCGATGACGCCATCAACGCAGTTGTACCACCCCCGAACTGGACGTGGAGCAACCCAGAGGACCCTGGATTTAGTTTCCATCCAGCATTTCCTGTCGACCCGGAGGCCATGGGAGAGATGTTGAGCTTTCCGACTACCGACTCCGGAGCAGGAAGGGAAGTTATTCGACTTCCAACTGAGTCCATTCACCCCGATGAGGGCGCAAGCGATACCGAAAGCACAGAAGCGCTTGTCGATCAGCTGTCGGAAAGAATAGGATCGCTGCAAATAGGACCGGATGGCCGGGTTCGTTATTACGGCCCTACCTCAAACTTTAATCTCGTGGAAATGCCCGCCCCAGACAATCTCACCGTTCACCGCACCATTAGAAATGACGGCCAGGAACAGCTCGATCGGCTGGGAATGGGCAAGGAAGTGCCTCCAGAGTTAGAAGAGCACCTTGTAAACCTCTACTTTACCTGGCAGGATCCAGCCTTCCACGTGGTCAACCGCTCCATGTTTGAAGCTGCCAAGACCAACTGGAAGGAGAACCACGAGGACACACCTTATTACTCAGAAGCCCTTCATAACGCAATGTCAGTACAACTATCATGGTCCAATCGAAAACCATGTCGCTAACATCTATCAGATGCTGCCTTGGTGCGGCTTTTGAGTCGAGGCACCACCCAACCTTTGTGACGTTTCCCAAGTCGCTTTCAGATTTCTTCGCCGATAGAGCAAAGGCACTACTAGAAATCGAGCTGGATTGTCCCTGTGTGGCAACTGTGCAAGCCATGGTTGTGCTTTGCAGTCATGACATTGGATGCAAGAGAGATGCTCGTGGTTGGCTTTACAGCGGTTAGTATTCTTCGTGTTCGCGTTCACAAAAACCAGAATCTCATTGGTTATTAGGAATGGCTATGCGATTAGCATTTGACCTGGCGCTTCATGTCGATGTAAGCCGATATGTCGCCAAAAAGTCGCTCTCTCAAGCCGAGGCCGACTTGAGACGGGACGTCTTCTGGGGCGCATACACAGTTGATCAGTAAGCCGCCTTTGTCTTCTTTCTTGCTTCCCAAGATCTAACTATCCACAGCATGTGGAGTTTCTACCTTGGACGCCCGTTCAGAATAAATATGGAGGATGTCACCGTCGAAAAGCCAAGAGGTGGAACGAGCAGCGAGTGTGCTGGACAATGGATTCCCTACGTGTCCCCTCGATCATTCGAAGAGCACACTCCACTGCCCGACTATACAAATGAGCTACACCGACAGCGGGTATTGCTATGCGAAATCATGGCGCCACTTGGATATGCTTTGTAAGTTTTCATATAATCACTACTATGTCATCATCCACTAACCTTGTAATCTTCTATAGGTATGGAAGCTTAAAGATTCTTCCCGATTCCCTCCATACTTTAAACGTTGTGACTGTCGAAGCTCTTCTCAATTGGCAAGCCAATCTGCTGCCAGAACTTCAAATCGATCTCGATAACCGCGAGGCCCAGTACCTCCCTCATGTCATCTTACTCCAGTACGATTTACCCTACTTTACTGTCCGATTTGACTTGGCGCTCATATTTTCTTTTAGCATGCAATATCACCAAAACATTATCCATGCACATCGGCCATGGATGTCTAGAACATACGCACAGCCAAACCCGCCAAAGGGTCCCGGCTCAACGCATGCACGAATGATGTGCATAGAATCGGCATATGCCATCGCGAAACTTCTCCAGATCTACGAAATCGGATACTCTCTGCGCAGGATGAACATTCAGGGTGTCAGCATCGCCTGCTCAGCGGCACTGCTTCTCATCTTTGCAAACGTCACCAACTACAAGACTCACTCGAATGCCGACGTCGGAATCCACCTCAGCGCGTGCTTCAGGGCCCTCGATGAGTTCGGCGCCTCCTGGGAAAGCTCGAAGCGGGCAAAGGACTTCCTCGTCTTGCTGCAGCGGCAGTGGGAGCTGCGGGGGCGGGCAGTGCGCCCTCGCCGATCGTCGCCAACCGACTCACATGACTTTCAGTTAGCGAGGAAGCGGACCCGGTCCTCCATCGACCAGAGCCAGACCAGAGGGCGTGACAGCCAGGACATGTCACCACCACAGCCCCAACCCGCGTTCTCGAACGGCACCGGCCCAGTGGATCTCGACATGGGAATCGACCTAGATTGGATTTTGACCGGCGACGCATCGTATCCGCTACCGCAGACCTCGATAGGAAATCTATGAGTTGAAATGAGCTCGGCATATTTGTATTAGGGTTTCGGAGGATTTTGGTCTCGGGTGTCTTGTTTTTTTTTTCTTCTGGGTGTTAAATGTATAATTGGAAGCACAGGGAACTGTTTCGGGTTATTTTATATGCTTGGGACGGATCGGGCCACTGTTAACGACCGACATGGGTTTTGCTTAGTTAAAGAGCGACGACAAAGCGTTGATGCAATTTTATTCCGCAGTCCCGTCAAAGTCTGCATTTGCCTTGGGCATATTTTACTTTTTTGTCGAGTGAAATATCAATGATTAATGTCTTCAAGTATTGCCAAGACTACATTATGCGTGACCAGCGTGGTTAGGATCTATGTTGGCAGGGTGGGATGCCAGTTGTGATAGATATTTCTCAAAAAGAGTACTGGCTACAGGGTAGTTTTAATAAAGTTTGTTGTAGAATCTTGCTATACTTGTCTCTTTAATATGATTTATCACTTTTTTTATTCTTGGCGTGTTATCTGTTCCTGAAAATCATACGTGGGCCTGAATTCAACATCACATCTCACATGTGCCCCGACCATTACTCAACTTTTGAGAAACAAATAAGCCGAGGGCTCTCACCTATTTAAAGAGACGCATTTATGACCACACCCGCCTATATTAGAATAAATATATTTTATTACAAGGCTTATACGTGTTATACTTTGATCGGTCATAATCATATTTCCCTGGCCCATCCAAATACCCTAAACCGTCCCAGGCGCATAATAATAATGTACAAAAGCAGCGAACTCCTCCCCCCTCCAAAACACACACATTGTTACAGCTCGCTTTTTGCTTTTTCTACTTCCTCCCGGTTATCAGTTCCGCGGGTACTTTTTTTCCCCTCCTCATTCTCAGTAAATGGCCTCCCCGCGATACGCTTTCGCGACGGAGCTGCGACAGGCGTCATTCTGCATGCGCTCGCCGTCCCACATGACGTACCCGATGCCCCTGAGGCCGCAGACGAACCTCATCGAGGCCATGGCGTGGGCGCCGAAGCGGTAGCGGCCGCGCACGCGGTCGTAGTAGACCTTGCTCCACATGCGGCGCGGGTAGTCGTCGGTCGTGTCGTCGGCGTCGACCTGCTGCGCCAGCTTGTCCATGTCCTCGACCCGCCACACGCCGCCGCCGTCGCCGGCGTGGTGACCCGTATCGGGCTTTCGGGCCCGGTTGAAAGCGTCCAGGTCGCCGTCCAGGCGGCTCTGGCACAGCGCGCGCGCCTCGACGAGCGAGCACTGCCACTCGTCGTAGGTCGAGGCCTGCAGCAGCCGATGTAATCGGGTGATGCCGAGCGAGAGCTGTTTTTTGGCGGAGGACCAGGTGTTAGTGGTGCCATCTACTATACGTTGTGTGGTTATATGCTGCCCCCCCCCCCCCCCCCTAGGAATTATACCACAGGGGCGGCGGCCATAGGGGGGATTGGAGGGGCGAGAAATATCGGGGCTGTTTGCTTACACAGCGCTGTTCCTCAAACAGCTTGCTCCTCTGGGACAGCCACTCAGTCAGGTTCCCCCCCCATTGAAACCCATTGACGACGACCTCGCGGCACGCTGGAGTAGCAGCCAAAATTGTCAGCATCACTAATAATCACGGAGTCATGTTAAAAATATTGTCTTTTCTTCCTTTTTGTTTGGTTTATTTATACACAAGGGACTGGGTTAGTTTGGGGGGGGGGGGGAGGGAGACGACGCACCACCAGTCAGTCTCGTCTCGAGGTAGTCGTAGATGCAGGCCAGCTGCTCGTTGACCCAGGGCGAGTGGCGGGCGAAGAAGAGGGCCTTGGGCACCTCGTCGCACTTCCCCGCGTCGCCGTCGCCGTCGCTGTCGCCGCCGCAGCCGTCCTGGTTGAGGAACAGGTTGCTGTAGATGTGGAAGCGGTACATGGCCCGGGATACGCGGTACAGCTCCCCCGCAGACATGCGCTGCCGTACGGCCGCCATCGGGTGATCCCGGGGCAGCCCGTACAGCTTCCGCAGCGACGACTGGCAGAAGTCGCCCCGCAGCGATCTCAGCGCATCGTCGAGCCGGCTGATGTACAGCGCCTGGCCCAGCCCGAGCTGCGAGGGCCCACCGATCGCATCAAACGGGCTGTCGTAGTATTCGTTCAGGAATCGGGTCGCGTCGATGCCGTGCTTGTCTCGGAAGCATTTTTGGGAAACGTAGGCGGCCACCGCGAGGCAGAGCGTGTCCTCCGGCAGTTGGCTTCGCAGCGTCGTGACGACTATCGACGGGTTGTCGAGGTAGGCCGTGTAGAAGACGCGGTGGCTCAGCAGCACATTGGGCAGATCCTGGACACTCCCCAGCAGGCAAAGGATATCAGCAATAAGGTGGAGGGGCAACGACGAGATGAGGGCCATTTCACGAGTCCGGGAGTGAGGGTTAGCTATCGAGAAATCCAGCAGGAGAGCCAAGACCGTCTCCCCCGCGATATATAGATAAAATCTCCAACTGCCGCCGCATTAATAAAACCGCCAAGTAATGGAAAATACGGGGTAGACCTGATGGGGTGAGATGCCAAGGGCATCATGAGATGGCACGACTTGCCCCGGGCCCATGCACGTGAAGTCGACACTGTTGACGTGGGTGGCCCGGAATGGTATCATTTCCCATCGCCTCATCATCTCCCCACGCCCGCACCGACGAGTGGTGGGGAGACTTGTGAGACTTGTCTGGCTTCACAGCTTGCTTATTGGTTCCTGAGTCTATGCGATCGTCGAAAGGCTAAAAAAAAAAAAGAGCGCCGCGGCCTGACGCCGACCAAAATCTGATTCTATCTGTCTAGTTGGGCCTATCTGTTGCCATTTGCTTTCTTTTTTTCCTTAATCACTGTCTCGCAAAAGTGCAATCGTCTATCCATCCCATTTGTCCGCCGTCCCAATATCGTTTCTTCTGCTGTCCGTTTGGCCGAGTAAAAGTCGAAATAGCAAAGACAAGTAAAACTGACGGCTCATTTGATTGTCCAAGTGTTGGACCTCCCTGCATGGGCCTCTGCTGTGTGGCTCCAATGGGAACCTGCGTGCTGCAACCCAACCCATCTCTGAGCTGGTGCAGTGAAACGAGTGCTTGCTGTTGTCAAACGCCTCAGACCGCAACCACCTTGCCCGACTCCTCCTTCATGCACTCCTCCTGCTCGACGTCGGCAGGGGGGACAGAAATTCCAAATTTCTCAAAGGGGAAGTCGACCAGGTTAAGCATGTACTCGGCCCAACCGTCGCCAATCTCACCAACCTGGTGCAGATCGATGTCACCCGCCTCGCCGGTGCGGCCTGCAAGAACCTCGTCCTCTCGGCCAGTGTACTCCTTCTTGAGCATGGGGTGAGGGCACCAGATGACGCGCATGCCGGCGCGACGGCCAGCCTCGACACCGGGGACGGAATCCTCAAAGACGAGACACTCCTCGGGGGTGATGGGCGCCTCTCCGGCGGGGAGGGAGTCGTTGATGGTCTTGAGAGCGAGCAGGAAGATGTCGGGCAAGGGCTTGCCGCGGCCGGCCTGCAGGCGCTTGTCGTCACCCATCACACGGCGGTTGTTGGGGAAGATGGAGAAGAGCTCCTCGAGGTGATTCGTCTTGACCTGGAAGTTTCCAAAGTGGGAGCTCGTGGCGAGGGCAATGTGGACGCGGTGAGGCTCGCGGTCACTGCCCTTGGCCTTGGCCTCAGCGGCGGCCGCGCCGTCCTTGACGTCCCAGTATCGAGTTCGGCCAAGGTGGCCGAGCAGCTCGGGGACTCCAGGCAGAGGCTTCGTGTTAGGAAACAGCTGCTTCTGGAGGGCCGTGTTCTGGGCCACGTACTCCTCCTGGGTGATGGGCAGCTGAGCCCAGTCGTGGAAGAGCTTGTTGGCGGCGGGGCCCGGTCGGCCCTGGAGCTTGGCCTTGATGGACCAAGGGAGCGTTCCCTTGCCATATTTCTCGAGGATCATGTTGACGCAAAGAGTGTAGATGTCTTCAGTGTCGAGCAGGAGGCCGTCCATGTCAAAGAGACAGGCCCTGACGGGCGGGAAGCTGGGCAAGCCTTGGTTAGCATCCTGTCGCGAAACGAGGGCAAAACGACCTACTCTGTGCGGGGAGCCATTGTGAGGTTAAGAGCGTCGCAACAAGGATCGAAAGAGGCGAGGGAAGGATTTTATGGTAAATTAGTCGTGCGTTGAGTAAGATTAAGAGACTTAGAGCCTTGGAAAACGGTGACGGAAAAGGTCCCGGCCAGCAGAACAAAGCAGAAGCAGAAAAGCAAACTAGAAATCCGAAATCGTCGCGGGGAATGAGTCGGCGCGGGGTGTAACGTCGACTAACTAACGCGGGGCACCAGCGCGATAAGATAGCGGCCGAGAAGCGAGATGCAAGTCCTTACGACCAATTGCGCAGTCAGAGCATGGTTTCTATTCACCGCTTTGATGCATTGCGTGCTATCGCGTTGAGATCAAACGTCCAACCGCAAGATAAAAAACTTTTTTTCTCTCTGGTATTGAATCGGTCACTCATGCAGGCACAGAACTCTCCCAAGCCACAATCACACAGTGTTTGACGCCGCTTTGGCCCCACCACCAATGAACAAACACCAACGACCAAGTCTGCTATCAGTTATGAAAGAGTCGGTCACCAGCTGAAGGAAAATGACATGCCAGAAGACTGATAAACAAACAAAACAGAATCAAACTACGAATAGTGACCTAAAAATTCTCATAATTGAATTATCTGATAAACACGGACTGGTTCAGAGGAATTATGAACATGAAATTTGTATCCAAAAACTTCTTGTGACCATCAGTTGCCACACTGCACACATCTAAGATTTAACCCTGAGGACCCATTTGCTGATTGAAGCACGCACGAACATGTTGCCAGATATTCCGAATATCCCTGTCTATATTCATTTCCTGCTCGCTGTATGGCTTGACATCCCGCCACGGATGATGCTTGTCTGACGGGGAGCTGTCCACCTCCCCTGGCCTGGTCACCCAGATGCGCACAATTACGTCCGGCCACCATGTCCCATATTTTGGCCTAAGCTTTTCATCGAGACTGGCAAGGTACACGACATCATCATAAAGCAAATGCGTGAACTCGATGCGCTCTGTGGCTGTGTTGTATCGAAAGCCATACCATTTTTTGTGTGCATTGGGGATGCAGAGAAGTGTCGTGTACTCTGCTAGGAACCTTTTCTCTGCACGAGCAACATGCCCTTCTATGAGAGTTTCATACTCTATCATAATGGAAGTTGAGCTAAACATAATTGAGTACTCGCGAAGATGTGGGGTTCTCTTGGTCAGCAGGTGGCCCAATGGTAAACCATGTGTATCCTTCATCTCCATGTCGGTAAACACGAAATTCGATCTCAAATGGCCACACGAAGAGACAATTTTGCGAAACGGACAGCTGTGACGGTACTCGAAGGGAAATGATAGATTGCAAGCAAAAAGGACATCCTTGGCGGGGTCAAATGAAACCGTGGGACCCCCTCGTACAGAGAAGCTGTCTGGATATCTCTTCTCGAATACACTGCGGGATTCACGATTGGCGTGTGAAACCGTCCTTTCGGCTGATGAGCATTGTTTTATGGACGCCACCAGTTCTTTTGGGTAATAGGCGCCGAAATTTATGGCAAACGGCTTGTGCTTGGGGTTGTGCGGATCTATAGCTTCTTCCCAGATCAGAGACCGGAGTTCGGCGGGCAAATCTGGAAATCAGCTAAAGCTTGCCACAGCCTTAGAGCGCGAGTCGCCATCGTCACCTAGGCGCGCATCTGCCATTTTGACTTGGGATCGTGTGGGTGTGTCGTATAAAGCAGTCAGTATTTGGATTACAGGGAGGCAATTGGATCATTTGGTCGAATATTGCAGTCCTTCTGTTAAAATGTTATGTCAAAAATAGGCTTAAACTGGTGGAAATATGGGGGCCCCGAAAGATATGGTGTTCTGTATTTATTTATATCTGCACTGACTCTTTTATGAATCAATTAATGAAGTGAACGATTGAGATTTAAACGAGAACAGGCATTGTGCCATTTGTCCTGGAACAAAGCAAAGTCCACGAAGAAGCTGATTCGGAGTTTTCTAGACGCCTCTGGTTTTGTATGTTCGAAACAGGAGCCTTTTGCCTGAATTTAGCCATCAAGAACAACAGCATATAGCACATAGGCAATGCAGCTGGAACGAGACACCTGAATTATAGCGCATCTCGGTCGCTAACAGCCCCCCACTTTCCCCTCTTGGGCGCCACTAATAATCCGACACAATGGTACGTGGAGCCATTGGTGAGGGGCGGTCACATAGCTCCAATAGTGAGTGGGCGGGTGAATGACGCCCATATGCCCAATACAGAAAATTCACATCCCAACAGCACCTGCGCTTTGTTGGACATTGTCAACACCGAGGTTCGCATCGAAATTTCCTGTGGTTTTCGCCACCTAGATAGCCAAAGCCTCTCATCTAGAAACCCACTGTTATCCCAGCTGGTCTCGGCAGCGGGCGGGGAAGCACGAAGTGAGCTCGGTTGAGGGGTGAAGCTTGGAGGCGCAATACATAGCCATGCCGTCTGAAGCCGCCACGAGCGCTGGTGACGGCAAAGTCCCAGTTGAAAAGTCATCACGGGCAGCTGATAAGAACGACACCAAGGAGTCCTCGGCCGAGGCTGATGGTGAAGAGTTGAGATTTTCACCAGAGGACGAGGCGGTAAGTTCCCTCCTAGCACGGCAAATCCTCACAGCATTGGCTTTTGACCCTAACTACCCTTCTTTTCTTAACCCTATTGGATCAGGGGTTTAAGTAACATTTCAATGCCACTAAATCTGACATTCTATCAGGCCCTCGTTGCGGAGTCCAATACTGCCAAGGCAGAGGCCAACTCTCTCTTCGCCTCCAAAGAATACCAAAACGCCCTGGACAAGTACGATGACGCAATTAACTCATGTCCCAAGTATATCCTCTACCCCCGTGCCGTCATCAACAGCAATATTGCGGCATGCCACCTCAAGATGGAGCAATGGAAGGAGGCTATTAAGGCAGCTACTGACGCCCTAGACGGTCTGGCCAAGCTTGAACGTGAAGACCCTCTCCTAAATCCAGAGGGCAAGGATAAGACCGATGATGGAAAGGAATCTGAAAAGGATAAGCCGGAGTCCAAGACGGAAGATGACGATGTCGAGGAGGAAATCATCAGCTCCGGTGCTACCAAAGCAGCTCCTCTCCCGCCTTCTCCGGCCGAGGGATCCCGAAAGGCTCTCCTTGCCGACATCCAACGCATCCGCTCCAAGTCTCTCATGCGCCGCGCCCGCGCCCGCTCCGAGGCCGGAGGATGGCAGAACCTGGCCGGCGCCGAGGAGGACTACCGCGCCCTGGCCACCATCCCAGGCCTCCCGGCCGCAGACATGCGCATCGTCCGGGCCCAGCTACGCGACCTGCCGCCGCGCACCAAGGCCGCCCAGGAACGCGAGATGGGCGAGATGTGGGGGAAGCTGAAGGATCTCGGGAACGGAATCCTGAAGCCGTTTGGCCTCAGCACCGAAAACTTCCAGATGGTCAAGGACGAGAACAGCGGAGGGTACAGCATGAACTTTAAGCCAAGCGGCAGTTCTTGATCGCATTAAATTATACTTGATATCCGTACTAGTCTTCGCCGGCCCCGAATAAGGTGGTACATGTACTGTTTAGATCGTTTGGCCTGCCTGTTGAAGTTGGCCCAGCTTCTTTGCAGCCACCGCGGGTACAAATTTGGATGAATGGATGCGGCTTCTGGGCACCAGGCGTCGTATTCCTCTCAAACCGTATTTATTCGCCGTGTTTAAGCAATATTCCCCTTCAGTCCCAATCCTCTCTCTCCAATTATAACCGGTGCCCGCTCCCACAATCTATCAAGTCACCATTCATTACTCGCCTCCGGCCCCGGTCTACTTGGCGGCTCATACCAATTCTGGTATGGATGGTTTGGCAAGCTGAAGTCTGCAAAGCTCAACGGGTTCACGGGGGCCATGGCAGCTGTCGGAGGGGTCAACACTCGGGTGGCTGTCATGAGCGGCATAGTTGGGTTTGGCAAGCTTCTCATCCTGGGGGGTCTTAGCGGAGGCGGCATTACGCAGCTCTCCCTGGTTTGATTAGCAAGCGGCGTCACGGGAAGCCTACTAGACTCCCACCCCCAAATCCTCTTGAGTTCCGTTTCGACCGCGTTGAGGTGCCACCCGCTCTGGTTCTTGATTTTGCCCATAATCTGGAGCACCTCTGCTTGCTCCTTGGGCTCCGTCAGAACCGTGGCGGCGACAGCAAGACACCGAATGGCCACCGGAGCTACGCCGCGGTCCTGCGTGTGAGCGACGATGCCGCATACCTGGTGGGAGTGATGCAGTCGCGTTATCCTGTTTCTCTCTGAGCACCTCGTGAGTTCAGCTGGATGATGTTGAGCCAGGATAAATTCTGCCGTATGGTAGAAAAGTCGACCCAAGATTGCAGTTCTTTGAATCAGCCTAAAACAACGGTTAGATTGGTTCCCTATCATTTGAGGGGTGCTGCTTTACCATATACAAGGAAACAAGGACTTTTCTGAAGATTCAGAGGCAGTCATGTATCCGTAAGACTGCATCGTCTTTGGACAGTAGTTATCCCATCGCTCACAGAGCCGTTTGAGATTCTGCCATTCGCTGAGCCGCTCTCTCAGCCAAGCCTTGTTGTCCTGACCCAAGACTTCACCAGAGGCTGAAATCGTGGCTCTGAAATTAACAATCCTCGCAACAATGTATACAATTATGTGCACATAACTTTCATCCGATACCAGCGCCAATTCTTCCTCCCTCTCGTTGAACAATTCGTGGTTCAGCCCCCATTCCTCTGGATTCCAGGTTGTCTGCCAGTTGGCCGAAAGGCAGATCAAGACCTCCATCGTAATGTTTTGCCAGAAGCATGCCGCTCCTGTTCCCGAGCTGCTCGCATTCCATCCGCATTCCAGGATCAGCGCGCGAGCTCCGCTCACGTGTCGCATCCGGTGTGCCGGCTTCTCCGACATGAACTCGTAAGCATTCAGAACTACAGCAGTTGTCGCACATTCCTCCGTGTTACGATCTGGGTTCTGCAAGTTTCGCAAGAGTTGCGACGTCGCAGTATTATGGTAGTACAGGGCTTGGTCACCCTGGTTTGGCAGTGTCAGGGAAAGGTGTTTGGCTCCACACGCCAGGAAAGCGTTCAACAGCATTGTTGATTTCAGGGCAGAGTACGGGATCAAGTGGCTAAAATATCTCTCCTTGTTGAAAGAATCGAGCCAAACGCCGACCTCGTGCACAAACGCCTGCATATAACGTATCTCATCTGGGGTATTGAGGCAATCGCGTTCGGGTGATTTGGAATTGCCAGTTACTGGCTGTTGGAGCGGCACATTCTCGGGAACGTTGAAGGAAAATTCGAAATCAGTCATTGGCGTAACCGTTGCCGGGGTCCGAATCGATAGGGGAGAAAACGGTTCGCTATTGCGATGTGGCGAGTACAACCTTTTCTCGGAGGTTGGCAGCCTAATTGTCTGGTCGCCGTACGGCGTGCTAGACTGGCCTGACGATGGAGGGGTTGCAATATTGGAAACATCGGTATTGGTCTTTGACCGGCAGCGTTCGTCCTGGGAAGCAGGCCTGCTCTGGGCGCCTCTCCAATGCCCGCTGGGGGACAATCGGAAGTTGAATAGCTCTTCGGTCTTCCCGTGTTGTCTCAAGTCGCCGAGAGCGAGCTGTGATTCGGGGCTATTCTCAGTTGGATGCCATCTGGAATCTGTGTAGGAAGACTTCACCTCGCCATCACGGCACATGTCATCATTTGGGGTTCTATATTTCGCATCATATGGGGCGTATCGGCTCAATCCACCTTTGTATTCGGACGCAATCTCGCGGGACTCGTCCTGAAACTCGACTGGTAGCCTGCGGGTCAGCCAAGCACAACTTGCCCACTTGAGGTGGACTTCTCACCAGTCCAATCTTCTAGGTCTGGCACATGCTCCGGGCTATGGACATTAATATCAAGAAAATTGAGTCTTATTCCTCTTTTACATTCTCGGCCGCGTTTGCGACAGTTTATGCAATCAGGCACCGCTTCGTCGCACTTTAAATGCCTGTCTCTGCATGTCAAACAGCCTGTTCTCACTCTTTTGGCTTTATTTGTCGGGGGTTTGGGCGCAACGGCAGGCTTCTTCTTGCGATTCGATGTATCACTCTGGGATTGCAGTTCAACTGGCGCCGTGGCTGGCTGCTGCCTTCGCTTATCGGGAAGGGCGGCCACATTCTTCGCCGTGGACGACGGTTCTAGACAAAGGCCCTGGCTTGGAGGGTTCTGATAGGAGCACTGGAGTGAATAGGTATCCCACCTCTGCGAAAGCAGCTGTCTACCTTGAATCTCTTCATGATGCATCGCTGCACCAAATCGACGTAGTCCGGCGACGTTGTCTGATGGACGAGCGGCAATCACGTTCTTCAGCCCGGTCTCTTGCGAAGGCGATCAGATGTATCACTGGAATAGGCATAAATGATATTGTTCGACAGGTTGATCTAGGAAATGACGATGCTTGTTGCAGAGGGCAGGTTCTGCCGCGAGATTGAATCCTACACGTTCACAATATCGACCACCGTCCCCAAGGTTCTTTCAAGTGATGGGGTCAATTAAGGCGCCTAGTGAGAAGCATCTTCTCGAAGACCCAGCGCCTCGCAGTGGGACAAGGCAACACAGGCGACACGGCTGCCGTCACTAGGCAATAAACCGGGGCGGGGGGGATGCCTGTAATAGCCGAGCCTCGTCGTCTCTGGAGTCGCTCATTCGCGATGTCGCCGTCTCAGGGTGGAGCCGAAATGTCTCTGAACGCCGTACGTCCTCGGCCGTGGTGCGGGCCACATATTCTGACACGCACATGCCCAGACCGGCGCATGGAGGCGAATTGGCATATGCACGGCGGCGGGATGCCGGTGCAGCACGAGAAGCGCAGATTGATTGCATCCTGTCCACATGGCCAATTAATATGGATCACCGCGGGGGCACCATTATGGAGTTGAAAGAAGAAAAGTAGAGTCGCAGCATGCGTCATATCACCCAGTTGAATCTGCAAGCCCCTCAATGCACAGCATGAGATGGTTGGCTGCCTTATGTTGCCGAGGGGCAGTGTAAGCCCAGAAACCTGGTCAGCGTCGTGAGCAAGGTCCCGATCGTATTTCGCCAATATTATGCCTTGCAACACCACTCACACAATATAAACGAGAGCTGACCACCCCCGTGTTTCTCATTCGTTACCGTGTCTTGCACTCTCGCCGAGTGTGCCCCCCCGTGAGGGCGGCTCCATGAGGCTCAACTGTGCTGCACCTCTTGACCGGTGAGCAGCCAGCCCAGAGGCATCTACTCCTTAGGATTTTCGGAACACTCCACAACTCCCAGATTAAAAGTTTCCCCAAATCATTCATTCATCCATTCATCCATTCATTCTATTGACCGCCAAAGAATTCGTCTCCGGTCTGGCTCGTGTCATACAATGTGAATAGGTTTCTTCCCCAACGATCTGCAGCTAGTCGGGCTACACTGCTCTAGTCGCGTTGCACCTCGTTCTTAAAATATGCAGTCTCGATAACGTGGATATTTTAACTCGGCAGATGGCCTTGGCTTCAAGCCCATCCAATGTGCATACCCACATATCTGGAACAAAAAACATGTTCATCGCGGAACAGTGTGCTAACACCAATCTTATCTGCAGGCGACTTGTATTATCTGGTCCTACTCTGATTTTGCAAGTACATGATTCATCCAAAACACACTTTCATCTCATGCTCCTCTCAAAACATGTTATTCCTTGGCCATGTAGCCGGCTCTGTCCAAGGTTAGCACAGCCGGGAAGAGCAATCCCTTTATAATTCGTTGGGTAGGTCCGTGGTGCATATCATCTTCGCCTACTCCCTCTTCTACAAGTTAAAGCATTGAATATCGGTGGCAATGGCCATCTACTTACACGCTTTACTTTCGTTTGTTATAATTTGAATTATCAAAAGTATTTCGTGAGGCGAATGACTAGGATAGAAAATAAGTGTTCTCAGTGTGGTCACGAATAAATGATGATAAATCTGTTGCAGAAATAAGCAGCAATGGTGACAAGATTAGGTTCACCGCATATAATTTCTTGCCATACGTCACTCATGCATTACTCCATCAGGTTTTGTATTGCGCAGAACATTATTGGGCTAACGAAATCCAATTCTGGCCGGTTATCAGTGATATATTCTCCCAAGTTGATCCCGGGACATATTATCCACATCAATGTAGCCAGTCAATTTCAGATACACCTCCAGTATTTCCAAGGGGTTATGAGTAAGAAAGAGAATTTGATCGTGATTTACTGAGAGGTAACTGATGATAAAGGCCGCATATATGGGTGCAACCAATAAGCCCTGCATCAAGAGGCGGCACCGCATTATCTTTCTCAACGAACGGCACAGGAGCTATTTGATTCAATGAAATCCTCCCTATACGATGGTTACTTTACATGTCTTCCTTTCATTTGGGCCAGCATCTCGAGGCTATACAAGGAAGGTCAGCTGTGCTAAAACTCTCCAGTCAGTGAGCTTGTCAAAAACCATCACTCCAACCGAACTTACAGTAGAGCCGTTCCACTCAGTCTCTTGTAGCATATATAGGCTTCTAAAATGATTAAATTTCAAATAAAAAAACACTAGATCGCTTTTAAAAGCTTTTAAGTACAATACTTGTGCGAGTCGGGCGCTCTTACAACGGACACGTTCAAGAACAATGCTGTGAAGAACTCATATCCCAGGCCACGTCTAATGCCCAAGTATCAACTTTCTGAGTGTACCGCTTATAAATAGATCACCAAAATCCATTCGTGGAAGTTCTGTATAAATTTACGCACGGGTTTACAGTTATATCATGGGGCTACTGAGTTTTCTCAATGTGCAGCCTGGGTTGATCTCAATTTACAATTTGCTATCAAGTTGCAATCAAGTTTGACGCATTGCATCATAATTCAAAAAGTGGACTCTTTGTAGCAACAAAAGAAGTAAAACATTTTCCTATCAATTTCAAATTTTAGTTGGCCGCAAGTTTTGAAATAGCAAGATAAATGCCATGACGAGGAGACTAACACTAACAAATTGATCTGAGGTCGTGGAGCATGATGTTTTAGGTATTTCTTCGCGACCATCAGGATTATCCACGAAAACACCCATCATTCGAGAAACAATGCTATTTAAAATTCCAATACTTTTTCCTCGCCATTACAATATTCCCTTTTTTATTGAATGTTTGCTCCTCCCCGAATCACCAACCCTTCTTCTCAAGACTTTGGTGGGGGGAAGGCAACACAGTGGGGTCACCTGACTTGGCAGGCGCCAAACCCAAGCGAGTGGTTTGAAATCGCAGCAGTCAAAGCAATAGTCACTCCTTGCCATCACAAGCATCTCTGTATTCCTCTGGGGACACAGTTTAGGGTGCTTCGGAAACGATACCGCGGAACTTATTCTGTTAGTCCGGCTAATTCGGCAGAGGGACTCCCAAAAGGACCTAATTTAAAAAAAGAAAAATGCTCTCACCTTAAACTAGAGTATTCCTAAAAATGGCCGACGCAGTGCCCTCACCAAAGGCCATCCTTCGAGGCCACAAGGCCCAAGTCCATTCGGCTACTTTCATCAGAGGCAACAGTCGACTAGTAACCAGCGACGCAGAAGGCTATGTCGTCCTCTGGGATCTTGCCATTATGAGGCCTCAGGCCGTCTGGAGAGCACATGAAAACGCCATTCTCGGGATACAGGGCTGGGGAGACGATAAGATCATCTCGTGAGGCGTCACTCCATGAAGTCAACTGCAGAAAGTATGCTAAATTTGGATAGACATGGCCGTGACAATAAACTCATCGTCTGGAAACTCAGCCAAGATGACGAAGCAAATCTCAGCAAAGTCTTACCAGTTGAGGACGTACCAACACCACGCGCTCAACCCTGGATTCTCCATCTCCTCGAAGTAAACACGATGAATTTTTGTTCATTTTCTGCCTGCCCTAGTAGTGGGGGCCTCTTGGATGATTCGTCCGAAATACTCATTGCAGTCCCCAACACCTTGGCGTCCGAAGCTGTACGTAACCAGCGCCCGATGTCACACAGTTCGCCTGTTAACATGACCGCAGATTGACGTCTACTCCCTACCCAGCCAAAATAGAATACACACCATCAGGCCCGGGACGAAAAATGGAATGGCCATGTGCCTATCCCTCTTTCAGTACCATGACGCGCTCACTCTCATCGCTGCATTCGAGAATGGTTACGCATCAGTTCACCGGCTGGGCGAGAACGGCGACTGGTTCACGACGTACCGCTCCCAGCCTCACTCCCAGCCTATCCTGTCACTAGATGTAGATTCAGATCGCCGGTTCTTTCTCACATCCTCGGCAGACGCTCTTATTGTCAAGCACCCGATCCCCACCGACCGTCAAGAAATCATCCCCGTGCCACAAAGCGATGAGAGGGTGGTGGAGATAATTGAGGAAGATGCCCCCAAACCCCAATCTCTGCTGTCGGCCGCCCTGAAGCAATCATCTTCCCAGGGAGAATCATCATCCACGCCCAGGGTGCTTCAAGAGTGGAAGGACCCGCTCAAGGTGACTAACACTAGGCACTCTGGCCAGCAGAGTCTCAGGATACGATCTGACGGGCGCATATTCGCCACCGCCGGATGGGACTCGAAAGTGAGGGTGTACTCGGTCAAGACGATGAAGGAGCTTGCTGTGCTCAAATGGCACCAGGTAGGGTGTTACGCCGTGGCATTCTCCGACCTCGCGGCATCGAGCACCGAATCCGGTCCCGAAACCCGCTCGGCTCAGGACGTATCTCCCCCAGAACCCTCATCGCCACCACCTCAGGAGAGAGCTTCCCAAACAGGAATGCCCCGGGGCGATAGGGCGCTGGTTAAGACAACGACTACGACTACTAGGGTCAAGGATCGGCGCATCGCACAGGCAAAGACGACTCACTGGATTGCGTCGGGCGCCAAGGATGGCAAGGTCAGCTTATGGGACATCTACTGAATAGACTGGCCGAATACGCGGGATGGCCAGGGTGGGCGCTCAACCAGGAAATCTGACACAAGGGGTCCACGGATCTGACGCATGCGAAGCGTGACAGTTCGCACAAAATATCCCTGGAGGTGCGGAAAGGGCTGCCGTATGGCTTTCCCTTTAAGGGCATCAGTCAGAAACCACAGTGTCGCACGGCTCTGCAGACTAGATTCCGAGTGGACGGTTCTAAGATTATAGCTAGCACATAAAGCCATAATCGGAATTGGAAGCCGAGTGAGATCTATTCTTCTCAAGCAGCATATATCTATATTCAGTAAAAATACATGCTCAGTTAAAAGCTGCAATAACCAGGACGATAAAATAAGACACGCCGGGATAGTGCTCCATCGTCCCATTAGTACCTAGCGCCTATTCATAGCAATTCGTTCGGCGGCCCGAGTGACATTTTGCAACCACTCAAGTCCGCACAGGTGTGTGTAGGATCCTAATTGCTGTCGAGATATCAGCCATTGTCGCACATCGACGAGTCCAGCTTACGTAGCCGCGGTGGGGGAAAAAACATGGGAAAAGGGCCCAAGATAGAAACTCGAGGCTACACTCACCGTCATCCCACTTGTTCATACGATAATTGCCCTTGGACAGCTCGCACCACACCCTCAGCATCCACGCGGCCACCAGCGCATCCCGCGCAGTCGACTCCATCTCGGCCGACACCACCAGGCTCATCAGCTCGTCCGTCTCGACCTCGCGCGCCAGCAGGCCCCCCTCGGCGTCGCGCCACTCGTACCCCACGGCCCGGTCCCGCGACGGCACAGCCGTGAACAGGACGTCCCTCTCCTCCATGCGGCGGTCCGGCCCCCGCGCTGCGCGGTGCACCCGGTACCCCTTGCCCTTTGCGCCTCCCAGGCTGGCCAGCAGCCCGCTCCGCGGGCGGTACGGCCTGATGCCGAGCGAGCAGAGCGCGCGGCGCGAGGTCGTCTCGGCGTGGTAGGGGAACGTGGGGAACTCGGCCTTGGTCGGGTGCTTGAGGTCGAACAGATGGCGCTTGCGGGCCTGGACCTTGGGCACGCCGTCCTGCTGCTGCACCACGGTCTGGTCCAGCCGCTCGACCGTCACGCTGCGGTCGTTGTCGCCGAGGAACCCGATGGAGTGCGAGAACTCGTATAGCGGCGGCGCCCCGGGGTCGGCGGAATGGATGAAGCGCCCCGCGACGTGCAGGGTCGCCGGGCCTAGCTTTACGTTCTCGATCTTGCCATCCTTGGCCAGGTCGCCGTAGGATGGTGGTGGTAGAGCGTCGTCTGCTACAGTGTAGGATTCATCCATTTGCCGGGTCTCAGTGCACACCTAAAAAAAGAACCTGAAATTGCGGCGCGATAGGAAAATAGGCTGAAGAGGTGTAAGTAAAGTAATGAATGAATGATATGGTGTGCGTGCACGAGCATTTACCAGAATGAGATATGACGTCGCTGTAAGAATGCCCAGTGAGGCAGAGTTAATAGGTTGCTTCGCCACACAACTGCTGCCAACACACTGAAGGAAGTTGCACTGCCAATGTCATGAATTTCGTCGATTCTTTCCAGATGTGAATTACCAAGCTTTTTTTTAGGGCTCTATCTTGCAGAATCTTCCAAAACACTATACTATATACGCCAGTCGTAATTATCATGATAGGGAAAAAGCCTCAATAAACCCCGCCCTGTTTAAATGCGAGCCCCCAGGTTCACATGCACCGCCTTGACGTTGCTGTACGCCTCCAGGCCCGCCTCTCCCAGCTCTCGCCCGATTCCGCTCTGCTTGACACCGCCAAAGGGAACGCTGGGCTCGCAGTCCTGGCTACTGTTGATCCAAACCATGCCCGCCTGGATCTCCGAGGCCACCCGGTGGGCGCGCTCAATGTCCTTGGTGAAGACGGCAGCGCCCAGGCCGTAGGCCGAATCGTTGGCGAGGCTGAGGGCCTCCTGCTCGGTGCTGAAGCGGCTGATGACCACGACAGGGCCGAAAATTTCCTCGCGGAAAATACGCATCGAATCCTTGACTTCTCCGAATACGGTGGGCTCGACAAAGAATCCCTTGCCGCTGACATCCTTGGGCTTACCGCCAGCCAGAAGCTTGGCGCCCTCCGCCTTACCAATCTCAACGTATTCCAGAATCTTGTCATACTGCATCTTGGAGACCTGGGGACCCTGGTAGGTATCGGGATCCCACTGGTCGCCGACCTTGCTCACCGTCGAGGTGGTCTCAAGGAAGCGAGCAACGAAATCATCGTACACCTCATCTTGTACTAGAATGCGAGAAGTGGCGGTGCAAATCTGGCCCTGGTTTGACATGATACCCATGTGTGACCACCTGGCCGCCTGCTCAAGGTCGCTATCAGAAAAGACCAAAAGAGGGGATTTGCCTCCGGTTTCTAGAGTAATGTTTTTCAGCGTAGATGCCGCCATCTTCATGATCTGGGTACCAGTAGCTGTTGATCCGGTGAAAGCCACCTTGTCCACGAGAGGGTGCTCAACCAAAGCAGAGCCTGCCTCGCGTCCGTAGCCATTGATGACATTGAACACGCCGGGGGGGAATCCCACCTCCTTGACGGCGTTTGCCAAAAGCAGAATACTCAATGGCGTCTGCTCGGCAGCCTTGAGGACAATCGTATTTCCACAAGCTAAAGCAGGACCAATCTTCCAGCTAGCCATAGAGAGAGGGAAGTTCCACGGGATGATCTGCCCGACTACTCCAATAGGCTGACGGATGGTGTAAGCGAGCTTTTGGGGGTTGGTTGAGATTGTTTGGCCGTGGGTCTTGTCAGCCCAGCCGGCGTAGTAGCGTATAACATTGACAACCTCGACCAGATCAAGATTAAGGGCGTCAGCATAGGTCTTGCCTATCAAATCAACTGTCAATATTCAATTTTCTAAGTGGGGTGCGTTGGGTATTTTTACCGTTATCCCAGGCCTCCGACGTGGCGTAAATCTCCTTTTGTTGCTCAATGCGATCTGCAAGCTGGTACAACAGATGTCCTCGCTGAGAAGCGGGCATCTGCTTCCAATCGGAGCCATTAAGTGCAGTGTGCGCTGCGCGAACAGCCTTGTCTACATCAGAGGCGTCAGCAGCCTGGACTGCTGCAATCTCCTTCTCGGTGCTATATGTTGCTGTAAGTCACTGAGGCAACCAACAAGCGGCATAGGGTCCCAGATGGCACTGACGCTGGATCAATGGAAACGATGGTCTGCCCGGAAGAGGATGAGACGAATTCGTTGTTGATGAAGAGGCCGGTAGGCTGTGAATACTTGACGCCATTGGGCGCCTCGAGGTTTACGAAGCTGGCCATTTTGAAGCTCGGGTGTCTGGCAATAATGTCTCTACAGAGAACCAAGGTAGGACGAAAGAGGACCGACATTGAGACGACAGGCGGGAAGAAGGACAGAAATTCTTATAGAAATAGCTGTGGAAGTTGGCACAGGCTTTCGCCGAGAATGAATTCATTGGTCAATTGGGCACTTGACGATGTGGAAAACACTGGGTACGTGTTAAGGTGAAGGTGTTGATGAGCGCCGCCGGCGCCTCCTCCGCATTTTTTGCGATGCCTGGGAAGCTCCAGCGCTAAAAGTGGAGGAAGGGCCCGGCCGCATTAGGAAACATGCCCTGAAAGAAGTGGGTGCGGCAAAAGCAAAGAGCGCATGTCTCGTGTGGGAAAGACATGGGGGGTGTTGATGTAAGACCGTTGCATGTTTCATTTCTGTTCCTGTTGATACAACAATCCTTTTCTTTTCTTCTTTTCCTTTTTTTTTTGACATCGCCAGCTGTATGGTATAATTTTTAGGGAGCAGATAGATGGTGTGGTGGGAGGGGGAGGCTCTGCGGGATGATCTGTTGCATGCAGTACATCGATAGTTTTACAGTGTCGCATACAGAGAGAGGTGGCCATTGTTTGCAGCGCATTCCGTCCCGGCCTGATCCATCACACTGAAATTTTAAGTTGTCTTCAGACGCAACGTCCGGCCGGTAGTCTTCACCTCCGGTCAATAGCTCCGTATTTTACTTTACCTGCCACGCCGCCGCCGACGATATATACCATGATTTACGGCCGGCGGCCCGGCTAAGCCCGTTCAATAATTCCCGTGACGTAAAGATGGAGAGAAAAATCCAAGCGCCGTACGGGGCCGGATACAGCAGCCGGTCCAGCACCCGGGATTAGTCAGTCAGCCAAGGCTGAAAAGCATAGCAACGAAGCAAGAGTCAATATGTCCATACAAATGTGGAAATGCAGGTCGGGCTGGCCGAGGCTTTGTATTTCTCGGTCAGTTAATGTTGGTCTGGTGGGCGTTGTGAGTGTTGTCAGATAAGCTGTGGCTGTATTTCAGGTCCCCGATGCAGGGCAGACGCAACGTACCGCAGGCGAGAGAGATTCGCCTGTCGTTGTGCCCCAGGCACCAACCTGTGCAGGGCAGAGACGACACCTGAGCAATGAAGGAGTCAGATTTCCCAGGACACGACAGACACCCTTCTCAAAATCGAACAGGGCGCGAATGGCATCTCCTCGGATTTCGAATAGCCAACCGAATATTCCAAGACGCAATGCCTTCCTTCTGATGATGTGGCTCCCAATGACGCCCCCGAGGCACCTTTGCTTTCATGCCCAAACCATGCGAGCAACTGACCAACCATACAAGAATGAGGCCATATCAGCACACACATTCTCATGCACGCGCGTTGCGTGACCTCGCACCCCTCGGACTTCGGATCATCTCGTCCAGAGTCTGCAGCGAGCGGTTGAGGCGTCGAGGCGTTGGGGTGTGCTGACACAGCATGCAAGCCATCCGCCAGTTGGCGCACATCCAAACTCCACCACCACCATCCGCTCACTACTCCGCCAGCTTCGTCCGCGGCGGACTTTTGACAAACCCGACACCCCGCCGCTCGAATTCGAATTCAGGCAGTTATGCTCGCTCGAGGCGCACGCTCTTCTCCCAACGGTATTTGCCGAGATCTGCGACCCTCCAACGATCTGCGGGATGCGGGCCCCTTCATCCCAGAACCATGTCGCTGGGGCATCCCATCGGTCCATTGAGGCCTAGACTCAGCCCTGAGAGAACGACATCCGTCAACCAGATGCTGACGCACTGGCCGTGAGACAATATCAACACGCGCGCCATCATATGCAACCGCCTCATCTAGCACCAAATCAACATCAAGCTTATTCCCACGCTTCGTCCACCGCTTAAGTCCGTATCCCCCGAACCTTGTCGGATCTTCACTTCTGTGCAATCTGGTCTCACCGCCGTATCTCCATGTATCTCCAGATCGTTCTCTTAATTTTCCGCAGCTCTGCAGTTCTGCACACCCTTTTTGAGGCCTTTTATTTCGCCAGGTGGATGACTCATGTTTCGTCGTGATGGCTTTTTCGCATTGTCGTTCCGCGAGCGGGAAGGGGCAAGAAAAAAAAACCCCACACTAAAATGCTGTTATGGTTCTCCGTTATGCCATGTGAGATTCCCTCACGCCGGCGAAGCTAGAACAACAAAGTTGGGCCATCAGGCGGTGAAAATTATGAATTGTGACGCTCCTCAACAGGCCATACACTTCATGTTACATTCCAGCTGCAAACAATCCCTGGCTGATGATGTAACCACCAGCGCGCTGTCATCATGGCTTTTGATTGCACCGCGACAGGGAAGCCAAGACTGCATCCCTCAAGAATTTTCCCAAATCGTGGGGACCGCAATTTTGCCCGCCGCGGCGGACAAAGTGGTCGGGATTTGTCAGACTGTTAGCGCCAAATCAAGATGGCTTGAAGTAGACTTGAGTCTCCATGACGTCCCTCATATGCCATAACGTCCAATCACTATGGCTCATACAATATCCCCCAAACGACAATGAGCTTATCCCAAGGGGGTCAGCACTTGCCAAACAGGTGCGGGATGCGCTTACGAGATGCTACGTATGAGAGATATGGCGGATAGACACACGGCGGACCCTGAACTAGTGTGCTCCGAGATTTACACCCCCAAGCTCCGCATTGGTTAGCGTTATGCCCAGCACGACGCTCTCTGTGTGACTTTCACGGATCCAAGAATGCGGAATTTGTGTTATGTTCCCGCTAAAGTCCCCGAGCACGTCAGATGCCTAGGAAAGTCCAATCAGTCCCAATCCATATCATGGCCGGTATAAAGTCTCCTGTCACGTCGCCGTTCTCATGGTGTTGATGACCATCCACCACATCGAGTCTGAGGCTTCCTTATCAGCTGCGGCTTCTGTGCCTATTATTCGCTCCTCCAGCCTTACAACCCTCGATCAGCCTTAAATAACGTTCAGCCACATCGATCTCGCAAATCATGGGTCAACCAGAAGCTCTCGATGTCCCCAAGGGACCGGAACGGCCCGACTCCACCACTTCAACTCTTCGAGGTGAGGACGCCGCGATAGAGAAGAAGCAAGATGATGGCGGCACGACCGACGGTACCATCGATGTGACTCTCGAGTCCCAGGAGGATATTGAAGATGAGGGTGCTTATCCTTCGGGCATCAAGATGTTCTTCATTGTTGTCGCTTTGGTCCTCAGTATCTTCCTCGTTGCTCTCGATATGGTAGGCTCCAGAGCCCCTATATGCAAAGCTTTTGCTAATTCTCAATTCCCAATAGACAATCGTTGCTACCGCCATTCCCAAGATCACGGATGATTTCAAGGGTCTTGACAAGGTGGGCTGGTACGGTGCTGCCTTCTTCATGACTGTTGGAGCATTTCAATCAACATGTGCGTTGCGAAACCAATAAACCCAATTTCTGTAGCTACTTTTACTAACAAACATTCCAGGGGGCAAGGGTTACAAGTACTTCCCACTCAAGACGACATTCCTCCTTGCCATCTTCATCTTCGAGCTTGGTTCCACCATTTGCGGTGCTGCCCCTAACGCAGAGGCTTTAATCACTGGACGAGCCATCGCCGGTGTTGGAGCCGCTGGTATTGCTGCTGGTGCCTACACTATCATTGCCTTTTCAGCTCCTCCCAAGAAGCGCCCTGCCTTTACTGGTATCATCGGTGCCTCCTACGGAGTCGCCAGTGTTGTCGGTCCCCTTCTCGGTGGTGCCTTTACCGACCACGTCTCGTGGCGATGGTGCTTCTATATCAACCTCCCCATCGGAGGCGTGTCTGCCCTGATCATCTTCATCTTCTTCCAGACTCCCCCCGCCGCCGTCCCCGTGGAGGCGACACTGTATGAGAAGCTCCTGCAGATGGACCCTCTAGGTATTGTCTTGGTGATGGGCGCCACCGTTTGCTACATTCTCGGTGTTCAGTACGGCGGCCAGGCTCATCCCTGGGACTCCTCCGTTGTTGTTGGCCTTCTTGTCGGATTCGTTGCCATAGCAGCTGCTTGGGCCGCCCTTCAGTACTTCAACGGTGAGCGTAGCATGATCCCTGGTCGCATCTTCAAGATGCGAACTGTCATGGTTATGAGCGCCTTCGCCTTCCTCTTCGCAGGATCCTTCTTCGTGGCCATCTACTATCTCCCCATCTACTTCCAATCCGTCCATGGTGTCGGCCCCACATCCAGTGGTGTCCGCAACCTGCCCATGATTATCACCGTCACATTTGGCACCATTCTCAGCGGCGGGACTGTCACTGCCACGGGTTTCTACCAACATCTGCTTATTGGAGGATCAGCCATTGCCTGCATCGGCTCCGGTCTGCTCTACACCCTTGGCGTCAACACCTCAACCGGCAAGTGGATCGGCTACCAAATCGTCGCCGGTGCTGGCTGGGGTGTGGCATTCCAGATTCCCATGATTGCTGTCCAGGGCTCCGTCGATCCCAAGGATCTCGCCTCTGCCACTGGTGTCCTTCTCTGTAAGTATCCCCTTTTCTACAAAACAAGCGCCGCGCTCCAAGAGACAGTTCACTAACAGGCCTCTAGTCTTCCAGTGTATCGGAGGTGCCTTCCTCGTTTCCGGTGCCCAGGCTTCCTTCATCAACCAGATGCTCGGCAAGGTCCTGGCGGAGGCTCCCAACATCAGCAAGGCCAACTTGATTCTCACCGGTGCCACTGAGATCCGCAAGACCTTCAGCAGCTCAGAACAGCCCATCGTGATTGACGGCTACATGTGGGGTGTCAAGGTTACGTTTGCCATCTGCATCGCCGCCACTGGCATTACGACACTGGTCGCCATGTTCACCAAGTGGAAGAAGCTGGATCAGAAGAACCTCATGGGAGGTGGTGCCTAAGTATGGAGCATTTCCCTATGAGCTGGTTATCTATGGGTATATATGCTGGATAACGGATGGCTGCCCGTATAGATTGGCTGCAGGAAAAAGGCGTTGGTTCATTATGTTTGATAACAGAAATATCCCCCATAATTAATTTGTAAATGAATATATACATGCTATACTATGGCTGTTCCGAATCTTGCGTGAAGAAGCTTGGTAGGTGGTGAAGGATTGCCCGCCCCACTGTGCACTCTAAGTCATATTTGGATTCAAAGGTCAATCGCTAATTGTGCTATATCATGATACACAAACAGAGATTACAATTTTAAAATTTGACTGATATTATGATAACAACATGTCTTGTCTTGGATAGTGATATTGATGTGCGTAGAGCTCCAGTTTAATCTTGGTTACTAGGCGGCCGGTCTCATCACACATGTCATGACGTCTCTTCTCCATCATGATCACTTATCAATGCATTGGCAGAAATTAACAAAGAAAGATGGTTATAAAATGAATAAATAAAAAAAAAATCCCTACAAAAAACTAGAAACCAAAAAGAAACGAATGATACAATCGTCACACGCGACAAGCACCAGCAACGCGGACCTGCTGCAGGGTAGCTCTTATCAGATAAGGGACAGCTCCACCAAAATTCTGGATCAAACGGGCCATGACCGGCATTATCACTCAGCTCACGCATCGTCCTCAAAACTCCGCTGCAGAAACCATCACGAACGAGAGCCCACCGCCCTTTTTTCGCGCGCCGTGGGCTCAATGGTTCCGCTATTTTAGTATTAATTGACCTCGACCCCCATTGATTTCAAAAATCCTCTTTTTCTCCTTTTTTTCCCCTTCTCCTCTCCCTCTCTTTCTTCCCCCCCTCCCCCGCCGCAATGATGCCCCCCGCCGTCCTCCGATCTACCCTCCGGCCTCGCCCCGGACCGTCCTCCGTGCCCGCCTCCGTGTCGACCTCGGCCCTCCTCCTCGCCGGGCGCCGCAGCATGGCGTCGGCGTGTTCCTCCTCGGCGTCGGCCAGCAACGGCACCATCCCCAAGACGTCGATCCGCGTCCTCCGCTCCGTCGAGGCCGTCCGCCGCTGGCGCCAGCCCCACGTCGTCAACCACCGGTCCGTTGGCCTCGTGCCCACCATGGGCGCGCTGCACGAGGGCCACCTGTCGCTCATCCGCGCCGCCGCCCGCGAGAACCACCATGTCGTCGTCAGCGTCTACGTCAACCCGGCCCAGTTCGGCGTCCGCGAGGACCTCGCCTCGTACCCCGTCACCTGGGACGCCGACACCCAGGCCCTCGCCAAGCTCGACCGCGAGCTCGCCGACGACGGCGCCAACCTCGGCCGCATCTCGGCCGTCTTCGCCCCGACCACCGACGACATGTACCCCTCGGGCTTCCCCGGCCAGGAAGTCGACAGCAAGGGCAGCTTCGTGTCCATCACCCCCGTGGGCGAGGTGCTCGAGGGCGCCAGCCGCCCGACCTTCTTCCGCGGTGTCGCCACCGTGTGCATGAAGCTCTTCAACATCGTCCAGCCCGAGCGCGTCTACTTTGGCCAGAAGGACGTCCAGCAGACCGTCGTCATCCGCCGCATGGTCAAGGACTTCCTCATGCCCACCGACGTCGTCATCGGCCCGACCGAGCGTGAGTCCGACGGGCTGGCCCTGAGCTCGCGCAACGTCTACCTGGGCCCGCGCCGCCGCGCCGTCGCCATCGTGCTGCCGGGCGCCCTGCGCACCGCCGAGGCCGTGTACAAGTCGGGCGGCCTGCGCGACCGCGCGAGCGTCCTGGGCGCCGCCCACAACTTCGTCGCTGCCGTGGCGTCGGTGCAGGCCGACCTGCCCCCGCAGGAGCGCGTGTCGTTCGAGGTCGACTACTTCTCGCTGGCCGACCCGGAGACGATGCAGGAGGTCGACGAGGTAGATCCCACACGCGGCGCTGTGCTGAGTGGCGCAATCAAGATGCTGCCCGTCGAGGCGCCGCGTGATGGAGAGGACTTGGGGCACAGTGGTGGTCCAGCGGTGCGGTTGATTGATAACATCATTCTCCAACCTCTGGAGACCAAGGAGACGTAGGATTGGTGCCGGTGTAAAAAGGAGATACCCCGAGCAGATGGAATTGCTCAAGGATAATGGAAGGAAGAGTAAAAAAAAGAAAAGCTACGAGCTGATTAGAAAACGCCATGATTAATGGTGAACTAAAATAACATGTACATGATATATATATATGGTATGGTGTTGTGGGAACGTGGTGCAACACAACACTTAAGCTCCGTATAGCTGGCCCGGACAAGATGGTGGGACAACGGCACGGATTTTACAAGAATGAATCGCTGGAAAATGCATGTAAAGTGTACAGGATCCAAGTTCAAACCAGAAGACCATCACAGACGTGGCCGGCCCCCCATCTGCTCCCTCTTCCTCTTTGCGTCCCTGACGCTCTTCCCCAGGGCCTCTTTCTCTTCACGGCTTAGCCGGCTGGGTACCTTACTCTTGCCGCTTCGTTCCGCTTCGGCTGCGTCATCAAATAGCTTCTGGCCCAGCTCGTCTGCAAGTCGAAGCACTCGGCTGCTAACTGTGGCGCCGTCACGACGATTCTTGCCCTCGCGGCGAGACTTGGCAATCTTTTCTGTAAAGTCCCAGAGCTTTCCTTCAGCAAGCAACATGCCAGTCTGCACATCACGCGATGGCCGCCACGAAGCATCAAGTTGGAGGCGAGGGGGGATCTTGGCATCCTTTGATTTGACAACGTGGATGAGCTGATCCTGCTCGAATCGGAGATATGAGTTTTTGAGCGTTTCTTTATTGACAGCCTCAAAGTAGGAGAGATCGCCCTGATGATAGAGAGTTTTGCCGAGCTAGATGAAGCAGAACAGGTTAGCAAAATTACCTGCGATGATCGTAGTGACAAGTAAACCTACCAATTGGGCATTGCTGTGAGCTTTGCCCTGCTCGATCCAGATCTCCCCGTTTTGTCCCGGCGGCGGCGTCAATCCCAGAAGGGATACGGCAGCAAGCCAGGCAGCTTCAATAAAGGGCCAAAGGAGGAAGCAGTAAAAGTCATAGTTTTCCCGGCCTGCTTTCCTTTCCTGATCCGTCAACCCAATTTTGATAATCTTACCATCGCTGTCACGATCTAATCGGATGATATTGTCTGCCTCTAGTCCACGTAAGGTCTTGTCGAGATTAATATCGAGACCCTCGCTTGAGAATATAAACTCCCCACGGAACAGTGACGATAAAAACAGAACCTGGGCCCTGAGTTCCTCAAACTCAATGTCTTGCATATGCGGTGCGCCCCCTTGTTTAACTCTTGTATACATGGCTACACTGACAAGTGCCTCGTAAATAAAGAGATGGATTGTCATGTTGCGGTAAAAAGAGAGCTGAAAGCGGTCAACAGCGTAGTAGGTAGGCTCTGCCAGTCCTTCAACTACTCCGACAAGGTCCTTGCCAAGTACTTCAAGGCCACGTTCGATGATATCGGACAGCGGTGCGTTGCCAAAGTGAGCCACACGACCACCCTTGGCTCGGACACGCTCGGTGAGCCACGAGACACGCCGGATCAACTCCTGTTTGCCAACACCTCGACCACGCAAAGTTAGAAGCACGGTGCCTATCAGTGCAGTTGGCATCACCACAGATACATCATTGATGTCGCCAAGGACTTTGTAACCAAGCGTCCGCAGAATCTTTTCACGGGCAGCTCGGACTTCAGGTCGATGGTGTTCGGTATCAAGCCCGGCGGGAACGCTGGACATTTTGGAGAGTTGTTCATCGATGAATCCTCTCAAACTCCAGGGCTCGTGAAATCGGACATCAACACGTCCCAGTCTGAGTGACAAAACGGATGATCCTCCAGTCAAAAAGTCGGCCAGATTTTCCTGCTTCTTTGGCATTCCCAGGAGCTCAGTTACGTAACCTTCCGTTTCTATTACTTTATCATATTGTGTGCTGACAGGGCAGATGATGGCATCCTCTACTCGGCCTGACAAGATACTATCGAGGACAAAGCTGAGGATGCCGAATTTGGGGGGGAGAAGCTTTCCGGTCCGGGAACGTCCTCCCTCGATGAAGCACTCAAAATTGTAGCCCTCTTGTAGGAGCGTGTCAATGTACGACTGCACCAATGTTGTATACAGGACATCATCTCCAAAGGCTCTTCGAATCCACATGGCGCCGGCGTGTTGAAGGAAACTGCCCAGAACCGGAATGTTTAGGTTATCACCCGCGACCACAATTGGTAAAGTCAGACCTAGCCGGTAGCAAATGAGTTGCAGAGAGACGTAGTCAACGTGTGAGCGATGACTGGGCAAAAACACGATGCTTTGTTTCTTCTTAGCGGCAGTTTCGGCCACCCTTCGCAACCTCAGTACTTCCTCACTGGAGACATGGATACCTTGATGGTAGGCCCTTGTTAAAAGTTGAGTGGCGAGGTAATATGCGCCGCGAATAAATGCTTTGCTTTCGAGTTTGCATATCATGTCGTCGGTCATCTTCTCGGCCAGCTCTTGCAGCCCTTCTTCGATAGCATTGAGCCGTTGCGTCCGCTTGGCAATATAGTCCTTGCTGTCGCGAGGTATCGTGCCCTCTCTTTCTTCAACGGCGACGCGATGCTCGGCTAGCTGGGTAATGCGCTGCTGGAGCAGGGGCGCAGAAAGAACCATGGACTTGATATTTTCAGAGTATCCCGAATAAAAGACGGGCTGACCAATGATGTGGTCGTAGGCTCGCCATCCCTGGCCTGAGACATAGAGCGAGACTTCGCGGAGAAACCTGGGGTTATGACCGCGTCAGCGCACACGAGGCAGATTTTGGACGTTCAGAAGGGACATTAGAAGACATACTGAAGCGGCTCCGAGCGGAACGATGCGAACTTGTCCATCAATGCCTCCTCCTTGCCCTCAGAGGCCTTGGCGGGCGGCTGGACATAGCCGCTAGGCTGTAGTGTGACCTCATCGCCTAGAATCTGGAGATCGGGAGCCGAGTTGCTCGATCTCGGGTCGATGGCGTCGTTCTTGCGGCGCGGCATGGTGATGTATTCTCGAGAGATGAATGTGGAGTCAAGACTCGAATTGCCGATTGGTAGTGATTCGACAGACGGCTTCTTGGCTCCTCCTCAAGGATATCATATCCAGCAGCGCATGGCAGAGAAGCGCGTCGCAATATGTCGGCGGAGACGAGACACGAGCGACGGTCCAAGATGCGCGTTGTCTTGTTGAGCGGTGATGTTGGGGTTTCGGATCGCGACTTGGGCCATGGCTTCGACGGAGTCCAGAGATCGGCTAGGTGGGGCAAAGTATTATGCCGAGCTGGCCAACTTCGTCCTGTCAAAGCCAGTGGCTACGGCATGTGAAGCCGGAAGCAACTAGGGAGCTTGGACCACGTGCAACTTCCTGGGGTAAACCACCTCCAAACCAGGGCAGGCACGGAGGACGGAACCAGTCTCCACCGATCGAAGTCAACTTTTTGCGACAACCGACTTTTTTTTCCGACTCACCAGAGCACATCGTCCGTCACGCTTTATCCCGCCCGCACTCCTCCCAAACATGTCCAACGATGCGCAAAAAACGACCCGGGACCTGTTGGCTAGGGCGCATTCTCCCGACAGCGTCAACCGCATCTACTCAGAAAAGATTCAGCACCGCTCCCTGATCCTCCGCCCGACGTCCCCCCCGCCAGCGACCCTCAATGCTCGAGCTGCTCGGAGGAGAGCCCGCCAGGAAAAGAAGACAAAGCAGAAGCAACGGCCCAAACCACTTTCTGCACGCGAACGACGCTCTCTGGACCTCAATAAGATTCCCAAAGAGGACCAAAAATATGAAATTTACGAGCCCTTGAACAAGCTGTGGCTTGGTTACGCCCTGGAGCTGCTCGGCAACGACGTATACATAGGAGGTCCCAATGCCGCAGGGAAGCTTGCCAGCGCAGAATTCCATGGCGCTGCCGTCAGCGTGGTGCGGAGCGGCTGCCCCAGTCGGGTTGGTATTCAGGGCATTGTGGTTCGGGATCGCAAGTTTGTGGTCGAAATCATAACCAAGAAGCGAGGCCTCAAAACAGTTCCGAAGGAGGGCACCACCTTTCGAGTCGAAGTTCCGATCGAGAATAAGCCGCAAAATACAGAGAGCGGAAATGATAAAAAGTTTGTCTTTGACGTACTGGGCGATCAAATGATGCTGCGGGCTGCAGACCGCGCAAATAAGAAGTTTAAGGCGCATTTCCTTACGAACCTTTGAACATGCAATGCATTGCGTGTTGGCTTGGTGCCGACATTACACCTAATTACAATAACGCCACGTTGGATCTGTTGAACCTATTTACCCGACAACACAATGGCTACTTGCCAAGGCTACAATGCCATTGGGTTTCTGAAACCAATCGGGAAATCAAAGCCTGACTTCAAACCCAGGCATGCGACGTGCACAGTCTCGAAACGAGTGCATCGGGTTGGTTCGCTACCAGTTCACACCGGAGTCCATGATCTGTTGGGGTCTGGAAACTTTTACATTCAGCAGACACGCGCATACCAGTCCGCTGGCATCATGCACAACCCAAGCATAATTGGTGCACATTCGTGTGTGTATGGAAGTATATAATAACTGACTGGTGATTTTGTCACTTCGGTAATTATTGGTTGGTGTCCCATGACGACCAATGTCATATTAGAGTTGTCATCGTCGGCTGGTCTCGCGTGGAGCTGAGCCCTGGGAATAACCAATCCGATTTGCCCGACGTTAGTACGGGCATGTTGTCCATCAGATAGCCATGGTTGTTGTGGCTGGATGCTCTAATAATCCTCGTGTTTGTGCATGAGTTAGCGCCAAAAGGAAAACCAGTGTATAGATAAGGCATGAACAATGTGGCCGATGGCTGATGTTTGGATTAGTCACTGCAACATAAAAGCATTTGAGGATGCAGGAGATGCAGGAGCACTACATATACGACAGGCATTGCAGGGCCAAGATTTACCGGGGTAGCTGGACTTTGCTTGGTGGGATGACTCTAATTTGATTGAGTAATGCACACAGAGTGCTTGTGGCGTATTCCCCCGTACTGACCCCTGATGTGTACTTGCCCCTGCATAAGTACATTGTATATTGGTTTGTCGCGATTGAGACACAGCCTGTATCAAGAACATGCTTGGTAACAATTGCTTTGCCGCAAATCCCATGGTATTCAAATGGAACATGTATCTATATATATCCAATAGTAACTCCTTATTTCGTGTTAAGCACTTATTTCTGCTCAAGCGCCAAATGTTGGAGAATACAGTGAGTTAGACGGCTGGAAAAATACGTGACAATGATGCAAGGCAGCAGGTAAAATAATTAAATAGTGGACAACATTGACCTTCGATTGATGCGTGCTTTTGTTAATTAATCTATTTGTCATCTTTCTCTCCCTAATGCCTCCTACACCGGAATGCGCTAGGCTTTCTGTGGGCTGCGTGTCGAGTCGTACCGTCACATCGCATGCCGTGGCTGGAGTCGTCTGCTTGTCACACCTCCAAAGTCGCCACGCACCCCGATGGATCTTGGGCTATCCGTGCGTTTGCTGGGTTGTCGCCAACATGTACATGACGAGGACCACTTGCGGCTTATTTAAACTTTGTCATATTGAAAAATCAATTCATAATCGTCGGGGACTCGCCTACGGCTAACACTAATACCAGAGTGGCTTGTGGGCACGCGTCGTGTTAGGGCTAGGTGCGAATACAGCCAGTTTCCGAGTTGTCAGGGACTTTCATAATTGCGGCATGCGTGTGTGACGTACGAAAAAAGAAGCATTCCCAGGGCACGTGACGCGAACGAAATTTCCGGAAAGAGGGCACGGGATGGATACCAAATAATGGCGGACCAGATGGCAAAGAGGGCCAATTTGGTGGCGAGCTATCTCACCTTGGTGGTCCTTTGGCCGGGCAGATGAATTCCAAACAGGCCAAAACGTCAAAGCACCATCGCAGGGAGATAGTAATTAACGAGGGCGCAGTTTTCGAAGCACGACAGACACCTAGAGTTTCACCTATGCCTTAAGCGGAGAGAGCAAGACACAAGCACGCGCACCACAGGCAGGACAGCTATCCCATTAGGATTCAGCCCTCGTGCAACCCCCCTCCAAACCGAATCGAAAAGAACCTTGTCCTGGCGAGGGGAATTCTGGAGGAACAAACGCCGGGTAAAGCCCGGCACCAGCTGGTTCCGGCCTAGCGGCAAGGCGCTGCGCGAGCGACGGGCCACTGAAGAGCAGGCGCCCACTAAAAGCATGGGCCACTGCACTGGAGCACAGTACAGGAATGACGACTTCAGTGGACCTGGCCGCTGGAAATGAGGCCTGGAGGGGCGCAATGGCCACTGTGAGGACCTGCGGCGATGGGCCAACCACCGCCCGCCAACCACCTGGGCGCGAGTGGACTCCGGTCGGGAGGTACCGGTGACGACTGGGCATTTGTGTGGCCAGGTAGGTACCACCATGCGCTTAGGTACCTTAGCGCCTAGGGCTCTGATGTACCTCCCATCCCTACAGGTAGAGTTTGGCCGGGACGCGGACGGGGAAGGCGACAGTACAGCGCCGAACAGACTCCAATTTTCCCTTTTCCAAATCTCTCTGATTTTTTCCCACCTCAGGTCTAGTCACCACCACAAACGAACAACGTTGAAACATCACCACGTCCTAAAACAGCTTTTTCGTGCGCTTCTCGCCCAAACATCTCTAACGAACCACCTTTGCGTCCCAAGGATTATCGTCGCGTTTCGGGCCTGATCGCTCCATTAGCTTCAACCAATACGCTTACACGTCGCTGCACCTCGCATCCTCAAAAAAAAAAAGTAACCCTACGCACCATCAGCCCCATCTGTGCAGTGCTTTTGTGTCTCCGGGTTCCCGCACTTTCGAGTCAGTCCCCGTTCCCTCTCCTTCTCCTCGTTCCGTCACGCCAGAGCCCACGACCAACCGCGAGAAAAAAATTCAAACAGACAAAAATCGTTTGCCATCATTTGTACAGCCTTGATTGACTGCGCATCATCCCGTCCATTTTGCGACTAGACGATACGTGCAAACCGCCCGCCCCCGCGTATCCCCCGACTTCAACCCCCCAAAAAAAACCACAACATCCAACGCTCCAGCAGTCGCTGCTCGAGAGTGTTTTAACAACCATGCCATCCAATCTTCCTTCGAGCTTTGCCTCGGCTGCCGCAGGCCAAACCGCCAACCGCGATTCTAGAGGTGGTCGAACTGATGGGAGGGGAGCTGGCAGTGGAGACTGGTGAGTAACGATGCCCTTTTGCGTTGGTGTCCTGTGTCGACTTGTCTTTGTTTACGGCTGCCGTGCCTCCACCGGTGTTCCGTGCTCCATATGCGACCGTCACGGTGTGAGAGGCGTACTTTGTGGCATCTTGTCGAGTTTTTCGAGACACTGTACACATGCAGCCTTGAAGCTCGTTTACCGCCAGACCTGGATACACCTTGTTCAGTCGTCGTGCGCGGTTCGATCGAGATCAACCTTGATACTCCCCTCACGTCACATCCCTCGAGCATTTCGAACACACGCCGGCTGCTTTTCGTTGTTCTTTTATGCCGCTTTGCGGGACTTGATCATGCAAGGCCAATCCACTGACGATGCTCTTGCAGGGCGAGACGAGATGGACGTTCGACTAACGGCACTCTGACCTTCCGACGATCATCTACGACCCCCTTGGGCCAACCATCCTCACAGCCTCCCGCCCTGGTTGACAATGCCGTTAATATTCCTACCAGTGTGGAGACCCCCATCGCACCTCAGTCGACGCAGGAGCTAGGCCCCTCACGTTACTCCAAAGAGGACCTTCTGGACATGTTCCGCCTACAAAAAGGCAACGAAGATGCCTCCCGACTGTTTATCCCAGGCTGGAATCCGGGCCACGTGAATGGAAATGCTCAGAGGGGTTGGGGGAAGATGAACGACAACCATATTCCACAGGAGCCTGGCGCCTGCTGGGATCAGACCGGAGATACCACCCCCATGGGATTGCACGACCTGACGTTGGAGGAGAAGGAGGTGCGTCCAACGCTATCCGGTTGACCCCGTTGTGAATTTTGATCGCTGACAGCTGCTAGGCCTTTTCTACAGAAATCAACTCGCCACTCAAACCGCCAACCCAAAACAAAGAGGCCCATCAACCTGGCCCCAACGGTCGAAAGGCCTCACTATCTCAGGGTGCGAATAACTCTTTCGGTGTGAGCTCGCCCTCATCTGCCACGAGACCTGGTACGCGTCGACGTGAGACGGTCGATTCGAATCCCTTCAGTGGCAGTGTTATGGCTTCCCCGACCGCCACCCGATTCGCTCGAGATGACCCCTCCTATTGGTTCCCACGCAAGAATACAGACCTCAAAGAAAACGACCCCGACGATTCAGATACCGAACCGACCTCCCGTGAGGCACCTGGAAAGTTGCCGCCGTTTGGCAATCTGATGCGATCGAACACTGGGGGGATTGGAACCATGGGCTCAATGTGGCCGCCGTCCAACCCCACCACGCCTGGCGCGGGTGGGTTCGGCAATTTCGCCTTGCCCTCTTCCACGATCGGTGACAAACGTGTTGGAGCGGCCCCTGGAGGAGGTGGAAGTAGGCTGGCCCATCTGATGCCCAAGGACGGTTCGGAAATTATTGGCGGCAAACCAGGTGAGAACCCGAACCCGCTGAACCAGCAGTCTTGGCGATCTCGACCTCGCACGGACACCGATCCCTTTGGCGGCGATGATGGCCTTTCTGGCAGCGCAGTTCTCGGGGGAGCGCAGGATGATTCGGCTGTTCTATCCCAAGGTCGACACGGAGCCATGGGCACTCCCGTCAAGGGTTCCACTGGCGATTTTGGCATGTCGGGTCTCAATATGGGCGGTTCCAGTGACGACGGTCCTATCAGCCCCTCTGAGACAAACCCGTACCGAAGCCCCCCCGCAGAGCGCCATGAGCAGGATGACAACGACGCCAGTGGTGGTGAAAAACCGCATGGCGCCAATCCGCATGATCCCCCGTCCAACTTTGGTTCGATTTCCCGTGGCTTTGGCGGTGTTCCCTTCGATGGAAGTGACCGCAGCCAGACCTCTAGTGTCGGGGCAAAGGGATACCCATCTTTGAGTACCCTGTCTGGCTGGCCGGCTCCCGGAGGTCCGTCAATTGGAACTCCGGATCGCGAGCGACCCAACCTCGGCAATGCTTTTGGAAGCTCTTTGTTCAGCCCCATTGGTGAGCTCCAATCTCCTGGGCTCTCTAATCTGAACAATGTCTTTGGCCCTGCTGGGTCTGGAGGAATTGGAACTGGCAGCATCAGCCGCGGAAGCAAGCTGGGCTCTCTGTTCCCCCCTGCTATGCAGGCCCAGATGCAGTCCCATGGTGAACACGAGAATAATCTCTCTGATTCCCTGCCAGACCTTCGGCAGAGCAATCCGCTCGGTGCCATTGGTCGTAACAACTTTGGAATTCCCGCACGCGACACCGACAGCCCTATGAGGTCTAACCGTGGCGTGTTTGAGGAGCTCTTCCCCTCCAGCAACGCCGGTCAATCGCACAACGTCTTCAGCACTGCTGAACCCGGCCACCCTGGCCTTGCCGCTACAGCCCCGCAGTCATTCACGCCTGTGGGCGGAAGCCTGCCTTTTGGCGGCAACCCCGCTGGTGGTGATCCGCCCGCTGCCCAAGTTCGTCAGATGGTTATGCCCGATCGAATGCGATGGGTATACCTTGACCCCCAGGGACAGGTCCAAGGTCCGTTCACTGGGCTTGAGATGAATGACTGGTACAAGGCCAACTTCTTCACCCCTGATCTGCGGGTTAAGAAGGTAGAGGATCCCGAGTTTGAGCCACTGGGCCAGCTCATCCGACGTATAGGAAACTCCCGTGAGCCCTTCTTGGTTCCCCAGATTGGAATTCCTCATGGCCCACCCGCTCAGTCTGGGCCCTTCTCTCCGTCCAGTTCCAGCGGCGTGAT
Organism: Calonectria multiphialidica; assembly: GCA_020623665.1. Lineage (NCBI taxonomy): Eukaryota > Fungi > Ascomycota > Sordariomycetes > Hypocreales > Nectriaceae > Calonectria > Calonectria multiphialidica. The sequence goes on from JAHVYC010000001.1 coordinate 858,030, forward strand.
CCCCCCTCTGAGTGGAGTGTTCCCCAGCTTTGGGCGCACGCTCACAGCCGAAGAGCAGAACAATCTTGAGCGACGCAAACAGGAAGAGCAGTTCCTCATGGTTCAGCAACGCGAGTTCGTGATGCGCCAACAAGCCATGTCCAAATTCCAGATGCAAGGCCCGGCCCTTCAGCACCACTCAAGCGCTCACAGTCTTCAAAGCCAGCCTAGCTTCGGCAGCATGACCTCGCCCAACCCCATTGGGGTCCCTCATCAACAGCAACCTATTGGCCCCATCCCCACCTCGGCTGGGTTTTTTGACGGTGCGTCAGGATCCCAGGGTGCCCCCGCGCCTGGTTCGGGAAACGGAGAGCCATTTCGCGAGGAGGACCTAGCCAACCTTACTCCCGCTGAGCGCCAGGTGATTGCCAACCTTCAAGGTGCTCCTGGCTCTGGTGCTCCTCAACCGATTGGCGCCCCTGCAAATGAGGCCAATATCCGCGCTGGTCTGCCCCAGACTGAGGAACTGCAGCCCGATGAGGAGGGCTTCAAGGATCGTCTGCAGGAATTCGAGGGCCTGCGAGCTGAGCATGAGGCCGAACAGGCTGCTCAGGCTGCTCAGGCTGCCCAGGAGGAAGAGTCTGCCGAGGACGAGCCCGAACTTGAGGCTGAGGTTGCTTCCTCTCCTGAACCCGTCGAGGAATCCCCCGAACCTCCTGCTCTTACCGCCAAGGCGGCCGCAAAGGCCGCTAAGAGAAAGGCCGCCGAGGAATCCCTCTCGCTCACCCAACAGGTCCAGAAGACTCAAGCTGCCGCTGCCGCCGCCGCTGCTGCTGCTGTTGCCGCAGCGGCAGTTGTTCAGACCACCGAGCCTGGTATGCCCATGCCATTCCCTCCTCCTCCCACGTCCACTGGCACTCCTCTCCCCGCTCCTACCGCCCAGCGTGTTCGATCCAACCTCCCTGAGCAGTACAGTCGATCTCAGACTGGAACCCCAGATACCACTGCCTCCCAGCCGCCACCTCTGGCTCCCTGGGCCAAGGACCCTGGTGCTGAGGGACACAAGGGTCCCAGCCTGAAGGAGATCCAAGAAGCCGAGGCCCGTAAGGCGGCCAAGGCAGAAGAGGCTGCTGCGGCCCTCCGAAAGGCCGTCCTTGAGCAGGAAGCTGCTGCCCAAAGGGAGCGAGAGAAGGCTGCCGTCGCTGCCAGCGCTGGTCTTCCCGCTAGCAGCACCTGGGGCCACGGTTCTCCTGCCCCCTCGGCCAGCCCCTGGTCGAAGCCTGGACCTTCCAAGGGACCTTCCACTGGTCCTACCACCTCTTCCTCAAGCTCGAAGACCAAAACCCTTGCTGAGATCCAGCGCGAGGAAGAATTGCGCAAGCAAAAGGCCAAAGATTCCGTCGTTCAATCTGGCGGCGTACCCATCACCACCACTTCTAAGAGCTATGCTAACCTCGCCGGTAAGCCTGGCCAAACCCCTCTGACTAATGCCGGTGCTGCCGCCGCCGCCGTTGCCGCCGCTGTTGCTGCTGCTCCCCCCGGAGCTGGGTGGGCCACCGTTGGAGCTGGTGGTAAGGTCAAGATCCCGACGGGCCCCTCGTCTCAGAGTCGATCCGTCAGTGGCAACAGCATTAAGCCTGTAACCTCTCCCGTCAAGACGACTATCAAGCCCGTCTCCATCAGTGCCAATGGCAAGTCTGAAGGCGGCAACACTGCCATGGAAGAGTTCAACAAGTGGGTCAACCGGGAACTCTCCCGGGGCATCACCGGTGTCAATGACAGTAAGTTTTCCTCCCCTAGTTGTGCATTGTATAATTTAGAGAGGGCATGTACTAACGTATTATCAGTTGCCAACTTCCAGGCCACTCTTGACGTTCTTCCCCTGGATACTGGTCTGATTGCCGATGCTGTGTATGCCAACTCCACCACTATGGACGGTCGCCATTTTGCCGAGGAATTCGTCCGCCGCAAGAAGCAGGCTGAGCGCGGCATTGTTGAGAAGCAGCCCTCCGCCTCTGAAGCCAAGCTCGGTGGTGCAGCTGGCGGCTGGAACGAGGTTGCCAAGAAGGGCGGTGCCGGCAGCACTCAGCCCCGTGAGAGCGATGCTAGCATGCAGGCTGCCGGTTTCAAGGTCGTTCCCGGCCGCAAGAAGGGCAAGAAATAGATCCCGTTGCCTCTTGATTGAAGGTGCGGCATGTTTGCGTGCAGTTTTGAGTATCTTGTTGGTTCCACTTTCTCGTTATTGCGACTCGTTGTCATCCTGGACCTCAGTGTCCCATGTTCAATATTTCTGGTCGAAGGTTGTAAGATTGGACGTGGCTGGAAAGTGTTCTTTGGAATGCCGTCAAGGGCAGGTTGTTTTGTTTTCGCTTTGTATCATGATCGGATGTTTTGATGTGTGATGATGTTACAAGGGCAATGAGATTCGCGACGAATTATCGAGTTAGGAAGCGATGTATCAGCACAAAAGCAACGTGTATAAGAATATGACAGAGCGAGTGTGTTCAACTGGAAACTTATCAGGAATCGTTCGATGTGATTTGGCCGTGAATGCCTGGTGATGGATGTCAAGACACGGATCCGACGTGTGTCTGCACATCGATGAATCGTAAACCTCTTCTCATTCAACTATTTTTGTCTATCCCACAAAATGCAACGCATCCATCAATCAATCAATCATGCAACATATAACCCATAAACCCGTGACCCATCCCGTTCTTCCCTGGTTCGCCGTCCTTTTCATGACGATATCTTCAAGTTCTCCATCAGTCCCTCCAGGACGGTCCACCCATCGCTGCCCTCCCAGTTCTCCTTGGCCTTGCCCATGACGGTGCGCACCGCGCTGCGCGCCTTGCCCTTCCACTTGGGCCCGATGGTGTCGACCCCAGGGCCCCAGTTCTCCAGCATCGACACGAGGGCGTCGGTGCGCTCGACGACGACGGCGAAGGCGCCCGCGTTGGAGGTCCAGTCGCTCGCCTCGTCGGCCGCCGCGCCGGGAAGGAGGCCGCTGCCCGCGGAGCCGATGGCGGCGCGCCAGGCCTTCTCGGAGGCCTCGATGGCGCCCACGTAGTCCCGGCGCCAGGCGCGGAGGCGGGAAACGAGGGTCCAGAGCTCGGAGCGCTTCGTGATGAGGGGGAGGATCTCCTCCTCGAAGAGGCGGGTGACGAGGCGCTCGGGGGAGCCGCGCGGGGGCTCGTAGATGCCGGAGCCGGACGACGACGACGACCCCTTCTCCTTGCTGAGGACGACGTCCTGGAGCAGCGCGCCCAGGACGTCGATGTCGATGGCGTCCTCGGTCTTGCGGATGCGGAGGACGTGGCGGAGGGCGATGATCATGTCCGTGACGGCCGGGGGCTGCAGGCGGGACGCCAGGGTGACGACGTTGTCCCAGATGCGCCAGTTGTCGTGGGCGATGGAGGCACCCTTCTTGTACGCCGCCAGGGACTGAGCAATCAGCTTGGCGGGGTCCTTGCGAGGATCCTCCTCCTTCTCTGACACGGCGATGGCATCGTCCTCGTCCTCGTCGGCCGCGGCCACGGGAGCTGCAGCGGTCTCCTCCTCCTTGGCCTCCTTCTTCTCCTTTTCCTTCTCAGACGTCACCTCGAGGAACAAGCTCCAAAGAGCGCTGCCCAGGTTGCTCCACGTGCGGGCGTCCTCTCCTCCGGCCGTGTCGCTCGCGCAGCCGATGGACCGGTTGAAGGCCTCGGCGGCGTCCTGGAAGCGGGCCAGGCGCAGGCTGATGTCGCCGAGGCGGCTCCACATGTCCGGGCTGAGGCGATTGACGGCCGTGGCCTTCTTGTAGGCGTCGAGGGCCTTCTCCCACTCCTTGACCTTGAGGTAGTGCTCGCCGAGCGACCTCTGGGCGCGCGAGTAGCGGTGGTTGGAAATCTCCCACGCACGCTCGTAATGCGCGGGGTCCTCCTCGAGATCACCCAGGATGCACCACATGCGGGGGGCGTTGGGGGGCGAGGGCTTGCGCTCGGGGCCGGTGAAGTCTGCGGCCTTGAGGTGCATGGCATCCTCGGTGCTGATGCCCTCGTCGTCAGCGTCGACGCTCGCCTCCTCCTGCCCGGTGCGCTGGAACAGGCGCCATCGGACGATACCCTTGGCCTTCTCCTCGCCGCCGCTTCCGCGGCCGTCCTCGTCGTCAGCTGCCGCGCTGCTGGCGAGGCACAGGGCGACCTCGGCCCACAGGCGCAGGCGCTTGAAGATCTCCAGGGCGGACACGAGGGATCCGATGCCAGCCCAGGCGTAGGCGAGCTCGGACTCGAGGTGCCATCTGGGCGGGGAGGAGAGGACGTGGATGTACTGGAGACGGACGTGAGCCGGGGCCGACTCCGAGGCCTTCGGGGCGGGGAGGAAAGTGGTTGGCTTGCTCGCCTGCGAAGTGGTGGTTGTGGTGGTCTCATCAGGGGCCGTGACCGCAATGACGGGAGCATCAACCTCGGCGCTGGGCTCCTCTGGTTTGGTCTCGACCTGGGCCTCGGCGGTGGTGTCAGTCAGGACCTGGTCCGCAACGGCTTGCATCTGCAGGACACCACGCTCGACGGTCCTGCTTCGGTGGACCTCGATTCGCGAACGGACGAGGAGAGCCTGGGTGTAAATCTGCCAGTTGGTCGACTTGTCGGAAATGACTCGGACGGCGTAGGGGAGAATCTCGGCGGACGTCAGCGTGTCAACTGGGGAGAAGGCATCCTTCAGCGTGGCCTCGGTCAGGAGGATGATCTGGTCGAGGGAGGACAGCTGAGGCTGGTCGTCAGGGGCCAGGTCGGCGAGAGCAGCAGGGAGGTCCGCCTTGGGATCCTCGTTTCCATTGGTTCCCTTGCTGAACTGGATCTCCTCGAGAAGTGTATCGTTGTTCAGGGGCAAAGCCTCTGGCCTGGCATCCTGCTCCTCGTCGGCGTCGTCTGTCGAGGTCTCGACGCCGCTCTTGGCCAGGACGACAAGCTGACTGATGTCCTTTTCCTGGAACTTTGTTCGTTTTCCCAACGCACCGGAGAGGGCGTAGACGAGGCCGCTTGTCTGGGCAGCCTCCTTTAGGGTCTCTCGGGCCTTGTCATCGCGGCCAAGGAGGATGTAATCGTTGGCGGCCTCGACGAGAAACTGGACCTTGTCATCTCGGCCCCAGGTGTCGTCACTCAACGACCAGGCCTCGTCGCTGATGACTTGCGAGCGCACGTTAGTGATGCCGTCAAAGATGAGGGTGGCCAGGGTCGGCACATCGCTCCACTGGGAGCTCCTGGTAAAGTTGGACCCCGGACCGAGGCTGGGTTGTGTGAGCAGCTTGTAGTGCCAGACGTTGACGCGGAGCCTTGTCCAGGCCAGGCTGTATTTGAGAGCACCCTCGTCGGATGGGATCTCGATGACATCAGACTCGACCTGACCCAAGACGTCGACGATGACGAACCGGGCCAGGGCAAAGAGTTCGAGGTGGGGGATGTGAGCATAGGGCGAGACTCCGTCGACTTCGAGCCTCTGGAGGCAGGTCTTGTGAAGGCCGTCCAGGGTGCGTTTAGTAGCATCCGGCTGGGCGTCGGCCCAGGCCTTGGCCAGACGGGCATTGAGGGCATCAGCATCGGCCAGGACGGGACCGGTCACGTTGACCTGGAGGAAGGCGTCAAAGGCAGCGAGGCCGACGGCGAGGGCACCGTCCTTGTTGGACTTGGTCAGGGCGGCAACATCCTCAGGCACGGAAGATCCTGAGGCGACATGACTGGCAAAGGCCTCAATCAGGTGAGCGGAGATGGCGTCCCGGACCGGGGTCGGGCCCGGCGCCGGGACCGGAGCATCGCCTGTGGTTGCTTCTGGCACCCGGGTGGAGGCGGCGGAGCCCGAGGCCGACGCTCCGGGGGCGGCGAGGAGAATGGCAGCGTAGTGCCCAGCGCGCAGGGCGGAGCCACAGCTGGCGTGAGACATGGTTCTTCGGGGGGACAAAAAAGAAACAAAAAAAAACGAGTTCCCTGCCTCGGCGGGCCTGTCCTCGGGCGCTGCCCTTAAGTGTAAATAAAAACGACTATCGTATGTGTGCGTATCTACGCACGCGCGACAGTCTCTCGGCCGATTTGCAGCGCCGACTCCCTCGTCAACAATACTGGGAGGGGTGCGAGCGTATGTATGTTGTGCGTTTCTTTTGTGCGCGCACGAAGCTGCTTTGTGCGTCGTCTGGTTGGGCTCGATTTTTTTTTCCCACTCCACTCCGCTCCGTTGCGACTCAGGCCGATGTGTCACACGGTCTTGCAGCCGACACCACCTAAAACATCGCTCTGTTTCTGTGTGTTTCTGCAGCGGATCCCACCGAGTCTGTCTCTATTTTTCTGCTCTTGTGTGCCTTTTTTTTTAATTCCTTTTTTGTGTCAATGGAAGCCAAGGTCGTGGGATCTGGCTCGACCAGGTTCTACTCTATTTTGACCCAGAAAATCACGTAATAGATGTCGGCATTTGCCCTCCAGCTCTGCTAGATCTGGCATTTGTCCAGATCCATCCAACGAACACTTGACTTGGTCCGTTCACCGTCCCGTCACGTCCCCTGCGAAGGTGTCGTCTAAAACTGAGGATCGTGGGTGCCACCGTGAATGACGCGTTTTCAGGACGGGAGAAAGAGGGTCGGTTTTATTTTAGCCCTTCGCCCACGGGGCAAAACAGGACGACGTTGGCTCCAGTTAGACGACTGGGGCAAAGGCTGAGCAGAAGTCGCAATTGTGACGCAATACCTTGCAGCTTGCCTTTTGGTGCCCAAGTCATGTCTGCGTACCGCTCCACATGCGAAAACCTGTTTCATCCAGGCTGTCTGTCTGTCTACTTCCAGCGACCAGCGACAGACAGTAGCCCGGATTTGCAAGAACAGGACATTGTGGGCATATGTATCTCCATCAAATACACTACCACCCAATTTACTTATTGCCAAGTAGAAGAGGTTGTTTTCCCTGAAGCCAACCCTTCTGTATGCATATTCCCCAAAACTCTCCAAGTAGCTGTGCCAATCCCAATCCCAATCCCAATCCCAACCTCCAAGTTCAGACACTCACATGTCGTGTGTTTGAGCCTCATCTGCTTTTTACGAAGGCGCCTTACACAAATCCACTTTTTAAAAATTTTCACCCTTTTTTACTTTGCAATTTTTTCATTCACCCGGCTCGATCTTCCAAAGTGCCCACTACTCTCGTTTCGGGAATTGGCCCTGCAGCGAATCTTATCCCCAATGCGACGTTTCCGCACCCCCTGTGGATCCTGATTGAGACAATCGCCTGATGGCACCGTGTTCGCCTACAAAGGACAGGACGCGCGCCAGTATCCGCCAAGACCTGAGACCCTCTTTTCTCGTTATTAACTGTTCAGGGAATCTCGTCCGTCCGGAAAACGTCGTCGGCTCGGCCACGTACATACATGGTGACGCCTGTCATCCGGGTCGACGATGCTGCTCCCCATCTCGTTCGAATATGCCGCTCCTGCGCAGAACCTAACTCATCACTAAGATCGATAGACCGTCCGCCCGGCTGGCCTGTTGGCTCGTAGCTAGTTTACTTTGGCCCGCTCTCCATTGATAGGACAGACATACGAACCATGGGGCGAACATGTACAGAGTACAGTCCCATCCCAAAGTGAAATTAGTTGTCGCATCCCGTTAGTCGAACGGGGTCCATCCAAGAAACCATCCCAAACGTACCAATGGCGGCCGAGGGTCCGTCTGGAAGACTCAGTCCGGTGACAAATGCCAACGTCCTAAGCTTGTCCTGCCGTACGAGTCCGTCTGTTATTTTACTTACCATTTCATGGGCCGCCATGCACCTGAATGGAGCGCCCATCCGAGCTACGAAGCCTTGCAGGCTGGTGGCGTTGAACATGGCTTGAATTCACCGTCTTACGCAGCAATGTACCGCGTACATGTCCTCAACATGGGTCCGGCGGTGGGTTTTGAGTTGGTGGAATGCCATTCCATTCAACCAACCGCCGGCCTCGTATCCAGCCTTTGGTGTCTCTCCATGTCCATCTGGGAAACCCGATCCGAGAGGCTGCAGTGTCGGGCAGGTCTCGCCCAAGAGCCGATACCAGACACAGGCATTAGAATACATTTTTCAAAATCAGAAAGACCCATGAGATTTTTTTCCTTTTTTTTTTTTTTTTCTTTCTCGGGGGCTCGGGGGCATCTTGCAGGCAGTGGATCGACAGGTGCAGCACAGTGCCTGTCCGTCTCTTCGATAATCTGGGCCTTCAGATGGCCTCCGCCGTCCAGCTCGGATCGGGTTGCCCCAATCGAGCGTACCGCAGCAATGGGTCATTTCAGGGCCCCTGCAGTACCCGGCTGATGAATTGCGACAGAAACATGCGAAATGATTGCTGATCGTTTGAATCCTTTCCTCTTGGCTGGTTGCGATGTAATCGGGCACGTGAGGAATGGCATATGCCCGTGCGATCAGGTGCTGTAACTGGACTCCGCTTACCATTTTTTGAGGCCGTCCATGACGTTCGGATACCGGTCCCTCCACTTGTGAATCGGTGGCGAAGCCGTAATGGACGGGAGTTCAACGTGTTTCTGGACTGGATGGGGGGCGTCGAAGGGTAAGACGCCACTAAACCGAGAAAATCATGGCATTGGACCATGTCGGGGGGGCGGGGACAACCATGAGAGAAAAAAATCCGTCAAGTGGGCCTAGCAGACCCCGTCTTAGATCCTAGCTACAGACTACGGTACACAGTCTGAGACGGATTATTAGATGCCTAGCCGGAGACATGGGGTAGCCGAGTCCCATGCTGACTAGCTAATTTGCAGGCTCGTGATCCGCCAAACAAGACGGAACGAGTTGGATGGATGGATCCCAAAAAAACGGACGGGGATATGCGGCTGAACTTTTGGGGATGGAGGCTGAACGCGATTGAGTGTGGGTTTGAGTGTTAACGTTAGTCACGGATGTTGATAAACTAACAGGCGCGCCAGCCGCTGATGCGTCTGAGGGTCCCAAGAAGCGACTTGCACGTGAATGATCCGCAAGCGTGTGCGGAAACATCTCATCCAGCCACCTGCACTGAGCCGTAAAGTGTTGAGCATTGTATGTGTCTTGATCCATGCGTAAGTGCGTGCACGAGGGTGTGCCACACGGAACGGAACCGGTGGCGGAAACAACTCTGAACTGGAGGCAAATTACGCCCGGACATTTCCCAGCAGCTGAAGAGGCAACTCAGCACAGGACAATTTCCAGTCGAGGAGTATGAGGCAAGGATCAGCATCGCTCCCGAGACCTCATCTGTATCTGTCTGACCCATTGTTCCTGTGAAACTCGGTTATGATGCTACTTCTTGACGAGGCCGAGGCCCCAGGAAACAGGTGCAACCGTCGTGGCGCCAACTTATACCATGCATGGCCAGCCGCCCTAGTCTCAAGACGTATGTACGTCCTCGTCGATAGAACACCCACTCCCCACACAACCGGGAACAAGGGAACGGTCCGGACAAGGTGGTGGCCTCCAACCTTATGGTTATGCCAGTTCACTATGGCTTGGGCATCTGGCCATGTTTCGACCCAGATAGCATGTCAATGGGTTGCATATCACGCCCCGCGAGGAGAGTGTCATGCGGGAAGTGCGCAAAGCAGAAGAGAAAGCCTCCCCCCCGGCAGTTGTGATGTTGTTGCGTGTACAAGCAGCAGCCTCCCTGGCCTCCCAAAGTGGTGGAAATCATGTACTTCTCACGCTGTCGGACAGTCCGTGCTGGGGTGCATGAGTGCAGACTAGCTAAGAGCTAGCAGGTGGTCGAGGAAAGCTTGCGGTTGGTCGTGGCAACGTGGTTCCAACGTCAGAGCAATAGAGTAGTAGGTTGCCGTCCCATGCTGGCGGACTCTGCTGACCCGTGGGACGGCATGTTGTTGCATGGGCTGGCAACCAATTCGCTTCATGGATGTATGAGTCTGACAGTGTTCTGGAACGACCCTTTTCGTGCGCCGCATGCGTTCGCCTGGACGGCACGGGGAAAAAAGTAAATGCACCGATCTCGTGATCGGCATGCGCGCCGTCCCCTGTTGAAGCTGATAACATCTGGCTGGGGAGATTGACGTCGCTGGCCTCTGCGCCAAGGGCTGCGAATTGGGTGGTTTCCTCGGTGTGTGGGTGGGCCAGGCCGTTCGGAGACCTGAGTGGCTGGATACGGCTAGCTATCTTTCGAGATGCCTTCAGCCTTAAGGGACGTGCGAGGAGGACGGAGTTGAACACCGAGAAATCGACGAGATAGAGGCAGGTGCCGAGGTGATATTGTCCATCTGGGAAGGAGGATCGGGCTGAACAAAACGCGGGGTAAAGTTAAAATCGATATTAAGAGGCGGTAACGGGGGAAAGGAGTCGGCTCACGGCGAAAGAAACCGAACTGACGGCAAGAGACATCTCCGGAGAGTGCAAAAGAGGAGAAGTTTGTGAGAATAGTCCGAAAGGACGACAGACAAGTCCAAAGCTTGCGTATCTATATCCCGGCGGCGTTCGGCATTCCGATATTTAGTGTGTGTGTCTTATCTCGCTTCGATCTTTGTACACTTCCTCACATTGTTTCCGTGTCTTCGTCCCTGGCGGCGGCATCTCATGCAAGCCTAGACTGGCGATCATTTTTGGGTTGCGGGGAGCACGCGACACACCACCACGTCGATGGCTGCTTTGGCGCTGTACGGCGCACCACCACCTTGGGACGGGAGTACTGTGCCCTGCCCTGGCCATACAAGCCATACAAAGGTACTAGTACCATCGGGGCCGTGCCGTCTGTTGCGCTTGTGATGTATCCCTACAAAGGCTAAGTTGCCAACCTTCATGATCGGCAACACAGAAATCTCCAAACCAAATGTTCCGCTAATACTCCTAGCACGCCTTGGGAGGCAGGCGTTGTGACGGCCCGCTGGCTTGGACCTTGGCAAAGTCCAGGCCAGCTGCCTCCCTTCGCTGCTGCTTCCTCCGAATCGGGCAGGTGGCGCAGGCGGTTGATGATGATGTCACTGTGCTGCCGAATTTTCTTACTCTTGTCGAGGTACCCAGAGCCCACCGCCGGGCCCCTTGGCGTCCATGGTCCCCTCAACCATTAGACCAACGAACTCTCCCTCCAAAACCCTTGCGTACATGAGCATGGGCAGGCTCACGCATGGGGCCACTACGATTACCACCGCGACCATGATGACCCACGCTAAAGAGTCCCCCGCCGCGGTATCTGGTTGGCCTAACCGGGTGGAGAGGCGTCAACCCAGGGAACTAGGCTCCAAGATAGCCCGACGCACAGAGGAGGTTATTTCCATCCAACAAAGGGCAGAGCAAGTACCAGGTACGAGCACTTCTCCAGTGGCTACGGCGGCTGTTCTGTGAGGGGGAAGGGGGCTTCTTTTAGGTGAGTCTCGAACCTGCGCTAAGGCGCTACAGTGCACTCATCGGCGCTGCAGTCGCTGGTGCCACCTGTAGCAATGGCCGTCTTGGCACTTTAGGACCTTCTGTAGGGCAGCTCTCAGCGGTGCAGCAACTAATTGGCGACGAGCTGGGCTTCCGCTTCCCCTCACCCACAACCAGCCCCTCAGTTTCGTCGAGCGGTTTGACCCCTTCAACTACGTCATAACCACTATTGTTGAGGTTTAAGAGGCTGGCCGTGTCGTTATGCGACGGATGTCACGAGACGGTATTTCCCTTAAACTACGTCTCGAATTGCATCGCGACAGCCATTGACGTTGTCACAAATGAACAGCGCACGGCGCGACAGGGCTCAATGGCTCACAGCAGGGGCCTTTATCGCCAGCCAACCAGCCAGCCAGCAATCGCACAACCAAGTATCTCAGAATGAACGATGCCAAGAGAAAGGACAGAGAGGGGAAAGACCAGGATCCGCCCTCCTTCATGCCATGCCATTAGCCCGTCTCCATCTGGACCGGGGTCAGTCCCCATGTCCCATGGGGCCCTTCATCCCTTCCCCATCCATCATGGATTATGGGGCGTTCGGTCATGGTCATGGTACTGAATAAACAAGGCCAGTCCATGAGGCAGCGCCGTATCATGTTTGAGTCCTGATGCAGACTACAGCCCGTCGCGCTAGGAGGGCATTGTTAGTCTGCGCTAAGGGTGATGACGGGAGTGGGAGGCCGTTTTCGTGTCCTATATCTGTTTGTAATAGTATTGAAGAGACTGGCTGATGAGACGACGCGGAGCATCCCCGATGCAAATTGAAATGCCGAGGTCATTCAGGTCAAATCGATATGAGTCGAGTTTAATCAAGCCGAGTTTGGCAGAAGAAAAATTGGCTTTCAGCCAGGATTGCGCAAGATGAGGAAAGTTGGAGGCAGTTCATCATGGTTGTGGTCTGTTCGTGGTGGTGAAGGACCGATGGATCAATACGATGTATCTTCAAACCAAAGGGCACAAGATCCCTTTTAATTCTGGCAGCTCTAAATCCCAAATAATGCAGATCCTTCTCCAAACATATGTCACCCTGCAGCACCGTCGCTGATTGTGATCCATTTCCTCGGAGCTGTCAGCAGTGAACCAAGCCCAAGACAGCAGCAGCGTTCGCGGGAGAGGCCCGAAGCCCACGCAGAACTGTCATGGGTCCCCTCTCTGATCACTGCTCCCCAACCCCAAAGCAAGACAAAACAAAACAAAAGTCAATGGTACAAGCAAGCACCGCACAGTGGCTCTGCATGGGTTCTCCATTGTCTCGCTCCCGCCCTCGTGGCAGCTCTCGTGCACACACGCACACGGATATGGCGTGGATCAATAACCCTTTCCCTCCCCCCCGTCTCCGCCGTCCACTCGGGGCATTGCTCACGGTTACTTTGTGGCGAGGTCATCCCTCTAGCGCCGTCGCCGCAGTGGGTACCTCTTCCTGCCGTCACCCCAAACGCTGGAATGAGGAGAGGGACAGCCAGCCAGCGGGACGGCGGCGGCCTTGGGTACACTGCGCTGCGCTGCGAGCACAGCGCCCCACTCCCTCTCTTTCCCGCTAGCGCTTGCCTTTTGCGCCCCCCCCCCCGCTAGCTCGGTCCTGGCCGCCATCGTTTTGTAGTGTTCGTGTGGGTTCCTCCCAGCAGCTCCAAACGCGCCTCTCTACCCCATGTACAGGCATTTTACTCGAATGTACCTTTTTTTCCCTTGCCTTCTGGGCGATCAGGCAAGGGAAAGCATAGGCCCGGAGCTGGACAGGGAATCAGCTGTAGGTAGGGCAGCTAAGGTAAAGTAGGGTAGGGTGGATTGCTCTGGCTGTCGGGGAACCACACCCATGCGATATTTTGCCTGAGTAGTTGGCAGTACTTATTATCGACATCTCCCACTCTGATCGTCGGTTTTTTTTTCTATTCTCCTGCATCCTCCTCTCTCATCTTCCTCTTCTCTTCTTTTTTTCTCCCTTCTGTCCAATTCGAGTCTTCTTATCCTGCTTGCTTAGTTGCGCGCGGGTTTGAGGGCTTCTTTGGATTAGACCGAGCTCGACCTTCTTGTTGGATTCACTTCCAACCTTGCTGGGTCAGCTCTGCAGCTACCACCACCACTTTCAACCTCTCAATACAAACGTCCCTCTCTCACACACGCACATCGGTCGCAAAATAAACCAATCCCCCTTCCGACGGACAACAGACCTACAACCGGCGATTCCTCCTTTGCGCATCTTCAGTCAAGATGTCTGACGAGGAGAAGGCGCCCAAGTTCGATAGCTCCATCAGCCCCGACCTGGCGGCTGGTGGCGCCGAGAACACAGACGACCTCCAACGTCGTCTCGACAACAGACAAATCCAGCTGATCGCCGTTGGCGGTTCTATTGGTACTGCTCTGTTCGTCAGTATCGGAGGCGGTCTCGCCAAGGGAGGCCCCGCCAGTCTGTTCCTCGCTTACACGATTTACTCAATGGTCCTCGCCCTCGTGAACAATGGTGTCGCTGAAATGAGCACATACATGCCCATCTCGGGTGGTTTCATCCGACAGGCTGGCCACTGGGTCGACGATGCCCTCGGTTTCACTGCTGGCTGGAACTTCTTCTTCTACGAGGCTATCCTGATCCCCTTCGAAATCACTGCTCTGAGCTTGGTCATTTCCTACTGGAGCGACAAGGTTAAAGAGCCAGGCCCGATGGCTGGCATCATTATTGGTGTCATCATCTGCTATGCGTAAGAACTGCCCGAATCCCGGAGTGCTATCTCGCCTTTCCCCCCTCTCTGTGCTTGGTCGTGTCGATGCATGCTTGATGCGAATTTCCTCCGGCCAAGATTTGTTTTTTTAGAGATTTGCTACTCTCCCTCCGTGAAAGCTGCCGAATGCTAACATCGTCCGTGTGAATGTAGTCTTCTCAACGTCCTAGCTGTGCGTGCCTACGGTGAGGCCGAGTTCTGGCTCTCTGGTGGCAAGGTCATCCTGATCTTGCTGCTCTTCTGCTTCACCTTCATCACCATGGTCGGTGGCAACCCCCAACACGATGCATACGGCTTCCGGTATTGGAAGAACCCCGGCGCCTTTGCCGAATGGCACACGACGGGCGATCTCGGTCGATTTGAGGGATTCCTCGCCGCTCTGTGGAACGCCGGTTTCTGTGTTGTCGGTCCCGAATATATTTCCATGGTCGCTGCCGAGGCCAAGCGCCCCAGCGTTTTCATCAAGTCGGCCTTCAAGACGGTCTACTACCGATTCTGCTTCTTCTTCATCGTCGGCTCCCTTGCCGTGGCCATCGTTGTTCCCTGGGACGACCCCACCCTTACCGCCATCTACCGTGACGGCACCCAGAGCAGTGGCACTGCTGCCGCCTCCCCCTATGTCATTGCCATGAGCAACATGAAGATCAAGGTGCTCCCCCACATTGTCAACGCCCTCATGATGACCTCCATCTTCTCGGCCGGAAACACGTACACCTACTGTGCCACTCGATCCCTGTACTCGCTGGCTCTGGAGGGCCGCGCTCCCCGCTTTCTGCGAAAGTGCACCAGGAACGGTGTCCCCATCTACTGCTTCTGCGTGGTCATGATTTTCCCCTTCCTCTCGTTCCTCCAGCTCAGCAACAGCTCGGCCAAGGTGCTCACGTGGCTCATTAACATTATGACGGGTGGCAGTCTGATCAACTACCTCATCATGAACATCACCTTCCTCAACTACTACCGCGCTACGCAGGTGCAGGGTTTCGACCGAAGCAAGCTGCCATACCGAGGATGGTTCCAGCCCTACAGCGCCATCATCGCCTTCTGCTTCCAGTTCATCATGGTTGTGTTCTACGGATACAGCTCGTTCACCCCCTGGAGCGTTGAGACCTTCTTCACCAACTACACCATGCAGATCGTCGCCCCCATCCTCTTCATCGGCTGGAAGCTCATCAAGCGCACACGCTACAAGAGACCCTCGGAAGTCGACCTGGTCTGGGACCGGCCTGTGATTGAGGCTTATGAGAGCACATTCACTGAGCCTCCGATTGGCTTCTGGACAGAGATGCTCCAGCTAACGGGCATCGTCCGGAAGAGGTAAAGGGAAGGGTTGTTGATTTTGTTTTGTTTTGTTGAATGAGGCATGTGCATATGATGTCGAGAGATATCTACCGTGGAAGGCCGAGAGATTTAGCTTGATGAGATTATACCCAATATACGAAGACAATGTTTCTTGGCATTTCACATACACGTCCGTACTGCGTTAGTGATGTATCGGTTTACACCGAGCGATGTCGGCCTCTGTGTAGATGGCAAAAAGTTGAGATGATGTGTGTCATGATGAGCAATGATAAGAAGCACGCGATGAATTATTGGATAACGATAGCGACCCATGACAAGTGATTTGCGCGCTACGGTCTTCGCCGAAGCACCTGCAGGGAAGTGAAGAGCTGGGGGTGCCCTCCAATACCCCGGAAGTGATAAGATAGACTACAAGGTGAAGCAGGGCGACCGGGGAGGAGCAGCAACATCCGCAGGGGGGATGCACAGCAGATGCCCGTTGCAGCAAGCTAGCACAACGAATGGTGAGATGGGCCGCACACCAACGGGTCGCCCAAGGACCGCCAACGGGTCATCAAAGGGCCTCGAGAGGATCACCACAGGAAGACGACTAATGCAACAGCCCCAAAACTCCCGTACAAGCGGGGCGTTTGATCGACGACGATGCGAGAAAGCGGAACCCAACCCCCCTTCCTCATCCTCATACATAGTGGCAGTGTGTGTGGCCTGGGGGGGAGACTATTGTTGAATTGAGAATTGAGGCGCTCCGCCTGGGACAAGCAAGACATGCAGCCTCGGGCGGGCGGGCAGGCCGTCAGCAGGATGCGCTGTTTGCGCCGCTGCTGGTGCCCAAAGTGCGGTTGCGATTGGCCTGGGGGCTTGAGGAGGTGGCGCGCGTCACCAGTACCGGCGGCAGCAGCCTCTCTGCCTCTTTTAAACCTGCGCGATGCACCCGGCGTCGAAAGTGGGGAGAGTGTGCAGAATGCAGAAATCAGCGAAATGCAGGAAGGGGAAAAACAAAAAGAGTGTGAGTGGAGAACGTGTTTTTTTTTTCCTTTGTAGAGGGTACTTACAAGGGCGAAAGGACCGAAAATGGATGCGCGCACGATCTTCTAGAACAAACGGGCGGTGCGGTGAATCCCTTCTGCGTTTGGTTATCATACATACATGCATCACCCGCTATCTCTCTCGCGACAGGCAGTGCAAGCCAACGGCGTGGGGCTGACGGGGGATGAGGTCGGTGGTGGGGCCGGATGGGTACCGGTGTGGGCTGGCTGGAATGGCACACGAGAGACAGCCCTCACGGAGAAGAAGAAGAAGACCAAGTGCCAAAATAAAAGGGTCCGTCGAGCTGAATATCACTGATTCGGATAAAAATACCCTTGCAGTGATTGTATTGATGCAAAAAGTCTTGGCAAAAAAACAAGTCACCCATTCTTTCTCTGTCTGGTACTTTCTCTCCAAGTATCAGTTGACAATCAGTCAGTCCAGTGGCCAAGATGTATGAATCACAGTGGGTTGCCCCCCTCCCCCCTCAATGTAATTTTCAACTGAACATCATCTGGTCTTTTTCCAATTAATGGTCTTGAAGTACCCTCGTGTATCGCTATTGTCCCTCCAGGTCCAAGATACCAGTATTTTCAATCGGTTCTTTGGTTCAGACAAAAGTCAAACCAAACTGCACCAACCAGCGGTCACACAACATGGAACAAAAAGCCACAATACATTACGTCTTTTCCCTCATCATCTTTTGTAAAAAGGATTCTATTACGGTCCTCACTTTCTTTGCATGTAGTCGGTCTCCCAGCAAGGGAACAGTTCGAACCTGGTTCCCCCAAGTAGGAAAGGCGATGTGCCGTGCCTCACTTAACACACATATATCCTTGACACGATATGACTTTTCCCCGTCATGCTTCAACGTCCAAAAAAGAAAACATCCTAGTTGTATTTTAGGTTACTCCGGGAAGTAATATGATTCAACTTACGGAGTTGGTGTGAGATTTAAGGGAAGTGATTGCGCGTACAGCTTACTTCATCATTTTCCCCCCAAGTGCAACATGACGTCTCATCACACAGACGGCATACAGTATCGTGGTTTGCAAAGTGCAATTCAAGTCTGGACCTTTTGCACCTCCACATCGGAAGTAGTCCATCCGGGGAACATGGCACCCAAATGTCAGGACAACGTCAGACTTGTCGGCGCCAGGCACGTAGAATCCCCGGGCGTCAGGAGAATCTGGCGTGAGGTTACCGTCTCCAAACTCATTGCGCTATCACTCTGATATTCTCCATGCATATTGCCTAAGATCAAGACATATATAACGTACAGATTCGTTACCCCATACTCCACCAAGAGGTTCGCGAGGGAGGTTCGAGAAAATGTTCACCTAAATCTGCTGACACCGCGTCAGGATTAAATACCACGCCGGTGTCACTGGTGCCAAATTTCAAATATGAGCCGATCGTCCGAGCTAGTGGCAGCGAGGTGGGAGAGGGATAGGGAGGGGTGGTGACATAATTTGACAATGCCTGGTGTGGTGATGCTTGCCGCGGAGATTGTGGTGACTATGGTAGCACTGATAAGAAACGTGCTAGAACCGCTGAGCAAACCTACAGCAGCTAAGTGGACTATAATGAAATAAACACGCATCGTGCCAGATGAATAATGTGCAAACTGACGGCCTATTTAACCAAAAATAGGACAAGGCTTGGGCGTGGGATGAGGGCATAATTGAATATCGACCTGGCCTCTTCGCCATTATCCTCAGGGACCAACCACGAACTTCTTGTTTTTTAGTTCTCTTTTAGCCTATCGATCTACCAGGTGCATTTGACTACTTTTATCCTATGCTTTTGATTTTGATAGAAGCCACCCTTTGCTGGCATTCCAGTAGCATGTGTCCATTCATCCCCACGAGACAGGTTCTCTTTGCTATTTCAGCTGCCACTATAGCAGAATTAAACCATCCTAAACACAAGCTGACACATTACACAGATACCTGAACACACATTCCACGCTCTTCGTGCTATTTCTCATGAGGGTTGATGAAAAAAAGAAAACGGGGGAATTCAATGGGGATAGGTAGGTTGAAGTTGGCAATCGCACATTTTCAATCTTCACTCAGGCCACCCCCATTTCCTCACACAGCCTGTATAGTTATGGATTTAAGGCAAAATCTCGCCTTCCATGTTTTCTACCTTTCTTTTCCCTCATGAATGATTTATTCACGTTGGGTGCCAGGGAGCAGGAGGGCAAGGTGTGTGCGTAAATGAAGAGAAACCCGAGCTCATGTACGTGCTGTATTGGTCGTGTTAAACGTCACGACAAGGTTAAAATATCCCAGCTTCAAAGGCATTGTGCGAGGTAGCAGGGCCTAAAAGGCAATCACCATATCGAAAGTGTCTCGGTCCCCACACACACTCGAAAAAAAATAACGCTCCAGGTCCATAATCCACAATATGCCAGCATCACCCCAACAAATCATCTGGTGAGATGGCCGAGTTGGTTATGGCGTCAGGTTAAGGTCACCTTAACAACCTAAGATTCCTGATGGAGCAATCCTCCTGGGTTCGAGTCCCAGTCTCATCATTTCTTTTTGTAATTTTTGCCAAAAAAAAACTCCCCATCTAGGGTTTGAGCTCTTTTTTTTTTATCTGGTGGATGAATGAGAATTTTGGATTGTGGCGCAGCAAATTTTTGTCAGGTCGTCGAGACAAGGTGTGGCTCAACTGTGGCATATGGGGTTTTTATTTATCAATTCGATGCAGAACACACTGTGTCTACTATTGATTAGTGTTTGTCCTAGAGCTGGCGTTTGCATGATGAAATAGTACATGGAATGCAAGTTAAAGCCCGGTTTTTCCCGATTTGACAGAGTTTAAGTGAGAAAGAATTGCTTTCCTCCTACTCAGACGGGCACGTGACCCCTTTCCAGGACAAAATACCCAAACTCTCAATTAGAGCTACACCAAGGAGCTAAAAGAGAGTTACCGCCTAGATTGAAGTTTGCAGTATCATCCCGTGCTATTCTAGTAATCTAGCATAGCCAAAGCCCCCGTATTTAAGTCTTGGGCCAAACTTCAAAGACCAACCCAGCATGGAAACAACTTACCCTAAACCCCAAGTTCAAACTTCAAAACCTTCCCCTGCTCCTGAAATGGCTTGGAAGTGCTCTCATTAGTCGTCATGAATATAATACCACTACGGCTTGGAAAAGGGAGGTGGGTGAGGGCAACTATTTGATCTTGTTAAATACCTTCTTTCATAGTTTCAATTGGGATGGTATGCAAGACCCCAACAATGATATATTATTAGGCCAACGAACATAAATGTGTGGTGTTAATATGACCACGACATCACTCATATCTGATCACATTGTGAAGTTGTTTCATCTTATCAAGTCTATTTTTTGGCTCTATCTATTGCCAACCTCCAGTTCCACCCAAGGTCAAGGATTCGTGATACATCCAGGGATCCTCCAATCCCAGACACATTTTAGTCCTCAATTTCTCCAGGTGTAGTCTAACAGAGCAACCCATAATCTACCGGGAGCCCCCAAGGTGTGCTGTCCATCCATTACCGAGACGCACCCTTAACTTTTGTGCAACGCATGACAAAGGAAAATATGGTATGAGGTCATCAAAAGAAGTGGTTTGTCGTCAGAACATGATCGAGTTAAGGTGTTGTGGGATGAGTTGTTTACAGGTCATCCTCGTCGCTGAACACCTCCTCACCACGCTTGCGGCGAGCCATACGCTCTGTGAAATAGTTAGCGTCTGCATTGTCTGACATCTGGGAATGTGAGATAACTTACCCTTCTTCTTCTTTCGTGCCTCGGAAGAGGACAGCTTAGCCTTCTTCTTGGTGGTGACAATCTTGTTGCCCATGGCGTCGAACTTCTCCTCCTCATCGTCACCCTCAGCCTTGAGACGAGGACCAGAGCCCTGGCCCTGGACCCAGTTGTGGCCGGAAGGAGTCATCATGCCGTCCATGACAGCCCAGACTTCCTCAGTCAAGTCCTTGGTGAACTCGGCGGAGTGAGTAATGATGATAACACCACCCTCGAACTTCTTCAGGGCCTTGGACAGGGCACCGAGAGAGTCACGGTCGAGGTAGTTGGTGGGCTCGTCAAGGACGATCAAGTGAGGTCGCTGCCACGAGCAGGCGGCAAGGACGGTCTTGACACGCTGACCACCGGACAGACCACGCATGCGGGAGTGAGAGACGAGCTCGGCGTCGAGACCGAAGTTGGCGCAGTGAGACTCAATCTCCTTTCGGACGAGAGGTCGGAACTGACCAGAGGCAAGGGCCTCCTTCATATCGACATCGGCAACCATCTTCTGGTGAGAAGCCAGAAGCTCGTTACGGGGCAACCAGGCGTTGTCGGCGGTCATCATGGGAATCCATCGCTCGTTCTTCATGCCGATGTTCTCACCCAGGGCGAACGAACACTCGTACTCGTAGGAGTTCTTGAACTTTCTACGGGCGTTGATGCCAATGACACGACGCTGAGAACCCTCGACACGGAAGATCTTGTCCATGGCCTTCTCGTCGGCCTCGGTGATGACCTTGTTGGCACGGTCCATGGTCTCACGATCCTCACCAGTCTGGAATCGCCACTGGATGTACTCAGAGGGAGTCTTGTCCAGGTGGTTATCAATGTGGGCGAAAGCGTGCTGCTTAATGTAGGCGATACGGATGTTCTCGTGCTGGTAGATCTCACCGGCGGTGGGGATGAGCTCACCACAGAGGACGTTGATCAGGGTGGACTTGCCAGCACCGTTGGGACCAATGACGGCAATACGGGAGCCGAGCGAGCACTGGAAGCTGATGTCGGAGATCTGGGGCTTGGAGGTACCGGGGTACTGGAAGCTCATCTTGGTGGCACGGAGAATGGCCTTGGCCTTGGTCTTGACACCCTCGAGGAAACCGGGCTCGGGGAAGGTGAACTCCATCTCGGATTCTCCAAGCTCGTAGTAGGACTTGGCAGAGGGGTTGCGGGCGACGAAAGCAGCCAGGTTACCCTTGTAGCGCTTAAGCTTGAATCGCTCGTAGTGGACGATGTGCTGGCAGACGTTGTCGAGGAAGCCAGAGTCGTGAGAGACGATGATGGAAGTGCAGGGGGAGTTGATGAGGTACTCCTCGAGCCACTTGACGTTCTTCACGTCCAAATGGTTGGTAGGCTCGTCCAGAAGCAGAATATCGGGGGCCTCGAAGACAGCACGGCACAAGGCGAGCTTCATCTTCCAACCACCAGAAAGAGCGCTGATCTCGCCCTTAACCATCTGCTCGGTGAAGCCGAACTCGTTGAGCTGCTTCTCGACATCAGCCTGAGTGGTCTTGACACCGGCCTCCTCAAGCTTCTTCATGGTCCAGTCGATGGTGGTCATCTCAGTATCAGCGGAGTCCAGGTCGTGCTCGACGAAGACGGTCTTGACCTCGTCCTGCTTGGGGAAACCCTCGACCTGCTCGTTGTTGATGGCGCGCATGAGGGTAGACTTTCCGGAACCGTTGGGACCGCAAAGACCGTAGCGCTGACCACGCTTAAGACGGAGGTGAGTCTGGTTGAGAAGAATCTTGGCACCGTAGGCAAGGGAGAAGGTACAGTTGCAGAGATCCTCACCCTCCTCCTCGTCAGCCTCGGCCTCCTCCTCAACCTGGGCGGCAGGGAGAGCGATCTTGCGGAAAGACTCGATGATAGACTCAGCGTTGTCAATGCCAGTGATGACAGCGACGTAGGGCTTGAGGTTGTCGATCCAGATCATGCGCTCGGACTCCTTCTCGTCGATGAGCTGACCAGCAATGGCAGCAATGAACTCGGCGACGGGGCCCATCTTCTCGAGGTAGTTACCGAACTTGGGCTTGATGACAGACTCGACCTTGGGGATAAGGACGTTCAGGGCGCTGTCGTTGGCGGCCTCGGGGATGACACCATCCTTGATGGCACCAACACGGGTGAGGGTGTCAAGAGCCTGCTTGGTCTTCTCACGGGCCTCGGGGTCAGCCAGGTTGTCGTAGTTCTTCTGGAGACCAGGCATCATCTTGGGCAAGAAAGGAGCAACGATGTTGGGGTCGTCGACGAGCTTGCACATGTTGTCAACAATGACGGCAGACTTTCGCTTGATAGCGGTCTCACGCTCAGCGAGACCACGGTCAAGAAGAGGGACCATGAGGGCGAGGGTGGGCTCCTGGACCTCAGTGACGAAAGTGGTGGCACCGAGCAAGTGGACGGTCTCGGGGACGTTCTCAGGCTTGGCGATACACTTGATGAGCTCGGGAATGAAGCGCTCGATATCCTTGTTGACGATCAACTGGCAGAGCTCCTCCATGGTCTTGTAGGCACGCTCCTTGACCTCCTTCTTGGTGTCCCACATGGCCTCAGAGATAACGGGGATCAACTCGGGAACACGGAAGGCAAGCTGGGCACGGGCGTTCTTGATGAGAGCATCAATGAAGTCGAGGGCGACCATCTTTTCGGGCCACTTCTGGGCGTTGCGGATGGACTCCATGATGTGCTTCAGGGCAGCCTTGCAGGCGTTGCCGTTGAGGGCGCCAGCGATGGCGAGAACGGCAGCGGTGGCGGCATTCTTGACAGCGGTGATCTTGTCACCAACGGCGGCGAGGACGTTGGGGAGAAGCTCGACCAGGTAGGGCTCGACGGAAGCGGAGACCTCGGAGTGGGAGGCAATGGCCTCGATGGCGATGGCGGCACGCTCGCGGGCAACAGCGTCCTTCTTGTTGGAAAGCTGCTTCTTCAGGCCCTCAATGACACTGTAAATTGACTCTGTTAGCTTGAAGTCGCCACTAATTTTTTTTGTGGGCGCTGGGCCCGCCGCCAAAGAGTGTAGGGGAAAAGGGATTAGCGCCCAACTATTGCCCAGCGGGCAGAAAAAAAAAATCTTGCGGGGCAATTTTTTCTGAAGTGAGGGGGAGGGGCAAAGGAAAAAAAAAAGTGCGTGGCAGAAAGGCGACCACTGACTCGCCCAGCAAGAAAGCAGGCATTCAGCACCCACGCAATCATGTACAGGGCATGCTGCCTCTGTCGATGGCGAATGGGTTGCACTGCTGCAGGCCGGGGGGCGAGGGAGACGCCAGAGAACGGCGACAGGGTGGGAGCGGATGTGTAAGATTTGAACCCAAGCATGTGAAGCTGAATCGCCCAGCTGCCCTCCGATGTCCCCCGCCATCTGACAAGAGACAGAGATTTGTAGACATCGGCAGAGAAGCCCAGCGAAGGCATCTCAAGGAATGGATCTGAAAGGGCAAAAAAATACTCACTTGGTAGGGACGGCCTGGTCATCGATGCGACCGTTGATGAAAGAGGCCAGCTCGTTGGAAGACTCCTTGATGGCGTCCGCCTCCTTGGAGACGGTGAGCTTTTGGAAAAGCTCGTCAAGGACCTTGATGCTCTGAGAGTTCTCGGTAGGCATCTTGGATGTCTGTATGATTTTTTATTTTTTGAATGGTATAAAGGAGGAAAAGGGAGGGGACGATCGGGTCGTCGTAGAATCCACAGATATCGATGGAGGGGTCGACTCTAGTGGAGGGGGCGGCGGGGTTCGTTCAGTGGAGGAGGATCCAAGGAACAAACGCGCGAGCGTCGAAGAGAAGGTTCGTCTGGAGGATGACGACCGTTGAAAAGAGAAATGGGGGGAGGATGAGATCGAGGAGAAGAGAGAAGGAGAAGAAAAAAGACCTGCGAGAGAGATCGGGACAAGTTTTATGTTATGTGCCTCGCCTCTCTAGAGTCCACAACTTTTTTTTTTTTTTTTTTTTTACTGGGGGGCCGTCAGCCAGACAGTGCACTGTGACGGTGCCACAGACAAAGCTGCCGCCAAAAATTTTCGCTTCTTTCCACTTACCCCTCCAAGGCCCCTCGCCCCACCCCCTCTAACCCCTCCACCCCTCCATCAGCGTCCCATGTCCATGTCGACGCCCCCCAATTCCCTGCCCAAAGGGCCTCTTTGCCGCCGCACCGAACTCTCCTGCACTGTACCGCACTGTCCATTGATGGCTCTGCTGGTAGCCACGACTCAGGCTTATCTAGTTTATCAGCAGGAGAGCTAAGCCTAAAGGGGGCAGGAGAGGTACAATGCACAGGGCGGTGAAGCCTTCCTTCGGTGGCTACGACGACTACGACGGCACCTTGTCTGGCTAGATCCATGCACAAACACTGCATTTCATGCCAGGCAAGGAGGCGAGATGATGTATTGCTGCTGGCCTGCTTGATGCCTGGGAGCTGTACGAGCTCTAAGGAGGCAAAAGGCCCGGGATTTGGAGGCGAACCATGCAGAGTAACTATGAAAGCACAGCAGGCAAGGCAGGAACTTTTTTCCCCCACGATCTGCCGGCTATTACCCTTATCTTTTTTTCCCAATTTTTTCGGTTTCGTAGATACCATGCACATTCGGAAATTCCCAAGATTCTTCTTTGCCTGGATTTCCTAGAGCTGTTTATCCCGCCCACTTGACATATACCACTTGCGGATATTGTCGGGTTGGATATTGGCGATGAAGGAGTAGTTTGTCCAGCTCTCCACTTCGTCTTTGCCCAAACTGGAGCTATCCACTTTCTGTTCGTCTCCATGACGACCTTCCAGAGCTGTCTACGGTTCTCTTGCGGTTTCCAGGACAATACAATGGAGACGTAGGTACAGGAAGAAATGTATACGGGACCCATTGATACATTTCATATTGGCTAAAGATGCCTTGCATCGCGGTTAGGTGTCTCGTTGGTTTTGCTAACGCGGCGGGCGGCCAACGAGCTCGGCAACTGAATCGTTGCTGAACCGCCACCCAAATTACTCGTAACAAATAACCCATGTATGTTACAGGTGCTGCAGATACGGCTCATCACGCCTGGGCGCTTAAATCTTTGGGGTTCTGAGATTCCGCGGTTTGAACCACCTACTGGCGGCCCATGTCTTGAAATTCCATGCGCCAGCCGCTGCTCGCATCCCGTACTGTGCGATTATCTAGCTGACGCCGCCGATATTGCATCTCAGATATCCCTCAGCCTTGGTTGGCTAAAGGGCTGGCTCCCGGCTGGGCTCCCCGGCCACCCAGGTTCTTGCCCTGCTTCCCAAAAATTTTCCATTCAAGCTGAGAGCGGTTCGCAGAAAGCAAAGATGCCTCAGGCGCAGCGATCTGATCATGGAATTAATCTGGCCGAGGCAGGGAAAAATCTGATGCTCGGGTAGGAGGGCGATGGCTTCATTGCACACACTCTGCAAGGCTCTAGAACTGGCCCGTCCACCCTCAACCCCCAACAAAGAAGCAGGGAATCGGCCATTCCGGAACGGTAGCACAGTATGTATCGACTTCTCAGACCTCGGGCCTCAGACTTGTTCTGTTACGCCCCAATCACCGAAACCCGATGGCCCTGGCTTGAGGGTTGGTGGGGCACAGCTTATCCACTGCACTCTGCCATTCCCAATCAACGTCTACGCCACGTTGGCACGGCACTTCTATTTTAGTGGCTGCCATGCATGGTGAACATCAAAGCTTCAAGCTCGATCCACGAGGCGGGCCAATTCCCGTCGTGGAGATGCACTCCCATGCAGCGGTGGTGATGGCGATGTTTGCCCCAATTTGTTTGCGGGTTCAGGCTCGGGGGGGAACGATTGAACCTCTTTGTTACCCGATCGGCCATTGCTTTGGTGTGGCTGGTGTGACA
This sequence comes from Calonectria multiphialidica, assembly GCA_020623665.1. Taxonomy (NCBI): domain Eukaryota; kingdom Fungi; phylum Ascomycota; class Sordariomycetes; order Hypocreales; family Nectriaceae; genus Calonectria; species Calonectria multiphialidica. The sequence goes on from JAHVYC010000001.1 coordinate 884,081, forward strand.
TTGGACACCAAGCAAAGTATCTTTTGATAAAGTTCACCACAGCTTGAAGCGAGCGACCTATAACGCCGATTCCTGACCTCTCGTCAGCCGCGACACACACAACCGGGCAGAGCTAGGAATGTTACAAACGCTGACCACCCAGGCCTAGAGTCCATGCGACTGCGCCACTGCTTCCAGTAACGGCCTGGACCGTGAGTTCTCGATATCGCGGGGCCCCAGACTCTCAAGAACCACCCCGGACGCTCACACCGTATATTGCCAGTCCCACCATGCGAGCCCGTAGCCAGTCGAGATCATGCCCAGACACTTCAATCAAGCCACTAGAACACCAGGCCGAGACAAACCACGTCATTTTTACAGCATAGCCTTATCGCATCGTCATGATCTGTTTCAATCTCACCCCTCCCACCATTACCCAAGCGCAAAGAGCAAAGAGCGTGCCAGTCCATGTACATTATCCCTGGTCAATCCCATTTGGGTCGCATTGGTATTCCTTGTAATTGTTACCATTCAAGACAAATATTCCCGTAAGCCAATTTCACAATGCCACTTCTATCTAGGAAATACTGGTGATCTAATATAGTCGGCCGGACTGGTCATCTCGCATAGATTCCGGCTCCTGCTTTTTCGCTTGCAAACCTGAAAGAAAGTTCTTCGCAGTGTTCTGTATGCGGCCGCGGCATGTCGTAAGTAGGGCTACATACACAGGTTGTAATACATCGATATCTAGGCATTGATCCATACAGTCTAAGTTGAATATAATACCCATGATTCTATTCTGCTCACTCGCGTCCGAGCACCAAGACAACACAGTTCAGACATGGTTCTGGAGCGCCGGTTTGACCGTGAATTTTAAAGCATCATTCTTGTTGCTTTCAACTGTAGACCTCTCTCCTATTTACCACACCTTAACGAAGCCGACAAGAATCTGAAAAAATATTCATTCGGCGTTCCAATCTACTAAAGAAAGCATAATATAAGCAGTCTTCCGGACTATGTCGGCTAGCTTGCCACGTCCACGGTTATTATACCTTTCCCGCGAGCGCCAGAAAAGAATCTCCAAGCCAGAGGGATCTCTAAGCAACATCATTGAGTGATGTGATTCGCGAGCAAAACCGTCTGAAACGAAATTGACTAAACTACATTAAAATAGAAATAAGAGCCTTATTTAAACATGACTTCCTGATTCTATAGTCTCATCGTATGGATCGTAAGGCAGCAGTGAGACGAATTGGCGAAGATGATTAGATAATGTCCAGAAAACTATTGTGATTGTAATGCAGGATAAGGCGTGATTTTTTGTTAATGTATTATGTGCCAACCCGTACACCTGCGTAAACTTACAGCCACTAAGTACCTATCGCGATTGTCCATAGTCCCATAGATCAGGGAGATATCATGGTTGATCTCTTGCAGCGTTGGTTAATACATATATGGCCTGTACCTTGATGGTCCCACCCCACTGTGAAGGAACGGCCTTTGCTCGCATGCTCACATATGTCATGACTTGAAGTCATCCTAAAGAATTTATCATAACGCCCCGTAGAATATTTTTGTGATGGTTCGTGTTTAATGATTGTTATGTGTGGGCCCTTCTATTGTTATTCCCAAGAAACAGCTGTTCAGATGACCATTTGGCGGCCCTGTCTTGGTCCCACGATCAACTCTTGGCTATACAACATATTGGTCGTTATAACCACCAGGGTCCTGGGTTTAGTCTGTGGGCACGATAGGACTATGAACCTTGAACGTGGGCCTCGAACCGCATCGTCTGATGTCGGGTATTTTTTTTTCTTCTCTGCTTTCCTTGCATGCATAAATTGATTGTGGCAAAAGCCAGCAGATCATATCTACTGCGGGGCAGGATTCTAAAAACGCGGGGCAGTTGGGAATGAGAGCAAAAATCAGCCATTTCATGAGAACAAAATATTGGCAGAGTTCGTCAAAACTTCGGCCCTCCCCAAAAAAGGAAAACAGCAGAGCGCTTTCGGTCAGCTGTGCCACTTTAGCCCTCCTTATTGTCTTGGGCCGAACAAACAAAACACGGGTCCGTACAGCCCGATTGTTGCGCAGGTGCGTCACGGGCGAATAGGCTTCCTGCAGCGATTAATGAAACCGCCTCGAATTATAAGAGGTCAGATCTGACGCGAGGCCCAGCTTGCACTTTCCTCTCAACAAGCTTCACTTCTTCAGTCTCTACCTCAAGCAAAAACTACGCAAATACACACACGCACACACGCACACATCATACCCCCCCACCCCGGACACGAAATCTTCTCACCATGGCTACTGGCAGAGGCCTCGCGCAAATCCCCATCATCACCGAGCTCTACGAGCAGGCTGCCCTCAAAGAGGCCTTGCCGGCACTCTTCCCCGCAAACGCTGAAGTCAACAACCGCGTTGGCCTCATCCGCGGCGATATCACACGCCTTCGCCTCGACGCCATCGTCAATGCCGCCAACTCGAGCCTCCTGGGCGGCGGCGGCGTTGATGGCGCCATCCACCGCGCCGCGGGCACCCAGCTCGTCAAGGAGTGCGCGACGCTCGGCGGCTGCCCGACGGGCGAGGCCCGCATCACCAAGGGCTACGAGTTGCCTTCCAAGCACGTAATCCACACCGTTGGGCCCAAGTACTTCTATGACGATGACCCGGAGGCGCTCTTGCGCAGCTGCTACCAGAAGAGCCTGGAGCTGGCCGTCAAAGAGGGACTTCAGTCGGTTGCTTTCAGCGCCATTAGCACTGGCATCTACGGCTACCCTTCGAGTGATGCGGCCAAGGTGGCTTGCGAGACGGTGCGCAAGTTTTTAGATGGAAGTGGCGGGGAGAAATTGTTGCGGGTTGTGTTTGTGACGTTCGAGCAGAAGGATGTGGACGCTTACAACACGGCGATCCCGTACGTTAATCCCAATCATTCCCCCTGGATTTCAGTACATGCTAATATCAAATTAGGAAATACTTTCCACCTTCTAAATAAATAGAGCTAGGAAAGGAAAGAAGCATTTTAAAAGGGAGCATTGAAGAAATGGAGAGTCATGAAGGGCAGAACGATCTGGTCATTGTTACTAACAACCTGGCAATGTTTTCAACCCTACCTGCAAGAGTTCGAGGAATAATTGAGTCTTTGCTCATCTATCAGCATTTGGGCTTAGACAACCGTAGATATTAATGAAAATTCCCGACCAGAACGTGAGGGGCAGACAAGAAACTCCCATCCTTGAATGCGGTGATCAGACAGTAGAGGAAGAAGTATGGAAAAGAGTAACAGAGGTAGGTGTAAACACTTGTTGGAAGAAACTAGGGAGAAAGAGGAGGGAGCGAGAGGTAAAAGGTACTTGGTGCCATTTAAGCCGGATGGATGACCCATGATTCTCCAATTATCTATTCCAGTGGTGAGTGCGGCGGTGGATCCAGTGTTATAGAAAAAGAGGTTAGGGAAAACGGGAGGTTCAGGTACCACAAGGATTGTATGCGGCCCTGAGTCAATGATGGACGCGGTGAAAAGCTATGTTGGTGGCTTCAGGCACAACGCCTGTCCCAACGCCCACCGCAACTCAATCGTCACTTGGCGGAGAATACTCCACTGGAATATGCGCAAGATAACTTTCAGCACATAGTCAAAACATGGAATTATATAGCCTATCCAGCTTGGTCAAAACCCTATTAATTACGTCCTTGCCACATATTGCCCGTGATTGGAGAGGAGAATAAGCTCCGATTGTTCCATCAGCTAAAAAGTCCAATATTATATTGCCTCCAAACTTGCATCCTGTTACTCCGGTCCTGCTCCAAGCCATGTCGTCAGAAAACTCAAGCCTGGCTGTCCTTTCGCTCGGCGACATGGATCTCAATCGGCTCCGTTTCCATCTGGTACAGCGGGGGCATCGGGTCCACGTCCTGGCCTGTCATGCGCTTAATGTACCAGCGAAGGCGCTCCAGGTAGTACCGGGCGTGGTCACGGTTGCGCACGCCAAAGACGAGATCCAGTTCCTCGAGCGTGAGGTTCTTGGTCTCCGGCAGGAGGAAGTAGGTGAACACCCAGCCGACCAGGTTCCACGTCGCGTACCAGAAGAAGGCGCCCTGTCCTCCGAAGGACTGCATCATTCGTGGCCAGGTGAAGCTGAGCAGGAAGTTGAAGGCCCAGGTGATGGATGTTGCGGATGCCATGCCCAGAGCTCTGATGTGCAGAGGGAAGGCCTCGGCGCTGTATGTGAATGGAACGGGACCCATGCCAGGAGAGTACAGAGCCATGAAGATGTAGATGCTGGTTGCCAGCAGAGCGAGTCTCAGCTCCTCACCGTCCACCTTGAGGTTGATTCCCGTCCAGAAGAGGCACAGGCTCATCATGGGGAAGGTCACCAGCAACAGGTTGCGTCGGCCGAATGTGTCGATGGTCCAGACAGCGGGGAGAGCAAAGACCCAGTTGATGACACCGCCACCAAACGAGGCCAGCAGTGCCTGCGAACGGGCGTATCCAGCGCTCTTGAAAATCTCAGTGCTGTAATAAGCGATGACATTGACTGGCGAGACGAGTTAGCAAAATATCCACCTTGATGTGCAAATTCGGGCAAGGATCCTTACCGCCACAAAACTGCTGCATGAACATGCAGAACCAAGACGACTGGGCTGCCCTCCAGTTTCTGCGGACCGTGAAGAACTCCCGGAGCAGGTTGTGGCCCTCCTTGCTTCCCGCCTCGATCTGAATAAACTTCCAGGCGAGGTACATGTCGCGGGCAGCCTGCAGGTCGCTCTTGCGGAGCTTTCGGAGGGACAGAAATGCGCTCAGGAAGTTTCCCTTCTCCATGTACCACCGCGGGGACTCGGGCAAGGTGAAGACGAGCGAGCCCACAATCAGCGGCGGGATCGCAGTCGACCCGATCATCCAGCGCCACTGGCTGTGCTCGCCCATGAAGTCGGTGTTCTGGAAAGCCAGGGAGGAGACGAATCCGATCATGATGCCAAAGGCCGTCCACATCTGCCACATCATGGTGAGCGCGCCGCGAATGGCCTTCGGGGCGCACTCTGCCGCGTAGATTGGGGTAGTGCTAGACTTGGCGCCAACGGCCAGACCGAGGACAAAACGACCGGCGATGAAGACGGGCCAGCTAGGGGAGACTGCCTGCCAGATAGCGGTGACGAAAGCGAAGAAGCAAGAGAAGGCGATGGTACCACGACGACCCCAGTACTTGTTCAGAGGCGCGTTGAGCCAGCAGCCGATCAGAGCAGCGGAAGCGTACGGCGCTCCGTTGATCAGACCTTGCATAGTTGCATTGTGGATGTTGAATTCCTTGAAGTAGAAGTCCTGGGTTGAAGGTCAGCCTTGGAGAAACATAAGACAAGAGTGCCAGCATTGCCGCCATACCTGAGCACCGTTGATGACCGTTTGGTCCATTCCCTGTACGATGGCACAGCCTGCACATAGAGCACAAAGGAAGTAGAGCATCTTTGGTTGAGACGCCCAGCGATGTTGGTCCTCATACCGAAGAATCGCCTTGTCTTCTTCCGATAGCTCGGCCACATTCTCATATCCGCTCGGGGTGTTGTGAACCTTGGCGACTAGCGCACCCTTGCGAAAGGCATCCCGGTATTCGAAAAGACCCTTTTCGACGACGAACGTGTCGGCATCGACAATGATCTCGTCGTGGGTGAAATGCGCCAGGGGGTTCTGCAACAGCGCCGTTGTGGTCTTGGGAGGAGCAGGTTTTTTGACATCCTCCGTACACTCAGACCGTGACACCGTCACGATGGTTTCCAGCTGGGCCTGATCCGAACTGGGAGGCATGGTGTAAGATTTGCGACAGAAGACGTTGGGAACTGTTGATGAATGGTGATTGAATTGATACCGTAGGATGATGATCTCCCGTCTGGGGATGCGGGGAAGAGAGACAGTTTATATGTGAATGTAGTAGAGCCACATGCCCGCCGAGATTGTACTCGGTCCAGAGTATGGAAAAGTTTATGCTGTTTTGGAAGAGGCTTCCTGTGTCTTGGACCGGCGCGCTGCAGGAGCATGGTTTGGCGGTGATCCGTTTGCGTCCAAAAAAGGCCGAGATGTGCGTTTCTAAACGGACACGTCAAAAACGCACCTTGCGGAGAAAATCCGAGAATACGTTCTGGCCTTGCTCTGGCATACCTGGTATCTGTCTTCTTCCAAAGGCGGATTGGGAAGCGTGGTGCAGGCGCTCAAGGTTTGGTGGCGGCAGCTCAAATCGGCCCTCGCGATAACCTCAAATTTTCCGAACCACCCAATGACCTCACAAAACCAGTACATCACGCGCAAATGGTGGCACATTAGGCTTCTAGGGGACAGAATCCGATCACAAAGTGTTAACCTTGTTGCCCATTGACTGTCAACGATGCAGGAGACCCACAAATGCATATTTCAAAAGCGAACAGCTACCACATAGTTATCTATGACCCAAACTAGGGCAGCATGGGCACTTGGTAGTTGAGTTTAACATAGTTAAATCAACACCAGAAAACGGTGGCTTCACCAATAATTAAAGACTTGATCTCAATTATTCACTCTGTACTCGAACAAATGCAATAGAGCAATAAACATACAAGTGTGCGTGAACCAAGTAAAACAACACTGTACTCGTGATCCCTGACTAACAAATAAAATGAAAGGAATTGACATAAGCGTCGCGTCCCATCTATGTGGGAACTGCACTAGGATAAATGTGGTTTTCATTGGCCGGAGCCCCCAGCACCACCCTTGTTCTTCTTCTTCTTGTTCTTCTTCTTACCACCAGATTTGCTGCTCTCTGGCGCGTCCTGGGTCTCGCCGGCTTCTGACGTCTCCTGTGCTTCTGACTCTGGTTCAGCAGTTACTGGTGTTTCAGGCACATCTGATGCCTCCGTATCTAGGGCGACGGGCTCCTTGGATCTTGCTCGGGTTATTTCGGCAGTCAGTTGCGTCGTTTCAGTCATAAGTCTCAAGCCCTCTTGTTGCTGCTCGGCTTGCATGGTGATGGCTTTGGTAATACCAGACAACATGGATTTCAGATCCTCAACTTCGGCACGTAGCTTGCGAACTTCTAGCACTGCCGGTTCCTCTTCCACATTGGGTTTGGCCAGCTCGCATGTCTTTGCCCATCCCTCTGCTTCAAAGTCCATCGAGTGGGCCAATTGTTCCCATTCCTGCATTTGATCATCATCATCCTCGCCACGGGCCCGGTTGCGGCGAATATCGTGGGCAGTGCGAGTCTCGAAATAAGCAGTGAAAAAAAGCAATGGTGAGTAAATAACAGCCATGACGCAGTCATTGAGAAACTCGTATGTTTTCTTAGGCATCCACCACTCGGTTAAAGCCGAAACCACCATCTCGACAAGGTTGAGAGGTGCAATATACACATTCTCATCGGGGGCTCGAACAAATTGCATCGTCTTCTGCGCAAAGAGAGCCAAATATTCGTCATCGGCGTTTTCGTAAATATCACTATATGCCGAGTTGTAAAGGGCAATGAGAATGTTGAGAAGAATAATCTAGTCACATCTGTGTAAGCGACAATTCAATAAAGGGTCAGTTACGCAACTCACCATGACAACAAAGGTAAAGCAGTAGTATAGGATTTGTCCCCATGGATAAGCAAAGCCCTCCACGCCGCCAAATTCGGGGCTTTGCATGATTGCTCTCAACATGGACTCGGCCATGGCCCAAACATCGCCGACCACGTTGTCATCAGTGAGATCAAGACCAATAAACGCCTGCATGAAACCGATAATCAGAATGACGAGCAGGGCAAAGAAAATGACGGATTCTTTCATCATAACTTTGAGCACCACCAGCATGGCCCCAAAGAAGCGGAAACTATCGAGGTAGAGAAGGATCCGGCCCCAGAACATTGGAGCAATGAAGGCCAATAGGGTATAGCCCAATTTAGCCCAGTAGATACGTGATTCATGATCGTGGGTGAATGAAAGGCCGATCAGACGGAAAACGAGAGACACGGTTAGGAATGCGTATAGAGTGCCATTGAAGGCGTTCCAAAAACCCAAGATGTGATACCCAGCCTTATACAGTTTGACCAGTTCATCTGCGATGAAGGCAAAAGTGAATATGTAGAGCGCAATCTCAGCACCGTCAAGATCACCATTAGTATTGACCGAGTTGATGGACAAGGAATATAGACCTAGAAAGATGAGAGAGAAGAGAACCTGGGCCGCGTTTTGATTTCGAGGAGCACGCATACGATCTGGGTCCATGTGCACAATAAAACTGCAATTATCTTTGTCCTTGTAGTCGACAAAAACAGAGGGATCATCTTCATCCTGTACGAGCCAGCCGCGCCAGAGATAAGCAATGCACTTTTGGTAACCCGATGAAACGATAACGTGGACTGCATGCAAGTCGACAGCCTTTTCGATGACGTTTACCGGGGCGGTGGGAACATGATCAACGAGAAATGAGTATCGTCTTAGAAGGATAGTGTGGAGCAAGTATTCCATATTCTCCTCGGTCTCGATGCTGCAGCAAGACCCGATGATTAGTACAAGTTTCAGAAATTGGAAAGGACAAGCTCACATTGCTTTTGCAATAACAGCACAGGCAGTTGCACGAAGATTATGAAGGCCAGCATCCCACAGCTCAATAAGGGCCTCGCGTTGAAACCATTGCATATTGACCAACAAGGCATAGACCTAGAAAAAAAATTAGAGGCAGTGTAGATGTAGCGTTTCGGGATTCAACATACGACACATCCCTGATGCTGAGAGCCGCCGGCTTCCTTCGCCGCCTGGATGACCTTCTTGGTGATGACACTGCTATGAGAGCGGGTGATTTGGGATGCTTCAAGCTCGCAGGGGATGCACTCGCGGACAAGGTGGCGTAGTCGCAAGCATACGCGGGTGACGTCCATTGGAGGAATTGCGGAATCTACATTTTGGTTGCGATAGTGGGGGAGAACTGCAATTGCGATGCGAGAGGTTAGTGGCTGCTGGTATTTGAACGATGCATGGTGGGAAAGTTGGCAATGCGACTTACGAGTACGTTCTTCTTCATGAAGCCAGGCATGGCGGCTAGAGCTCGAGCCGTTAGTACCGTTGACCCCATTTCCCAGACCGAACATGCCCTTCCAGCGATTCCAATTGGAGGCCATGGTTTAAAACTAAGAGCTATTAGGTTGAGAGACAGAGGATATCGACGCGCCCGGGAGAGCCGCAAGAGAGGGCGAACGGTGGCTTGGTGGGCGGCAGCACGAGCAAGCCGTGCGTCGCAGGTGAAGAAAACGATGGGCAGCTCTGATGTCAGTGATGCTCTAGGGATGCTTGTGGGAATTAGAGCGATTGTATTTCCTCCAAGTGCCAGATTGCGAACACAGCCTCGTACGGGAAGATAACGGCAGGTCGGAGATTGGAGGTGGAGGGAAAGGAAGGAGAGCGCGTCTAGAAGCCGTGCTGTAGAAAATCAGAGACAGGACATGCGACAGTGAAGAAATTATGGCCGACCTAAGGGAGAAAAGCAACGAGTGGGACAGGAGTGAACCCTGTCTCCAGAACGCCCGGCTGCCGATGATGGAGGAGAAGAAGTCGTGGGTTGACAGGCGAAGCAAGCTCTCCCTCGTCCTGTCCTGCTCGTGGTGCGACAAGCGGGAGGACCTACCTCGGGGCGACGACCACCTACGGATGACGTTTGCTGCGGGACGTGATTGGCCGAATTGAAAGCTTGGTTGTGGCAGGCCCGTCTGGCTAGTGCGCTCGTAGCGGGGTCGCGCAAGGTGATAGTGGATTAGCGGGTGGTTAGTGCTTTCTTGCATCCATTGAAGAGACGAGCGGAAGTGCCCGCCAGCGGTGGAGTCAGGCCACCTGTGCCATGAACAGGTCGCGTCGTATGTCTTGGAGTTTCTAGTTGATTGAGCGGACAGCGACGTGGACGGAAGAAATTTTTTAATTTATTGAAATGAATCAGAATGTGACGTTTTTCATCGGGAATTACTCTGCAGTCAGCGTTGCAGTGGATGGAGATCTGAAGTTGGTGCGGCCTACTTAAGCGCTTTGACCCAGTTGCTTGCGTGAGAGGTGCAGGGGACGGGCCCAGGTTTCTGGGTTTCTGATCTGGGCCCTGTCGTCACCATGCCAAGAGGGGGCGGAAAAGTCAAGCAGAAGATGCAGCTTCTTCTTCCGTCGAGATGTGACGAACGGTACCTTCCATGGCCAATTGCCCCTTTTTTTGCTTGTTGACTTTGTACGTCTATTTGGAATCCCTGTTAATCAAAAGCTTGCGCTGTGGCTTTTGAACCAAACCGTTACATTCCACCGCGGGGTCAACGGACCGTCCTGTCCTGACACAGACCAAGTGCACACACACATGCTCAGTCACACACTACACACACTACACACACGCATACACATGTGCACACCAACAGGTTTGTCGCAGAGGAATCTGGAAAAGCTGTCGCACCCTCCTTTTCCAGGGATTCATCCCACAAAATTCTTGGCACAGACCCGTCTGGTTCAATGAAACATGGGACAATCACGAACAACAAACAAACCACCCACACACGATGATGTGTCGCTGTCGTACTTGACGAAGCCATGCCACCATAGCAGTGGTGCATTACCTCGCTGACGTCCCCGTACTTTACGCCTGGTTATTTTGTTCTATTTTACTTCTCCCCCATTATCGCAACCAAAATGTAGATTCCGCAATTCCTCCAATGGACGTCACCCGTGTATGCTTGCGACTACGCCACCTTGTCCGTGAGTGCATCCCCTGCGAACCTCTCCAATTCCGTCATCTTATCACTCGTCCCGCCAATATTTATCTGCATGTCGTACCAGATCGCGCCAAATCAAGTTTTGGCTCGCACAAGCCGTGGTGCTCGCTCATTACTCGACTCGACTTCCATACCGTCGCGAGTGCAAGGACGAACATATTGCGAGACGCAAATCCCATCAGCGCCCCTACGAGAAGCTCAAAAGTAAACAAATAACATGCACCTCATCCACTATTGCCTAGCTCGTATGCCTATTTTTAGGCTTATGTTTCTTCTTGCGCGGCCCATTCCTTTCATTGGCTCCAACTATCCCTTTGAGTGCAGTCTTACAGCACTCAGGTACCCTACCTTGTTCATCTAGCCATTAAACCGAATTCTAAAGTAATAATATAATTTTATATAAATAAAATAATTTCTAATAGAATTATTATTATGTAATTCAATTAGAAGCTTTATAGCTTTAGTTTAGGGTCTAGTAATTAATAGTCTACTTTGCTTGGTACCTAAGTGCAGTCTTACAGCACTTAAAGGGATAAGATTCCTGCCAGCCCCCATCTCTCAGTTCAATGAAAATCATAATCATTTCCATAAACGCTAGCGCCAGTATCACAAGCCTCATTGGATTCGTCTATATTTATTAAAAAAAGTTCCATAGGTATCAAAGGCACCAACACCAACCCATGGTATCACCAAACCCCCACCAAGACTGGTGCAATGAATCCCTACACAAGGTGGCAGTCGTATTTTTCAATGATATATCCGAGGTACCACTCAATCGAGTTCTTTTCTTCAACAATCCGCCCTGCTAGCTCGATTTTGCACCCAAGAAGCTCACGATTCTGTGTGCCAAGTCATTTGGAAACATCGGGTTCACAACCGCTAGTGTACCCTGCAGCTGAGCATGAACCTGACCCAATCATTCTCTCACCGCCGAGCTCTGTGACACTTCACTCTTCCAGTACGCAAACTCTCGTCCCACCAACCTCTCGGCCAACTTCCACACCCTCTCACTCTCCCTTTTCTCTATTGCCCAAGGATAGGCATACCTTCCTGCGAGATTATTCTACTCCTCTATGGTTTCCTGGGAAACTAGCCAGCATGAAGCCCGTGTATGTATCCACCATCAGTCTCAAGAACCATTCTCACTTTGGGAGGCTTCATCCTAGCTTGTTGGCATTATCCAGTACAGTTCCATACATGCATTTATCATTAAGGGATAATATCCGTACTTTAGTGATGGCCTAAATCCGAATATAAACCTCACCATACGCTCATAACCTATGTATGTGACATGAAATACTCAAAATTCAGGCGTGCTCCAGTACTGTGACACTTCGCTCTAGAGCTCAGCAATAACGATCGCCATCATACACACATCCTCTTCCTTTCGCAATTTACTAATTTTTATTAGCTTTAGGTGAATGTGTCCCCATGATTGCGCATTGCCCATCCGACAAATGAATGCCGTGTATAGGTTCAAACCAACATTTGACGGTGGCTACAGAATCAATTCTTGTCAACTTTCAACCGCATACAAACTATTCGTCATCAGACTTTCCTCTTAAACCATGATTGATGGGATTTTTACAAAATAGGGTACCACTTTTGATGTATTCACGTCTCGCCGCCTGCATTTGGAACTGGGACCCTTGCTAGATCGAATGGGTTTCCCCATTCAGACAAGCTTCCACTATCAAAGCTCTATTGCTATCCCTGCTTTCAGGTTCCTCTGTGGGCCCAGGTATCCGAAACTCTCCTTCTAAATGACTGTTACCATTAGCACCCTACTGCAAATAAAAGGACCCTAGTGACATAGATGGGGTAGCTATTCCATAAAGATATCCCAAAAGGGAAAGGGATTCGAAGGCTTTGATGCAATTACGAGATGCCAAGTTGAAACCGAGGCTGTCAAGACCACAACCACGGAATACCAACACATGATGCTGTCTGTCTTCGTATTTTCAAATTTTCATCCAGCATAATTTCATGGAGGTGAGTCAAAGATGTATCTTGTACCCAAAAAAAGAGCCTGCGTGATGTAGGGGAGGCTTTCCCAACCAGTCTTGGCATCATGTTATAAAGGCACGAAGGCTCCGACAGAAACATTCATTGGCATCAGGCTTTTTGGACATTGCACTCATTGTACCATAATATTAATTCTTTTACTTTATTTCTTTTATTCATTTTTAAATATGAAGGCCTTGAACTTTGCTTGGATTGTCATGGGCCTGTTGTCCCATTCGCAGACCGTAATAGCGCAGCAGGACTCGGCCATGCAACCCAGTAGGCAGGTCATGAACGTATCCAATGTTCCAGAGGATTCAACCAGTATCTGGAAAGACATACAAAGTGATACGCAATGTTTGGCCTGTCAGGTAAAGTCTACTCCTTAGTCAGATAATGCGATGATCTAAGGTATGGGCCTGACATTGAATTTCAGGGAATCCTTGCTCTCCTCAAAATTGTAGCCAACAAAAGCGACGATTCGTTTGTCTGGGTTCTGCAAGAGCTCTGCAAGGCCGTATCCGTGAGTACATCACCGAATTTGCCCAATCTGAAAATCACTGGTATGTCTTGTTCTAACAGCTTCACCTCTCTCCCAAGTCTGAAGATGATGATGTTTGCAACGGCGCCGTGGCTCTCGAAGGCCCCGTCATTGCCGATAGTCTCCGACAAATGACAATAGGATCTAGAAACTCGCAGATGCTATGTGCCAGTCTGATAGGCCTTTGCAAGTTCCCATCCGTTCAGCCGTACACCGTTCCAGTCCCTACATTGCCCAACAGTGGTTCGATTCCCAAGGCCCCGGCGAATGATTCGACTCAAGATAAACTCATTAAAATTGCTCACTTCTCTGATATTCACGTTGACACACTTTACACGGTTGGGTCAAATGCGAACTGCTCTAAGCCAATGTGTTGCAGGTATGGAGTTCAGTTTAATCTAGCAAACATGCACTGACCTATTTTCTTCTTCGCAGACCCTATACTCCCTTCGATGAGCCTGGAAACAATGATTTTCCTGCCGGCCCTTTCGGGGATCATAACTGCGGTGTCCCCTTGAGCCTAGAGGAAAGTATGTACGCGGTCATACAAAACCTTGATCCAGACTTTGCTATTTTCACAGGTGATATTGTTGACCATGCCATTTGGAACACGTCCGTCGAGCATAACTCCGATGAAATTAGCAGTGTCTACCAAAACATGGCCGATGCTGGCATGAAGCTTGTCTATGGTACTATTGGTAACCACGAACAGTCTCCTACCAACGCTATTCCACCGTCGCATCTTGATAGCAGCAGCGTGCAGTGGCTTTATGACCTCGTATCATCCTCTTGGTCGCGGTGGATTGGATCTCAGCCCCAAGCCAAGGCTTCCGGTGTATATTCCGTCAAATACCCCAAAGGAAATCTGAGGGTCATATCCTTCTCAACCAACATGTACTACACACTCAACTTCTGGCTTTATCAAAAGGTACTCAGAGACCCTAATGACCAGCTTGCCTGGCTTGTGGATCAGTTGGATCAAGCAGAGAAAGCAGAAGAACGCGTTTATTTGGTCGGACACATGCCAATGGGCAATTTTGACGCCTTCTATGATGGATCAAACTACTTTGACCAAATCGTAAACCGCTACCAAAACACAATTGCTGCTATGTTCTTTGGTAGGACACTACGATACACCATGCAACTGGTTGAAAACTAACATAATTTCAGGACACACCCACTTGGATCACTTCCAGCTCAGCTACTCTGACTATGAGAACCGCCGACACGACAACGCCGTAGCCATGTCTTACATTGCCCCGTCGGTCACTCCATTGTCAGGCATGCCGGCTTTCCGAATCTACTCCGTGCATCCCGAGACATTTGGTATCGTTGACGTCGAGACCTACTATGCAGACATGAGCAACCCAGATTTCCAGAACGGACCTGTCTGGAAAAAATACTACTCTGCCAAAGAAACCTATGGCCCTCTCGTCCAGCCCCCCCTCGGCCCATCATCTGAACTCACGCCTGCCTTTTGGCACAATGTCACTGAAATCCTCGAATCTGACAGAGACGCATTTGACGAATACTGGGCTAGGCGGACGCGCGGGTGGAATGTCCAGCAATGTGGCTCACAATGCCAGGCTCTGGAGATCTGCCAGCTGCGAGCAGCGCGGAGCGAAAACAATTGCTTTGTTCCGACTCTAGGCAGTGGATTAGGTATCCGTTCCGAGAGTAGTCTACGGGACAACTCGGCTAAATGCGAACGGTCTTTCGTCTCCGAAACTTTGAGTTATATGGCATCCCGAAAAGATTTGATCGAGCTTTTGGAAAAACTCGCCAAAGATGAAGCGGCCCGGCGAGCATGAAAGTTGAAGCGATCAACATTTAGCTACTAACAAGAGTCTCGTTGGCTGCGGTATTGGATGCCTGACTTGGTGAAGTTTACTAGATTTACCCACAATCCTCAGAGCCAGCTAACTACTGAGGTTATTGGCACTTGAAAACTCGCAATTGTTCCCTTTGTAGCCGCTCTTTTAAATCACTCTGATGCATATACATTGTACTTGGCCGATTAGATTGGTCCTCTTCTACTTTCCTTCATTCTATTTTATTTTCAGCCAAGGTGTTGCCCCAGACGTTTGTTGCCTTTAAGTTTTGGTTACAAGCAGTTTTCTGGGTCTATTCTCATGTCGCAAGGCAATATGTAGAATTTCATGTGCTCTTCTCATTTGGGACAACATATAATATTGGATGTTCTTGATTAAATCTCTCATTTATTTCTTGCCATTTTACACCTTCAATCAGTGCCTGCAGAGCAAACACAAGTAGAATTAGGACTTGCAAGCCATGGTAGACTCATGCAATCAATTAAAGTGGTGACGCGTTAAGTGAGCCCCTCGACGCGTTCCCGGCGCGTCTCGGCCATACCCAATTAGCACCGGCCACCCTGTCCCACATTGCTCCAGCAAAACTTCCTGGTTTCCCCCACAACCAAGCCAGACCAACACAAACCAACCGCCTTTCAGCTTCAGAGGTCCTCTCACCGCGCAGATCGAGGTGCAACCGGCGAGCAACCGATTAGTTCCCTCGAGATAAACCACCAGTGTCGCCCGCCATGGCCACCCCAAGCGACACCGGATTCATGATGTCCGACGCCCCCTCGCGGGCTGGCGGAGCAACACCCAGACGCAACAACTATGGCTACCCCTCGTCGTCAGCAGGTCGCCCTCGAGGCCCTCCGTCGGAAGCCCTGGGCGCACCCACTCCCAGTGACTACGGTGGTGATGGCGATGGTTTTGCCGACGACCAGGTGCCCCGGAGCTCGAGGATCCCAGATACTGCCAGCATTTCTCGTGTCGAGGACCGAATTGGCCTGCTGGTTCAGGAGCATTTCGAGTCCTTCATCGAAAAGTGAGTAGAGCCCACAAAGAAGAGCATTTTTCAGCAGCCGACTGACATTTTGCCACAGCTTCATCGAAGATCCCCTTTCATCGGGCGTTCCAGCTTCTAGCGCCGTCACCACCGACAAATACTACGTTGCCCAGATCAAGGGCATGAAGGCGTACCAACTCTCCACATTCTACGTCGACTACAAACACCTGGCCTCATGGGAGAACGGCAGTTTAGCAGACGGTGTTATGCGCCAGTACTACCGTTTCCTCCCCTTCCTTACCGCCGCCCTCCACAACATGATTGCAAAGCACGAGCCTCAATACTTTCGCGAGCATCGCCAGCCCACCGCCTCGAGCAACTTGACCACCTCGGGCGCCAGCAATATGGGCTCCGGCGACCAATCTGATTCATCCCACCGCAAGAACGAGCATCAGCAGACCGACAAGCTCTTTTCCATTGCCTTCTACAACTTGCCCCTCGTTTCACGAGTGCGTGCTCTGAGGGCTACAAACATCGGTCAGCTCCTATCCATCTCTGGAACCGTCACTCGAACCTCCGAAGTCCGCCCTGAACTGTCGTTGGCCACCTTTGTCTGCGAAGCCTGCCGTACCGTCGTTCCCAATGTCGAGCAGACCTTCCGATATACCGAGCCTACACAATGTCCCAACAGTACTTGCCAGAACCGTATCGCCTGGCAATTGGACATCCGCCACAGTACCTTTGTTGATTGGCAAAAGGTCCGCATCCAGGAGAACAGTTCTGAAATCCCCACTGGAAGCATGCCCCGAACCATGGATGTTATTCTTCGTGGTGAGATTGTCGACCGAGCCAAGGCTGGTGAAAAGTGTATCTTTACTGGTGCCCTAATCGTCGTCCCTGATGTAAGTCAATTGGGTCTTCCTGGCCTGCGACCAACCGCTATCCGAGATGACCGCAACGCACCTCGAGGAGCCGATGCCGGTGGTGCTGGAATCAGTGGTCTCAAGGCCCTCGGTGTCCGTGATTTGACTTATCGCCTGGCCTTCCTTGCCTGCATGGTCACACCAGACAACACTTCGTCTGGTCAATCAGCCGCTCAGGGTGCTGCTGAGGTCGTCAACGCATTGACTCAGAACAATGCCAACGAGGGCGATGAGTCGGTGGAGGATGCCCAAGCTGCTGTTTTGGCTTCTATGAATCCATCCGAGATTGAAGACCTTCGAGCAATGGTCCACGGTGACCACATCTACTCTCGCCTTGTCCAATCCATCGCTCCCATGGTGTACGGCCACGAGGTTGTCAAGAAAGGCTTGTTGCTACAACTCATGTCTGGTGTCCACAAGACGACCCCTGAGGGCATGCAACTTCGAGGTGACATCAACATTTGCATTGTCGGCGACCCTTCGACCTCCAAGTCTCAGTTCCTGAAGTACGTTTGCTCATTTGCTCCTCGTGCTGTTTACACCAGTGGTAAGGCTTCATCTGCTGCCGGTCTCACTGCGGCCGTTGTCAAGGATGAAGAGACGGGAGAATTCACCATCGAAGCCGGTGCTCTCATGCTTGCTGACAACGGTATCTGCGCCATTGACGAGTTCGACAAGATGGACATTGCCGACCAGGTTGCCATCCACGAAGCCATGGAACAGCAGACTATTTCCATTGCCAAGGCTGGTATCCAGGCTACTCTCAATGCCCGGACCAGTATTCTCGCTGCTGCCAACCCCGTTGGTGGCCGCTACAACCGCAAGATGAACCTCCGTACCAACATCAACATGTCAGCACCCATCATGTCTCGTTTCGATCTCTTCTTCGTGGTTCTGGACGAGTGCAACGAGCAAGTTGACCGCCACCTGGCAGAGCATATTGTCGGCATTCATCAACTCCGTGACGAGGCCGTTGAGCCTGAGTTCAGCACAGAACAACTCCAGCGATATATTCGTTTCGCCAGGACCTTCCGACCAGAGTTCTCGGAGGAAGCGAAGGATATCCTCGTCCAAAAATACAAGGAGCTCCGCGCTGACGACGCTCAGGGAGGCGTTGGTAAAAACTCCTACCGTATCACCGTGCGTCAGCTCGAAAGTATGATCCGTCTTTCCGAGGCCATTGCCAAGGTCAACTGTACCGAGGATATTGGTCCCGAAATGGTTATCGAGGCATACAACCTTCTCCGACAAAGTATCATCTCGGTGGAGCACGACGACATTGAGATTGACGAGGAGGCCCAGGAGGACGGCGAGACGCTCCTTCGGGCTGCTGATGCAGCTATTGGCGTCAACCGCGAAGCCGATGAGGAAATGGTTGAGGCCCACCGAGCTGAGGGCTCAGTGGCACCTGAGAAGCGCAAGCACACCATCACTTACGACAACTACATCAAGATGGTCAACATGATCGTCCAGCGTGTCAACGACGACGAGAGCGGTGCCGGCGAAGGTGTCAATGGCGAGGTTCTCATCAACTGGTATCTCGAACAGAAAGAGGATGAGCTCGATGGCGAGGAAGATTATCACCGTGAGAAGGGCCTTGCCAACATGGTACTCAAGAAGATGGTCAAGGTAAGCACATTTTCAACCCCCAAACCCCTTTGTTCCCTTCACAAAAGCTAACGTCGTTATTACAGGAACACATTCTCATGGCCCTGCGCGCCGACGGCTCCGATGACACTGGCACCAGCAGCTCCGCCTCGGCCGCCCAGGTCGTCTACGTCCTGCACCCCAACTGTGCTGTGGAAGAATACTAAGGCTTCGGCTGGAGAGAACCATGTCCAATTAGCCGTCTGAGTCTGAAAACCATCAACGTCTACCCTAATGCCGGTGTTGAAACGAAGAGTAATGAACAAGTCACGGTAACGGTAACGAAGCGAGCTGTCTAGTGCCAAAAAGTGGAGGGGGGCGTCTGGAGTCTTATGGGAAATATCATGTGGCATTTTGATGTGTGATTCTGTTACTTGATAGAACTTGATGTGGATGCAGTCGAGGAATAGACCGAGACGGGCCGTGTGTGTATGTCTCTGTAAATCATTGCATGTTCGATAGACAGTGATATGGATGGATATAAATAAAGATCCAACTTACAACTTACATGAACAAACTCTCCCGTAACCGTTGGGCAACGATATAAAAAGAACATCACACAATTCACATGGCACTTTCACGAGCTAGAAACCTGTGTTTTTGAGAACGTTTCGCGTACTTTGTGTCTTTGTCAGCGCATTGACTATCTTCCACAGCGTCAGGCTGGCCAACTGCTCCCGTCATCATCCATCATCCGTGTCCAGTTCCGGGTCGCGTCAAGTTCCAAAAAAAGAACAAAAAAGGCGTCTCGAGTTTTCCCTTGGTTCCCCCATTCGCCCGGATTGGCCAGAAACATAAACCAGCAGTAGGTCGTCATGTCAAACAGAAGCCACCCTCACAAAAAAAACCAAGCAAAAGCCAAGGCGCCTTTTCTCAAATAATTCGTAGTCGTTGGTTTGGGGACAGTGCCCTTCTTCTCTTCCCGCAAGAAGGGGCCTAGCCCGTCTCCGCTCGACTTCGCTGTTACCGTTCATCCGTTCCAAGAATTGATTAGATCTTCGAAAAGGTCTCTCTCCACTCAGAAATGGGGACTCGAGGCTCCCCTTGTCTAATCATTACCAGCCCAATCGAGTAAGAGTCGAGTAATCCGACGAGCTGGCGCTGAAGAGACATGTTTATAAAGGAGGAGGTTGAGAGACTAGCAAAAAAAAGGGGCGAAATAGAAATAAGAAATCTTGTGAGAGAAATACTCTCAAAGGCAATGCGGGCTGAAGCCTATATGAGATCCTGTAATGGAATCTTCATATCCCACAAAGCCAAATAGGTCAAGGAATACACGTGCGCTCCAAAATGTTACACGCTCGCCACAGGCGAACAACTCTCTCTAGTAGCAGAGTGAGGTGAGGGAATGTCGACAAAGAGGGTTCCTCCCATACCTGTGCCTACGGCACGGGAACCTGGGCACCATGGGGTGCGCAGGGAGTAGGTTGTAGGTAGCAAAGACTCTACTGATATAATGGGGAATCGCCTCAAATGGATACCGCATGTGATTCCATCATCTTGGCTTGTTTATTAGGTGGATAACGAGGGGGGAGCTGCTGAGGGTCGGCTCCAGTTTTCGGTTCCTCGGCTACGATAGCTTCCGCGTCCGCCTCGACCAGAAGAGGTACCGTGTTCGCCACGTGTGCTGGAGGTATCTCGCTTGCCTCCTCGACGCTCATGACCTGACCCACGGTGTCGGGGTCCGCTTGATCGAGTGTGAGAGCCACGCCCACCACGGGTTGCCGAGAAGGGGACAGTGACGATCCTGGGCTCCGCCATGCCGGGGAACTGGATTCTCATAGCATTTCCACCTCCGACAACTTCAGCGGGGAAGTAGTAGGGCTCCATAAGAGCTGACTGAACCAGGAACCGCTTTGGCAAAGGCTTGGTCTGCGCCAGTGCCGGCTGCCACGCTG
The DNA here is from genome assembly GCA_020623665.1 of Calonectria multiphialidica. NCBI lineage: Eukaryota > Fungi > Ascomycota > Sordariomycetes > Hypocreales > Nectriaceae > Calonectria > Calonectria multiphialidica. Next base: position 904,626 of record JAHVYC010000001.1, read on the forward strand.
CCTCAGGTGCTTTGTGCGGCAGTCTTATCTGCGGGAGGGATCCCATCTCCTGTTCCTCAAAGCATTCTTCCGCCATAGGCTTACTAATTGGAGTGGCACGAACGCTCACATATCGTACGGCGGGGGTGGGGCCTGGAAGCGAGACTGTAGCAGAGTCTGGCTGGACGGCATGATCTAACGCGCTCTTACTCGCGGGATCAACGCCAATGGACCGTTGGGGTGGTGATCTGGAACCATTCAGAAGGGTGTTGATTCGGTTCTGCCACGTTTCTTGACTACTCTCGCCAGCAGTCAAGGGGGCACGGTGAGGACTAAGTGGTGCTCGGGCATCCTTAAAGGAAGAAGGGTTGGCCCAGCCGAATTGTGGCCGGGACTGTGGGGGGTGGGAAGCTGTCATGGAAGGGGGCAGCTTGACAACTGGTTGAGGCTTGGGCAGAGAAACGTGAGGGCGCATAACGTCTCCTTCGTACACCGGGTGTCCTTCCATTGTGGGAGGTGGCGGGGTTGGAGATTTGGGCCGTGAAGGGTCGTTGGGTCCGTGATGTTCACCACGAGCATCCTTGGTAGGGGGGAAGAAACGCGATGGGCGCCCTTGAGAGTTGGACCCCTTGCCGCTAGGTGACAAGACCGAAGAGTTGGTGCCACCAGCGCCAATCATGCCGGCATTTCCACCCGAGGGAACGTCATCCTGCGGTGGAACTGCAGCGTTTGTGCCAGAAGGGCCTTTGGTTGAATCATCGCCAGGGCCTCTCCACGGGCCAGGTCGATGCGACTGGGTTTCCGATGTATTGAGCGGTCGTCGGGTGCCGTCCCCAGGGTTGTGAACGGGGCGCCAAGTATCCTTGATGGTCGGCTGAGCATCTTCCAAGGTCAATCCTCGCTCAGCAAGCTGGCGTTCACGATCGGCCCTCTCGTTCATTCTTGCAGAAGATATCTTCTTGTCGTTCTCAGAGACTGACGCCACCCACTTGGTTGCCAGCTCGGATCCAGGGCCACCAAATCGGGGGGGTCCACGGGAGCCGATAGGTGCAGGAGCTTGTTGTCGACCCTGCGATGATGGCTGTCGAGTCGAGGTGCTAGGGGGTGCGATAGGTGCTGGTCCTTTGCCGCCTTGTGATGTAGTTCCGTCAGTAGGTACACGTCCAAGATCGGTGGTGAAGGTTCCGTTGCCAAGGCCCCTGCCGTTATTAGGTGAGCCCCAAACGTCGCGGGCAGGTTGCTGAGCGCCTCCGGCCCATGTGGGGAATCGCTCCTGCCGAGTAGCGGAAGCGGCACCCCATAGGTCCACAGGCTTCGGGTCCTGACTTTGAGAAACACGTCGAGAGGCCGGAGTTCCAGGGTGGAGCGAGGGGCTTGTCTTGTTTGCCGGTGCGGCCGCATCGTCTTGACCTGCAGCCTTGCTATCGTCTGCTGGTGCTTGCGATGCGCCCTGGCTTGAGATGCTACCATCACGCTGCTCCGTTTGTGTTTGCGAGGCGTCGTCGGCTTTCGCGGCAGCCTCCTTCTTATCCGACTTCTTCTCGGGGGCAGGGCCCAGAGCATCCAGCTTCTTTTGGATACGCTCACGCTTTTCGGCCTCTTCGCGAGCCTCCTCTTCTTGGCGTCGTTTTCTTGCAAGCTCAACTCGTTCTCGCATCAGCTTCTTCTGGTACTCGACTTCGTCAACCATGGGCTGGGCCGCCGGCGGAGGTGGTCCTTGAACAGCTTCCGGAGGGGGTCCAGCTTGGTGAGGCGTTGCGAAAGCAGCGCGAGGAGACGCACGAGGCATCCACCCCGACTGTCTAGGGGGTCCCTGAGCAGACACAGACAAGTTTCCTGGTGATACCGGGCTATCTACGGATCCAGCAAACGAAGTCCGGCGAGCATTCAAGTGCTCAGGTGGTGGCATCGAACCATCGTTGGGTTTGCCCATGCGCATGAATGATCCACTTCCTCCGCTCACATTAGAGGAACCTCGTCTTCTACCAAATGGCGGCTCCTGGGACACTCGGCTTGTCTGGAAGGCGCCAGATGGTTCGGGATAATCGGATGGCGGGGGCCGTTGCAGAACTGAAGGGTGGTGCCTGGGGTGCTGCTCCATGCGCATAGAACCACGACGATCAGATCCAAACTCTTGGCGTCCAGAGGGGTTGTAGAGCTCCCTGCCTCCATGGGGTCCCTCTCTCCAACCAGACCGATTAAAATCATCCGCAGCAATCTCCTTTGGAGGTGGAGTCATACCCTTCAATTGCGAATCCCTGGCATGCCCGCGTGCGAGCTGTGCGTGTTCAGATGCGCCTGGTGACGCCTTGTCCACAGGAGGTAGAGTCGCCCATGGGGATTTGACAGGAGCAGGCGGCGCCGGAGGTTTGGCAACGAGGGTCGGCTTATCCTGGGAGCCTGGTTTGAGGATCAATCCCTTGTTGCCAGAAGCAAGGCCACTCGGTTTCGCCAGGGGGGATCCAACAGAGGCCGGAGGTGCTGGGGATCTAGGCTTTTCTGGGACTTTGCCCTTCGAAGCTACAGAACCACTTTCAGAGGGAGGGGCGGGATGTTCGTCGGGATGAGGAAGAGTCGTCTTGGTGCCGTCCCCCCAGGTAATTGCTTCCGGTGCCCAATCGTCGTCATCGTCGTCGATGTCGGCCCATTTGCCCTGTCCCTGAGCCTCATCCTCGTTAAGGCGACTAGCCATGTGAATACCATACTTCTTCAGCTCCTCATCAGTCAACTTCTTAGGTTCCGGGGCCGGGGCAGCTAGAGAGTCGAGTCAGCAACTTTAGGCATTCGATATTCCGAATGCAACACAACATACGGCGGTTCTTGTTCCAGACGGCGCTTGCGTCAGGCGCTGAGCCAGGTTTTCCATTCGCGGCCAAGGATCGGGGTGAGGAATCGCGAGCGCTGCTGCCAGTCTTGGCTATCAACCGGGGTCGAGACGAAGAGAGGCTTGCGTGGCCCGTGGGAGGTGTGCTGGAGCCAGTGGCCGGTTTTTCAGCAGCTTTAGCCGAAGCGTTATTGACGCTTGCCTTGGCAGCCAGAAACGTCTTGTTCACTGATACTGCTTTAAAGGTGGCCGGTTTCTTGACTGAAGAGCCTGTGCGTCCGTGTCCTCTGTCGCCATCCTTGCTTTTTGAACCATCGGCCCTCGAGGCTTCCGTATCAGATCCTCCACTAGCGCTGGCATCGGCAGAATTGATCTGGTCGTCGACACTGGTGATATGTTTATTCTCGAGATCGTCGATGCCGGGAGTACCATTTAGAGAACGGTCGAGATCAACATTCTGGGCGTCGAGTGCCTGCATGGCCACAAAAAACGAGGGTTGGTTAGCAAAAGGGTCTAGACGGGTCGAGAACATGAGCTCATAGGAGATCCACCCAGGAGACTCGACGTTACGACTCGGAACTTGACATGCATCACGAAAGGTGGAAAATAGCCACCCAGAATGCGGCCCGGAGCAGGAAAAATCCAGGCAGGAAGGATAGAGGTGAGACTCACAAGCTGGGGTTCGGAGGCAGGGGCATCGGCGGCTTTGTCAACGGCAGCCTCTGTTGCCATCATCCGTCGTGAGTATGCGCCGTTTCGTGGGTGGGGAGAAGCGAAGAGAGCCCTTGTAGACTGTTCGCTGGGTCGTCGCGTTCAAAATCCTTGCTAGGCTTGCGTTCAAAGATTCAAAGGCGATGCTCGAGATGTGCGGATGGGATCGTTTTGCGCCGCGGGGCGGGGAGCCAGGTTTGGGCCTGATGATTCAAGGGCGGGCGAGATGGGAGATCGGGAGGCGGGAGAGGGCTTTCGCGGAGCCTTTCGCAAAAAAAGTAAGCGGCGAGGTGAGCTGGATGGGGAGGGAGAGAGCCGTCGTCGGGGGGGGGAGAGGCGGGCCGTGGGGTTGGTTTGGGTTGCGAGGGCGAAAGGATGTGAAGTGAGATGCGAGGTCAGGCAAGACGAGGTTGAGTGAGGTACCGGCGGCTGGTCCGAGTCTTTGCCTTTGCCATCGTGGCCGACAGATTCCCTACCAACCCTCCAAAAGTTACATAGGTACTCCCTGGCGGAGGGGTTAGAGCCCGCCTAGTTTGGGCCTAGCGCCAGCGAATGGGGCACCTGAGTACAGGTGATACATCCAACCGTCTCGCCCTACAGTGGCCAGATGACTGTGCTAATTAGCAAATGCGTCACGGCAAAAAAAACGAGGCTGTTTGCCCAGTAGGATGAAGGGACGAAGAATACACAACGAGACGAGTATTCCATCGCAGTCGTTCATATTCTGAGGCCACCAATGCTCCCCGTTTGGTCCCAACGAGAATAAGGGACATGGCAGAACGACAATTCATTCTTCTAATTATCGAACCCCAGACCAGGGACTCACAGTGGTATTCGATACCTCCTTCTTGCCAAGTACCTGGCTAAACCCTCTCAAAGGTCAGGTGTCGTGTACTTGCTCCCCCCCTCCCACCACAAGTGCTATGATCCAAGGCCGACCCAAAATGGCAGGGGTGCTAGCTGTACCAACAGAGGGTGTATGAAGAGGAGGTTGTCAAGAGAGAAAAAGCAATAAATAATATCCAAGTGATTAAATAAATAGTGTTATTTAGTTCCATCAGTATAGATTGCCGTATGCCACTCTTCTTATTTATTACTGCTAATTTGCATTCAATTTTTGGGGGGGAATATTTCAGATGTCCCTGTTTTCAGTGCTCCATCATTGACTTTGGCGGCTTCGAGCAGTACAGTCCAACGTGGCTGCAAGCACCCGCTAAAGTTCCACTTCCAAGTACCCGCCCAAGCCGCATCAGCAGGGCGATCCGAGTCACTGCAGCGCCACGGCTACAGCGCTTTCGATTCGAGGGGAGAGGGACAACAAGCGAGACAAAAACGCATCACCAAAAAAAATAGAAGCCCAAAGATCCCCGAACGGACCCAAGAGCTAACGGGTACACGGTCTCACTAGTTTTGCTATTGTTCCTTTTTACTGCATTGAAAATTTTCCAAATGGGAACGAACGGTTGGCGAGAGCAATTCGGGGGGAGGGGGGTCGCGTGTCATTATCTGATCACCAAAGCCCGAGCTTGGGGGGGGGAGAGGGAGGGGAGGAGGCCCATGGCAGCAGAGTCAAAGTTGAGCCATGGCCCTTTTTCCTTTTGGGTTGCTAAGGGGGGGAAAGGGAGCGAGTGGGCAGCTGGAAGGCGGGTACCTGCCTTGACCAACAGCTCAGCCCGCGCGCCCCCGGGCTACCCTTCGGTACGGTTCACCAACGGCTTGAGAAACGCAAACTTAGGTACAAAAGCGGCCAGACAAAAAAAAAAAAATTACAGGTGCACGGGAGAGTGAGGTTCTACACGCATCGGAGCAGCGCGCCTCGAGCAGCCAGTCAGTCCTACCTACACAATCCTACCTTCAACCGCAACAATATGCATGCAGCAAGCAGCCCTCGGCAAGGAATGTCAGGCCACATAGGGCCCTCCGACTCCGCGACCCTCCGTCCGAGCGGGTTGAGAAAATAAAATAAGAAAAAAAAAAGAAAGCAGGGAATCCTAGCTCCCCATGCCTGTACCCAGCTTCCCATCAGCTCGGCAGATCAGAGAGGTCTGTCATCTATCGGATATCTAATTCCTTGCAGACGACACCAAGCTCTTAGGCGCATAAATAAGGCGTAGACCGTAGACTTGGGCTGTCCACGCAACTTGCATTCCTAGCTCCGTCAAGCGACGTTCTAGCTGCTCATTGGCTTATTGCTGCCCGTCAATCAGATATTGTTGAGCTCATGCATGTAGGCAATCCGTAGCATATCACTATCATATCAATCCGACTAGGAATTCGAGTATACACATGTCACATCGAAATCCGAACAGCTCAAGGACAGTCAAAAGTTTTTATCGCATCACTTGCGTGTTAGAGATACATAGGGAAGCCAAAGGCGTGCTCGATCACACACGTTTCGGGAAAATATGTACACGGCCAGTTGCCCCCTCTTAGACAATCATCCAATTATCCAGCTTCCACTACATTTAGTGGGCGTTGTTCTTGTGGTGGCCTAAAACAGAGGTCAAGGTGGTTAGCCAAGTGTCGGTGCTGCGATTTCGGCGGCCAGCTTTTCTGTCGGCAGACCGCCCTCGGAGATACGTACGGAGGTGGAAGTAGTAGTTCTGGGCGTAGCCGATAGCGACGAGGAAAGCAATGATGTGGATGATGGCTGGAATCGCATGTCAGTTAAGACAAAGAGACAATTTCCCGACACAAGGTCGAGGGGAGGGTTATATCCGTACGCTTGGCAGAAGGGTTCTTGCCAAAGTGCTTCTCCTGGTACTTGCCGAGGATGCCCTTGGCCTTGACCTGAGGGGCAGCACCTCGGGGGAGCTTCTCGTAGAAGCTGACGACGCGCTGCATGCGGATAGCATCAGGAGCGGCGCCAATGGCCTGTATTGATTCAATTCGTCAGCCTCCCATGCCCTGCAAAGCTCGGCGCCAATTCCATCGTCGGTCGTCCGGGATATCGAGCGAAAAATAATTCAAAAAAGTCTCGCATCGAGCTCATTCTCGTCCAAACATTCCGGGAAGCCCATCGCGGCTCATTTCGGGGGAGGTGCGTACCTTGGGGGAGGCGATCTGTATTCACATCCAAATGTTAGCAACGGAAGCAATCGGAGAACCGGGGCCCGCCGCGGGCATAACCGAGCAAAAAGAGGGCGGTTTTCGCTCACCTTGGGGGGGATGAGCGTCGAGAGCGCTCGGCGGGTAACGAAGCTCATGATGGCGGTTGGTCGGGGGGTTCGAAAACTCAGGAATTGCCGCGTTTGGTCCGTCGAGGGTCTGAGTGACGCTCAATTGCTATGGGGGTGGGTTTTCAGTCGAGATGTTTAGTCGCGAGGTTCTTGGCCTTGCCGAAAAGCACTCGTCTGCCTCTTCGGCAAAACGTCGCTCCGCACCAGCCAATCAGCGCCGCCCCGTTCAAGCTTGCTCAACTTCACAATCGCCGCAACCCACCACCACCGTCGTCGTCAAACAACCGCCCACGCCCCAATTGAGAGCTCATCGCTTCACCATGGCCTCTCTCCGATCCCACAGCGCCGCTCGCGTGCTGCGAAGCGTTGCCGCCCCCCGCGTCGCCCTCGCCGCTGCCCCTCGCCGCTTCCAGAGCTCCGTCACGGCCTCGACCGGCACCGTCCCGGCTCCCAGCGTCACTTCTCCCAGCTACGAAATCCAGGCGGACAAGGCCACCTCGTACGCGATTCCAGAGACACATACACACACACGCATCCATGTGCTAACTTTCCGTCAGCACCTACACTCCCGTTCCCAAGCGAGTTCAGGATGGCAGTGAGGATATCCTCCCTGCCGCGGTCGTCTCGGGTGCCCCCGTGGAACTCCAGGGTCGAACCGTCCGGTGAGTCCAATTCAGTCCGCCTCATCTCTCTCGGTATCCAGAAATTAACAAAAAAAAATGTCCAGCATCTACCAGGAGACCAAGCCTGCGACCCAATCTGGCGACTGGCGTGGCAAGCGATGGCGCATGGACTGGGACATTCTCCCCAAGGGCCACCGATGGGAGAACCCTCTGATGGGCTGGCAGTCTTCGGGTGACTTCATGCAGGGCACCCACATCAACTTCAAGAGCAAGGAGGACGCCATCCACTTTGCCGAAAAGCAGGGCTACGAGTACTTTGTTCAGGAGCCCCAGTCGAGGAAGATTTCCCCCAAGGCCTATGCCAACAACTTCCTCTACTCCCCCAAGAAGCTCAAGCACGTCAGGACGAAATAGACGGGCGGCTCAAGTCAGGGCACAGGGACATCATGTTGTAAATAAATTCTTTTTGTCAAGACAATGGTATTTGGTTTCAATACTAGGTTCATTTGGCCATCCTTGGCGCCTTTCAAAAATCGGGCACCAATAATATGCTCATCAGGTTTCACAAGACAAGGGGACTTTTTTTTTGTAGGGATATGAATGTAATCATGCATTATAAGAATGAATGTTGTGGTCGAATAAGTCTTCCACATGGGGCAAGTCACTTGTCAGTTAAAGTGACATCCCCTCTTAACGCCTGGGAGATTGACCCTCTCCGGATATCCCGTCCCATCCGGGGACAATAAACGCCATCATGAATCTAAACCAAGAATTCTCACGCTAACTAAAGCAACAACGCCCTTCATCATGTAAAGTTCCCGCATAATTAAATCGTAATCATAGGCTCGTGGCCATTTTCCACAAGGAGAGACCGTCTAGACGAAGCTTCAGGTTCATCCGTATTAAGACCAATGTCAAGGCGGTCGGGCAGACTCTTTCCTTTATCGCGAGCCGTATTTTCAGCCCAAACTCGCATCTTAACAAGCTGGCGAATAGCAGCTTCCCGCCTCTGGGATTGCCTGTCCAGAATGGCTCTGTTGACATTATCCGCAACCTCCCTGCGAAGGTCCGGGTTGAGCAACGTAGCAAGGCGGGGTTCAAGCGTGTCCGCTGGAAACAATAGCAGAGCCATGGTCCTCTCCAGGTCTTCCAAGAACTTTGGGTTGGTTGGCGCACGGGGTCCCAGTTGCTCCGTTGCAAATTTCAATGCAGGAGTAATGTCACCACCAGTGGCATTGCAAGTACGAATAAGTTCGACAAGCTGGAGTCGAAGCAAGGCAAAGTGTAAAGCCTTATCTTCATCCAAGATCTAAGAAAATTTGTTAGACTGATATCCAAGACAACAGTATGGAACAAATTATGAGGGGTATAGAAATAAATCATAGTAAAGTGGTTGTTCCTCATCAAAGGCCCGAAGGCTCTATGAGTGGTGCATGTAAAACTCGTGTTTTAATCATTTAAAAGATGGAAGGTGTGTTGTGTAACAAAACTAGTTGAGCTTACCTCAGGGTCGAGATCGTTCAAAGCCTCGACGGCAGTCTGGATGTTTCCACCATGTATCGAGTTTTGAATCTCCTGCCTTGCCATGATGGAGGTACCATCTTGGTGGGGCTGGAGGTTGGCCTCCTTGGAAAAATTTGCTGCGGCGTTCGGATAACCCTCCATCGTGAGGTAGTCCAATATCAAGGCGTTGATATCGCTATCAAACCATTAGCAAAAAGTCGAAGTCTGGCGAGGCAGCAACAACAAGATAATGGCAATGTGGTGATTCAGGAAAAAGAAGATTGATATCGTGTTTCCGCATTATATGCTAGGAGAGATTCCCATTGATATAGCGTTCATCAGGTCACCGGTGGATGGGGAGGTCCAGAAAATTCTGAACATGAGAAAAATATCGCTTACCTCTTAGGCGATTTGACCTCCTCGACATGGCGGTCAAATGTGTGTTTGCCCGGGGTCGCAGTGGAAGCAGAGGACGTCTACGCGTCAGGTCAGCGTCTAGGAAGACGACAGACACCATCGCGGGGGGCATACCATGGTAACGGTCTCGTGAGAAATCCAGGAAACGCTCGGAGCCACGTGGACGACGTATGAGGGAGGTGATGGGTAGAGTGAGTAGAGTGATTTAGCGCATTGGGGATGAAGAGAGAGCCAGCTCTGCTCTTTGTCAGAGTCACCCGAGCTTGTAAAGGAGGAAGAAGAAAGCTCTGCAGAGGAAGAGATGTGGAGGAGAAGAGAAAGCTGAGTTGAAATTGATTGGGGGCGAAGTAAAAGAGCCGCCTGGCTGCGTGGGTCCAGTTGGCTGGCAAACGATGAGGTGGCTGGCGAACCAATCATGTGACTTGTCATGGTCCACATGAGCTTTGCCCTGAAGGTGCCTGAGGATCCAACGCGCTGTGGTGCCGGGAAGACGGGACGCATTGGGCTAGTGAGCACCGAGGCACCTACCTATCTGGCAGGTCACTGAGACCACGGGTGGCCACTGTCTTTCAGGGCATTCGCTCGCTGACCACACCCCGCTCTATTACCAAGCAGTATCCCAGCTTCATCTCAGATAAATACGACGACTGTTGAGATGTGCTTTGGCCGATAGAGTATTCCGCCCCTTGATATGCATGCACGTAAATATAGACGGTTCAAAATATATGGAAACGGATATGCCGCCAAGGATGCCGTTTTCCTTCCCCTCAGTCGCTAAAATGGCGGTCTCTTGGTGGCTGTATACGCCAAGCAGGGCTAGATGCCTTCGTGTTGTCACTTACAGTCCAACGAACGGCACGGCAACGTCACAACGGAAGCCGGGCGCTGCGATTCTTTTACAACACGTCGTTTCTAGTCATCTGAGTATCCCGTCATCTATTCAGGAATCTGGGCTGCACCATGTCTTGCAAACCAAACTCAAGCCGGGTCCAGGCCAAGCCACACGGTCCCTCACACCCTCATGAACCGGCTCGCGTGCCCTGGTCCAGTGCTTATCTATCGTGCCAGGAGAATGCCAAAGACAGAATAGAGTCAGTCAGGCGGCGTCTAGCTCACCCGTTCCAGAGCAGGACCGGGTACCTTTAATGCATCTGCCTCGTTTTGCATCGCCTTACCGATCTACTTAGCTTTCGCCCCCGGACGCCGCCGTCTTGCGACTCAGCTGCAGCATGGATAACAGCCACCCATCCCCATCATCCCACACCTCCTTTCCCCATCTCCAGCCCGAACTCTGTTAAGACTCCTTCGTTTGAGATCGAATTTGTCTTCTCCGCCTCCTTATCTTGTCAAATTCCTTTTTTCTCCCTCGTTACCTCCTCTGTTGTAAGCTCCAGCAGCTGCCTCTCACCCCTCGGCTTTGGAACGTTGTGGATCTCTCGCTCGGTCCGAAAGGCTCGTGCTCACCAAAGCAACCCACACACTGTCCACTGCACAAAAGCACAACGCTCTGTAACAGGGACAGGGCTACCCTGAAGGTGTTGCAGAAAGCTGCCTGCTCAATCCCACCCTCGCCAGTCTCCTCCACCACCTCTAGGGTTCTTTTCTCGGTATATTCCCTCGCTCGGGAGCAGTAACCTTCTTCGCCCGCCGCCAGTCACAAGCTACGAGCCGGCTGCCCACAATGGCCGGAACTGAGAGCCATGTCACGGTTCAGAAGCGAGCCTACTACTCGCCGCCGTGGGCGGATGTCAGCATCATTGGCGTCGCCGGCAGTTCTGGCTCGGGCAAGTCTACACTGTCGCAGGCTATTGTCAAGAAACTCAACCTGCCCTGGGTTGTCATTCTTTCTATGGTATATCTTCTAGCCTAATTTATCCTGCTCATCATACTCATCTGTCGCCATAGGACTCGTTCTACAAGTCACTGACGCCCGAGCAATCTAAGCTTGCTTTTGCTAACGAGTATGACTTTGACTCGCCAGAAGTAAGACCCGCTTTCCGTGGATTGACAACAGTGCAGTGTAGTACACAGAATAAAACATACTAACTATCTTTTTTTCTCTTAACTATAGGCCATCGATTTCGATGTCTTGGTTGAGAGGCTACGGGATCTCAAAGCTGGGTGCGTTTGACCGCCCTCGCTTCTTGGTGCGCACAACTTATGCTAACCTGCACCAACAGAAAGCGAGCTGAGATTCCCGTGTACTCATTCTCACAGCACCAACGCCTGGACCAGACAACAACAATCTATTCCCCTCATGTACTTGTCTTGGAGGGTATTTTTGCCCTCCATGACCCACGTGTGTTGGAGCTCCTTGACATGGGTGTAGGTTGATGACCTGTGAAAAAAAAAGAAAATCCTTGATGAAGCTGACACAATGATGCCGCGCATCAGATTTACTGCGAAGCTGATGGAGATACCTGTTTATCGCGACGACGTAAGTGCCGAATATGTTGGCTAAGCCAATCAAGTTCCTGTAGTGATTTGAAGCTGAGACATGTTGGCGGTTAGTTGTTCGAGATGTGCGAGAGCGAGGTCGTGACATCGAGGGTGTTATTAAGCAATGGTTCGGGTTCGTCAAGCCTAATTTTGAGAAGGTTAGTTGGCTACCGTATCACTGTTCGTTTGCACGAGGAAACTAATGCAGCCGGCTAGTATGTTGAACCTCAGCGAAAGGTGGCAGACTTGATTGTGCCGAGAGGAATTGAGAACCGCGTGGCCCTTGGTGAGATCTCCCCCCTGAGAGTTTCTTAATAAAGGAAGCCACTGACGCAACTTCAGAGATGATGGTCCAGTTCATTGAGAAGAAGCTCTTTGAAAAGTCGCGACACCACCGAGAGGCCCTATCCCGACTGGAAACAGCGTGTAAGGAATCGCCGCTTTCAGATCGTGTCGTAGTCCTCAAGGATGCGCCTCAAATCAAGTTCATGAACACCATCCTGCAGAATATCGACACCTCACCCGAAGACTTCATCTTTTATTTCGACCGACTGGCTAGTCTCATTATTGAACAGTAAGAAGCTAAGCCCTTTTGTTGACGGGCAAGCAAGATGAGGAAGACTGACGAAATTGGCGCAGGGCCCTTAATAATGTCCAGTTCAAGGAGGAAACCATCGAAACTCCTCAAGGGTATAAGTACAAGGGACTCGTGCCCAAGGGTGAGGTCTGTGCTGTCATTGTGCTCCGGGGCGGTTCGGCGTTTGAGCCGGCGCTACGCAAGACGATCCCTGATTGCCGGACCGGTCGGTTGCTAATCCAGTCCGACTTCTCCACGGGAGAGCCGGAGCTGCATTATTTACGGCTCCCTGACAACATTGAAAAGCAAGAGAGCGTGTTGCTCTTGGACACGCAAATGGCCAGCGGTGGAGCTGCACTCATGGCCGTGCAAGTCCTTGTGGATCATGGAGTTTCGCAAGATCGCATCGTGCTGGCGACGTACTCAGCTGGCAAGATTGGATTGCACCGATTAACCTCGGTGTTCCCGGGTGTTACTGTGGTGGTTTGCAGCATGTTGGACACGCAAGAGGAGCGCTGGGTGGAGCGAAGATATTTCCGTTGTTAAGAGGCGCCAATGCATTCCTGGCCCGGACTGCGTCTGCTTCAACTTGGTTCACATATAGATTCTTCGGTCGGCGGGTAGTTCTGGACCCGCGCTCATGACTTCGGAATTTCCGAGATAGAAATAACAAATACAATGCCTATATAAAGTCGCTCGCTTGGGGCGGCATGCGAGAGGCGTTCATGTGTATGCGGCATATGAAGGGATCCGTTCAGCCCGGGCAGCCGCTGACATTGCAAGCATGCAGGCAAAATCCAGGTTGAATGGACCAGAAACACACTGTACGGTCCACACAGGATCCATGGCTCGGCACCTCAGATCCGGCACTGAAACAAGGGGCGAATGGATTTTTTTTCTCAAGTGACGGTAGAGAGCTGATTCTACATCCGACGATTCCGGTAAGGCGCTGGCTGAATGGAATCGCCGGTATTGCACCGGACAAGGCCGAATTGAGGTAGTAATGGCTCAATCATCAATGACATGAGCGAATGGCAGCATTACCTGACACTTACATACGCAGGCGGTTGCGGGAATGGCAAGGGTTGTAAGAGCTCGGTGGGGGTCGCCGATCCAAGAGGGACGAGTTCGCGGCTGGGTCTCACAATGACGTAGTACAAGCACTGTGCTGCTCATCTTGCCCTGGATCAAGGTACCTTTCGTGTGCGGCCTCACCTTACCCAGCCAACACCCATTAATCATTACGCCACGGGCTGCCCACCATCTTCTTTCCTTTTCAATCCATTAGCTTTCTAAGCTTCGCCTGCTTCCTTTTTTTCTTTGCCGTTCTCAACCTCAGTTGCCATTGAGCCTCCTCCAACTCTCCTTCTGCGAGAACTTCGAGTCGTGCGATATGCAAAGCTGGCTCTAGCTCCCTGACACCCCTCCTCTTCCCGTCTGTCGTCCTCCACCATATTTGGGGCGCGTTGTTCGAAGCTTGATCCCGCCCGAATACACATCGCAACATGCCCGCTACAGCTCTCACGGCATTGCGCCTCGCCCGCGCTCGCCAACCGACTCTCGCAAGTTCCAGCCACGCCCTGGCCCTCGTTTCTGCCCGCCAGCAGACTCCGGCCCAGCTACGAAGCTTCAGCAAGCTCACCGGAGCCTCTAAATCTCGTCGTTCCAGGACCAAAAACGGCGCGTCCCGACTCTTCCCCTCCAACTACTTCGCGCGCGCGCTCTCGGGAAAGCCACTTCCGCAAGGTAAATCCCCGGCGCTCAACTTTGCCTACCGTGCCGCCGCCGCAATCGGTACCTCGATTACCATCTTCGGAGTTGGTGTATTTGGGTTCTTTCTGTACGACGCTAGCACTTACAAGGAGCATGCTGTTGCCAGCGATATAGAGGTTTCCAAGCTTGCGCTCCAGCCTCATCGAGGTGGCGAGAAGAACCTGCCCATTGCCGAAGTCTACATTGACGACGATGATTGCGAAGAAAAACGCCGGCTCAAAGATAAGCCTCACCTCGTCATCTTGGGCGGTGGATGGGGTGGCGTGGCTCTTCTCAAGGAGCTGAACGCGGATGATTACCATGTCACTGTCATCTCGCCTGCTAACTACTTCCTTTTCACTCCTATGCTCCCCTCGGCAACCGTCGGAACTCTTGAAATGCGATCTCTTGTTGAACCGATCCGCCGTATCCTCAGTCGTGTAAAGGGTCATTTTATCCGGGCCTCGGCCGAGAACATCGACTTTTCCAACAAATTGGTCGAGGTCTCTCAAAAAGATGCACAGGGTAAAGAAGTTCGATTCTACGTTCCCTACGATAAACTAGTCATCGCCGTTGGTTCTGTTACCAACCCACATGGTGTTAAAGGTCTTGAGAACGCCTTTTTCCTCAAGGATATCAACGACGCTCGCTTGATCCGAAACAAGATTATTCAAAACCTTGAGCTTGCCTGTCTCCCGACCACATCCGACGAAGAGCGCAAACGTCTCCTCTCTTTCGCCATTAGCGGCGGAGGTCCCACTGGTGTTGAGTTCGCTGCTGAGCTTTTCGATCTTCTCAATGAAGACTTGACCAGGCATTTCCCTAAGCTTTTGCGCAATGAGATCTCAGTCCACCTAATTCAAAGCCGAGGCCATATTCTCAACACTTACGACGAGACCGTCTCCAAATATGCCGAGGAACGATTTGCTCGAGACCAAGTTGACATTTTGACAAATGCTCGTGTTAAGGAGGTCCAAAGTGACAAGGTCATTTTCACTCAAAAGAAAGATGACGGTAGCATCGTGACCAAAGAGCTTCCGACTGGGTTCTGTCTGTGGTCTACTGGTGTTTCACAAACTGGATTTGCAAAGATTCTTGCCAATCGACTTGGCAATGCCCAAAACAACCGTCGCGCACTGGAGACTGACACGCACCTTCGTGTAAACGGGGCCCCCCTGGGTGACGTGTACGCCATTGGTGATTGCTCTACCGTTCAGAACAACGTTGCAGACCACATTGTCACATTTCTCCGGTCTATCGCATGGAAGAAGGGCAAGGACCCAGAAACCCTTCAGCTGCATTTCAGTGACTGGCGTGCTGTTGCGGAGGATGTGAAGAAGCGCTTCCCCCAGGCTGTGGACCACCTGAAACGACTCGATAAGCTGTTTATGGAATTTGACAAGGATCGCTCTGGTACATTGGATTTTGGCGAATTGCGGGAACTTCTCACACAGATCGATAACAAGCTCACCTCACTGCCAGCAACCGCCCAGCGTGCCCATCAACAAGGACAGTATCTTGCGCGCAAGTTCAACCGCATGGCGCGTATGTCTGAGGGGCTCATGATCAATGACATCCACGACGGAGATGTGGATGCTGCCGTTTTCAAAGCATTCGAGTACCGCCATCTTGGTAGCTTGGCCTACATCGGTAACTCAGCCGTGTTTGATCTTGGCCAGGGCTACAACATCGCCGGCGGCCTATGGGCTGTATACGCATGGCGATCAGTGTACTTTGCACAGAGCGTGAGCTTCCGCACTCGAAGCCTGATGGCTATGGATTGGGCAAAGCGAGGACTATTCGGACGAGGTATGTTGTCTTTTTTCCAACTGGTCCTGAATCATAAGCTAATTATTACTGTGCAGACTTGATGAGTTTCTAAACAAAAGATATTAGACATGAGTTGAAAGCCTAAACGGTGGCTTAATATTGTCTTAAAGGCGTCGGCGTTGGCACCGGGGGCTACGAAGTTACGATGACAGCGCTGCAGCTTTGCGAATTCATTCATACGTGGTGTTTTGTTTCTTTTGTTTGGTGGGATCTCATATGCGACGAATAGCGAGGTTGTATTAGATCGACATATATTCATTCTTGGCTTTTCTTGGCGTGCATATAAACCATTAAAGCAGAATAGGCACCAAGGTCCATGACCAGGATAAATAAAACGTGACATACAAAAAGAAACCAAAATAGAAGAAACCCGACATGGCCCGTAAATGCAAACGTGGTCCGCTAAACTCCAGCACTGCTTTTGTTTGTCTAGTTGTTGATCTATATCGTGAAATCCTTGTACGTCCACTTCTCGGTGTACTTGCGGTTGGCCTGCTTGTGGAAGGGGATGTGGCGGCGGCTCTCGACCTTGCCGCGCATGAGCATGCTGCGGTATCGGTCCTTGAGCAGGTTGCCCTCGGGCTTAAGCAGACGCAGCGACTCCTGCAGCTCGTCGGGGAGCACCAACTCCAGGTCATTTTCGGGCAGCTTGTACTTGCCGAGCTGCTTGCGGCGCAGCTTGTGCTCCTTGAGCTCGGCGACGGCCTCGTCGTCCTCGGAATCGACGGCCAGGATGAGCTGGCGGTTCTGCTCCGTCTCCTCGACCTCCTCGGCAATCTCCTGGATGCGGTGCTCCTGGCGGCGCTGGGCCTTGATGGCGGCCTTGTGCTTGGCGAGGCGCTCCTCCTCCTTGCGGCGCTTGATTCGGTTGCGCTGGGCCTGCGTCTTTCTCTCGGGGCGCTTGGCGGTGGGCTTGTCGTCCTCGGCCTCGGTCTGGAAACCTTCCCACTCCGAGTCCTCCTCCCACTCCGACATGTTGGCGCGGGCTTCGGCAGCCTCAGCCTCGGCGGCTGACTTGGCGACGGCTTCCTTCTTCTCGGCCTCCAGCTTCTCGTCCTCCAGACGCTTGCGCTCGGCCTCGAGGGCCTTCTCGCTCTCCTCGGCCAGTCGCTGCTCGTAGTCGGTGAACATGGGGTTGTAGCTGTAGCCACCAGAAGGCTTCTGGACGGCGGGCACATGCTTGCCGTTCTCAAGCAGGGAGATGGGCTTCTGCTTGAAGGTCTTGGGCGCCTTGGCAACCTGCTTCTCGGTGATGAAGTCGTCGACATTCTCCTTCTTGGGGACAACCTCAACAGCCCAGGGGTCGTAAGAGGCATCCTTGACCTCGACGGTGTTGTCGTGCTGGCCATCGGCGACCTTTTTTAGGCGGGAGAGTTCCTTGTGGGAAACCCAGTCGGTTCGCTGGCGCTTCGCAGGAATTAGGCCGTTGTTGGTCTTGTCGCTGGGGCGCTTGCGCATAGAGACGGCCGGGACGGCGGAGCGCTGGCTGATAATCTCGTCGGCCTTGAGACCCTTCTTGACGTGCTTTGACTTTTTGGCGATGGCCTTGTCACCGGCCGTGTCGAGGGTGAAAAGATCCTCGGAGGCCTTTTCCTTGACGACACCACTGTAGAATTGACGCAATTAGCATATGTGAGAAGCGGTCCTGTGTGCAAGGGGAGGCCGTACCCTCGAATGATTTCTTCATTCAACTCTTCGAGACCCTTCTGCACCTCGGTGACATCGACGTTCTTTCGCCACGCCTTCTTGCCCTTTCGGGAGGGTTGGCTGAACTGCTTGGGGGCATCGCCGGCCCCGGCGGTCTTGGACTGAATGACGGGCATGACTGGCACCAGATTGGAGTTGCTGGCGACCGAAACCCGGGGTGAAATTTTGAGATAATGCTGGCGACCGCAGAAATGCAGGCTTTTGGCAGTAGTGGGGGACTGAGACAGAATCTCGAATTTTTTAGTGGACCCCTCCCGCCATCGCCAATCAAGACCGCAGGCCGAGATGGCGCCTAGTCCCGACATGGCAGAACCGTATAAAACGGCCCTGATTCGTTTATCAGCACGTGTCTCATCTTAAACGGAGGCCTGTCAGATGGTGCCCCGGTCGTTTTGGCGGGCTTTCATCTCCAAAAAGCCTTAAGCTCTGTACCTTGGCAAACGGTATCCTCCTTCCACTTCAAGGCCCCGTTGACGAAGATTGACTTCGTAACCTCCTTTCTGGGTCTCGAACAGTCGACTCGCCTCAACGCCTCGGGAACACCACGACTCAGTCACGTCCACAGCATTTATTCCCACGCTTGCGCCCTTGCTCTTTTTCCCTCTACCACCCCAACTCCCGTCACCGACGCCTCGCCTACCGTCGAGCTCCATCACCGTCTTTCTCACCTCTCTTCCCGACTCTCCAATAATTCCCCAACACCGCAACCATGGCGCAGGCTGGCGGCTCATACAACAACCCCTTGAAGAAGTTCAAGTATGCCTCTCGCCCCCCATGTTCGCATCCATCGCTGACCGTCATTTTCCATTCAGGCTGGTGTTCCTTGGTGAACAAAGTGGTACGTCAACGACCGACCGACGAGTCCGGCCCGCGTCCGACCGACCTCACTGACTGACGACGATACTCGACAGTGGGCAAGACTTCTCTCATCACTCGCTTCATGTATGATTCGTTCGACAACATGTACCAAGCGACCATCGGTATCGACTTTCTGTCCAAGGTGAGCTCCTGTGGATGACGGTGCGGCACACGACCTGCTCCCCCGACTGACACTCAATTCCATCTTAGACCATGTACCTCGAGGACCGAACTGTGCGATTGCAGCTGTGGGACACCGCAGGACAGGAGCGTTTTCGAAGTTTGATTCCCTCTTACATCCGTGACTCCAGCGTCGCCGTTGTCGTCTACGACATCTCGAGTACGTTTTCCCCCCCTGAGCTGGCCTCGACCCCACTACGGCGCCCCGGGGCCCCTCTCCTCGTCCACGCAGGCATCCATATTACAGGCTAACGTCACATGCTTCTCTACCATTTGCAGATGCCAAATCATTCCAGAACACCAAAAAGTGGATCGATGATGTCCGGGCCGAGCGAGGCAACGATGTGATCATCGTCTTGGTGGGCAACAAAACCGATTTGAACGACAAGCGCGAGGTCACCACACAGCAGGGCGAGGAGGAGGCCAAGAAGAACAACTTGATGTTCGTCGAGACCAGCGCGAAGCTAGGCCACAACGTCAAGAACCTGTTTAAGAGGATAGCCCAGGCCCTGCCCGGCATGGAAGGCACCGACGCTGCCGCGCAGGCTTCGAGCCAGAGTATGTTTTGGATCCTGGGTGCTTCATTGAGTCCCCCAGTGCTAACGAGCCCCTTCTACAGTGATCGATGTCAAGACGAGCACGAACCAGCCTTCACAAGAGGGATGCGCATGTTAAATAACCTTCCCATGAGCGAGCCTCGGGATTGGAGTATAGGAGTATCGAGGAGAAGGAGAGGTCAAGCAATGCTAGCGCGCCGTCAACGAGACAGGATATCAAGCATAGCGTGTGGATCTGAGCGCGGGAGCTTGTATAATACAGCCGGGACTACGAGCCTACGATCGTTATATAAGACAACAACATTAATGCTTTCACACAATATTTATTTTTCTTCACATTCATTTCCTTTGCCCGGGTGACCGCCGGGATTCGGCAACCTGTCATTTTGCAGGGGATCGCTTGGCGGGTTCAGAAGCAGGGAACAGGGGTATGACCTGAGCCTCAACACGACAGCACCTGCCGCGTCTTGCATGCTCACAAGTTGCACAAGTACATTTGGATACAATTGTTTTATGTCCGTATTTTCGATTACATCTTGTGTGCTGCAGTGCTAACATTGCGCAGTCTATGTAAAGCCCTTTGGCGACCTGCCCGCCATCTAACCTAGAAGAGAAAAAAAACATGACAGCTCTCCTTTTTTTCGCATTCGATATTTTACTGAGTTTGTAGCTGCATCTAAGCGGCGTTCTGGACCTGCACCTCGCCGTTGGCAAGGCCAAAGTATGCGGCCACGGGCTTCTGGGCCTGCAGCTGCTTGCCGAGCTTGACAGCTTCGTCACCATTGAAGCCGTGGAAGAGACCAATCTCGACAATGCCGGGCAGCCTGAGGAGCTCGGCAGCCAGGGCATTGATCTCCCACACACCGTCCTTGCCCTGGCCCTGGACCTCGGCGTTCAGGTCCTTGGCGAGCTGGAGGGGAGGGAAGGGCGCATCGATGATCCACATGCCGTTGTCGGTGACGCACTCGCCAGCCTTGCTGGGCAGGCCGGAGCGGACGGCGGGCGCGGGGGAGCCCATTTCGCGGAGGCGGATGAGGACATCGGGGGCCGCGAGGGGGAGGACCTCGAGAGGGATGGTTTTCCAGACGGTGCAGAGACGGGGAGACTGCTTGCGGTAATCTATTCGGAAGTGTTTGAGTCAGCTTCGGCCTTTTCTGATTTTTTCTCGTGCTAGCGGGAGGGTCTTATGATGCCTCATCACATCATGGGGCTTGCAAATGACTGGGGACGAAAACTTACCGGCAACAGCAATAAACTTCTTGGCCGCGATGGCGACGAGCTTCTCCTGGAAGAGGCAAGCACCGCCGCCCTTGATGAGGTTGAGGTCCTCGTCGACCTCGTCAGCGCCGTCAAAGGCGACGTCGAGCGCCACGGGCTTGCCGTCGACGACGGGACGCTCATCAAGGTTGGCCAGCGTCAAGCCCGCGTTGCGGATGAGGCCCTTGGACTGGCTGCCGGTGGGGATGAAGGTCATGCCGCCGTAGAACTCGGGACCCTTGCTGACAATGGCCTCGACGACGTACACGACGGTGCTGCCGGAGCCAATGCCGACATACTTGTAGCTGGGGAGCAGGTGCTCGTTGACGGCCTGGTAGGCTGCCGACTTCTTGGCCGACTCGACTAGTGATACTGCGGATGCCATTGTGACTTTGCTTTGCGATGCGAGACTGCGACGGAAGAATCGAGGAGACAGTGGAGGTGGTGATCTATGGAGCTCGAGCACCCCACGTTTCTTATGAGACTGGCGATGAGGCGGGGTGGTGGGGAGACCTTGGCCCAAGCTAGGAGCTAGACGCGTGTAGGGTAGGCGCTGCGATTGGGCAGAGGTGGAAAAGCGAGCTTGCGGCAACCAATTTGGAAATTTCGGCGAGGAATTGAAAGGTTGATTTTGGGGTCGCGATGCAATATATACTGGAATTGCACTGTGAAGCGAGGTGCAGCAGGGTTGAAATGACGCAGAGGTGCGAACCGTTACGGAGAGGCTCGAACGGTGCTTCATGTGAACGTGATAGAAAATAAACCCCGCGGTTCCAGCGGTTCCAGTTGCATTCAAGCCAGAGTGGTTACAGTTACCTAGTACGTAGGGGCTAAAGTGGGAAACGAGTCAAAATGGAATCCCGCGTACTGTACGCCTAACAGAAAAAAAAAAGCCCCCCCTCCAAAAAAAAAAACCAAGGAAGAAAGCGATAGTCCTGTTGCAGGTGACGGAATTGCACATACGGTGGAGAGCAGATGCAGGATGGACAGGCAAGGGTGAGTGAAATGATGTGAGAGGAGAGGGGCAGGTAAGCCCGCAAGCTGGGAACCTAGACAAAGCAAAATGGGCTTGAGGGGGAGGGGATTGCGCCTCATTCGCAGGATGCTCCTTTTCGCATTGCAAATTCCGAGGACTGGCCCAAGAGCGATTTCCGAACGGGTTAGAAGCTTAAAAAATAAAACCCGAGGCGAACAAAATACACTCGAGTCAACATGGCATGGATCTTATGCTTGCTGGATCGGGGGATGGGTGGCCCAAGCCTCAGCAGGCCTGCGTAATAAACTGTACTGTGCCCCATTGAGAGAGGGAGACCGGACGATAGAAATACGCCACGGGAGCGAGCGATACGCGGACAGGTAATTGCTGGGGCCACCAAAACGAGGAACGGCGGGCAGGAAACGAAACATGCCCGAGACTTTTTGTACGCGGTTAAGTCCTGTGCCTACTTGCTTTTGGGCTATTTCCCCTTCGGATTGCTTTTTCCCATCTTACACCCATCTCACTGTAGAAACATGCACTCGTTCGCGCAGCGCCCCCTTCATGGCGCTGCGCCGCTAATCTGTAACGCATGTACAGTGACGTGATGGCTGGGTAGAAGTCGCGGTGCCTGGGATTCAAAAAGAGGCGGACTTAGTCAGCGCCAACGGTTGGCTCAGAAAGCCCGAGTCCGTTGTCTTGTCGATGGACACGTGACGGCCTGCCAGATTTGCGCCTCCTCATTTGCTGGCCAGCTAATTTACCCCCTCTCTCCGCCGCGCCATCTCGGGAGCCACGGATGTCCGAAGGAGCGCACTTCTTTTTTTTTATTGCGGGAAGCCAGCAACAGTGAGAGTGCAGTGGGGCGCCGCCAGCAAAAGGGACAAGGCTTTTCCTCTGATCAACGGACGGACCCTTGCTCGCATCATTTCCGTCATCGCCGCGTGCGCATTGTTTCGTAGACTTTCCCTTCATTTTGCTCCCTTTCCCTTTTCACACTCATCGCCTCGGATTGTGTTGCGCCCTCGCCCTTCAGAAACTTTGCGCGCCCGCTCAACGTCATCGGCGGGAGGACATAATAACCTAATATCACCGCCTCTTTTTTCGTCTCCGCAATGTCGAGGTTTACCAGCCTGTACCTGCGGGTGCCCCGGCCGAAGGTAAGGGGAAACTTGAATCTGGACGTGGAGGCCTCGTTGTTGCACCACGACATCGCGACCGCCAAGTCAACAGTGGAACGCTGACCCGATTTCATTTCCAGACCCTCCTGGGCTTCATCAGCCTCCAGACCGGCACCGAGGTCATCTCCCTCGCCCTCATCCTCAACAAGATCACCGGCGTCTACGGACTGCTCGCCATCCTCACCGGCTACCAGCTCTCGCTTCTTCAGCTCTCCACCTATGTTTACTCTATCGGCGTTCTGGTCTTGCTGGTGACGCTTATCCCTCACATTCGACGACAGAGCGCTTTCGAATGCCTTGCCCTGGCCTGGGTCTACATTCTCGACACCGGTATCAACATCGCCTGCACCGCCGCCTTTGGTATGGATTGGTACTTCACGAGCCAGACCACGGATTCACAAATCACTTCCGCAGCGAACCTCCCCGAAATGGTGGTCGAGGGCGTTCAGGGCCTGCGACGCGAGACAGCCATCCACGGCAAGGTTGTGCCCCAGGAGGCCGCTACCAGCATGCTGCTGATCACCGCCTCGATGCTCATCCGTGTCTACTTTTCCTTTGTCGTCATGGCCTATGCCAAGCAGGTGCTACAGAAGTATATGCAGTTGATGATCCTTGAGGGCCCTGGTGTCGATGAGTACGATGGTCCCTTTGCCGAGGACCTGCCAGACGGTGACGGCCGCAAGGGCCGCATTGGTCGTTTGATGGTTTCTTGGGGTCGCGGTTATTGGATCGATCAGCAGGAAACGGGTGAGTGGGCAATGGGCGCCGACCACAACAAGCCTGGCTCAGTTGGCACTCTCGCCGGACAGGTTTAAAGCAAATGGCCCAATGCTGCTCCCGCCCACGATATGACTTGAAGTGAGATGAGATGAGGTGAAAGAAGGGATGAGCCTTGGCCCAGTTTTGGAGATGAGGCTGGCGAAGGCGTCATAGCCATCTTAAGGTGCCACATGCGTGACAACGCACCTCTGGTCTGCGAGAACCCCGCTGATACAGGGATGATGCTGTGGGCGTGGAGGACGGGTAATGTTGTATTGGCTTCCAATGAGTGGTTCGGCGTTTCTTTTTCCAACGACGAATGCAATGGCCAAGAAAAAACAGGTAGCCCGTGTTTGAGAGACGGCAAAGGGACGTCAAGCACACCGGGCGGGACCCTTGTTTGGCGTCGGCATCAACGGATACCAGTCCGGGACGGAAATCGAATCATGACTGAAGACTCGGCCGGCGCCGGGGCAAAGGCGGCGTCTGCGGCGAAAATGCGGCAAGTTAAAGGGACCGGGGGGGCGTCGCGGCTTGCGGTCTGCGGCATTGGCTGCACGTGGCTGTTGTGGAATTAGGATGGCGGCATTGCGTGATGCGGCTTGCGGCATGTCGGGAAGCAGGGTGCAGAAGGGATCACCACCTGGTAATTTTGGGCAACACATGAGGCGTGGGAACTGTTTTCTTTTTGGTGTTGAGTGCTTCTGCATTGACCATGGCATGAATGGATTGATGGCTGGCATATTTCAAGAAACACACGGAGTAAGAGATGGAATAATGGGACGAAATAATACCAAGTAGCATATTGTACCTATCACATAGTACTTAGCATTATATATCCAACAAGCAAGAATTGCTTTGCCAAAAGCGGCTGAAGCGAGTAAACCAAACACGTCTGAAAGTTTTTTTCTCTTCTTTTTTTTTCAGCTTGACCAGTCGGAGTCTTTTTCGGGATTTGACATGGGATGGCTCGGAGAACGTTAGCGGCGGATATGGGTATGGTGGAGATGGATGGGCACAGGGCTGTTGGACAATTAGTGAGCAATTGTTGGCCTGGCTTGCACAGGCTCTGCAGCAGCCAATGATGGATATCGAGTTAATCAATCAGTCATCGTTTTCACGATGGGGGACGGCTGCAATGCGGAAGTTGCATAGTCGATGTGAGACATGTTGCACCTATATCGGATTACCAATCCTTTGCTGGGTTTGAGTCTGCCATTGTCGAATCAGACGGCTGTTGTATGACTGCCAAAGTAAACTGCACTGCTCCTCTGTGGCATCACCTACGTACCCGGACCTGTGCAGTGGCATCGCCAGCGCTGCAGGACTGCAATGGATTATTCACGGGTGAGATGCTGTCATGTCTCTTGTCGTGCTGTGTTCATGGATGGTGTCATCGCCAACGACCGGCGGCCGGCCGGTAGTCGGAGCTGGGCTGGCATTGGACCCCTGGGGGCGGGGTTCCTGATGGAAAGAAAAAAAGAGGCATTTCCCTTGCGCCATTCGCCCCAAGGCTGTCTGCACTCTTGCGGGCCGTCGGTCGGTGTGCCAGCAGGAAGTCGGGGTGGGGGCAGCGTCGACCAGTGCCTCCCAAGGTTGGCCTACGTCGACCCTGCCGGCACATGAGGGGGCCGGCGATTGGCTCGAGGGGCCAGACGAGACTGGGGCGCCGTCAATCCCAGGCAAATCCCAGGGACACCATTTGTCATCGGTGGTCGCGGAGTCGTGCGCCGAGGAATGGTTTGCTGGACTGCCCGGAGCGCAGCCATGGCTCTTGGGTGCCTTGAAGCACAGCGACCCCCCGGGACCAGCAAGTGTGGGGTGGGGCCCGTAGCACCGTCCGGGGCTGGCATATCCCGCTAATCGATCACGCAATCGTTGGCAAAGATGAATCAAGCGTCGTTTTGGTGGTTGCTGTCGTCGATGCTTGGGCCTTTGGCGCTGGCGCGGGGAAAAACTCGGTGGTTGACGAGGATCCAATTGCCCATTTTGACTGTTTTCCACAGGACCCCCCTCATCCCCGTGGCGAGGGGTGCGAGGAGTGCCCGAGACGGGACCAGTCCAAGCATGGCAAGGGCAATAGCAACACGACGGAACCAGGCTGGGTCTCTTCTTCCCTTCCCTTCCCTTTCCTGGCCCGTCCGGATTGGAAGCGATCCATAGAGAAGATTCGCTTTAGAAACCAGAGGCCCAGAGTCCAGGGTTTAAAAAAAAATTATTCTAACGCAACGCCCCCCCTCCCCACGAGAGCCCGCGTGAGCTTGAGTCTCGTCTCGTCTCCGGACGTCTTTATTCTTCAACCGCTTCCCTTCCTCTCCTCTCCTCTTTCCCTCTCCCCTTCTTTTTCTTCATTCCCTATATCCCTCTGACACACTCCCTTTCCCTCGTCTCTCCCCCACCCGGCTCCCAATTCCCTTATACCCAAAGGTTGCTGTGCGGGAGAACAACAAGACAGGGACACAAGATGGACGCCGCTTCACAGCACCAGATTCGCACGCCTGAGGAGGCCGGTGAGTAGCCCTTTTTTTACACTAAACTTCTTTGCTTTGGGCGCATTGGGTTGTCTTGGTGGTTGCCATGGAATTGGCCGGAAGCCGCTGTTGAGTTCGGCGAGAGTGCGATGCCGAGTACTGCATCGTGAGCCAGCAGCAGTTTTGAGCCTCTTTGTTATCCCCCCCAGTGGACCAAGCTGTTGGAGGAGGCGAAAATGGCGACATCACTGGGCTCAATGCCGAATTCCAAGCCGAAATTCCCTGCCATTGAACCGCCCAAAACGCATGCATTGGACGAAAAAAACCGGCTAACATTGCACTTCACCCCGCAGTCGCACGAATCGCTTACCTCTCGAGCGATGTTATCGTCTCCGTCCAGCCTGCCATCGGCGCCGATTCCGAATTCTCCTCCCACCTGAAGCGATATGCTGGCCGCAAAGACCAAGGCCTTGTCGCCCAGAGCGCCGGCTCAGTCCCAGAAGTAAGCCACTGCCACCCATAAAAAAAAAAGCTGCCCCTCCTCCGCTCGTCGATTTCACTGGTCGCCCACGTCCCTGCGTCGGCTCGTCGGCCCCTCCATTACACACCCCTGCTGCGTGCGGCGGGATGTGAGTGAGGGAACAAGACGCATGAAGATCAGAGCTAAATTGCAACGATATTGCTACGACAATTGATCTGGAGAGAGGGAAGCTTGATATATAGCAAGAAACTAACATGTATGCCCCCAGATCCTCCCAGTGCGACACAATGCCGACCCTCTGCTCTCCGTTTACACCCCAATCCGCTCCGGCAAGCTGGTTTCCGTCACCACCACCTCCACCATCCTTCTCCCATCCGTCTCTCACCTCTACAAGCTGGCCAACTACCCCGTAGTCCTACACGTCTCTCTCCAGCCCAGGACGTTTGCCGACTACTCGGTCATCACTGCCGTCCGAAACTCAGGATGGACCTTTGTCCAGTCCGAGACTCTCCAGGAGGCCCAGGACATGGCCCTGACTGCCCATGCCCTTGCCGTCCGCACTGGTAAGGGTGTGGTCCACTTCTTCGCCCCCTCTACCTCCGCAGACGACAAGCCTATCGCTATCGAGGACGCCGCCGTCGTTCGCGACATTCTCGACATTGACAGCATTCGTCGATTCCAGGCCGGTGCCCCTTCCACCGTTTCGGGTATTTATGCCGACGACGGCCACATCGCTGTCTCCTCGGATCATGAGGTTGCTGTCCAGGGCTCTGACAAGGTCGACTCTCTTCCCGTTCCCAGTGCCACTGCCTCCAAGGCCCCTTCTGCTGGCACCTCAGTCAAGTCCAGCCAGAACAGCGAGTCCACCACCCCCGCTGCCCAGTCGTCGGCTGCCACCACCGTCGAGAGCGCTCCCGCACACGTCACTTCCGAGGACATCTACAAGTGCGCCACCCGCATCTGGTCCCAGCTCAAGACGGCTTCCGACCGCCAATATAATGCCTTTGAGTACTCTGGCGCCCCCAACGCCGAGAACTGCCTGTTCATTTTCGGCTCTGATGCTGGCACCTTTGCCGAGGCCATTGACGGCGCCAAGTCCGATGAGGTTTTCGCCAACACCGCCATCCTTACCCCTCGTCTCTACCGACCTTGGATTGGCTCGAGACTAGTCGACGCCATCCCCAAGTCCATCAAGAGAATTGCTGTTCTCGAACAGATCCAGCGCAAGACTACCAAGTGGGGTCCTCTCCTCATCGATGTCCTGACCTCTGTCAAGAGCGGTCCCGGTGGCGTTGAGACCATTGTGGGCCACCAGCTCGGTTACATTGCTCCCGAGACCGTGACCCAGGCTCTCCGTGGCGTTATTCAGAACCTCACAGCTGAGAAGCCTATCCAGAACCTCGAGGTCGGCAAGAAGAGCGCCTACAAGGAGCCCACCGGCTACGACCTCGCCACTCCCCAGCTCGAGACTGCCTACAACAAGATTCTCGACCAGCTGTTCGGCAAGCGCGCCTACGTCGCCAATGCCATCAAGTCGTCGACTACTGGTCTTTCCGCTACTGTCGCTGCTAGCCCCGAATTTGGTTTCGGTTCCCTGCTGGCTCGCAAGGAGCGCCGCAACCAGTTCGTTGCTGAGGTCAAGGAGGCTGCCGCCAATGGCGAATTCATCACTGATGCCCCCAAGAGCTGGCTGGCTCGATGGGCCGTGAACGCTGAGGACTCCACCAAGTCGACCGAGATTGCTGACGACGTCATTGCTCGACTGGAGACTGATGGTTCTTCTGCTGCCAAGAAGCTTCTTACTGCCAAGGGTCTCTTCCGCAAGGAGTCTCTGTGGCTCACCGGTTCCGATGCTTGGTCTTACGACCTGGGTAACTCCGGTGTTCACCAGGTTCTCTCCTCTGGCGAGAACGTCAACCTGCTCATCATCGACTCGACTCCTTACTCGGAGCGTGCCGCTGCTGATGCGAACCGACGCAAGAAGGACATTGGTCTGTACGCCATGAACTTTGGAAATGTCTACGTTGCCTCCACCGCCGTCTACAGCTCCTACACTCAGGTTCTCCAGGCTCTCCTTGAGGCCGACAAGTTCGAGGGTCCTTCCGTTGTCCTGGCTTACCTGCCTTACTTTGGCGAGACTGATTCCGCCCTCACTGTGCTCCAGGAGACCAAGAAGGCTGTGGATGCCGGATACTGGCCTCTGTACCGCTGGAACCCCAAGAACGAGGAGAAGGGCCTGCCTAACTTCTCTCTCGACTCCGAGCTGATCAAGGAAGAGCTGAAGAAGTTCCTCGCCCGCGACAACCAGCTCACTCAGCTCATGAACAAGGAGCCCAAGTTTGCTGCTGCCGTTGCTCAGGACTTCGGTACCGAGGTGCGAGCTCAGCAGAAGCGCAAGGCTAAGGATGCTTACAACCAGCTCCTCGAGGGTCTTCTCGGCGCCCCTCTCACTATCCTCTTCGCCTCTGATGGTGGCAATGCCGGCAACCTCGCCAAGCGTCTTGGAAACCGTGGTCGTGCTCGTGGCCTGAAGACTGCTGTCTTTGCCATGGAGGACTACCCTCTCGAGGATCTTCCTACTGAGGAGAACGTTGTCTTCATCAGCTCCACCGCTGGTCAGGGTGAGTTCCCTCAGAACGGTCTGGCTTTCTGGGATGCCATCAAGGACAGCACCGACCTTGACCTGGCTACCGTCAACTTTTCCGTCTTTGGTCTGGGTGACAGCCACTACTGGCCCCGCAAGGAGGACAAGATCTACTACAACAAGCCTGCCAAGGACCTTGAGCGTGTCCTGACCAACCTCGGCGCCAAGCACCTTTGCGATGTTGGTCTTGGTGACGACCAGGATCCCGACGGTTACCAGACTGGTTACCAGGAGTGGGAGCCCAAGATCTGGAAGGTTCTTGGTGTCGACAACGTCGACGGCCTCCCCGAGGAACCTGCTCCCATCACCAACGAGGATATCAAGATTGCTTCCAACTTCCTTCGTGGTACCATTGCGGAAGAGCTCAAGGATACCTCCACCGGTGCCATCTCTGCTTCCAACCAGCAGCTCACCAAGTTCCACGGTACCTACATGCAGGATGACCGTGATGTCCGAGATGAGCGCAAGGCTCAGGGTTTGGAGCCTGCCTACTCTTTCATGATCCGATGCCGACTGCCTGGAGGTGTTTCCACTCCCAAGCAGTGGATTCAGATGGACGACATTGCCAATGAACTGGGCAACCAGACCATGAAGCTCACTACCCGACAGACATTCCAGTTCCACGGCGTCATCAAGAGCAAGCTCAAGCCCGCCATGCAGGCCATTAACCGTGCTCTGATGGACACCCTTGCCGCCTGTGGTGACGTGAACCGAAACGTCATGTGCAGTTCTCTCCCCACCCAGTCCAAGTTCCACAAGGATGTTCACTCCTACTCCAAGAAGATCAGCGAGCACCTTCTCCCCGCTACCTCAGCCTACCACGAGATTTGGTTGACTGATGACAACGACAAGAAGGTCCAGGTTGGTGGTGATGCCGTCCAGGATTTCGAGCCCCTCTACGGTCCCACTTACCTCCCCCGAAAGTTCAAGATCACCATTGCCATTCCCCCCCACAACGACACTGATGTCTACGCTCACGACATTGGTATCATTGCCATCAAGGGAGAGGATGGTGGCCTTGCTGGTTTCAACATTCTGGCTGGTGGTGGTATGGGTACCACTCACAACAACAAGAAGACCTACCCCCAGACTGGACGCATGTTCGGTTTCGTCAAGCCCGAGGACGTCCACCTGGTGTGCGAGAAGATCATGCTCGTCCAGCGTGACAACGGTGACCGAAAGAACCGAAAGCACGCCCGTCTCAAGTACACCATCGACGACATGACCGTTGAGGTGTTCAAGAGCAGGGTGGAGGAGCTCTGGGGCAAGAAGTTTGAGCCTGAGCGTGCTTTCGAGTTCAAGAGCAACGTCGACACCTTTGGCTGGCAGAAGGATGAGACTGGCCTCAACCACTTCACATTCTTCATCGAGAACGGTCGTATTGAGGACACTGCAGACTTCCAGATGAAGACTGGTCTGCGCGAGATTGCCAAGGTCCACAAGGGCGAGTTCCGTCTCACCGGAAACCAGCATCTTATTCTCAGCAACGTCGCTGACGAGGATGTCCCGACTCTCAGTGAGATGATGAAGCAGTACAAGCTCGACAACATCCAGTTCTCTGGTCTCCGTCTCAGCTCGTCTGCCTGTGTCGCTTTCCCCACCTGTGGTCTCGCCATGGCCGAGTCAGAGCGATACCTGCCTGTCCTCATCAGCAAGCTTGAGGGCTGCCTCGAAGAGGTTGGTCTCCGCCAGGACTCGATTGTCATGCGTATGACTGGTTGCCCTAACGGTTGCGCTCGACCTTGGCTTGCCGAGGTTGCCTTTGTCGGTAAGGCATTTGGCGCCTACAACATGTACCTAGGCGGTGGTTACCACGGCCAGCGTCTGAACAAGCTTTACCGCCAGAGCATCAAGGAGGAGGAGATTCTCGTCATCATGAAGGGTCTCCTGAAGCGTTACGCTCTCGAGCGTGAGGAAGGCGAGCGCTTCGGTGACTTCTGCATCCGCTCCGGTATCATCACTGCTACCACCGATGGACGCAACTTCCACGACAACGTAAGTTTTAACAGCCTTTTAGTTTCATCTTAAACCTCATTGTATATTTACTAACAATTATTTCAGATCCCCGAGGATGAAGAGGATGAGGAATGAATCACGCATGGATGAAAACGGGTTATCTATAACCGCAATGAGCATGGGAAAGTTGGGCGTCTTGATATAAAATTGGCACTATGTTTGTGCATGTATGGCATTTGTGTTTTGATTTTACTTGGCCAGGCGCACTGGTTGGGCGATTTGAATTTATTCCTCTGTAGGAATATCTCTTATGAAATATATTTCTATACAAGTATGAAGAGTCGTTGAACTGTTACTGTGATGTGCATTGTAAAGTGATGCACCACCCTCCCGCCTGGTCATGAGAACCCAAGGTCTCACTCATTGTGATAGATGAAGGAAATAAATAACAACCAAGTCTACATAATTTTATTTTCAGAAGTTTGGGCTTTATTTATCGTTACAGGTTTGTGACGTTGTCTAGTGTTAGGCATGTTATTTACACTTCACCAATGTCTGTTTTTTTTTAATACATAGCGTATCGGTCATCACGGTGAAAATTGGAAACCAGGTAAAATTCCTATAAGAAAGGCATAAAGCATCTTTGTATTTCTTTAGAGACATAACGCCACAACCCCGGTCATATCTCGAATGCAGACTATCTACATGTATCAATTCAGAAAAGAACAACTAACATCATGGAGGGCATTAAACAACATATCTCGATCTCGGATTCCCGTACATCGTCATACAAAACTCAAAAATAGTATAAGGCCGCATTGTGAGTCCTGCACACCAAATACAATGCCAGAAAGAATCCCTTGTACCTTACGCCAATGTGTCGGATGATGAATCGACAGAAAACCTCTAAACTCCAGAAAGAAGAACAACAGCAATGAAGAGACGGCAGCCTGATCAGCTCTTAAGCTGAGTTCCCACACTGCTCATCTTTTCGCTTACGCGATCGCTTACGCTTCCCCACCACCTGGGCGCCTTGAGAGCAAAGCGGACACGACCCTCCACCATCATATTGATGGCATTCAGGATAGCAAAGGTGGTGGAACCGATGGCGCGGAACACGGCGAGAATTGCGACACTCCACAGAATGAAGGTAAGATAAAAGTTGTTGCCAATGCCTGTGCTGCTGTACACCTCCGAGACGACCATGCCGAGAATACCGTTCGCAATCATCCACGACAAAACCATGTAGGTACGGACGCTCTTGTAGTAGTCTTCTTGCAACTGGGCTTCAGACACGGGCTTTTCTGGGACCTCGAGACGATCACGGAGGTTTCGCAG
Source organism: Calonectria multiphialidica (assembly GCA_020623665.1). Classification (NCBI taxonomy): domain Eukaryota; kingdom Fungi; phylum Ascomycota; class Sordariomycetes; order Hypocreales; family Nectriaceae; genus Calonectria; species Calonectria multiphialidica. Next base: position 936,825 of record JAHVYC010000001.1, read on the forward strand.
TGCTTCGTCGTAGCCACTGTCAATATCAAGCTGTTCGCTAGGCATTTCCAGCTCGACTGTTTCACCTTTACCCACGGCACCACCAAGATCAGTCTTCATCACGTTATCACCCTTGGTACCCCAAGTAACATCGTGCGTGTTGCAAAAAGCATACACTTGTAGAGTGCAAATGTAACTGGGCAACATGATGAAGTACTGAGCTGATGAGGTAATCATATGCCATGGGTCGAGGTACATGATCGACATGATGAAGTACATTCCGATTGTTGACAAAATGGACACGATAAGATTGGTAAAGACGTTACTGCCCATTGATATTTCCTTCTGATCGCCTGAGAATTGTCGAACAATGATGTAGATGGTTGCGAATGAAGTGTATACCATAATGATAGCATAAACAATCATACTAATCAGGTATAACTTCTTTGCGCCTTGAGGTCGGTTACCGAGGGACAGGATGAATTGTGTCGCTATTAGAAGCACACAAGAATATCGGAGGATGTGGAAGATGACATTTCCAATATTGTGGCCGAACGGATCAACCTTTTTGTCGGTCAAACCACCAGCCACAAAATAGAAGGTGAGGTAGAAATTAGCCAGGGAGAAGTAGGTAAACATGAGCTGAATGAACTGATAGATGAACTCGATGTGAAGCAGGATCTTGCGTGCCAGCGTGTGGTCGGTTGCCCAGACCTGCTTGTAGTGAACAAGCGAGTACACAGCAGCAAAGAAAGCACCATTGAGCCATCGTCGTCGCTGGGAAATAAACTCAGGAACGGTATCTGTAACTTGTTAGCGGTGTATCTAACGCAGGGAAATCGGACGACAGTAACTTACCAGGCACATCAGTCTCACCAGTGCATCCCTTGACATATTTCAAAACCCATCTTTCGCCTCGCTTTGCCACCAATTCCCAGCACAAGATACGATCTTCGGCAAGATACATGTTTGCGGTGAAAACGTCGGCATGCTGTCCGTGGAGTGTCTCTCCCTTGAAATACTGACTCAAAGGCCCGTGCCCCGTCTCGTCGTTTTGTAGTGCGTGGTATCGATAGGCACTCAGAGCACCGGGAAGCACAGTAATGTAACCAAATACAGACTCGAGGGGCTTGTCCAGGATGTTGGACATCTTGTACTCAAAGTTCTGGGAAGCAACCAGAGGGTTAAGGAGATTGGCACCCAGTCTACCCTTCATGGCCTTAATCTCTCCACAGGCCCCGGCGACATTGGAGTCGGTATCGAATGCCTTCCACAGATGATAGAGAGAGTTGTGACCGGGTTTGGTACCAACATCAAGCAAGATGCAGACGTTAGGGTTGAGAGCCTTGCCAAAAGCGTTGAAAAACCATCGATGTGAGTTTAATTTTCGCTGGTTCTTTTCCTTCAAACAGAAAATCATCTGGCAAGGAACGATGCCCTTCTCGGCACCCTTGAATTTGAGATCCGAGTCCATCGAAACTTGAGTCGTGTACTCATAGACGTGAGCCTGCACGGCACGGTTATTGACAAAGTTCTTGGCAATGCCGTCCTGGTAAACACCCATTGCCGCAAGTGCGTCGAGGGTACGAGGGTGAATCTTCTCACGTCCATCAGAAACAATGCAGACCACAATCTTCTCCCAGCCATTGTCACCCCATGTACGGGAGCGGGAGCGGGAGCAGAAGTGGGAGATGTTCTTCATAACGGCGTGCATGGTACGAGTGAAACCAATCTCGTCTTCGTTATACATGGTGATGCAGATAAACAACTCGGTTTCACGCACAGTCTTGCCGATAGACTGGCGCAGCGTGTAGCCCCTCTCAACGAAATCATCGGGATCGCAGGTGACAGCGGTGTATCTCATGTGGGTAAACTCAATCGCATTTCTCCGGGGCAAGAAACTGTAGAGAATGGTAGGGATTTTACACTCCAACACAAGTTCACCATTGATAAGCTGGACTTCCTTCTTTGACATTTGAGGTGCACGAACACCACGTCGCTCTTGGGCGCCATCGGGAGCCGGACCATAGAGCTCCTCTTTGTCATAATACTCAGGATCGTCACCAAGTGTATCGTGTGACTCGGATGAAAGATACGAATCCCGATCGAGATGATGAGGTCGCGCGTCACTGAGGTCGGACTCGGGGCCAAAAACATCGTCATCGTCGCCATGAAGAGGAATAGATACAGTGGCATCGTCCGCGAAAGAGCGAGATTCGCGAGATCCGACTGAGAAGAGTGGTGCGGGGGGTAACGGCCTTCGAGGGCTACCGCCATATCTAGACGAGGGAGTTCCTGGTCGAGGGCTGCCATTCAAGTCTGAGGGCTCATATGTGCCGGCTGGTGGTGGCATGGAAAGATCGGACCTTGTGAAGTCCGACATTCTGGAGGATGGTGTCCAAGGTCGTTGCGGGGAGCCATCGTAAGGGTGATAGGAATGGTCGGGGCGACCCATGTAGGGAGCATCGTCGATAATCGAACCAGTTCTCGAGGGCGAGGATCGAATGCTGCTTTGGTACTGCAGGTTGCGTCTCGGAGTACGGGTTCTGTGAGGAGGAGGTACTGGTGAGCTTTGGCAATCACAGGATGGGGGGAAAGCGTGCCTAGGAGGCACAGGGGGGTAGTAGTTTAAGCCATGCGGTATCTTAGGGAGCTTGCGCCGCTGAGTGCAGCCATGTTCTGGGATTGGTGGGAGATCCCGGCCCATATTGGCGGTGATTCCACAGTAGTATGTCGGCTTCTCGACACCGCAACTTTGCAGATCTGCTACTGTCGAGGCGCTCGCTAACCAGGGTCCTTTCGAAAGAAGTGATGTTTGGGGCAAGAGACAAAAAGCCGCCTTTTCCTTTTCCTTCTCTACCGAGTTGCCGGTAGGTCCAGGATCTCAAAGGAGCCTCGATTTTGAGCGAGTCTTTGCTGAGACTGCCAGAAATGGCTGCAATGAGGAAATGGGGTTGGGGATTGCAATGGGGGGCGCAGGAAACTGGGCTCTGAGGTTGGGATGGGAACAAGGCCGTTACATACGTTTGCTCATAGGGTTCCTCGACCGACGTCAAGAGTCGAACTCCGGCCGAGTTCTGGCCAGTGGGCGTGTGATAGTCATCTTCGTCGTAAGGTGGCAGGCTGTAGTCCGGTGGACGTAAGGGCGTGTGTTGCCCGTCCATTGCGGTTGACTGGGAGCCTGGAATGCGCTCGTACGAAGGGGGAGAGACGGATGACGTTGAAGATGCGCGGCGTCGAGGTTGGGCGGCGGTGAGCGACGGCTTGCGCCGCTGTTGCGAATGTAGGCGGTGTTAAACAGTGGCGGGTGAGGGTTCTGAGTAGCGAGCCCTCGGTGGTTGAGTGAAGATAATGGCCAGATCAGAATGACCAGTGGTTCTGGCTGGAGTCGCGGGACTTGGAGTAGACCCAGGCGGCGGTAACTGCCTCTTTACCCATTCGCTCGGTAGTGGGGAGCTCCTTCCAAGTCGGAGCTTGGGGTTAAACAAAAGAGATTAATGTTGCTAGGGCAACAACCGTTTTCTTTGGAAGGCGTGGCTGTACCCCTGCAAAAGCGTCCTAACTGGGGCTTAGCCGCCGCTTTCTCACCCAAAAAGTTACCACCGGGTTGGATGGGCGACTATGACTGGCTGTGTTAATGGCTGCCTCCCCCTTCTTCAGCATTGTTTCACATCAGTGCGATTCGGTGGCTCCGCGCGTTCGTGGAGATGGCTGCACACTGCCGACTACCCTGGACATGCCCTGTTTCTGCCATGTTTGAGCCATTGAAAAGCAACGTTCTCGTTCGAGGCATCCAATAGGTGGACAGCATCGCCCATAGATTTAGAAGACTGTATTTTCTTTTTGGTACTCCGTATGCACGATGAAGTCCGCATCACGGGCTTCCCCAGCTCAACACTCAATCTCGAGCATGTCCGCCCAGACCGGGGCATCATTTCATAGTGCTTATGCTATACACAAATCCAACGCCCGGGAGAAAAGAGAAAACAGGCGGATAAACAAACATGACGTCTCCGCCTCGGACAGAGAACCTCTGTGCTGCGGAGTGCTTAAATTCCCCGAGGCCCGGGCATTATTAATGTGGGATCCGGCCTTGCCTGGGCCAGAACGTGCGAAGTCCTACTGGCAAGGGTTCCCTCCCTCAGTTAACCACGCAACGGCTGGGGCGCTAGCGGAAACAGTCTTGGGTAAAAACTTTGAAAGAAAGCAGGAGAAGGAAAATTCAATAGGACCGGGAGTTATCACTATAGTAGCCATTCATTTCTATAATAACAATTTCATTTGGCACTATTTACACTAAGAATACGGAGTAATGGATCAGAGATTAGCGACTGTGTCCCACTATGTTTGCATGCGAACCGAGCAATCGGGTCGGCCATGATGGTAACCATCTGCTAGACAAAAAGACTCTTGGCTGATACCCATGATAAAGTATTTACGTGTAGCTGGCAATGTTAATAAATGGCTGTCTCTGCCATGATCCGCACATTCCGACGAACCATCGCTGACGTGGTTCATCCCACATTGGAGTTTGGGCCGCCGTTCGCCCCACAGTAAACTGATGATGGACCTCACCGCGAATCTGACCGAGGAACCCCCCTGTAAATCCACTGGGGCATTGACTTACTAGTGGTCTGACCACTCAGAGAGAGCCATGGTGGCTTTGCACGCCTGCGAGACATGCCGATATGACTACAAGGTTGATGCGAGTTTGTCCACGGCCAATGACACCATCCCACGAATTGTTATTGTACCCGCCATTGATGCTGTCACCGAATGTGTGAAACCGTGGGTTCTGCATCAATTGATAGTTCCATGCGCACAGGGCACTGCTTTCTCTACCAGCTGATGGGACTTGGTGTTTTTGACATTGATATCCTCGTGTCAAGTGTAAGGATCTACGGGGAACAACACGTTTGGGAAATGCTGCGAGTATATCATTTTAACTCGAGAAAGCCAACCTGTAACCTCAGGAGAAATTGACGTGAATATACCTACTAGCCGTCCTGAGCCTAGAGATGTTTTCGGTAGCGGCCAGAGCTCGACCAGCTTCTAGCATAGGCTGCTCAGCACTACAAAACCACCATCCATTGCGCCTCAAACAGTGGCATATAAATATGCGTTTTTGCTACCGAATATGCGACAATATATTATTTCTATTAGGGCTATTCCGACCTCTAAGGTTCTTACATTGCGCGTTGGGTATGTAATAATACGTATGTAGATATTGCAGGTTCTGGGGTCATTTTCACATTCACTTCAATGCATTTTGCGCCTAGAATAATTATCTAAGTGGATCGACCGTTTGATAGTTTGCTCTGGGTTATTTATTGTCCCTCATCTGTTGCCGCATTACAGGCACTGCCATGACCCTCTGACCACAACGGCGCCAAATACTCCAAGCAATAATATCATGTTTTTGCACGTAATCCCTTGCTATTTTTTGTAACTCTCACAGTAATGGGTCGTTTCTAACCAGTCCTAAATTAACCAGGATTTTTTGTATTGTCTCAACTCATCGTTTCATAGATCAAAAACTTTCTTTTTACTGCAACACGATCCTACCCTCGATGCAGGAATCTCGGGTCAAACAACATCAGGCTGCCCTTGGGCTAGCCAGACTTCCAACATTGAATCACCGACAAATAGACTCCTGGTAGTGAATCACTGACAAGAAATGCCCACCCCACAAAATTCCACCAACCCTTAACAATAAATACTTCCCCTCCTTCCCTCATTCCCTTCGTCTCACACCATACTTGAATCCCTCTCCCCAGCGTTCAACTACGAAACTCCCGCAGCCATGGCATCCTATGTTGATATCAACGGTAAGTACCGAGCTGTGTTCTGTTAAATATCCTACTCCCTGTTCCTCGCACACCCCTTCATGGCATACACTATGATATTCTAACATTTCTCTAGGTGAGGCTATTGCGTATTGTAGCCTAACTACTGGCTTGCTGTGTGAGGCTTATATTGTGCTGGCTGGGGCCCATGGTCTAGCAGGCCATGGACTCTGAAACCAACGAAGGCCGCGAGGAGGCCGAGGACCAAGGCGAGCCCTGGTCTGAATTCGTCAACCCTCCATGTCGTCAACTCGTGTTCTGTGCGAAGGGAAAGCTTCAGTCAAGGCAAATTACAATGCCTGACCCTCTTGCCGCCACTCAGGCTGCAATGGCGCCTGCAATGTTGCATATGGTCTAAGAAATAATCGGGAATTTCCCTCAGCCAACTTTCTGCCCCAGGACCACGAACAAAAGCGATTTTGCTGCGGATGGTGGTTGCATCGAATCAGTGGCCACCATCATTGCCCACGCCACCCAGTTGATGCTCTTCGCGCCAGAAGGGTGGTCCAAGGACATGACGTATGACGCCGACCCAAACGCCTACAAGCGCTGCTTCCCAATGACGACTAGTGGCGCAGCAAACGATCGCACATTTGGTGACCGCTTTTGTTATGAAGACATGAACAGGGCAATCCTGCTGTTGTACTGCGTCCAACATCGCAGGACAAAGAGGAGTAAGTGGCTCACTGCCAACAAGTCGCCTACCGAAAACGTCACATTCCCTGACTATGTTGATCCCCAATATGACCCAAGTGTCCCGATCCCGACTGGCGTAGACGCCCTGGCGAACTTGTAGGCTTTCCAAAACCTGCAATTCGAGGAGGTCAGCATACGGCACGAGCAAGAAATTGCCAAGCGCCAGAGGGATCACGAGGACCCAGTGAGGAGCGCTGCCCTCCTCGACCAGCCACCGCCGCTCCTTCCCGAGGAACTAACCCCAATCTGCGGCGAGGATGCGATAGAAGTTTCAACGCATGTCATTTAATGCGCACAGGGACCGGACGTTCGAAGGTCCCAGAAACAGCGGTTTGCAGAGACCGGCAAGGACGTGTCACCACCAGCACTGGTTGACGAGCAAGTCCATCAACGGCTGATTTCCACGCTCAAGCCCCGGCACATCTTCCCGGACCACGAGGAAATTCTCAATAGAACACAGAGGCAGGTCGCTCCACTGCTGACCTTAAAAAAGTTCGACCGTATGGATGCCTTCATCCGAAAACAGGTCGAAAATCCCTCGTTCTTAGAGTTTGCGACAAAGAATGGTGTCTCACTAGCGAGCATAGAGATGTGGTATCGCAGGGAATATGCTTTGGAGATGTTTATGAACTCCCTGCAGCGGCAGAAGTCATGCAGAGTTGACGAGATTTTGAAGGAGTACAGTCCCATGGGGGGCTGCTACTGTTTGGGCTCGAGTTTTTGAGTGGTTTGAAGATTAAGAAGATCTCCCATATTCGTAAAGGTCCGTAGGTGTTATCTCTCTGAGGCTTTTCGGTCACTATCAAAGGATGGATAGGAGCTTTCATTGTATACATACACGCCGGCTTGGCCTTGGCATCGCAATTCACAATTCCCTTCTCGCTAGAGAAGTTTCCCTCCATAGCAGATCATAGATTAATACTAGCTGGCACAACCTCCCACCACTTTTTAACCTCTCTTTGTACCCTAATATTATTAAAAATGTAAGGCTAAATAAATATAAAGGTTATAATTATTGTTTATTTATTTATTTGTTAGGCCCTTATTTTTAGTAAATAAATATAGGTAACTAAGAGTACCCAGAAAAGGAGTATTGCAATGAAATTCTGTGTTATTTACTGCCTATTTGCTTCAACTACTAAATAATGACCTCGGAAGAAAACAAATACTATAGCATGGTCGTAAGGCAAATTGCATTAGCACTTAAAGGTTTAGGGCCCCCTATCCCCTCATTTTATTATTCACTACGGAATGGAATATTGCTGCATGGTTGAACGCCTCAGTTGGTATGACAACCTTGCTGGCGAAAGCAAAATTGCCGACGCACATGCTAGTCAAGGGATATACAAACCTATCAAATTATATTCTTTCAGCTGATACAAATGGAGGGTCACAGTGACGCATAACTCGTTGCGGTCTCCATTGCTCCGGCGCTGCACACCCTTCCGATCCGCAGTAGGGGTCACAAGCACACCCTGGCTGCTGTCATGAGGCACGGGGATATCGCATCGCGGTCTGATCTGCGGGCGCAGCACTCGTGCATGAAATTCCGATGCTGAATGGGGATAGAAAGGGGACGGACACATCACGGCTCGGCCAGTATTACGAGATGCCTCTTCCGAATTGGTTGCAAGATGAACTATGGAGAGTTCGCCGAAGAGTGGAGAAATTCGGCTGCAGGTCCCATGTTCCCGAGCAAACGGGCCACGTGCGTAGATTTCCGCGAGTGGCTACGATCAATCAAGATACAGCGGAAGAACAGGGTAAAATCTCACTTGGTGTTTTCCATTGTCTGCTAGCTGCTTCATGCAGATTGATGCGGCTGGCTAGCCCGGCCGGGGAAATCTAATGTCGGGTGGCGGGCTGCGTGCCTGCTCCGGAAGCGAGACAGGGGCAGAGAAATAGCGAGGGGAAGATGTAACTTAGCCGATGAGGCTACTGGTATTACGGGGTGAACCCGCGCATAGTCTTACTGCCTTAAATGTATTGTGCCTGATTCGGGTGGCATGCAGCAAACGTTGGGCTTGGCATGTGAACTAACGTACGACCCAACGCGCGGCCTCGCTTGAGGCTCACCCCGAGGGACCGGTGGTGAAGCAAGACGTTTCCACCAGTGCCCAATTAGCAGAGGCGAAGCTAGTCGTAATGAGTGGTGCAAACGAAACCGTGAGCATCTGGAGAAGGGAGCTCCGACGGAAACATCCGGGGCCATAGTGGTGGATGCAAAAACAACCAGGCAACTGGGGAAGCCATGACTGGGGCTCACAATAGCCTAAGTAGAGAAACCTGAACCCAATTACTCAGCAGCTTGTAATACTTCATCCTGCAATAGAAGACGCTGAAGAACTCATAGTAGGACCTCTGGAGTGTTATACTAGAAAGTGTAGTGGTGGGGCTAAAAATGCACTAGGAGGATATCTGACAGGAATGCGAAAGATGCAAGTACGCCAGCCAGCGATGATAAAGCGACGTGTTCATGTTTCGACGCATTGAATGAATTAAAATGCAAATGTTGAAGCTCAGCTGAGGGGGGAAAATACGACAAACCAATTTTTTTTTTCAGGACAATGAGCCGGAAGCGAAAACAAGGGGCTGGTACTATTGTATAGATAGCTTGTGTGAATGGCATCGTTCGAATCAAATGCAAGCAAGCTAGCTATGCATGCCAAGTTTTAAAAAGGATTGTCGGGGGAAAAAAGCAAAAAACTGGCGAATCTATTCAAAGAGGAATCAAATTCAATCTGTAAACTTTGCTGCTCATCCATGCTCGATTGGGCAACCCCCCGGTCTGGCCTCACCCGATGATCGGACAGGCAACGTGGGATCATGTGGGCTCCGCGTGTGGGTTCTCAGGTGGGTTCTCGTAGGGCAGAGTATATTGCTTTCGGCCGATTATCAACCGCAAATCCACAATAATATCACCTCCCACGGAGGTGAGAAGTGATAGTCTATCAGTCGGATGCGTTTGGTGAAGAACCCCCATTCTGCGGGTGGGGGGCAGTGGTGATGCTTCACCAGACACGCGGGAGCGGACTCCCATCAGAGTTTTCATCCTGACCGCGAAACTTGTCCATCGGAAGTGGACCTGTTCGAATGGGGGTTATTTGAAACGCACTATCAAATGCTCTGGAGGAATACCAACAAATAATAAGACGAACTATACGACTCTGCCAGGGAAGGATGCTAAAAAAGAAAAGAAAAGAAAAAACGGTGTGAGCCAGCACCATCATATTGACACCATTATACTATTATAAACCCTAGTATTATTATGGAAAAAATGGGATGAAACCACCAACTGGATTTTCAGCAGAGGAATTATGGCAGGGGATTGGTTCCGAATACTCGATACCGCGAGGCCAACCACCCTACGAGTGACCTGAAGCTGAGAGGTCGGATATGAATTACATGGTAATGATAATTGAGGTATATAAAACAATTGCTTTGGGATTTATGGAGTCCCAAGTACTATTGCACGGAAGCATGGGTACGTTTATGGTGGCCTCGACTGCCGCTGCCACGCGTAATGTTCCCATTCCTGAAACCACATCGGCATGTATCATCATTGGCTAGTCATTGGTTTGACTTATTTAGACAAGAAAGACATCGAAAAGGAATGTGATTTTCCGGTCGCGAGGAGTAGAATATTGTAGCAACCCAAGGGTTACTGGATGACTCTCCCCCCATCGACCCCAACATAAAATTCTCAAGCGCACTTCGCAACATAATAGAGCGGCTACCCAATAAGCAAATGTATGAATAAAATACAACCCCCACAAGCTCGACTGCGTAACATGGTATATCTAAAGTGTGGGTAGTTAGCCCACGCAGCAGTTTGACGTAAGAGCCGCTTGGAATAGTGACCACAAATCTGATGCAGGAATAAATGAAATCAAAACATGCCACGACAAGCTATAGCATAATGCAATGTTTTCGCATTTTTCACTTAATTGGAAGACTGTCTATTGCTTCTTTATTTGGCACAAAATACGACCTGCGTTGTTTTCGTACATGGCGAGTGCCACTTTTGGTTGTGGAGGGTGAGTATTATCGGATGCTATGCGGTGTGGTCCCTGCTTCTTACACGAATAAACGATCGACAATATTTCTCTCGCCACCTGAGTCTGCTAAATACTTAATGATGTAAATAACGGAGCAGTAGAGGGCAACATGGGAAATGTATGGATTCGTTACCGACAAAGGCTGCATAAACGCGCATTGTACCCCACGACAAGATCCTCCCATCTCATAGAATGGGGTTTGAGTTGCTTGGCTACGCCGCGCCTTATGCGCCTCAAAGTTCGTGGGGGTTCGTGTACTTTAAAAGCGCGCAAAAAATTGGCATGGAGGAGCGCAACGTCTACCCGTGAACTTGGGAGTAGAGCATGTCGATCAATGCTTGAGTTCAAGACCCTTGGTCTTTTTCAGAGTCCTGTGTTCCAGAACGAGGGTTTGCTGGATGCGTCTCGATGTTTAGCCACCGTTTTTTGTCTACCTACCTAGTCGGGGCAGGTGAAGCAAGCCTCCCGCGTGGCATGGCTCGAGTTTTCCCCAAAACGGCAAGACATTTCGTCTGTGGCTGTACCTGCGTATGTATGTTGGTGGCCGGTGGCGAGGCTATGTTGGCTGCCGTGCGTAGTTAAATTCCACCCCACGCTTGTGTCAACGCAAAGGGTCTTTACTTGATCTAGTGAGGACTGTCGTGTGCACAATGACCCACCGTCCTTGTCATCTCACCCGTTCGCATTGTCTCACATTGCGTGGCAGGTCAGACATGAGGCTGAAAAAAAAAAAGTGTCTGTGCCAGGTCTGCGGTTGTTGGCATCTAGAATACGCAGCCAAGCCTCCTGAACCGCGTCCTGCGGCAGTATGGCCGACTTGGCCTCCGGGCCGTCTGCTCACGGGTGGTGTTTGACACACATACAAAACGCAGACGCACGCGAAATGCTGATAATGGCGCGTCCAGGAGCCCTGCGACCCGGGGGACCTCGCCCCAGGACAGGACCTTTGACGAGGGCGGCACCAAAATCCGGGCGAATCAGAGGGCGCACCAAGCGGCTGTCCCCCTGCATGCGCTTCTCCAATGGCGAATGCAAATGCATGTCGTACGGTGGCGTAGGCGGGACCCAGGTTCGCGCATCTGATATGCCCTCGGGTTTCTGCAAGGTCGTGTGCTCTCTCGCGGGAGAGGCCGTTGGTTGGTGCCTGCGTCTGGGACGCTGACGGTCGAAGAGGGGACCCGGTCCAGACTCACAAGCTTCTTGGCGCAACGGTAGACCTGAATCTCCTTTTTTTCTTCTTCCTCTTTTCTTGGGTTCTGGAGCCTGTCAGAAAGGCGACATTGTTGGTCTATTGCCGAATTGTTTCCCGTAGCGTGGAAATGACGCTAATCCCCCCCACAACCCGTATTGACTAACAGGACGGGGAGCGCCAAAAGTTCTCAGGATATCCCGGCCTCGGGTGTTTGTCGAGAGTCCCCATCAGCGAGCAGAAACAAAAGAACTGGCGAGGGAGATGCTGCAGCAGCTGTACGTAGCCGAAGTGCGACTCCCGCGTTACGTTGCCGTTGGCCTCTGCGCTGTTGATCAGCACTCGGTAGATCCTGTCTACTAGGCTAGCTTCGGGCCTACTCATTCGACATTTTGTTCCCGAAACTGTTAGACGTCTTTCCATCCTCGTCCAGTGTAATTCCAGGGCCCAGCTGTCCAGTTTAGCTTACGCTGGGCCCCTCGCTTGTCTGCCAAAACCCCCCTGCCAGCCCCTCCGCTTTGATCGTCGCTCGAAAATCGCCATCTACGAAAGAATTGGGCCCCCCATGTCGTCCGTCACAACCACGGACCAAACCCTCTTGGGCCAGCGCCCGAATTGGTCTCCGGGCCTCCTCCCCCGAGTCGGCAACATCTTCTATGGAACAGTCCATACGTCCGATGCACGCCTACGCCTCCCGGCCCCAGTCGTCCCCCCCGGGGTCCAGTCTTTGGTGCTGCTAGTCTGTCGGCTCTTCTGGGGCTGTCAGCATAGCTCGAAAAGTCCCACCATCATGCGACATGGACGTCAAAAGACTTCGTTTCCACCATTGCCGGCCCAGTGGCGCACACACACGCCGCGCGGGGACGGGACCGCATCTTTGAGTCGGCTGAGGTCGTCGACTCGCTTGCTGCTCGACATCGCTGAGGGTGCGTGGAGAACATGTCGACGGGTGGAGATTGGGAACCCGGAGACGGGAGACTGGAGACTGGAGACCGGAGACGATCGATTCACCTCTGTAGTTTATAATGGTGCGCTCTCGTCCTCGCCCCCCGTCGTTTCCTGACTGTTGCTCCTTTTCCGTCGTGTTGGCCAAAAAGTCTTGACATGACTGCGTCTCCAAAACCATCGGCAACATGCGCAACCCACCTGCCGATGTCATCGCTACCTGGCCGGCTCCCAACTATGTGAACCCCGAAAGTCGAGGGGACGCCCTCCTCATCATCGAGTCGACCATCGCGTCCGTGGCCATTGTTACCGTCCTGGCCCGTCTATATGTGCGGATAGTGAAGGTTAGCAAGAGCGGGCTCGACGACTGGCTGATGCTGGCTGCCACGGTAAGTCACCCCTCTCGCCCGCACTTCCCCATGCCTCGGTCCGGCACTCGACTTCTACACCAAATCCCGAATCACAAGATGGAAGCCGTGATGGTACTTGGGGCTGACTAGACCTGTTTTGGTGTCGTGCAGATCTTTGGCATTGGCGTTACCGTTTGTGTCATCCTCTCAGCTCAGCTCTACGGTTGGAACATCCACATTTGGGACCTCAAGGCTAGTCAGGGTGTCAAAGGAAGACAAGTGTCCCTGGCGGCGCAAACCTTATTCCTTTTTGCGTCGGGGCTCGCAAAGGACTCTATCCTTGTTTCGTACCTCCGGATTGCTCCTCAGAACTCAATGTTCCGCCGACTTACATACGGCTCCATTGTCATTGTCACCTCGCTTATATTCATCTTCCTCATTGTTCTCTGGACGCAATGCATGTGAGTCGTGAAGAGTTTTATCCAACATCCCTGTTAACTGGTTCTGACCTTTCTATAGTCCCATGGCATCGTACTGGACTTCGGATGGACTCAAAGATTGTAGGGCCGAGGGCCCGCCAATCTTGTATGTTTCACCTCAACTATCCCCAACTTGAGTTCCTTATTCTGACATACTACTAGGAGTCAAGCTATCACGACCGTGGCAACTGACTTGCTCGTCTGTGCCCTGCCTCTGCCGACACTGATGAAGCTCAAGCTCCCCATCGCACAGCGAATCGCCCTCATCGTGCTCTTCTCACTCGGACTCGTCGTCGTCTTCGCCGCCTCGATGCGGGCGTACTGGTCCCACTACGTTACCGACAAGACGTACGACGTTACCTGGGAGGGCTTCTACCTCTGGATCTGGACCGCCGTCGAGGCCAACCTGGGCGTCATCTGCGGCAGCATCCCCGCCCTGCGCCCGCTCTTCAGGACCATCTTCCGGTCCAAGGCGAGCCGGTACTACAACGAGTCCACAAACGCCCGGAGCGCCAGCCGGCCCCGGGCCCTGAGCAACCACAAGCCCACCCGGAGCTGGGCCGACACCCTGCAGCGGAACAGCAAGGGGATCAAGATCCGGGACGACCACATCGACATCGAGGGAGGAGGGGCCTACGAGGTGAGGCGCCAAAAGGACGCCGACAGTCCGGCGTCGACGTTGGAGATGGACACGTGGCCGCCCAGGGAGCATAGATTACCAGATCATTCACCTGGGCCGTTGAATTATTGAGAAAATGTGACTTCCTGGCATCGGAGTTGGCGCGGAATGGTGTTTTATGGCTAATGACCAAATCATTTGTGGCATTGTGAAAGGACTTTATAGACGGAAAAAAAATTGAGCATCAGAACGCGATGCACTTCTTTATTCTATTGGTAAAACATTTGGTAATGAACAATTACCCTGTGCTATTCTTACATATCCCTGGACTTGAGCCCTTCCTTTATTGATGCTTCCTTAAACCACACTTTATGAAACTCAGTTTTTGGCCCACGAGGCACATGCGAATCTAACTTCGGGACAGCGCGTGGGACCAGCCCGCTTAGTATAACGTTGACGACGCCGTCAGAATGCATGAATGAGACCAGTTCCGGCTACTTGCCGGATCTAGCAGAAGGCATACATACAGCTTCAGGGCAGGAAATGGGTTGGTTGCATCGACAATCGGTCTTGCTTCCAGACCCCTGTTCAGTCTGCAACCTCACCCACCCCCTCCTCGCGGGCATGCCATGTCGCAGAAAAATTTCGGAAATCCACGGATGACGCCCATTGTCTTGGGACGAGCGGTTGCTAAAGTGGAATGACTTTCCACGTTTGTGTTTTACAGGTTGCAGCCTCCGGGCGTTACGAGTCTTCTGTCGTGTCCCGCTTGGGTCGCAAGAGATAGCAGTAATAGTAGACGTCCGGGTCCATGGGCTTCAACTTGGGCGTGAGGACCTTGGAGAGGACCTCGACGTTGAACGGCAGATCGTCGATATCGAAGCGCCACGCCGAGTAGCTTAGTGAAACCCAAATTCCATCCGGGCTGAGACAGTTTCGGACGCCGGCTGCCATGCGGCGCAGTGGGTCCTCGCCGGCGCACGAGATGGCGTCAACGGTGCTCTTGTCGACCACCAAGTCGAATTTCTCGTTATGGTCGAGCCGGAGCTGCGTCGCATCCTGCACGTCATAGCGCATCTGCACATCGCCGAAGGCCTTCGTCTCCAGTTCGCGACCGCGCTCGATGGCGAGGGGTTCGTAGTCGAGGTTGAGGACGTTGGCCAGGCCGCGGGCGCGGAAGTGGTTTTGGAGGTCGCTGGTGCCAAAGCCAATGTGGAGGATCCGGGAGTCTGGCTGGAGCTTCTTCAAAAGCGGATCGACGATGCCGATAAATTCTTCCGAGCTGAGGAGCCATTCGAAGGCCTCTTCGGAGGCGAACCGGTCCCGCCAGTAGCTCTGCTTTTCGAAATCGGCCACCATGATGTCGGCGAAGGAGCGGCTGAAGAGAGGGGAAGCCAAAGGGCTGAGCGGAGGGAGTTGGGGCGCGGAGTCCATTGTGTTCGGGCGGCCAGTCTACTGGTTAAAGATAACTGAAGAGAATTCTGGACAACCTGACCTACGTCACAGTGGGCACTATAAATGATCAGAGTAAGAACTCGAGATGGTTCTTCCGGCCCCTTAGTCCTGCACGAAGGATCCACAGAAACCGGGATTCGATGTCGGGCCAACGACCAAGGCTGGCACTGGGGAACAAATTGCATCTTCACGTTTGTTGTGGGTATATTGCGATTTTCATGATGGTCGCTCGCCGTCATGCACTCTGCTGCTGATGATTGCCTGAGGAGTCCAGTCGCCGAGGCGGATCAAGGTGAAACATGACTAAACATTTGGGAGGAGCATGCAATGTCATGACACAGTCATGGCCAACGGATTCCCGGCCTGGTGTCTCTGGCAAGGTGTTGTTTTGGTTGCCGCGCGGGTACGCCACGCTAAGGGAACGGTTTGGAGAGCCACATGGCCAGTTCGGCAGCTTGACAGCGGTTTGGCTTGGCCTCACTCATGGTGGAAAGGTGGGCAGTTGTTGTTGGAGGGGGGGGCTCGACATTATGTGGTGCTGGAAAAGAAAAGGAATTAACTCGATCACGCGACGCCGGCACAGGAACCGAACCTAGCTTAATGATTTTTACAAGGTAGATGCCTCGGCTCATGAACGTTTGGTTCCTTTCTTACCAAGTTCCTGGAATCTTGAAGCATCAGCCACGGCGAGCATGACGTCGAGAACTAAGCAAATGGGGGCGTGATGGGCAGGGGCCGGGCCCAGTTTCCGCTTGTTTTCGCATTCACCCTAAAAATACAGGCCAATGGCAGCGGGGCCGCAATACACCAGCCACACAGACACGAGGCGCGGTTTCAGCTCCGCCTCCCAAGTGCCGCGTCAACCCCAACGCAAGCCAGCACAACCGCCAAGACCGAGCGCATCCCCTCCAAGGAATTTAATCACACGGACACCATGGCGAAGCACTCGACGCCGCATTGGACCAGTTTTTCTCTTCCTTCATTATCACCTCTGCCGCCGTGAACCTCTCTCCCCCATCGCTTTCGGCATCTACAACTCCATCATCCTTGCTAAGCGTCGCTCGCTCGCTTTCGCATTGCTCCCACATCGGGCAATAACAAACACACACACACACACCTGAGCCCCTCCAGCACCCACATCCAGCAGCCACAACAACAAAATAGCTGCCATGGCTCCCACTGCACTATCAGATGCGCTCGCTGCGCCCTTCCGAATCGGCGTCGCTCAGCTCGCCTCCAAGTCCGAATCCGAAGCCCATGCCGGCCTGCTGCGCCGCGACCTCTCCAGCCCGACACATACACAGCAAGTTACGCTGGGCATCATCGCCGCCTATGTCGTTATCATTGCCATTCTCTGGAACGTCCCGTACGTTCGCATGGTCCTCTGGCCCTTCAAGGTGTGTACCGTGCCCTGTCACCCACCCAACCTCTCATTCGCTGCACCTTTGCGACGCGACACAACACAACAACACAACAATACACAACATGACATGCCACACTGCATGGCCACACTGCTAACTTTTCCTAGATGCTTGTCATTGCCTTTCACGAGTTCGGTCACGCCATCACCGCCGTCCTCACGGGTGGCC
The DNA here is from genome assembly GCA_020623665.1 of Calonectria multiphialidica. Taxonomy (NCBI): domain Eukaryota; kingdom Fungi; phylum Ascomycota; class Sordariomycetes; order Hypocreales; family Nectriaceae; genus Calonectria; species Calonectria multiphialidica. The sequence goes on from JAHVYC010000001.1 coordinate 954,030, forward strand.
GCGTCAAGTCCATCAGTCTTGACCCCAATGAAGGCGGTGTTACACACATGGTCGGCGGCAAAAGTGCCATCACCCTCCCCGCTGGATACCTGGGCTCCTCCTTGATTGGTGCCTTGCTGATCTTCTGTGGCTTCAACATTGTTGCCAGCAAGGTCGCAAGTTTTGTTCTTGGTGTTTGCTTCCTCCTCACTCTTTGGTGGGGTAAGCGTGATTGGCTCACCATCATGACCGTCTTGCTTGCCGTTGGTCTGCTTATCGCTTGTTGGTTCATCTCGCACGCACAGGCCCTGCGTTTCGTTGTCCTGTTTATTGGCGTCATGTCTTCACTCTACAGTGTTTGGGATATTTGCGACGATCTCATTCTCCGCAAAGTAAACTCTTCCGATGCCAGTGTCTTCGCCAAGCGCTACGGTGGTTCCTCCCAGTGCTGGGGTGTTATCTGGTCCATCATCTCCGTCCTTTTCATGGCGGCTGGAATCGTTGCTGGTCTGGCAGCCTTTTCCCAGTCCTTCTCCCAGCAGGAGAAGGATTCCCAGAAGTTCATCCCCACTTAATGAGCGGGCAGTTCTTGAAGCGATGTGACATTTGTTTGTTATTTGTGCTATCGGGGATGTCAGGCGCATTTGGAATACCGGAATCGATATTTTGACATTGGGATTATCTACAATAACCGAGAGGGTGGAGATGACCATGATAATGATGAGAGGGGAATGATACAATGAATGGAGGACACCAAGCTTCTCGGATGGAGAAAGGATGATACCCGGTACTACAACATCTTACCTTGATGGGGGATGGATGCCCAATAAACTGTTTGATCTTTTATGACCTACCACAATCTCGCCCCCTTTTCTCTCGTGAAAACATGTTGAAGTTACAGCCGAATAGTGGTCCATGTCATGTCATACGTGCCTTTGCTCCCGCCGGAGGATTGTTAACGAGTGTATCAGCTCGGGTATTGTCCTACGGCGGACTCGTGCTGCCGAAGTGGCAAACAGTTGCAACCGAACGGGTTTGTCCATAACTAGCGACACCGTGATACGCGCTACAAGTTGTCCGCTTCTTGTCAGACACGCTGAAACGTGATGGACACCATGACCGCGAAATGCTGTCTTAATTCTGTCTTGCTCGACTATAAGTAAGGAGACCAGTCCCAAAAGAAGAGGATATGGAATCTACAGCAAGCTACGATTTACTAGTTAAACATTCGACAACGCATTTGTCTTTTCCTCCCAAGAGGTGTACCCTTTCTCACCATGAGTTCATTAATCCTCAACCCCGACGAGAAATTCACTCTGAGCCTCTGCGGAGACTCTTACTACTTCTGCGGGCCGAAGTTCAATACTGGGTAGGATCTGATCCAATGCGAGACGTCATGATATATGACCGTTCCTGACATTTCGCTGCAGGCGTTTCCAGGCCACTACCGGCTCCCAAGATGGCCAGCTTAATGACCTGATCAATGATAAGATAGCGTCCGTGTACGTAGTCCTGGGGCCTGACAATAGCTATTTTCGCTGTGTTTCCCCCCGAGGTGACGATGCCGAGGGTTGTAAGTGAAGAAAGCCCCCCCAAGCCCTTCTTCTTTTTTTCCAGGAAACTTTCCCTCATTCCTCTAGAGGTTCTCTTTGCGCAAGATACAATTTCTAACAAACTGGAAAATAGGCGATAGCAACCTAGGAGGCTATGGAGAACTGGCAGAGTTCCTGGACGAACACAACGCTGTGCGCCCGAACTTTCTGTCTCTCGGCTGTGGTGGGCACTTTTACGCCCGGGTCGGAAGTGAAGGAGCCGAGAAGTGGGACTTCCCCATCGAAGTCCTGGCCCGCGTCTTCCAGAAGCACGACAGCGGCAGCGAGGGCATCGAGAGCCTCTGGCTGGGCCGCCGGGACGCCTTTGTGTCCCAGCGCTGGGCCGGCCCCAGGGGCAAGGTGTTTGACCTGCGGGGGCAGTACCCGGGCTTGCAGAGGATCCTGGAGGAGAGGTTCCAGGACCAGCCGGACGAGGACTACTCCTACATTCTCTCTCTGGCCATGGATTTGGAGGACGGTGTCAGCTTCGCCGTTGTGTGGCAGGACGGGACCGCTCACTGCGCTTCGAGTATGAAGGAGACGGACGCTGGGCGGGCATTTGGGAGTTGGTGTCTTAAAAATGGGTTCAAGCTGACCGATTTAGATTAATTGCCTGGAATAGATGATGAAATAGTTAGTTAACTCTTACTCGGTGTTGACGTAAATCGGTACCCCTTGATGTGTTTGGGTCACATGCTGCAGAAGACATGACTGTAGCGACTCACGTGTCGGCTGGTATCAACGTATTTTGAAACTCCACAAAGGTTATGAAGTTATGCTCCTAGGGTTCAAGTGCTGGGCATAGGACCTGAGCCCAGGCAGTAAATACCGATATGGTTTCAAATACTTCATGTTGGCAAAATCATCGCCTTAGCATACAATAGCCCGTCATAACAACAACAAAGTTGCGAATCATTCAGGAATGAAAGCCATCCAGAGGAAGAATTTCTGCGTAATATTTCTGTTTCTGGCCAATGACAACCAATATACAAGCCCTGAATTCCGTCCTGATTTCCAGCCGGGATTCCGTCCTGGTTTCCGGACGGGATCCAGTCTGCACTGCAATTTTAGCGTACACAAGTCCTTCCCCCCTCAACTAACCAATCCCAGCCATTGTGCACTGCCACAGATGTTTCTTTTTTTTATCTTAGGTAGAAAACTAAGATATAGTTAGGCCCTTGGCCGAAGACCATTTAACTGGGCTACATATTTCTAATCTTGGTGAAAGCACCACACATAGGAAATGAAGGCAATATTTCTTAATCTAGGAGAACACATAAGTTGAAGAGGCTCAGTGAAATATACTTCTTCTTCAACGAGTCACCTCCCCACCCCTTACTGCTACTATGCATATTCTGCACTAAAATGGCCCGTTATTATCGGCTAGTAGAGCCTAGTCCTTTCCATTCATACACTCCAGAGCTTGGAGGCGGTTATTAGCCAGCATGTCCAATCTCCCCCGGCCAATCTTCTTCTCTGGCTCGCTCAGGCTCAGCATGTTTGCTGTTTTGACAAGGTTTTTGATTTCACGACCATTCAGATTGAAGGCGGCGAGCTGATCCAGATCCGAATCTGTGATAGAAAACTTGTCCTGGCCAGTCTTTGCAATGAAGTTTTGCCACACACGGCGTCGTGCGGACACAGTCAGATCGGCGTAGCGGAGGAACAAGTCCACTCGAGATTGGATGGCGTGATCCAAGTTAGACACGCGGTTGGTTGTCATGAAGCAAATACCCTGGTAATATTCGAGCTTGGTCAGGAAAACTAAATGGGCTCAGGTCAGCTATTGGGAGCTACAAATACTTTTAGGTTGAGAATACTTACCTGCTACCAGCTCATTTCGTGTCAAATCGCTATCTGATCGAGCGCTGATAAAAATATCAGCCTCATCCAAAAGAAGCATCGCGTTCCATAGCTTGCAAAGGTCCAGATGTCGTTGGAGAGCTTCTTCAACTTCGCCTGGATCTATCCCAAGGGTCGCGGCGCTGACGCTGTACAGTGGAACTCGAGCACGCTCAGCCACTGGGATCGAAGTTAGTAACGGAACTGTTTTTTTCCTTGTGAACTTGCATACCTGCTTCTGCAGTAAAGGTCTTTCCCACTCCGGGAGGACCAAACATGAGGATGATGATGCCGCGGCCTGTCAAACGTTAGTGAAGAACATAGACGCTGGCACTGTGGCAAAGATTTGCATCACCTTTGTCCTCGATGAAGTCATCAAAACTGTTGTTGGCAAGGGCTTTGTTTTGTACAAAAGCCCAAGACAGTTCTTTCTCATTGCCGGGAAGGATGAGATGTTCGAAAGCTTCGTCGTTCCAGTTGACATGAGAAACGTCGGTAACGCGGAATAAGGCTGGAATATCATACATGTTAGCAACGAGGGACTGGAGAAAATGTCGGTTATATAGTCTCACGTACCCCATTCCTTGTTTTTGAGATCAAACCCAGTCACCCAGGGTGTCGCACACAGACATTGCTCATCAGTTAGAGCGTCGAGAATTTCTCGTCGCTCTAGGGAAGGAATCTCCTTCTTGACTTTCAATTCCACCTCCGAGTTGGTAGATCTCGAGGAACGAGAGGAAGTACATGACCTAGTGCCATCATCGGATCCGCTCTCACTTCCAGAATCGTCGTGATCCTGCTCGTTTTGTTCACCATCGGGGTCACTGTCGGCCTCTGGGTCCTTGTCAAATTCGAGAGCCCTTAGAGATGGCTTTGACTTTTTTCGAGAGTGGTAGTACGCGTAGACGTCGATTATGACCCTTCCAGACATCTAAAGAAAAACGGGAATGTCAGTTGAGAGCAAGCATCTGCAAAAGTGAGAATTTCGTCTTACCACACGCTCTTCCGATGTAGATAATGAGATCTTGGTCCCGTGGTACGATCGGAAATGATAGCCACGGAGTGCCTCAAACAGGCGTCCTCGCTCAATCAGACGCTTCCTCAGTTCATCGGCAGATTTATTGAAGACAAGAGGGGTTGTTGCAAGAGAATCCACAAGCTTCAAACCGACGTAATAATTAATGACGACCGATGTGCTTTTGTACCCACAACGCTCGCCGTTCCAGTCAACATATTCGATTTCGATCACCCACCATGGCTTTGCGTTACGCATGGTAATTTTGTCGTATTTTTTAACGCGGCCAACGGCCTCGACGCCGTACAAGTTGGTTATGACCAACTCGCCTGGAGGGAAGATCTGCCAAATATCTTCGAAGCCAACCTTTCCAGTAAGCTTTGTTTGGAATAGTGCATCAACGGAAGGCGCAAGGATAGGACGGAGGAATGACATCAAGCGGCAACTGGCCTCCTTCGTCTCCGGTGACTGAGCTGGGTCATCGCACAACTCTTGGAGACGCTCCCACCGGTGGACAAGTGGCTTGTACGGCTCCATAAAGGTCCAATCTTCCTCCTCGGGCTCAAAGTCTTGGTAGTTTTCAAGGGCCTTTCGTAAAGTTTCCTTCATGAGAGTGTTCTGGATGGTAAAATTCTCTGTCCGCCAGACGCGCCTCTTGAGGACTTTTCGTTCGATGATTGCGTCGTCAGCAACGCTTTGCTTGAGAGCACTATACTCGTCGTCGCTATCATCATATTTGGACCACCGGAGACCGCATGAGTCACAGTCATGTCTGTAAAGCTTCGCAGAGGTGGGGGTGTCGTTCGGAACCTCACTCATTGCAGGAACACGGGCAGAAAATGAATACAAGATAATATGAGCTAAGAGCAGTATTTCTACCAATTATACGGTGCCTTTATGTAGAAGAATTGTTAAAGGTGAAGAGAATGAAGACGAGGGGTAGCTGCCTTTTTATTGTCATAGTTAGTGGTGTTTGTTGCCTCGCGGTAGGAATGCGAACAGCGCCGCATCATGTGCAATGATCACGGCATTCGTGAATTTTTGAGTGTTTCGCTTGCCTTGAATTGAATGCAGGCGAACATCGGACATGTTATTTACCATTTATTGGCCCCCCGCGCCATGTCTGCCTGATGGCCCCATATCAACTCGCAGATGTAGCGCCAACACACAAACCACTGCAGTATGCATATCTTTGGCCCCCAACCAAACTATTGGTCGCTGCATAGGGCTTGCGTGTCTTTATGCCGTCGGCAACGGAGTCCAGTCACATTTGCGGAATGGACCAACAGGATGACAACATAAACGAGGCCCTCCTCGCTTAGCAGGCATGTGGAGGAAAAATGAAAGGCTGCAGGTTGTCAAGCAAAGGAGCAGACGGGCTCGGTACCTTTTCTGACGCGCAAACGACAAGCAACCTACCTAAGCGAAATGTGGTACAAATTGCGCCAAATAGCAATGTTATTGGTAACAACCCTTTAGCTTTGCGCAAGTAGGCCGAACTTGAGCTTCTGGGCACATATTTCGTATGCATTATGGACGGGATGACTTGGGTCGACTCAGTGGCATAGCCAAGCCGCTTTAGGACATGCTGATCTTGACATTCACTTACTTCCAAAGTAAATCATATCAAACACAATACTGAGTGCCATAGTACTTAACCCCTGCCAACACATGGTTGGCGACTTAATGATGGCTCTTGCATCAATAAAAAACAAGCGTGCTCACCCTTTAATACCGGCATAAGGAGAGTCTAACTAATAAGGTCATGATCAATAGGATTAATAAGGATCTGGAGGAGCTAGCACATAGCAGGGGCAAAAGAGTAGCCCTAAGCCAGGAAACGCAGGAGCTGCTCAAGGCAGCAAGGGAGTACTGCTAGCAGGTAGACACTATGGGTCTGGATCATATATACAAGTAAGTTGCTGCCGGAGATCGGATCGTCGGGTATTCATGAAGTCTTCAGCCATGGCAGATGAGAGAGGTGTCGCTTTGTATAGGCTCTATGTCTCAGTTAGCCGTTCAGATACTTCTCTTGTGATGTGAAAGAGGGCAGAGGCGCCAGCAGTCAACTTTGAAGCCTAAAGGTAATGCAAGATGAAAAATTGGATAGAAGTGATAAAACCCGTGGCTTTCCTACCAGCCAGAATTCGCACAAGTATTATATTTGCATATATATTATTAATTATTTTATTTATTTATTTAGCCTTCATAATTATCATAATATACTATTATTTATCTTTATACATAAACCCATCACTATAACCACGGAATTAGTCTTGGAACTTTTATCAAGTGCCTGTACTGGATGCCATAGTTCAAGTGTGAATGTCTTCTTTGTCACATCCTGGTGTTTTTTTCTCGAAAACCATGATTTTGTAGTCGCACACTTCCTGAGAAACTTATTTCCCCAGCTGGATGTCTCGATCTTTTTTCCCCATCGGTTTTTTTTCTCGCTCATGTCCAAATCAGGAACTATGGCGATATACCCTTTGTCGAGGGCCTCTTCAATATATCGATGAAGAAGTAGCCTAGTAGCCGAGGGGGAAAGCTCGTCCTGTGCATCTTCTTTAAAGATAGCATTCATTGCGCCTGCAGAACGATAGGGGGAAAGGTGGGCAGCATTGACTACCGTGCAATCAACAAAACAGCCCAGAACTGGTTCCTAAATCGCATCTGTATCGCTAGGATAAGAGTATTTTTGGATTAATTCTGCTCGCATATTGCTTTATTCGGTTGTTTCTCTTGGCCCTTGTTGTGCAGCTTCGATATCGAACCCAACCTTTGAACTGTGGAAAACCCTCGTGAATGCAGCCCAGATCGTTCGATGAGGATGTGTAAATGCAGGCTTCAAGGCTTGCTTCTAAGATAAACTGGATGGCTGTTGATAGGCCTCTCTCTGCTGAATTAAATTCTTTGCAATGCTTTCTGCTTCTTGCTATTTCTCAAAATATAAAGTGCCACCGCTCTCCTTGTACTCGTTGAATCGAAAGTGAAGTGTGATCTCGGCATTCGCGTCTTCTGTGTCGCGGATTTCTGCTTTCTTTTCCCAGAATTCGGTATCGTAGGAACCCGTTAGTATCAATCGCTTTCTTCGGCTCTTTATATCCTCATTCTTCGTCCATAGCAAATATCGAAGTTGCTCGCCAGGCGTACTGCCGAGTGGATTCGGAGGACGTCTTGGAGTCGGAGAGCTGAGGGACATATTTCCCATCGTTGACGGCTTTTCCATCTCCGCTGATGGAGTTTAATGGCAAAGGGGAAGAATTGATCGAAGGATGCAGGGAGGTAACTTCAATACCAAACTGCACGTGGTGAAGCATCTTGACCACATGGCACCGCCACTCGTGAATATTATGACAGAAAATGTATCTAAGTTTTTCCACTCCTGGGAACCCCCCATAGATGTATCCTATAATTTCTTTTTAAATCCTAGGGGTCCGGTTCAAAACGCAGAGGTATCCAAATAGTGGCCCCAGCCCAAATTTTCCACAGTAAAGTTAGCAGTGTAGCACCACTGAATAGCTAGGGGATCTGGGGGTCTCACGAGGCTATCATTATGTTATATACGGGTGTGTGCCACAGGATGATCGCGATGGCTGCTTTTAATCCTGCTAGATCTTTTGCCATAATGTCTGGTATTTCAGGACCCAATGCATATAGCAATGGATTTGCCAGCATATACTCCACTTGTCTAACTGGAGCAAGAACCCCATTGAGGCGTAAGCGTGCTAGGGTCCCCTCTAAGGACCCTCCAAGGACCCTCCAAAGACGGTAGCGGCGGGCTGACCCCATCTTTACTCCTCTGTCACTCTGAAGTGCATTTTATCCCCAACCACGAATCTCAACTGCTCCTGCATTTGCAATAGCCATTGGCCCATCATTTCACTCTGCCAGGCTTTTCCAGACTTGTCACTAGTAATACCATTCGATGCACCCACAGCCCTGAAACGCCATAGCGACTAAAGTTGATCATGGGTGACTTCGTCTCAACACGACTAGGTTGGGCGCCCTCTAAACTAAGTGAGTTGCTTAAGTGGGGTGGATCGATACCAGTGTAGTGGGGGAACCAGTAGCTTAACGCATTTAATAATGAACGCGGCTATGAAACCCATTTGCTTCTCTCGGGAAGTGGGCAAAGGAGATTGTGCACGCAATTATCTCGAGGTAAGTTTGTTTGATAGACTGTGTCACCATCTGATCCCTCGAAGTTTGCTGCTCTGCTTTACGAGTCGTGCATTGGGTGGCCCTAGCGCGGTTCGGGACGGTGCGCGCTAGCGTCAAGGGAGAGAGGGCACCGACAGACTGGTTGCACTGTTTCACACACACCAAAATTCCGGGTGCAACACACAGGTATGGCATGCAAAGGTAGACTTACACAAAAACAACACCACCAAGTTAGCTGTCATGATACGAGCACGATGCTACTTTTTCTGTTCGTGGTTTTTTGTTCTCCGGTGGTCGGCAATCACGTGCAGGGTAAATCCCCGCCAGAAAAGGCAGCTAGCTGGTCTGGCCACGATGCCGAATGGTGTCGGTGCTTGTGGCTACTCCCTTTAAACTTTCCACCTCTCATCAACGGGTAGAATACCTCAGGAACATCTTGTGAATACACCAACCACAAAGCACTCGCCCTAGAAGAACAGGATACTTCAGATGGGGCACCACAATCTTCGCTTCAATGGCGATCCACACTCCCTGAGTGGAGCTTGGAGCCCGCCTACGAGCCGGGCCAAGTGAGAATCACCCCAGACTTGAAACATGGCTGCTGCCGTTCCAGACGCTAACTACTTGTTAGTTTCTGTGAAGAAGATTACGTCCTGACCATATACCTCGCCGAGTTTATCAACTCACTCACCAACATCGCCTATGGTACGACGCTGCTGCTGACATCTCTTACTTGACCGACCCCCTGAGCCGCTAACATCATCCCCGCTAGTGTACTATGCTCTTCGATCCATGTATGGGCCTGGGAGCCGTGGGCTGTTTGCACCCAAATTGGATTTTATGAACGCCTCGCTGCTCTTTCTCGGCTTTGCGTCGTTCTTGTTTCACGCCTCTCTCCGCCAGACCCTTGAGTTTGCTGATGAGCTGTCAATGATGGGCCTGTTGTGGTCCATGCTCCAAGCCACACTCACCGTCCGACAATCCCCTTCGAAGGCTCGTTTCATTACAGTCGGTCTGGCTGTCAGCGTCACGGCGTTTTGCATCTTTTACGTAAAGACTGCAAAGATTATTTACCAGGTCATCGCCTTTCTTTCGGGGGTTGGTCTTCTCGGATTGCGAACCCACTATCTCTATTACTGGATTCAACCGGAGCTTTCCAGAGTCAAGGCCCGCGATTGGAATTGGCGAACTATGAAAGCTGGACTTACATGCGCATTCGGGTACTTTATCTGGCATCTCGACCTCGAGTTCTGTGCTCAGATCAGGGAGTTCAGGCAACAACTCGGGCTACCCTGGGCATGGCTGCTTGAGTTGCACGGTTGGTGGCATATTCTAACTGCCATTGGAGCAAGCCAATTCATGGACGTGGCACGCGAGGTGGTGGAAGAAGTGAATCGGGATAAGAAAGAATGAGACATAAGGGTATGGGGGTGGTGTTCATCTGAAGACTGGAAAACTACTGGTCATGTTTGGGCTATTTAGCGTATTTCATTCAGAGTTATATAATTGCATATTAAACGATTTGATAGAACGTCCTGGCGCCTTTATTAATATAATAACTAATCATCCTCCACTTCTCCTTTTGCATCGCTTGCTATGAGGTGAGCTCTGTCATGTTTTAGTGACTGCCTAACGCCGGTCGCACCAAAACTTGGGCATTGCAGTCCAATCAGAAATCACAAACGGTTAATTCGGCTGGTTTAAGGTAGCATGCACATCTACAATAAGTAATCATGCTGCATATCGCGGCCGATTCCGTGGTGGTCAGGGCGCGACGAAGAGACGTAAGCTGGCAAGTTTGGTTGAGCGAACACTAATGCGTCCTCAAGTCGCGTCATGTCCGGCCGAAATCGTCATCATGTTTTGTTTCGAAGGATTGCGGCTCTGAACACGTGCAACTTCGAGGTGCGTTGTCTGTGTGTCCGCCCCGCAATGTCGTGAGCGGCGCCGTGGTCAACCCGGGTTGGCGAGTTGGGGTAATGCAATACAACCTCAAATAAGTCGATAAGGCAACTCCTGTAAACCAATGGAACGGCTTGAAGCAAGCATGAGGGCTTAGATAATCGGGACTGGTATCCATTTATATGAGGTGTTTTTTTTGGTTACTCCCCTTTCTTACTCTGGATCTCGTGCCGGGATTGGAGGAATCGCCCGCCGGCCGATATATTGGGGCTGAAGGAATCAACCGACGAGAGGCTAGGCTCAGTTTCCTCTTTTGGTTATTCTCCTTGTCCAGGATTACCGGTAGTTCGGATTCCTTTGTACCATGTTTCACCTTTTTACCATGTTCGCGCGGTAGTGGCCCAAGCCCACCCCTCTCAGCTGATCTCAGGGTAAAAAGAATGGGTTTTGACGGTAATTTTGGGCCATCATCGTGTGGGGATCATTACGGCAATCGAGGAGCCCAGGGCTTGCGAAACTCAATTCTTGAAACGTATCTTCCGGCGAGACGATCAAGCCCTCTACAAAAGCTTATACGGAGATTGGGGCGGGTCTCCCAGCCCCCTATTCCTTCATCCAGGACGGCAGCATCCCCCGGACCCATTTTAACTGTGCCGTCGGGCAAAGAACGGATCGCCTAGCCCCCAGGCCCGGCGACCACTGTTCTGGGAGAGTTGTGAGTGATTCAATGGTCTGTATGCGTTGTAGTTTTGATTGGAATTCTGAGAATTGGAATCTGGAATTTGGAATTTGGTGTCCTGATTGAAGAGGGACTATCAGGATTAGTCCAGTAAAACCCTACGGCCACCATGCCAGTTTCGTATCGGCACGCTCCATCACTAGTAAGCGTAATACTGGACCCGATATTGAACTTGCATCTGCCTTTTTTTTTAATCGACCGAACGCCCGGATCCCCTGCCGGCCCAAACCAATCAGACCTGGGTTAATAGTCGGTATCAGACCAGACCGTTACATCACCGTTGTAGCCCAAACCTAGTCTCTTTAGGCAAGTAGATCCTCCTTCGCAAAAGGAAGACAAGCTGGTGCCATGTCCCCGTTTCACCGCAGAATTGACTTTTGCCAACGCGGCTTCATGGCCGGACGTTTAAATCTTAAAACTGGCTTGCTCCCGCCCGTTTTCTCCGGTCTTGTCCTGAGCCGCCAACCTCGACCTCTGGAGGCATAAGCCATCTTTTTTCCCACCCCACGCCGGCACCATGAACGGCACTTCCCCACAGGTCGAATCTTACGTCGACGACGTGAAGTCCTCCGTCCTCTCCTATGTCGGCATTGTAAACCTCGTTGGGCTGTGGTTTGCCTATCAAGTCTTGGTGACGTTGTACAACATCTCGCCATGGCATCCCCTGTACAAGTTCCCGGGCCCTAGACTAGCGGCCGCGACCTATCTCTACGAAGCCTATTTTGACCTGTGGCTTTTTGGAAGATACACCCGCAGAATTCGCCAGATGCACGAGAAATACGGTGAGTAAATAAATGTGTTCGAGGCAATGACGCCTCTGACAGGGAATTTTAGGGCCCATTGTTAGAATCAACCCTGATGAGCTCCATTGCTCTGACCCATATTTCACCGATGAGGTGTACGCTGCTTCTGGACGCATCCGTGATAAGTGGCAGCATCAACTGAATGGCCATGGAACTGGCCCCATCTCGCAAGCCGGCTTTGGAACTCGCCCGCATGAGCTGCATCGCATGCGCAGAGGCGCGGTCGCGAAATTCTTCTCCCGCCAGCAAATTCTCAAAATAGAACGCGATATTCAAGAGCTCGCACGGTACACAATGGACAAAGTAATTACATCAGTTGCTGGTAAGGGGCCGTTTGAGATTAAGGAAGCTTTCCACTGCTTCACAGCGGACATCATCTCCAAGGCCGTCTTTGGTGAGTCGATGGGCTTCGTTTCCCAAGATTCCTGGGAGCCCAACTTTGTGACCTGGACGAGGTCTGCGACCACGACCACGTATAAATTTCGATTTCTCACGCCTCTGAGAGTGCTCACTTCCATGATTCCTCCGTCTCTTATTCCTTGGATTGCCAAACACGCTGGAGGTGATTTGGCGGAAATGATGAAGTATCTAAATGTCATCATCCCCAGCATGATCAAGAAAGTGCTTGGAAACCCAGAAATGGAGAATATGTTTACGGAAATTCTCGAGTCCAAGACACTCCCCGACTCCGAAAAATCCATGCTCCGCCTTTCGGGCGAAGGCTTCGTCTTTCTGGCTGCAGGCACAGAAACCACCGCCGTGAGCACCCCACTTACCACCCTTATAAATAGAGATCGTATGCTAAATAATCTTATAGGCTGTACTTACCTCAATCACATACTACCTCCTTGCCCAGCCTGAAGTTCACAAGAAACTTATGGAGGAGCTTAAGGATGTTGATACTCGCAACTTGAGCTGGGTTGACCTTGAACACCGAATCTACCTGCGAGGCGTCATCCATGAAGCCTTGAGAGTGACCCCCGGGTTTGCAGGAAGATCTGCAAGAGTTGCTCGTGAAGAACAATTAGTGTACAAGAGCCAAGATGGAAGCGTTGAATGGGTCATCCCCAAAAACACCCCAGTTGGCCTGTCGTCCATGATTAACCATTGGAATGAGGAGCTTTTCCCCGATCCGGATAAGTTCATCCCAGAGCGATGGCAAGTGGATGGCCAACCAAACCATAAACTTGAAGGCATGCTGCTTTCCTTTAGCAAGGGCAGCCGTGCCTGCCTGGGCAAGAAGTGAGTACCCTGACGTTTTGGATCAGCTTATTTTCTATGTACTAATGCCCTTCTTTAGCCTGGCACTTTGCGAACTCCATATTTTGACGGTTCTCTTGGCGTTCCGCATCATTCCTCGGGCACGATTGTTCGAGACTCCTCCCGAGAACGTCACATATGACCATGACGCTATTGTCCCGCACACAAAGACTGGCGCCATGTCTGTCCGAGTTGAAATCGAATAGATGTGCACTCATTTCCCCGGCGCGGTTAGTGCTGTGCGCGGTGTTGTGCATGGTGTTGTGCTGGCTGGGATGAACTGCTGAACACCAATTCTGAATACTTATTTTTCTTCTTGGATCAACCTAGTCGCCTACAATCGGGGCCAGCGGTGGCAAAACATTTGCATATTTGGGATTTAAAGGGAAGGGTATTCAAGCCTTCAGGCTTCCAGTTGCTTTCATATTTTGCCAAAGTCACCTGGGTAGTGCAATGGGCACCTCGCAATACGACACACGCCAAACAGCAATTTCGCTTATCCCAATACGAAATCCTGCGGAAAACCTGGAGCCAGTCCAGTCCAGGGCGTCATTGATGACATTATCAGTCATGATAGTGGTGGTCAATTCTCGTGGTGTCAATCAATATGGGTCAGGGCGTCTGCCAGGCAGGCCAGAAGACTTTAGCGCTCCTGCTCAGTGGAGTTCATGCACGCATCCCAAAATGGTCGGAGATAAAACTGGGCAGACGCTGGAGATAAAGCACCAACACCACGGAGTTAGTCTGTAAGAGTGTGAGCTACAGCCTCAAAGGCGAAGCAATTTGTATAAGTATATGGCCGATTTATATGCCAGCAACATGAATACGAAATATCAAGCATCAGAATCCATCTCAGCATTTTTCTTATTGCCCTATTATTCGTTTTAAACATGTCTAAAGTTTGGTTCGTGACAGGCTGCTCCCGTGGTCTCGGGCTTGCTCTCGCTGAAGCGATTCTTGCTTCAGGGGATTCGCTAGTCGCCACTGCTAGAAAGCCGGAATCCCTTCAACACCTCGTGGAGAAATACACCTCCGACCGCGTCTTGACAATTTCTCTGGATGTTTCAAACAATGACCAAGTGCTGCGAGCAGTGGATGCGGCTGTCAAGACATTTGGCCGAATCGACGTGGTGGTCAACAATGCGGGATACGCCGACTATGCCCCTATCGAGGACATGAGCCTGGAATCGTTCCGTGGCCAGATGGAAACGGACTTTTTCGGCGTCGTATATGTCACCAAGGCCGTCCTCCCGATTATGCGCAAGCAAAAGTCCGGACACATCATCCAAGTATCTTCAATCGGCGGCCGAGTTGCCACACCAGGCTTCTCAGCATACCAGAGCGCCAAATGGGCGATTGGCGGGTTCTCAACTTCTCTTTCGCAGGAGGTTGCGCCCTTTGGAATCAACGTGACGGTGGTGGAACCTGGTGGCATCGACACGGAGTGGTCTACCTCGTCAATGAACGTCGGCGAAATCAGCGAGCCCTACCAACAAAGCGTCGGTGAATACCTCAAGCTGATACCCGGTTCCCGGCCCACCTGGTCTACGGCTTCTGGAATCGCCAGTGTCATTATCAAGGCTTCCCAATTGCCCGACCCGCCACTGCGGCTTCTTGCCGGGAGCGGTACCGTGGAACACGCCAAGATGGCTGCCGAGGCGTTGGCCGCATCGGACGAGAAATGGAGGGATCTGACTACATCTGCTGAACGCGTTGCATAATTTGAAACTGTAAGGATGGGGGGATTTAATATCATGCAGAGTTATTACTGGTGAACTGCAAAATAATATCTGTTCTAGCGTTGATTCGATGCTTCCAAAGACGACCATATGGTGAATTTGTCAAGAAACTTTATTATGGAATGTGGTCCAATGCGGAATGACAATAAAGGAACAAAATTGAAGCATAATATAAGAATAGAAGGAAAATTAAAAAAAGAAAATGTAGCTTGGAAGAAGTAGCATTTCAGGCCTCGGCTGCTTTCGAGATGTTCACGATAGTTCCTATATCTGTAGGTGATAATCTCACCCAACGTCGGCCCAATTTAATATTGTTAAGCCGTACATCGAAGACCCTGCCTCTGGTGAGATGCAACATTGTCACATCCATCTTCAGTTGATTAAGTTCCTCTAGAGCTGCTACTCCAATCATGGGACGGCGGTTGATGTCATTCTTACAAACGTCGTGAGGGGTCGCATTCATCACGAGACCAGGGGCCGGCAGTCTGTAAATGTTAAATAAACTCGATTCCCCTCTCCAACCCTTTCCCAGCTCCAGGAAAGAGGGGTAGACAAAAAGGTTACATACAAGACTTTTACACATAAAATACTTGACCTCCGTTATCACCAACCTCAACCATGCCTAGCGCAGCCGAGAAAGCAAAGGCGAAGTTCGAAGCCGTGCTCAATCATCCTGATAGACATGACTGCTCCGGTAAGGCCAAAGAAAAATACAGATCATATTTCTAGTAAAGCTCTTCTCCTGACCGTTGTTTGACAGGTCAAAAAAACCGTGTGATGACTACACGGTATCCGACGGGCGGCAGTGAAATGACCAACTGCGTCAACCGTCGGCCGAGCGCGAGCAGCCAAAGCTCGGATGGAAACGGAGGCAACCGGTTTAGAACAATGATAAAGGATATGTTAAATCGTCCGGCGTATTGATCAAGTACAGGTATTGTTGGCTTGGGGTTCTTCTGCATGGTAGCGGCAAACAGGTACGGCAAACAGGTATGGCAAAGAATGTAACGGTGCTCTAAAGGTCTCCTTGGAACGATTATACCTAATGTTTTATTCTCCTTTTTATTTATGAGATCGATACATCTATGATACTTGCTTTTAAACTGGTAGCGTATGTCCCGCTGCGATGTGCCAATATTTTGAAGCATACATAGATGCAAGTGGGGAAGTGTCCAGGTTGCAATGATACAAGCCCACCAATTGAATGAAGGTACTCTGGAGCCCAAAAAGGACATTTTCAATGCGTCTATGGCTCTATAAAAAGAGATTCCCTTTATATCAGTGGTAAGTCATGATCTGGGGTCGGCCGATCGCCACGGAGCTCCACGGCTGTCGCCATTAACAATCGGAGGTCTAATTGCACGAGTGCCCCACAACTCCGCCGCTCGTCCTCCGCAAGTCCGCTCCAGCTTCGGCCTCGCATTAGAGCCAAAACACCATGGGTGATTCGGCACAGTATGGTCGCGATGTCGAGGGCCAATTTGGTAGCCATTCCGGCTGAATAGCTGCCCCTCTTTTCGCGTATGCGGCGGCAAGGATGAGAATGATATAAGACGGGCCGTCGGTCGGTCTTACAGGTCGGCCCATCTCACGACACACCAACCACCACCATCTCACTCTCACCCAGCACTTTATCGAGCAAGCCAATACAATGGCGGCAACCAAGACCATCTTTCAGCTCTCGGAGCAGCCAACTTGGTTCGAGAACATTTCCATCCGCCCCAATGGCGTCGTCCTCGCGACTCGCCTGGACGTCCCCGAGGTATGGGCCGTCGACCCTGCCACCTCGACCGGCTCATGCCTCTTTTCCCTGCCCATCCCCGAGAGCGACCCTGCCCGGGCACTGACGGGAATCTGCGAAATCCGTCCGGATGTCTTTGCGGTTGGCGCCGGGATATACGACATGCTCGGAGGGACAGGCGCCAAAGCCGGCGCCTGCTGCGTCTGGCTCGCCGACCTGACGGGCGACGGCGAGCCGCGCGTGTCCAAAATCGCTGAGACGCCCGAGATCAACATGATCAATGGGATGGCCACGTGGGATGAGGAGACGGCCTTGGTGACCGACTGCCTGGCCGGCAAGATCTACAAGCTCAATGTGTCCACGGGGGCTTACTCGATCGCCCTCGAGGACGAGACCATGACGGTTCCGCCTGATGCCCCCTTCCAAATCGGCATCAACGGCCTCAAGGTGCACCGGACTTCGGACCAGGCGTACGTCTATTATACGACGACGACGCGCAACGCTGTGTACCGTCTGCCCGTGACGCCGGACGTTAAGGCCGCAGGCCCTGTTGAGGTCATTGCATCAGACATCGTCCCCGACGACCTCGTCGTGGCCCAGGACGGAACTGTGTATTTGTGCACCAATGTCCTGAACACGGTCGTAAAGATCCCGCCGGGTGGTGGAGAGGTTGTGACGATTGCTGGAGCTGCAACTGAATTTACCGTTGCGGGTTCCACGGCGTGTGTGTTTGGCAAAGGGGAAACGGTTTTGTATGTCGCGACGGCTGGAGCGCTCATCGCACCAGTGGACGGCAAGACTGAGCCGGCAAAGATTGTCGAAGTCAGGCTAGTTTAGTTTGAGGGAATGGACGGATTGAAATAGTAATCCGCGGATATCAGTGTTATTGTCCACCCATGTCAGTTAGCTATATATTGCAGGCCCGTCTATAATGCGATGCCCGTTTGGCAAATTCCCCAACGCCAGGTTTTCCCAATCCTTAAATCGACAAACCCTTTCATAACCCTCCCCTAACAGCTTTCTACCATCGTCCTCTTCGCCCGCGGCCTCCGCCAAAACCTCCACGGCCGCCACCGCCCCCGGACATAGTCTGGTCATAGCCAAAACCGCCTTGGTTTCCACCAAAGCCGCCAAATTGGCCACCCTGACCACCCTGACCTCCGCCACTGCTGCCACCAGCATTTTGCATGCCCGCAAACATGGCACTCATTTGACTGGGGTCCATCTGGCTGGGGTCCATACCGGAAGCCATCATTTGCTGCATCATAGCCTGCATCTCTGGAGGCATTCCGTCCATGCCGGCCATGCCGCCACTGGAGCCACCTGATGTGCCACCACCAGGCATGCCCATACCTCCCATCATCATCATGCTGTTGAAGTCGTCCATCATCTTCTTGTTGTTGGAGGCAAAGACATCGGCACCGAACTCGCCCCGGACAGCTTCCTGCTTGGCAGCGTAGAGAGCCCATGTAAACTCATCAAAGCCATAGTTGAAGTAGTCGCTAATATCGGTACCTGGTTTTCGCCACGGCTTGTCATTTTCGGGAAGGTCTGTGATTCTGGTTAGGCACTGGGTTTCAATGGGGAGAAGACACAATAAACTGACCCTCGTCAATGTTGACCTGGGTAATGCGCTTGCCAGAGGCAGCGTGGGTGGGGATTGCGTTAATGTCAATGGTGGATTTTGAGGCGGCTTCCGAGGTCTTGTCGGCGCTGGGCGCGGCAACGTTGAGGGCGCTGGATTGCCTTGATTCGTCGTCCTTTTTGACTGGCGCTGACTTTACTGTGACATCGGTCGAGGCCGATCGCTGGGGGATGTTGCGGATATCACTGTATTTCGTTTGTCTGTTGGACGCGGCACGAGTTAGTCTTGCAACCGGGCGCGTCGCAAACGGGTTCAACGTACGGAGGAGGAGCTGGTTTGCTGCCGTCTTTACGCTCGGTAATAATGTCGATATCCTATTATTCGTGTCAGTCGAATGCGCCACCCGCCTTTCAGTCCCTGTGCAACGTACCGAGTCGTCATCATCCTCGTCCATGGCGGCGCCTTCATCTTCCTCCTCGCCCTCCTCGAGGTCGTCTGATACGGGCTTCTTTTCCTCTGTGGGCTCAATCTTGGGCTCCTCAGGCACGTAAAGATCGTCGTCCTCGTCGATATCCATGATTGCGATTCGGAAAAACTCGGTGGCGCGTGTTGTATGGGGGTGGGAAAATTACAAAGAAGAGCCAAGGTTGAATTGTCGAGATCTGCGACGTCAAGCTCCAAAGCTCCATGCTCAATGGTGCAGCAACCGCAGCTGTTCGGCGCCGGGGTTTCTCCGCAATCTCTCACCGGGCGCTGCCTCACCGAGAGCACACCGCGCCATGGCGCTCACCTTGCCCCGGTCCCTGGCCCATGCGCAATTCTGGAGCACCGTCTTCTTAGCTTCGCGCAGCCTTGCAAAAAGTCGGCCCCCCGATACAAGTCGCATCCGCTCTCTTTTTGGCGTCTGGTCATGTCCTTGACCCGATCAGCAAGCGGCCCAGCAGGCGGTCTTTCCATTAACACCGGCGCGGCCAACGCCTTGTAAGCAAAGCTCTCTCCTCTCCTGTCGCTCCAGAAAGACGACAAAGACCAAAACAAAACAAAGAAAGAAAGCCTTGCCAAGCTTGTCACGACACCAGCCACTCCACCTTCCGACCTCAACAACAAGCAGAGACTTCAGACCAGTGCTGACCCTCCATCGTATCCAGTGGTAAATCTACTCAGGCTACTTCCTCGGGTGGACTCTTTGGCTCGGGCTCAACACCATCTACAACAACCACCACAACAGGCGGCGCCATGGCGACGACGGGCGGATTGTTTGGCGGCGGCGCGGCGAAGCCAGCGGGAGGACTGTTTGGCCAGTCGACGACGGGAACTGCGAACACGGGCACGACAGGCGGCGGTCTCTTTGGCCAAGCTGCTACCACCAACACCACTGCCACACCAGCAGCCGGAGGCGGTCTCTTTGGCAACACCGCCGCCAATGCCGCCAACACCGGCACCCAACAACAAGCTGCAGGTGGTCTGTTTGGAAACAAGCCTGCGGGAGGCGGTCTCTTTGGAAACTCAACAGCTGCCGCCCAGCCAGCGGCCGCTGCTGGTGGCGGTCTGTTTGGACAGACTGCGCAAACTCAGCAAGCTCAGCAGCAGCAGCCACAGCAGACTGGCGGACTCTTTGGCGCATCTACGGCTACGAACACGCAGGCTGCTACCACCGGGGGCGGTCTGTTTGGACAGTCGCAGGCGAAGCCAGCCACTGGCGGACTATTGTACTGTTTCCCATCTTCCATCAATCTGCAACGATGCTAACTAGACAACAGCGGCCAGGCTCAACCCCAGCAAGCCGCGCCTCTTGGTCAGTCAACCAACCAAGTCGCCGCCGTCCAGATCAACTTCGACAACATCCGTCCCCGCACACGCTTCGATGATCTCGCCAAGCCTGTCCAGGACGAGATTGCACTGCTGGACAAGGGTATCATGAGGGTGATGAAGATGAAGGATGAGATTGGCGAGTTCATGCCTCAGCATGAGAAGGACATTGAGCAGCTTGGCCGCGACGTCAAGTTTGTCGAGTCCAAGTTCCGCACAGTCCAGGTGGCCCTGAACAATGACATCCAGACCGTCAAGGTGCTCCAGGACCTTACTAAGAAGAACGCGGCCGACGCTCGCCTCGCATTTGCCGGTGCCGACAACCTCAAGCTTCCCACTCACTACCACCAGACCGGTCTCTTCGCCAGCACCTCTCGCGCTCCCGATTCGAGCAGCGCGGATGCTGCCTCGACACATGCCGATGCCCAGGACCTCATCACTTACTTCAACCGCATCTGCGACGATATTGAAAAGTACAAGAAGCGACTGGATGAGTACCGTGGCGAGATCGAGCGTGACATGCCTGGTGTCGAGAATGGCCTCTACGAGCAGATCCGATCCCTGCGCGACCGCAGTGCCGGCAACGTTGTCGTTCAGGACCAGCTCGGCGAAGTCCTGGCCGCCCTGCGCGAGACTGGAAACGCCATTGTGGCACAAGCTGGCCAGATCGCCGATACTCGTGAGCGTCTCTCGAGATTACAGGCCGGCATTCTTGACAGCGGTGTCTATTCCATGGGCATGGCTGCCTAATCAGGCTACTTTGGAGGTAACAGGCGGTAATTGAAGGCATTGGGTAGATAAGCTCTCAAGGGAAAAGGGCGAGCATGCGTTTTTTGTCATTAAATTTTATGGTTAGAAGTCGTCGAACATGGAGTGGAACCACATGCATAGTCTGGAGAGAAGGGGGAGGCACTCAGCAGGGGGGAATCAAACCCTTACGACATGTACGAATACAACACAACAAAAAGACTCATCAATCCGCAACAGCTTGTGAAGTTTTAGGAGATGGAAGTCGAAATGTAAATTGGGAGAAACAACGACAAGAAGAGTTGATCTGAAAGGCGTTTCGAGCTTGAGAATATCGTGGTAAATAGATACCCTCGACGTTTATAAGACTAAGGAGACTTTGGGAGACTTTTGAAACAAGGTTGCTCTGCTACCACATCACCGTTTCGTGAGAACAGCACATTCAAATTTCTTAACATGTTTTTTTGGGTTCATTATTCCGCTTCGCGCCCTTTGGTCATGGGGGCGTGGGTATCAAGCTGTGTGCAATGCCCAGCACACATAATGTATATATATACAAAGATTTGCGACGAAACACCATGAAGGATGCGCCATTGGCCGTTTCACATACGTCCCAGTCGTTTGGTTTTCTTTTTTTTTTTCTTCTTTCTTTCCTTTGACAATGTTCAACTCCAGCTCCTTGTCCCAGTCACGTAATTTCGCAGCAATTTCTCCAGGTCACTAGTACGTTCCCTCGCCATCGCCGTCGTCTCCGTAGTCGTCGCCAAACTCGTCGCCGTTGTCAAAGTAGTTTTCGGCATCGTAGTCGCCAGCGTCTTCGTCGTCGTACACTTCGTCTTCATCCTCCTCGCCCGCGCCTTCCTCGTCCTCCAGGTCGACGCGGGTCTCGTCTCCTTCCTCATCCCCAAGGGCGTTGAGGCGCTCCAGAAGGTTGCGGCCCTGGGCGGCATCGTCGCCTTCCAGGCCGTCGTGCGCCAGGCCGAAGGCTTCCTCGGCACTGGGCAGCGCATTAATGTTGCTGAGCTCGAGGCGCCGCCGCTTGTAAGTGCCCGGTACGGTCGAGTTCGCAGCCGCGGCGTCTATGGTGTCCAGCAGCTCGGCGGGGAACAGCTCGCGGCAGACGGGCCGGCGTGACCAGTCGGGCAGTGCGCGCTCCTCCCGGACGAACTTGTGGGAGTAGGTGGGCACCGCGGTGAAGGGGTCGAGCGAGGCCTTGTTCTTGACGCCGAAGCGGGCGTTCATCTGCTCCTGGCCGTAGAACTTGCGCGGGGCGGTGGGGTCGCTGAGGGAGGCGCGCTTGGAGGTGTAGAGCGACGAGGCGTGGACCTGGTGACGGAGGAGGAGGAGATGCTGGATGCTGCCAGATTCGGTCGAGTTGAGACCTTTGGGGGTGGGGATGGATCGACGCTGCACAGAGGCGAGAGGGTCAGTCGGCGCGCTTTGCAGCTTGGTTACAGGCTTTGAATAGACTCAAACGAGAAATCACTTACAGGGAACAGCTCCGAAGGGTTGCCATCTGGCTCATCACCAGTGTCCCAGGGCACGTTAGGCCGGCCTCCACGTCCGCCGCCTCTGCCGCCGCGACCACCTCCTCGACCGCCACCACGAGACATTGGGCGGAGGAGGGCGAAGCGTTCTGGTGCAATTAACTAGGACAAGGGCTTCTCGGGACTGTGATGATGCGCGCGCGCGCTGTGCGGGAGAAGCAGGCGGTGCTGACGTGTGTGTAACAAAAGAGTCACCTCTTTTTTTTTTGGCCCTCGAGAGGTTGTGACGAGACTGGGATTTTTTTGCGGGGGAAAAATGATGGAGGGTTCCTGGGAGTGCGGAATTTGGCCCGCGGCCATGACAGCACCTGCTGCTGGTTAGTTGAATGCCGCCCAGATGTAACCCAACGCTTCGCAGGCTATAATAAACTAAGGCAAATAAATAATGTAGGATAAAATAATACCAAATTCTACACTTGCTATACATCTTTATTAAGAAAATTTCGGGAGATAACTTATTGTTTTGTTCTGCAGTCTTGTCAAACCAGACTTGGCACGTCACTTGTACTTACGACTGCCCCGCAGTCAACCGTCATCAGCGTTCCGCCTGAGGGGAGCTCCCTGGCTGGCAGAATAAGTCAACCTAGCTAGCTAATTACTAAACCATTTTCCACTTCCTCCTTATGCATTTATTTCTATAACAAAACCACTTCTTCATTGGCCTCGTTGTTATCCAATGTCAGACAGAATCGTCCCCGAGTACAACATGGACGACGGCGCATCCCCCTTGACTCCCATCACCGGCCTCGACGAGCTCCAATCCCACCTGTCGGAGCTCACCAGCGATCCCGATCTGCCCCTCAACGCCAAAACATTTGACCATGTCGAGCTACAACTTACCGGTATGGTCTTCTATTCCCTTATTCCTCTTCTTGTTCATCTGCTCTCTGGCCTGCTGCTAACACTCATCGCCAAACTTTCCAGATGCCAACATCCCTCCCCTCCTCCCGACTCTCCTCCCGCCCATCACTGTGATCCTTCGACAGACAACACAAGACCCTTCGCCCCTCCTCTCCCTCGCCATCAAGCTCCTCTCGCCCCTCACCTTCACGCGGTGCCTCACCATCGCCGACCCCCCCGCCCTCGTCGCCGCACTGCAGTCCCCGCTGCCCGGCGCCGTCATCCTCGCCCTCGTCATCCTGCACAAGGCCGCCAAGACGCCCGCCGAGGCCGCGCTGCTGAGCACGCTGCCGGAGGTCGTCGAGGAGCTGCTGCGCAGGTGGCTCGACAGCGCGGACGTCGGCGTCGGTGAGCGCGCCGGCAAGGTCCTGGGCGATTTGCTCGACACGGACTGCGACGTCCCCGTCGAGGGCGAGGGTGTAAACGGCGTCTCCAACGGCACCGCCCCGACCGGCCACGACCTTGTCAAGCGCCGAATCCCCGGCCATGCCCGCCTGTGGCGCCTCATTTTCCTCCAGCGTCCCATGCTCTCCATAATCACCTCGCTCTCCACCTCCGGGTCCTCTGAGAACCAAACCACCCTGGCCCAGGGCAGGGTGCTCCGGATCCTCCCCCGCCTCGTCGCCCTGAACCCCGGCCTCCTGTCCCAGACTCCCTTCCCCGAGCTCCTCCCTGTGCCGGAGCCCGTCGCACAAGTTGGGAACGGCCTGCTGCAGTGGGCCGCGCTCAGCATGGTCGATACCTCGGACCTGCTGATGCATCTGACTCTGGTCGACTTTTACGAGACCTTTGTCAGCGTCATGCGGGTGACGGGACAGTCGGCAGAAAAGGACAAGGTAGTGCGGGACGTGGTCAAGACGGCCGCCCAGCACGATGAAAGACTCGCTGAGGCCCTCAAGAATCTCCCAGATCGGACAGTCGAGGAAGAGGCCGAGCCCCTCAGAAGATACATCAGCCAGATACTTGCGTAACCGTCCAAGGTCACGTTCCCTAAGTCCACGAATATGTAAAATAGATACCCCTAGAAACAAAGAGCTAGCACTTTCAATGACGAAATGGGTTTTGAATTCAACGCAAAAGTATATTCATTTTGATAAGGTAACAGGTTTTAGAAACAATAGGCTTAAGCCGAAAAAAAACCACTGTATATTTTGTAACATCCGGGTTTGATTGTATAAGAAAACACATACTACACACTACCGGGCCGGCTGACAGCCGTACGAAGGCCTGCGATAATTCTAGACTTTGAACATATAACCCAACACTCTATGCCGAACCAACGCCCACTCGCCGTCATCAACAATTCTGCTGCAAGGACACGGTTGGCCTTGGCTCTTAAAGCATCCTCCTTGCATGTGCCTCACGCTCAGTCATGGGCTCTTCGGTCATGAAGCTCACAGCGCTTTCACGTCTTCGGTGGTGGGCCATGCGAGTCATGCCCTCGATACCGAGCCCGACCTCACCAACACGTCGGAGCACTATGAGCAGCGCATTGCGTAGATCCAGCGTGAGGTCTTTGCTGAGAAGTTCGACCGCCAGAGGATAAAACTCTGGGATATGTGACTTAAAGGCGTCCTCGGGGAATGTGGCGAACCCCTCCAGAACATCGACGACAACCGGCCGCCAGGCCATGATGTTTCGGTGCTGGCTTTCCTCTTCCAGTACAGAGTAACCAATAATAATGTCCTTGCACAGTGGCACCAGGGCCGCCTCCACATCGGGTCGGCTCTCCAGTCGCTCCGGAGCATTATCCGCAAACATTCTGAACAGAATAGAGACGTAGGTTGCGGCGGAGCCACTCTCTTGCTTGAGCAGGTTGGGGGGCTGCTTCATAAATCCCTCCCTCCATAGCCTCATGCGAAGCTCCTTGTCTTCGTTAAACTTGCGCGCAAACTGGAATGATCGCTTCAGAAGGGCCATGAGTCGCAGAAGCTCGGTGGAAGGAATGTGAGCGTAAACAGTATCGTTGCTGAATAGCTCATTGACAGTCTCAATCATCAAAAGCTGCAAGACGCAACGCGAGATGATGCGGTTGAAGAAGCGGCGGCGCGCTGCGGTCACCACAACTGGCTGTTGCTGCAGGTTTGAGGACGGCTTGAACTCTTCCAGTTGGGGGGGACCACTAGCCAGTGAGCGCGTGTCATCGTCAACAGGTCTGGGAGACAGTGGCGGGATGACAGAGTCCCCATCCGAAGCAATCGCAGTCTCCTCGGCCCCGTTGATCTTCAGTGACTTCTCATCCACAGGGCTCTCGCCTCTGGTTGGGCTGATAGCCCCCGAAAAGTCGAGGCCGTTGGGCGGTGGCTCCAATGAAGCCGTCGAGTTGATAGTGGTAGCCGTAAATAGTTGGTATGCGGTGGTCCTTTCAAACAACTCGCAGAAAGCGCCGACCAGCTTTGTCCAGTGCTGCGGTTTGAACTTGGTGACATTCTTGAGGATCAACTGCTGCAGGCAGTTGCTACCAATGCGGGAGATGGTATCATTCTCTTGGCAGATGCACAGCGCGAGGAGCTCCAAGAACCTATCCAGCATGTACTCGAGGGCATCGAAGTAGTGCGTAAACAGAGTAATCATGTTGCGCAATGCCTGAATCATGGTGGTGGAGAGCCACACAGAAAGTTCCTCGTGGGTGAGAGCCGTGCTCATTTCAGGTCGAGATCTCAGCACCATGAAAATAGGATACAGCTGCTGGCGCCAGAGGATATCCCAGAACTCTGAGGGGAAGTCACCACCGTACTTCAAGAGAGCCTCGAAAAAGTATTCCAGTGCGTTGGAGCGCACTTCCAGATCCTCCCCAGTCATGAGGACATCATGGAACGCAAAAAGAACCGGGAACCAGTAGCCTTCCTCAACAGACGTATTTGACTGGGATCGCTTCAGAGCATTCGAGTTGGCTTCCCCTTCCGGCACACCATTCTTCTTGTGCGAGAGAGGGCATTCGGGTGTCTTGAGCATCATGGGAATAGTGGATTTCAATAGTTCCAGAGCTGCGAGGCTTTTCTTCTGGAACCTGAGGTTCTTGGAAAACTCAGTGAGACACACGATAAGATCCGTAAATGCACCTTGGGAGATGACGACGCCAAATTTAGTCTTGTAAACCTGGTTGACGTTCTCAAATGCTAGGTTGACGATGCTCTCGTGAGATTCCCGTGCAGCCACTGTGAAAACGCCGAACATGGTCCTCCAACCGGAGCGGATGTTGTCGCCACGGGCCTGGATCATCTGGATCAGACATCGCAAAACCAGATCCTTGACAGTGACATTATTTGAGTTGGCCAAGACATGCTCAAATGGCTTCAAGAAATCCTTCTGGAACTTGAAACCCGCCAGCTCCTCGATTTCCAAGAAACGCATCGACAGCTGACGGAGTGAATCAAGTGCGAAAAACACGATGTTCATGTTGTTGTGGCATCCGACCCTGTTAAAGTGCTCGCCAAAGACATCCCAGATGTGAGTCCACTCAAATCTCACACGGTCCATGTTGTAGTAGCTGATTTCGACAATCTTCTGCAGGCTGTAAGTGCGGGGCGAATCATTAGACCCAGAGACCTTGATTTCATCCCAGCTAACCTCAGTCAGGGCTTTGGCAAACTGAATCATAGCTTCGCCGGAGAGGTTTGCGGTATTGGTAAAAATGCGATCGACACTGCGAATAACCTCATCGGATCGACTCTCGAGAGCGATTTCAGTCGAAAATCCCCGGGGGCCAGTGCCTGATCGCTGGCGAGGTCGTCGAGATTGTGTGGATGATCGGGAATCCGAGGTGTCTGTCCTTTGGGGCATGAAACGAGCCTTCGAGACATCAGGAATAACGCTCTCGTCAACTCCGCCAGTGATAAGTTGGAGACGGTCCAGCTGACTGATACACATTAGAATATCCTTCCACGACTCCCGCAGTATGTTGCCCTCTGTCTGTCCCAGCTCGAGGATGACCTTGAGGGCCTCGATGTTCTTGGCCAAAATCTCCTGAGGGTTGTTAAGGTTTGTGGTGTTCTTCAAGGCTGACATGAACGCCTCTCGGGGAGTTGAGAGATCAAAGAGGCAGGCAATTCGTGTCGCAAGCTTCATACCTTCCAGGCACAGCTTGTTAACCTCAAGATTGTGAGACTTCTGAATCTGGCTGGAGAGGGTGGAAAACAATGACATCCAAGTCACATCAAACATGGGCCCAACGTGCTTGAAGGATGTCGCTGGAATATACTTGGCACCAGTTTTGGCAGCATTACGACGCTGGCTCTTAAAGAGGTTCTTGAACAGCTGTTCTGATCGCAAGGCAATCTCTTCAGACTGTTGGACATAAGCCTCTCTCTGCAGATCGCGGCCGACATTGGAGAGAGCCTGGCCCAGACCTGCGGCAATGCCAGTTGGTTGAGCGGGAGTTCCTGCCACTGCCGCTGCGTCTCGCTCACTCTTGAGAACGATTTCGTTTGCAGCAATCTCGTCGTAGATTCCAAGCAAGTAATCATCCGGCAAATCAGCATTGTCATTGATACCACGGTTGTTCTTGATAAACTCCTCCTTGCTCATACGCTTGGCAATCTTGCTGCTATGCAGATCAGTGTTGAGAAGAATGACCGAGTATGCGAGAACATAGGCAGTGTCGGCATTCGCGAACGCGTTAGGATTGCCCATGACATATCGTTCCGCAAACTTCAACATGAAACGATCAATCTTCTGAGCTTCACCCGGCAGTCGGAATGACTGCAAGAACTGGCGAAGCGCATCTACGAACCGCCTCTTGGTGAATTCCATTTCATCCACGAAAGCATGCATGATGTCAATATTTTTCTGATCACCCTCACCAAGATACTCGCCGATCTGAGCCTTGTCCAATTTGTCTTCCTTCAGAAGAAAGACCGCAATGTCCTTGGGAGTGTCACTGGTAATGAATCCATCTCGCAGGAGCAACTTAATGCCCTTCTTCGGCTTAAAGTTAAATTGGCTAATGGCATTCATTAAAGCCGTCTTCTTGGCTTTTTCCTTTTCCAATTGATCCGGGTCGTCGTCCACAACCGGGGTCGCAGGGGGCAAGGGCGTCTCGACGCGAGAGGCGCTGTCACTGATGGTCGGATCAATCGATGGTCGAAGATCAAGAGATGCCTTGGTGTCGAGATTATCTCCCCGGGTGGTATCAATGTCGCCTCGAATTGGGGCTGACCAGTTCACCAGCGATCGCAGAGTCTCTACCAAAGCTTCAAGAGACAGCCGTTTAATGGCGTATTCCTTTGGATAATCCGGCTCGGGGTCTTGGCTTGGAGCAATATGAGCAACATTCAACGGGGGCGGCAAGGCTGGTTTTAGCTGCCACTCGCTGGCAGGTGCCGTCTTCAGCCTCATCTCCTCGTAAACTTGTTCATGGATGGTAGTAATTGTAACCGGAGTCGTAGAAAACTTAGACAAATCTTCGATTATCGTTTGGTAGATGTTGTCGACCGTCTGGTCACAATCGTAGTTCAGGTAAATCTCGACGAGGGCTCGAGGGTCGGCGCAAAGTCGGTTGAGGATGGTGACGAATTGAACCTTCTGAGAAATTGGGGCCGTTCTTCGGGCGAGAAGAGCCAGGTAGACTTCATTGAGAAAGACTTCTATTTCTTTCTTCGCTGCCAGTTAGTGTCTCAGTTCTCAATAATTGAATCAGAACCCACCTTAAATGAAGGTCGCATGTACTTGAGCATTAGCCAAAATATCTCGGAGCAAATATTAAAGATTCTGTCAACAGAGCTAGCACCGTTGCGAGTGATGCTAAGACAGAGGTAAAATTTGATGGCCTGAAGAAAACTCGTGGGCTCGTTGCTTTTTGAATTCTTAATAGTACACAAAGGTGAAGTGAAGACGCTAATGTTGTTGTTTAGAAGAGTATGGATAAGGTGAAGAGAGATAAGTTTGGAGCGCATCGCTTGGCCTCGAACGTCGTATAGCTGGTCGGGGGGGAGAACCTTGGTAGAAAGGTTGCAGAAAGATCGAAAGACAAGGTAGGCGTCTCGGATATAAACCTCATCTTCGGCGTCCAGCGCATCATCGTCATCGGCAAGAGAGGAATCGGGACCAGAATGCTCGTTTATGGAGGCAGTATCAGTGTCCTTCTTTGCAGGCTTTAGCCGGGTGACCATGGTAGGCCCGTCGCCGAGGGTCGAGTCGTCGAAGCTCTTTCGGTGCTCGAGATCCTTGAGGGTGAGCTTGGCGCCGCTCTCGGAGGCGTCTGTTGCAGCAGACTCGGATGGGGGGGCCGGGGACTCATCGCGATCACTGCTGCCATGTGCACCATTGCCAACCTCGAGCCGCTCGAAAGTGCCATTGCTGGAACCGTTCTTCAGATGGTCGAGGCTAATGCGGGCCTCTTTCATATGTAATCTCGTTTTTACACGCTCGAAAACAGTGCCGACCATCTGGGTCAGTGTTCCTTGGGCAACCTGCTGGTTTGACGTGCTCCGCGACAGGAGAAACACATTGTAAACCTGGCGCACAGCCTTCAGGAGACCGGCGCCATGGACAACAATCTTGTCATTGAGAACGGCAGCGAGCAGGGACTTTACGATCTGCAGTTGGATCTCGACGGCTGTGGTCTCGCCCTGGAAGCAGTTGCAGATAGTATCGATGGCCCTTTCGATCAGGGGAGGAGCGGGTTCGGCGGGTTCGGCACCCTCTTCGGGGGCCGCGGAGGGGCTGCTTGAGACGGAGAAGTAGGAGTAGGAGATGAGCTTCCCAATGCAGTCGAGGGCGGTGGTGGTCAGTTGAACATTGCTGGACCTGGATGCAAGCTGCAAGGGCGCGAAGACGAGTTCGGGGTCGGGGAGTTGGTCCTGCTCTTTGATGGCTTCAAGCGCCTTGGTAGCCGAATCGGCAAGCTGCTTGTTGCGCTGGGCGTCCTTGGACGAGGCAATGGCCTCAAGAGAGGACACGACAAACTTGAGGGAGCTCATGGGGGAGCGCAGCGTGGACCAGCGGCCATCCGGCGAAAAAGGGACGTTGGTTGATTAGGGGACGAGGTCGAGAGTTTGCACGTAATAAATTAGGGGGACGGCGATGGCGTCGGCGCGGCGGATCGGATGGAGCTCAGCTCATGAAAGGGGATCGGCGCACTGTGTCTGGTGCTGGAAATGGCTGAGGAAGCGGCCGTCGAGCAGGAATCTGGCCTCTCTCCTGAACGGACAGGCAGGATAATTAAAGAGAGAGAATATCGGAGAAATGCTGGTGCCTTGTCCAAACGGGTTCCTGTCAGCGTCCGAGATGGCAGAAGTGGACAGCGTTCCCAAAAATGAGCTTTGGTCTGGACTAGGAGCGGGACCCCCGGCGGCCCCTGCCATGCCTTGACGTCGGGTTCTTGGCCTACTTTTTTGACTAGGTATTGCCCGACGGGGCTAACATGAGCTAGCTGGCGAGAGTGCTCGCATCTGCCATCTGTCACTCAGGAACAACGGCCACTCACCGTTTTAGACGGTATGTTGACGGTCTATTAACGGTGACTCCGTAAAAGACCGAGGAGCGGGGTAATTTACACAGTATATGACGGTGCTGACTAAGAATCTCATCCAGGCTGGGATGGCCCATGTTGAGCCCAAGATTACCTAAGGCAAAGCCAAAAACCATCGGAGGAGGGAAGATGTGATTATCCACAGACGGCCCGATCAAAGCCCGTGTCCTCCTCAAGCGATTGACCATGCCATGAAAAGTTGGTGGGGTGGTCCAAAGTCAAGCCACGACATGAGGTACTTTTATCTTTCGTATCGAACGACGAAGCGACAGAGCAGGCCAAAATCGCGATAGGGACAAAGGCAAAAAAGAGGGAGTGCGATGTGATGGACATGCATTGAGAATGCATCAATGCTGCTGCAGGCGCAGTAATCTGGAGCATGGAGGCATCAATGTTGGATGCACTCAACAATCATGGCTCCAGTGTCGACGTCAACAGACACATGTGGTTAATTAATAGTTTTGTTCCGGACTTCGGCTCATATCGCTCAAATGATCCCCCGAGCGACTTTTTTTTCTGGTCCCTCCACGTCCCATGTACCTGGCGGCCCCGTCCCATCAACCGTCACCGATTTTCCCACAGCGGCCCTACAGTGGGCAACGGCCCCGAAAGCGCTCCAAACGCCCACCAGAGGCGCTGTAAGAAGTGGCCGCAGCCCTCTAAAACATTCCCCTGGGCGCACCGTAGTGGCTGCTGTTCGCAGGGGCTGTGGGTGCCGTCGCCCCACGCCAGTCCTAAACAGGACTAGCACCCCCAAAGCTTCCAGCAAGCCCAGAAGCCGCCGGAGCTCAACGCAACGCGAAAAACTCCACGTCCAACCCCAAGAATTTCATCCCCGAACCTCTTCCGTCTCTCTCCTCTGCAAGAGCCTTTCCTCGCCCTCTCCTCCTCTCTTCCTCCCTCCCCTCTGACGATCCCGGCGGAACCCGTCTCCTCCTCAATCGAACCCAATTGCCTCTTTTTTGGTAAGTTTGTCTGCTTTTTTCACCGACCTGGCCTCACGCCACTGTTATCCCTCAAATCGCTGACGAACTGTCCTTGAACACAGAGAGACATTTATCCCTCCACCCCGATTCTCAAGATGCTCAGCGCCGCTCTCCGAAGGCGCGCTCTCGCCCCTACCCACAATGCCCTGCGAACCGCCTTCGCTTCGCATGTGGTGCGAAGCTATGCCTCTTTCCCCAACCACCAGGTCGTCAAGATGCCCGCCCTGTCACCCACCATGCAGGCTGGCAACATCGGCTCCTGGCAGAAGAAGCCCGGTGACACTATCGCCGCCGGTGACGTCCTGGTAGAGATTGAGACCGACAAGGCCCAGATGGACTTCGAGTTCCAGGAGGAGGGTGTTATCGCCAAGCTCCTCAAGGACTCTGGTGAGAAGGATGTTCCCGTCGGAACTGTAAGTCGTCTTAATTCTACGCTTTACAACAAGCATGTGCTTCGTCTGAGCACAGGTTTGTCTTCCCTGCCCATTCGTACTAACATATAATCTTCACAGCCCATTGCCGTCCTCGTCGAGGAGGGTACCGACATTTCCGCCTTCGAGAAGTTCACCCTCGCCGACGCCGGCGGTGATGCCGCCGCTGCCGCTCCCAAGGCTGAGGAGAAGTCCGCCGCTCCCTCCACCCCCACACCCGCCGCTGAGCCCGAGCAGTACACCTCTTCCGAGGGCCGTCTCCAGACTGCTCTTGACCGTGAGCCCAACATTTCCGCTGCCGCCAAGCGTCTCGCCCGCGAGAACAACGTCAGCGTTGAGGGTCTCAAGGGCACCGGCAGCGGTGGCAAGATCACCGAGGAGGATGTGAAGAAGGCCATCAGCTCCCCCGCTGCTGCCGCCCCCGGCGCTGCCTTTGAGGACCTCCCCATCTCCGGCATGCGCAAGGTCATTGCCAACCGCCTGCTTGAGTCTACCCAGACCAACCCCCACTTCTTCGTGACCAGCAGCATCTCCGTCAGCAAGCTGCTCAAGCTCCGCCAGGCCTTGAACAGCTCTGCCGATGGCAAGTACAAGCTTTCCGTCAACGACTTCCTCATCAAGGCCATCTCCGTTGCCAGCCGCAAGGTTCCTCAGGTCAACTCCAGCTGGCGCGAGAACTCCATCCGCCAGTTCAACTCGGTTGATGTTTCCGTCGCTGTTTCCACCCCCACCGGTCTCATCACCCCTATTGTCACTGGTGTTGAGGGCCGTGGCCTCGAGTCCATCTCCAACAAGGTCAAGGAGCTTGCCAAGAAGGCCCGCGACAACAAGCTCAAGCCCGAGGAGTACCAGGGCGGCACCATCTCCATCTCCAACATGGGTATGAACAACGCCGTTGAGCACTTCACCGCCGTCATCAACCCTCCCCAGGCCGCCATCCTCGCTGTTGGCACCACCCGCAAGGTCGCTGTCCCCGCTGACAACGAGTCCGGTATTGAGTTTGATGACCAGATCACCGTTACCGCCAGCTTTGACCACAAGGTCGTTGACGGTGCCGTCGGTGGCGAGTGGATCCGTGAGCTCAAGAAGGTTATTGAGAACCCCCTTGAGCTCCTTCTGTAGGCTGTTTACAATTGACGGCCACCGTCACGCCCTACTAGGTTCTGCTCGCTGCGGGGCCGGAGGGCAAAGTCCTAAAGAATAATATTCATACGATATCGAAATGCTTTTCCTTTGGGCTGTCGTATTCGTTTTGCGTAAATAGATAGGGTCTTAATGGTCATTAGGAAAGGTTGAATTGGTACTGTACTACTGTATTCTCTCATCCACAATGCGCGGCGGTGTTTTGGGGAGTCACATCTCCGTCACAAACCAATTCTCACCCATTACTAATCCCAAAAGCCCTCCGCAATCGGCCTTGATCACATTTACGGAAACGAACGTATATGAAACGAGGAATTGCATATGTATGACGCGGGAGGAGTCGTTGGCCAACTATCTTCCATGTACTATACCATACCTTTAAAGAGTCGTCAATTAAAGAGACATCGTCGCCAATCAAAATTCACTTGAACCAGTCCAGCAGCCCTGGCCAAATGAAACAAGAGGCCGCCCAATGGCCAGTGGGCAACATGCCTGAGCGCATTTGATTGCATTGAGGTGATGAACGTCATTAGTCAAGCTGACTCAAACTCGCAATACGAGATCTATATTCAGAAATTGTCAGAGTGGCAGTTTAGGTGGTGAATATATTTGGTTCAATGGGCATTATTATTATACATAAAGTCCCCCAAACTTGAATTGCTGAGGTATCTATTTATATTGCGTCTCGGGATGCATAAATTTCAGGGTGAACGATTTCGGCTGCAAAAATATTCGAAGAGCCAAACCTAGCCATGTAGTATAGGGTAACAGAGATTTGCTTGGATGGATCTCTTGGGCTGTGTTCAATGTCAAGATATGATCCAAAGTAGACAAAAACACTTCAATTAGAGCCATAGGTGCACAATGGGAAAGATAGGGTAATTGATCCATCATACAGTACGTCCAATACTAATACATGCTTTTGCAGGTGTCATTACACTTCATGATGACGAAGCAAAAGATAAAAACCAATACATATCGTGGGACTTGACTTCTAGAATGGAAGTAGATACATTTCTTGCTTACGATCGATAATCAGCGCGACTGAAGCATTTTCTTCATTGGCCAGTCAAAATAAACAATTTTCAAAATTCAATCATCAAGACAAAAAAAGATTAAAACGGATAGCAAAAAGTCTATTATGTGGACCAACTCGCTAAATTTCAGTACTGGTTCTGGTCACCCAGTCAGACAAACGACAGGGAACAACAAGAAGTGTGGTTGAAATAGAAACGGTCAATATTGTCAAGCCCATGACAATGTCATGCCCACCTCACAGTCAACCAGTGTCTACCGGATATGATGTAGACACAATAATGCAGCCAGATGGATAATAATATAAATTTGTACTGCTAACATGCTTCATGTAGGCTCGTGGGCATCACTGGGAAGATGCCATGTTGGTGCTTCTTTCATCCATTTGGACGGTTGGGTGTATCTGAGACTCCCTCTGTGTCTGAGACGAACATGTTTCATATCTAAAATAAGATGAAGGGGGAAAGGTTAAGAAATAGTGCTTATGGAGGTTAATTTGTTAGTTGCTAGCTGGTTCTTGTCGAATAATTCATGGCTTCCTCATGTGATACTCGCCGGCGGGGACATGACGTTCAGCAATATGCCTATGACGCATGGCACAGAAGGGTTCACAGAGTGATTTCGGAAACCCGATGGGTCGGTACTTATGTAGCGCGAGCTCGATATGGTGGGTGTAAGCAGCCATGATTCACAAGTATGAACTAGTAAGGAGGGACGGGGCTTTGGGCATGCCTTTTGAGGGAGACTTGGGAATATTTATGATGACGGCAGCACATGATTAAAGGAGGAACCAGCGGGAAATTACATTTGAATTCATGTCATAATTTTGCCGTGCGCCGATTACGTTCTATTCAATGTGACATTTTCATTGCCGAACGACCGACTTACACGCCGAAGTGAGGATGTCGTGCAGAGTGGATAGCGCGGGATCTCGGCGAATTGGCGCGACGCAGCCAATCAGAGCTAGCGACGCCGGCGGGCTTTTAAAATTGCCGATCCGAGCGAAGGACCGAAGCATCGTCATCTCGGTCTCGGCCGTTCTTTTGGCGACGACGACGGCGTTTAGGGAACAAAATCAAGGCTGCCTGCAGGCTTCTTTGGTATCGTGGCCCAATTCCCCGTCGCTGAATTTCTTCACTTTCCCATTCCAATTTCTGGTGTCACCGCCGCCGCATTCCAGGCCTTTGATACTCAGGCGAACAGGTCATGTCCCCACCCCCACCTTTGGCCCTTGGCCACCCGAGCTGGCTGCTCAACGAGGCAGAGCTGGTTGGCAGCCGGGAAGAAGCAGACGCTCCTGCAGATGAGACGGAACTTGATCCAAATTCGTCGGACATTCTGGTCGACGGGCCGGAGGGCGCTGACACGAATGCGCATGCAAACGCAAATGAAAGTGGTGGCGCTGCTGCTTTAAGTCACGGGGCCGCATCAAAGATCGAGAAGAAGCGCCGCCGTCCGGCCCTCTCCTGTGAGCAGTGTCGCCGGCGCAAGATCCGCTGCGATCGTGGCTTGCCCTGTGTCAACTGCATCAAGTCCAAGATCTCCCCTTGCACATACGCCCCAACACACATCCCCGCATCCCGCGCCAAGAAGGCGGCTGCTTCCTCCCACGTCCAAGATGGCGGTGCTCCATCTCAACCCGCCATTGTCCCCGCCAGATCTGCCCCAGTCTTTGGCCCTGTGACACAAGATGCACCCGCCCATGCTGTCTCCCAAAAGGCACCTAGTGTCCCCAGCTCGACAAAGGGTTCCCACTCGGACCTTTCGACTGTGGATGCTCTGGCTGCCAGGGTCCAGGAACTGGAGCAGAAGCTGGCCGAAAGTTTCCACCTTGGCGCAAGGCCAAAGGACATGCTCAAGCATACAGCCGAAGAGGAGTACGCCGATGCACCAATGAAGGGAACCATTTCCAAGACTCGCTTCTTTGGCCAGAGTCACTGGATGAATGGTGCTATCATGGTATGTCTTATACCTTATTTCCTTGGGTCCCCTGTCCCCTGTCTTGTGTTTTATGTCTTGTGTCTTTTTATCAAATAACCATGCACAATCCACCTATACTAACACACAACCTAGTTCCCTGATGTCATAAAGACTCTGAAGAATGTTGAGGCCACCACCTTTGGCCCTCATCGCATCTTTCGCACATGCAAGTCCCTGGCTCGCACCATCAAGGAAAATCGCTTGAAACCCCTATCCTCTGCAACACTCGGACAGACAATTCCTATCAGACCACTCGCCGATCAACTGGTCGAGGCATATCTTCGCACGTTTGAGGGCGCTGTTCGCATCTTGCATGTTCCAACCTTCCGTGCCGAGTATGAGAGGTACTGGCAGAACCCCAGCGCCGCCAACATGGCTTTCATAATACAGATGCAACTTTGCATGGCCCTAGGTGCCACAGTACACGACGATCTATTCACACACCGGGCGTTGGCTATGAATTGGGTTCATGAGGCCCAGCTCTGGTTATTGCTCCCTCCTGAGAAGAGCAGGATGAGTATTGCGGGTATTCAGATCATGTGCATGCTTACCATTGCCAAAGGCACCTGTGCAGTTGGCCAGGATTTGACCTGGGTGACAACTGGTGGACTAGTTCGTCAAGCCATGTACATGGGTCTGCACCGAGACCCCAAGCATTTGGCAAACCTTTCAGTCTACCGCGCAGAAATGCGTCGACGTTTATGGGCAACCATTCTCGAACTGAACCTGCAGTCTTCGTTTGACGCTGGCGGCCCGCCTCTTCTCACATCGAAGCACTACGATACACGACCTCCGGCAAACCTAAACGACGACCAACTCACCGACGAGTCTGAGGTCACTGCAGCTCCGGAAAGCAAGCCTGAGGATCTGACCGACATGTCTGTTCAGCTGGCACTCTTTAAATCTCTGCCGTTGCGAGTTACTATAATTAAGCATGTCAACGAGTTTCGATCTAAAGAGTCCTACCCTGAAACGCTTCGACTCAATTCCGAACTCACCAAAGCCTGCCGCACTTTGACGGAAACTCTGGCAGCGTTGACATACGCCCAAAAAGACAGCCGCCGGACCATCATCACCCAATTCCATTGCGGAGTGGTCCAGATCTTTACTTATCGCTGCTTCATCTCCCTCCACCAGCCCATGTTGAGCCGGGCGGCTGATGATCCTACTGTCTACTATTCGCGCAAGGTGTCACTGGACTCGTCCCTCAAGATAGCTCAAATCTGCAACCTCTCCCACCCGCGATTCCCTAGTGCCGCTCCGGGTTGCACAGATCCTGCCATACTCTTTGACCGCCTCGTCACCAACAGCGCAGGGCTCTTCCGCGTCGTTCCCACTCAGACACTTTTCTCTGTCGGCATAGAATACATCAAGAAGAAGGAAGAGGAGCGTGAATCTCTCGGTGGCTTCTCTTCGATGGGAAGCAATGACCTACGCCTTGTGATGGAGTCGGCCATCGAATGGTCGAAGCGGCGCATCCGGTCTGGCGAGACCAATATTAAATGTTATTGTTTTATCGCCGCCTGTTTGGCCTTGGCGGATGGAATCGAAAAGCGGATGACACCCGAACAAGTGGACCAAATGATTGTCCAGACGAGCGAGGCCGCCTGCTTGGTGAGCTACGAGCTGCTGAAGGAAGTGGCTGACCGCGAAGGAGTCAATGCCAACCAACAAGGTGTTTCGCCAGTGTCTTCTGACGAGCCGGCTGAGAGCATGGAGGGTATCGTGGCGATGCCGTTCGACTGGCTCGAGAGTTTCAACTGGGATGGTATGAATGGGATGGGTGGTATGGGCGGCATGGGTGACATCAACTGGGGACGAGCTGTTCCCAGGGCATTTGGAGAATTGGATGCCACAGACATGTCACAACTTTAGAAGGTGGAAATTTTTTATTTTGGGTAATGGGTATATCGTTGGGTATGGCGTGTGGAAAGCCAATGACACGATGGATAAATAACGAGATAATGATGATAGACTTGGGCCTGCAGAATGGACCTATGGGATGGAAATCTGACGCAAAAATTCCGCTTAGTAAACCAGTTACTCAAAGCAACACAACTCAATCCTTTATATTAATATCATCTTCAACATTCTCCCCTTTCAAGGACGTTAGTTGCCATATCCTAGATCATAATTGGACTAGTGAGCCAAATCCTACTGAGTGCCCTCTGAGCAAAACAGCCGCGTTTGTTGTGGCAGCATTAACAAGACCCAATGGCGAAAATAACATCACGGAATCTCACCATACAATATAAATGTTGATTTGTTTCTTCAGACATGCTGGTTGGTGCTGCTTCGTAAGTGACTATAACCATCATTACAACAGGGGTTAATCCCCTACCACCGCTAACTAAATTATTGGATCGGCTGTGGGGCCAATTAGTTACCGGAAGATGAGTCAATACTTTTCCTAGTCTCAGCCATCCCGAGGCCCGTTTCACTCATTCTCGTAATTAAAAATACGACAAACCGACCCTTGTTGGTGAAGAGACAGGAAAAGGAGGTGAGAGCAGATCTTGGACGATGAGCCCTAAATCGGGGTGTTGGACTTGCAAATGTAAGACTAAAAAAAATCCCCCTTGTTTCCGAAGTCGCCCCCCCCCGCCCTCCCCTCTAAGCCGACGTGTTAATCAAGGCGGGACACCCCAGATCATAAGATTGGCTGCGATAAAACCCTTCCTCATTGTAAAAACTGTCTCCGGAAAGGTAGAAATTGCCTAGGCTATGGAGTTCGGCTCGTGTGGCCTGATGTCCCGGATGGGCGACGCGCAAAAGGCGATGTTGCCCGCGCCACAAAACAACCAGTGCGAGACTCTTGCAAGCAGAGCTACGGGGATGTGAAATTCCTAAACATCACATTTGAAGATGTTCAGTCCATAAACCAAGAGAACTCATACCGGCCCTTGGTAAAAAGCCGTTTACCCACCCCAGTACCTGCGTTGAGCATCCGTCCCGTTGTAGGACAAGATGCTATGCTGTTGAGCTATTGTGAGTTTCATGCTCCCGGCTTGGTATAAGTGACTATAGCCTCTTAACAATTCGGCTAGACACAAATTGTATTGCAACCATGATTTCGACCCTGCAGATTCAAAACGGCTTTTGCCAAGACCTCCTCCCAATGGCCTTGGCTAGTAGCGATCCAGCCGCCGCGGCGCTCTGCAACGCCATGCTTGCTGTTTCGGCATACCATTCACATGGTTCCGCAGTGGCGCTGAAATATAAGGCAAAATCGGTTAGCAGTTTATATCGGGCCTTGAGTTGCAGCACGGAAGCTACGGAGACGCAGATGGCCGCATCCATGATGCTCTGCGTCTATAGTGTGAGTGACTGGAACCTTACTAGAGTTGTGCAGCAGACTGACCTATGATAGGTTTTTGATGAAGCGGAAGGAAATTGGAATGTCCACCTCGATGGAGCCAAGAAGATGCTACGGAGACGGACACGGGTGGATTCCAACTTTATCCTCACCTGGTTTCTCTATCATGAGGTTCTTGGATGCTTTACGAGGCCATCGAGACTAAATGACGATGGATCCAATTTAACAAGTCTTGCGGAATCGTCCGGATGTGACCTTAATGTTGTGAGTACCCGCTCCGCCTGCGCTATTGTTGTCCTTTTCTGTGCTGACGTTGCTTGTGACGTAGGTTATTGGATCACTTGGATGCTCCCTTGAAATAATCACAATCATTCACAAAATCAATCAGCTGCGCCTCAAAACCCACGGCAGTACAAATACAAATACCCCTCCCAGGATCGCCAGAGAACGACTAGATCTAGACACGCAGTTAAACGGCCTAACCCAAATCCTCCCGCCCCCTGAAACCTCCCAAACACTCCTAAGCCGAACCCGCACACTCGCCATCGCAGAGCTCTACCGTCTGGCTGCAATCCTCTACCTCCAGAGGGTCTGTCCCATGCCCGAAGACGGCCACAGGCAAGACCTGTGCATCCAGCAGGCCCTCGGTCTGCTGGACACGCTGGAGGTTGCCACAAGCCCGTGGCCAGTGTTCATCGTTGCCTGCGAGAGCGCACTCTCGGACGAATACCGCATGGCCATCCTCCGGGTGTTGGATCGCATGGACGAGGTGCGGGGCATTGGAAACGTCCGAGTCATGAGGAGCCTCGTTGAGACGTTCTGGAAGCAAGTCGACCTGGGAGGGTTGGCGAAGAATGCTTGGGTAGATTGGTTTAATTCTGGCGAAGGAGCAGTTGCTGAGCCATGGTTCATATAAGTCACGACTGATGTTGGATGGTCAGGGAATTTTTGTGTTATACAGCGTTGATTTAACTTGCTCGTCGTATATTTAACTACGAGCAAGGCCTATTTTGCTAATTGTCATCATCATCGTCGTCATCGCTTCCGCCGTTTTGATCATCCCCGTTCCTTTTGCTAAAAGTTCCCGGCCGTGGACTCGCGTTCTTGGCCAGCAGATTCCTCGTCACGTCAATCTTCCAGATCAGGGGCCCGACCTCTGTGTCGGACCGCCTGTTGGTCTCGATCCACGTCCGGATCTGCCCGCGGACCTCCTTGTTGCTCGTCACCGTCGCCACGCCCGCCGCCCACCCATACATGAAGATGGACAGCTTGGAGCTCTTGAAGGCGCTGCACTGCGCCACGTCGAGCGCCACGGCGGGCAGCACGCCGCTGGAGACGGCCTCTGATATGGACGGGATATCCCACGACTCCTGGACGATTTCGAGGGGTAGCTGCACGTCGTCGGGGAGCTGGTGAATGGACAGTTGCTGGAAGCGATCGCGGACGGCTTCTACTGGCATGCTCTCCGTTTTATCACCCCATGGCACCAGTAACCTTCCCCTCTCGCGCTCCGTTTCGGTTCCCACGGTTCCCAACACATTGTGGAAGTGTTCTGCAGCCTCTTTTGTGCAAACTAACTTTCGTCCCCTCAGCAAGGGGTACAGCGTGGGGGCCATCAGGCCGCCCTGGCGACTATTCTCCTCTTCAATCTGCGCGCGGGTTGTCCGCGCCTGCCACGCCTGTGGCTGCAGACTCGCGTGTGTCAAATCCGAAATCAAGTCGATGAGAACAGTGTGGTCAAGGTTCAGCGTAGGGGTGAGATCCTCCAACTCGTCTCCGACTAGGTTGTTGATGGCCGTCTCCAAATCTGGCACTGGCGCGGACATGAAGGGGCCATCCTGATATTCAATGATGACCTGGACAAGCGGATCTAGGTGCACCAGCTGGTCGATGAAGATGTCCAGCTCGTCGTTTTCCCGGGTCAGGTTGGACAGAACCAGCCTGATCCTCGGGAAGCGATACTCGTGGCGGTTCATCCTGGCCGCAGCAACGAGCCTCCTGAAAAACTTGGCCAGGGGCACATCCTCCCACTCGTCCTCGTCGACGCGATCACCTAGTTCGTGATCGCCCCATGCCCAGCCGCAGTCACTCAACTGGCGGGCGAGGCGGTCTCGCTGCAGGGCCTTGACCGTGAGCCACTCCCTCCCCCCGTCGACAACGTCCACCTCGACGCGGGCCTTCTCCTTGAGGACGCGGTGCATCCCCTGCTTGTCGCGGCCGGCGACCTCCAGCTTCGCCAGCTCGCGCCGCCGCTCGTCCCGCGAGGATCCCTGGAAGGCCTGGTTCATGGCGACGAAGCCGCGGCACCGCTTCAGCCTGTGCCACTGCGAGACGCTGCGGCTCACGACGTTGTAGCTGACCTCGAGGCGCCGGGCATGGGCTTTCACCGACTCCTCGGAGACGGAATCCGAGCTCGAGATGTCGGCGACGAGGCTCCTGAGGGCATCATGCTCGCGCTGCAGGGTGCGAATAAAGGTGGGCAGGCCCGTGGATTGGAGGGGGGATTTGAATTGGGGCTTCAGCCGTTCCAGGAGGATGCTGACTTCCTGGGTGCAGATGCCAGCGAGTTCCTCCTGCGTCTTTGCAGACTCGAGGATCTGGTGTTGACGCTGAGCCAGGTCAGCGTCCAAGTCTTGCCCATCGATTGACCCCATGACTTCATAGAATCCCTCGACAGGTTCCCCACTACCAGACCTCAAGAGCTAGTTATATATGAACTAAATGGTTTCGGGTTCCAGCCAAATCTAGCGCATTCTCTTTAGGTGACAACGCATGCCATGCACGACCAATCGATCAGGCTGACACAAGGCTCAGCTGTCAAAATCTTGACATACAGGGCGTGGGTTGCTTGTCACGAGCCCACTTCTTGAAGGGTGGCCTATGCTCTTTTTTTTTTTTTTTTCTCGTCAGGTCTATGTGCAAACCAAGGCGTGTCGAGTATGAAGACAGGTAATATTGGCACCAGCGCAGCAACCTTTTTTTTTTTCTCAACTTGGTCTGGTGCCCAAGTGGAGCCGGCCTCGGAAGTATTAAATACGACACTCAAAACCAACATATACAATGCAGAGGAAGTGCACATCAGCGTAAATTATATATTCTCAGATATTGGAGGAATAATTTCCATACTCGTCAATATGCGGACTAATAATTTAGCAACCACGCAATCAACAAGACTGTCCATCTATTGCGCACATTACTTGCTTTTTTCACCATCGGCCAGCCAATGGCCATGCCTCAAATACCATGCTAGATCAAACAGCAGTCACTTGGCGATATGAAGGAACCAGTTTATACAAAGTACTAGGTATCAAATGAATGACTTTTTTAATCCGAAAAACCAGGGGGTCGTTGAAGAATCGAATCAAATCGCCCTGTCTTGAAATCATAAAATATACATAGAAAATCATGAATGATGCATGCCTGTTGGCATCACAGTTCTTTGCCCTTGAGAGCAACCTTTCCTCTCTGACTCCATCAAAAAAAACTCCCGCCTGGTATAATGTGACCCCCGGTACAGTACATATAATACGGAGAATAGAAAAGAAATTTGGGGGGAGGTCGTCTCTCTCTCTCTATGGCCTCGTCTTGTTCATTACCACTGAACAATTAAATCGTATGCGACATTACGCCGCCCACCACACCTTGACGAGCTCCTTTTGTCCACCGCCTGATGTTGCTGCCGACTCTCGATGAGTTCCATCTCGGTCTTCCCCTGATGATTGTGATTCTGCCTCCTCCCTTGATTCGTCGTCTCCTTCGTCATCAGCCACCTCTCCTTCGTTTGGTGAGCTGTCGCTGCCGACCGCGACCGATTTTCGCTGCACGCTGTCGGAGCCGATCGTGCCCGTGCCCGTGCGGACTACGCCGAGGCGCTCAATAGACCCGCTATTCCTGAACCGCTCCGAGCTCAGTGACCTCATGGCCCGCAATCTGTCCATGGGACTTAGATGTCCCTGGCTGCGTACTGGGTGTACTGGGGGCACAGCTGGGGGCGCTCTCTCCGGGACTGGCTGTTGCGCAGGTCTCCTCTGCGGGGGCTGTCCGAATGTTGGCGCAGCCGCGGTAGTTCGTTGTGATGGTCCCCTCTTCACGGATGCCCGTTGTGAAGCCCTCCTTTGCAGGTACTCCACCGGGACGGGTGACGGCTCCGTCACAGTATTGCGGCGCGGTGGTAGGTTGCTCGGACCCGCCGGATTCGGGTTTGAATTCCTGAGCCACCCGTAAGTGGGAGGTGGTCTCTGGACGGATGAGCGCACGTCCGTTGCTCTCCGTGGCCGTGTTCCTTCAGGCTTTCCAGAATGCCTTATGGAACGGTTTTGCTTCTTTCTTTCAACCGGTTTCATCTCCAACTCCTCCAGGATCTCCATCTCGCCGGGGGGAATGGCTCGGATGCCGAAAGTGCCCTCTCCGACCTTGACCTTGCGTCCGTCTCTCTTCGTTCGGATTCGCGATGTCGACCAGTCGAGCTCGAACTTATCGGCCAACTCGCTCTCACGGAGCCTTTCTT
Organism: Calonectria multiphialidica; assembly: GCA_020623665.1. Classification (NCBI taxonomy): domain Eukaryota; kingdom Fungi; phylum Ascomycota; class Sordariomycetes; order Hypocreales; family Nectriaceae; genus Calonectria; species Calonectria multiphialidica. Next base: position 998,263 of record JAHVYC010000001.1, read on the forward strand.
TGATTTCCTTCCTCGTCTGCCACTGTGCCTCGCGAGGCAGGATCTTCAGCAAGTTTCCGTCCACGAGGAGCGCCGCCACGGACGCAATATTCGTTGGTCGTCGAGGAAGTCTGTTCTTTCGCGTAAACAGCCACGAAAGAATGTGAAGAGCCAGGGCGGCGCCCACCAGACCTTGCAGAATTCTCGTAGCAACCACATTCTGCTTGAGACGGGTCCGCTGAGAAATGAAGTTTCCGTTCACCAACGGCACGGCTCCTGAAACGGATGCCTGCGGGTTGACGCCACTCACAATTTCTTGTCCGTTGACACTGGGGAAATCTCCCGACGAGGAAAGATGACGGCGGCTCTTGAAGTTCAGTGACTGCGCTCGAATGATGCCATGCTGACTCAAGATTGCAGACTGGACCTGGGCCGCGTCGGCAGCTTTGGTGCTTTCAAATACATCATCTGAAACGGCGTATTTTGAGGCATTCAGCACTGCGAAAAAGGCATCCAGGAGCCCGGTGTGTGTGACGTTAAATAGCAACGAGTAGTCGAGGTCTGGAATCGCTACGGTTGTGTTCTGTACTGTCGACTCGCTTGGAACGGGAGGGTCTTCCGAGTCAATACGATAGCTAGCCCCGTAAAAGTTTACGGCTGTGTCAACTGCCTCGATCGTCTCGTTGCAAGCCAGGGCGCTGATGCCGCTGACTGCCATCTTGTCGCTGTTGGCATTAGCTAAGCGGCCCCAGACGTACAACCAATCCGAGCATTGCGATGACGAGTTCGATTTTCCTTGGCCGAGGCCAAAGGAGGCACCGTTGTCTTTGGAGCCATCTCGTTGGGCAGCGACGTTTTCTGTGGAAAGAATGGCACTGCTGCTTCCACTTCCTCCGCAGACCTCTCCCTTCAGGTCGATCTGCAGAGGGTCGACGACATTGTCGGAAGTAGTGTATGAGAGTGTCAAATTCGCCGTGATCTCATCATTCAGGTACAACCGACATGCCATTTTAGGCCGAACGGCAGTCAAAGTAACCGAAATGTTCGAGCTTTCCTCAAGTGGCGTGTCGTCCTTTACAGTCAAAGACTGGAAATTCAGGTCCTCGAAAGTAAATTCGGGATAAGGTGCATCCCCAGCCAGAATCATGGATGCCGCAAGAGTGTCGTTGTGACAGTCGGTGCAGACAGGGTCGTCTGGTGACGACTCCAGGCTGTTCGCGAAAAAGTCACCTGTGCGAAGCAGGACACTAGTGCTGGCATCGATGGGAGCTGGCTCGAATAGAGCAGCTGAGGCAACGGTGAACAAGGCTGCAATGCACGCCCCGAGCATCGTTGCCATCACTGCATAATCTTTAATTTTAATGGCCCTCCAAAAAGCAAGCGGCCTTGTCGCGTCGATCAGGTTCAGGCCAATCGTGTCGCGGAACTCGCCGATTTTTGTCAGACGAACGAAGGGAGCAAGGAACCTCGCCCACCACTCCACCTGGATCATGTAGAGGGAGATGATCAGCAGAAACAGTGCCGGTACGATAGTCCAAGCCAAGTAGTCATCGTCATTTGTGAGGGTTCTAAGGCCATTGTATCGCTCGGATGACCGCAAAGTCACCTCGAAAGCGATAATGACGCAAGCCAGGACGATTGCATACAGCAAGCGGACAAGCCCGTGATAAAAGATGGGCGGGCGCCAACGCGACCTTGGGGTTCGTCTGGACATTGCGTTAATCGGCGGCTCCCTGCCACCGAAAATGTGAAAGTACCCCTTATTGGGGTCTCCAATCTTTTCGTGGCCCTCCGCCCCGGTCGTATAAGTCGACCCAACCAGTCTTGTGCGGATGGCATCCCCGTTCGCAGTGCCCATACCTCGCAGGCACTCAACCAAAGGGTGGCTGTGGGCAATAATGGCAGCCAAATCCACAAGAGCGCTGGGGTCTCGTGGCAAGAAGCCATCTCCGGGGGCCAGAAGAATAGCTGCAATGGTGAGTCCAAGGCAGATGGCCAGCAGTGCGACCATGACGTGGACAGGGGGGGCTCGCGCGAAAACACGGCGCCGAATGGAAGTCGCAGTCGCGGTGGCTTCGGTCGAGTCTGGCTCCATCATCGAGTACCTCGCAATCAGGGCCGAGTACTGTTCGAAATAATCCTTGCCGAGCTGCTGCACCGTCGAGCTGTCACTCAACGACGACAGCTTCGGCGGCGATCCGGATTGCTTTGCCCGCATGGCCAGGGCGGCGTACACAGGTTCGTTGGCGGAGAAAATGGCTTCGTCGTCGTAGAATTCTTCCGCTTCCCGATAGGCGCGGACACCGGAAGTCTGGTTGGTCGTGTACGAGTCAAAGTGTGCTTGCGCAATGTCCCAGGGCTTGACCCCGTCAAATGTGCTGTTTTTCCCATCTTGTAGCGTAGCGGATGTCAGGTCCTCGGGGTCCTTGGATACGTCAACGTCGACGATGGCATACGTTGGCGTGCACAGGAAAGCAGCCGACTTCGAAAGCTTGGCGGTGATGTTGGCGCTTGAAGAATCCTTTTCCGCCGACTTGAGATCGTCGAAATCAAACCCAATAGTTCCACTCATAAGCACTATTCGCTGATCGTCCGAGCTTGTGGACGAACCGCAGCTGCCCTGGCCGAACACAAGGAACATCCTGGGAAAAGTCTGGTTGCCGGTGCTGTTGAACTCGCCGCTCGCGATGCTCTGGCTCGTTGTGCATTTGCCTGCTGATATCGACAAGTCCAATTCGACCCTCTTGCTCGCGTATCTTGCTTTATCCAGTGTTAGCTTGGCCGTCTCGCAGTCCATCCCACCGGAAAATCCCTGTACAGTCGCATTTAACCCTGTCAACCCGCTCTCGTCGCTAGAAAACGGTAAGTAGGCAAATCGAGACGACACTCCGTTGGGAAAGCTCATGTTGTTCGTCTGCAGGCCAGCCATGGCGTAGTATGGCACGGATCCCACATTCAGCAATCCATTGTTGTTTTCCGTAAAACTCGCATCCAGAGTAATTTTTGCACTGCGATCAGACACTGAAATTACACCAGACGTAATCATGGCCGTGGAGAAGATGATGACGAGCTTGAGAATCAGCCCGACTGCAATTGCGCACGCAACCAGCCAGTCCTTGTTCTTGAAGGCCCTAAACATGGCCAAGGGCGGAAATCTGGAGACATAGTCGAGGAGCAGGGATTTGTCGAGTTCCATGGGAGAATCAATCATGCGCATCCAGGGGGCCGCGGTGGCGGCTTGATGCTCGACCCTGTACCAAACCGCGGCGACGACAACGAAAACGAGAACCACGCCATACTGCCAGAGAAAGCGTGAAACCTCGTTGAAGTTGCGCAGCCCGTCGTTCTGGTTGGATATCGCCAGCGCAACCTCGAGACCTGCAAGTAGAGCGGCGAACAAGACAGCGAACGCAATTAGGGTCCTGCGGTAGAGAAACAATGGGCGCCAGGGGAGTGGGATCTGATTCGAATCATCGGCTTCGGAACCGCCCGCGGGGTGTGTCGCAGAAACCGGCGACGTGGGGGAGGACTTGATGCTCCCAAGGAAGGGCCATCGCATGCGGTTGGGGGCACGAGGCGAGTACGTCCCCTCGGATTGCACCGCTGAGCGAGCCAGGCGCTCAGAGTCGAAGAACGAGGCAACATGGCTGATCCTCCCGCTGTCAAGGTAGGAGGAGCTGATGCGGTCCCGCCACGAGTCTCTCCGGGGCACCTCGGGGAACCTCTCGCCGGATACTGTTCGGGAACCGGCGTTTTCGTCTATCGAAGGCGGCTCGACCTGGACTCCGTGCTCCTCGTGCAGCTGGCGGTGGTAGGAATCGACGGGCCTCTTGATCCCGGGAGGCGGGATGTGCGCAGTTCTCCCCGCGGCCGGGTCCATGACCGCGGAGAGGGGAGAGGGAGGAAAGAGTTATAGGTTTCGATTGGAGGTAAAAGTATCGTCGGTACCGACTCGTCGATTCGATGTGTGCACCCGTGGTATCATCATGATCGAATATCGTTGGAAGCGTGGTGGTGTTTACAGCGCCATGACGTACTCTTTTTGTCTCTTGTCTCGATCTATTTGACTCTATGTTATGCGGGATCGGATTGTGTTAAAAATGGCAACCGAATGGTTCTTCTTCTGCTGTTTCTTCTTTTTTCTTTCTTTCTTATTTCTCTCTTGCTTTTTGCGTCACTAGGAAACCAAGCAGGTTTCGGCGTCTACCAGGCTGTGCTGGAAGCAGGGCTGACAAGATGAAACGAGCGATGATGAAATATGTCGTGTCAAACGAGTGAACTCAGCCAATACCAGGGCTGGGGAAGAAGACCTCGAAAGAGTGACTAGAAAATAAAAAAAGGATTGTCGTGGACCACACACACAACGTCAAGGACGACGATGAGGAGGAGAGAAGGTTGAAGGAGAGGACTGACGCGAGAAGAGGACGGTGACAAGCCAAGTGAAGCCTCTGCCGCAATCCAGGTATCCCATGCTCGCTCGGATCGCACAGCCCTCGCTGCATCCACCTTCGGGATTACACCCTCGCACCCTGTCGCGCACCATCCACCCAGTGAATGATTCCCAAGGTTCCCCGGGAGGCCGGAAGCCGGGGGGGGTCGTCTTGGGAGCCGCCTCTAGCACCATGGGAGCAGACAGAGGCGAGCAGCCAACAGCAGGCAATTTGCCCGAAAAAGGGCACTAACCGCCGGCCATCAGATTGAAACGTGTCGAGCTGGGGAAAGGGCCGACATGCAACGGCGCCGCATAAGGCTCTGTGACAGCCAGGGCGGATGGTTGGTGGGCATTGGCCCGTAGTGCTGGACAAGAAGGGCCCTAAGCGTTGGCAAGAGCGTAGCCACACACGCTCTGCAGCCATTTAGCCTCATCCGCTGTCCAAAGCGCGCGGTGTAATTTTTCTTTTTTTCCCACTTCCTGCTCCTTCGGGCCCGCTTGGGCCCGTGTCAGAAGCCTTTTCACGTCTGGTCTGTTCTCGTCGGGATGAAACTCGAGCGGACGGTGGCGGCCGTTGTCGACGCGTCGCATATCCCAGTCGACGACAATGACAACCGGCGGGCGGGAGGGACGTCCTGCTCTGGCCTGGCACCCCAGTTCTTCTTCCCTCCCAGGTACGGACGAAGCCAATGCTGGTCTGGCATATCCCGGGTCTGCAACGGCCCCTCTAGGCCAGGACCGTCCAAGCTCGGCCAAGGGACCTAGCTGCTCCCCGGCCAATTTTATTAGAGGGGGTCCAAGGCCTCAAGCTGAGAAGACAGCTGCCCTCAGCGAAGGAGGCGATTAATCAATCCAATGCGGCCTCTGGACGACGGCAGCTGAGTGGTTGATGCAGGGTCGCCCGTTTAATTGATCGCATGTCTTTTTGGTCCTGTTTCGACTGTTGTTTCTTTTCTTGCGGCCCTGGCCTATGTGCCCTTTTGCTGCCCTTTCGTTTCTTTTTCACCTCGTTTCATAACCCAGGTAGCCTTTCAGGAATCGCTAGCCGACGCCACCAAGTGGAACATGGCCAATGTTGCGCATCCACGCTAGTTAGACGACGAAATGACGACAACGGCTGAGCCCGGGAATTAGAGGGCCACGGACAGGGAAAATATAAGATAGAGAGAGGCAGCAAAAAAGAGAGCAGCAGGACAGAGAGAGAGATAGATAGAGTGGCCAATAAACCGATCAGCCACCTGATTGACAAGTTAATCTACATCACACCGCGGCTCCTCCCTTTCATGCGCCTAACGCGCACGCTTAATTGCAAGACGCAGCGCCTCTGCCCAGTTCCTGCCTTCTGCCGACCTGTGCACATCCCTCCGTGCACATCCTCCGTCCGCCGAACCGCGCGGAGCCCGGGCAGCGGAGGCAACTCGGACAGTCCGAGTCCTGCTGTCCGGAAATGACGTGGGTTGATGAGGTTTCCTCTCTCTTTGACTGTGGAGAGGGAGGTCTTTTTGTTTCTTCTGGCGTTCTGTTTCTTTTTCCTTTTCTTTTTCTTCTTCTTGTTCCTTCTTTATTTTCCGCTTCGCTTAAACCCGCTCATCTAATTCGACTCTTAGTCCAAGTTGGAAATGCCCGTTGGCGTCACTCGGATCGCCCCAGCCGGGCACACACAGGGCATTGTCAGCCAACAGACCCAGGCCCTTTGCATGGTAAAAGGCTCGACATGGATCGACAAGGGACCACCAGCCAGCATATGTAATGTTCATCATCCATGTCGGCCCGGAGGAATTCCCTATTTGTATAACCAGGCGACCCCGGCATACCACCTCGTTTCCCCTCAAGTTCCAACTCTAAGAAACTTCGCTGCACCTCGTCCCACGCACCCGGGAAACGGCTTGATTGGCCTACCCACTAAAATGAGAGCGGCCCCCTAAAAAAAAAAAAAACCCTCGATGAAAATCGTCCTAGATCCCATTAGATTCCGATCTTGGCTCCCATTCAACACTGACCATCTCATTTCATTTCCCGGCTTCTCTCGCTCTCCTCGCCGGCACTTCGATTGGCCATTGCTGAGGTAAATAAACAGTGCGCGTGCCCATCGCAAGCCATTTGCATCCTCATGTCCGGCTGCATCTGCAGTGCCATCCCCTGCCTATATCACCGGTGACCAACTGATACCACCGTTACACTCGACACCCGGCCCTGGTCGCTCCGTTCAACCTGACTCAATAGCCTGGGCCAGCACACAAATCAATGCAAGCAGGCGCCATTGGGGCTTTTCTGGGGGGGTTAAATCGCAGGTGCTTGGCTCTGCTTCGCTTTGCTTTACTGTACGCCGCTGGCTGCGTCGCGTCGCGGTGCGTTCCGCTGCATCGGCTCCACGCCGATACGTCTTTGGTTGCCCTACAACATTCGATGGAAGCCAACATGCATGAATCCAGCTCACCCGCCCTCCATGCACCACTCTATCGGAGGATCTGCCCGACGCGAACCCCTCATTCGACCAAAAAAAGATTCCCCCCGATTAGCTAACTCAGCTCATATATTTCTGACACGCGGTGATCCTAATTATTGCTAGACCGAGCGCATGTAAGCAGCAGCACGGCAAGGAGATGACAGCCTGCAAATACCAAGATGATCAACGCGGGCTTAAATTGCGACGTAATCAATATCCCCCGCAACATATCTTATCGTCTGCAAACTCTAGGTTACAGCACATAGGCGTAGTAATATTGGTGGTACCTGAGCGTAGCATTCATTTCCGACCAAGAGACCCATCTCTGGTAACACCATATTTGCGTGACAGGACATCAGATGCAGTGAAATCACCTGCAGTCACACTTCGGGACCCTTATTCAACAGTTATAAGTCTCACGCGGTGGTATATTATCTAATCAACGATATACGGCCACGAATAGATTGGCCAGGGACGCTCGATCTTGATGCAATTACAAATGCTCCCCACATTGTTACACATATGCCAGTCGGCCTCCACTCAGTGCAGTGGGAGCCGACAATTACTTAACGTTTCTTTAGGCCCCTTTCGATACGACGAGTCAACCTCAACGTATGACGGACTCGGTGGGGCTGTCCAACGACGAGTTCGAGTGTTTTTGGCATATTTGTGGCCACACCTTTCTGCAGTCGTTGAGGTGGTCGTCATGCGCATTTGCCCACATTCCGCCCATCGCATTTATTGAATGCAGCCTGCTCCTAGGAATCCGATTGGTTTGTTTTTAAACTGAGAACTCGGGGGCAAGGGCTTGAATTCGCACCTGTTTCTTAAAATATCACGAGAGGAGCGGTGGAGGTGGAGTTGTCACGCCTCACCTACGCCGCCAATATTGCTCTGTCACTTCTTTCAGCTAATACTGCGGGGTTACATACTAAATAAGCCCTTTCTTGTACAGCTTAGGTTGAACACATGGACTGTGTCCTGCATCATTTGTCGTGCATATTTCCCATACGGAAACAAACCAAGCCCATTTCTCGAGCAACCAAAGTAGAAATATCTCCCTTGAGAAAAGAGAAAAGAAGTCCAATTTTCTTATATCTGATACGCTATAGAAATCCCTGTGTTGTATGATTTTGAATCTGCATGGAGTCTCTGGTCTATTGAGGTTCTGAAGTACAATATACTTCTATGAGTTTCTACTACCAGGAAATCTCGATGCAGGTGAACAGGCATATAGACAAAATATCAGGTAATTGATTTTGTCCTGAGTAGTATGAACAGAAAGAGAACTAAACTCATATGTGGACTTCGTCGATGACATCCGTTGTGACTATGAAGATTGGTTTAACTATAGGGTAGGTAGGTCGACTTGGATGTCACAAAGTGGACAAAATTTGTCGTTCTCAAAATGCTGAGTATAGTTTATTTTCGTGGTTGGAATCTATAATATTACCTCTTTCTTCTGAAAACTTCTCTGTGTGGCTTTACCTGCCGTAGATATGAATCAATCGCAGTTCCGTTCCTATGGTGACGATTGACACCATTCAAATACTTGCAGACGACCACAACAAACCCCTTATATTCGTCAGCCGCGAATAGGGCCACAAATAGACTAGTTCCGTTGGATGATGAAAGATAAACGTCACTTGGGGCCTTTAAAGTACTAAGGCGGGGGAGTAATTTCCACATTCGCGACGCATGTTGGCACTTAGACTAGTAGTACGATTTACTCTTTCACTCCCAACTCATAAACCGAGTAGATAACCACATTTGACAGACTAAAATTAGGGTATCTGCATCATTACTTTGTTGTTGGATTAGCTTTGACGTTTTTACCTTGTCTTGAGACAACATCCTGTGAGACGCGTGGAAACGTATCAGCAAGGGTACTTTTTTTAATCGAAATCTGATAGATCATTGCGGATTGAGGCTTTGCGCATTCGCATGAATGTCCCATCTCCGGGAACGATTTGAAACTGTGAAGACGAGAAACTGCTTTCGCATGGCTGGTCTTGAATACGAACAAGTCAAGTCTGCGCAAACCTTATCATTCAGCTCCGAGACGCCGTCTTCTTCTTCCCCGACCATCCGAAACCGAAAAGCACAAACATGAGTGAACACACACGTTCGCACTCCTTGCCTTGCCGAAATGTCACACTGAACCCCCCAGCCTCCTCCCCCCTGCATACCAAGGCATTGAGAGTTTATTTTGATGCTGGGCAATGCTAAGTCCGCCGGACCGCTCCATTCACACACCCTCGTCCAATTCGGTGTAAAACAATGCTGTGGACCGACCGTCTAACTGTCAACGCCACCGCCTACTCCGGAAACCTCGGGCGGTGAAAAAAAAGAAGGGAAAAAGATTTCGCAAAAATTTCCTTACACCCACGCCACGCCTTACACCTTTCTCCCTCGCAGGGGTTATTGGAATAACACCCCGGAGAGAGAACATGAAAGAAGAAAAATAAAACCCTCAGGGCAGCGCCGCACACCGTCGCCGCCGCCACCGAGACTTTACGGATGCAGACCCCATCGCAACGTGTCCGCCTGTAGGGTAAGCTTGCGGGTCTCTCGGTGGGTGAGGGTCCGTCCCTTGTGCATCTCCACGTGGTGACTGCCAGGCACAATTCATTAGCCAAAAACTAAGTCAGGGGCAAGATGGGTATGATTGGCCGGAAGAAGAAAAATGTGAGTGGGCCGGGTGAAGAGTGCTGCTTTAAGACGCCGCACAACCTGTTTTATGCATGGGGATGGAGGTCTTTGTGTAAATGGATATGGGCTGGCCAACATTGACCAGTTCAGTTAGTGCGTTCACAAAACCCTTCCCCCAATTCAAACCATTTGCACAAAATTGTCTAAGGTGTGCTTGGACTCTGTGTTTCGCTCGAAACTCATCAGACACATCTCAGGCAAGGCCAAACAACTGAGCAGAGTCAACTAAGGCATGGTTCAAACAGCCTCAAACATAGACTCTCGTCCAAGTCAACGGTCCTGCAATGTGCCAACTTTCTCGATCCTACATTCCGCCTCAGCGGTGCAGGTCTCGCATGTATTTTGGCCACCGTCGTCATCGTCATGTTATCCATATCATAAGAACGGACCGTGCATATTTTGGCGTGCAAACCAGTCCACATAATTATACACACGCCACATAAAAGAAAATCACTCACAATCCCCTGTATGAAAGCAGCATGCTCTCTATTCCGTCTGCATAATCAGCTGCTCTCACCGAACTTGAAACAAGGCACACCTGCATTAGTCTCCTTGCCGTGGACGCACTATCGCATGCAGCTCAGTTACCCCTGGTTCGTCCCGACATCCCGCAGGAAAAACAGGTCCCAAAGAGGAAAAAGACGCAAACGCGACGACGCCCGCTGGGCGAGAAAACTTCTCGTTGGACAAAGCCGGGGAATAGTCTCACCGGTACATGTCAAGGAAAAAAAAAATTGTTGGAGGGGTGGTATGAAGAATTGGATTGATGTGACCCCGCGCAAAATGTTGGATCGCCAAGATCAAACGGGAAGGGTACTACTCATCTACCAGTAGGCCAAGCCCATCCCAACCCCTGAGTTGGGATGATCGCGATCATCATCTCGAAGATCTTTCTGAGAGCTCAACGGGTGCAAATTAATACCCACAAGGCTGAGAGCGGCGATCTCTTTGCGAATAACGAATAACCAGCCATCTGGATGTTTTGCCATTAGTTCCCAGACCATAGAGTTACAAGTCTCGCCGTAGGTTCCAATCATAATTGCGGTCACAGAGAACGGAATGAGAATTCAGGAAAAATATCATGTTGAAAGCAATATATAACAGGTAACTTTATATATGTAGAAATGTTAATACGATCCCGAACCACCCAAGGTGTCTTATTAGGCCACTCGTCCAGAGAAAGCCATCACCCTGTAAAATGCGTATTCATACACCCAACACCAGGTAATGAAATCAGACACCCAATCTATATCCAAACCTGCTGCCTCACAAGAGGTCGAAGACGCGCACAATTTTATTTGCCAACAGTAAGGACGAAGTGGACGGTGTCTGTGTTAAGGTTGAAGCCAATACCATCAGCAGCGGTGAGGTTGAGGCTGTCGTAAGAGTTGGAGCTTCCAACGTTGTTGGTACCAACGATGGAGCAGGCAGCGTCGCTATCCTTAACGCAGACCTTCAGGGCAGTAATGGAGAGCCCGTCTTCCGAGAGGGGGACTAGAGCAGAGGCATCAGCACCAGACCAGCCACTGTTCTTGGTGCTGCAGAAGTCGAACTCAAACCAGGTGTTGGAGAACTCGCCGATAGAGGTGTAGGCGGGCTCAGAACCAACGTTGCAGGCACAGCCGCCCTGGGAATCAGCCTGGAAAGCAACAACCTTCTTGCCGGAGGCAGGAAGGGTGAAGTTGATAGCTTGGTTGCCCTTCCAAAAACCATTGATAAGTCCTGTAGGTCCAATCTTGTTCCAGCAGACACAGGTCTGGTCCTCATCGACATCGTTGTTGAAGGTGGCGGTGTAGTCGTAGAGGCTAGCAATACTGTTGTCGACAGTCATCATGTTGCAGCCATAGGTAGTACCGGTGTTGCCCTTAGAAGCAATGTCATAGGTGGTGGCACGCTTGGAGTTGGAGCTGGAGCCTTGACAGAACTCAACGTAGCTGGAGCTGGAGGTGCCCTCAGAGGAAGCGGCGGAAGAGGTAGCAGCAGCAGCGGCATAGGCAACGGTGGTGGTGGTGGGCTGGTTGGCGATGACATAGTCACGCTCCTTGTGCATGTGAGCGTGGCCGTTGGGTCGGGCTGAAACGCCGAGGGCGGCGGCAGCGACAATGACGGAAGCAGAGACCTTCATCTTGACTGTTGGTTGATAAATCGGTTTAGACTGTTCCCGTGTTGCCTTGAAAAGGAGAGTATCGACTGCAAGTCTTGTGAGAGAGCGATTTAAACGCGGAGAGCGTTAAGTAATGAATGACTGGAAGGCAAAGGGCCGTGAACTAAAGAACGGTTGCTTGGGAGAAGGGATGCAATCGGTCGAGAAGAGGGAGAGGGGGCATTATTAAATGGCCAAATAAGGGGTGTGTCTCTGGGTGGCGTAGGGTGGTATGGAGGTGTGAGCGGACGGCACCTGTGTGTTTCTTCCCTCTCTCCACTGGTCTAAGTACACCCCGGCTACCCACACTCTCATCTCCCCCACCTTGTACTTTTTCCTGTCGAAACCTGTACAAGGGAGTGGACGGCACTGTCGGGGCAAGCACCCAGTGCCTTGGACTGGACCCTACCCAAGCACCGGCGCCACCGCCAGCGAGAAGCCATCGGCTGGGCCTGGCTCCACTCGCTCCTGGACGTTCTCGGGCCATCCCCCATAGGGTAAGTCCAAACCTAGGGGCCGTCAGGAATGCAAGCCTTCCCAACCTTTAGCCGGGGCTGCTCATTGCTAGAGTATTGTTGCGTTTTCAGGTCGGGCTTGTTTTGCGCCGTGCCTTCAGTGTTGTTGCGGTCCCCAAGATCTGGTTGGTTGGGCACGTGCGGCGGGAGGATTATCGGGCCTGGTAGAAGAGGCCCTGGCAACGTTGCGTAATGCTGTTGGTTTATTGACGACTACGGGCTCATCCGTCCCCGTCTTTGACAGCTGCTGTTGGTTCGTTGCTGGTAATCACAGGCTTTTCTCCGACCCGACACCACGTCTGGGGGCAGGGTTGTGGCAGGTACCAGGCCGGTCCCATTGGCTGCTTAGGCTCAATACTCTTTTGGGCTACTTGGCGAGCCCGGACCCCCGGGCGACGTGCGTAGACTTGGGCGAATTGGCCCCACTGCCCAAGCACTGGCCCGCAGGAAAACGTACGGCCACCATCGCCGCGTCAGCGATCGGGTGTGGGCTGTCCAAGGCAAATTCGGTTTCTTCAAGCGGAGCCTGGCCTGGAGAATTGGCCAGTCGCCTTCTCGATGCTCTGGTGGCGATGCCTCAACAGGAAAAGTGAGCACAAGACGAAACAGCGGCATATGGGGCCAAAAACACAGTAAGAATAAGCCGCCCTTTCTTGGCCCAGCGTCCAGCCCCCAGGCTCTCGCGTTCATGAATGCTCCAGAGAGGCGCTGGTTGGGGAAAGCACCTTGTGTAGTGTTATTGTCTCGTCTCGTTTGCATGATGTGAGGAGGGATGCAGGGGATGGCACTGGCTGAGGTACGTGGATCCAGGCATTTCACTCCTCACAGCAGATGCGCTGACGCGGTTTTCTGGTTGGATAATGATTTCGGGAGTGAAAAGCAGCCGTAATCTTCTATCATTGGAGCGTCATGCCGCTTGTTGTGCCTTTGGAGCGTTCCATTTAACGCTGTACCTGCAGCTGACCACACCGTCAGCCAGGAACAAGAAATGACAACACATCATACAGATGGGAGATGCTCAGACTACGCAGTCGTTTACTTGGTTCGTAACTGGCGGCATTGTTGGGTACCTCTGTAGCGTAGTGATCATCAGGCCTCCCGAGCAGAGACAAGCATCAAGAATACCCCATCGGATCTGACCCCCCTGAAGCCCACACCACCCCATTGCTCACCGTCTTGGCTTTGCATGCTTGTCTGCCATGCCGGGGCCTTGTGCCCTGCTTGGCCCATCTGCTGGCGCGGCCATGCCTTGCTGCTGTCGCGGCCCTCAACTTTCTTTTGGAGCGGAGCGAGTCCATCGCCCATTTCGGCACTCATTGATTCTGTGTCTGCCGGGAGCGAACGGTGGATCATCTGATTGCCTTGCGTTCATCCAGTTGATGTGCACCGTTGAGAAATTTGTTTAGATTGATGCCGCCGCTAAAGGATGCAATCAAAACAAAATCAAGACCAAAGCTGGTGCCGCCTCGCTGAATGCAGGAATGAGAGGCAGACAGGCGGCCTAAGCGAATTGACTGGCTGACGAGCCCTGGAGGGTGGAAATGAAATCGAGCCAGCAGTTGAGATGGAGGGGTGTACTGGGGGTGGCCTCTGTGCACGTGCCTTGTTGTGCAAGACATGCACAAACCTACTTTTACGACAGATTGCATAAAATGAATCTGGAAGCCAGCCACCCAGTTCAGCCCTTACCTACCTAGTACCAAGAGTAGGTAGTGCGATCTGGACAAACCCATATCAATGGGTTCTAGTCAGGGCGTTGATTATGAACATGTGCCTACTGATCTGGCGCCGAATTTTGGTTGTCATTTGCATTCCATGGTCTTTTCCACGAGGACTTCCGATAGCAAGGTGGAACAAAAACCTTCTCCCGAGTTGAGACTCGCTTTTTTCATGATTAAAAAAGGAAGCCAAAGAAGAAAGAAGAAGATTATTCTGTACATTTCCCCCTCCCTTCCTTCCTTGTTTTTTGTGCATCATTCGATTGTTCTCCTTCATCTCAATACTTGCTCCCCCTTCTTAGGTTGCTTCTTCCATAATACAGTTCATAAAAGTAGGGATGCCTCGAGAAGGAACATAACTAGGGATGGCTATAGACTCTCTTAACCGCGATTACCTTGTTATTGAATCTTTCCTGCGAAGGAAATTGCCCGGCCTGGCCGGCCATCGGGTTGCCCTGTTCGCCCTGAACTTTCAACATTGCCCCCCCCGCACACCACGCAACCACCTACATCATCGCTATTATTGGCCTCGCAACGCCCCATCTGGCATACCAAACTTGTTCCCCGTGACGCATCTCGATTGCGTCCGCAGCCACTGCCGCAGCCCACATTCCTGTGTTTGAGATGTTCTTCATCTGCGTCTCTAATTAGCAACGGCTCACAGCCTCAGCCATATTTCTGACTCTCGTTTCATTACCTTAGCCGAGGCTGACACCATTCATCTCCAAGTGGAGAAGGTGGCTTTGGTGATTGGCCATGTACTGTTTATTGCTTCTGGTAGCCTTGAAGCTCTTTGGCTTGGCCGTAAACATTATTGACCAAAGTTGTAGCAGCAACACTCTACCACCACCCGTATTTGGGAAATGTGCTTAGCTGGGACCCACCTGGCCATACGATATATACAGGGGCACCATTTTGCTATTCCCAGCTGTCCCGTGCTTGCGCGAGCGAGGTTGCGTTGCTGACCTTGCTATATCCCTGTTTATTGAACCGACGGTGGCTCGTGCGTGCCGGACGGCGGGCATATTCCTTGTCTTGCCGGGAGGCTAGAAAAGGGGTGTGGGGCAGACCAATTGTTCCTAGATACGGTAGCGATGCTGCGCTGCTTGGCTCACCGTGTCGATCAAGCTTCTTTGAGGGGCCGTCTGATAAACCCAAGTAACTTGGTTGACGAGATTATCCGTCCCCATCTTTACCGGGGATATAAAAAAAAGGAGTAACAAGATATCTTCCATGGATCCGAGAATCATATCCGATGCGAAATCAGGTAATTCATGCACTGGCCAACCGGGATGTCGCCCCTGACTCGTCCACTGGCAACCATGATGGACTAAGTATAGATTATTTTCAGCTACTCTGTTTTAGCTTGGTGGAATCTCGCCAGTCCAGGTATCCACTCATTATTGTTCATCTCGACCAAGTATCGTATCCATCTGCGTGCCTATCCACTACTGTATGCCAAAGGTAAATCCCAATAACAGTTTCATCAATAACTACTCTGCCGGACGCCCTATTCTTTAGCTTACAGTCATCTGCCTGCTTTATCCTACCTCGTGATTGTGCACCGTTTTTTAAGGCAACTAGAAATAACTCCTCATGGCATCCTCATACCCAGTACCACCCTTAAGATCTCGCCCAAACTTGGCATGGACATTAAGAACTTGCTGGATGTGCCTCATGCTCAACGCTTCGCCCTTGTTAACGGCCAGATCTTGAGCAGAGCCCACCACGTTTTTAATTTCTCGTCCGTTGAGATCTTGCTTGGAGAGCATGTTGAGATCATCGTTTGTCAACGGCTGGACCTCGATCTTGCCCAGAGCTCGAACTCTCTCAATGAACATCTCAAAGATGGCCCGCTTTGCCTTGGCATCTAGGTTGTCATATCGCAGCGCAATGTGAATCCGTGATTGGAACGCCTCGTCAAAAGTCTGGGTCCCAGTTAGCACTTATTCCAGCAACGCTGGCAGGAAATGACGAGATACATACCTCGACTCGGTTGGTGGTCAGGAACAAAATGCCTTGGAAGTACTCCAGCTGGCGTAGAAAGATGCTCACGAGGGCATTGCGATGAATGTTGTGCATATCTCGCTTTTCCAAAAAGACATCGGCTTCATCAAGGAGTAAAATGGCACCCCAAGCATGACAAATGTCGAGAATCTTTTGAAGCTCAGCCTCAAGGAATCGTGAGTCCGTCCCTAGCTCACCGGCTGACGCCATATATAGCGGACATTTGAGAAGTTCACTGATACCTTCGGCTGTTAATGTCTTGCCAGTACCGGGAGGTCCGTGTAGAACAGCTGGAGCGAGATTAGCACGCTTTCTATAACACGTGAAATATTGACAGCCTAGAAAGGGCAAACTTACTGACGAGGCCTTTGCCTTTGCCCTGAATCACATCATCAATGGTGTTTGCTGCCTGGTACTTGCGAGACTCAACCAATGCCTTGATCAGGTCTTTGGTACCGTCTTCTAGCACCAGAGACTCCCAAGCCTTTTCATTCCACTTGATATCTTCGACAGCGGAGACTGCAAACTCCAGCCATTGCTTCTCTGAAAAAGCAAAGCCAAGAACGACTGGGGAAGCAATCAGATATTCCTCATCAGTAAATTCTTCTGTCGCATCGCCATCCTCGTCGTTGGCTCCGGTGCTCGTCGCTGACTTCTTGGGCAATGCATCTAGCTTCTCCTCATCATCGTCATCACTATCCTCTTTGGCCATGCGCGCAAACTGAATGCCTCCCTTTTGATTTCTGAAGACTTTGGTGACAAACTTGACTTTTTCCTCGCCACCCTCGCCATCGGAGTCTGAGGCCTCGCAGCAGCAGCCTCCGTCTTCAGAATCGGAATCTGGATCTGGGATAGTATCAAGATCCTTCGGCTTAACCAGAGAAACACTGTAGTTGGGGTTGATTCGCCGGAAGATCGCCGGGTCCACCATGACGCGGCTCTTTTGTACATGGAATTTGATGACCATCTTCTTCCGCTTCAAGAAGGCAAGCCCCTGATAGCTTTTGTAGTGAACGCCACTAAGTGAGACAAACTTCTTGCCTCGCTCAATCAGTTCCTTTCGGATTTGAGCTTCGTTCTGATGATACTTGATCGGGTAACATGGAAGACTGGTGATCTTCCTAGCACCGACGAAGGAAGGGATTTCCTCGGACAGGTTCCCGAAACCGTATTTTTTGCCGTCATACTCAAAGTATTTACCGTCGATGTAGTAGAATTGACCCTTGAGGAGGCTTGCATGGAGTTCAGCCATCTCAACTTTGAAGGCGCGGGGCTCGCTCGCCGTTCCGTAGGTGGACATGTACGCCAAGGTGTTTGGCTTCCACAGCGCCCAAAGAAGGTCAAAAGTGATAAGCCCACTCTCAAGCATGGGATAAAGACTTTCCTTTGTCGCAGCAAAATCGGCGTCAAGATACTTGATGAGAACTTTGAGGTGCTTTCTCTTGTCATCGAGTCGCTTCTGATTTTTCTTGCGCTCCTTCTTGGAATCTCCGGCGGGCTCTGCTAGCTTGAGAGCCTTTCGATGCTCACGTAAATCTTCAAGATACCTGAATGCGATTAGATATGAGCGTCATAATGGTGAATAGGAAAAGCACGAAAGGGTGGTACTCACAGAAATAGAAAGTTGGGTTCAATCTTGGGAACCTCGTCCACCAAACTCACACCAGTGACATTCCCAATGACATCCTGCAAGCATTCACGCAGGAGCTTGCTCCTGATATCAACATATGTGGCCCTAAACTTGCCTTCCCAGTCGAAAGTTCTGCGGACGTGGAAAATAAAATCCTCGTACTGCGAATCACTTGACGTCTCGGCAGTATCCTGGAGCCTATAGTTGTGAACTTTGTCATCCCAGACCCAGTCGACTCTTTTGAAGTCAACCTTTTTGGGGCCCTTTTTGGACTTTGGCTTTGTAGACTCTAGAGAGTCGCTGTCTGCATCTTCTTCATCGCCAGAGCTGCTGGCATTCTGTCCACGACGGCTACGACGACTGGGAGGAGGGATGACGAGAGGTGACTTTGGAGGGTGCGGGGTGTTTATTGAAGGTGAAATAGGATTTGTTATTGCCGGCGATGTTTGGAGCATGGGAAGGGAAAGCTGGTATCCGACGCTGCCGTTCCATGGTGCGTAAGGGGAAGCCTGGCTGGGCTGCATCAGCTGTTGTTGCTGCAGTTGAGCAACTTGGAGTTTCAATGCGCGAAGCTCCTGGGTGAGGTCATCCTGCTGGTCATTTTGTTTGTTGCTTTCGTCAGCTTCCGAATCAGTGTCATCAGACGAGTCAGAGTCAGAGTCGGAAGAGTCAGAATCCACAGGCTTGGATTTGGACTTCTTCTTCTTGGCCTTCTGGTCCTTCTTGGCCTTCTTCTTAGCTGACTTCTTAGCTGGCTGTTTTGACTTGGCCGCTTTTGTCGATTTAGTAACCTTGGAACTCTTCTTCACCTTGGGCTTTGCATTTTCGTCGTCCGAGTCAGCGTCCGAGTCGGAGGTATCGGAATCGTTGGAAGATTCGCTACCATCCTCGTCGGTTAATTCGGAGGTTTCGCCGCCCTTTTTGGCCGATTTGGACGAAGACTTGCACTTGTTGCTCGTGTGCTTCTTTTTAGTGGTCTTGTTGGCGGACCGCTTTGACAGGTCGGATCGTCCGGCTCCGGTGGTCTTAGAATCCGGATCAGTGGAGTTGTGATTGGATTCGACCGGGGTTCGGGCGGAGTCGTCAGTGGCCGATGTGGACCCGATGGGGTTCGCATCGTCATGGCGATCCGCCGGGACGAGAGTGGTCTCGGTTGACGCCATGGTACCGAATGGCGGTCGTGACAATTATGATGAGGGTGCGGGATAGGCAAAGCGAAGAGAATAATATGAAGAAGGAGGAGGAGGATTCCTGATCGTGATTGTGTTGACGGGATGAAAAAAAATAGACTCGTCAAGCAGGTGACTCGGTGAGGTGGGCTGCCAACTGTACACTCAAACGGGCGGGTGGGTTGCGTCGCATGCACCAAGGCCGTCTCTTTCCTTACTTGACTTTACTTTGCTTGCCTTGGGCTATCAGGCAACGATGGCCGCAATGATACGACCCTCAGGCAAACAACGCTGAGGAGGATGCAGGCGCAGGAGCAGAAGGAAGAATCCTGAAGGACCAAGCGTCAGTCAGTAGATAAAAGCGACGATTCTTTTGTGTCGGTGTAGTTTTGAGGGAGTAGCGGAGAAATGCAGCGAGTGGGAAAGCTGAGTAGAAGAGAGACAAACAATGCACACACACGCGGAGAGAGAGGGAGAGAGGAGGAGAGACACATGCATACGGAAAGGATGCCAGCACGTACGTGAAGCGGAGCTAACAGGATACGACGTGAGAAGGGCGGCACACAGTAGTGCAACGGCAGGTTTCCCTTTCACAACGTGGACAACGCAGAAGTTGTGGCTCGGGGATGAAAGTAGGACGGGAAAGCCAGGATCGTCGCTGCAACGGGATGGATGGTGCGACAGGACGGGAAGAAATGTCGAGAAAGTCGAAGGGGCAGAGCAAACAGAAGAAGAGGGGGATGGATAAAAGTGCAAACGTCAAGGCAGGTGATGGGTCACGTTAAATACCAAGCAAGGCCAAGGCTGCAGCAGTGCCATCCTCTCCAAAGCCAACGGGTGAAGCAATGTTGGGGTTTCCCCCAAGTGATTCATTCATCCTGGTTGTGGCACATGGCCAACTGCCCGCAAACTGTACCACTGCACATGCAGACGTCCAGTATGTGGTGATGGTGGCTTGCGCGGACAACAAGCGGCCCAGCTAATGTACGGTCAAGGAAAATGGGCCTCAAAAGATGGCCAACAAACAACGCCGAGGCGTACCATGGCACATGCACACGGCAGACTAGTAGGCTAGGTGCCTGTGAGCCAACAGCTGGCAGTCTGACTGCACCAGGCATCAGTGGCTCGTTGAAGAAATTTCTGTTCGCCGCATGGCTCACTCATCGATACAAGAGTCAAGCCCAGTAGTACAGCACCAGGCAGAATCAGGCCTATCGATTGTTGGCCGCCTCACTCCCAGATGGAAGCGCCAATCAGCACATGTTTCGGTTGTGGTGCTCGCTCACTGTCCAGTTGGGATTCGCCTCTGTCCCTTAGCGGCCAATCGTACGTAAGATCATCCCTCCACGCTGCATCCCCACCCTGCTAAGCCCTGAGCCTCAGTAGGCCACCACTCCATGTTCGGCGGGCTCACCGGTAAGGCGCCCAGGCGGCGGGCTGCCTTGGAACCAATTGCTTTTTGTGAGCATCCGACAAGAATCACCCCTGCAATGAATGTGAAAAGTGAGGCTCTTTTGTATGATGCCGGGGTTGGGTAAATTTTTTCTTTTGTTACAAGAAACCCTAAAGCTGTATGTATATGCTGCCTAAATGGCCACCAAAGTCCCATGCTCAATCCGCCAGTAGCAAGTTACAATCCCAGGGATGTACAATAGTAATCCATGATGCATCCACTAACGTGCGTTAAAACATATCAGATACAACGCCAGTATATTCCCGTGACCCTTTTACCTGTGCGCCGATGTCATACAGTTTAGTCCAGGCGGCTATTCGTTCGGTTGGCCACCAGTTGACGCAAATTCTCTCCTCGTACCGATGGCTACACCATATGCGCGTCGCTGCTGCTGCTGCTCCTCTTGAATCCGCTTAAAAACTCCTTTTCTGACCCTGGAGCATCTCCTGATGACATCGTTGAGGAGCGTTTCTTTCGAGGGGCGGCCGACCCAGCAGCTGGCAATGTTTCCGAACCTCTCGACACTTTGCTCTTGTAGTGAGTCCTCGGCGTCTCCCCGCTCGGTGTGGTAAAGTATGGTCGGAGAGATGGAATGCAAGTAATTATTACCCCGAGGTCACATTCGAGGATACCCCACAACACTGTAAGATATATTCCAGATTAGCTCAAAGAGAACGCTTGACGACAAGGGGTGGATTGGGTGAAGCATACTCGCTGTGCTAATTGGAATCGATGACCCGACTTCTGATCCCGTGAGGATGCAGTAGCGAAGAATCGAAAAGATCAAGGTGACAAGGCCAAGAAGGGAGGTTGCGTAGATGCCTATTTTCAGTGTTCTACGAACGGTCAATTTCCCAATGATGAGCCATGGTAGTATAAATACTAATAAAACGCTGTTAGAGGTGTTTTATTTTCTTCTTGCCACAATGACATCTGTCGTACCGAAGCAATTCCCAGTAAAGTGGAGGGCCCACATTGTTGTAAAAACAATTTTGTTCTTGGCTGGAGGACAAGTTGTTGTCGCACTCAGGTCCCTATCGGCCCATCAATGACAGTCCCTAGTCTAAATGATTTTCTCAGATGAATATAAATGCTCTTGGAGACTCACCAGTTTGTCTCGATTGGTTGACATATCAAAAAAACAACCAATATACTGATGATAAGGGCTAGAATGACGTATGTGATCACAGCCCATAAGAACATTCTCCTTCTTTTCATGAAATCTGGAAATATATCCAGATACATTGAAAGAAGAGCCCCCTTACAAAGATAAAGGGACAAATATAAAGGGAATTGGGATATAAATAAGATCTACATTGCTTTGTGTCAGCACTGCTAGCAAGCCCCCATCTGTCCGTGAAGAGAAACCATTACCTTAAACACATTCTGGACATTGTCGGGGGTGGCAATATATCCAATCAACAACGTTCCGACTGATGCATTAAGAGCACCAAGGTTAAACAAGACAATGTTGAGAACGAGATACGAGCATGCCAGAAGCCACGCACAGATAATCATAATATCACTGATCAATATTCTGATCCGTTGGATTCTGAGGCGGAGATGGAGACGGGCGATGATGAGACCCGCAGCTATGGTTGTTAAAATACTCCCTACTGTCTGTAATCATCAGAATCATTCAGAGGAGGCTTAAATGAGACGATGCAAGGTCTCACCAGCACAGGGATTGGCCCTGATCCTCGAAAGGCTCCCATCGTGGCGGCTGGACAGGGGGATGCGGATATTGTGAATTATAAATTAATTTGGTGGTACTGTGCGTTGCTGCTGCTTGTGATCGTTTACGGAGCCGTTTCGTCCATAGTTGATGTATTCTAACGAGGAGGTACAATGACCACCAAGGTCACATCAACGAGAATTTGGGAACCAGTGCCAGAGGGTCGACTGGTGAATTACGGACGTCTGCATACTTTATAAGCACATTCGCGAGTGAAAGATGGCGTGTTAAAGTTTTACTCGAGTCAATCGGGCTTCGAACCATCCTAGCCTTCGATTCGAGAGGCGATCTTAACTTAATCAAGGATACATTGCTGGGCTATCCGAAATTTCATGCATCACATGAACTGGAATGCTGGCCATGATTTCAAGCACCCACTTCTTGTGAATGGAGGCTTTGTTGATCTTTGCGGTATACCTCCTGGGATTGGATATACTGATTGCATGAACGTTGACGATGATTTTGGTGTTGTGCATATCCGTATTTTGTTTATGACAGACCTTTCGGCTTATCTCAAGGGTCTTTCCTATATTCAGATATCACTCCATCGCGATTATTAGTCTATAACAATGGCCACCGATCGTACTGTGATTCTGAGACCTTCCTCAGTTTAAATGACAACACCCATCACATGCCTGCCGTTGCATGTCCGGGGCTGCCGCGAACTCAAAAACCTAGGTACAGATCGTAATAGCTTAAACAATGATTATTGGATGCATTAAGGGCCGTTGAGGAAGGGATCATCTCCGAATGTGCCGCTTGACTTGACTTTTATTTTCCGGCAAACAGGAGGTCAACCGAAGAGGGGGACCGGAAAGTATACCTGAAGCCGTCATTTCCTTGGAGGCGGTCGGAAAGAACAATCTGGAATATAATTCTTTTACGGAATCTACAAATTGAGAAGGATTGGGCTTAGCTCGAGAGTGTATTTTGACATTCTCAAGAGAGTGGTACGACACGCGCTGCGCCACAATGGATACTTCTACTGAACTAGGACGAGTCCAACTAAGTAGTATCAACTAAGAAAGCAAATTCTTGTTTAGTTAGGGGCAAGAAAGCTTGGTTCGCTGCAAGGCTCGTATCCACGAGCAGCCGGCTTGTAGAAAACAATCCGATTCCTCGCTAGCCCATGTTAAATTTAGCGTAGAGTGAAGTTCTGTGCGGAGTGCCCGACGTTCTACTACAGGGAGTAATCTACGACCTATGGGGCATACTTATGGGTGGATGTGGCAGTATTTTGTTGGCATTAAGTTGACAGGAACCCAGATGCACAGGTATTAACCAGGAATCAAGGGTGTCTAAACCAATATGGCAGTGTGTGCTGTGCCGGGATTCAGTCAACTATATCTGTAAAAGAGGCTGTAAACAGGATCGGCGCGCTAAATTCCAGAGTTAAGTGTTTAGATATAACATAATGTCAGTTCTGGTCATACCAAATTTTATGGACGCGATTCCACCTTCATCAATCTGTAAAATAGGCGACGAGAGAATTGCGTATCTTGTGCAAACAGCGGCCTCCAAATTCTGATGTGAGTAATTTGGAACAACTCGAGGTTCCCAGATGAAGTAGAGTGTCAAGATGATAGCTACACAATAATGGCCGAGGAAGTAATTGTATTGTAGACCCTCGAAATAGAAAGCTCACGACCGTAGGCCCAGTGACTGCAATCACCCACATTGTTGTTTCAGTAGGCTTCTATGCTGAGGAGCTATTTCCAGACCAAATAATCCCACATTTGTAGCTATATATGGCGAACAAGTTGCCTTTTGTCAGTTAAATGAGGTACCAAGGCATACGCATTGGACCGGGTGGTCAATAAAGTAAGAATGGAATTCTATTTTAAAAAGAAAAATATATGTAAAGCTCTAAAATCGGAAAGCGCTAATTCGAATTTTTGAAAAACAAAAGTGGTATCATTTAGAAGAAGTAAAAAGTTGACACAGACGATAAAAAGTCCCCGGTTTTGTTGCCAGAGATGTGTGGTTTAGAGCGACCACATGTGGGTCCATGTCAACTCCCACATGAACTTTCCCATCGATCCCAACGAACTGTCCAAAACTGTACGTCCGTGCATCCCGTCCAGGGATCTTCTTGTATGTTGAGCTTGACAATCGGCTGGATGCAATATATGCAATTACAGAGCCTAGCGTTGTTGGTAAACGAGGTAGGATAAATCCTGTAGGCCGGGCATAGAAAATAGCCGCGGCGATTATATTAAGGCTGAGAACAACCACGGTGATGATGAAAGATGCCTCTTCCATAAATATTCTTGTCTCCGGACTCGATCTAATGGCTGAAATCGGCTCTCCAGTTTTGTTGCTAAAAAGGTTTTGGTTCTGGCTGAGAAGTATGGCAAATGCCTGCCGATGAATCTCGTCGATGTAGGATGCCATCTTCGTTGAATCTGGAACCGAGGATACTGGGTCTAAAAATTCTCTGGAGCCCATCTTGAGCGCGATAAAATAATTCATCCAATCTCTGGCCAGTGTGTCGTTGTGCCCATGGCTCCCACTCTGAGCCCATATATTTAAACGTGTTAGCGCTACGTCGGTGGTGGTTTTTGATCCTGCGTAATCGGGGGAATTTAAATCACTAGTCCTGTTGTAAGACACGACATATCCTTCTGAATCAACCGTGACGTTGAACATTGCTGATTCCATAAATGGATAACAGGTCACGAGGCTGGCTTCAAGCGTCGCGTTGCTATTGTTGCCGTCTCCAGTTCGCCCCCATCCAAAGGCCAATGGTATGCCGCATAAGTCGCCGCCGGTAGAGATGTATTCTACGGCGGATGAGCCTGTAGTAAGGTTTCGAAAAACGTCCGCGGAAAACATGTCGGATCTGATTTTAATTCCGGCCTGCTCAACAACGTTGCACGTTTTATTTGGCGAGGATGGTGCTTTGACGGGTACATCGAAAGAACCAATTGCTGTGCAGTTTGAGTTGGATCCAAACCCAATTGTCTGAAGTGTGTATGTATCTCCACTCTTGCTTGAATCCGAGAGGTTGTGCTTCTGAAAGTAGTACTTCTGCGATACCCATGGTGGGAGAGCGGTGCCAGATGATAGGTTTGCCCAGGTAACGTAAAGATGATCTTTATTTAGATATATACTGTAGATACTGTCACGATCCAAAACAGTAGCGTTGGGGATGAATTGCGGCGTGAAGGTTGGGTGCAGCGATTCCACGTAGTTAGCTGTCATTGTGTGCTCCTTGAACAAGGAACCTAGACCAATGGCAAGAAGGTTTCCAAGCATTGTCATGGCACAAAGCAACATTAAAATAAAATGTCGGGACTTGAGGGCCCTCCAAAAGACAAGCTGGGGAGGGATGGAAGTGTATGTAGCATCAATTGAGCTTGAGGCCTTAGCACCTCCCTTTGAGAGATCACGAAATGGCTGTAGGACGCATAGAAGTCGGTTCAGAAGCAGCCAAAATGGCTGGACAAGTGTTGCAAAAACGGTAGGGATATAATTCTCCAAAATCCGCAATACGTCGAGATTGTTTGATGGACGGGGAAGTCCTAAGAAATGGTTAGCCAAGTTCGTGATATTTGATCAGTAGCAACTAACCGTTCCATGCTTGCTCTTGCTTCTTAAAGTAAGATAATACAATGATAGCTGCAAGTAATACCATCAGAAACAATACGCCGCTTTCGCGTCTGAGAGCCAATGGTCTCTCAGGTTTATATTGATATATCAGAGTCGACTGCTGCTCCTCATCTTGGTCTTCGGAATGTTGAGAGTTCTGGTTATCATAGGAAGTCCGAGGGTTTTGAGATTCGTGTGCATCTTCGAACAATAGAAACTTTGGCTTTTCATCCCCATCAACGTATGCCATTTTTACCTCATCCTGTCCGAACTTCTTTTTCAGACTTTTCTCACTAGCGGTATCCATAGATCGGAATGAGCCAAGAAATTCCGGGCTGTGTCGAAACATGTCAATATATCTGTTGATAGAACTAGGATTCATGTTCAGTTTGCTCGGAGCAGTTCGACAGAACCAAAGCAAAGAAGCAGTTAAGACTGCAACGAGACACAAAACGCCCTCGACAATAGCTGAAAAGCGTCGACTGACAACAATTCCATGAAGATAAAACTCCACAGATGCAGTCTCATTAGAAAAAGAAGTATCATTAGTGAGCAGGCTCTGAAGAGCTAGAACAAACAGCGACTGGTGGGCAGTCTTAAATGCTGAATGGATTATCTTGGGATCCGAATAAGATTGGACAGACAGGTTTGTGGCTGCCATACCGAAGCCAACCATGTTGTCCAGACTGAGAGCCGTATAGCTGAAACCGCGGTCAAGCAGCTTGGGCCATTGGTACGCGGATTCTGAAGATGGAGGATCGGTTACTGGCTTATCCCAGCCTTTCACGTCCGTTCTTCCAATTGAAAGGACATACTCGAATGTAGTCGAATTGAATTCACTTTCAGACAGTAGCTTCCGAGGCTCCAGCTCCTGAATGGAATCTGTGTTTGGTGTCAACGTTTCTGAATCAACCGTCGCGAGCACTTTTTGGGTATAATAGCTCGGCTGACAGAACATGGCCGTAATATTGGCAGGTTGTGAGTTTGCTGCAGGTTTTGTTCCCTGCCATTTCGCAAAAAATTGGTGAGTGGAATTCTTAGTTGGCGGACAATCATCTGTTCCAAAGTTGTTCGTATCTTTGGTTCCATAGTAATATCCAATGTAACTCATAACGGACGTCGTGCCATAACCAGAATAAACTATAGTGCTGACATTGCAACCTTGTCCATTGGAAAAGGTTACAAATGTGCGACCATCTGACCCTCCTCCAGACGTTTGTAGAACTTCTGCGAGCCAACAATCCAAGTCGCTAGAAAATTTAGTAGTTGTTGCTGTCCAATTCGACTTCACATTGGCGGGTGAAGGATCGTCTTGGACATAGAAAGGAAGCAAAGCATAATCCGATGTCGTGAATGAAGGGTAGGGTTGATTGAGCCAGGCTACTGCATAGCCAGTGTTTATGTCTGCAGGGCCTAAGCGCAGCCTTTGTTGATCCATAGGTATCAAACTGGATCTCGTTCCAATGGTTGCTGACTGTGTGCGTTTGATCGTCCCCGCTCCCATGATTGTGCTTTGAAAAGGTGTAACAACCCAGAAAACGAGTATCATGGCAGTTCCGGCAAAGAATGCAGGCCAGTGTCTTGACTCCGCGTTAGTTTCAATAAGCATGTTCTGCATAAATTGGCTCTTACCTCCGCCTCGCAGATTTCCATGGAACTATGCCCACAAATTCATATTGATAGTCCAAAAAAAGTGAATCTTGGGCCTTTGTCGGTTTGTTCCTGGATAGTTGAAACCATGGTTGCATTCGCTTGGCGTCTAGATCGACCCAGCTCCAAGTCGTGCTATAAAGAACAGCAGCGATGATTGGCAAATAGAGCGAACCGAGCTGGGCATATTTCGGAATCTCATCAGCAGATGATGATAGGGCTAGGGCACCTTGGGCTTTGCTTCGCTGGGCCAAGGTCTCAACGGCGGCTGCAAGGAGCAACGTCAGAGCGACGATGGCTGCAAGCATCGGTGTTGAAAGGGAAAGAGGCTTCCATCCGTGTCTGTATTCTCCCTCACATTCGCCCTTATCTTCAATTATTGGTGATGCCGGCTGCTTTTTAGTTGGCCTCAATTCGATCGGATCCTCAGGCCCGATGTGATCGGTGCCGTGCCTGGACACTCCGAGAGCGAGATCTGCCTCATACACCCTTTCGGCCACATTTTCCCAGACGGACCTCATGTTGCAGACTTTTATCACCCAAGAGGGTAAAGAATGGAAGACGGGGTGGGAGAGTGGCCAGCCGCCTCAGAAGCGGACTTCGAAAATTCAGGAAACACAAGATCAGTCGCGACGCTCACACTGGCCGAATCTGGGTGGAGAGCCATCTGATCTTTAAGGCATCCGCTGCCTGTCACATAATTGCAAAGTGCCAAGCTAACACACAACGAGTTTACCCGTGCATGAACAGAACCAACAGACATTTATTAATAGGCTAACAGCTCAGCATTGTAAATAGCGGCGCAACTGTTTAGAGTCGCTTCCTCTGCATGTTGGTCTGCACAGACCGGGATTCCGAAACGTCAATTCACATCACCCTAGCGATGTGCCGAAAACCCAGCCCCCAAACCCCACTCACGGCCCGTGCAAGGCTTAGCCCAAGGGACAGGAGCTTGGACGATTGTGCTCAGCTGAGGGAATTAAGCGCTGGAGAGGGTACCACCCAACCAATCGCGACTCGTTTGCAAATGGGTCAGTACAACTTTGATTTACCCCGTTGACCTTTGATCGGCCCTGGCCCCCCAAGGCTGGCCCTGGAACTTGCAGTTTGGCTGGGGAGGCGCGGGAGCATAAGCCACTATCGCGGGTCCTCAAGGCTTTCTACATGCATATCGGACGAGATTTACAGATCGGGACTGCAAGACGATGTTGCTGAAGAGGGGAAGAGGGGAAGAAGGGAAGAGGAAAGCTAAGCGCTGATCAACTCGAGCGTGGAGAAATCGGCTCGTGTGTGTATACGTGTGGGAAAACCCGTAGCCGCGGACCCATATTAAGCCTGTATTAGCGCTGGGCCGACAAGAAAACAGTGGGAGCTACGCGAGGACAGGGATCAAATTACGCGCACTGAACACTTGTTTATACCTTGCCGAACATGGTGTGTGAAAGCTTCAGGCCAAGACGTAGCATCTCGTAGGCTCCGCGGTTGATGTGATAGTGCTGCGCCGCCATGACCCCAAATGTGCAAGATTCCACAATACCAACGTCCCAGCATCTTGCGCAAAAGCTGGCCCTCCAAAACATAATCGCAACAAGGAGCGATGAAAGGGAGATATATCACCTACTTCATGATGTAATCGGAAATGAATGAATCCCTGCGGGCTCTTGTCTCCATTTTTTGTGCAGTTCGTCAGAGCACAGACAATGGCCGTTGTTGGCCAGGCCAAAGATGAGACCACCGTTCGTCCACTTGGCGTATTCTCGCTAACAATGAGGCAAGTTGCCATTGCTTATACTGTAAACTACGGAGGGGCCTGAATACGCCCTGTCCGTTGGTTTAAACCAATATCTTTTTTGTTCTTTTTTTTGGTAAGGAGGTTAAGAAAGCCTTCGTCGCTTAGAATGGCGTAACATTGACCCAGCATCATGCAAACGAAATGGGGTACCACCAACTTGCTGTTCCCAGGTATTCATTATTGGTGTGATAAAGTTTAGCATGATTGCAACCTCCGGCTGCATTCGCTTTGAACAGTAGGAATAGAACCCGCTTAAATAAAACCATGTCATGAGCAAGAAGAGTTATATAATGAACGATCTTCTTGGCCTTGATGCGCCTCGCGGTATTGTTAAAAACTTCGATAGGTTTAATAGTGCGGCATACAGATTTCTTTTAATAGAATAGTAGGCTCATGTATAACCCAAGAAGCAGGCCGAAACACCAATAGTCAAGCAATAGATGCATAAAATATGACACCCATAATTAATAAATACTAACACAAGACCTCGCCCTTTTTCAGCTCGCTTACTGTCCCCTCGAAACCAAAACCCGCGCGCATTTTAGATTCATCACTATCCAAGCAGCCAAAATTCATTTTTGTCTCACCAATATGCTTGGGAAGCGGGTGGATTCCCAAAGAATATCCTTCTGCGAGTCTATCCAAATCTGCGTTCCGTGTGGTGAGCATAATGGTCGAAAAAGACACGCTGCTGGTGACACCATTACTCCAAATAGCAGAGTATCCCACTACCATCCAGAGCAATACGATGAACAAGCTCGTTCCGTAGGCCGATAAGAGATTTCCCATATTGTATGAGTAAAAGTTGCGAAAGGATTTGACCGTAACCGGAACCTTGGTTGTGAAGTTGCGATTATTGTAAGCGAAGGTCATTAAACTGTAAGTGAAGTTCCTGGACAAGTCTTCAATAGCCCTATCCAATGTCTGATTGCGACATTTGTGCAAATTGATAGCTTGAAAGTAAGTGGAAGAATTCCGCATCTCCTCGCAGTCAATAAGCCCTGATTGCAATAATGGCATTGTCGATTCTCCATTAGTGTTTAGCTCCCCGAGCGAGCCAACTGAAAGTGTCCCGGTCAAGAAATACGAGAACAGAAGATGGGTCACCGAAGCAGTTCCAATGCCTGGGTCCCCGAGCGAAAAGGACATCGAAGCATTAACTTGGTTCCACGCGTGTGGGTGTAGGTACTTGACAGAACGTGGAACAACTGATTGAATACCCTCGTCAAAAGTCATTGATACGTCATAGGACGTATTGTAGAGTTGACATATCATCCTGGTGCCATTTGACGCGTTGTGGCTCTGATTATTCACTCCGCGTGACCATATCAGTATCATATTGTTCATAAATGAAGGGGCCACAGCGTTATATATGTTAAAGCTGTCATTTTTGTTGGTTTTAATCAGCCCATCCCAAACTGCTTGGACCGATGTGTAATTTGAAATCAAAATATCCCAAGTTCGGGCATTTTGTGTGGCGACTATCTCGCTTAGTGGACTGCACTTATACGATGGGCCCCAGAAACTCATGTCGTATGTTGAGTTAGGGAAAGGTGCTTTCAATGGAAGAAAAGACACGGAGGAAAATGCAGCCGCAAAAATTCGGCTCACCTGAAAGCTGACACTTGCAATTCTGCCCGCTCCTTCAAATGTAGCCCAATCAGTTGCCGTAGCGTTGGCGAAGTTGACCGTCGAAACGTCGGTAGAGACCACGTCGTAGTGTATAGATGACCTGACAGAAAGTGTGGCTGGAGTGACAACCGCAACAAGAGGTATGAACCTGGGAGTGTTAGCCATTGCCGCCTTCGATAGTTGAGAAATGGTTTCTAGCAGTTCGCTAGTCCATCCTTCCGAAATGGGTCTACTTACCAGGACATGACAGCAAGTAAAAGAAGAGTCTTCGCCCTGGTCCACAACTGGGAGTCAAAAATAGCAGTAGGGTCGTACATGATTTGAAACATGCTGTCAATTCCATGGAGTGTCATGAACTTTCGTCTCAGCGTCACCCATATTATCTGGGTGCCGACCATGCCCATGATAGCCACCAGAAATGTCTTATTCAGAAAAGCGAGGCCAGTCCCGACTCGTATTGACCAAGTCTGTTGGTCGGCGGTTCCGACTTGTGTGTTTTGGAGACCCAGGTAGAAAAGATGGTGGCCCAAGGCTGTAAGGACACTGGCCACATATGAGGAGACCACCAAAACTGGTATTCTCCATGTTATTCCCCATTGGCCATTTTGCTTGTCGTCTTTCAAAGAACTTTTTTTCGTTTCACTAGGTTCAATTATTCCCTCCTCGCTCCTTGTTGATGGTTCGACCGATGGTTCGTGATCCAGATGATTGAGGCGAGCGCGATTCAGCTCTGCTTCAACCGGATCGGCTTCAGGCCATTGGGTATGGCGTCGTGGTTGGGCCATGATGATAGGTGTGTGGAGTTTCTAGACGACGCTTGTCCAGTAGTTCAAGTTGCCTCACTAAGAATTGATAGAGAAGAGAGGGCAGGAGAGCCAGGCAAGAGCTGGTATGTAGCCTCCCAGCTGCAGAGTAGTGATCCGAATATTTCGGGCTTGACAAAAAATGCGTCGCATGGCTGACATCATAAATATAGCCAGAATATGGCCGCAGAAAATGGAGATATCTGCACCTAGCCGAAGATTTCTGCATGTTGGTCGCACAGGCAGCACATCCGAAACACGACCCAGCCGTATCGTGTATGAATGGGTCCAAAGAAGGTCCATCGCTGGGGCGATTAAGCGCCCAGCGCCATCCTACGATCCAGCCAATCCCCACTAGTTTCTGAGAATAGACCCCCTGCAATTTGGGCTGTCTTTCGACGCCGATCCAGGCCTTGCAGCAAAATGGGGAAGCGTTAATTGCCGCCAACACCATTTCATACGGTGAGCCTGCCTGTTTAACAACCAGATCTGCATCGTCGGCTCATGTGGACCCCCCCAAAAAGAACCTTGTTGTGCAACCACGTCGCGTTCAGTCAAGCGCCAGACTATACCAGCTATCCGGAATCATGACATTCCGAGAAAGCGTTTAGCGGCCGCTTCTGGGGCCGATCAGTCTGTTGATTGGGTTGCTGGAGTGTGTGTTGTCAGCGCATAACCGCCGGCCAAAGGGAGCACGCTAAGAACAGTGGCTAGGCCGAATTCACGACGTTAGCCCAGTCTCACCAATCTCGGAAGCATACCCCAAATCGTCACATCGGGCAGGATCACCTATTATTTCAATGATGCCCATACAACAAGTTTGTGTCTATCTTACAAGGCCGCATTTAAGAGCGTAAATTCGTGCAAATACTGAGTCCTCACACTGGCCATTATTAACTTGAGTCGAAAGCCTCGGTCGATTACATCTGAGCTTTATTATCGGTATGTCAGAGACCAATAACCGAGGGTAGCCTGAAAACTTTCCTCTGCACGTTGTTTTGGCAGATTTATCAATAAACAGCAAATCCTTGCGCAGAAATGACCAATTATATGTTGATCGATTTTTCAGACAGAAGATGGTATCCATCGATGAAAAAAGTATAACTCTGTTATTGGCTTTGTTCCTTTTAGCTCTGGATTCAGTAATTGACACTCAAATCTATTGAGCGAATCGTCATATAAGCCATAATAACAAGACATTGGGAAATCACATTGCATTCACAGCCAGCTGTTATTCCTTAGTACAGAGAGTTAATCTGCAATTATTGGTGAATTAATTATCCGAACGGATGAACTGAACTCATACAAGTCAGCATCATCATGCGATTAGGTTCTGATTGGCACACGTAGCAGTTGTCAACAAAACCCTGACTGGAGATAGGAGAGTTCCACGGTCTGGTGGCGGTGATATTAAGCCCGACAGTACTATCTGACAGGATATTATTAGGGTAAAAAGCCCATCTATATAAGTATCACTCACGAATTTGAAGAATATTAACCAACGAATTGGGTTGACTCTCAAACATTGTAAACTAACATTACCCATATTGTATAAGACATTTCTATCAATTGTTATTGACTTCAAAGAGCGATTATTGGCACACGATGAGACTAATCCAGTCTTTCCCAAATGGCCTTATCACCGTAATTTTGCGCAAGAGGAGTCTTTTTAAATGAAGCCGATATATCCTTTGATGCTTTGTATCAATAAGACAGCTTGAGACCGCCAATATAAAATGAACAAGCCTCTCAGGTCGCTATAATCTTGGTCGGAGCTGGCAGTTCGGTCCTTCCGCTTCCAGAATATTACTACCTATGAATCAATCCTTTGTACTAACACAGCCAATCACTCTCAGCTGACAACATAACATAGCCTGCTAAGGACAAGCTATTAAGCTTCTAGAGCATTTCCAAACTGCAGATAGATTGAGAGGCTAGTATTGGGGTTTTTTTTTTCCAAGTGAAGAGAGGGGTTATCCCGACCGCGAGGCATGGTAAAAAGAATGTTCAAGGTGGGGAGGATTGGGAGGGTGTTGTCCAGGCTGTTTTGGGAAACTGGTGATCGGCATGTTGGACACCACACTTCAACTTCTGCAACCCACTAAACTCACAGCGTACTATGAATGATGCACTGTAGTGACGTCAAGATACCAAGATACCAAACACAACATTTATTTTGTTGCCTCTTGAAATTTGGCAGACTGTTCAATTGCTAAGCAATCCTTAGAACCGTATACCTTCTCCAGGGTAGGCCCAAAATCTGGGGGAGTTATCCTACAGTAAATCAAGTGGCAAGGGGCTATGCAGCAAACCAAGCTGTTAGGGGCCTCGGTGCGATGCCTGTCATGTTTTGGAGCTTGGAGTTTTTGTTGTATTGATGCTGCGAGGAATGTACAATACACATTGAAAATGGGCGCGAGGAGGCCTTAGCGGAGGGAATGCGATCAATCAGAGATTTGTCAGCGTCACTTTCCATTCAAAAACCTTCCAATAGTTTCAAGCCACATCAATGCGCATGTGATAAAACCGCCTATCCTTGTACATAGATACGGGCATTTTCATGCCCTCCACCTTTTCGGATAAAGCTTAACTTGCCATGCCCAGAAACGAATTGAAAAGGTTGGTTCACGGCCGCCTTATCTGGAGCCATCCCAACCTGCGAAAACATGGCGGATTAATAGTTGGCAATTTAAAAGAAGAAAAAGAAGCCCTGAAAACTTGAACTGGTCATACATTCCGAGGTAGCGTTCGGGTCGCATTTCCCCGTATCTCCCCTCCTTATCCTGCCACCAAGGAGTCACAACAAGGCACTGGCCAACGTCCCACTAAGCCTGAAATACAGCAAGTCACATGCCCCACCAACGGTTCTCAGATGGAGCCTCAGGCGCTTTTTCATCTCTTCAACCACGTCAATTAATCGGCATGAAGAAGTCAATCGCTTGCGGCGCATGTCGTTCTTCGAAGCGAAAAGTGAATATCTCACATGGACGCCTCGTCCTTTGATTGCGCGAGTCGCTAATTGCCCCTCTAGTGTATTCACTCTGGCGGGCCACCCTGCAATCGCTGCCGGAACCGTGGCGATGAGTGCATCTTCCCCCCGAAGGGCACGTCGTTCATCTTTCGCCGCCCCAGGATAGAGCGCCATGGCCAGGAACTGGAAGGTACAGGACTATCCGGAACTGTATCGCAAGCCCATGCGACGCAACCCGACGAATGGCTCGAGGCGCGTGCCAAAAGCTTGTCAGCAGTGGATCCTTTTGAGTACCTCACCGATGAGGTCAAGAACAGCTACCTGCGCTGCTCTTACAAGTGGTCGTTCCATCATATACCAAATCTGCTCATAGAAATCCGTAAAAAGTCGTTGGATCCTCTGCTCGTTTGGGCGATGCTAGCTATCACCGTCCGGTGAGCATCATCTTTGCCTATCAAAGATTGAAATGCCGCTGACGCCATCTAGGTTTTCTCAGGCCGCCCCACCAGGCTACTCAAGCCAAGTCCAGGCGAGCAACACATTTGCGAGCCATGCGAGAACCCTGGTCTTATCTCTGGTAGACCAGCCCACAGTTCACCGAGCCCAGGTTCTGCTGATGCTTACCGGGCATTCATGGGGAGCCGGGGAGGGCAAACGGGCGTGGGTCTACCTCGGAATGGCTGTGCGAATGGCCCAGGTTTTGGGACTCTTTGACGAGCCTTCCCCTCCGATGACAAGGGAAGATTTCATCTACGCTGAAGAGAGGAGACGCACCGCGTGGACATGCTTCCTCATGGACAGCCTACTGAGTGGAGGCAAGGGACGCGATAGGATGCTATCAGCAGAGAAGATGCGTATTCAACTCCCCTGTGACTCAGAGAGTTTCAACTTTGGGGAACGAGTAGTTTGCGAAAGGTTAGACGGTTCACTACCAGAAAGCCCTAGATTAGGTGCCCAAGGCAACCTGGGAATTGTTGCCTACAGCATGCGAGTCGCCGACGTGTGGGGAGCTGTGGCAAGATGGGCGTGCACACCGCATGGAACTAATCACCCACCATGGCATGCCCAGTCAGAGTTTCAATACCTTCTCTCCCGATTGAATCTTTGGAAGGAGTCATTACCAGACAGGTTACAGTATGACCTATTCCTCCTTCGAGCTCACAGCGTGTCGAACCAAGGCCAAGCATACTGTTACATGCACTGCATTTATTTTATGAGCGTCATCTTTCTTTATCGTTCGTATTT
This sequence comes from Calonectria multiphialidica, assembly GCA_020623665.1. Taxonomy (NCBI): domain Eukaryota; kingdom Fungi; phylum Ascomycota; class Sordariomycetes; order Hypocreales; family Nectriaceae; genus Calonectria; species Calonectria multiphialidica. The sequence continues at coordinate 1,033,886 of JAHVYC010000001.1, forward strand.
ACCAGAAGTTGAGATGCAAAAGGCCAGAGTTGGAGACCAGGAATGGTCTCAGTGGTCCTCTTGGTCCAGCAAAGAATTGGTACAGGTCGCTGAACAGGTATGCGAAATGTTGGAGGAAATGCGGGCATTTGGCCTCTTTTTCCTTCGAGGTCTAGTTCCCTGGATCGGATTTACTATTTATACTGCGGTGGGAACAACGCTTTACTTCTACCATTTCCCCAACCCTGGAGACAGTACCAGCCAAGTGGAAAAACGACGAGATCGTATTGTTGAAGGATGTCTGTTTCTCAAAGACATGAGGCAAGCATGGCCAATGGCTGACACCTGGGTACGTTATTTTATCATCGAAATTTGCGTTCAGAGCTAACTTTAGCCGCAGCGTGAAAAAATTCAGGCCATGCAAATTTTCTACAGTAATATCAAGGCTGAAGGGGACCAGGCAGTTACCCCGAGTGAGCGAAGGGAGATGCGCAATGCGATCATTGACTATGGTGCCTTGCAGCCGGATCCTGTCCGCCAACCAGACCTTGAAGACAATGAGGAAGCCGTAAGCGAAACTTGGAGAAATAGGATAATATTCATTATATATCTGTCTTACTAACGAATCGCTAGGAGATGGCCGAACCTGAAAACGCGCCAAGATCTGACGAGGTAGAATTCACTACGCAAGGATTGAACTTTATTGCCCCAGCAGATACGGATCTCTTTGATACGACGAATATCGACTTTGGAAGCAGTATGCACGCAGCTTTTGCAGATGCGACCCAAGGCTTTTGGGAAAGTTTCCCCGGAAGCATGGATATTGAAGATCATTTGTCGAACGAATAGAGTGGATGAGTAACCCTCGTGGGACCAGCGTCTCGACGATGTTGCGTCTAGGGCATGATCTCATCGCAATTAAATTTACTGTACAACAACCCGCATAAGGCACTTAATTATTCAATTAGCTTGCGGCGTGGTCTGTTAGGTGTCCACCCCCAACAACGACGTGCAGAACTATCTGCACATCGGACTTCACCCCGCACGGGTGGTTTGATTGAATTCAGCCTAAATTAAGGATACCCACCTCCAAGTCATTCAAATAGCTACAATCAACAAGACGGTTATTACCAAATACCGATGCCAAACCAACATCACTTACATTCTATCATCTGGACTTTACTGTCTAAACTCAAGTTACGATGACTCTCATTAGAAACCCGATTTTGCCTGGGTTCAACCCAGACCCATCAATTCTACGAGTTGGCCAAGATTATTACATTGCCACGTCCACTTTTGAATGGTATCCCGGTGTTCAAATTCACCATTCTAAGGACTTGGCCAACTGGGATTTGGTGATTCGCCCATTGAACCGAAAAAGTCAGCTTGACATGCGTGGCGATCCCGACAGCTGCGGGGTTTGGGCGCCATGCCTTACGCACGACGGCGATAGATTTTGGCTTGTCTTTACCCATGTCAAACGCAAAGATGGCTCGTTTAAAGATGCCCACAACTACATTGTCCATGCCCCAGCAATTGAGGGTCCTTGGTCAGACCCCATTTACGCCAACTCCTCCGGGTTTGATCCTTCACTGTTTCATGACGAGGATGGGCGCAAGTGGTTTGTGAACATGCTGTGGGACCATCGCCGACGGCCCCTGCTTTTCGCTGGAATCATCTTGCAGGAGTTCGACCCAGTGGCGCAAAAACTTGTTGGACCGAGGAAGAACATTTACCAAGGAACGGAGCTAGCCCTTGTGGAGGGCCCGCATCTCTACAAGCGCAATGGGTGGTACTACTTACTGACAGCTGAGGGTGGAACAGCCTACGAACATGCATGCACTCTTGCTCGATCCCGCAATATCTGGGGTCCTTATGAAACACACCCTAATAAATACATCCTGACGTCGAAGGACGCCCCATTTGCAGCCTTACAAAGAGCAGGACATGGGGACCTTGTCGAGACTGCAGATGGCTCCACATACCTGGTTCACCTTAGTGGTCGACCCATTGGCCAAAAAAGACGGTGTACCCTTGGGAGAGAAACCGCGATTCAGCAGGCATACTGGGGCGAGGACGACTGGCTCTACGTCAAAGATGGACCGGTCCCTAGCCTTTTTGTCGAGGTTCCTGGAGAGCGAAGCGAAAATACGTATTGGGCTGCTCAAGAATACACGTTTGAGAATGGCCTGCCCAAAGATTTTCAGTGGTTGCGGACTCCCGACACTGAGCGCATATTTTCCTGCGAGGGCGGGAAGCTGACGCTTACCGGTCGCGAGTCGATTGGCTCCTGGTTCGAGCAAGCGCTCGTGGCTCGCCGCCAAGTGCATTTTTCGTATGACGCTGAGACGGTAGTCGACTTTTCACCCGAAGATGAGCGGCAATTTGCAGGCCTCACAGCCTATTATTCTCGCTTCAACTTCTTCTACCTGACCGTGACTGCCCACTCTGACGGCCAACGAGAGCTGCTTATTATGAGCTCTGAGGCGTCGTATCCCGAGAGCCAACTTGAGTCACCAGCACCGGAGGCAGTCCAGGTTCCAAATGAAGGAAAAATCAAGCTGGCATTGTCCATACGTGGAGAGCGGCTTCAATTTTACTATGCCGTCGATGGAGGTAGTTTGACAAAGATTGGACCGGTCTTTGACGCGTCCATCATTTCGGACGAGTGTGGTGGACATCAAGCGCATGGTAGCTTCACTGGAGCGTTTGTGGGTATGGCCTGCTCTGATCTGAATGGGACGGCAAAGCGGGCCACATTCGACTACTTCAGCTACCGACCAGTGTCGGACCCATCAGACCGCTACGATCCCACAAAAGTAGTTAGTTGAGAGGGCATAAACGAGATCATTTATCCAATGTTAATCGTCAATAATACTATCCAAGAAACTGTTCAAGAAGCTGTACAAGAAACTATCTAAGAAAGGACCTGAGAACACATCCAAGAAGCTATGCAAGAAACCTAATCCAAACTCCCTCATTTACATGACCGCACGAAAACGCCTCGGAAATGGCATTTTTGTGGGAAGTTTTCAAAAACTTTCTAGCTGGAGAAGGCGCTGATAACACGCTGCAGGACTTCGTTTCGCTCTTCGGTCATGGTGGTTTGGACGCAATCGGTCATGTACGAGCTGAATGCCGACTCAAGATTGCTGTTGAGCGCCGTGCGGACGGGGTCGCACTTGGCGGTCTCGGCCTTGGTCAAGTACCAGAAACCACTGCCAAAGTTGTACTCATCAACGGTGACAGCTGGGAGCAGGATGTTGTTGCGGTCATCGTAGGACATGGCGGCGGCAGTGGCAAACTGGCTGACTTTGTCCTTGGCACCGGAAAGAGTCTGAGCATACTCAAAGTTGTACATATAGTTCTGCATGTTGGCAGTGCCCTGACCGGCGTGATCTGCTGGGCTCGCCTTGGCTTGAGTGTTGACCTTGTAGGCAAAGCCGCCGGACTCAAAGGCCATGAGGGCAATGACACCCATCATTTCATTCTTGGTAACGCCATAATCACAGGCGGCCTGGCTGATCCACTTGGCCGCAGTTTCAGCAGTGCTGCACTCGCCGCCGGTGGTGGTGCAGGACGCTGTCTGGGGCGCAATTGTCGAGATCTGAGCGGCGGTAACCGAGAGGCTGCAGGACGAGCCAGAGCCAGAGCCAGTGTTGTCACGGGTCTTGCAAGCCGGGGCGGCGGAGACAGCTCCGGCAAGGGTCAGGGAGATGGCAGGAAGAGTTGAGAACTTCATTTTGATACGATGAAGATGTTGAAAGGATAGGAATGATTGAACGATGTAGAGAAGTGTGATAGAATGATGCAGAAGATGGAGAAAAATTGGGTATCTTGTTGGAATCAAATAGTAATTTGATGTTGCTATCCGTTGTCAAGCTGACGGGTGGGCACTCGAAGGATTGAACAGCCTCGATTCTTGGCGCTGACGGATGATGGAGAACGAGATGAGGATATGCGAGCCGGCCGCAGTAAATGATTGGTAAGGACTGGAAGGATTTGGTCTGCACTGGGCAGTGAGCGAATGGAAAAGATGGAAAAGATGAGATGAGAAGCGGCGGTGAAGTATCAGTTGAGAGATCTGGACGGGAGATGTCCCTTTTTTAGTTTTTTCTGTTCTGACCATCCCGTTCGTCTTGCCTCCTCGTGTCCCCTCCGGCTGGGAGCCCGACGGCAGCCTGCATTGCCCCTGAACCAGACCAGCCTGTCCCGGCCTCAATGAGACTGGTTAATGCAGATCGTATGGACGAGGGCAGAGACCAGACGAAGGGCGGCCGACCAATGGGGAGGCGTGGGCGACGATTATTGGAGGCCGACTGCTCAGCTACACGACGGAAAAGCGGGGAGGGAACGCTCACGATCCAATTGCTTGGCGGCCAGTGCGGAGGGGGAGGCCTTGGTGAAACTTCGTGCGAGAGCTAGCAAGTTTCATGGGGGCCGACCATCCGCAAGAGAAACAAAGCGGCGCCTGACAGGTGAGGGAAACAGTTTCAGAGCCGCTGGCCGACCCCTTTTCCCTTCCCGTTCAATCTTCTGGCATTGAGGCCCGGGTCACGACGGTCTGACATGCATCATTGCCTTACTGGGCTGTGCCTCCTCTAGCCTCTCGGCCCTGTGTCCGTCGGGGGGCCGTCAGTCAGCACTCTTTCGGTCCCTCGCTCGCAGTCAAAAAAAGGCGTTGCGACATGGGATGATGTTTAATATAACCAACATAGCAGAGCCTCTTTGCAAAAAAACCCACACTAGCCAGGTCGATGGCCCGTTCTAAATCCCATCGCCGTGGTACGCAGAACCAACATCATTACCATACCCACGGGTTTGGACGAACTAGGGGCGGTGCCCCCTGTCCTGTCACAGACCGACCTGAATGGCGACCCGTTTGGTGGCCTCTCATTGGCTGAAAACCTGCCTCTATTGTTGAAAGATGTAATTGGTTAGTCCGTTGCTAAAAATGGGCACCTTGGAAATGTCAATTGAAGAGAGTATATTAAGCCGTTGTCAAAGCAGAACCTTGTCAGAAGGGAAACTCAGTAAAGTGGTCCGTATCCTATACGGAAACGATGCTTACACCTCTCATAATTTTTTCGCCCACTCTGTCGATGTCACAAGCCTTCATCAGGGACATCTCACATGTCAGCTTGCCACCAGCCAATAGAAAGGCAGCATGGCGAGACTACCCTCACTCAGCCAGCTCAAGCGTAACTGGTAGGTTCTGACAGCAAGGCGCGAGGAGAGAAGCTATGACACACATTTTGGGGAGGGTCAGAAGGGGAGGGGACAGAACAGAGTCCGAGGATGAACGACAGGGAATAAATAATATAAAACCAGTCAAGCCTGTGAGCAAAAACGGATAATGTCATCTTTCCTATTATAGTCACGGGCATAATAAGTCTGCGCCATGCTCCGTGTATTCCGATCTTGTGCCTGGCCCCTCCTCAGCTTGTACATATTGGTACGTATCAACGCCATGACAAGGAGTGCATGTGCAGTCATGATAGGGAATTCCGGTCTTCGATCCTGCACATTTCTTTTTCAACATACACAGCCTCAGCCAATTCAGTCAGACTAGCTCAGCCAGCCCATGCATGTAGGCGGAAATGCGTCCGCGCCTGTAATCCCAGTTGACACATATTCTCTTCCTATCCGGTCCGCCGAGGCCTCTTCGTCATCCGTCCGTTGTTGCAACGCACTTCATTGTCTATCAAGCCAAGCAAAAAACGGTCTTGCGTCGTCAGCCGCCAAAGACTAACGAAAAGCCATGACCTGATCTGACAACCAAAAGCAAAGGGTCCATTGGATGTAAGTCATTTTCACTCTACATATGCTACTCCTCTCGGCTATCCCCCGATGTAATGCAGTTGGCCAGCATCGGGGTCGTTGGGTCCCCCCATTATGCGCGTCCTCCACCAACGCCATCACCGCCGCCATCACCACTGACATGCATATGTCTGATATTACCACCCATCCCCGGTTGTTCAGCTTGCCTCTGGCAGAGCGATCTACCGGGTATGCACCCTTTAAAAGACCTCATCGGAGGGACCGCAAATGGATCCGGGGAGTACGCCGAGCGCCACATGCAATTAATAGTGCGTTCTTAGCTGCATACACTGTCCCATCCCCAGACTTACGGCTGACAGGAAACGCCACTGATCTGGGATGCACTCCAGTCTGAGATGCACGGAAATACAACGACGACGACGCCGCCCACACTCCGTCACGTCACCATTGCGACTCCATCCACCCAGATTTGGGTGCATGCAAATGTTAGGAATGCTCGCTAAAGTCGGCGAATGAAGAGTCGGAGTGCGTAAAAATTCTTTTCCGCAGGCAATGCGCTCAGCGGAAATGGAAACTGCATGATTGATGCGTTTTGAGAGCCATTGCAACCACGGGAGAGAGATTACCGGTATGTGATGTTGGAATTTCAGCCGTGTCCCGGCCGAAAAAAAAAAGAGTGCTACCCCGCCCAACAAAAGAAAAAAAAAGAAGAAGCTCAACGAGGCTTGGATGTGACGGACAGAAGAAGCAAAAATGCCAGGAACACCAACTTCACAGCATTTGCCGTGTTCCAGACATGGGGAAACTTTACGCCAGCGCTCTGGTGGCGTCCTGTCGCGACCCTCATTCTTCGGTTGCCAATCCCAATACCGGAATGATGGTCGCGTGGCTTCGGGCCAAGATGTCCTGAAGGGGTCGTTCTATTCGACGTGTGGTTTTTTTTCAGCCCACTTTCTTCAAGCCCCGTTTTCGCGGGTGCTGTCAGGCAAGAGGGCCGCTGGGTCCTCTGGGGCCTTTTGGGGCCTCTAGGACCCTTTGGGAGCCCTCTAAGACCTCTTGGACCTCTTCGGGCCTCCACGGGCCTCCAGGGCCCTCCAATTGTGACAGGAGGGAACTGGACGGTCCAGCCCGAGTCCGCGTGCCCGCCCTTCCGCCCATAGTTTGGTCGGCTATCTGCTGATCCTAACCCACTTCGGTCCACTCGGTGGCGCTGGTGCACCAATCTATTGAACAGAGCTTCAGCCGCTATCATCGACGTGCATGGTCGACTCACCTGCTCGCACGGCACGGCAGAGACAATGCTCCTCCACCATAGGCCGTTCGGAGGGCCGGTGGCTACCTGTACGGATCCCCCATTCGGCGAAACCTGAATGTAGCAGGCTGGGGCTCTCTCGCCTGTCGGATCAGCACCCCGAAACGGGCCAATGGGCTCGCCCGCAGCAACGCGCCAGCAACGCACCGATCACTTTGTCCACGTATGGCTTGCTAAACGGCACAAACTGCTGTATGGCTTGCATCGTGGAGAGCTGTTCGCTTGAGGGTGATGAAGGCCCAACACGCCCAACAGGCCCATGCTGTCTCTTGGGGCTCCATCCGGTCTAGTTCCCAGGCTGCGGTGGAGTTTGCTCGGCTACGTAGTGACCGGTTTAAATAACCATTCTCTCGAGACTCGCGCGATGTAGTTGATACCCTCCATAAACATAAAAGCGGCTGTCCGCTCAACCACCCAACTCGTTTGTCTCGCCAGCCCCTCAGGGACGAGAGTATGCTCAGCCTTCGCAAAAACCTCGTCTGTACGTCTCAATTTTTAACAACCTGATTCCCGTCAGTCCCGAGTATTTCGCAGAGAACTGACACACCGCCATTTGATCCCCAGTCGGCAAGAAAAGGAGAAGCTCAGTTTCGTCCATCGCCTCTGACGGAGCTGACAACAGGCCATCGTCCTCCTCGACAATGGCCGCTGTACAGCCCGGCCTCTCTGATGGCGCCTCGCCCATCAAGCCGGGCCACAAGCCTACAGATGTTAACGTCAGGGAGCTGTCGGACTCCGACAGCGAGGGCCACACCGCGGTCGACTCCCAGATCCTGGAGGGCGACTCGCAGGCCCTGACCGCAACTTCCACAAAGGTTTCCCGCCTTGAGCACTTTGCCCGGCCTCTCGAGGTCACCCGGCATGTTAAGGAGATCGTGAGCCGTCTGCCCGAATACAATGAGCTGTTCGTGACGCAGATGGACCTGCGGTCGTACCTTCAATATATCTCCGATGAACGCCTTATCCACATGCCGAGGAGGGGCAGTGGCTGGGATCGTGTTCTCAGCACTGCCCAATTCTTCGGCCTCCAGGTTTGGTTTTTCGGCTCCAAAATCGAGGAATTCGCACCAGGATGTGCAGGTTCTGCTCGTGCAGCTCTGGCTAGCTGTCAGGTCCTCCTCGGGGTAAGTTTTCCATCTTTTTTTCCCCTTCTTGTCGCCTTGTTCTGCCGTCATGGGTCGTTTTTTTTTTTCTAGTGATGCACGGCTGACGGCCCCCATCCGCAGATTGGCCATGACCAAGCCGACGCCCTTGCCCCCACATTTACAGCCTTGTACGAGCTGGCCATGCTCCTCTCCAACATTGGCCAGGTCCGTGACTTGAAGCACATGCCTGTCGGCGTCCTCAAGGGCGCCGCCGATGTTTTCCTCGACATCGTATACCTCGTTAGCAACATCTCCACATATTACAAGCAGAAGATTGGTAGCCTTAGACCCGGCCGAACCGTCACCGTCAGCTTTGACGCCCACTTCGGCCGCCAGATTGACGACATCTGGAATGCAAAGAACGCCCTCTGTGACAATATCTGGAGATACAGGCTCCCTGGCAAGGCGTCTATTAATGACCTCCGACGCCTTCGCCAGAGGCTCCAGCCTACCCTTACCTCCTCTGTTAGAAATACCCTGTATGACGAGGTGCTGGACCAGCTCGACCGCTCCGAAGATACCTGCACCTGGTTCAAGGACGCCCTGGTCCAGTTCTTCGATAGCAGCGAGCAGGCCTTGAATGTCACGGGCCCCGCCGGCCTTGGTAAGACCGTGCTCGCCGAGTGGGTCCACGAGCGACTTGCTCGTCCTCTCGACTACAGATCGTACAGTGTTGTGCAATATAAGTTCCGTGAGTTTGTCCTGCGTAAATTAGACCCATGATGGCTGCTAACATCATTTGAAGCCTTTGACTCCCCCAAAGAGGCCAGCTCAATTGCCTTCTTGAAGAGCATTCTCTTCCAGCTTCTTGAGCAAAACGTGGGCGAATACCAGCTCTACGAGTACTTGTCCAACGCGTTTGCCCAAGACAGGAAGAACAGACATGACCAGAGGAAGCTCGAGGACTCCCTCTGGGAGGTTCTCCACCTCAGTCTCAAGCTGGTTGAGCGAGGCGACTCGACCATTGTCATCTTGACCGATGGTTGCGATGATACCACTGGCTCTTCTGAGAAGGCTGCCGCTTTTAACAAGCAACTCCGTAAATACACAAGCAAGCTGTTCAACACCAGAATCATCAGCTTCTCTCGTGTTGCCACATCCCCCAGTGACAAGACGAAGCACCTTAATATCACTGAGGAGTATGTGTCAGAGGACATCAAGACACACTTCCGCCAGACCCTGGCTAGGTCCCGCCACTGGAACGAGATTACCGTCTCTGTCCAGGAGGAACTCATTGAGAGCCTCGCGAAGAAGTCCAAGGGCAGCTTCCTTTGGGCCTTTGAGGTTGGCCGTCTTTTGGTCCCCAAGGACCTGAAGAAGGAGATGTCTCACGATGCCTTCATTAACTTGGCCAAGTCCATTCCTCAGGAAACCCCCAAGGTTCTGAGCCAAGTCGTCGATAAGCTCGACCTGAAGAGCAACAGAACTCTCCAGCTGTTGCTTTCTTTCATGCTTGTTACCACCGAACCCTTCTCGGTGGCTGAGATTGCCGAGCTGCTCTCCGTCAATGGAGAGAAGCTGGGCATTGACACCAGCATCAAGGGTATTACCAGAATGGTCACCCAGCAGTGCGGCGATCTCGTTGTGATCCGAGACAGCCGCCTGCACTTCCGCAACACCAGTGTTCGCAACCACATGCAGAGCCTACTCGGAAAGCAGCTTCTTCCTGTCAGCGAGGCCCACCTTCAGCTTTCCATCCGAATGCTGCTGTACGCCAAGCTGAACCTCGACGCTGACCAGGAGGTCACCACTGATGCGCTCGACGACTCCGTCGTTGAGGTTGTTCTCAGCAACAACCAGTTCCTTGGATACGTCCTGCGAAACTGGCTGATCCACTTCAAGCTTTCCGGCCAGGTTGGTCTGAACGGCGAGCTGAAGCTCCGCAGCGGTTTCCGCGACATTTTCCCCGACTCCATCATGTTTGTTCTGCTCGAGCGGGCATACTGGAGCCGATACCACTTCGGCCAGGAGTTGACCGACCTCCACGAGCTCGCTCTCAAGATCCGAGAGTCTTGCTTCGGCGAGAAGCACATCACTGTCCTTCAGACTTTGATCAACATTGGCTATGTCCATGTCGCCATCTCCGACTCTCACGTCCGTGGCGCCGGATACTTCTACCGTGCTGTTAAGCTCGGCCAGTCCCTCCTGTCTCACACCCACAACGTCGTTGCCTCTTGCACGGCTCTCTTCTTGAACTCTACCAAGACGATTACCATCACCAAGAGGACCGAGATTGTCACCTACCGTGAGGAGATGATCCGCTTGATGATCACAATCTGCAAGCACCGACATGGCGAGTCCAGCGATGAGGTCATTGCTTGGTACGAGACGTTGGCCCTGCTCTACGTCGACATCAAGGAGGAGTGGCGTGCCACCATCGTCTACCGGGAGCTGCGCGAGATTATCGTCCTCCGATTTGGCGCCAAGTCTCGCAAGGCCAGGGAGATCGGCAGCTTCTTGGGCGATGTCGACATCGTCCTGAAGGGCAATGAGGATGAGGAGCACATCCACAAGGTCGAGGAGCTGATCTTCGGAACCAGCGAAAACATGGAAATCACCGACCACATCTGCATCAACCTGCTCATCAAGCTCGCCAAGTCGTATGTTGTCTGCAGCAAGTTCTACCTTGCTGAGCGCCTCTTCCTTTCCCTTTGGCGCCGCATCTGCGTCATTGGCCGCGCCAACCCCAGTAGCGATGTTCATGCCTCCAAGATCACCATTGCTCTCGAGTACATCAAGTACCTGCGCCAGGTGAAGCGCGTTGAGGAGGCCACTAGCATCCTCATCTGCCTCTGGACCGAGTACGAGCACTACGAGTGCAAGGTCGAGGCCCTCATCCTCTTGATCCGAAAGATCGGAACTACATGCCATTCCTTTGGCCAACTCAGCCTTACCATCTCCATCTTCACCAAGGTCTGGGGCTGGTTCAAGAGCAAGGGCAAGACCGAGCACGAGGAGGCCCAGAAGACCACCGCCCTCATCACCGAGGTTGTGGAGGAGTGGACCGAGACCACCGTCGTCGAGAAGACGACGACCGTCACCACCACCGAGACCACCGAGGAGATTGTCAAGGAGATTTACGAGATGCACTACACCCGCTGCAAGAAGTCGGGCGTTGACAAGCGTTTCTTCTCCGCCTTCACTGCTCTGATCGGTCTCTACTTCAAGAAGGCCAGCTGGGACGAGGCCGAGCTTCTCATCAAGAAGACCCTCGAGATCTCCTGGAAGGCTCTGCTGAGCACCGATGTCAAGATCACCTTGACTGAGCACTGGATCAAGGACTGCGTCGTGGTCGCCCGCCGCCTGGGAGAGTGCTACCACCGCCAGGGTCTCTTCGAGATGGCCGAGAAGATCTACTTGCGTATTTACAACGCTTGCCTGACTTCCTGCCAGATGGAGGACGAGCTGCTGCAGGACTCGATTGTGATCCTCGTCAAGTTCTACGAGGAGCACCACCGCCACGAGAAGGTCATTGGGGTCTACCTCGAGGTGCTCGAGCGTTACCGCAAGCACTTGGGCCAGCGCCACCAGTTGACCATCAAGACCCTGTACCTCTTGGCCGCTGCCTGCGAGTTGATCGGCCACAAGGACACTTACATGCACTACCTTGAGATTGTCACCATTCTCAACAAGGGCCACAAGCACTGCCACCGTGACGCCTCCGAGGCATGCATTTGGCTTTTCCGCTATTACTACACCCAGAAGAAGTGGACTGAGTTCCGCGACGTCTGCTACGTGCTGTGGGAGACCATTTGCAACCACGACCACGAGTGCAAGTTCTCCGAGGAGACTGTGATCGAGATCTACACGAAGTACACCTCCATCCTGGAGTCCCACTTCAAGGTCGAGTTCAAGATCCTCCTCGAGATCGCCGTCAAGTACAAGGACGTTGTTAGCGTCATCTTCGGTGTCGACTCGTCGGCCTTTATCCTTGCCCTCATCTCCCTCGCCGGACTGTGCGAGAAGAACGAGGAGCACTACCACGAGGCTATCACCATCTACGAGGAGGTCCTCAAGAGGGTCGTCACGATCAACACCACGACCACGACCATCACCGAGACCACCATCATCACCGTCAAGAGGCGTCTGGCCAAGCTGTACGTCCTTGTCATCACCACGGGCAAGGGCGGCAAGAAGTCGTACCCCGCCGACCGTGCCATCGACATCTGCCTCGAGGTGTACGAGAAGTTCAAGATCGAGTTTGGCTGTTGGCATGAGAAGACTCTTGCGGCTCTCAAGGATCTCATCGCACTGTACCAGAAGGCTAACGCGAAGGAGTTCCACGGCCGCATCGTCCAGCTTCTGCAGGCAGCCGTCACCGAGGTCATCACGACCGTCACCGTCACTGCCCACCTCTTCAAGGCTGCCGGTACTCTGGGTTCCATCTACCTCAGTGCCGGTTTCGCCAAGGAGGGCCACGAGCTGCTCCGCCAGCTCCGCCACCTCATCGTGTTCCGGGGAACCATGCCTGGCCATGACATCACCCTGAAGCTGAGCCGCTTCCCCAGCAAGATCGTCTTCGTCTTCCTGACTGCGTTCGACCAGGGCCTGTGCGGCCAGACCAGCGTCCTCTCCTACACCGAGGTCATGGTCAACATCATCTTCGAGTCCGTCTTGTACGACGAGTACTCCCGCGTCATCGAGTACGAGGAGAAGCTCGAGATCATCCTCGAGTGCGGTGCCAAGCTCCGTGCCTTCTGGGACGAGCACAAGCGCACCAACCTCCTCGTCACTCTCGACACCAAGCTCTTCCAGCTGTTCAAGAGGAAGTACGGATCGCTCTTCTCTGGTGCTAACGACAACCACATCCACATCTTCTACCTTGCCATCCTGGTCGAGCTCAGCAGGGACCGCTCCACCAAGGTCGACTTTGCGGCTCTCGCCTGCAAGGCCGGCAACGACCGCGTCCGCCAGCTGCTCGACGAGGGCGACTTCCACTGCGCCCAGCAGGTCGCCCACTGCGTGTTCCACTTCGCCAAGGGCCAGAAGCTGTACTACGAGCGCAGCTGCATCCAGTACGGCTACAAGCTCGCCGAGCTTCTGGCCGGCATCGACGTGCCTCACCCGACCAACAGCAAGCAGAACGACGTCCGCAAGGCCATGCTGGATACCTCTCGTGAGATCATGACCGAGGTCCTGGCCGCCTTCCGCTCCAAGGACATCAAGATCGACATGCTCGACCTGCGCTTCCAGGACCTCACCGGTCTCATCCGTCTCCTGGGAGCCCAGAACAACTTTGGCGAACTGGAATCCCTCCTCGTCCGCCTCTGGAGCGCCCGCGAGGCGATGCAGAGGAGCCGCGGCTGGTCCCCCGAGGTTGTGCTCAACGTCGGCAAGATGCTCGTCGACGCCCAGGTTGCTCACGGTCACATGAAGGAGGCCATCGACACCGCCGAGTTGCTCTACTACAACTTGAGGCGTGGTCGCGGCCGTCTCGACCTCGAGACCCTGTCCTTTTCCCGACTCCTTGCTAGCCTCTACACCAACGCCGGACGACACGCCCACGCCATGGCCATCCACGAGGCTGCCCTGCGCGAGATCGGCTCTGCCTACCACCGCAGCGGCGTCAGCGACAACCTTCCCGACCGCTCCCGCCTGATCGCCGAGGCCAAGATCCACCTTGACCTCATGCGAGCCTCGTACAACCAGATCAAGGGCTGGAACAAGCCGGTCGCGGAGGTCAGCGAGATGTACACGCGTCTCAAGTCCAGCCTGAAGCTCGACATCCCCGCCTTTGAGCAGTGGGTCAGCGCCAGGCCCGACAAGAACGCTCCCGATGGCAAGTACGCTGTTCCTCAGGACTGGACGCTCAAGGGAGAGGTCAAGGACTCCGTCTCGTGGAAGCGCGAGGGCCACAAGCCCGCCGCCGACAACATGGACGTGATCCAGGCCGCCAAGGGCTGGTGGCTGGTTCGTTGGTAAAGGACATAGAAAAGGCCAATGGATGGATTTGTGATGGTGGTGGATTTGGATAATGGCATTGACGATGGGACTGAGATGATGGACAAAGACGACATGATCAGGCACGAACTCTTTTGATAACGCGCGTTTAGGTAGTTTTGTTTTTTTTTGTTCAGGAATATTTTAACGCTCTTTTACTTATATACCACATGCATGCGAAGGAAGATTATAGCTAGATTGTTAGTACAGGATATCAGATTTGAATTCAATTTGTTGGCGTCGCGCTAAACAACTCTCCGTTCACCTGACAGCCACGCATAAGGAAGTGATAGCTAACCTTGCCGTTTTTGACTATGGCCTACGAGATGTCACCATGCCTTTGTACTAATCAGGTTGTTGGTTTGATAGCATAAATGGGATTAAAGACAATTAAAAAATAGCATCACTCGGGAACATGGTTTAGTAAACGCAAGGCAAATTGGTATTAATGCGCAGTGATATCAACAAAATCATCTCAAACAAGCAACTCATTTTCAATCCCCCAAAAAGTATTATCAAAGTCGTAAGAATTATTCACCATCCCAAGTAACCTTCATGGTGGTGGGGAAGGGCCACAGGTTGGACCAGTCCTCGGAAGTGTACTCGAACAGGCCCTGGGAGTTGGGCACCTTCTTGAGGAAGCCCTGGGGTCCGGGGGCGCGGGCCAGGCCCTTCTTGCGGAAGATGGCGCGGAAGAGCTCGGTGATGGCGACGTAGCCGATGTCGCGGTCGACGGAGCCGCTGGTGCCGGTGCCGGAGAAGACGTAAGACTCGACGGGGCGGCGGGGGTTGACCGTCTCCGGGTCGGGGAAGTGGCTGGCGTCCTTGGCGGCGGAGGCGAAGGTCACGTAGACCTTGTCGCCGGCCTGGACGTTCACGGTGCGGCCGTCGTCCTCGGGGATGGTGGCGGAGGTGGTGGCCGTGCGGTAAAGGCCGTAGGCGCCGGCCAGACGGACACCCTCCAGGGCGTAGCCGAGGAGGAGGGTGTCTGTCTCGTCGTTGGACTCCTGGAGAGCGATGCGGTGGAGCTCAGTGCGGTGAATGTCACCAGCAGGAGAAAGGTAGAAGTCAATAGATTGAGCAAACTGTTCGAAGAGCGTTAGCATGAGTTGAGTGGTTTGTTAGGATCAAGAGTGGTACTTACGAACTGGCCCTGGTTGGGGACGAGGGAGCTGGCAGCGGGGATGATCTGGTTCCAGGCAATGTCGTGAGGAGACAGACCAGCCTTCTTGAGACCCTTGGCCAGGTTGACGCCCTGGTTGGCCAGAGGATCGCCAGAGATCTTCTTGGTGAAGAGACCGCCGAGGCCGAGAGTGGTGGCGAGCTTGACGTTGGTCTCGATGAGGCTGCCCAGCTGGGTGGCGGCCTCCTGAGCCTTGACGCGGGTGGGGTACGACTTGACGGGGTCGATGTCGTAGAAGTTGCAGATGTAGATGAGGCTGAGTAGAGTGTACAGCTCCTGCTCGGAGTAGACGCCCTTGGGGTTCTCCTTGGTCTTGAGGGGGAGGTTGAACAGGCGGGACACGAAGTGGGTTTGGGCCAGGTTGCCAAAGTCGCGGACGACGTCCATTTGGGGCTTGCTGGCGGTGAGCTTGAAGGACTTCTCGGCAATCAGGCGCTCAGCGATGGCAGAGTAGAAGGACTTGATGGTGGGCTTCCAGTCGCCCTTGTAGAGCAGCTCGCCCAGGAACTTGTGCTGCTGGTCCTGCAGGTCAGCGGTGGCGGACAGCTTGTGCTGGGTGCCCATGAGGCTAGAGAAGCCCTGCTCCCAGGACAGGCGGAAGTTGTCCGAGTTGGAGAGGACGTGCTTGGCGGCGCCGTAGGAGGTGATGTTGTGGCTGGGAGCGCAGAACTTGGGGCGCTCGTAGTCGAAGAGGTGGTAGCGGTTCAGGGTCTTCATGATGATCTTGTTCTCGTCGGGCGTGCACATGGGGTAGTGGGCGTAGATGGAGTTGGGCTTGAAGTGCTTGGGGAAAGCGCGGATGAACAGCTTGTAGAAGACGCAGCCGTGGTTCATGTCCAGGTCGTAGTCAGCCTCCTTGAAACCCCAGTTGGTGAGGTAGCGGGGGTTGTAGTCGGTGGTGTAGTGACGGTCACCACGGACCAGGGAGACGGCGTCGGAGAGGACGACACGGGAGATGGTGTAAGTGGGAGCAATACCGACACCAGGGGCCATGGGGGTCTTGCCCTCCTCAGCAACGATACCAGGGTACAACTCGACGTTGTCGGGGTGCTGATAGAGCTGGCGGAGAGACTCGGCGACCTCAGGGTCGGAGTTGAGGTCCTCAAAGGTCTCGTAGCCCTTCAGACCGAAGTGGCGACGGAACTCGTTGAGACCGCACAGGTTCCACTTACGGCCACGGATGATTCCGAGCATCTCAACGGGCTTCATGACACGAGGGACGTTGCGGGCGCCAAAGGCACCACCGGGCTGCTCGATGGCAGTGGCGAGAGCATCCATGAGCTCGTCGTCGTTGAAGCGGCCGTCCTCGCCACGCTTGAAGCCGTTGAAGGTGCGCTCGGCGGGGTCCTTGGCGACGGACATCTCGAACTTCTTGACGGCCATCATCATGCGCTGCAGGTCAATGGGGCCGTCGTAGCCGTCAAGCAGGGACTTGTAAAAGTCCTGGATCCACTTGTCGTCCATGTCCGAGATACAGGAGTGCCATCTGTAGCACAGGTTGAACTCGGCGGAGACGACGTTACCAACACCGGCCTCGGAGCCGCCCTTGGTGCCAACGGCGACACCCATCTCTTGTCGGGGGTCAAGAGTCCAGGTGGTATCGGCGCGGTTCAGGTTGACAATGTTGCGGACGTAGTCCACGAGGGTGATGTTGATGTAGAGACCCGAGGTGACGAGACGAGCAGTCTGGAAAAGCTCCTCATCGTACTTCTTCCAAGCGGCGGCAGCCTCGTCTCCAGTGAGACTGGCGGCGGGCTTGGTGAATCGGCCACCCTCGTTGATCTCGGCCAGGTTTCCGGCGACGTGGTTGTGGAATCGGTTGAACATGATCAACAGGATGCACACACCAGGAGGGTTACCGATCATGCGCCTGTCGGCGAAACAATCGGGCTTGAGCTTTCCATCCTTGAATGTTCTGATCGAGTCGCAGGCCTCCTTGTTGCAGCCGTACAGAGGAGCAAGGTCCAGGTATGAGGAAGAGTCGTTCTGGTTGGGGTCCTGCATGTTGGTCCAGAAGAGATCTGGAACATGTTAGTCAAATACGCTTCCCGCACAAACACGCCAGCGTTGCTTACCGTGAATGATAATGGTAGCCCAGTACCATAGAATGCTGGACACATTGTTGGGGTTCTTCTTGAACTCTCCACGAGCCATGACGGCCTCGTAGACAGCCTCAGGGTCGGGCTGGGCACCGAGCTGCAGCGTCTTGGGCTTGACAGATCGAGCGTAGGGGGTTCTGGCGGCACCCATCTTGGGGAAGTAAGGGTTGTTGTTGGATCCGTCAGGCTGGCGCCAGCGGTACTCGTCGCCCATGTACAGCAGAGGAGGGTGGTCGAGAGAGTACCACAACTTGTCAATGAAGTCATTTGTGAGCACCTCTTGCACCTTGGAGTGGTCATTGAGTCCAGCGACGAGCTGGATAGTCCTCTCCATAAGGTACTTCTTGTCATCCTGCTGCAGCTCACCCTTGACCTTTGCTGAAATGATGTCTTTGAGAGTCTTGACATCTTTTTTCCTCAAGTTAGTCTCTCAGTTCGCTTCACGCACGCGCTTTCAAATTGGATTATACACACCTCGCATTGTGATACGCTTCAGGTCTTCTCTCAAGCCTGGTCGCTTGGCGACGGTGAGGTACTGGCCATCACCGCTCTGGTTGGGAAGAGGTCGCTTGGAAGCCTGCTTGAGCTTCTTGTAGTTTGCCACGAAGCCCTGCTTCTCCTTCTTGGCAGGCTTCGCGTAGACGGGCTTGGGCATCGGCCTCGCGCTCGACGACTTGCCGGCGCCGTTCACACCGTTAACACCATTCTGGTAGCCATTGGTGGCACCATTCTTCTCATGCGACCCGTTTGACGACATTTTTCTAGTCTACAGCTTCCGGTGGTGAAGGGGTATCTTGGAAGTGAGAAACTAGCTGAGCAGATCAGATCAACACACGCAGGCGGCGAAAGGCTCGGGGGCAGCCAGCCATCTTATCGTCCTGGGAGCTCCCTGTGTTCAGTGACGGCCTCAAGGGACGCCGCTTAGCGTCATTGTGTGAGACACGGCATCCCGCTAATGTGAGCCAGTGGCCATGATCCATGAATCAAGCTGCGAGCTGTCGCTGTAAGTGAGGGTCCGGTACTCCGTCTCCCCCGGTCCATCAGCCCGCGACCCGCTTCGGGGTGCAAGGGGAATAGCAGCGCCGTGGTTGGACGACGGTGGTGCGGTGGCACGGCCCATTGTTGCTTTTCAGGATCAACATTCAACATCATGGCTCCAGGCGCGTGTCCCTCATCATTTTGTCTTTGCCTTGCGGAGCCAATGGTTCAGCCTGTGATTGCGGGGACGGCTCGAGCCAAGCTAGACCCTGTCCAAAAGAGTAAACGCACCGCCGCCACCATCACCATCATGGTCTCCCACACACACACACACATACACACCAGTCTGCGTGTGCGAGTGAGTCTGTATGCAACGACAACAGAGACGGTGCCTCTGGTTGGTCAGTTGGTGCTTCCGCTTTCTCTCGTGTTAAACCCTTTTTTTTTTTTTCTTGGCTCGCATATTTTGCCTCTGTAAATCCAGATGACTGCATATGCGATGTTGTCTCGACAGACAGACAACATGCAACTAACTAGGCCGCGCAGCTGAACAGGCCGGCCCTCTCCCAGCAGAGCTTAATAATTCACACGGATGCCCACCACCATCACATTGGAGGGAGATATCCGTAGCCTCTCACAGCACCCGTAACCATGTCGTAATTCCTCGGCGTGTCACGCCGCAGCCTGCGGTGCGACTTGGCTGTGTCGACGGCGCCCCTCACCATGTCTCGCTTGTAGGCCCTTCTCTCAATCTGGCCATGGCGGACAACAATTCGGCCGGGGGAGAGCGTTGACTGTCGTGCCCACCAAGCCAGCTAATTGGATTCTCTGCTGGCTTCGGCGGCTGGGCTTCTCTCCAACCCCTCATTTGGCCGTCGATTTGTGGCGACTTGCTCGCAGCCAAGTTTGTGATGCGGATCTCTCTGGGGTGGTGGCCTCAACCGCCGGCCGGTGTATCGTATCAGCCATCGGCTCAGCGCCACGGAACCAAGCCCGCATTACTGCTAGTCCCGTCCTACGCCGTGTACGTCAACGCGAACCCGCGATTTCAGGAAGGGAATCGTAGAACTGGCGGTCTGTCCCCCAGCGGCCTTGGCTAGATTTAGCGTATATCTATCCGCCCCGGAACCTGAGGCATGGGTGTGCCATTTCCCATCGCCCCCCCCCCCCCCCCCTCCTCGGAGGTTTGAGTTGACGACAGAAACAGTCCTCTGCCGAAAAAAATACCAATCAGCTCCATCCCGTTTCCATCCTATCAGCCAACGGGGTCCGATCTGCCACTATGATTCCTCGATTCCGTATAATGATCTCACATCTTCGCGACGGGACTCGGGTATCTCGATCGCCATGTATTCTTCGGGGGTAGGATAGGCGAACCCTCCCTCCCTTGAGCCGCCCCAACGAAGCGAGAAACGACAAGGACGCGAAAGAAAGAAGAAGAAAAAAAACCTCCATCTTTGCCCGCCCACACCAAACATGGATATCTAGCCTCTGCGATTGGAGCAAAATTTCTGCGGACCGACCCGATCTCCAGCCTCACTGGCTAACATCAACGGAGCCCAAAGCAAATCAAGGCAAGGCTACTCGACTCGACCCTTCCCTTCCGTCTTGGCCCTGGCGGCTAGAGTGCTGGGGCAGTGGGGAGGGGACGCTTGCCCGGCCGTGGGCTAAGCGTCCGCAACCGAGTGACACGGCGCAATTTCGTCCTCGAACCGTCCCAGAAGCCGGCACTCGATTATCTCCGCCCGAGACGGCAATTGTGGTTCCCTCTCCCCCCTCTTCCCTGCTCCAGATGCCCAATGCCCATGGGAAATGGGCACTTGGACCAGCGTCTCGCATTAGTCGTGTCGATCCCGCGCGCCACACCACACGCGGTTTTCACGCCAGCCCTGGCCCCGTCCACTCAGCGGCCCTGATCAACTGAGACATCGTTCAGCCATTGACAACAAGCATTCGCTAGGGGGCACTGTACCCGAGTCCTTTTGGGCGCTTCTGGCTCCGAAATGCGGCGATCACAATTGGCCGCTGGCCAGCTCTGTTTGGTGGTGGCCAAACAGCGGGAAACGAGGCGTTCACGTCGAGAGCTGAAGCGGCCAGGGATCTGAGATATGGGTTACCCTTTCTTCTTTGATACCTTGCGAGACATGACGTAGACAACGGCACACGCGTGTGAAACTTTTTTTCTTTTCTTTTTCCTTCAATACCTCCCCCATCATTCTCCTCGTGTCAGCCGACACATAATCCGGCCGTAATCACCGGGGACAATGTCTCTCTGTCTCTCTCAAGACACACTCGTGGCCCCAAATGTCAGATACTGCAAGATCCCCTCGGGGGCTACTGTACGCGGCAGGCTCTTTAAGCCAGCATCATGAACCGTGGGGTCAACTACCTTGTGCCGCCCTCTTTTTTAGAAGACCCCCCCATGTGCAGACACGTAGTCACCGGGGGGGTCTTGCGGAGCTCCCAGATATGAGACGGGCGGAATCATGTACTTGATGCCCGGCTCGGCCAAGTACTCTTGCGGTACAGTGCTGTGGGTCACTCAACCGTGCAGTTCACTTCATCTACACTGAGGCTTTGAGACTTGCGCACGATCAATGCACTCCCTTCCCACCACCTTCTTCAAGGACCAAAAACTGGGGGTCCCTTCTTCCGTCACTTGATCGGCGGCGGGCTGGGTGGCATCGTTGAAATCCCAAATCCCCAGCCGCGGTAACTGGAAAGACCCAGCGTGCCTCCCATGATGCTAGGCCAAGCCTCCATCTCAGCTGGGGAGATCCATCCTTTTTGGGTAGCACGAACTGAGGGTACGACGGAGAAAATATCTGAGCGATTCCTCATTGAGAATGCTAGTTCTGGATTGACGTATGGGATCCTGGTAAATGGGATACACACACCAAGCCGTCTCTCGGTTGGTGGGCTAACCGAGCCTTTGGCTCAACGCCAATGCAGGCTCACCACCAGTTAGCACCTTGTCCCCTCGTCATTTGATCAGGTGGGCCACGATCAACTTGAAGGCAATTTTTTTTCTCTTTCTGTCTGTGCTGCATTTTCCGCGACAGAGCCTGCAACGTTGCTTTTCTCCCTGAATCCAGCCGAGGGAGGGATGTCGGGTTCAGCTGCATCTACGCTGTCTTGCAGACTAGAAACCCTAAAACAATAATCATTCTGGGGCAATTTGATCCAGATATCTGCAGGCTGCAGATGGGATCGCGGTTACCGTGGCTACATTAATACATAAAGCTTGATTTCACTATTTCCGTAGCTGCTTCTAAAGCGCTAAATACGACTTAATTACTACAGATTGGCGTAGATGGCGCAGATGGAACAGAACCGGCTTGAAATGGCTGCTGCCGATTGTGCGACCATATGCAACTCATAGCGTCTTTTCCCGAAAGCTAATCATCATGGCGACTTTCCAGTTGCCAAATCTAGTAAATGAGTCCATGTCGATTTATCAGGAGACATCCCTAGAGCCTGTGAATGTCACAATCAATAATCGACTGTCTGTATCCCGCTGTCCGGTGCATACTGAGCCGGAGGAGCGGGCAAAGGCGGGATGAGCTACCCAATGCCATCTATCGAGTGCCCCCGCGGCGATCAATTCCAACGTGTTGATCTCTTGGCCATTGCTTTTATCTCATCTTTAATTAGTCCGTCAAAATAGCCGACCTTGTCAAGGTACCTCCATGATCACTCCTTCGCTATGCATACTGGGAACCACCTCAGTTCTGCCTACCCTAGACAACTTTCCTTACAAAGTTGACAAAGTTGATTACTTCTTTGTTCGGAGATCGTGCACATAGAACTCTAGTTTGTCGCTTTCGTACACGTGCCCCTGTGGCTGCTCTGCCCCGCAGTACAGATTGTCGATTGAATGTTGGTGGAAGGTCTCCTGGCGACTACAGTTCAAAATATGGTCCAGGCCCGGTGGATGAGTGAGTCGGAAGATGCCGTGGCTGGGGTTATAGTGTCAGTTCAGCCCACGATAGGCAAGGGTGAGGGTGTCTCAAACTTACGAAGGTTTGAACTTTGGGGCGCAGACAATAGCTATACTCTCCGGCATCATGACTTGATAGCCAGATTGTGTATGCAGGTCCCGGGAGCTCATGAAACAGGTCTGCGTTGGATGGGTGTGAATCCATCCCAAAACGAGAAGATCTTCGTTCATGCAGTAGTCGAACATTGAGGCTTCATTTTCAGTCTCGCATGTATCAGGGGTGCATTTCTGGTCAGGGATCAATAGACAGCGAACGAATAGGGCGTTGTTAATTGGAGTGCCGCATAGAATCCCGCACATCTCCAGACCCCGTCGGGTATTGTCAGCAGCAATATCCAAGAAAGTCTGACGAAGATTCTTTGGCAGGAAGAGTGAGCGAACAGGGTCGCCATTTTCAAGGTATGCGCCAGGCTTAAATGTCAACCGCTCCTTCTTAGGGAGTGGTGGAGAGGTCAGCTCTTCCTTAGCCGGAAGCTCTTGAGGTGGAAGTTCCTTGGGTGGTAGTGAAGGTCGACCGTCCTGCGCTGGGCTTGGTGTGGGTATGAGAGGTTGGATATCGGCTAGTGGGACCTTTCGAGGTACGCTTGGAGCAACCAGAGGTTGTTCAGGGTCCTTTGGTGGGAGTACTGGTCTCTTGGGAGGGAGGGCAGGCTGGGGTTGTGGTGGCGTCGAGGAATAGCCGGACGGTTCAAACTCGACGGGCCTGGATCGCGAAATAGAGGGGTAGCTGTAAGTCGACGCGGCTAATGGACGGGGATCATAATCTGCGCGTTGTCGTTCACGGGATGAGTCCAAAGCCTGCCTAGTAGCCTCCATCTGCCTCTGGAGGTCGACATCATCCCCAATGCGTGGTTGTGAGTCCCATTGATCCCATCTGCCACCCATGCGCCGAGGAGCCAGTTCTTCGTCTGAGAGGCCTGCTTGTCTCGTCGCACGCCTAGCCGTGTCCCTCCGAATCAATTCCTTCTGGGCTAGATCGACGGCCAAGTCTTGATGCTCAAAGGCGTCTAGAATTTTTGCGTTGCCGCTGAGGCTGGGATCTCGGGCTGCGAACTGGGCATATTTAGAGGATGGGCGTGACGGCTCTTCTTTCGCAGGTGCCAGGCGCTCCCACTCTTTGCAGGCATTTTCGATCTCGGGTTTCAGATCCTCCAGGTCTTGGATGACTCGGTCGATTCGTTTCATCAATGGCCGATATACCTTTTTGCTATCGGGGTCCTTGATATTGGGATGCGACGGGATGCTCTTGAGGACGAGGACCGAGTGCCGGTAGAGCATCATGTAGGCGCGGCCGTAGTCGCCATCTTTAATGGAAAAGGAGGCCTAGAACAAAGAAGAGAAATCAGCATGCGAATGGAGGCCGAGAAGGGTTGCTATGGAGGTAGGCCAAGGAAGTGTACCTCTTGGTATAGTGTCTCGGCAGCTCGGGTCCAGTGCTTGACGGGAATATTTGTGTTGAAGGTGAAATTTTCGGCCTGTGCGACGAGCTCCTTGATCGTCTGGGGCCGGTTTGCCCGCATGGAGGAGTAGGAATCCATGCTGGGAGAGGGCCGCAGATGCAATTGATGGGCGGTTTGCTGATGGCAGCGGAGGAGAAGCCGGCCTGTCGCGTGCGGAGGGACGTGGGTTGTAGCGATTAGGATGTGGATCGTATCGTCGTAGTCATCGTCTGCATCGTCATCATGTAGAGGGTGACAAATCGAAACTTGTTTTCCCAAAGCTGCCTGGCGTTGAAACTGTTTCGAATTGTGGTTGCGGTTGTTTAGGTCAGGCAGCCTCTTGGTTCCTGAGCCACCGTCAAACCACTAGCCAACCCGTGCCCCTCCAACGTCATGCGGCTAGGACGCAGAGGTGATGGCGGGGCATGACGAAAGCCTCCCCGTTTGATGCTTAGGCGAGCAGATATGCTCCAAATGGGGCGGCTGGCAAATATCGCGGCAACGGGGGGTCGCTGTGGCTTGAGCTGCTGTCATTGGTGGCTTGGGGCGCGAGCTTGCTGCAGGGCTTTGCTCACTTTTTTTGCCCGCCGGGACAGCGCTGGCGCAGCAGGTAAGCCTCTGTCAGTCGCCGTGGCGTGTTTCTGAGACGGCCATCATGCAATTTTGGTGGCCACGCCATGATTTCCTCATATCTGATGTCTGATGTTTAAAGCCCGGTTTCCCTGCTTGTGACCTGTCGCTCCCTCCCGATGCCAATCGCAGCACATCTCCTCCCTCCAGATTGCACTGCGATTGCTGTCGTCGCATCCGGCAGCAGATTCCCGTCGTTCCGCCCCTTGTTGAATGAATTGTTGGGGTGTAGTCGCCAAGAAACCCAAGTACACCGGGCACTCTGGAGGCCGTCGGTCCATCATACATACGTAACATGACATCTTACGTGCTGGCATCAGCGAGTTAGTATTAGGCCAGAAATACACGGCAGTGTCATGATGGGAAAAGCAGCAGAAACATCAACAGCATCAGCTCCCGAGACTCACCGTCTCACCGTCCCGTCCTGCTCCGATCTCATCTGCCGCTTCGGCAATGCCCTCTGTCATGTCTTGACCGCTCGCCCCATTTTTTGCCTCCGTTTTCTTCCATCGCCAACAATTATCGACGTGGACGTCGAATAGCACAAGCCAGGCATCAAATCACCGCCACCATGTCCAGTCTGTGCTCCCCACGGCTCCCCACGGAAGACTTCCCCAATCGGCCCATCGGCCCATCCATCCATGCTCATGACACCTGGTAGTGAAGCAATGACCACAATGCGACCAGGAATCCGTTGCCATGAGCATGCCAGGGTATTTACCCAGCCGACTCGTAAACAAGTAGATAAATTCTCCTGAGCCCAGCCTTTTTGGGCATGGCCATGAGATAGCATCTTTTCATCTGATCTACATCTAAGAGTTTTATATTTATTACCACTTTACGAGCCGAGCCTCTTCACTTACACGCCAACCACTCACCATGGCCGCCATCAAGAACCAGTCTTCCGTCTACGTCACCGAGATGAAGGTGCAAGCTAATGTCGAGGACATGGCTTCCCGTATGTTTAGAACCAAGCAAGTCACGTTTGATAGAGCTTCAGCTAACATCATGACTTCAATAGGCGCCGTGAGCTCAGCCGTCGACGTCTTTTCCATCGACGATGGTCAAGTTTCCGTCCCCAACGACCGATGCCCTGTAGAGGCCCTCTTTTCGACTTTGCAGAAAATCTCAAAAGCCTTTGAGCTTGATGTCGATCCCGAGCTTGACTTGAACAGCCGCGAGTCCCTCCATCGCATCCTTCAGGCCAACTTTGACAGCGACACCCAGAGCTTCCTGGAGCAGGAGACATCTGACATCTTTGCCCACCTGAGCTCAACCCAAAAGGCCCGAATCCTGGCCCAGGCCATTGCCTCCACCACCATCATCTTCTCCCGCCTTGCCGAGACTCGCCGCACCATCACATACGGCCTTCTCAACCGCGAGGCGCAGCTCTTCGCCGAGAGCGACCAGCGCACCCTGATGCAGGATGCCATCGAGGACAGCACAGTTTTCGAGCACTGCGGGCTCAGGAGCGACATCACAAAGGCGATCAAGTCGGCCATGGAGGCCGAGGAGTCCCCTTCCACCCCACAGCCGTTTGCTTCGGATGACAAGGTGGATTTCATGTTCTCCCCCAA
The DNA here is from genome assembly GCA_020623665.1 of Calonectria multiphialidica. NCBI lineage: Eukaryota > Fungi > Ascomycota > Sordariomycetes > Hypocreales > Nectriaceae > Calonectria > Calonectria multiphialidica. Next base: position 1,059,949 of record JAHVYC010000001.1, read on the forward strand.
CGCTGCGCACGAGCGCCCCAAGAACATGGGCGTTCCTTGGGGTTTCACCATCATGTCCATCAACTAATGAGAATGAATGTCTGGGTATACGGGAAACATGACCAAGGCGTCGTTGGCGTTTTGGGTTAGGGTTGGGTAGCGTCCTTTTTCACGACTGGGCAGGCGTATCTTTGTTATATCGTAACCGAAGTCTTCTAGATCTCATTATGGCCATCAGTCGTTAGAATACACTCAACTCATGATTTAATGTCATCTCTGCTGTTCACCCCTTTTTATTTGGCCTCCTTGCCCTTGCTGGCGCCGGCTTGTGCTGCGGACTGGAGCTGAATGATCTCCATCTTCTTCTTTTCAGCCTTCTCCTGGATTTCCTTGATCTGGTCCTCTAATCTTGTGCTGTGTTTTTGTTTTTGGTCAGCGAGGTGGTTGTGCGGTGTAAGATTTGGCAGGCCACTCACATCTCCTTGCCAATAAAATCCAGACGACCCTTGACAGTGCTCTCAGCCTCGACCTTGTCTTGCTTCAGCAATACGGGGCCCGCAAGCTTGTAGATAGTCTCCCCCTCTCCCAGTCTCTCAAATTCCTGGTTTGGGATTAGCTAGGTTCTCGTCGCCACAAGGAAAGGGGCAACTCACCTGCTGCACGCCCAAGTTCTCCTGCTTCTGACCCTCTAACTTTTGCCGCGACGCCACCGCGTTCTGGAGCTCTGTGAAGTGTGTCAGCCGCCACATTTTCGCAGTAATGGCTGTGGCGATAGTGATACGTGCCTTGCTGGAGCTTCTGGTAGTCCTCGGAGAGGGCCTGGAGGCGGGCTTGGACTTCGGCCATGGTGCTGGGCGGGCAAGCTTTGTTTAACCAAGTGTGACGAATCGGGTCTCCCGGTTTACGAGTACTGAATCCCAGCAATTGTCGGTTTGGCTCAGGCACCCAGATAAAGTCTCGTCAAAAGCGCCCCAGTGCAGTCCACCAGCGACCCAAAGTTGCGATGCCCCGCTATCGCTGGTCTCGTGGGCGCCCCGCTATAAGCATGTTTCCCCGCCAATCCAGTCAATCTGGGTTCGGTCTGGGTCCAGTGAGCGCTGCTGTGAATGCTGCTGCCTCGTCACATTACGACCAGACGTCGACATCCCGCGAACCCGCCCTCGCCCTCGAGCCTCATACTCACCTGGATCCCGATATTGGAATCCCACACTCCGGCGTGCCGTGCTGAGCTGCTTTCGTCGCCCACACCCGCGCCCGCCCTCGCCTCGCATCGGCCCTTCCCTCCTCCCCAATCCGTGCTCCCCGCCCTATCTCGTCACCATGTCCATCAACTTTCGCGAGCGCGCGCTCGCCGAGCTGCAGAAGGCGATTGACCTCGACCACAAGAAGGAGTACAAGAAGGCCTTCGATGCCTACATTGTTGCCATGGACCTTTGGGTCAAGGCAATCAAGTGGGAGAAGAACAAGGTCATGAAGGATACTATGCGGGAGAAGATGGTCGTCTACCTCGATCGCACCGAGAAGCTCAAGAAATGGATCGACGAGGGAGGGGATGAAGATGGGGATGGCAACAGCAACAACAAAGGCGGCCCAGTGGCAGCCAACGGCAGCAGCGCGGGCGGCAAGGCAAAGGCATCCGGAGACGATGACGACAACAAGAAGCTGAGGAATGCACTATCAGGCGCCATCTTGCAAGAGAGGCCAAACGTCAGATGGGAGGACATTGCAGGTCTAGAGGGCGCCAAGGAGACGTTGAAGGAGGCTGTTGTTCTCCCCATCAAGTTTCCCAATTTGTTCCAGGGTAAGCGACAGGCGTGGAAGGGTATCTTGTTGTACGGGCCTCCCGGTACTGGAAAGAGTTATCTGGCCAAGGCCGTCGCTACGGAGGCCAACAGTACCTTTTTCAGTATCAGTAGTTCCGACTTGGTCAGCAAGTGGATGGGTGAAAGTGAAAGGTGAATTTTCATCCTCCGGAATAGTTGTGTTACGGTCTACTAACACATCTGTTCCCACAGACTAGTCAAGGCCCTGTTTTCCATGGCGCGAGAGAACAAGCCCTCCGTCATCTTTATCGACGAAATTGACGCTCTGTGCGGTCCTAGAGGTGAGGGCGAGTCCGAGGCATCACGGCGTATCAAGACGGAAATCCTTGTCCAGATGGATGGTGTCGGCAATGACAGTAAGGGTATTCTTGTTCTGGGCGCTACCAACATTCCCTGGCAGCTAGATGCCGCTATTCGACGTCGATTCCAGCGTCGTGTTCACATTGGCTTGCCCGACCTTAATGGCCGCGCCAGAATGTTCAAGCTCGCCATCGGCGATACCGACACAAGTCTACAGGCACAGGACTACAATGCCTTGGCCGCAAAATCGGACGGATTTTCAGGTAGTGATATCGCCAACGTTACCCAACACGCATTGATGCGGCCGGTGCGCAAGATTTTGCAAGCCACTCACTTTAAACCGGTTGTAAGTATTGGCAGGCTGCAGCTGCGTGAAGCTTGACTAACACGGTGGCAGATGTCTGATGGCAAGAGAATGCTTACACCATGCTCACCTGGAGACCCTCAGGGTATAGAGATGACGTACAATGATGTCAGTTCCGAAGAGCTTCTTCCGCCGGAGGTCGCTCTGAAGGATTTCGAGATGGCCCTGGACGACTCACATCCGACAGTATCCAAAGATGATATTGCGAGGCAGATTGAGTGGACCAATGAATTTGGTAGCGAAGGTGCATAAACGTCTGCATTGGAGCAGGAGGAGTTTTCAGCAAATCTTTGGCATGGCGGCGTCTCGAGGAGTTTCTTGGCATTCCGGATGAGTTGATGATACATGTTGGTTTCTTAGGAGTCGGAGGATTCTTGAGTCTAAGCGTGAGCTTATAGTTGATAAAGGCATCTCTATCTTGTGCCTTTATGGATTAGTGGTGTTAACTAGGTGTACATTATTCGTCTGCATGGTTCATCCTGGCAAACGCTGGATGGCAACAGTTGTTGTGAAAATGTGTGTATCTAAGCACCTAATCTGAGAAGAACCATACGCAATTGCAGAAAAGAATAAAAATAAAGGAGGGAACCTTGAGTTATAGTTTGGACCATAAAATGAAGACTTGCCTTCATCCTCGAGCAAAGGAGAATGCGGATATCTCAATCGCAAGCCTTATGGCTCTACGATGACGTCGTCTCCTCAGGGCGGTAACTCGCGGCAGAACATGTGAAATTCCAATTCGCAGTTGCTTTGGGAGCTTTGTACAGCGACTCGAAAATCAATCCAACGTCTCTTTTGTCTCTTCTTCTTGATGTTCGCCCGCCTTCAGGATGCGCGAACGGTCCTTGCGAGGCCGGCCCGCCGGGTTGTCGCCAGAAGCGTCCGCGCGGCCAGCTCATCTAGCCGCCTCACTGAGGATCTGCTGAAGCCCAGCAACGAAGTGGCCGAGAAGCTTCACAAGACGGGCCTGTGGGCGACTGGGCGAAGAAAGAAGTCTGCACCCGCAGGCGAAAAACATCGGTTAAATATTGTAAGCGATGAACTCTGTGGTATGTAGCTCGTCGGGCCCCCGTGAAGGCTCCCGGTTAGACAGCTCAAGACGAGACTGACGCCTTTTGTAATTCGTAGACGATATCATGCGATACCTCGGGCCCTCGCTCCAACGCCACCGCGGATGCGACCTGGTCGACATAAACCCCGGCGCCGGGGTCTGGAGCCGGAAGCTGCATGAAGTTGTCCAGCCGCGAAAACACATCCTGATGGAGAAGGACGCCGAGCTGTACAAGCCCTTCCTCAAGGACTTTGCGGCCAAGGACAATGTCGAGCTCGTGGCCAAGTCGGGCATCGTGTGGAAGGACCTCAACGAGATGCTCCGCGAGCACCTCAGCAACCAAGTCGAGGTCGACAAGGCGGCCGTGCCGGAGCGCAACGACATGCTCCTGGTGAACGTCAACCTCTCCATGTACCCGCCCAAGGCGTTCCAGCTGTTCGAGTGCGTGAGCACCATGGTCCTCTACCAGTTCATGTCGAGCATCCGCACGTCGTCGCTGTTCCAGAAATACGGGCTCGTCCGCATGCTCGTCTGGGTCAACGACGACAACAAGCGCAAGCTGCTGCCGCGCTCCGTGGTCCGCCGCCGCCGCAGCGCCTTCGAGGCGGACATGTCGTGCGAATGGATCCACGAGATTGCCGGCAAGGACAGCGAGGTCGAGAGCCGCACCGAGCTGCGCGACGAGTGGATCAACATGGAGTCCGGGTTCCAGACGCTGGCGCGCATGAAGAAGGCCGGCCTGACGCCGCCGCCGGGGCGTGAGACGGCCATGTACAAGACGTTGATGGCCAACCCCAAACTCGCAGGCAAGCGCCTCGCGGGCGTCGAGAGGCCGCGGCTCAGCAGGCCCTTCCGCCAGGAGCTGGAGGCGCTCGAGGCCGAGTACGTTGCCGAGGGTGGCGGGACTGTGTCGAAGCGCCTGAAGTCCCTGCGATTCCGCGAGAAGTACGACGAGGAGGACGGCATGACATATCTGGAGCTGCTCCAGGAGCGTGAGGCCATCTCCCGGCTGGACCCCAGCTCGGCCAAGTTCGCTCGCGATGACGCCGTCTGGAACGCAAAGATGCAGGGACTCAAGAAGAACGCGCGCAACGAGTTCATCATGCAGCGCGACAACTACCACCTGTTCCGCCAGAACCCGCCGTCGCTCCTCTGGGACCAGCGGCCCTACGAGCCGCTCGCCGTGCACCCTGAAGACTTCTTCCCCAATGTGCCGTGCGCGCTGCTCGACTTCCAGCCCCTGGCCATGCACCCGCTGCTGCGCCAGCACGGCGCCTCCACATCGCGGGCCGGCGACATATCGGACGTCATGCTCCGCTTCTGGTTCGGCCACAGCCTGCTCCCGGCCGCCAAGGCCATGGACGGCGTGTGGCCCGGCTTCGGCGACCTGTTTTCCGAGTGCCGGACGCTCAGCGACGTGAGCCTCGGCGGCAGCCCCATGAGCGACGAGGGCCAGGTGTGCGCCCGCGCCCTTAACAAGGGCCAGTGGTCGGACATCCTCGAGGCCTTTATGAACTGGCCGTTCCGCCCGACGTACGCGCAGCTGGTCGGCCGGCTGGTGGATGACCACGAGCACGAGGAGGTGGAGGATGAGAGCAAGTCGTCCGCGCAGGGCTCGGCCTAGATTGGAACATGCATGTCTCCTGAGAAGAAGAAGAAGAAGAAGAAGAAGAAGAAAGAGCAGTGTAAAATATCAATGTATTTGTAAATAATGAATGTAAAACAAACGAATAGACAAGGGTTTAGAGACAAATAATTTCCTCGCTCAAATTATCCAGCGGATTATGAAATACATACTACACGACAATAGGCTTCTCTCTTAACTACGACAGCAGCAGCCAAGCCTATCTCTGTAAGGCCGGGACATGCATAACATATGGCTGAAACGACGTATAGAACAAAGATTATTGAAGCCAATAAACAATACAAGTGGTATTTAGATGGCATGTTGCATGGGCTGTTGAACTCATCAGGGTCGATCATTTCATTATGTTACTTATCTGACTGGGAACTGTTCTGTAAGTTAGGTGTGCTTTACCTCTCGCACTGTATTATCTAGTGAATTCTATAATATTGACAATGGCCTAATACTAATATATATATATATATATATAAGAGTTCAGAAACAACATAATAGATGATAAACTCGACTTAGCACTATGTATCATATGTTTCACATCAATAAGTAGATAGCAACCGTACTTATTGGGCAATCGTTTAGTACAATGCAGGAACAGTAGTTAACAACGCAACTCAGAACTCAATGGAATTTATAAGTGTAGTCATGCTAGAAAACCTCCGCGCCGGGAGTCCGCCCCATGATAATGATTTTGGTTCTATCTATTCCCAGAACCCCATTGCCAGCCAATACCAAGGCTGGAACTTGATGATATCAACAACCCCCAAAACGCCGTCGCCGTGTAATCCCACCAGGCAAAAAACCACACAATACAACCGGGGCTGTCTGAGCTCCTGGCTATGATTCATCATTTCACCCACTTCTTCCAAGTTTTCTCTAGGGAAGGATCTTCCTTGGCGTCTTCAACCCAGCCTAGCTTCTCCCTGTGATCGTCCAACAGTCTGGCGTATTCGAGAAGAAGCCGCACAGTGTAGATCTGCATGTCTTCCTTGCGGAGCACTTTTTCTGCCCACTCTTTACCCTCCATGGCCATTTTTTCAGCGACTGCGTCGTGGCCGTTTTTACCATTGTAACCAAGGAAATAGTCCATAATTCCAAAGTAGTCGACAAAGCGGTTGTCCATGGGAACGAAATGCTTCCACGGGACGAGCCGGTTGTCGAGCCACTCCTTAAACAAAGTAGCTTTGATCGGAAGTGAGGTCGATCGCAAGAAGCCAAGGTACCGACCGGAGAATGAGTTACCGTCGATATCCGGGACATACTTGTAGCGGAATTGCTCCTTCATCTTCAACCCTTCCACTGGGTGAAAGTAAAGGTCAGTGTAATAGCAAGTGCCATCATCATAAGTGGGTGTGCACATGAGATCGACAAAGCCGACATCTGCCCATTCTTCAACCCATTTGCTCAGCGTTCCTTCATTCACGGCGGGGAGTTTATATTTGTCTTCGGGTAAGGCGAAGTTTTCAGTTTTCCCCACCCCAGCCTCAATTAACTGAAGCTTGGTGCTGTTGTTCATTGCGATAAATCGGTGGCGATGAAAGCCGCGCCAATTGTCCTCGAGGTTTCGACCACCGGTAGCAACACCTCTCCAAACAACTTTGTCGCTCTTTCTGCTCCATGCGCCGCCTCGGTACGCTCCACCGGTAAATCTTTCTTCTCCGCTCCAATATACAGGCGGGGGGAGAAGAATTTCATTGTTAATGCCCAGCTTGGAGCCTCCAAACATGGGAAATAGGACCTTCGTGGATGAGACAGACAGGGGGTTGATGATCAATCCCTCCAGACCTTGGAGATCTGGCTGATGGCACAAATCGCGCGATAACGAATAGTTGGCGACGAAGCCTTCGTACATGTGATCTTCGGCATTCTTGGATTCAATGACGGGGTGATGGTTGAAGTCGACTTGCACCTCGGATGAGCGAGCGCGGCTATCAGGGGGGCAACCACGACGAACAATGGGCCAGTAAGCTTCTATGGCGGGGTCAGTAAATCAAGACTTCACGGAAAATGAAGGAATACCCACGATCTTCTTCCCACTTCTTTTTTGGGATTATCGTATCCATATCACCTGTGCTGGGTCTGGGGAGAGACTGGAAGGTAGACGTGACCTCATCTGGTGAAGGGAAGCCGAATGTATTGGAAGCTTTTTCCATGTACGTATTGATATCCTCCCAAGGTGTAACGAGTCGCGGTTCATCCATGGCATTCAACGGGATATCCATGTCAGGCAAAAGGTCCACAATCGAGTCAATCATGTCTTGCCAGGTGAGGGTCCAGGGCCAGTCACTGGTGGTATTTGTCTTGTGGTTTCGGATATGAATCTTCATCTCAAAGCTCCATGCTTCCTTGCGAATAACGGCCGGGGTAATTCCCCAAAAGGGCGCAAGATCTTGGTAGATTTGATCAAAGAAGTCCTCGACGATAATGCCATCATGCTTGGACGCGAAGGCCCACCACTTGTCGAAGCCGGGGGGAGGGTGGCGTCCACGGCGCTGGCGGTAGGCCTGCGCAGCTTCTTCCAGAGTCTTTGATTCCTTGGAGAGCATTTCGTTGAATGTCTTGTCGGCATTTTCGATCAGCTTGTCGATGGGGTGGGGGCCCAGACGCTCCGAAGCTTTCGGTGGATAGTCTGGATGGCCCTGGGCAGTTTCATCGACCGGTTTCTCCTCAGACGGAGGCGGTGGAGCGTATCGTGTGGCTTGTTGCTTGTGGGTTAATGTGTAGATGCCAAACAGGATGATGACTGCGACCACGATGTAGCGGAAGAAGCTGGAGGGTCGGCGCGGCCGAAAGCTAGGGGAGCGGAGTTTGCCCATTGTGTTCTATGGCCCGCAGATGCGTGGGCTTGTTCAGTATCGACTTCGAGCTCGGCACGGGGGATGCAATCGCAAATTCGTCGATGCGCTAGTCGAGAGGGGGTCCCAAGTACGTCTGGCGCCAGCGACAGAGGACATATAAGGGACTCGGTGGGAGGGACGGATCGAGATACGGTCGGAGGGTCGTCGAGCAACGGACAGAGGAGGAAGAAGAAGAGCTGTCTCAGACTTCAAATCATGGCGTTTATGGTGATCGGATTGTCCCTAAGCCCGGAACAGTCGTGGCTGTCTGGCTGCAGTCGGCGGTTGACGCGGTTGACTCGGAGGAATGCTGCGTTGGTGAAGTTGCGATTGCGGTGGCGGGGGGGCAGGGCGCCAAAAGGGAGGAAGGAGATGATGAAAACGAGGGAAGAGACGGAGCTCGACTGGGGATGTCAAATACAAAAGAAGACAAGACAGAGAAGACAGAGAAAGCAATCAAAGTCAAAGCAACGTGCGAGGCTGCAACTGAAAAGGAAAGGACGGTCAATCAATCAAAGTTGCAAGAATCATCCTGATTCGAGGTAGTTGCGCGGACGCAGGTGCGTGGCATCAGGCTTGCCGCCCATCAGTCGCCATTCTTGGTTCGCCCCAAATCCACTAAAAACTTAGCCCACAGTAGCTCTCCATCAAGCATCGTTCAGGGGAGGTGGACGGGACGGGGGAGGCCCCTTGTTTAGTGGACCGGCACTGGGTGGGTTACAGTGTCGGCAGGGAGGCGAGGCTTAGCACTCGAGTTTCCAGCAACCGCGGAGCAGGCAGGGGTCTTTGTGAGGCTAGCCGCACTGTGTCGTCGCGAATAGAAATGTCGCCCAGTTTGTTTAAAACAGGTATCCGATGAACCGAGTCAGCCAGCAGCCGCATGTGGAAGGAATCGCTTTTCAGTCGTTACTCATTCCCTGCTATGTGGAACTCTCCGGTTGTCCAAACCGGTTTGTGCACAGTAGGGGTAGACAGACAAGAGCAACGTATAGTGCATGTCTTTCATTGCCAACTCCCTAACGAAAGGCGAGCGCAACTCATTGCCTCATTGCCCATGGCTGGTCTTTCTTAGCTCTCTGCCTCTTATTAGGATGAAGATCCCAGAGATATATGGAACGCCTCTTGGCTGCAGTTAATAGCCCGGGAATGAAAAAAGCCGTCGCTAGCGAACCTGGTTAATTAGCTTCTGGCGGCTGGAGCCCATGCCGGCATTCGCACAGTGCGACAAATCCATCCTCGTTGTTGGATCTTCAGATTCCAACTCATGATAATGGAGAGGACGCGTGTCAGATGTGCCCCTAGCCTGCAACGTCCAACATCCATCGTCACCCATTATCCAACTCTCCACAGCAGTCCCAAACACTCACTCGCACACAATCATCCGTTGCTGTATTGTTGGCTCGCCCCTGTTTCTATGCAATATGCCCCCTCATCATCATGGCTGTTGGCGTTCTAAAACACGGGGCCCACATCCAATCGCAACTCGAGTGTGTCTCAGAATAAAGAGCCGGAGCATCCAACTGACTTGCAGCAAGTAAGTATGTACTGAGCCACAGCATATGGAAGGTGCCCGCCCTGCACCCATGTAGGCGCCTGTCGCAACCCCGACGGTGACAGCACTCTTGACGAATGCTGGTGACGAGGATCCACGTGTACTTTAAAAAATCAACCGAGGCCGCGAAGAAGCAAAAGGGGCACAACGGCTGTGGCGTGACAGTTACACTTCCAACCATTCCTCCATGTCCCAGTTTTTATGTGACGCCAATTGATTTCCCTCTGGATCTGGTGGAGTAGACTCCATCGTGGGCATCATCCAACATGAGGCTAATGGCTGCCAGGCCCTCCCTAGCCCCTGAGTGGTGCGGCGGCGGCATGTCTACAATGTGGCGTTGCATCCTGACTGGACCGTGCTTAGCTGGGCGATCTGAAATTTGTCCGTCTGCCAATGGCCCGTCGTTGCCGCTGTTTGCGAAAACGAAATAAAGCCGATCGTGATTAGTTGAGTCGCTGGTATTAATTTGCAAAAGATATCCACAGAGTCATGTTTCAGAGTATGATCGGCAGGAGAAGGATTTTACGTTGACTTGGCTCGGCGGGGCATGGTTTTGCGAGCAAGAATGTACCCCAGACACCTCAATCACGGCGTCTCCAAAAGAAGCAGGCCGTTCTGCACTGGAGACTCCGGCGCCCAAAGTCCGGAGCGTCCACATGGGGTGACAGCCGTGTCAACGCCAGCCGGGATGCTTGCATTACATTATCGGAATCCTGCCTTGGTCTGAGCAGACAGTGCCGAAGACTGCGACACGTCGGAAGTATCAGAATATAGTAGCAGGGGTGGCAGAGGAAGTAGCTTGAAACAAAGCTTGGCCTTTGTCGTTGGATCCATTATGACGGTTTCTGCGGAGGGGGGAATACCACGATGCACCACTATTTCCGGGGATTTGCTCGACCCTGCTTACTTCATCTGGAGAAGCCTGCTTGAGGGGGGTACTCTATCTGGTAAGCGGGTGCAAGAGGCCTCAAATAGCATAGCATCAGTAGCTAATCGACCACTGCCGTTACGGCTATTATGGTCTACGGCTGACATTGGTGTTGGTGGACTTAATCTTGGCATTAGAAATCGGGTAGATCCGAAGAACCGATTTCTGGGGTGCCATCACAACTACTGCTGCGACGCTATTTCTGCATCCCATCATGGTTAACCAGTGTATTGGAAGCAAGAAGGGTGTAAACCACTGTAACAATGGTGTTGGTTGTGGCAAGAGTCCTCTCTCCTCAACTACTACGTTTCGGAAGTACGATTTAAACTGCTGGGCAGAGAGATAGATGCCGTTCCGTCTGCTCGCAGAGTGTTGGTTGGCGATACCATTCATAAAGAATATTTCCCCGCTGCCTCAGATCTAAGGACGGCATGACCTTGCTCCCGTGTATTTGAGGTGTCCATGTTGTGTAAATCACATATGATATGATAATCTTGACTACATATGCCTACCGGACAATCCTTCAACACGGGGTCTGGTATTAGAAGCAAGCGCAGCATTTGCGCCGTCTCAGAAGTGATTTACAGCTCATGATGCCTACTACAATACTGCCTTTGGGTTTTGAAAAGCCCACCCAAGATGTTTCTTCATGCTCATGGATTCTTTTGGCCTTGCAGTCTACTTGTATGTAATGGCAATGCTGGCAATGTGGGGTTTGGCGGAGAAGTGGTCCCGGGGTCCGTTAAAAACGGCCGGCGGCCGGCGGCCTGGGAACCAGAGTTCAAGCCTTCAAAAGCGTGGGGGTAGGAGCCTGGCTATTGAATCACACAAAAGACGGACATCTCTACTCAAAAAACCAGGTCAAACCGGCCAAGTAGTACACGGGACGAAACGGGTAGTGGGCGTGGCGGTAAGGGTGAATGGGCTGAGTCGTGCGGGCGTTTTTTATGCAGGCTGGTGACAATCAAGAATGCGAGACTGATGTGACCGATATGACTGATATGGGAAATGTCGGGTAGATGACGGAGCTCCGAGCAGCCTCGGGCATATTGCCACGGCCCAAGAACTCGTTTGCAACAACAGAGGCGAGTTTCGAGATAGGAGAGCGTCATCGGCAACGGCGGCCCATTTGTATCTCCATGTGTTGCCCCAGTGTTGGTTTCAACGCCCCCGTGACCGCCTTGTGGACGGGCGTCGAGCACATCTTGGACGTCGTCGGGGACCAAGCCATTACCTAACATTGACCTAACGAACCGACGCTCGCGGGGTGGCTAGTCACGGATCCAGGCGGCAGTCGACGCTGACATCCCACGTGTGGGTGGCCGGCGGGCGCGGAGGGTCACGGTCGAGAACCGGGCAGACGGTGAAGAGATGACGGTCCTGGGACCATCAGATAAGGAAGAAGCTGAGATGGCAAAGGGAACTGCACACGGCGAAAAAGATAGGCTATATAGCTTGTGGAATGAGGTCTGGTGAGGAATATGGGGAAGGTTTCAAAGATCCAGATCCGCGGAACCAGCTTCTAGAAACAGGTACTTCTCACCAGGGATTTAGGGCGTCTGCGCGAACCCATGAACTGGAGTTGGCCAACAAGAGGGCAGAACCGGCCACGGCTAGGCCGGAAGAAGTCTACGGCGAGGTCGGATGACCGATGACGGACAGTGGGTGGACGAGCATGTGCCCCACACCGCTTCACTCTTCTGACCATTTTCTTACCCTACGAGAATATCAGCAGGCGAGCTGAGGTCGGGACGGCCTCCGGGGCTCAGGCGCTCAAGCGAGTCGCAAAATAAATGGCACACGGATAGGGTTGACAGAAATTCCACATATTCATTGTAGCAGAATTGTCCGTGGTGGACATGATATGTGATGGAGCTCCACTTCCCAAACCCTGGCGGCACAATACAATGAACGAGTAGAACAATGTTGGATAACGCCAGACAACATAACTTCAAAGATATATATTTTTGTTTAAATTCCACACTTGTTTATTCTTATTGGCGTCATGTTTTCCGTCACCTGTCAAGAATCCAGATGCTCTTCGTTACACGGCTTATTTAGTCAACCAAGATTCATGCCACAGGTGTGGCATTTATTTTTACGACCCGCTTGCACACCCTTTCTATCGAGTAAGAGCCTCCATGGGCAGCCAGGTGCTGGGAACAGCCAGCAACACGGATGGCCCAATGGCAGTGCTGGACCCGGGCCGGGACCACTGAAACAGTCGTCAGTGGCCCTCTGCAGTGGAGATCGGCGCCATTTTGCTCTCGGCGCAGGTACGGCACCTCTATTGCCAAAACCGTATATACGCGCAACTTCGCTTTCACCTGCACTTAGGGGAAAGACGCGGAAAGGCCTCTTGCACTTAGGGGTATAGCTCATTGTCCGAGTGCATGCACACAAAGACCACTTGCACTTAGGGGTATAGCTTCGAGTCTGAGTGCATGTACGAAGTCATCTTATCCCGTCGCTTTGCCGGCGGCGGCCGATTGCAGCCATTGTCGCCGCAAGATAAATAGGGAGCCATTGTCAGATAAATTGTCCCTTCTTTTTCTCTTTTTTTCTCACTCTCCATCCATCTCCGATAGTTTTCTGTCTATTTTTTCTTCTCATTTTCTGTGCATTTGCATCTCAATACATACACGCACGCACACATACACACCCTCTTATTTTGCTGCAGTCCCTCACCCATTCAACGATACCCTGACGTGCATCTGCACTCATCAAAGCTACCTACATACATACCTAAGGGAGCACAGCTAGCTGCCTACGTCATCGCGTTACCCCCCCACCACAACCACCTACACCAATATTTCCTTCACGTGAAGGCCCGTTGCCCATCATGAACACAGGCATCGTCAGGAGTCGCTTTCTCTCCAAGCCCGACGAGGTGGGCGTCGTCGCCGTCGGCTTTTCTGGTGGTCAGGTAAGCTGCAACCATGATTTTATTTATTTTACGCCTTGCATTACTGATGTGTCGGATTGCTAACTTACACCTTCTCCCACTAGCGCAAAGATGGTGTCGATGCTGGCCCATCTTTCCTGATCGAGGCTGGTCTCCTGACTCAGGTTCGCGAGGAGCTTGGCTACAAGCTTTTCGGTGACAAGACTGTCCAGACCTATGAGGACCTCATCCCCAATGCGGACCCTGATTATCGTGGCATGAAGGGCGCCCTCCACGCCTCAGCCGTCACCCGCAAGATTGCCGAGCATACCTATGAGCACTCCAAGGAGGGGCGCATGACTCTCACCCTTGGTGGCGACCACAGCATTGCCATTGGCACCATTGCCGGCACCGCCAAGGCCACCCGTGAGCGACTCAACCGCGAGATTGCTGTCATCTGGGTCGATGCCCACTCTGACATCAACACCCCCGAGAGCAGCGACAGTGGAAACATCCACGGCATGCCCGTTGCTTTCCTCACTGGTCTGGCCAAGGATGACAACGAAGAGTACTTTGGCTGGATCAAGGATGACATGCGCATCAGCGTCAAGAAGATTGTCTACATTGGTCTACGATCAGTCGACATCGGTGAGAAGAAGCTCCTGAGGGAGCACGGCATCAAGGCCTTCAGCATGTTTGATGTTGACCGGTAAGCTTTGGCATTTAAAAGTCATCAATGCACTGGATCAAGGAGCTAACACCCGCACTTAGTCACGGTATCGGCCGCGTTGTTGAGATGGCCCTTGCACACATCGGAAACGACACTCCCATCCACCTGTCATTTGATGTCGATGCTCTTGACCCTATGTGGGCTCCTAGCACTGGCACTCCCGTCCGTGGCGGTTTGACTCTCCGCGAGGGTGACTACATTTGCGAGAGCGTGCACGAGACCGGCAACCTAGTTGCCGTGGATCTCGTCGAGGTGAACCCCCAGCTGGCTAGCGAGTTGGCTGCAGAGACGGTCCGAGCTGGCGCTTCGCTGGTTCGCTGTGCCCTCGGCGAGACACTACTATAGATGGATAATGTTTGTGTGTGTTTTCTTGTTGATAAGTTGATGTTGATGATTGGAATGGCTTGGATAAGGACTTGTGATGTCATATTCCCCCTTGAGTTGAATGAATGATTGGCACGGCGCATTATAGGATTAGCGAGATCACTCTCGAACAAAATAAAACGACGCATCTTCTTTCCTCGGGAAACAATCATGGACGGGCTGTGTTTTGATATGACGTTGGTGTTTCATAATTATCATCTTGGGCGGGTAACCCGCTGCCGCTGCCGTTGCCGCTGCCCGTCTCCGTCATGTGAAATTGCAACTAGCGGTGTGCCTCAATGTTGCTGACTTGAAGGCCTCAGGGAGAAACCACAGGGGCCTTCTCGGCGAGCCTGAAGTCTATACTTCTTTGGCCACCGTCTCGTCGCCTCACTTGCTAATCGGTTGAGGTGATGCAGCGAGCTTCAAGGTGCAGCCTGGTTTAGCGAACAACACCACACTCGCCTATGAGCACCGCGGGGCAGGCTAGGCCAGATCAACGAACGTCATGGGAGTGCGGTGAGATTAAACGGGTTTGCAGAATAGGGGCAAGAGGCTGGAAAACAGGGAAGGGGACTCGACAAAGGAAATTTTAATTGCCCTGCAACACGTATTTGTACACTTCCAGGGCGGTATCGCGGGGAAAGAGATTCTACGTCCAGCAGCCGGCCCCTATAGAGACCCGCCTGTGACCGTGAGGGTGGCTCCCCAGCCACCACTTTTGCGGTGCGGAAAGCTCGGTGCCCCACTATCCCGGGCCCCGAGTCCGCACCCAACCACCTGAATATGGCCGAATGACAGGTGCAGCCTGCAGTCGGTGGCCTGGGACTGGACGAAATTTTGACGTGAGGCGGACAGGCTTCTCGAATTTCCATCCAACGCGCCCTTAATTAAAACGCTCCTCAACCTTTAAACCTCCGCATATGCCTCCCTCGGCGCAATCTTGCAGACTTTCCCGCCCCAAGACCTGCTCACGACGACGACGACGACACGGATTCGCCCCGCGAACGATTCTCCACCGACACGCAGAGCACACAGCTCCTTACAAACGGCCACGACAGCAGCCCACCTGCGAACCAAGATCCGAGCGTGACCACGCGTAAAGCGCCATCACCGCCCAATCGACCATCGGCATCGACCTTTCGAAAACCCCAACGCTGTGATTGACCGGTCGCTCGCCCTATCTTCCTCCCCCTTTCCGACGGCCGAGACAACAAAGCGGTCACGAATCGCCCATCCGCCTTGTCCTATTCCCGTGGCTGACTGCCCCAGCGGACGCGCTCCTGCCAGGCACGGGGGAATCACTGGTTGACACGCGAGATCGGTGGGGAGCCTCGCTCGATTTCCCTTGGGCTCCACGCAGCCGGAGGTCTATTTTTCAGGCTTGGGCGTTAGCGCATCACGGCGGCAGCAGAGACGTGGCAGCGTCGCAGCATTGATTGGGCATTGAGCTGATCCTGAGGGGGGATCGATCGCCCGCGACATTTCTTGGGCGTTAAAAATTGCGGCGCATAACAATAAAGCCCCTTGCGCACGCGCTGTCTAGGATTCCGTGCGCAATTGTGCCGGGAGCTTTCTTATTGATCCCACATCCAATTTTCCAGACGCTGAAAGTCAATCGAGTCGACGTCATCCCGCTCGATTACAACTTTGCGCAAAAAGGAAAGAAAGCCATTACGGCCAAAAAATTCCCGAAACAACCAAACGAAGACCGGATCCCTTGATTGGATATCTGTCAATCGACCAACATCAGATTCAAAAGTGGGCAATACGACGCTGAAGTCGGGTTTTTAAATTCTGAGACACCCATTGCACCTTCAATTTGCGCGAGACCCTTTAGTTCGGCGACGCCTTTTGGAAATCACACCTCTTTTCTTCCACAAACCGCACAACACAACACGCAAACACCAAGTCTTCATCATGGTCGCGAAATCAACATTAACCGGATTCACAGGATCCGGATACACCTCCGAATTCACTAGGTCGACAATGACGTACGACCGCCGGGCCATGAGCCATGTTCGCACCTACAACTGGCCGCCTCTACAGCTAAACTTTTGGATCTTTGTGATGCTGCTCACCTCGTGCACGCTCATCGGTGTATTCGCGACCTTTATTCAGATTCAGGAACAGCTTCTTCTTCCCATCCCTTGGTATGTTGTTGCCCCCAATTCGTCATCCGAGAAATCAAGAACTGACCTTGTTTCCTGCGCAGGTATTTCCCCTACCTCATCACCGTCGGATGCCTCGGTATCGTCTTCATCATACTCATTTTCTGGCTCATCGCCGAACGACGACTGTTACCTGCGATTGTAATGATTGGTGCTTTCATGATGTTTGTCCTTTGGGTTGTTGGCTTGGTAATGATTGGTATTCAGCTCTTTGGGCAGGAAGATTCTATCCAAAGTGTTTGCAGTATCCAAGTGTTCAACCAAGACCCGAAGGGTGCGACTCAGTCGACGATGGCTTGGCTACAGCAGCGAAATATCTGTAAGTTTCCCCGCTGCGCTTTCATGCTCCTGGGGCTAATCAATATCTGCAATAGGCCAATCTTGGCAGCTCGCCTTTGCCATGTCGCTGACCGGCGTTGTCTTCTTAATCTGGGTTATGATCATGTCGTACCAGGTGTTTGCTCACTCGTAACGACTGCATATCGATTAGCACTACTGGGCACAACCACGCCTTACCTTCTATTATCATATCCATTAGCCAATTTTGGCACTTTCGACATGGAGAAGATTGAGCGACGATTGAAGAACGACGAGATTTTAACTGAATTATGAGATATGTGCATTGTCCACCAGCAAGGAAAACGGAGTCGAATGAATTTAGGTTGTACAAACTTGGGAACAAGACATCAGCATCGCATCGCCATTGGATAGGTACTAGCATCACGGGGAGTTTTTTAATATTTTTGGTCTGTTTTAAGCGGGGGAGGGGTAATGATATGGGAGCTGAGGGCCAACAGAATAGATATCAGGCCAGAGAACTTGGGACGACGAACTAGACGAGTCTATTTGCAATGAAACTAATGTATAGCACCTCTATGGTGCGCATTTTGCGTCTGGATGCGCACAGCCTCATCTGCTCTTTTCCCTCGCTATGTATGTGTCTGTCTCGTAGTTGTTACCCCGCCCCGGAGCAGTTGGCTCCCTCCCACATGGCCAATGCTGTCTCTTCTCAATGGCGGTCCAGATCCAGAATCCCACAATTCGGTATGTCCGGAGCGCTCCATTGGCAAGACTAGTTCTGGCCCTTGGAAGCCCAGATCGGCTATGGCGCCATTCGGAATCACTGGGAACTTGCTTTTTCCAGCATGGTGCCTGACACAGCCCGTACCCTCCCCAGCTGTACCGGTGGTCGAGACGTGGACCTCTCAGCTGGGTAGGGGACAGAAGCCCAAGCATACGTAACTGCCGGGCTGCGGGAGGGTGCGCGGCGGGAAGAGGCTACGTGGGTAAGGGCTTATGGGAGAGAGTGTGTGCAGACATGGGAGTGAGGGCCTTCACGAAGGTGTCGTGAGGGCGCGTCCTGTATCGCATCTGAGACGACATTCCCCTTCACGAGATGCACACCAAGGCAGGATTTAAGCTTCTGTTGTAAGGTATTCGTGCCAAGTGTCCCGTCCCCCTGGCGAATTGCCATTTTAATCGCTCTTTGCCCGCCGAAAACCCACCTCTGTAGCGGCTCCCCAAAAGCTTGACCCAGCCTGACACGCACCCGGTGACTTGCTAGCTGGCTTCTACTGGCTCTGGCTGGGGATAAGCAATTATCGGCGTCGACCGGAGGTGGGCCAGACGGCCTCACGACAGGGTCTAGAATGACGTAGCGGGCCTAGTTCCGAAGGCTCCCCCCCAGCTAAACCGGCGCCTCTGACCTTGAGATGTGAGTGAGGGGTCCAATCCTGGAACGCAAGGAAGGGGGCCATTCGTGCATTACACTGCCCGTTTTACCTATCGGCGGCTAGTTTGAGGAGCAATGCAGGTTTTTTTTTGGGTTTTGTCGACCTGAGGGTACACGGGAACTATAAGAGGGCCTTGAGTTCCACCACTCCTCCGTTTCCCATTCCCTAACAAGCCATCTTCACCAGTTGCACTCTATCTAATACACCTCAACCAACTACTCCATCACCACCGCCCTTAACCGTCATCATAATGGACTTTCTCAAGAAGGCTGCCCAGTCTGCTTCCGGCAGCTCCCACAACCAGAACGTCCAGCAGCAGCAGCAGCCCCAGGGCGAGAAGCAGGACTACGTTGACAAGGGTAAGTCCCAACGCCTCCTCACTCATCGGATATCTTGCTCACCATCTCCACGTTTAGCTTTCGCCATGGCCGCTAAGAAGTCTGGCCACAACATCGACCCCAGGACCGCCGAGAAGATCACCGATGCCGGCCGAGGCTTCTTTGAGAAGATGACTGGGTAAGCGCGCGTCCCTGACGCCACCACTCGTCAAGTCGAAACATGTCGCTAACATATTGTCCTCTGTAGGAAGAAGGTCGACCCCAAGATTTCCAACTAGACGACATAATGATGAATACCCCGGGAAGGATACGGACAAAGTGGAAATTCCCTTGTTTGATAATGAGGTCGATGTGAGATACCAAAATTATGAATACATATTTTTACTTTTGCTTCTACTTGCTTTCCCGCTGTCGCCTCATTGTTGTCGTCACATGTGGCCATGTGTGTCAATACATGGATGGAACACAACAAGTTTATTGCTGTTACGCATGTATTTGTATTACAAGTACATGATGCGAGGCTAAGGTTTGGACATCAGCCCTGTTTGCGAAAGCACGTGGGATGAAGTCATAACCCGTGATTGACCCTGATCAGGAATGGTGCTTAAGCAAGCAATTAACGTTGTCTGGGGTTTAAGGGAATGCCGTACAGCCTTGAATAATAAATGGCTTTGTACGAATACAGGGAAAAGACATGGCATGCCCCAAGCGAGCAGTGGGGATCCACCGTTGACATGAATTCACGTACCAGCCCTTGGACAGTGCTGAATCTCTGGCTCAATCTAGCCCGGCGATACGAGGACATGTTCCCCGCTCTTTGCGTGTGTATGAGCGCCATGTTTGCGTTGTGGCTGTTCCAGCCCCATACACCACACGCCATGTGAAAGAAGCGAGTTGGTCATTGCCCATTATCGAGGTGAAAAGTCTTCCGGACTTTTGTGAGAAAAAGAAAGCAGATTTTGCGCCAGCAACTCCACCGGCCAATCCTTTGGCGACGCCCGTAATATCTCGCTGCGGCGGCCTGAGTAAGCCCGTGTTATGATAACGGTCGTCACCTATGATATGACTTGTATTGTGCATGATGCCCAGAGCGCGCACCCCTAATCCCATCTCGCAGGCAGTCCAGTCCGCGATGAGTAGACAAGTCGACGAGTCAAGCAACCGCCACAATCGCGCTGAACGTGCGCAGCCAAAGCGTACATTGCCAATGGATCCTTCCCATCGGCGGTGCTACATCACAAATTGCATCGTCACAATGTAGGCAATCGCGCGCGCAGGGGTGAGAAAGTCAAACGCCGGCCCGATGCCAGCGAGCTCTGGGCCCGGGCGGGAGTTGGCAGCTGGCGTTCCAGGTGGCAGCAGAGGCAGATCTGCCTGTCGCGTCAAATATACGTAGGGCGAGATCGATTTGCGCCGTTTTGCCTCAGTCGGCAGCCGTGCATCCATTGGAATGCACCTGGGTGGGTGGACGAACTATTGCGATTGGGCCGACGTCAGGGCCAGCTGCCCATGGCAACGGGCAATCCGACCCAGAAGGGCGGCTGAGGCGAAGGGGAGATCCCTACCGTTGTGCCCGCTAGCGCACAGGGCTACAGGGTTCACAGCGCCTTCTAGGCCCGGTACAGTGGGCATCCATCATCGGCAACGCTGGAGCGTCCCCTCTGGGCGCCCTACCCAGGCACTAACCGGCGCTTTTCCAGGGGGCAGGGGGCCACGGTCGCACACCCACGTCAGGGACAAGCCCGAATCGCCAAATGTGCCTCCAGGGCTCTGTTTGGCCTATCCGCCAGTAGGGAGCACAGGAGACAGCCTCTCGGCAGACGTTGGAGTCGTTCGTTTTCCCTCTCCCACGAACACAATTTAATCTGGCATTTTCCTGCCTGTATGCGCAACCTCGCATGATGCATCATGGCCGCCGCTGAGCAAGACCAAGGCTTCGGCCACAGCGACCGCCTGAACCCCTCGGGGCCACCCAGTCCTCCTCGACTAAGCCCAAGCCCTAGCAATGCATCGCGTACGCCAACAGCACAGCGCGTCTCAGACGACAATTTGACAGCCGACGCAGAGACGTTTTCGGCCGCCGAAATCCCACTCCCCGATGTGGACGACGACGACGCTGCGAACACGACGACGAATGACACCTCCGTGCCTGATGACTCGATGACCAGATATGCCGAATCAGAGACCCAAGAGACGACCGATTCCCCCGCGAATCAGGGCCACCCGGCGTCAGGGCCAGAGCCGGCAGAGCCTGCGCCTGAAGCTGCAACCACACATGCGCCAGAGCCCAAACCGACAACCGCGAGATTCTTGACGGTCGCCAACCGCCACCGCCAGCATGCCCCCAACGGCGAAATGAGTTACCTGGATCCTGCAACAATCGACATGACCCATCACCAGGACGATTCGCTGACCGAGGAGGATGTCCGCCGCCATCTCCACGACGTCGAGTCCAGTTTCCTGCCCGCCCTGTCACCTGTTCCCACAGCGTTGACGAATGGCGGCAACGGGGGTGTCGACGACACGTATCTCTTTGATTCGCCCACTAAGGCACCGAGGCCCCTGGCGTTGGGCCGCCACGATGAGGAGGATACGACGGTAGAGACAACCACGACGACCAACGTGGAGGAGCATTTAGCCTTGTCGCCCTCGGCTGCCGCTTCTGCTCGCACAATCTCTCGAGGTGCGTCCGCCCAGCCTGCGGAGGAATACTCTCGGAGCTACGAGGAAGGCGACGAACACGATGCTGCACACGACACCTCGCTATTATCAACCTCTGCCGACCAAGACATGTCGCTTTCTCTGACTCGATCGCACTCCCTCTCGGAGAAGATGGACATGAGTGGTGCCTCTGGGAATTCTATGAGAGGACGAAAGCCCAGGTACCTCCGCAGCCGCTACGGGAGCTCACGATCCTCAATCTCTTCCATGATGACGAACCCCGAGTCTGGCGAGAGCGATGCCACGGTCGCCATGAATACTGACTACGCCCTGCAATCTGGCGGTGCCATCCCCGCCTTGGGCATGCTCCGAAACTCCAGCAACCCCATGCTGAGGTCTGTCAGTCTGGGGAGTATAGGCTCGAATCTCCACATGGAAGACTACACCGATGCATCTCTGCCCCAATTGGAGCCTCTACCCGAGGTGGAAAGCCCTGAGCGCCCCGCCCGCGAAGACGTCTTCAGAAGCGAAGATGCTCTCAGGACTCCCAAACCCATCAAGGAAACCTTCCACCCCGCCCCGACCGACACAGTTATTGCCCGCCACGTTAGGAACGTTCAAGTACCAGAGTCCCTTGCCCAGGAGTACAAATTCAAGGGCGGTCTGGAGACGCCCCGCAAGCCGTCAACGGCCACCCTCAACTCGGCAACTACCACTGGACGAACCGGCAGGAATCTCACGCTCAAGGAGCAGAGCAGCACCATCGAAAGGTTGTCCAAGGAGAATTTCGACTTGAAACTCAAGGTGATGTTCTTGAGTGACCGCCTCGACAAATTGTCAGAAGAAGGTATCAAAGAGATGATCTCGGAGAATGTGGAGCTGAAAACTGGCCTTGCCGTGCTCCAGCGTGACAACAGGGTGCTACGAAAACGAGTCAAGGAACTTGAGAAGCAAATCAAGGAAGAGGATGAGCGACCCAGCACGGCACGAAGCGGCACCTCCTCCACCGACCAGACGGCTCGCCTATACGATGAAGAGGCCCAAGAGCGCGAAGAAGAGCTCATCTACTTGCGTGAACGAGTCGAAGAGTACGCTACCGAAATCGAGAGGCTCCGAAACGAGAGCTTCAACAAGGAGTCGGAAAAGCGGAAGCTTGCAGACCTGGTCAAGTCATTTGGAGAAAGGACAAGTGACAGTCTGGGCCGGCAGGAGGAGGCCGATGTCTGGAAAGACCTCTTGGAGCAGGAGACTGCTCGCAGAGAACAGGTTGATGAGGAGAACAGGCGACTAAGAGACGAAGTGTTCCGACTGAAGCAGGAGAGCGCCCAAGGCGGTATGCATCACACTACCAACATCTACAATATTACCAAGAAGCATCGGGATCTCGACCGTATCAACGGCTCGCCCAGCCGACCCGTTTCTGGCCTTTCCAACGACAATGAGGGCTCCAACGGACACTTTAGCTCGACCACTGCGACAACGCTTGTTGAGGAATTGCGCCGGGAGAGCGAGCAGCTGCGCCACGAGAACGCAGAGCTCCGCCGCGAGGTGGGTGCTCAGACTTCAATGCTCACCTCGAGGAACCGGGAAAAGGAACGTCTTTACCAGGAGATTGAGGACCTGAAGATGGCCCAGCGGCGAGGTCGACCTGCCCCCTCCACAATCGACAGCCTTCTGGACCGTTCTGCATCTCAAGTTGGCGGCCATAAGCGTTCGGCGTCTCGCGGTAGTGCCAACACTCAACACACTCAGGCCGAGGATTATGCAGAGCGTGAGGCACTAGAGAACAAGCTTGCCGAGCTTCGGGACAAGATCAGCGAGGTGAAGCTGCAAAACCAAGAACTACAACGGGAGCTCGAGACATGCATGGAGGACTTTGAGGCGGCCATTGACAGCAAGCGACAAGCCGAAGAATCTGTGATGTCCCTCCAAGAAGACCTGGACAACGCCATGAACGACCTCGTGGCCCTGCAATCCGAACGCGACGAAGCCCTCCGAGAGCAAGGCGAAATGGAGAATGAGTTTGAAGCTCTCCGAAAGGAAGCCCAAGAGGAAATCGATGCTCTCGAAGGCGAGGCCGACCAACGTACCGAGGAGGTGCAGCGGCTCCAGCAAGATCTCCAAGACCGCTCAGAGAATTTCGACGCCTTGCAGGAAGAGATGCGGAAGATGAGCGAGGGCGTGATCCGACTGGAGGATGAGCAGGAGAATCATATCCGCCGAATCCAACAGCTCGAGCAGGAGCTCGAATCCTCCAACAAAGAGCTTGAGGAACTAGAGCAGAAACTCATGGAAGCGAACGACAAGAACCAACGGCTGTCTGTACAGCAGGAGTCTTCGCAGGGAGAGATTGCATTCCTGCGTGAGGAACAGGAGGGAGACAAGATCCGCATCGGAGACTTGGAGGCTGCTCTCGCCCACGCCGAGCAGAGCATCCGCGACGAGAAGGAGAACGTCAAGGAGCTCGAGAACCGCCTCCAGCAAGAGCGACACCAGAGAGAGCTCGTTGCAGACAGAGAAAAGGAAGAGGTGCAGCAGTTTGTCAATGAGCTCAACAAAGAAGCCTCGGCTGCCAAGGATGAAGCCAGGCGTCTGCGTAAGAACCTGACGTCTCGCGAAGTCGAGGCAACCGAGTGGAAGGAGAGGTTGATGGAGTTGGAGAACAATTTGAGGGAGGCATTGGGTGATCTTAACGGCACTCGCTCATCCCTACTCAAGGTTTGTAACCATATGCCCTCCCCCTGGACTTTTGTACTAACATGCCACAGTCTATCGCCAAGCTCCAACGTGAGCTCGAAAACACAGTCAGAGACCTCGACACCAGCAAGGCGGCGCTGGTGGAGAAGGACCGCATCATCAAGCAGCGCGATGCCCTCCTCGAGTCCCACGCTCTGGAAAGCCGCAAGCTTGCTGAGCTTCTCGAGAAGGAGCGCGTGTCTCATCGCAACACCAAATCGCAGCATGACTCGTTCCAGAAGTCACACCAGCATCTCACTCGCACGGCTAGCAGCCAGGACATGAGGATTAACGAGCTGGAGTCGTCGAGGAGCCAAGATCGTAGGAAGATTGCCGTTCTGGAGCAGACGGCACGCGAGCAGCTCCAAGAACGAAACGAGCTGCTGTTGGTGCTCTGGCAAAAGCTCAGCCACCTGTGTGGACGTGAGTGGGTCAGCAGCAACACCATCATTGATCGCCAGGTTCTGCCTTCCCTCGAGGTCATTGCGAACCGACTGCCTGGTTTCTCCAAGAACCTCCTCGCCGCGGTCAAGGCCATTGAGACCATGGTTGGGTCCTTTGAAACCAGAATCAAGTCTGTGGAGCGAGATTTGGGCCGTGAGTACCAGACACTAGAGAATAACCTCGAAGTCCGCATCAAGAAGCTTGATCGTCTCGAGACCATGGTTCGAAACTCGGTTGCCGCGGGCTCGTTGGCAGCGGCCGGAGATCCTCAGTCTCGCTATGGTCGCCTGGAAGAAGCCTACCGCCAGCTCAAGGTCGAGAACGCCACGCTGCGCACTGCAAATGATGTGCGGGCTCGGGCGGCATACTCCGGAAGCTCAGAAGCTCTTGTTCCTATTGGGGACGGAGGATCACCATCGCCATCAGTTCCTCGAGGACCCGGCGATCAGATCAAGGACCGCAACCTCCGCTCGAGCCACGGCGGCAGGAGCAGTAGCAGGACTTCTACCATGACGAGAGCGGGCACCTCATCGGGCATCCCCATCCCCACAGCGTCGTCAACCAGCGTCAGCCTTAGGGACATGCCTGCGGTAACGGACAACGGAGGCGGGGACGTCAACAACGATAACAGGTGGCTGTTCAGGCTACGAGACATGGAGTACAAGCTCAAGATGGAGCGAGAGGGACGCAACCAGGACCGGCATGCGGCCCGGCAGAGGCTCGGAGGATTGGAATTGGAAAATCGCGACTTGAGAGAAAAGGTGCGGAGGGCAGCAGACCCTGAGTAAGCATGGCGAAGCAGGTTACACATATGGAGTTGGAGGGCCAGGGAGACATAAACTACGAAGCCGGTGCTGGGGTGTTGATCGTCTTTTTTGTTGATTTTTCTTTTCGTCTTTTTTTTTGTTTGTTTCCACCACATCTTGTATAATATGGGCATCATTGTTAGGGCCGGATCAAGCGAGAGAACTGCCTTGCGTTTGGGAGTGTTTGACCAGGGAGGCAGGCACATACGAATTGCCGTGTTCTTTTTTGGGTAATATTATTTCCGTTTTGCCTTGCCACAGTTTGCAACCCGCCTGAGGTGATTCGTCTGACGGTGCGAAAATCCGGGGTGAGGAAAAAATTAAAAGATAATGAGCTCACTTTTTTTAAGGCTGCCCTGGCCGTTTTGGCCGTTCGTCATCTATGACCCTAGTCGCAAACTCAAAATCTCGAGATAGCTTCACTGCCGCCCGACACCCAGTGCAAGACATCCCGAGCGCATCCAAAACAAGACAATGGCCACATGACGCCCGGGATGGCCCCGCCTCTTCCCATTTGCCTCCTAGACGTCAGCTTCCCGGTTGTGATACCCCGAAATTGCCGAACGGGTGGGAAGGGGAGAGAGCTGAATTAGAGTGCGGACTTCCCTTTTCGGTAATACCGCACACTCCGCACGATGGTATAAAACCAGGAAGCGGAGAAGGCACAATAGATTCGGAGGGATCTCATGCAAGCCGGTCCTCTAGCGCTCGTTTTCATCGTCTCTTTGATCCTACCTTGCAGCGGAGTTTACATATTGTTGAAAAAAAAGTGTGGAAAAAAGGAGAGAGAACAACACCATGTTGCGGTCTTCCCTTGTTAGAGCGGCACCCAAATGCGGCCTCCGCAGGTCACTAGCGACCGTCGCGGGCACCGCGCCGCCGCAGAAGTCGGCCAAGCGAGAGGGTGACATTTCTGACGCTTTCGTCTCGCTCTCCGGGAGGGAGAGGGAGCCGCTGCCCGATCGGTATCGGGATCTGAAGCGCGACCTGGTCCGCGGCCGCGAGGACCAGATCAAGAGCAGCTGGAGCAAGCTGCTCGGCGAGCTGAAGCGGGAGAACGACATCATCGCCAGCAAGGGCCCGTCCGTCATCCCCCAGATCGAGTACAAGGACCTCGACAACGACATCAGGGGCCTGAAGGGGGAGATCCAGAAGCGCGGCGCCGTCGTGGTCAAGGGTGTCGTTCCAGAAGCGGAAGCTCGAGCTTACAAGGAAGAGATTGAGGAATATGTCAAGAAGAACCCATCTACAAGAGGTGAGTCTGCATTTTGATGAAACTCCGTATAAGTGCGGCAAATTGTATAGCATTAAAAAAAATGAAAGAAAAAAAAAGCATTTCTGACTTTCTGGGTTGTATAGCATTCCCGCAGCACGATCCCCAGGTCTACGAGCTCTACTGGTCCAGCCCCCAGCTCAAGGCGCGCACGCATCCCAACTTCCTGCGAGTCCAGCACCACCTCATGTCGTCCCTCTGGCACATCTCGTCGCCCTCGGCCCGCATCGACCTCCAACAGCCGCTCACCTACGCCGACCGGCTGCGCATCCGCCAGCCGGGCGACGGGTCCTTCGCGCTGGGCCCGCACATGGACGGCGGCAGCGTCGAGCGCTGGGAGAAGGAGGGCTACGGCAGGGGCGCCGTATACGACAAGATCTTCGAGGGGAGGTGGGACGAGTACGACCCTTGGGACGCCAGCGGGCGAGTCGACGCCGTCAACAACCGGTACGACGGCATCGGGCCCTGCACCATGTTCCGCATGTGGCAGGGCTGGCTGAGCATGAGCCACACCAGGCCCAGGGAGGGGACGCTGCTGGTGAACCCGCTGCTCAAGCTGGCCACCTCCTACCTGCTCCTGCGGCCTTTCTTCGAGGCCGTCGACGGGCCGGGTACGCCGGGCTACCTGGACGAGAAGAACTGGAGGTTCACCGGCGTCGACCAGATGACGAGCGAGCTCCAGGGCGCCACCCCCGGCACTGGCCAAGAGTTCACAAACAGCCTCCACCCTCACCTGGAGCTGGAGAGGACCATGACGCATGTGCCTGAGATCAAGCCTGGCGACTACGTTGCGTGGCACTGTGACAGTGAGTAACACCCAGTTTCGCATGATAGCACAACATAACCCCCCCTTACCTCTTTCCTTCGTTCCTTTTTCCCCCTTTCATCTGTGCATCTTCCGTCTGACACGTTACCCGCCGCAGCAATCCACTCGGTAGACAAGGTACACATCGGCAAGGGCGACTCCAGCGTCATGTACATCCCCGTGTGCCCCACCACCGAGATCAACGCCGAGTACCTGGTCACGCAGCGCAACGCGTTCCGGGTCGGTACGCCCGGGCCCGACTTCCCCGGCGGCGCGGGCGAGTCGCAGCACGTCGACCGGCCGACCGAGGAGATGCTCCGGGGCTGGACCAACGGCACGGGCCGCAAGGCCATGGGGCTGGAGCCGCTCGAGGTAAGCGCTGGCGCTTCACCAGGCCAGCGAGACGCCATCGAGAGGTCCAACGCCGCTCTAGGCTTCTAGAGAGACCGGGCCGCTCACGAGCGAGAGAGAGAGAGAGAGAGAGATAAGGAGAGAAAAAGGAGATCGGGGAAACATGGTCCCCAGCTGAGGAAGGGGAGGAAGAGTGTACCTGTAAGGAAAAGGCGAAGATGATTGATTTGTAAGATTGAAACGTTTCATTGTTCCATAGGAGAATCGAGCATTTGTGTCACTTGTCGAACCGGCATCGTTTCGTCCGTCTCACGTCCGAACAAGAAAGGGGCAGGAAGATGGGGGTGCAAAGACGCAATGAAGGCTGCCTCGGCCGCGCAATATCTCACTGACGATTTGCATGTTTTGTCAGCCGAATCCCGTATGGCGCCCAATGGCGGCGCAACGAGTAAGTCGCATGGAACGGCATTGCGCCATGGCCTGTCAAAGCTCCCACGCGGCATTGACGTTGGTTAAAGAAGGATCGACGTATAGCGCCTCGTCGGTGACGGTGTTGGTGACGAAGTCCCCCTTCTCTCATCTTTTTTTGGGGTCCGGATTCAATTTGTCAGCGTGAGAGACGGTTGAAATGTGATGAAGCCACCGTCGCTAGTTTGTTAGTGCGCAGCCTTGGTGCGCCGCCTTTTGGTGTCTCGCGTCTATGCTCTGTCGGGCCTCAGCCAAGCAAAGCCTCCACACTGCCCTCCTCCAGCAAAAAAAACCTCCCCGAGGGGTGCCCAGGTCGGGGCCTTTACACCAAGGCCGGGTTCTGCGTGCCGCGACGGCATTTGAGGGCCAATGGGCGCAGAGATGCAAGTCGAACAAGCTTTGAGCGCAGAGATGTCCCGGGCGTCACTGACCTGCTCGTTCTGCCTTTCGTGCCCCTCATCAAGGTCCCATTCCAAACGGATATCGGCCACGTCCCGATGACCCGCAGTATTTGCTCGCCAGATAGTGCAGCGAGAGAGGCTCCAGCGTGCTCCACAATACCAGCCGACGCCTTGTTTCACCCCCGTCACCCCCCTCCCCCTCCTCCGTCTCTCTCTTCCCCCCAAGCCAGATCGGACTCGTCCAATTACTAATGCACGACGCGGAGGCGGGATAATTACAAAGCTTCCGTGTCTGAGGCGGCGGTGAAGGAGGTGGGATGAGTGGTTGGAGGATTGGAAAGCGGAGTCGGGCTAGTTACGAGAACGATCCTCCCCCTCTCTCCTTCTGTAGGGGGGTCGGAATCGGAACTTTGAACATGTCCAGCACAGCAGAGAGGCCAGGAGAGGCCAAGGAGAGGGCCGGGGGGGTGCCAGCAGAAAGGAGAAGCTAGCTGCTGAGGCGGGGTTGAGGCAGCTCGACGACGGCATTGGCATTGGCATTGGTCATGGCGCTTACACTCGCACAGGAGTGTAAGTTGTCCGGGTCTAGGTTTGGTGGAGTGTCTCTCGCGAGAGCAAGCAGATATATATATTCCCTTCTCCCACCCGGACTCCTCGGGAACTCTAACTCGATCCAGTCCATCACGCAATCACTACCTCGTCTTGAGCATCCCACCATCTTCTCCCAAACCAAGCCCAAGCTCCTTACCCCACCAACCCACACCTAACCTACCCTTCACAATGGCCTACACTCTGTACGACGCCTCCGTCACCGTGGCCCAGGATGCCCTGAACGCCCTCAACAACATCCTCGACAAGGCCGCAACCCACGAGAAGGCCGCCGAGTTCGGCGCCGTCAAGCTGGCCGACGACATGCTGCCCTTTGCCTTCCAGGTCTTCTTCGCCACCGACCTGGCCGCCAAGCTGGCCGCCCGCGGCACCGGCACCGAGCCCAAGGACTTCAGCCGCGAGCTCCCCGACATCGCCGCCATGAAGGCCCGCGTCAAGGAGGTCCAGGACATCCTCGCCAAGGTCGACCGCGCCACCATTGAGGCCCGCACCGACGCCGTCGTCACCGTCGGCATGGGCCCCGGCAAGTCCGCCGACATGAAGCTCCGCGACTACGTCAACGGCTACTTCCTGCCCAACCTGCTCTTCCACGTCACCACCGCCTACGCCATCCTGCGCAAGGAGGGCGTCCAGCTGGGCAAGCAGGACTACCTCGGATCCTTCCTCGGCAAGTACCTCTCCGCTTAAGCGAGGAGCTGTATTGGCCCCGGGGGGGATATTCGCTTTGGCAGAATAGGAAGCTGGGCATATACGAATATCAAGATGTCATCAACCAGTCGATGATGAGTGGAGGAAATAAAAAACAACAAAAGCAAACCTAAAAGTTATAGCCGGCTTGAGGGGAAATCCCAGGACATTGTGCCGGGAACCCTAACGGGAGCTAGAATTAATAGAATGAAACAAGAAACCATTGAAAGATCAAACGAATGTCGTTCTCGCATGCTGTGGCCCGTGTTAGTTGTAGTCGGTGCTGGGTGGCGCGTGTTAACATAATCATGATCCTTGCACTCTTTCTCCACACCACCCACCACATCGATGAACCTTAGGTTCACGTCCTGGCTCTAATGCCCATTTAAGTGCGCCACTCTGCATTAAGTTGGGATGTAGTTTTATCGTTACCGTAAGAATGAAATGCTTGAACATATTCAATCCACTTAGCAGAGCTTATACCCTGGTGAAATAATATACTACTGAACCCCTCGTTAAATACCACAAGGTGGTACATTACCTGGATGAAGCCGAATACCTCAATAGCCACTATACATAATCAAATCAAATATCCAAAATTAAATTTATTATTTCATCTCATGTATAAAACCATTGAGATTATTTTTATATATCTATTTCATGCCTTCGTTTGGATTCTCTACTTTTTACTTCTAACCGACTGCCGTCCGGGACATCTCCAGGGTAGGTTACATTGTTGATAAGCGCACTATCGCCCCGCATTCCCCCAAAGCCGCCGCAACTCGTCGCTTACCAAACATCCAACCTCAATCTTCAATTTGACCTTGACACCACCAAAAAACCACCGAGCGCAAAATGTCGCTGCACTGGTGGGCGCTTCGTCTAATCCAGTCCTTCGAGGTGCGTCCGCTCCAGAGAGCTCTCCTCTACTACTTGTCAATGCCGTCGTCGCTAACACCTTGCACAGGACCGGATCGTCTCTACGGTGCGCATTCACTCGCCCCCCGGTCGCAAACCTCGCTCTTACTGACATGAACCCTCCTCACCCCGCAGATCCTCAGGCAGCCCGGCTTCCACCGCGCGGTCGGCAAAATCCACCAAAAGATTGACGAGGCCCAGAACGGGCGCAACCCAAACCAGCCGCTGCACCCGGGCGAGGCTACGGGTATGTTCTTCCGTGCGCGCGTGCGAGATACAGGTTGGGGGGTTTGAAGGCGGAAGAAAACTGACGAGTGAACCACAAACAGCGGAACCGAATCCCGAGGCGCGCGGGCAGAAGTTCGCCAAGCACTTTCTGGACGAGCTGAAGAACCAGTTCCGCGGGAAGCCGACCGACTTGCCAGACGAACGACCCAAGAAGTGATGTTGATTTGGTCCCATTACATCCGAGACCAACTGAGCGAGCGAGCGCCTGTACCTTTTTTATATGCATCATGCTACATGTACAACACACATCGCACTCAACTCCTCATGTTTACGCGACGAAACGAACGACTCACGACGAAAGGATGTTGAAACGCACCAACTAATCGACGATCACGGTGAAGAGCCATCTGCGAAACGAAGAAAAGGTCATTGTTGGAAATCCAGGCTTGGAAAAAAGGTGGATCAAATGATGGGAATCAAGCCCTATGGACGGGCATCAAGGTTGCTACTATGAGGACATTATTATATGCCATCTCGAACTTGATAGAAGGGCGGAGATGATGGGAAACTCTAGGGCATTGAAGCAAAGGCGTTCACATCGGGGCTGGCAAGATTCCCGACTCGCACTGAAATAACGTGGGGAGGCGAAATGGACATGTTGGAAAAAGCCCGTGACAGGGCCAGTGTATTATACAAAGTCGACTTACTAGAAGGACTTTAAACAGAGAAGAAGCTATCTACCTCAAAGACGATGCAAGGCTTCCAATGGTCTGGACGACCTCGCTCATCCTCCACGGATCGCTCTCGCCCCGGCCTACTCTCATCATCAACACCTGGCCCTGGGCAGCGTGCTTGCAGTGCCTCTTCTGCTGGCCCCAGCACCTCTGGCACAGGTCCTTGTCCCAGCACTTCCTGCAGTACCACGTCACCCCGCCTCCCTTGATGTCCGTCCAGCAGCCCCCGCACCCGGTGCTGGCCTTGTTCCGCGCCGCGAGGCCCCTCCCGGCCACGAGCCGGACCAGGGCGGCCGCGGGAGGGCACCTGCCGGCCCCGTGGCACTGGGCGCAGTAGTACTGGACGCCGGCGTAGTGCGCCAGCGACCGGTACGCGCGGTCGTCGGGGCCGAGGCCGTTTCCGCACCCCTGGCAGAGGACCGCCACCAGGATCTCGATGGCCTGGGGCCCGGCCAAGGTCGGCGTCGGAGCTGTTTGTGGCTGCTGATGCTGCTGTTGCTGCTGCGAGTTCTGGTAGTGTTGTGGCGGGTGGTGGTGCGTTTGCGGGTGGATTACGTGGACGGGGATTGCGTTGCTGGCTGGGACGGTGGGCTGGTAGGGAGGAGGCGCATGATCCTGCGGGTGAGAATGTGCTTGAGGGTGATGTGCTGGTTGATATTGTGACGCCTGAGTCGGAGCAGACGGATCAGGCGGTGCTGCTGTTGCGTGTTGCCACTGAGAAGATCCATTTGGTGGACTGCTCGACTGCCCAACCCGGCCCATGGAGAGCTCAATCAGCCACATGGCCTGCACGAACTCGTCCCTGTCGAAGCGCCCGTTCTGGTCCCGGTCCGTCTCCTCCCATATGCGCGAGAGGTCCGACTTGCCCAGGCCGCTGGCGAAGAAGACGCCGGCGGCCTCGATGCCCGTCAGGTACGGCTTGCCGCCGCACTCCTCGTGGAACTGCCGCTCGTAGCGCGCCCGGGCCGCCGCCGGAATCTCCGGCCGGGGGCTGCTCCAGAACCCGGGTGGGATGGCCGCCGGCGGGACTCGCTGCGCCGGGGGCGGCTGCGGTGACGCGTGTAGCTCCGGGCTGGCCCTCGGACCGGCGGGGACTGAGGGCGAGGCAACAGAGCTGGACGAGCGGTTGTGAGATAGGCCCACCCGTAAGCTCGACGGCGCGGATGGTGCCGTGAACGAGGCTCTGGTTGGCCGACGGGGTGGCGGGGGCGGCCGAGTTTCGTCTGCTGCTGCTGATGGGGGAATATTCCATGTTGAGGGGTTCTGGCATTTGGCAAGAATATCGGGCGGAGGTTGTTGGTTGGACTTTGCGTATGAAACTAACTCACTCGATACCGTGGCCGGGAAGTGGGTTAGACATCTGACAGGTGCAGTTCTCGACCGGATCTCCAGTGAATAGAATTGTGCATCCCAGGGGCAAAGTGCCGTGTTTCTGCCCAGAAAACATCCAGATACTTGGTTTTCGCCGTGCGTCAACTCGTGAAATCTGGTCTGAAGGGGTAGGGGAAGCAGAGCCGCTACAAGTTCTCTGTCTGTTTGGACAATTATAGCTCCCTCGGCTCCAAAGAAGACATCGCAGACGGATGAATACTGACGGTCTCTGGAGTGAATGTCCAGATATGGGCTGACGAGGGAGCAGAATTCCTGAGAGAAGCCAGCCGGCGGCGATATCTGGATCGTCCCATCAGAGAAGCGAATGAACCAGCCTCCCAACGGTGATAGGGAAACATGCTCGACTGATACAGAGGGCTGGGCAGCGGCGAGAATGTCGGGCTTGTTGCTTAACACTGTTGGCGTTGATGAGTATTCCATACATTGTCGAAACCACTGCTTGTCTGCCGATACTCACATTCACCACCCTTGGTCATGATGGCATACGACCCATCCGGGGCGGTCGAGATCCATGATATCGCAGTCCCGACCAAGTTTTGATTGTTGAAAACCCCTGCAAGCCTATCCCATACTTGCTGTATGGAGGCGGGCAAGTTATTGCTGTGAAGGGTGTTAGCTAGCCTCACTGCCCAAACAGGTGAACCGCAGTCAACATACGCTAGAGAAAAGCTGTCATTGCCAATGGCCCAGGCATCGGCCGTGTTGCCGAAATAGAAAAACATCTTCCCGCCTCAACTCGCAAGAAAGGGATCCAGGCTTACTCCAGAGACAAGCTCGTGCGGCCCTTCATGCCAGAGCTGAACGATGACGGTATCTGGAGGACTTTTAGCTGAAGATACCCGGCGCTACTGCACAGTACCGAGCACAGCCCGGTCGCAGCCACAATTCGCCAGCTGAACATATGCAGTGTTTGCTCAATCTGTGCGTCGAGAGATTTGATCATCACAAGGGTCCATCGTCTCAAGGCGTTTTGGGTGCCGCCCCCCTCACCCCCCTGGCAGACCCTTGATTTGTGACAAGGAGGGTGAATAGCTGAAATTGATAAAGAAAGAAATATAATAGTAAATGTGATGAGCCTGATATTATACCAATTAGAACTATACTATTTTATATTCGTCAGGGTTGTCAACCTACTCTTGGGTCTTCTCAATGATGTGCGGTCCGGCCGGCGTGCGTGCCATGGTTTTCACCACTCCACGTGGTTGTCAGATGTTTGAGCATCATTGACAGGCGGGTTGTGGATACCACTCGGATCCATCCGCCTAATTGCCCTTTTTAACCGGGGGAAACTGTGCTGGGGAAGGGTAACATTCCGGCTGGGGCAGTACGGCCATGTGCAACGACGAGGGTTGCCCGTTTTGGCAGAGGCCGATGGTCGAAAGAAACAACACAGCACGCAAAAGACACAGCAGTCCCTCATCATGTGTGTTGAAATGGGCTGCGGCCAACCTGCGGTTTAGCTGCTCTGGTCCTAGCGCCCGCTGCTCAAGAGTCAGCATCGCTGAAAGTTGGTCCGGGTAGCTCAACGAGCTGAGCCGGCGACTGGCAATAGCGCCGCCTTTGAAACGGCAGCCCTCTTTTACATGGCCCCAAGCTTGCTTTTCAAGTCTTGGCAACGAAACAAATAAATTCGGGCTCCTTACAGCGCTCCCCTCGGACGAACTAACAAATGTAACCGAGAGGTGACGAGCAAGGGCCCATCAAGAATGCCTTGCGCTAGTGCACTGGTTCCCAACAAAGATGTAACGCAGGTTTGTATTATTTTGAGGGTGTTGCTATTAAATTGTTTATTTTCCTTCCCTCTAGAAAAATTCGGTGCGATCATCAATTTGGTCAAAGAAGCGGGTATGACGTGCATGGTTGGTTTCCATGTCTGCATCATGTTCCCAGTCTGCCTTGCCGCACGCTATATACAAGACCGAAGGATCGTGAATCCTTAGAATCCGAGTACATTTACAAAACATAGAGAGGGTGAAAATAAAAAAGAAATCGACTATAAATCTTGCGGATCGGAGTCGTGGAATACTGCTAGCACCTCGCGAGTGAGGTAGGATGAGCCCCTACCCCGGTGCAAGATCCTTCACCTCACTCGCTGAACGTATGGTCGACAGGTCCCCGAGGTCCCCGACCGAGATATTCTCCCAGGGGAACCCTGAAAAGGTCCCCGAGGGCCCAGTCTCCTCCTTTATCTCCACAGGTAGGGGTAGGTTGGATTATTATTCGCGCTTGATCAGCGGATGCAATGTCGTCAAAACTATAGGCAACGCAATGTGAAATCTTGGCTTTCAAGGCTCTAGCCTCAGCAATGTCACAGCTCGCTCGTACCTTGGACTGAAAATGCTAACCGCATATCCTGGATGGCTCCTCAATGCGTGCTGGGATTCCGGGGTAAAAGCGCTTCAAGAGGGTTGCGGTAGCACGAACCGCATTGTGCAAGCAACGTCCCCTAATCTTTGCTTTGACTGGAACCCACATCTGTAACCCCCTACGGCTCTGACCAAGCAGGAAATATATGGAACACGCCCAGACAGAGCCATGATACATAGAGAACACACGGGTGGCGGTTCATTTACCACGACTTTCCCAAGTCGTGCGATTGTGAAAATGGCATTAGTGATTTGTCCCTGGGTCAATTCCTCATGTCGTAAATTGACCCCAGTCTCCCCAGTTTGAGGGCAACCCGATGTCCAGATTTGATTCCAATGCGTCCTCCACAGCATTTAAATTAAAGCTGGGGTCGATGTGGCCGAAAACATCTCGTCCAGAAATGGCATCAATGAGCGAGAAATCAATGGGCATGTCCGTCCCCACACCCGAATTTATTGCTTGAGTGTCAGGAGGGACCTCTACATGTCGTGATCCTGCCGTATGAGATGAGGGAACGGAGCCGGGAGTTTCCGCAGGTGGTGGTGTAACATCCTTAGTGAGCGTCGATGCTGCCCTCTCCATTTCCTTCAATACCCGCTCGCTCAGGCCGGCGACGACATTCGCACTCCAGTAACAGTCGCCAAATTTCCTCAGCATTTCACAGTTGCGTTTGAACGAATGCATGGCTCTCGTGCGGAACATGGGCAGTCGGCTATGGCGCATCTTGCGATATTCGACGCTGAGGGCAAGAGACACAGCATACGGGACGAAAGGTACGGGGCTGAGGTTATCTCGGGGGACTGCGCAAGCAATGCGCTCGGCTGCCAGGGATCGACGCGCATTGGCTGACGCAGGAGGGAGCGTGGAAGCCGCAGTTCGTGTTCCAGGCCTGGGAAGTCGGCATGACAGGATGATGACGGCATGATAGAAGGTTTCAATAGTTGCTGGATTAGAATTAGTAGAGCGCCGGATGGTATGGTGAACTGACTGACCTATCAATGGTGTGGCGACCTTGAGTGCATCCGCATCAACAATCATGGCCTCGAGAACCGGAAGATCGATATAGGCCACCTTTTCAAAACCGGACGCCTCAGCACTTGGGCCAGGGCGGTAGAGTTCAATGACCTGATCGAGCCACTGGCATACAGAGAGCAACAGCCGGAAACAAGGAGGTCGATTTCGGATACAGCCGCTCAAGTTGGCACCGATATCTCGTTCGTGCATCAGACAAGGCCTTCCGTAGAATGCAGCATTTATCCGGTCGACTGCCCACACAGCACAAAACAGCGTCTCAAAATCATCTCCGTTAGCAGATTCGTAGCGCAAGAGATGCAACCCAAGCGTTTGGATGTGGTGGACGGCCCGACCGCCCAGTTGAGCAGGCAGATCAGCTTCTTCAGCACAGCTGGGTTGTGTGTAGAGCGACAACATGAGAAGAGCCCTGATATGGATTACTCTGTCGGGTATAATACTGGTTTCAAGAATAGCCCGGACAGCTGATGAAAGTGTCTGCATAAAATCCTGACAGCTGAGGGCATCTGGACCACGATTCCTGAGACAAAGATAGCGCGACATTGTGGGATCCGGCGCCGCCGCGAGACACACAAGCTGTCTTAGGATGATATCATGTGGGTTGTCCGAATGACCCTCCAAAACCGACTTTGGGATGATGGGAAATATCGGATAAATCTTTTGGAGATAGACATGCTTCAGCTTTCGGTATTCCTTTTCCGGGGGAAAACATGTTAAACAATGCTCCCGTACGTGAGGAAGAAGGAATTGGTCCATGATTAGTGGTGGCCGCGACGTGATGAACTGGGATCCTTGGCCAGTGCCATTGGTTCCGGCAGAGAGCCAAATACCAACATCGCCCTTGTGCGAGGTTGCGCGAGCCGATGCCGACCCTGTGGCTTCCACAAACATGCCCTCGGGGTTCAAATCGCCTACAAAACGTGACGAATGTTGGTTTGGCGTGTTGATAGTGGGTGGCTCTTTGATAGCACCAGCAGGCGGAGGGACATTTGCGCCTTCAGTGTAGTGGCCGCCAGATGAACTTGTCGAATCCACATCTTGATTGTCAGGTGGCAGGGGACGCGCCTGGGCTGCTGGATTCAACATGACAGGCCTAGGCCTTTCCAGGCTGTGAGAAGAACCGCACGTGGATAGACATGGAAGATGGGAACTCACGAGGCTTGCAAGGGCGATTCCTGGGTGGCAGGCTCATCGGCCGTTGCGGACGGCACAACGGCGCCCGGCGCCTCGTCAACCGAATCCTCTGCATGGATGCATCGCCTCTTGATGGCGAATCAGCTTGGGGCGTCATTCTGGATGGACCTGCGACAAGTCGGCAAGCGACAATACGCACCTTCTTACGTCGACAGGCGGCGCATGCGTGTTGGACCTGTTTGCGCTTCACGGGCAAGCCGCCCCGGTTGGGGTCTGAGGCTACAAATTTAACCTGCTTGGATGGCACCGGCATGGTGGATCCTCCTCCATGCGAGGGTGGAGTGGCGCGCGGGGGAACCTCTCCTTGCGGCGCCTTGAGCGACCTAAGAGCGACTTCGAGTTGTGTGAGTTTATGGTGACATCTCTGGAAGCTTCAAGGTGAAGGCAAAGCCTCGCTTTGGTGTGTGTGGGCTGAAGCGAGTCAGTCAGTGGTGCATTGCTATTAGTCATCCATATGGCTGTAGCGTTTTTGCATTTCGGCAAAATGAGAAAAAAAAAAAAAAAAAGTCGGGGCCAAATTTCTTGGTTGTGATGGTATCAATTTACAACACCACTATTAGCGTTAATTGAGCAGTGAAGCAAACAATGTACAGCTTCCATGTGTTGTTGCATCGGCTCTAGGTCTTGTCTCAGACCCGCGCTTTGACGCGCCACTGTGCCACTGTGCCGCTGTGTGCCCCGGTTTCCTGCCGCGAGAAGCAAGCCAGATCTAGGCCAAGACAAGACCCAACCCCAGTGCAACGGATTCATAAACGCCCCCCCTCCAGTTTATAAGAAGAGGCCCCGACTCTTTCTGCATACAGTGACTGCAGTACCTCGTCCCCAGTATTCAAATCGAAGGTGTTCCGATGCAGCCAGGGTGGAGCAGAACTGACCAGAGTCCTTTGACGACGGGGGACCCCAACCTGCTCTGCACGCCATCACGGGGTTCTGGGAGGAGCGGCTGTGATGGCCAACGCGTGGGGGTATGAATTGGAGGTGAATGTTTTGCTGGCAAGAAGACGACCATGGCACTACTTTGGTATTGTCTCAGAACTATTCCATCGTTCGACCTTATCCCGGGATTCTTGCATCATGTTCCGAACTGGCCATGGCTGTGTTTGTAAACAAACGCGAATCGCAGCGCAACGCAACGCAGAGGACCTATAACACGACAGGACTCGCACGAGAATCGCGAAGCGTGGCATTCACCGTCTCACCGCGCGGTCGGATCGCGTTTCCACATTCTCGCGGATCGCGTGTTTACTTTTTCTGGTATCCAGGGACGCTGTGGAGATCGGCTGTCAGTTGGTGTCCAGCGTGAACCAGACAAGCTCGCAGCAGTGGGCTCGCCACCAAAACCCAGGCTCAGAATTCACGGTGGTGACCTCGCTCTGAGTCGCTTGACTGCCGCCCCACCATCAACTCCCAGACCCGACTGGGGCCAAGTGGACGGTGGTTTGGCTCGACCCCTGTTTTTGAGAAATCCGTTGGCTGCTGTCAATCGCGGGGTCGTGGGGCCGGCAACGACCCGCCCCGCGCTAGGCCGCGATAGGAAATGTGTAAACAATGCGTCCAGGCCTGGCTTGCTCCTCGAGTCGCGAACACGTCTCGTTGGATCCATGTTTACTTGCGGGACGACTTGATAAATACTTGTATTCGCATATCTGCTTTTGGAAAAGCATCCTGGGCCTTCCCGCGGCCAGTGTCTTTTGCATGTCCAACCGCCACCCTTCTTTTATTGTGGTTGTGTCCATCGCGTCCTTCTTTAAACTTGGCTTGTGATATATCCCACCCCACCACTAACCACCATCATCATCATGGATGACCTCAACCTCCCCATTGCCGTACGGCGAACACGCCGCAGTCTTGGCCCTGAAGTTTGCACCGAATCTGCAAAGACTCCTCTTCCCGCCAAGACCCCACGAAGAGCTAAGCGGCGAGTTCGCATCTCCGACCCGGGCCTCCCTGTGTCTTCGGCGTCCAGTGGGTTGACTCCTATGATTCGCCGTGTTGCCGTCAACACCCCTAAACGTCGACACTCATCTGCCCCTGTTGGAATTGTTGGAAATGGCATGTCTCCTACTACCCCGGGCTGGCCAGAGAGTGGTGAGATGAACTTTCTTCCTCTCCGCCAGGTCCTTGACGGCCGTATCCAGCGCCGCATCCGTCGCAATGGCTTGAGCGAGGAGATGAACACTATTTACCAAGAGAAGCGACGAAGATCCAAAGAAGCAAAGGACGAGATTACTCGGCTGAAGGCCGAGCTCAAGTCCCGAGACCGTGAAATCTACGAGCTCCAAAACGCCACCATCATCATGGACTCTGACCGTGTTTGGGACCTTGAGAAGCAAGTCGAGGACCTGCAAGAAGCGCTGGCAAAACGATCTTTCTCAAAGTCAACCCAGAGTCGAAGCTACAACTGGACCCTCGCGGCCCGGTCTCCTCCCCCCGAGGAGGACTTTATGGACATGATTGCCGATGAGGATGAGTTTGGCGAAGAGACTGTTGCACAACTCACTTGCAGCACCCCGTCAAGAGCTAGATCCTCCTTCCCAACTCCTCCTGCCACAAGCCCTCCTCTGCCAGGCACGCCGTGCTTCCGGACTGCCAAGCTCACTCCCCAATCTCACATCGGCGTGCAAGCGTACCTCCCCGACCCCAAACAGCAACTGCTGGAGGAGGAGGTTGCATGCCTTCAACTGGAAATGAACAAGCTCACGGACACTCTCAACTCATACAAGGCGCTTAGTGACCGCTTGGGCGTGAAGGTGTCGGAGTTTGTGCCTGAGCCCAAGGGCGCCTCCCTAGATGCCGCAGATGAGCTCGAGACTCGGATCGACGCTCTGCTGCGAATAATGTCCGACCGCACCTCCGCTCTCAACCAGCTCAAGACCACCATCTCAGAGTTGGGTTTCAACGGGGACGATGCTAGCGAGATGGTCATTTCGCTTGCCTCTGGGTTCCGCACCGCGCGCTTGGAGCTTGAGTACCTCACTCCAGGCGAGATTACCCTTCCGTTGACATCACGCGGGGCTGAAGTGCTTGACCTCATGCTCACCCGCCTGCGAACAATGGCCAAGCGGGCGAAAGAGGACGAGGACTCGATTGACGAGTACCACCAAATTGAATTATCACTACGGAAGCAGCTTGACGCTCGGGTGTCGGTCATGGAGGGCCTCAAGGGCGAGATGTCCAAGGC
The DNA here is from genome assembly GCA_020623665.1 of Calonectria multiphialidica. Taxonomy (NCBI): domain Eukaryota; kingdom Fungi; phylum Ascomycota; class Sordariomycetes; order Hypocreales; family Nectriaceae; genus Calonectria; species Calonectria multiphialidica. Next base: position 1,100,928 of record JAHVYC010000001.1, read on the forward strand.
AGAGAAACTCATGAGTGAGAAGATTGCCCGTATAAGAGAGCTCGAAGTCGCCAACGAGCGACTTAAGGGCGCCGTCGACGGTTATATGCGTGACATGTCGGAGCTGGAGAGCCTGGTTCAGCAGATGGAGAGCGACCACCGTGACGCTAAAGCAACCCACCACGCCCAAATCGAGTCAAACCGTCGTGTTCTCTGCAGCAAGGAAGATGTCATTGCGGAGCTGGAGACAAAGCTGAATGGTGCCTTGGAGCGTACCGCCGAACTTCAAAGGCAGATGCTTGAGGCCCAGGAAGCCAGATCCAACGAGATGGCAGCGCTCAACCACCACCATGGCGCCTCCCTCGCCACTAGAGACGCCAGAGTTGTCGAGCTCCGAGGCGAGGTCGACCGTGTCAACGAGTCGCTCAGGATCGCGCACGAGACCATCTTGGCCATCCGCGTGGAGAATGGCGGGCTGCAGACCCAGATGGACGAAGAAAGGTCAAAGGCCAAGGCGGTCATTGACTCGATGAAGGCAGAACTGCAGCGCGTTTTGCAGATGAGCCAAGATTTCCTCAACAGCCCCAAGAAGCGCCGGCGACAAGAGGAAGACGAAGAAGAAGTCGCGCCGGGAGCGGATGAACCCGGCACCACCCCACCGGGATCGCCCCCCGCCACGGGGACAGTGATCCGGCGCAGCGGATACACATCTCGGCGAAGCAACCTAAAGCTTCGCCGAGGCTACGACAGCGGGATGGGCCTGCTGGACGAGGATGAAGTTGAAATGTTTTAATGCGAGAGTCTATTACGGCACGGCGCTGGGGAACACGGACTGGCGTTTGGCTTGCACCTTCTTTTAGATGAATTTCCTTTGTCAATGTACCATACATAATGCAGGCCCACGAGAAAAACCTCTCGCAGGGTGTTTTGATCAAGCAGAGTTGTCACCGTAAAGAAAAATGACATCTTTTTCAAATATTTACTGATAAAGGCTTGGTTGTGTTATGTGTCTCATTGCCGGGTGCCAACCGACAGTATGCGTTATCGCTAATTAGCACTCCATTCACTCCTCCATCGCTGCCTCTCGTATCCCTAAGCCTTGGCAACTTTGAATCCGCCACACATCAAGTCTGTAAAGACCTTACGAGGGTCATATTTATCTCTGATGGCTTTCAACTTATGAAGATTTCCTGCTGGGTAGTTCTGGAAGACGGGCTGGTCCTCGTCGGCGTCGTTCAAGTAGTAGAAGGAGCCAGTGGCGTTAAGAGCCTTCACTGCCCGGGTGGCATTTGCGTTAAAGCTAGTAATGAAATCCTCGACTAGCGCATCATCTGCTGCATTCTTCCAGCTGAATGACTGTTCGATCCAGAGTGCCGGTGTTTCGTTGAGGCCTTGAAGGGAGCCCGGCTTCGAGTTGGTGGCGGAGAGAAGCTTCGACGTGATTGGGTTGTAGGCAAGTCCGACACTCGCCCCCTCTGCATTTGCGAATTGCCTCTGCGCAGCTTCAAAGTACATGTCGTGGATCACTTGCATTGCCTCTTTGTTGGCCAGCATCGGCAGCAAATGAAATCGCTGTCGTAGTCCGTGGGATGGGCCGCCTTCCCCAAAGGCTGGCGTAATCAGCTGAGAAAACTGGGCCAAAGACATGGGCAATAAAGAGTCGGAACCGTCCAGTGGCTCTAGCAGCCCACCAAGCCAATCTTTGAGCACCGCAGGTTGAGCGTTGTCGCCATTGTAAAAGAGCGTTGATGAATAGGTGGGCTCATCGGTGCCACTTGTGTATAAAGCCAGAGGGATAATGGACCCCTTTGGATCGGCGTGTCCACCGGTCGCAAAGTTGTACACACTTTCGACAAACTTGTCTTTTACCTCGGAAGACCCGTACGAAGGCAAGCCGAGCATTACGCTTGGGGAAGAATGTGTCTTGAGGTCAAACCGAGTCACGAGGCAGAACGAGTTTCCACCTCCTTGCAGCGCCCAGAACAGGTCGGCGTATTTGTTGGAGGCCGTTGCTTCCACAATTTTGCCATCAGCCAAAACGCACTGGATTTCGGTTAATTAAGCCGTCACACATTGTGTCTGTTAGACAATGGACAGACTTACTTCATAAGCCCTGATGTTTCCATTTGTCGAGGCAAGGCCATACTCGTAGCTGTAGTATGAGAGTCCGCCTCCCAGAAGAAAACCTGGAACGCCGACTGGACCGAGACGCGCTCCAACAACCGCAAGGCCAGTTCCATCAAGAGCCTCAAAAACATCTCCCCATGGTCGACCAGGTCCAGTCGAGAATGTGTCCTTGTCTGAGGAAAGCTGCAGTGTATTCAGGTTCGTGCTCGAGATCAGGACTCCGTTCTCATCAATGCTGTTTGAATTGGTGTTGGGCATGTGTCCGCCACCTCTCATTGAAAACGGGGCGTTGAGTTGCGCCAAGGTCTTGACGGCATAGGCGAGTTGTGTGGCGTTCGCCGGGGCAAAGACGCACGCGGGAGAGCGCCATGCTCTTGCCGACCACGGGACTAACGTGTTTAAATGAGATTATGAAACACTTTACATGGAGTAGATAATCACCTTGAACCTCATTAGTGAACGCCTCGTCGTCGGCAAATAAGGTGAACCTGGGGTATTGTTTCTCGAGAGCATTGCAAGCTCTGTTGGCGGGGGTTTCGGAGTACGATGCCGCAGCAAACGTGGAAAACAACAACAGCGAAAACCACATGTTGGAACGCTCGTATTACATGAATACGGATTGGAAAGCTTGTGTCAGTGTAAAAATCACGGCTGACCTTTTAAAGCCGTTGCTTTTTAGCTCACCGGCAGCTCAGGGGTTCCCTTGACCAGCCATCCAACAGACCCATAGAAATAAGGTACGCAGATGTGCTCGGACCTGGCTCGATTAAGGTTGTAAGTAATTTATTTAGCATGCATTTATAAATTCGGTTCTTGGCATGCGGGGGGAAACATGGCACGATGCTAATTTCTCAATTGGGTTGAGGAAGAGAGAATAGCGAATAAAAACAAATATGTACTGAAGACGAATAACACAAGATTTATCTTATACTTATTCCTCCTATTTTATATGCATTCCAATTTTATTTCACTCTCTATCGAGGCTTTTGCTTGTGTTTGGTTTGGGCCGGAGTGCGCTTGGCTCATTTTTAAACTTTCCAAAATCTTCAATGTTCTCATTAACCCCGTAATTCCCCGAGCAAACCCTTATCATCTACAAATTCGCCGTATCTCTGTAGATCCTCAGAAACAATAAAATATTCGTATAGAATGGGGGTTGCTGGAAGGGCGGTTATGAATCACGATTGGTGTTGTCTCCTGCCGAGATTTTCACGATCCGGATGTCATGGACTGCGATGGCTACAGGGTGCCCTGAACTTCTTCCTGTTTTATTCGAGTTCCTATCCAAGAGTTTATAGCTATCGTGTCAAGCTATTCGGTTCAATTACCAGTGTTGGATGTTGAAAGTGCAAGCCATCGCCAGGTCCGTGATGGCTGGGTACCTTGGGCGGCAGCTAGTTTAGCATGGCATCTCGGAATCACCTATTGAGGTTAAGTCCATCCGCTAAAGGCCCTAACTACCAAGACGGTTATTCCATGCATCCAGCCCTCGTGATAATGACCTCTTTGAGGAGCTGTTGCGATATTAGCATTGGCCGTGTTTCAATGGGCTAAGGGATTGAGACCGCTGTGAGAGCAGCATGCAATGCGCTTCGAACTGCAAGCAGGACTGGGAAGGTGCGTTTTTACCCTGGAAAAGGGGTATTAAAATTAGTTGCGACAGAAAATTCCCTAACTTGTATGCTAAATTTTGTAATTGTTCTTCTGAAAAAAGGCGAGGGTTGAGGCGAAAGCGAGGCTGCTTGTTCGCCTGGTTCGGAGGCTCCGGAGATGACGTGAGGCACAGTGACTGCAGTAACTGAGATACTACCATAAGGCGCATCTCCACGTGCTAAATGTAGCGACTTAATGTATTTTACGCGAGAGGTAATAGGTATTTTCTGCCCTATGTAAGACTTGTTAAGATGGCTGTTTTGGAACCGAATGGTTTCTGGGGGAATACGGGTAAGCATTCGGCTTGGAGCCTCAAAGATTGAAATATACTTTATTGTGAGTTCATATGAAAACTTCCATGAACTAGGTAGTCTGCATCTATCGGTCCCAAAACAACATATTGAAAGCCGTATGTGTCTAGTAAAATCGCCATTTTGCCTTGTAATTTGGCGTCAATTCTAGATCAAGCACCAGCGCTCGCAGCAATTCAATTGGCATAGTGTTCGCCCTCAAAACCTTGTCGTGAAACTCCTTCTCCCCAAAGCGGCCATCCTGAAGAGCCTCTTTCCGCAATTCAAATATCTGCAAGGAGCCCAGCATGTATCCAACTTGGTAGAGTGGCGAATACTCCCCAGCAAATGACCTCCGGACCTCTGCTTCGGCGTTCGATCTCTCGTGTCCTACCCAATTGACCAGCAGGTCGACGCATTCTTGAGGCGTCATCTGGCCAAGATGGAACTTGAGTGAAAAAATGATGCGGGCGCAGCGGTGCATCCTCCAGAACATTGTCCCGATCCGGTCCTCAGGAGAGATGAAAAAGTCTCCCCGCTCCCAAAACAGAAGCTCCCAATACATGGCCCAGCCCTCGATGAAGAAGGGGGTGTCGAACATTTGACGGTGGCTCTGGTGTCGCTCGCCTATGTAGAGCTGCAGCCGGTGACCGGGAATGAGCTCGTGAAAGGCGGTGGCGCGAGAAAAATGCTTATTGTTCCCTCTCATCACCATCTTCTTGAAATCATGGCTCATACTTGTTGTAGGGTACGACACAATGATTTCTGGACCACCGAGGAAAAACGGGGACTCTTTCTGTCTCTCAGCAGACATCATAAACATGCGGTACGTCTCGTCGGAAATCTTGGGTACTGTGACTAGGTCGTGCTTTTGAACAAATGCGGTGCCTTCGCGCGCAAGCTGGAGCACTAATTGCGACTGCTGTCCAGGGGGAACGGTCTGGTCTTTGACGTAGTCGAGGGCGAGTTTCCAATCCTCGCCGTAGCCCAGTTCTTTGGAGGCGGTGATCATCTGGGCTTCACACCACTTGTACTTTTCTTCAGCGAGCTTGATCAGTTCTTCTGGGGTATATGGAATCATCTCTGCTTCGAGTTCCACGAGAAGCCCGTCTCTACCAATTGGTTCTCCCACAATTTCTTCCTTGCTGCCCGGCTGCAGACCGGCTAGTTTGGATTGAACGACTGCAATGTAACCCACAATAGCGGCATCCGCTTCGTGCCAAGGTGTCGTGGCCCACCAGTCAAACATTGGATCGTACGAGGCGTAAAATCGATAAAAGTCATGGAGGTGGGCTCGAAGCTCGTTGAGAATTTGAGTGGCCTTGTATGCGGCCTGTTTACTCGCCCAGAGACTACTCGCCTCGACTGCGTCCTGAGCCTCACATATTTTCCTCCCAATCTTGTTGAGTGCCTCTGCCGTCTTTTCGCCTTGCATCGGCTCCACGTCCTGCCGCGATTCGCATAGCGAGACGATAAGCGACGCAAATGGAAGCAGTATTAGAGCCGCTTTTTGGGCTTTCTGATCTAGCTGCAGCTGACGCTGCTCTCGCCTGAGGAAATTGCGGAGCAGAATAAAATCCACCTTGTGCTGTTGCGACAGGTCATCAAAGGGAAGCTGAAACAACGACTCAAGCTCATCGGCGTAGTACCCTCCAACTCTTTCATACTTCCTCGGGGAGATACTAATGTTGTAGAACTGGAGCAAATCCCTTCGATCAGTTTGAACACGTCGGATGCGATCTGGCATAGATTCAGCTTCGTCGGTGGTGGATTTGGTGGAACCGGAGAGGGAGACCCAAGTGTCCACCATTTCCGATGAAAAGTCAACTGGTTGATGCTGGGACATGGTGGGATTGATGAATTAGCTACAGTTCTGTTCGTAAGCTGAGTGGTTTGGAAGGGAAGACTTGGGGATGAGGGGAAATTCTGGGAGCATGTCTTTTAAGCTCTGATCGGCTTCTCCAAACCGACCGAGACTTGCACGATAACCAGTTGCCCCATTGATCCCGGAGCAGGGAACCATGAATTATGGGCGAATCGATGTCGATCAATTGGGACCGATTGTTCGGTTCCCCAGAATTGATATGATGCGGCTGCGCCCTCCGTATGCACTGATAAGGCCGCAGACCCTGGCTGGAAAGTTGGCAGGTGACTGTAACAGCTAGCGCTCAGCGCTTGTCTCATGATAAAGTCAAGGGTCAGGGTCACAGGTAAAGGCTAATGTGTGCAAAAAAAGTCGGGAACTGATCCCGACATACAAAAGTTCCTTCATATTAAGCAACACGAGGTAAGCATGATTGCTGCCAGCAATCGCATACGCGACCCTGCTGCCAGGACGAGGCATCGTAATTGGGGTCTGGCCGTCACAACCGTACCCCCAAATACATGGTCCACAAACGGATATCCTCGGGGGAAAAGAACACCAAAACACATGGTGGTGGTATTTTTGTTTCTTGTCCTTTGTCGGGATATTATAGCAATTACAATTTGTTGCATTGCTCAACGCCACGACCTCAGCCAAAATGTTTCATTTTCCATATGCAAGGCTTTTTCGGCGTTTTCATCTGATTGCCTTGAAGCGCGCTCACACGATCATGCACCCTGGAAATACTGCTAGTTTTACGAAAAAAAAGAAAAACAACCCGAAGTTGAAAAAGAAAATTTATTATTGTCAAGAGGAAAGATAGAATTGCAGAATGTAAGATACCTTAAAGCTGAATGGGGATTGGGGATTGGATTCCACTACACTCACCCAGAGATATATGGCCATGTGAGAATGTCCGTGTTGAAAATCCGATAACAAAAGAGTCTAGAAAGGACCCATCTGCTCCCACAATGCGGGACCTGTAGAGTTTTCATCCCCAACACGCCCTCCTTCCAGAGAACCAATCCATCTTCCGTATCCGTAGTCAACGCCGAGGGTTTGAGTAGCGGTGGCCGTAAATGTGAATTCACCAAGTGATCCAGCATCAATGTGGATGGTATAGCCCTCGATCGCGACATCAGCCGGCTGGGGTGCGGGATAACCAACATTCTTTCCAAACGCCCTGACCGTGGTGCCCGAACAAGCCGCGTGGATGATAGTGTTGTTCTTCGCAATATATGCGGAGCTTGAAACTTCATTTTCTGCATTAAGATGATAGAACCAGACAATTGAAAAGTCGCCAGATCTTCCATGGCCCCAATACCATTGGTTCATGTAAGGGGCGAAGTTGAAGCCCGCAAAATTCTGAAAAGCAAGAGTCAGAAATTAAGCTGGGCAGGGAATGGAGCCTCACATGCACATACCTTATCGTGGTATCCAATGCCTGAAAAGGCAATTTTAGAGTCGTTTACATGAAGATCGACGGTAACTTGAGAATCAGGAATAGGGTTTACCCATAGAAGATCCCAGCTAATGTCCAAGGGAGCACCAGAGACAGCTGGACCGCATGGCCCATGGGCGGGGGCAACCTGTATTATTAGATATGTTTTCTTGGAGAGCGATACATCCTGTGTGTACTGACAGACTGGTAATTGAGCTCTCCGGTGATATTATACTCTGGGAGATTGATCATGATTGTGTATGTTGACATGTCGGGTTCTGCGATCCATTTAAAGGATCCATCCTTGGCAATGGCAGAAACTCCGTTGCCAACAGTTGAAAAGTAAACATCAGGTCCCGGAATAGTGAGGTTACTGATGGAACCATCTTCAAATGAGAAGCTGACCCTCACAAGGAGAGGATTCTCGTTAGTATAGTTCCAGTCAGGCTGGAAGACGACTGAAGTCTTGAGATCCGAGGACACGGCGTCGAAAAACCACCATTCATAAGAAGTTGAGTTTGGTTGGTAAACATAAAGACTGCCGAACCCGTTTTCAGAAGCAATTGACTGTACACCTGCTGTTCCATTTACAACCTCTAGCGGAGTATGGAAGAGCTCGGCATATTGACGTTCAGGAGCTGAATGAAGGGCATTTGCGCCGAAGGCAGCCAGCATGAAAAGAGCGAGGTACTGCATTTGGATAACACGGTTTTACAATTGTAGTTTACTGTAGGCGATGAGTGACGGGTGTGATGATTAGAGTAGTAGTCAAGGATGGGACGAGGTATAGGCTACATATATGCACGTTTTGAAGAAATAAGTCACATTTTCATTACACCATGAACAGGAATCTTTTGTCCACCTATTCCATGGGAGATGAAGAGGGCCAGGCAGTTCGGACGCTTTCGGGGCGCTTTCGGGGCTTGGCAAAGTCTAGCAGACACTACTTTACATAGAAAGCCCGGCAGCTTTCCTGGGAAAAGGTCGCAGGACTCAGCCCGCGGCCCCGAAATTTATTATTGTTAGATTGAACTTAAATTTATTTATTACCGGGAATCCGAAATGACCGACGGAGCAAGCAGTGGCAAATTAGGTTATGAAGCGTAACGACATCACCCAACATGAAAATGCTACTCTCTGTGATACTCAAAGCACCTAAAGGTTTACTATTTTAACATTGCTCAAAATTTCCCAGGTGTATGTAGCATATGTTTGAGTCTTCTAGGCTATTTCTATTGTCTTGAACGACCTTTTTTGCTGAATAATGTATTGGAAGACTGTTTCACCTCTATTGGATTATACTACTGCATTTTAACGGCATTTCTTTCAATACCAAAGATAGAACTTCGTGAAAAGACAAAAGATATTACTTGATAATAAACTGATGTTTACAAATATTACTACGAAAGCTTTATTGACCAAGTTCGGAGAGATCTTCTTGGAGCAAATCCATCATATTTCGGCTGCTAGAGAACCAGTCGTTTATTTGGACTGCTTGCATGTTCCACTGCGTGTTGTCGTCTACAACCTCGGGCACAATTCCACTGCCATGCATGAATCCCAACTGCCCCAGGTACTCATCAAAGTTATTGCTTGTAGTGTTCTCCTTCGTTCCGCTCTGGGGTAGCTTCTCTTGGACGTAGATGGCAGCAACGGAGGACATCACGTTGCAAAGGCGCCAAAGCCTCTCCAATGTTTGAGAAATATCATTGAAGTGTTGCAACGAGGAGGAAAAGTCGTGCAGCAATTGAAGATCCGATGTAGAGGACGTTGCGATGACATGACAGAATAAGACGAAGAATGGAGTGAAAGGAAGCAGTAACAGGTTCCTAGTCTGAATTAACATAGTTTCAATTTAACGGGGCGTGAAGAATACCAATGAGCGTAAGTCATCTTAGAAAATCGCTGACTGCCAATTATCCCCATATATTCATGATGCTTACTCATAGCCTTTCGTGCTGTGTCGATGCATTCTGTAGAGAATATGCCATTATCACCTTCCGCAGGCGGCAAAGCCCGATAAACAAGCGTCATTGTAGAAAGTAGTTGGACCTCGTCAACCATGATAAGGGTGCCAATAAGCCGTGAAGTTTGAACTTCTTCAAAATATGCCACGGCGTCATTTCTCGACTTTGAACTTTCGACCTCAAGCGCTCGGCATTCCTTTGCCAATTCATGAGCGCGATCAATCAATTCTTGAGACGAACTAGTCATTGCTGGTTTACTATAGCTGAATATTCAAACAGGGGTTAGCTTTATCAAAGAGGTACAGAAATAGTACATGAAGTGTACACTTACAGATATCTATATATCTTTCCCTGGAGAGTAGCCAGCTTGAACCATGGAGTGAGCATTCCTGCAAAGCCTACCCTAACAGGAAAATGCATCTCATGAGGCATGGAAATGTCCCAGTCGTGCAATATTGGTGCGCGCCCAAGCCTTAGGCTAAGCGCCCTGTCCATGGTGTATATGTGCCATCCTGATATAGACTGGAGATTTGGACCATTTTCATCATCCGGGCCAGCATTTGAAGTGTGTGCAAATGCCTCTGTATGATACACTTGTGCAGCCGCGCAGTTAAGGGTCCATGCCACTGCAGGTTTTGAATGATCGATGGCATAAATAGTCTGTGACAAGCATGAGTTCTGGTTTATTCACGAATAACAAGAAGGATTTAACTGCTTACACCCAAAATTAGTGCTATAATGGCATCGGCTGTTGACAAAGAAAAGAGCTTCAAGTTGGACAGCCCGGTTTCTAGATTTTGCTGACAAATGTGGACATACTCTCGGAACGTGTCTTGACGATCACCCTCATTCAGCAGAAACATTTGCTCAGAAAACATGTAGTAAAGGCCAATATTGACAGTGATAAATATAACGTCGGAGAAATCGGTAGAGGGAAAGTATATCACTCGGCAGAGGCTCGAAAAGTCAGCTATGCCTACAATGGAGCACAGAGACATGAAGAACCCCGGCGGATTATCTGGAATGAAAGTAAGACACCTGGGTGAGATTGACAGACTGATATTGACACTCACCTTTCAAGCGATTCCAAATACCTACGACCGTTTGCAAGGGAGGCATTGGCATGCCAGATAGTCCTTCTTGGGGTACTGGCATCTCGAGCGGAAATCTGGCCTCGTCGTGAATCGAATGATTGTTTTGCAATTCCACGATTTGCCGTAAATCAGCTAAGGCATTATGCATTTTTGCGCTGATGTCATCCAAGGAGGATTCCCGAAGCGCATTTTCAAGGAACTTATTAGCGAAAGTTCTTTGTTCGGCAAATATTGGCTCCCCGCCAAAGGACAAACTCCCTCCGCTGGGCGTGGATGTTGGACTGAGAGTAATTTTCGGTGCGCTGTCCGCTTCTACCAGCCCCTGCGTGTTATCTTGTTGATTACTGGAGGCCGGAATATTCGGCACTGAGGTAAGGCGGCCACATAGATCCCGTAGAAGATATTCCACGCTAGACAGCCTTGACTCAACATCCTCGATCTTGTTGCTAAGTAAGTGAAACCAATGATCAGTGACGATTTTTATTTAGCACTATAAAAGGGGACATCCGAGGGTTTCATTCTGAATGCTTGGCTTTACACCAAGGATTACCTACTGTTCGAGCGAGCTTGTGACTCTTCCCTGCAGTGGCTTGATCTTCCGTCCAGCGCCAGTAAATGCGCAAACACGTTTCGCCACAACACAATTAGCACAGGGTTGGACTCTATTACAACGGATCTTGGATAGATACGTTAGCAAATGCCATTGTTTTTGAATCTTGGGATTGAGCGTGTGGTTTGGAAGCGGTAATTCAGTCGATACCCGTAGCACAGCGAACTCACTTTACGAAGACGGCATTGATCGCACTAATTCACATGCCAAGAATTTCCGATTAGCCCATACAATAAATTTCAATCGTGGTAGCCACAAGGCAGGAGGGTAATGGGATTGGGGTATCACAATAAACATACCACTCCCCGGGCGATGCGGCCTCCGCTCTCCGCGGGGGCGACGGTTCCGGGCGTAATGTGAGGGTCTTGCATCCTTCTGGTCCGATCGCTATGCTGCCCCAATTCGTAATGAGATCCTCTTTATTTGAAAGTGACAAATTATGGAACAGAATGTATAGAGAAGAGAGAAGTTCGGGGTTTCTTTCGCTGCGGCCACGCAAAAGAGTACGGAATTTATCGCTCTTCGGCGCCGCGGAGCCCGAGGTGGGACCAAGTCTTCAACACCGTGCGCTATGATCGGGAAACCTGGGCCCGGTCCCTACGGCCTCTCCGTGATTGGTTAATCAGATGCCTAGTAACTGGCCTGGATGAACAATTCAAGATTAAAACTCATGTGCCTCTTCTTGAAGCGAGGGCCCAATACCCACGCAGCAGAAGAATTTTGAGATAGCAAAGCATACTTTCCTACCTCTTCAAAACACGATCTCATTGCTCTCTTTTTTTCCCCCAACGAAACACGACTACAACGGGTGGCATACGCATAGGACTCTTTCTGAATAAACTTCTTCAGGCCCCTGCTATTCGCCCGAAATCAATATGCCAAATAAAGAAGAGCCTGGGGTTAGCCCGCGAGAACCAAGCGGCATGGCTGTAGCTCCAAAAGGAGCTGCAAAAGATCAATCAAACTTCAGATCACTTATGGTAATATTCAAAATTGTCTACAAGCGCGTCCAGAATTTTAGTATTGATAAATAGCCAGCGAGTTTTCCGATACAATGATAGAAAGGGCATTGTCATGAATGCCACTGCACTTGTGGCTGTTGTCGCTTCAGGAACACTGTTGCCCATTATGGACATTATTTTTGGACAATTCGTGAATGTATTCAACAACTTCGCTTCGGGTGAACTGTCCTCGTCACAGTATCGCAGCAAGGTGGCTAAATATAGGTGAGGTCTCGAACAAGGTTATACATCTAGGGGACCATCTGACCGTGCTACTAGCCTTTATTTTGTTTATTTGTTTGCAGCAAAGGTCGTTACTTCTTACATTTGGATGGTACGAGAGAAACCTTTTCGTTTTATCTCACTTATTAATAAGCGCCAGGTCCTTCTTTCAACCACTGCCATGAGAACAACCAAATCCCTTCGAATTGACTTCGTCCGAAGCGCCTTACGCCAGGAGATATCTTTCTTTGACTCCCCAGATGCATCAATTTCTGGAAAGATCACGACTAATGGAAATATTGTGAACAACGGCATTTCAGAGAAGCTTGGTCTCATCATCCAAGCAGTAGCCACATTTATTACAGCCTTTGCTATCGCATTTGCCTATCAGTGGAAGCTTACACTTATCATATTATCTATTGTGCCAGTTAATTTGGTGGTGACGATTATTTGCGTCTTTTTCGATACATTATATGAGCAGGAGATCTTCAATATTTACTCTCGTTCTGGCTTTCTAGCCGAGGAGGTTTTCTCGACGATTCGGACAGCTCACGCGTTTTGGGCATTCCCAAAGCTCTCTAAACGATTCACCAATATCATTGAGGAGGCCTACCGGGTTGGATCTAAGAAGAGCATTGTCTATGCTATCCTTTTCCCCATCGAGTTCTTTTGCATTTTCGCTGGTTATGGTTTAGCTTTTTGGCAAGGAATTAGAATGTATTCTGAAGGAGAGATCGATGAGCCTGGTACTGTTGTTACGTGAGTTATATTCGGAGAAGCAGGCTGCTCATGGCTAATCAGCTTAGGGTTGTTTTTGCAGTGCTTGTAGCCGCCCAGGCCCTGACACAAGTGGCTCCGCAAACCGTTGCCATTTCGAAGTGTGCGGCTGCAGCCCAGGAGTTATTTGATCTAATTGACAGGAAGTCATGTATCGACTCTCTGTCTCAAGCTGGGTCTGCTATTCAGGATTTCAAAGGGCACATTCGACTGGACAGTGTGTCGTTTTCCTACCCCGCCCGCCCGAATGCTCATATTCTTCGTGACCTTAGTCTCGAGATCCTACCTTGTCAAACGACTGCGTTGGTGGGTAGGAGTGGCTCGGGAAAGAGCACCATATTCAGTCTTCTTGAAAGGTGGTATGCCTTCAATGGAGGCAACATCACCTTGGATGGCCATGGGATTGAAAGTTTGAACCTCAGATGGCTGCGAACAAATATTCGACTGGTTCAGCAAGTGAGGAATTTCATGAATATCGAAATTCGGCAGCTGACACGGCTAGGAACCGACATTGTTTAGTGGAACGATATATCAGAATGTAGTCGACGGTCTTGCTGGCACGGACATGGCCCAACTCTCCGAGGACCAGACTCGACAACTTGTAGTTGAATCCTGCAAGGCATCTTATGCCCATGACTTTATTGAAGCCCTGCCTGATGTAAGCGTTGAATCCCGCATCGATATATAGACTTGGCTAATGGTATCACCCAGGGATACGATACGTGGCTTGGTGAGCGTGGAGCCTCATTATCTGGAGGTCAGAAGCAGCGTATTGTCATTGCAAGGAGCATCATTTCAAACCCCAGGGTCATTATGCTAGACGAAGCTACCAGTGCTCTGGACCCTAATGGGGAGAAAATTGTGCAGAAGGCTCTGGACAACATCACCAAAGGTCGCACCGTGATCATGATCGCTCATCGGCTATCAACAGTTCGCAATGCCGATAAAATAATTGTTTTATCTCACGGACAGGTGGTTGAAGAGGGCTCGCACGATGAACTAATGGAATTGAGAGGCGCATACTCGAAGCTTGTTGATGGACAGAATCTTGGCACAAAGGAGGCTTCAACAGAAGAGAAGGACACCGCTACTGAGGAGTCAGGTGGGGTCAAAAAGTCCGGAGAAGAGTTTGATATGATTCCCTCTGTTCAGTTAGAGAAGCTTCCGTCTGCTTCCATATCGGATAAAAGAGTTCCGTATGGACTTTTTGGGAGTCTTTGCTTTGTTGTTAGGGAACAACAAACCTTATGGGTTATCATGACCGTCATAGCTTTGATGTCGATTATCGCTGGTTCGTCAAGAGTTATCGTGTTGTGTCTTAACCAGGCTAATCCGGGTCCAGGTGGAACATATCCGGCAATAGCGGTTTTATTCGCTAAAACCATGACTGCATTCCAAGACATGGATATCAGCAAAGGAAACTTCTTCTCTTTTATGTTTTTCGTTGTTGCCCTCGTCAACCTAGTCTTGTATGCTATTGCAGGGTGGTTTTCAAATGTCATTGGCCAGGTGAGTGCTCAAAAAAGCTCCAGCAGTACTAAATTCTAATAAGTTCGAGAATGTGATGAAACGATATCGCATTGAATTGTTTGAAAATACTCTGAGCCAGAGTATCCAATTTTTTGATAACCCAGAAAACGGAGCGGGCGCCCTAGTTTCGCGTCTAGCAACAGAGTCAACAAGTCTACAGGAATTATTTTCCATAAACCTTGTGTTGATATTAGTTAATATTGCCAACATCATATCCAGTGCTATCCTAGCTATTGCCATTGGATGGAAACTTGGACTCACTCTCGCATTTGGCGCCTTACCCGCAATCGTATTTGCCGGGTATATTCGGATGCGATTAGAATCAAAGCTGGAAGAGGAAGCCTCTGGTAGATTTGCAATGAGCAGCGCTTTTGCGTCTGAGGCCATTCTAGGAATCCGGGCCGTGTCATCTCTCGCTCTCGAAGACACAGTCATCCGCAGATACGAAACCTCATTATCTAACTTGGAAAAGGATTCCGTAGCAGGGATCGGGTTGAAGATGGTATTTTATGCTCTAAGCCAGTCAATTCCTTTCTTGGCAATGGCTCTTGGATTTTGGTACGTTATAATTACAACTACTGCGACGTATGACTTACGAATTAGGTACGGGGGCCGTCTTGTGTCAACTGGCGAGTACACTACGGAGAAGTTCTATACAATATTTATCGCCGTTATCTTTTCCGGCGAGGCCTCGGCTATGTTGTTTCAATACAGCACAAGCATTTCCAACGCGAAAGTTGCTGTTAATTACCTGATAGATCTGCGACAGCAGCTCATGACTTGCGACTCAAGACGTACTTCAAACCTCCTAGATTCAGAAATTACAACCCTAGATAATATTCTACACAAGGGACCGAGTGTCAATTTCGACAAGATTAAATTCGCCTACCCTAACCGACCCCAGCTGCAAGTTCTCAAAGGCATTGACCTCAACATTGAATCTAATAAGAAAGTGGCTTTTGTTGGAGCCTCTGGTTGTGGAAAATCAACCATGATTTCTTTACTAGAGCGCTTCTACGACCCAGCCAGTGGAACTATTCGAGAAGACGGTGATGATATTGGGGACAAAGACCTCCGCCTCTACCGCAGCGACATTGCTTTGGTGCAGCAAGAGCCTGTTCTTTATCAAGGCTCCATTTATGAGAACATCGTTCTGGGAGTCGAATCCGAAATTCTGCCAGTGGATGTTGTCACAGAAGCTTGCCGTCAGTCTCATATTTGGGACTTCATTGTTTCTCTTCCTGATGGACTTAATACCACTTGCGGTAGTCAAGGTCTATCTCTTTCGGGCGGCCAAAGACAACGAATAGCCCTTGCCCGTGCCTTGATTCATCAGCCACGATTGCTGCTTCTAGATGAGGCTACAAGTGCTCTAGATACAGAGTCAGAAAAGCTAGTCAAGGAAGCACTTGATCAAGCAGCTAAGGGGAGAACTACGATTGCAATAGCACATCGTCTCAGTACGATTCGCGACTCGGATTTGATTGTTGTGTTTGAGGCAGGCAAAATCGCAGAACAAGGTACTCACGAAAGTCTAGTTGCAAAGAAGGGGGTCTACTACGAGATGGTACTTGGTCAATCGCTGGAGCGCGAGGCCTGACGCAGGTATATATTCGAGAAATATGTAAAATACGTTAGTTTGCGCTGTAAAATAGTCAGATACTCATTCATATGCTAAAGTAACATCCATGCCACGCGAAGGAGCTTGCGGATTTAGAAAAGGAAATTGGTCATTTTGGTCCAACATTTCAGTCAGACTCAGCACAGTGGAAGAGATCTGCAAAGGGAAAGGGGAAGGCCTTGTACGAGAAGTTGAGAGAATATTGATTCCAACCAAGGCAGTATGTAAAGATCATGGCTCGTTGCACAATCAATTCTGGAACAAAGAATACTGAAATCGGTCCTGATTGCAAGGCCCATTAGATTTTACATAATCTGAATGCGCGCTCTCAGTATGCACTGATAAAGTAGCAGACCCTGTTTAAATCGTCGGCAAGTGACTGCCGCAGCTCGTACTCGCCACCTATCTCATAAGCAAGAAACGGGCCGGGCCGGTGATGATAAAAAGAACTCCTCCCAAAAATATGAATCAAAGAGTGACTGGACATATCGGTTTCGGGTTTGAAGAGAGGTGTTTTTTACGGGATGATTCGGGTGATTGGGGAGCCCAGCGTGATGACACTGGCATTGTGACAAATGCTGCCTAGTCACAATCACCAGCCTCTTCCCCAAGTGATAGCACAAACCGGGTTCATCACTATCACATTGCTAACTACAGCAAAAGTGAAGTGACACTTCACTGGCGCGCAGTGCAACGATAGCCTATATCCCGTTTGACATCAACCACTCCATTTCAAACATTTACTTGATTTGCTGCTTTCGAAATGTGAATACTCTGGTGTGATATTAATTGGGTGCTGATATTGTTTGAATCAATTCCCCACCTGGGAATATAATAGGCGCTGTTCTGTACCTATACCTGTGTGGTGTGCCATCCTTCTTCCCCAAATAGTCAGTTCTTTCGAACATTTTTATTTTCAAGAAAGCTGTCACAATATATTAACGAATATGACCTTTAAGCCTTTTAAGGTTTTGATTATAGGTGCTGGTCCTGTAGGCCTGACGGCCGCGCATGCCTTGGGTCTTGCCGGGATTGATTTCGTTGTTCTTGAAAGCAGAAACGAAATTACCAAAGATGAGGGCGCTAGCTTGGGACTTTGGCCGCACAGTATGCGTGTCATGCAGCAGTTCGGCCTCTTTGATGCGGTCCAAGCAATCGGCTCCGAAGTGACAAGAATGAAATACTTTACTATCGACGGTTATAAGTTTGCCGACAACACTAGCGCTGAGGCCATGCAGAGAAAGTGAGTCTTCCCAAGTCGCTTGATGATAGAGCAGTCCGGTAACAATTTTATCTAGCCATGGGTTTCCGATACTACTCACCTATCGTGCTGAACTTATCCAAGTTATTTA
This sequence comes from Calonectria multiphialidica, assembly GCA_020623665.1. Classification (NCBI taxonomy): domain Eukaryota; kingdom Fungi; phylum Ascomycota; class Sordariomycetes; order Hypocreales; family Nectriaceae; genus Calonectria; species Calonectria multiphialidica. The sequence goes on from JAHVYC010000001.1 coordinate 1,118,456, forward strand.
TGATGGTCTTCCAGAGACATCAAAACAAAAAATCCTTCTCGGGAAAAAGCTTGCTGATATTACGCATACCGAAGGCGGCGTTGCAGTCACCTGTATTGATGGTAGTACCTACGAAGGATCCATTGTCATTGGTGCAGACGGGGTACATAGCAAAACTCGGCAACTGATGCGCCAATTGGCCCGAGAGACCAAGCTCAGGGATACTTGGGATCCCGAAGTTCCCTTTATCTCTTCATACAAAGCCCTATGGTGCAGCTTTAGCACTTTCACAGAGCTAGGCCAGTCGTGTAATACAGAGCATCAAGACCACTTCGTAAATCTCAACACTGGGAAAGAACGAAGCACGGTTGTACTATATAAAAAGCTTCCGGAACCTACGAAAGAGCGGACTAGTTACTCTGAAAAAGACATTGAGGATTTTCTTGAAGAGTTCAAAGACTTTCCACTGACCGAGGACTATACAGTCGGAGATGCTATTGAGCGAAGGCTCACAGTGGGAATGTCTAATGTAGAGGAGGGAACCCTGCAGCACTGGAGCTTTGGTCGTATTGTCCTTGCAGGAGATGCATGCCATAAATTTAGCCCCAATTTGGGGTTGGGCTTCAATAGTGGACTTCAGGATGTGGTTGTGCTATGTAACGCCTTGCAAGATGCAACTTCGACGGCTACCAACGGCCAACCCAGCTTTGACGCAATCAGCAAAGCATTCGAGGCTTATAGCACAGCTAGACGCGAGCAATGCAACTTTGAAGCCTTATTTTCTGAAAAAGCGATCCGTTCAAACACATGGGCCAACGCAATCTACGCATTTTTGTCTCGATACATTATAACACACCAGCTTTTAGAGACGCATCTTATCGACTACTTGTCTTGGTCGATAACTCGTCAAGGACGTGTTCTTAAATATGTGTTCTCCGAGGAGCGATTTAATGGAAGGTTTAGTTGGAAAAATCCTATGAATACGGGAATGTAATATGAGTATGCGGTATCTATTGTAGGGAGAGGTTTCCTGGAACACGGAATTGCCGAAGACTGACTGCTGTGAACACACTACTAAGGAATACTGGTCAAAAAAGTCATAATTAGACTTCAAATCCGTCATCAAACTCCACAATCTCCGCATTAAGAACAGGTATTCAACAGGCCAGGAAACTGATAATAATAGAAACCGATGATTTGAAAGGTTTAGGCTCCAAGGAGCAAATATAACTATCTACCTCGACAGGTAGAAAACGGTTGTCAGAAACATGTGATTCTCGGCCGAATACTTCTATTTCTACTTCAGTCAGTTACAAATACGTTCCGCCACCTCAAGCTCAACATGGTGATTGATAATGATCCGTGTTTACCTGATAGGTTGATGGCCTTGTGCTTACCGCACCGGCCGTCTTCACCTGACAAACAAAAATGACGTCTCGGCGTGTGTGGCATGCTGCAGAGCCAATATTTGGAATCTCGATTTTGCAAAAGATAGATGTTAACCTCAAAGTTTGTCTCGGTCGCATTATTAATCCAACCAATGATTACATCAGCCTAGGCACGGAGGCCACACGTCTGCTATCCACCATTCGGCGGGTGGGCACTATTATGTCCGTTAAACCCCGCCAGATCATCGAAATATAAGTAGACCGCCAAGCCGGGTGCCCAACGACCAACAACCCCTCTCATACAGCAATCTAAATTGAACTCTACCACTTGATTCACAATGGCCACCCTCGCAAAGACCGTCGTAGCTACTGGCGCCTCTTCTGGACTTGTAAGTCTTTTTATGCAAAGGCTTGGTCACGGCGACTGATAAGCAATTTATCAGGGCTTGGAGGCTATCAAGCAACTTCTTGAACAAGCACAGTCCTACAAGATTATCCTCGGTGCCAGAAACACATCACGCACACAGGCTGCGGTGGATGGGATCCAATTCGACAGGGCAGCCAACAGCGTGACCGTTTTGCCCCTGGATCTGGCTGACATCAAGGGCGTGAAGCCATTCGTGCATGAGACATTGGCGAAGCTGGGTCAAGACAAGATTGACTACCTGTTTCTCAATGCTGGAATCAGTGAGAGCGCAGAGAAACCTGGGCCCCATGGCTCGAAGTGGTGCCAATCTTACATCGTGAACCATTTGTGTAAGCTACACCGATCTGTTGCACGATGGCACGACTCCCCCGATTGCTAACTCAGGATCCTGTTGGTAGCACAGCATTATCTTGTCCATCTTTTGCGTGAGAAACTGGTGGAATCCCAGTCACGGATCGTCTTCACATCGTCCGGCGCCATCAGAAATGTACCAGACACAAGTAAGTGGCAGTTTTTCCAAAAAGGCGGGGTCGCGGGGTCTTCGTGGGGCTGACATTACACAGGCGTGCTTGAAAGCAACCTCAAGGGTGCATCTGGTGCACCCATGTCAGCCATCTACCCCCAGAGCAAGTTTGTCCAATTGCTCGGGGCTCATTGGTGGCGGCGTCAGCTTACTGGCACAAACCGGGTCGTCGCGGTCTCGCCTGGGCTAATCCCCGAAACCAGCCTGGCGGCGGGACTTGGGCTCACCGTGAACATGACTGATGCCAAGTCTGTCCCAGAAGGTATGTGTTCCAAGATGTTTACATTCGATGAGGTAACTAACAAATCATTCTAGGTGCGCAGAGCCTCCTTCGCGCATTTACCCGCAGCGACTTCCCCGAGGATCCGGAGCGCTTCTTCTTGACCAGCTGGGGCGAGTGGTGGGAGAAGAGTGTTTACGAAAACAGCCTGGATAAGGACCTCCAGGACAAGTGGTCCCCCAGCAAGGAAGAGATTGAGAGGGATGAGGGTATCTAATTCTAAGGATGATCCTTGTGTAAAATGATATTGCTATGAGACGAACACCAAAACTTGGGAAATATCTTGTGCCCATTAGCGACGTGAAAAGAGCGCCCGCTTGAGTGTGAACTCGAAAATTATGACCGATCGAGGTTTTTTGGTTGCTGCACGGTGCTTACAAGTGCGTTGCAAAGACCTGAACGCCAGGGGATCCCGCAAACACATGGTTGGGCAAGGCGGAAAGCAGGGCAGCATTCCGAAGAAATCTGCCTGTGGATTGGAGATTCGGCTTCATTCACGGCCACTGAGAAGGGTTGCTCTCAACGCTGGCTGGAAAAAGTAATCTGAGGCCGACTGAGGGGCTGTCAGCCCGGCATAAGGTTATGCAGGAAAAGGCGCCGCCATTGGGCAGATTTTTGTAGAAAGGGCGTTTTATTTCCCGCGTATTGACCTAATTCGCGGTCAAAGACACGCCTCACTATAAAAAGCTCGCTGGGTGTGTTTGTGGCTTCAGGATGAAGGGCCGTGACACCAGCAGGTGACCCTGACGTTATGCATAAGGGTTGGGTTTGGAGATGGGTGAAAGCACGGCCAGGCAGCATTGGTATGGCAGCATGCCAAGCAAGGCGTCGTCATGTCATGAAATGCGAAAAATAAAGGAATGCAGGCATGGGAGGATAAGGTTACAAGACCGGGGGAAATCCTCGGACGACTCCACGACACAATGTGGCTTTGCCGGCTCTGAACCGAACTCGTCATTGACTTGGGTGCGAGATGGATCCTGCACTACTGATGGGAGGGCCACTGAGATCGCCGCAGACAGTGGTGACGATGGGGCACAGGTAGGGTTAGGGAGGGCTGGGATGTACAAGACAGAAACGGCTTCGTGATTTGAAGAATGATTACACCGATCCTCCAAAAGCTTGGCTTGCATGGGTGGGCGCTGTCGTCGTGCTGGGAGAAATAAGGTGGTGGCACGCCCTGGGAGATCTCCCGCGCGACAAGCCGGTGGGCGAGGTTGCAGTTCCTATTGGCCGGATGGCATCGCACTCGCACTCGGCTCCCCACAAAATAGAATCATGGCAGGAGTGCGTAATTCCCATTCGGACGATTGGAATGCCGATGCTTGTACTGTTCTGTGGTTACTGTGCTTCATCGTCTTTGGCGCCTTCTCTGCCATGGCTAGCGGGATTCAAATCGATGTGACCAGAAAACGAATGCGAAGAAAGTCTTTGTCTGCGTCTAGCGTCTTCATTTTTGCCTATTCGCACATGCTGACGCGTTGGTCAGCTTTCTCAACACCTCCTTTCGCGACAGACCAATATCGTTTGATGCTCTCGCAGCGATGAAGTCGTCCCACATAGTCCCCTCCCATCCTCCAACAGCCCGGGTGTCACCACCCTGGTTCCCTGTCAGCCCTGTGGGTGCACCCAAAACTCCCAGGAGACCACAAACTGCCCTGTCGTTCAGCCACTCGCCCAGTGTACTCGTCACTAAACCATCCCGCTCAGCGCCCTCACACGCTCGGCCCACTCTATTTTGCACAGCCAACCCTGCTGCTACGTCCCGTTTAGGTTAATTAGGCGAGTGCGAGCAAACAAAGACGGTGACCCGCACCGCCGGGTTCGTAGTCCCCTGCAACTACGCCGTTGCATGTCTGATGATGGCCGCATGAGAGCTGCAACTTTATTAGTTTCACTGGTAGTAGGCTTCCCGTTCAGCTGCGAGGGGGGAATGCGCAAGACAGATAGTTTTTGGGTGCGTACGTGTACCAGTCTGTAAGTCAAAGGCACAGCTTTGCTTCCCCATCTTGGACCCTATATATGCATGCCACCCTCCCACGTTCATCCGCCATGTAAGACGAGCATATCAAGATTCCTGTTGCTTGGGCAAGAATACTCTGTGGCCTAACTTCTGCCTCTTATTTGACGGCGAATTCTTCTCTTCTCTTTGGCCTTTCACCTCAACGTCCTCCACGCTCCCCCCTCATCCTCCATACCTCCACAACATGGCCGAAGGACGAATACCAGGCAATTATATCATATTCGGGCCCGATGCAAATTGCACCCTGGAGCTGTGTCCGATAGAATGGAGCGTTTATAAGTACCGACCCAGTCTCGCCGCAAATGGCGTCTTCATCGCCCTTTATGCAATCGCCATGGGCATTCATATTTTCTTGGGTATTCGCTGGAAGAGTTGGTTTTACATGATAATGATGATGTGCGGCTGCCTTCTCGAGATTGCGGGATACGCTGGTCGCATCATCCTGTACAACAATCCATGGTCGTTCGGGGGCTTCATGGTCCAAATTGTTTTCATCACCAGCGGTCCCGTGTTCTACACCGCTGCCATCTATGTGACGCTTTCCAAGATGTAGGGATTGCTTTATCTACACTCACGTCCATGTACTAACTATGTCAATGCAGCATCCAGTACTTCGCCCCCGAAATCTCGCGCTTCAAGCCCAAGGTCATCTGGTGGATCTTCATTCCCGCAGATTTGGTCTGTCTTTGCCTCCAAGCCGCTGGCGGCGCCCTCTCAACAACCAGCTCAGGCTCCAGTCAAACAGGCGTAGACGTCGCCCTGGCTGGTCTCGGCCTGCAGGTTGCTGTCCTCGTAATTTTCTGTGCCATCCTCGGCGACTACCTATACCGATACTTCCGATCTGCGTCAGCTAGTGCGTTGAGCACCCGGATGCGCGTCTTCTTCGGGTTCTTGTCCGCCGCTGTTCTCATGATTCTCGGCCGATGCGCTTTCCGATGCTACGAACTCAGCAAGGGATATTCACACTCGGACCTCATCACCAATGAGGGCCTCTTCATCGGCCTAGAGGGAGTGTAAGCAGTTGTAAACCAATTTCAACGATTAAATACTGACAGCGGAACGCATAGGCTTATTGTTATTGCCGTCTTCTGTCTATGCGTCGGCCATCCCGGTCTCGTGTTCAACGATCATGAGCTTACCCATCAAAAGTCTGGCGGGTCTGATCCAGAAGTTGACCTCGAAACCAAGTGAAAAGTAGCAGGTTCGAAGGTTTCTAATGTTTGACAACTCGGTGATCTTTTCACTTGAGATAAAAATTGGGAGGTTTTGATACGAGTTGTGGAGCTTGCGGACGTTTGAATTGAAACAAATACCACTGGGAGCAGAGCATAGATGGGCAGATATTCTTTTATTAGTCATAATCAATATATCAAAAGTCAGATATCTAGACTTGGCATAATGCAGCATGAATTAAGATGCTATTTGGCCACCTTCACTGTGTGATGGCATCTTAGTACTCAGCTCATCGCTTCAAGTTGTCCCAGTGGTGACGGCTGATCAGACTCCGTACATCCACACCAGCAGTGTCTATTACAGCCCTGGTGCACAACATCGTAAACCAAGTTGCCAACAGAGTCGCAGTGATAGTTATACGGCCTCGACTTGCACCACCCAAAGAAAGAGGTGCATTGTGCGTCACATGGATACCCAGAGTCTGCTTGTCGCTCAGGAATTTGCCACTCATTCCATGCCTCCATCACACTGCCGAGCATACACACAAATAAAAGGGCTATACCTCTTTAGCAGAAGGATGAGTGGAGATATTGGTGAACTTACTGAGAAATAGGGCGTTCATTGTTGCCAACGAAAGAGATTGATGAGGGCTAAGCAAGAACTGGTACTTGAGGAAAGCTTCCAATATAATCAATCTATGGACTCCAATAGAATAATGGGTAGAGGGTTAAATTCAGATCAATGGAATATGAGAATATATATCAGTTTATTTCAGTATTGATTCACTGCTCTGTTACCGACTCTCGTAGTCATGTTCTAGATGGCTATTCACCCGGTCCCGCATAGTTCCACAAGTCCAATGTAATTAATGGCAATGAGTTAGAAAGCTTAGGACCCTTAGTGTTAACATTCTAGTCGTAGGGGATGTATCATCCCACACAATAGCTGAATCATTCACCTTGACATGAGTTTCAATTCCCTCTATCTAGGATCCGAATCTTGACGCTGAAATACCTAATGTTTTAGATTTATATTTGTATATCCTCATCGATAAAAGATTCACATGTTCCTGCAGGGTTTTCGCTTTTAGTATGAACAGGCAGATGAATGTTCTCTGACCGGCGGCAGAGGGGCCGAGACCCAAATATCTGCAGTGATTCGTAGTAAGGTGAACGAGACGGTAGTTGAATTATGCATTTCGGTTTTTTCCTTGGGCTTAGGCTCCCTTTTCGAAGAATTTCATTCCCGGGGTTGATCAGGATGTCGGACCGTGATTGGGTCGGGCACCTAGGTAAGACGCCACACACGCTGACATGGTCCGTAGGGCCGCAGCACATCTGGCGCAGCGCAAACGCAACCTTTCGAAAAGCCACTGCCGAAAGGAGGCAGGGCTGGTGTCCAATTGCTACCCGGCCTCGTCACGTAGCTATAGCTGAATCCTGACGTTGCGCGCCTTTCTGGTGAATATCACTGCGGCCTTTCAGCCTTGCGCGCCCGTGACGCAACGCCAGTTGGCTAAGACTCTTTGGTTCTACCGTCAGCGCTAAACGGGAGCCCGACAGGTAATTGGCGACAGTTGCAGATCACCCAAAGACTGCTGCAGACTAGCTTTCAGTCCGGCCAGTTCTTGATTCGGTTGAGGCGTGCCGAACGCGAGACACGATGATGCAAATGCCTCCTAACCACAGGGCCGGCTTGCTCGGCGGACTAGGAAGTATAAAGCTTTGTGGATTCCGTCCTCCGCCTTGAATCAACGACGCAATCCAGCCTCATTTCACACAGACCCACGCCTATAACTGAATCTTTCTCACTTCCCCGCAGTTCACCGCATCAGACATGGTCGCCAAAAACAAGTTTGGCGGGCTGCTAGGGGCTCTTGCCTGTCTCTCTTTGACCGCCGCGGCCGCGGCGACGCCACTTGAGGCACGAACTCAAGTGGATCTACCCAAACCAAGCATCGATTTCAAGGCCTGTGATTCCAAGCTGAACCTTACAAAGGCATTCGAGTGCGGTTCTTTGACTGTTCCAATTGACCACGACAACCCTGGAAACGGCACTATTGATCTATTTGTCTCCCGACGAAAGGCAAACGGGACAAAATCCCTGGGCAGTCTAATTTTTAACGAGGGCGGCCCGGGAGCGGCGTCTTCATACTTCTTTCAATTGCTGGCTCCCGGGTTGCCCATATTCAGCAACGACTTGCTGAAGAACTATGATCTAATCGCGGTTGACCCAAGAGGAATTGGCTACAGCAACCCCCTCACGTGCGACAAGGATCTCTGGAACAATGCCCCGGCGGCCTTCGCCACAGACAAGAAGAGCTTCAACAAGCTCGTCTCGTTTAACAAGGCCTTTGGGGAGAGCTGCTTGAACCTCACAGGCCCCCTGGCCGGGTTTATGGACTCCGCTTCGACGGCGAAGGACCTGGAACTGGTGCGACAAGCTCTGGGTGACAAGAGGCTCAACTACCTGGGCTTCTCATATGGCACGCTCCTTGGCCAGACATACGCAGAGCTGTACCCGGAGAACGTCGGCCGGATGGTTCTGGACGCGGTGGTTGATCATTCCGTCAACGATATGTCAACCGTTCTGACCGAATCGCAAACCTACGAAGCCACCCTCGAGGACTTTTTCTCGTGGTGCAACGACACCACCAACGACTGCCCGCTCGCTGGCAAGGACGTGCGCGCCATCTTCAAGAACGTCACCTCAGCCGCTTCGCTGCCTGCGCCTCGGTGCAAGGGCGGCGCGTGCCACACCACCGTCACTGGCGAGGACGTGCTCTTTGCCGCCCAGGGCTACCTCCTCTTCGTGGACTCCATCGCCGGATCCTGGGTGTCGTTTGCGATCCAGCTCAACGAAACCATTCACGGAGATGCGTCGGCCTTCTCACAGCAGCTCAAAGAGCAGAATACGGACCGGTCCCCCTCTTCGGATTTCGCCATGCGCGCCATCTTCTGCCAGGATTGGGGAAGCCCTGTCAAGTCGTGGGTGGACCTGAAGAATATCGAGCGCATCGCCTCGGCACTTCTCCCACTGACCCGCGGGGCATCGGAGGCATTGGATACCCAAGCCTACTGTGCAGGTTGGCCTTCTCCCGTCAGGAACCCCCCTCACAAGCTAGCGGTCAAGAAGGTGGCCAAGCTCCCCAAGATTCTTTTGGTCAACGCCCTTTTGGACCCAGAAACAAGCGCAGTGTGGGCTCAAAGTGTGCGAGAGCAGTTGCCTACTGCCGTAAATATCTGGCGAAATGGTGCGGGGCACACCAATTACCTCCTGTATGGCGAAACCAGCAAGGCCATGGATGATTTTCTGGTGAATGGAACTGTCCCAGAGGATGGGACGACGTATTCATCGTAATAGATGCTCAATTGATATTTCCTATTTTCCCACCTTATCCGGAGGTTAATATCCTGTTAATTACTCGCTATTTCTTATTTTCACCCGAATATACGAAGCAATGAAGAGACATTGGAACGAACTTGAAATCTATAAGCTCAGAATAAAATATGTCGATATGCGGTGACAATCCTGAAGCATCTGTAAATGACTATTTTGATCACAAGTGGGGGAAAATCTCGGAGAACCTTTTCTATTATCGCCTATCAATCATGCTATGCAAATAGCCACAAATGAGTAAACCCACTTGGGTTTGTAGCCTAAATTCATATTCGGGGAATCTCGCTCCTAATTGAACGACGTTAATCCATGGAAGGCCGTCGACCAACAATTTGAGAGTTCGGTCTCCATTTCGCCGAGATTTAGGGCTGAAGGGATGACAAGGATATCAAGTAATTATGGCTAGCTTTGGGGCCATGCAAGAGCTCTCGAGGATGGCCATTACGTATTACAACCCACCCCTCTCTTTAGTGGCCCAATTTTGGGGTAGGTTCTGTGGAGGATACGAAGCAGATATGTAAATACGCGTATATCAGAATTCGGTACGAGGTTTCGTTTCGAATACGCGGGGTAACCACGACACCAACTGCGGCCTTATACTCACTCAGGTCGAGGGCCGGGTCAAGTACCGAGCTGCATAGGCTGAACTGAGGCCGAAGAGCGGGGAGTGTAGGACAAAAGTTACCTATGAACACATAGGGCCCGCTAGATTGTATATGCTCGGATGGTTATAGCCGGGTCTTCGGGCGAGAGAGATGCGAGGTTAGAATAGTTAGAATAAAGTACACGACGCGTATTTACCGGCTCTTTATAAACACGCAAATGCAGTGAAATTTGGAAAAGGCCTCAGTCTTCACTTGTACGTTATATTAACTATCGACCGAATAATAAATATGAGCTGGGGTAAAACAGATATCATTCGATTCGCAGAAATATTCTGAATATCCTCTGTGATTTGAAGTTATTCTGAATACAGTCAGGATACCTGAAAGCAGGCTTTAATGCCATTGTACCAAACGAAGATGAAACTACTCTCCTTGGCCGTCAATCTTGGCGCAGCCCATATGGCTCTAGCTCACAACTCAACGATCCTCAATCCCATGTTGCCAGGTTACCATCCAGACCCGAGCTGCATTTTTGTTCCTGAACTCAATAACACATTCTTTTGTGTCACATCCAGTTTCCTGTCATTTCCTGGTCTCCCGGTCTACGCCAGTAACGACCTGAAGAATTGGAATCACATCAGCAATATTTTAAATAAACCAGAGCAACTACCAGGCATGGCTGAAATTGCTACAGAAACAGGAGGTATATGGGCCCCATCTATCCGATACCATCAAGGGATGTTTTATGTTTCAACCACTCTGGTCAACGAAGAAAAACCAAAAAATGACACATCCCGTTGGGATAATGTCATCTTTTCGACCAAAGACCCTTACCATTCCTCTTCCTGGTCCCGCCCTGTTCACTTTGAATTTGATGGCTATGACCCTGTGTTGTTCTTTGACAATGATGGCCAAGTCTACGTTGCAGGAGCCCACCCGTGGGAGACCTGGCCGGGCATCGAGATGGCTACTATAGAGTTGGAGACTGGAAAGACGGGCAAGCAAGTTGGCATTTGGAATGGCACTGGAGGTATTGCTCCAGAGGCCCCCCGAATATTCCAGCGGGACGGGTTCTACTACTTGCTTATTGCTGAGGGAGGCACCTACACCAATCACATGGCGACGATAGCAAGATCACGGTCAATCTGGGGCCCGTATGAGTCGAATCCAGCAAATCCTATTCTCACCAACGCCAATACCACGGAGTATTTCCAGGCAGTTGGACATGCGGACCTATTCCAGGACGCACGGGGTGCTTGGTGGGGTGTAGCTCTATCTATACGTGTAGACCTAGATCTATTAGTGGAGCCGATGGGCCGCGAGACTGTGTTGTTTCCGGTAACATGGAATAGTGGCGAATGGCCGGTCGCATCTCAGGTTCGAGGGGTGATGGACGCCTGGGAGCTACCAGTGCCAAGCCCAGACAAGCGAGCCGGGATACCTATATCGGCCCCAGATGAGATTGAATTTTACCCTGGATTCGAACTTCCGGGATATTTCAATCACTGGAATATCCCAGACCAGGCCGCATACGCAATCGCTCCTCCAGAACACAAAACAGCTTTGCGTTTGACAGCCTCACATAAAAACCTGACAGCTACTGGGGACGGACCCAATAAGGTTACATTTCTGGGCCGCCGTCAAGTTGACACTCTTTTTACGTATGGTATAAACATGGAATTTTCGCCTAATATTGTGGGTGACGAAGCAGGGGTCGCTGTATTCGCTGATACTGCTGAACATATAAGTTTTGGTATCACCAAGCTTTCCGATGACAGCATTAATAATAAACGCCTCAGCGAGTCTGGGATCTACTTCCGCATCACAGGCCAAACCAAGTCACCCTTGAAGGTTGGACCTATCTTGTCCCCAGTCCCCAAAGAATGGCAGCATAGAATCATTAGGTTGGAGATCAAGGCCTTCAATGGGACCCATTTTTCCTTCTCTGCTGGTCCAGCCGCCCAACGACACCTCGTGGAGAACATTGCTTATGTTCCAGCTAATGCCCCCAGGCCATATTTTACTGGCAAGTCACTTTCATACCTACTGTCAGTTTTCTATTTTAAAATGGCTATTAACTAGATCTTCTTGCAGGTTCATACCTGGGTGTGTACGTGACCAGCAACGGTCAAAGGAGCAACACGAGCGCGTACATCAGTAAATGGGAATACCAAGGCGAGGGCCAGTTCCATGATTAACACTATGGATGAAGCTGGTGAGGATTGATTCTAATTCATTGAACACTAGTGTACCTTTTATATCTCATAGCATGTATTTGAATGGTCTCTTTCGGTCGAATGGCCGAAAAGGTTCAATTTCTCTTCATTCAACATGAAGGTTGGATAAATAACCACCTCTTACGCCATGACATAAAAGATATACAAAGCTTCTACGCTCATCCAAATGGACGCCGTTCTTTGTCTGATCTGGCACCAATACTGGCTATATTGATACTTGATACCTATGTCATCGTATAATTCACACTAGATTCATCAAGCTGTTCTCTTGTTAGGGTCTCTTTTGGTGCCTTGTATCCAGTTCTTCTCAAACTCGTGAGTGGAGACAAGCTCAGCAGTCAAAGCGATTCGCACATTCCTTAACTAGCGTGATGATAATCTCGCGTATCAATACCTCATTGGGTTGATCTGCTGATTAGTAGATAAGAAGTTTATGAGCTCCGGGGTCCTGATCTGTCTCCGAGAGATCTGGTTGGCCGCAAAATCAATCATTTTTACGCATAGCGGGGTAGCAGCATGTGCGATCTCAACCCTGGCTCTGGCTTACATGGGCTTTTAAGTACGAAACAAACAAAATAATAACCGTAAAATAAGAATTGGCATCTACAATGCCTTTTTTGTATGCGAATAAAGTACCTAAGGAGTAATCTAATTATTCTAATTGTTAATTTTGGGTCGGAGGATATGCCCCTAAAATACACAATTGGCTTTCAAAGGAAGTTTTACATCCAATGGACCCTGCAACATGCCCTCACATCTCGGAACCGATGATAGTAAATGCGGGGTTGTCCCCTCGGAACCGAAAGTAGGGGACCTATCGCTCGAACTTTCCAATCCTGGGGTCGGGTAACGATCCCCTCGGAGGTTATTTTCGGGAGCTAAGCAGTCGGACCTCACTGCAGTTATGACTGTTTTTAAATAAGCCTACCAGTCCCATAATAGCATCCACCTCAGTAACTGATGGTTCTGTCGTTGTTTACTTCAAAGCTCTTGGGTCAGTTTCCACCAATAGTGCGTTTTTTTTTTTTTTCAATAAAATTTATGCCCCAATCACATGCATTTCCTCAATCGGCAATATGGAATCGTCTGGAGCTGCCATCAACTCCCAAGGGATCAATCCTCTTGCAGAGCCGAATATTAGCAAAGTTTTCAGCCCTGATGGGAAAAGCGTCATGGAAGGATCATTGAGTCCAGCAAAGAAGGAAGGAATGCACAGAGGATTCAAACCACGCCATTCCCAGATGATTGCTATTGGCGGAGCTATTGGAACTTCTCTGTTTATCGGTACAGCACTTGTCCTCCGCACTGGCGGTCCCTGCTTCCTCCTCATAGGATACTCGATTCTTTGCCTGGTCACGTATGGCATAATGTCAGGTATCGCTGAAGTGGCGAGCTACATGCCAGTAAGTGGTGGAACAATGAGCTATTACGGCCACAAGTATGTGTCAAGCAGTTTGGGATTTGCTCTTGGATACCTCTACTGGTATTCACTCGGGATACTTGTCCCCTATGAACTAACTGCCGTCGCACTTTTGGTTGAATATTGGGACCCTGGTATCAACTCTGCTGTCTGGATGACCATTGTCCTGGTTGTCATTGTCGCGCTTAATTTCCTTCCAGTTCGCTGGTTTGGGGAGGTAGAATTCTGGGGTGCTGGAACAAAACTGCTGCTCATCATTGGCTTGATTATTCTATCCATTGTCCTGTGTCTTGGGGGCGGCCCCAATCACGACAGGTTGGGATTCAGATATTGGAAAAATCCAGGAGCAACCGTCGCGTACATTGAACAAGGAGACCTGGGTCGCTTTGTCGCTCTGCTTCGGTGTCTTGCCTTGGCATCATTCGCATTTGTTCTTGCTCCGGAATACCTGATCGTTACAGCTGGTGAAATGCAATCTCCACGTTACAATCTGCCAAGAGCATCCAGGAGATACTTTTGGCGTCTTGTGATTCTGTTTATTCCGCTCATGATTGCCATTGGAGTCATCTGTCCGTACGACGATCCGATGCTAACAGCTGAAGGCTCCACAAAGTCTCCATTCATCATCGCGGTTAAGAATGCTGGGATTCCTGTCCTCGACCACATCATCAACGCCGCAATCGTCCTATCTGCTGCTACCGCAGGAAACGCATTCCTATATCAGGCCTCTAGAAACCTATACTCCCTCGCCATCAATGGAGCTGCACCAGCCATTTTCAAAACTTGCAACAAACGCGGCGTGCCCTATCCTGCAATTGCTGCCAGCGCTAGTTTCAGTCTGCTGGCATATATGAGCTTGTCCAACACAGCATTGACTGTATTTAACTGGCTCATTAACCTCACAAACTCTTCTGGATACATCAGCTGGATGTGCTGCACACTCATCTACGTCAGGTTTCGTGAGTCAGCCAGGCATCACGGGGTTGAGTCGCCTTACCAGCCATGGATACAGCCTTTGGGCATCTACTTTAGTGGTTTCATGTCCTTTATCCTGCTTCTGCTCAATGGGTTCCACGTTTTCTTTCCATCGGAGTGGTCCATTGGCGATTTCATGTCTGCGTACATTGGTATCCCAGCATTCATCGTGATTTATGGCTCACATAGGATTTACACATGGAGGACGGAGGATTGGATGAGGAATATTCACGACATTGACATGTTTGACGGCATGGATGAGGTAATTGCAGCTGAGCGGCCGCCGAAGGTATATACCGGGTTGGGAAAGCTGCGTTTGTTATATGAGTGATTTTATCTAGAATCTGTTCCAATCGAGTTCAAATGTCACTATTCACAGTCTTGCCTTCTCCACTATTTTTAGTTGCAACACAGCGAGCGGGGGCTTGCCTCGGGTCAGCTACCCGCGAGTTTATCGGGTACGCGGCGTCACCTTTCGGAAAAGATGCAATTTCTGGGCGGAAATATTGAGGCGGAAATAAGTCTGCGGATTGTTTTCCTGTAAATATAGGCTAACGTCCCCCGCATCTATCTGCATCTCCCAGGCAAGTCTTGGCATTCTAAACTCACTGGAAATCATTACGACATCAAATTATCGAAAATGCCTTCTAAGCCATCATTTGACTCCCTCCCTCTTCGCAAGGATGGCCCCCACGGAAATGCATGGGGCTTGTTTGGCGAAGATGATGAGTGCGGCATGTTGAATTTGTTGACCCCCGAGGTGGTCGCGCGAGCAGCCTCAGAAATTCGCGACGGAGTGAGCGTCTCAACGGATTGGCCTCTGGATCGAATGTCAAAGCCTTGCTTTGGTCGGGCAGCCTTTTCCCATACTATCAAGACCAAAACTCCTCGGTCTGTGAATGACGACTCATTGGCATTCAACACGCAGAGCAGCTCACAGTGGGATGGCTTCCGACACTACGCTTACCAAGAAGAGAAGCTTTGGTTTAATGGGAAGACTCTGGATGATCTTTTAACAACCAGTACTATTGGAATTCAAAGTTCGAAGACCACCTGAAAACCTGCAGGTACTGTTGCTGACTGGCCACAGCATGGGTTGAACGAGGAGGTGTGGTCGGCCGTGGAGTTCTTCTGGATTACGCCGCTTGGGCAGAAGCCAAGGGTTTGAACCCTGCCTTGTTTGAGACCACGCCTATAACTGTCTCAACTTTGAAAGAAGTAGCAGAAAGTCAGGGTACGACTTTCCAGGATGGTGATATTTTGTTTATCCGGACTGGGTGGGTTCGTGGATACAACAAGTTCTCAGACAGCGAATGCCAAGCACTTGCAGACAAGACCAGCCCGCCGGCCATTGGTCTTGAGTCTTCAGAGGAAACTCTTCGTTGGTTATGGGACCAAAACTTTTCGGCGGTCGCTGGAGATCAGCCCAGCATGGAGGCTTGGCCTTGCCAAGATCCCAACTTTTGGCTTCACGAATGGCTTCTGGCAGGGTGGGGAATGCCAATTGGTGAGCTATTTGATCTTGAACAGTTAAGTGAAGAATGCAAAAAGCGAGGAAGGTGGTCCTTTTTCTTTTCCAGTATGCCCCTTAAGGTAAGCTTTCATGCCCTTGCAATGCCCTCGTTCACATTACTAACGGAAAATAGGTTCCTGGGGGTGTTGCAAGTCCTCCAAATGGAGTGGCCGTATTTTAATAGCGTTAGAACCATATGTATTCAGTAAGGTACGCAATATTATTGAAATGTTCGAATAATGTTTTCCATGGCATACGTATTGCCACTTCCCAAGTTATGTTCAAAGCAAAACACAGAGAGCACTTTCTAAATGGACCCAAATTTATAATAATAGAATTATGTATCTCAATGTCCCATTTCTTCGTAGAAGGAGGATAAGAATTGCGTATTTCCACTAGGGTGCGGTCCTAACGACGCGTATCATACTGAACCAACTAGTGGCGCTGCCAATGTTGTGACATCATCGACTATTCCAGATAACATCAATCAGAATCTACCAGATCGTATATATTCATAGAATTAGTGTAAGAGATGCTATTAAGGGTGATAAATATGTATTCCAGGCATTGTTTTGTTCGGCGATCTGAAAACCAACTCCCTCGATCGTAAGGAAGCATCGAGTAACGAAGATCGGGGCTAATATTTGATTTCTATGACGCCTTTATTTCCGTTTTCATTTATAGAAAGGAAATAAACCGTAGGTAATATTTGAAGTAAAATGAGCAGATTCATAAATTCTTTGATCAATCCTGCACCAACGCAAGCTTCCGCCATAATTATATCGTACAAATCTCCACAACTATCGTCACAATGAAAAGCGAAAACGAAGTTCTCACAGAGTTCAATGAGCTTGTGAATATGACAGCTAGCTAATTGAAGAAGTGGCTCAAGTCCGAAGACTCCAATAGTGCCGGATGGCCAAAAGAAGATGAAAATGGAGAGACCGTCGGACACGACAGTGGTCGAAAAATTGTTGACATCCTAAAATCCAACACAAAGAAGGATCCACAGCATTATACAGAGGATCAAATCAAACACATGCGAAAGGTTGTTTCTTACTGGTAAGCTGTTCTGAGATTTCCTTTGGTGGTTAACACATATCAGCATTGAAGAATCAGAGGACTGACGCGTGTCACAAGCAAACGACATCTGGCCCAGGAGGCTAAATCAAACGCCGATAAATCTCCAGAAGATTTGAGAAAGACAAAATCCTACGCATCCTTGAAAAACTGGGGGCATGACCCATTAAAGGCCCGAGAAGAAGGCGAGGAAATTAATGACGAGGAAGAAGAGGATGGAGAAGAGGAGGAAGAGAATACGGGGGACAAGAGGAAGGCCTCTGAAAGCCAGTCCGGATCCAAGAAAAAAAGAGAAACACGGCAGGGAGCATCTGAAAAAAAAAGGGGATGGCAAGTCTAAGAAAGATGGAGTAGCGGAGAATGATCAGGAAAATGGGAACAAGGAAGTAGAACCCGATGATGACGAAGCCACGATATCAGAAAATGATAAAAAGGACGATAAAGGCAAGGCACACCCGAATTCTACGCCCGAAAAAGGTGATACAGTTAGCTGGAAATGGGGAAATGGTCGGCCAGAAGGCGAGGTCCTCGACGTGAAGGATACGAAGTGAGAACCCTTTTGATCTACATGCCCAACAATTAATTAATCCGGAACTAGGGCAACGATAACGACCAAAAACGGCAACAAAGTTAGTCGTGATGGAACAGCAGACGACCCGGCAATTGTCATTGATGCGGGGAAATCAAAGGCGATCAAGTTGAAACATGAGCTGGATGAAACTAAATAAGGCCCCGAATTGCAATTGAACATGGGAATCTCCTCTCCTTTGAAAATGCCCGGCGCAGGTATGCGTTAATCCGACATGTCGCGCTCCAAATGACCGACGTTCTTCTCCGCCTGCTTTTTCAACGCTTTTGGGTCCTTAATCGTACTCCGAATCAATTCGACTTTCTCGTCATACTGGCAGTCGAGGAGTGCAAGACTAGACGCCTTCCATAAAGGCACTCCACGCCTCATGCTATTCCATATGATTGTGAAAATGGTGAAGAATACTGCCACTACTTCGACTGCGACGGGAAATATCCCCCAGACCCATCTAATGGAGACATATTGGATTGTATCCACCTTGTACCCTCCAGAGTTTTGTTTGTTCGGTCCTGAACGTAGATAGTCGGTCATGCTCATAGCCATGGAACTGAGTCTCCGTTGGAGATCAACATCACCAGAAAGCGCGTTGCTGACTCCAGGGTTATTGTTGTCGATTCCACTGCCACTAAACCAGTAAGATACAATAGGGCTTGACTTCAAGAAGGCACCCAGAGCCTTCAAGTCTAGCCATCCCAGTTCTATCCTGGGTAGGTCACCATCATTCAACCTGACCATGGTGCTTCCAAAGTCCCTCCCGTGAGCAGTTGTCCAATTCTTGTTTTCAAGATCAATTTGACGGATCTTTCCGAAAGAAAAACTGCTTCCGTTGGCGCTTGCGCCGAGATACTCATATGCCACAACGCTGAGGCTGCATTCAGTGACGTTTATATCCGTGGGGTTAAACCATTCGTCGTTCGGGGTGGCTCGGTATATTGCGAACTTCGCAACCTCCGGCCATGTTGACATAATAGCGGTCTCGTTCCAGTCATTCGTTATCTTTGATGTGACGTTTATGTAAATGGCCGTGGCTCCAGACGTATTTACCTGGGAACTGGACAATGCAATGCTACTAGGTGTTGTCATGTTGCATCTATATTCTTCTGTTAGGCCATAAGAAAGTTGCCTGCATTTTCTTGTTTTTAGAGTTGACTGTGTTACGTTTTTGCACGTCGCAGCGAAGCCCAGGGACACTTGTGTTTGATTCCATACGCAAGAGCTCGTGCAGCTGAAGACCGGAGCAGTCTCTATGTCGTAAATTCCCTTAATTGTAGCGGCCTGGAGCTGTAGATCCGGCGGTGTACCTATATCAGCCCCGAGTCAATATTTCAAACAACTTCAGCTTTAACTTAGGGGATCTTACCAATGAGATCATTCGCTAAGGAAATATTTCTGAAGTAGGTATGCGCAAATCCAAACGTAGCGTTCCCGCTGAGGCTAGTGATATTCCGTGGATGGATATCGATAACCTGTTGTACAAATGGCGTGAAGAATTGTGCCAGAATGGTGACGAGTGCCCCAACAAGAGCCAAGTTGAAGCGTATTTTCCATGGAGTAGCGAGAAGCGCTAGGGATCCCATGAAACCTCTGCTGGCGTCGTCAAACCGCTGCAGGTGGATGATTTGGCGAGACTCTGATTTGAAAAAGAGCCATTTTAACTGACTGATGCATGCACTAACATGGTGCATCATGACTGCAGTGCAAAGTGTTGTGAGGAACGCAATGCTGGCTGTCAGACTCGGTATGGCGAATGGCCAATCTGAAGCAGGTTTATCGTTCATCAAGTACAAGATCGCTATAATTCCAGCAAGAAGTGCTAGACTCCCAATACAAGTCACAATTTCCAATAACCATCCGTTTCTTGCAAGTAGGCCCGGCCTTGACCTTTCTGCGGGTCTTGGTGGATAGAGGTGTGAGCCTGATCCGTGGTATCCAAGGCCTGGATCATCGGATTCTGCCGGTTCATATTGAATAGAACTATGGCTGCTGCGCGGCATGTTGGGTAGAGTGAATGCACTAGATGTGCGAAACTGACGAGGCTTGATACTTTAAATACACATTGAAAGGAACGTTGTAACGCGAACGGGTCATAGAGAAAGGTCTTTGTATTTAGCAGTTGGATAGATTGGCCTAAAGTAAGGGAACCCAAGGGAACTTCAGCCAGTGCGGGATATATTTATACACCGAGTTTTGGTACCACACTCGCCTTCAGCCGCATGTAGCAAGATAACACAGGAGAAGGGCACGATGATCATCGGCTCAAATTTATTGGCACGGGAGAGCGCCACAGACCCTTTTTGGGTGCACCGCAAAGTCGGCGACCAATAGACTCAGGCACATCGATTATAGTCTAACTGGAGGGGTCCGACCGCAGGCGCCCTGTGAGGCGCAGCGCCTTGGAAAAGCAAACTATTGGGGGCCAGCTGTGGTGATCTACAATTGAAGTAGTAAATGCCGTTGGTACCGAGACATTGAGGTTCTGCCAAGCCCTCACCTTCTTTGCTGATAAGAAAAAGGAACCTCGACCTCTCAAATATTCATACAAGCGATATCGTTATCGATCTAGTAGCACTGGTCAAATGGCAGATGTATATCTTGATTGACAGTAATGGTTGGGTGGTGGCAGGACGACACTGATAA
Organism: Calonectria multiphialidica; assembly: GCA_020623665.1. NCBI lineage: Eukaryota > Fungi > Ascomycota > Sordariomycetes > Hypocreales > Nectriaceae > Calonectria > Calonectria multiphialidica. The sequence goes on from JAHVYC010000001.1 coordinate 1,138,704, forward strand.
TCCCTAGATCGACTTAGTGGCCTCAGCCTAAAAGACTGAATGCGAGCTCCCGCGCAAAAGCTTCCCCGCCAAGTACAAGAAAAAATAGCCACTTGGATAGCTGACCAATCGAGCTGGAAAGCCCCGTCTATTTTATTGGCTGCTGAACCCAAATACGGGATACCTCGGTGGTACAACTTGCCACGTCACGCTCACAGCTAGGCTAACTGTGAGTTGTGTTGTGCGCCAAGGCTGACTGGGAAAATAAAACTGTGATGGTTGATACTGTGAAATGTTGAAAGCCCAACAGTACCACAAGACAAAACACTAAATGGCGCCCTGAACCTGTCTCGATAGGATGACGTAAGAAATGGAATCCTCTCTAATTGATAAGCGGTGCACAAGCAACACATGTATGATGGGAGTAGGCTATTGTACTGTAAATGCGAAGATTGTCAAAGCAATACAATCCCAATGATAGATTCCCCACATCAGATAAAAGTCAATTCCGGCAGGCTGGTATACTGGCTCACAGCCTCTCCATCCATGATCCCATAGACATAGCACTCACCAACCAGCCGGAACTTACCATCTCCTGCAGGTCTCACTAAGAAGGGCAGGTGGCAACCATCCAGCACGGAAATCCTATCTCCGTCTTTGCTCTGCAGAGGAAACAAGCCCAAGTGCCCGTTCTTGGTGATTCCGAGACGACGATTCCGTAGTGCAGCCCTCATCGCAACACGAAGCTCTTGGAATGTTTTGCCAAGAACACGTTGGCTCAAGCTGGACAACTCCAGCTTTCCTTTTCCTTTCGGCCGTTTTTGACGAACTGAATATGTCTGTCCCGGGATCGACGGCGAGCGGCCAGTGGACTCGTCTAGCAACAAGCTAACAACCTCGGCGTAACTTTGTGGACATTGCAGTTTGCCTGTATCATCCTTGCCAGCGACAAGAGTATGCCAAAATGCATCAAACAACGTGCTGTCGTCATTTTCCTTCTGTAGTTTTGAGACAAAGTCTGCAGATGCGACAAGATCCTTGTTTTTGATCATGGGATCTTTATAGCTTAGGTCAGGATCAACAAATACATCGCTGATCTCAACGAGGCTGTCAAAAAGAATTCCCCTTACGCGGAGTTCGGCCTGATCACCCAGCCTGATATCAAACGCGCTTTGACCAGGTTCCGATTTCTTAAAATGTCCACAAGCGTTATAAATATTGCGGGATGAAGTTGAGTACCCAAGAGATGTGGTTTGAGGGGGCTTCCTCCAATCTGGAACCCAAGAGGGCATCTCATCCGAGCCGTGCTCTGTAGAACAGAGAACCGAAGTCAGACGGGTTGAATTTTTAGCCTCTTCCAAATGATGAACTGTCATATCACAGTAAAGCTCAGAGGCAGTGTAGTCGTCCGCATAAGTAAGCTTGGTCGCTTCTCTGTCGCCGTCATTACAAACTCCAAGAAGCCCGTATATCTTATCACGAGAGTCGTAGCATTTTGCAGGCCATGTGGCGACCAGTAAGTCGAAAAGAGATGAGCGTTTGCCTTTCATATTGCTGAGTTTATAAACTGTCATGCAGACGTCATCTTGGTCGTTTAACCTGCTTTCATCGGGAGCAAACTTCCCTTGCAACCACCGAGATACCCCGCATGTGGTGAGATGTGTACAGGCAGTAGCCATGGAGTCCCAGGCGACAGTGGTGTCGCCGCAAGCCATCCATAGGTTGTCAGAGAGGATGGTCTCTTGAATAATCCAAACACGTGTAAACCAGGCCCGTGATAACACGCCCCAAATATCTTTCCAATCATCCGACTCCGGAGATGGGAGACGCATTTGCTCGAACTCATCAGGGGAAATATCTGAGTCCATAAATTGCAGACGATAATTTAAATCCTCAAGTAGATGCATTGCCGAGTCAGAACCAGCGCTGCCTTCACCCAGCCAAACAATGGTGTTTTGCGCATGGCGGTAGATGCTGGACATGAGTGGGATTTGCTGTACCTTTTCCTCGTTGTCTTCTTGATTGATGCATACTTGATCAACCCACATGACGACTGAGCGATCCGTTCGACGGAAATGCCTCAACGCTGCTTCCAGAGACCTCGTGATTTTCTTTACATGGCCATCGCATTCGATATCTGCCTCAAAGACCGGGGGACCCCATGTATAGCTCAGCGCAGTGTAATGAACTGGCTTCTCGAGGTTTTGGATGTCAAGAGCATATTTGACTTGAAGAGGATATGTGCCTTGACCTGTTCCAGAGGGCAAACAGATGTCATCAAATTCGATAGAGCAGTGGTGCAGAGAGGCTTGCAGCGGTTCATCAGCCGTGCCTGGCTTAATCTCGAGCACACGGATCTCGTATGGATCAACCAGCGGCTTGTATAATTTCCCAGAGTTGTCACCGGTACTGGATATGGGAATGGTCTTATTCAACGCCCAAGAACAAACCTGATCTGCTTTAAACCGTTCGATGGATCCAAGAGAGGCCTTCTGTGGTTCCTCAGCAGTACCTGGCTTGATCTCGAGCACACGAGTCTCTTGCGGATCGATCAGGAGAGTGTATAATTTCCCAGAGGTGTTGTGGATATTAGAAAGGGACATGTCCACATCCAATGCCCACGAAGGAACCTCATCCGTCTCAACCCATCCCCCCAGCTCTTCAGGATGATCGCTGCGTAGGCTCGCCAACTCAAACTTTTGCTGGCTGGTATCGTAGGCTTCGGCATACGCAGTGTGGAATTCAGGCGCCGCAGGGCTTATTTCGGCATTTGGAAAGTCGAAATCCATATTGACAGCTTCGAAGTATGCCTCTGGGCGCGTTGTTGGGAGATGCTGGGGGCAAATCCCAAACTGCCCCTGGGTTTGGGCTTACGAGCCAGCAGTTGAGCGCCTAAATGGGACTCCGCCTCAAAATGTCAAGCCACAGGACAAATAAGCACGCTTGCTGGTCATCCTACATTTGTTAAGCGCCAAGTTGAGGCGCGCAACATGGAGCGTCTCAGCATTTCCCTTTGATGACTGTATTTGTACATTTTGGCATTATGTCCGTTGATTCGCGGCACTATATGTGCCAGAATTGCATGTTGACTGTCCTTGGGCTGTCGAACTTACTGTGGCTAAGCTATTACGTATCATGCATACATCGAACCTGTTCGGACATGCAATGCATCTGCCTCTTGGTTCTTAAAAAAGAAGAATGGATTCCAAACCAGCCGAAAGTTTTATATTTAAAAGCGATTAATTGGCTCGCGATAACCTGCCCCCGCGGAGATTTCTCCCGAAGTGGGTTGCCGATGACATTGCTCAGCAGCGTTCTGCGGGATTCATCGGCTATCTCAGACCCCCACTGTGTCAGGGCCCAGGCCAATCCCGTGGCGGCGCCTGTTCTAGCTTTGGAAATTCTGGATGCGCTAACGCTGGCTCCGGGACCCCGTCCGACCCGTTCGCGCCCTATTTCGCGGCCTTTCCGCTGCGACCGACCTCGGCCAGCGCCCAACTTGCGCCGAGGACGGGTTGATAATATCCTCTCCCTTGCCACTGTGACTTCCGTCTTACAACAACTTGCGCCGCCGGATCGACCCATGATGACCACCATGCTGCTCCGTGCCTCCGTGCGGAGGAACGGCCTCGGGCTCGGGTTTGGGCCCAGGAGTCGCGTTTTTCAGGTCCAGCGCCGACCGCAGTCTTCGTCCCCTGCTAAGGGGCCTGGCGAGTGCGCTAAAGCCCTCGAGCCAAAGCCCCAAGCCGGCAGCAACGCGCCCAAGGCTGTTGCGCCGCTCCCCGTCTGGCAACGGCTTGGCCCTTTGACGAGGGTTGCACAGGCATACGGCGATTCACAAAGAGCACGGCCGTATGCCACGCAGTTTTGGACCGCCATCGTTATTTATTTCTGCGGCGATATCAGTGCCCAAAGCATAGGCGGAAACGATTACGATCCACTACGCACCGTTCGAAGCCTGATAATCGGTGGTATTGTTGCAATCCCCGTTTACAAATGGTCCGCCCCAATACTGTTTCCCAATATCAAAACCGCACCGCTGACTTCTCCCAGGTTTATATTTCTCTCGAATAGTTTCAACTACTCGTCGCGATGGTTGTCGCTGGCCGCCAAGATCGTCTTCAGCCAGGTGGTGTACACCCCGAGCTTCAACACCTTCTTCTTTGGCGCCCAGGCTATCTTGTCCGGCGAGGGTCTCGCAGGAGCCGTTGAACGAGTCAAGAACACGGTTCCGGAGACGTTCGTCACCTCGGCCAAGTTTTGGCCCCCGTTCACTGCCATCGCCTTTACCTTTATTCCCATGGAATACCGCCCTCTGTTCACCGGCAGCATCGCAGTCGTCTGGCAGACTTACTTGAGCTTTATCAACAGAAAAGCAGAGCTTATTGAGGCGCAGGAGACTAAACTTGAGATCTCCAACGTCAAGGTTAGACTGGAAGACACTAAACTGATTGGGGTCGCCGCACAGGCTGTGGCTTAAAAGCATGACATCCACATTTTCTTTTGTTTTTGGATTCTAGACAAAATCGCGGATACCCTCGAAGGTATGATTCGGCGTTTGGGATAGAAGGATAGACGGGATTGGGGTATTACCCGAATAGAGGGTCTTCTGATTCAGCTTTGTCTCGCTCTGCTCCATGTTACAGGACGGGTTTTATTGAGTTACAGAAGCCGGGATAGATGATGGTGGTCAAATTAGATGATAATCGAATAAAATTGCCCTACAAATGGGTTGACTCATTGCGTCTCATTGGCTTTGTCGAAATCTCGCGAGGCGAACTGGCCCTGTGACGGAGTAAAGCACCCAAAGTACGGTGGCAGTAGTCTTTTTCGAGTATCACAAGCTAATATATAAACACAAGCGTCATGATGGCACAAAAATGGCATGTATTCTACTTCTGTACACTAGAATTTCTCGATGCTTGACAGGTCGTCTTGAATCCAAGCATACCTTTATGAATGTGGCGCAGCATATGATCCAGCCACATGCATGGAAGGTTCCGCCTCATGTTTGTCCAGCTATGCCGAGCATTGCCGCCCCGAAATGCGCACAACAAGAGCTTTGCCAAGCTGGCTCAAAGCTAAGCACGGGACAGAGAGAAACCGAGTTGCAATAATAAGGCAACTAAGTTCCTTGCCTGGCCATTCAGTGAATCTAGCGCCTTCATTGGTGCCTGTAAGTTCGCTATAAACTGCCGGAATCCATAGCCGAGCTCGGTAACAAGGAGAATAACCGTCGCAAAAAGTCGGAGCTCAGCAGGATAATTCCGAGCATTGCACAGCTGTATCAAGGTCACGATAGGCTTTATTGCTGTAATTACGTCTCCCTGGGCCCCTGAATTCGTATTTCTAGCTGTTTTGTAGACGAAGACCTAAAGTTTACAAAGTGGTGTTTTCCAATTGGCCCAATTCGCTTGATTGCTGAAAATCTGGGGTGCCCGTGCAATGACTTCACGACAGATTCGATCCACCTAAACTTGGCTTGTTACCACCTCCCTCACCTCCGACTCTCCCACAACCGACCCTCTCCTGCCAGCAGCTCAAGATGGCCTCAGCTGTGCGCGCCAAGGCCGCGACCGGTCTCCTCAACCTGTCGCGCGCCATCCCCAAGATCCAGCCCGCCCACCGTGTTGCTGCTCTCACCCACAGCGCCGTCCTCTGCCAGCGCGGCGCCATCGACCCCCAGCGCCGCCTTTTCAGCAGCTCCTCCGCCTTCAATGCCGACATTATCGTCAAGGTGCCCCCGATGGCCGAGTCCATCAGCGAAGGCACCCTCTCCTCCCTGCCCCTCAGCATCGGCGAGGCTGTGGAGGCCGACGGCGAGCTGGCCTCCATCGAGACCGACAAGATCGACGTCGCCGTCAACGCCCCCGAGGGCGGTGTCATTGCCGAATACTTTGCCGCCGAGGGTGACACTGTTGTCGTCGGCCAGGATATTGCCCGTATCGTGACTGGTGACGAGGCTGGCGCTATCAAGAAGCCCGAAACCGAGGCTCCCAAGGAGGAGGCCACGCCTGCCGAACCGAAGGCAGAGGAGAAGGCCGCTGCTCCTGAGGCCCCCAAGCCCGAGACTCCCGCTCCCGCTGCTGCTCCTGCTCCTACACCCAAGCCCGCCCCCAAGCAGGCTCAGCCTGAGCCTGTTGCGGCGGCTCCTGCTGGCTCCCGTGGAGAGCGAGTTGTAAGTCAATCCCCAAGCTTGCTTTTTCTACGTTGGTAGCACGTGGCTAACAAGACACAATCAAACAGGAGAAGATGAGCCGCATGCGAAAGACTATTGCTACCCGCCTCAAGCAGTCCCAAAACACCTGCGCATCCCTCACCACTATGCAGGAAGTCGACATGACCAACCTGATTGCCTGGCGCTCCAAGTACCGTGAGGAGGTTGCCGAGGATTACGGTGTTCGTCTGGGATACATGGGCGCTTTCACCAAGGCTGCTACCCTGGCTGCCCAGCGAGTTCCCCAGGTCAACGCTTCCATCGACACTGAGAAGGAGATCATCACCTACCGCGACTACGTCGATGTCAGCATTGCTGTTTCCGCTCCCAAGGGTCTTATCACCCCCGTCATCAGGAACGCTGAGTCTTTGAGCATCGTCGAGATTGAGCGCCAGGTTGCCGAGCTGGCCAAGAAGGTGAGATATTGCAACACATCTTTTCTTGCTCATTCATTTTGCTAATAATTCGTGAACAGGCCCGTGACGGCAAGCTCACTATGGATGACCTCGAGGGAGGCAACTTCTCCATCAGCAACCCTGGTCCTTTCGGCTCCATGTTCGGAACCCCTCTTATCAACTACCCCCAGGCTGCTGTCTTCAACATGAACGGCATGCAGGACCGTGTCGTGGCTGTCAACGGCGAGGCCGTCATTCGAAAGGTAGGTTCACAAATTAAAACCTCGGATTGCACGTATACGAATATGGTCAACTAACTTTGTTCCAGATGATGTACATCAGCTTGACCTATGACCACCGTCTGATTGATGGCAGAGAGGCCGTCGCCTTCTTGAACGCCATCAAGAAGAACGTCGAGGACCCCGCCCGCATGCTTCTTGTTTAAAGGAAAGAAGTGGGATGAAACTTTTGTATTTTAGCTTTGGCACGAAAAGTCGGTTGGAATGGGTTTAGAACTAGATCACTGAATCACTCGGGAGGTTGCATGGGCGGCGCTTTCATTTAAAGTGGCGATTATTCAATGCAATCCGAAAACTACATGTACAATGTCCAATCCAACGCAATACGTTCAAGACTGTCTATCCTATGTAAAATGACATGTTGAAAGCCCAGTGAATACGATAACATAAGTGAACAATGTCGGACTTGCCATAGCAAAATTATATAATAACTACAGGCCCAATCAGTGTGCCATTTTACGCTATTTACTAATATCGGCCAGGTGCTGGGTAACATCTAGGCGGCACATTGCACAATGTTGTCGGGCTTGTGGCATACACCTCAGGTCAATCCTATGCAGTATAGTCAGTTTCCATGAACTTGGGAAGGATAGTCAGAGTTATCCCAACCAGTGCAGCAATTCATGAGCGTTCATTGGAGAATTCGGCAATTTCCTTCAAATAAGCACCATGCACTCTACCAACCTCTTTTACTCCAAGACGGCTACTTGACTTTGTGCAGGGCTTTGGTTATGGTGGAGCCTCCCGCTCTTCAGTAGCCCTCGGATGTCGCGCCCGGAGCGCTCCACAGCAACACTGCTCTCATTGGTCCTGCTGAGGCTGAGAGCACCGAATAACACCTTGGATCCGAGCATCGAGACTCAATCGAGGGAAAGGTCACTTGCCATTGCCCGGATTTGCCATAGTACCGCTGGACGCAATGTGTAGAAGACGCCTCCACTTCGGCGCCCATGGCATTGCCGTGGATCTTGAGTCTGTTTGCCTCGGGACATGGTAGCCTCCCGCTCTCGGCTTTGCTTCTTCACCAGACTACGTCTCTTCTTTTTTCAGATCAAGCATTGTCTGGTCCTGGTGGCCTAATTATAATTTTCCACTGGGATTCAATATTCCGTATGCTTAGTTGATTGGGTTGACGAACGGTTCACTACGTGTCAACCGTCCTCACTATCACACCGTCGCTATGTTTCGTAATCTACAGTCCACTGCCGTCAGTCGCAAGACTTTAGGTCGCTTGACCCTTCGAAGAGTTAATCTCTGTCGATGCATCTCCACCACCGTCAATTCAGGCAAAGTCGGCCAGAGTCTGTCGCAAGCTGGAGGAAATAGAAATTATGCGACGGCACAAGCAGAAGCGACGGCGCCCATTATCTCAGCTCCCGTAAGTTTTTGACATTTCAAGGACTCAATGCACTTATATCTGACTGGACTGCACCAAGACTGTCGAGGAGTCATTTCTCCATGGGTCCGCTGCCGCTTACATCGATGAGATGTACGAATCATGGAAGCAGGCACCGGACTCTGTTCACGTTTCATGGCGTGCATACTTCCGAAATATGGAAGACCGGTCAAAATCTCCAGATAAAGCATTCCAACTCCCTCCAGGCTATATATCATCACGGGACCCAGCTTTGAAGGCGGATCTAGTAAGCCCAAATAGCCACATTCAAGATCAACTCAAAGTCGTGCAACTCGTCTCCGCATACCAGTCCCAGGGTCACAATGCTGCCAAAATCGACCCCTTAGGGCTGAAGGAAAACGGAAAGGGAGTATACCCAGAAAGGCCCAGGGAGCTTGATCCAGCATCATATGGGTTCACATTGGCCGACCTGGACCGCCAATTCGTTCTTGGTCCAGAGGTGCTTCCATATTTTGCAGAGACTGGCAGCAAGATAATGACCTTGCGAGAGATCGTCTCTGCATGCGAGTCTGTCTACTGCAACAGCTTCGGGGTCGAATACCAACACATCCCCGACTCCAAGAAGCGCGAGTGGCTTCGTTCCAGGCTTGAGGTGCCGACGCCGATCAAGTTCTCGCGGGATGAGAAGCGGCGGATCCTCGACAGCCTGATCTGGAGCACGAGTTTCGAGCGCTTCATAGCCACAAAGTTCCCGACCGAGAAGCGGTTTGGCCTTGATGGGGCGGAGGGGCTCGCACCTGGAATTACGTCGATCATTGACCGAAGTGCTGATGTGCATGGAATTGAAGACATCATCATCGGCAGCTGCCACAGAGGCAGGCTGACCATGCTCGGCACTGTTTATGGCAAACCTCGTGAAGCAATCCTGGCCGAGTTCGCCGGTCGCGTCAAGACTGATTTCCCCGGAATGGCTGGAGATGTCAAATACCACTTGGGACATGACGGCCATCGAACGACTGCGGAAGGCCGCCGAGTTGGTCTGTCGCTTTTGGCCAACCCGTCGCATTTGGAAGCCGTCGACCCTGTGGCTACCGGGTCCGCATACGCATCACAGCAGCTCAAAGGCGACACCGACCGAAGGCAGACTATGTGCCTCGCTCTGCACGGCGATGCTGCGTTTGCTGGCCAGGGCGTTGTGTACGAAACCTTGGGCTTGTCGAGGCTGGATGCATACCAGGTCGGAGGAACAATCCGAGTCATTGTCAACAATCAGATTGGCTTTACCACCGACGTGGAGAATTCGCGATCAACCCCCTACGCGTCTGATCTGGCCAAGTATGTCAACGCCCCCATTATCCATGTCAACGCCGACGATGTCGAAGCCGTCACCTTTGTCTGCCAGCTGGCTGCCGACTGGAGAGCCGAGTTTCAAGAGGACATTGTCATCGACCTGGTCTGTTATCGCAAATTCGGGCACAACGAATTCGACCAGCCCACGTTTACCCAGCCAATGATGTACAAGCAAGTTTCCAACCAGACCCCCATTATGGAAATGTACATCAACAAGCTCGTAGCCGAAGGTACTTTCACAGCCGCAGAAATCGACGAGCAAAGGAAATGGGTCGGAGAACGTCTGAATGAGAACTTTGAAGCCAGCAAGACATACGTGTCTGAGAGGAAGGCGTTCCCTCCTGCTTGGGACGCACTCCCTACTCCGGCTTCATTGGCATCGAATCAATATGCCACTCCTCTCACCGCAGTTGGCCACTCCATCTTGGAACCAATCGCAGAAAAGGTCAGCAGTGTGCCGGACGGGTTTGAACTCCACCCCAATCTGCAACGAATTCTCGCCGGTCGTCTCAACTCTTTCAAGGAAGGTTCTGTCGACTGGGCGACTGCAGAGGCTTTGGCCTTTGGGACTCTTTGCCTGGACGGCCACTCGATACGGCTTACTGGCCAGGATGTTCAACGTGGAACATTCTCCCAAAGACACTCGGTGCTGCATAACCAGGCCAGCGGGGAGACTTGGACACCTTTGAGTAATCTTTCCGACAGCCAGGCCCCCTTCCATGCCAGCAATTCTCCTCTTAGCGAGTTTGGCGCTCTCGGTTTCGAGTATGGTGTGACCCTCGCCGATCCCAACCCGTTGGTCATGTGGGAGGCCCAGTTTGGCGACTTTGCCAACAATACCCAGGTCATAATTGACAATTTCATCGTTGCGGGCGAATCGAAGTGGCTCGATCGATCCGGCCTTGTCCTTTCCCTACCCCACGGGTTTGACGGCCAAGGCGCCGAACACTCCTCTGCTCGCCTGGAGCGATTCTTGCTGATGTGTAACGAGGAGGGACGCACATGGCCAGGAGATGATGCTCAGATTGACCGAGCCCATCAGGATTGCAATATGGAAATTGTCTACATGACTTCGCCTTCCAATTACTTCCATGTGCTGCGCCGTCAACTGAAGCGGGAATTCCGAAAGCGTAAGTCGAATTTTCGCTCTACAAAATACTTCCCCTACCTTCCAGGTTGAAATTCAGCTAACATCTTCATATAGCCTTGGTCATCTTCTTTTCAAAGTCCCTCTTGAGACATCCAATTTGCAGATCTGACATTGCAGAGTTCACTGACCCTTCAGCAACCTTCCAGCCTGTCTTGGCTGACCCGGCGCACGAGGGCGGCGAAATCGATGCCCCGGAGAATATTTCCCGCGTGATCTTTTGCTCGGGTCAAATCTACGCTTTTCTAGTCAAGCAAAGAGCTGCGCTTGGTCTGCGCGACACTGCCATTACGCGAATTGAAGAGCTCCATCCATTCCCGTGGCGCGAGGCCAAGGCCAATTTGGATAAATACCCCAACGTGGAGAACGTCGTTTGGGCTCAGGAAGAGCATTACAATGGGGGAGCGTGGCATTACATCCGTGATAGGCTAGATGCAGTGCTGCGCAACTCGGAACACGCTGCAGGAAGACGGTTATTGTATGCTGGCAGAGGGCCAAGCGCCAGCCCCGCAACTGGGTGGAAAAAGGTCCATGAAGCGGAGGAAAAGAAGTTTTTGGAGGATGCATTTTCGGTGATGGAATAACTTTTGTAAATAATCTCAATTTTTGTCAGTCGTACCGAAGAAAGAAATCACAGAGTACAACATATCCACTGCGTAGTGCGGTTTAGAATCACTTTTCCAGGACATTATGTACCTATGGAAAGAACAGTTAGCTTGATCTAGATTTTTTATTATATGTCTAACTTCTCTTAAATTAATTAACAGAGCCTTTTAAATATACCCGCCTACTTGGTGCCCAATTCAAGCTCATCAAGCTACATGCCGAAGCTCTGGACCGGGGCGGGTCGTTCGTTTGGGCCAAGCGCATATAGCCGACTTGCCAGCACCAATCCCGACCTCAAGCCAACGACTGGGTAAAGTGCGTCTATATTAATAGTAGTGTTTTATTTGATATTCAATCATTCTTACAGAAGCTGTACATCATTATATATGGCCTCTGTCCCATCACTCCTGCGCCGGGCGCTCCTCTATGGTAAATCGCCATTTATCAAGCTTTTCAGCAATGTCGCTAACAGTTTTAACAGTTCCGGGGGCGTCCCAGAAAATGCTGACCAAGACCCAGGCCCTCAAAGTTGATTCCGTTATATACGATCTTGAGGATTCTGTTCCACCAGATGCCAAAGCTGCTGCGCGAGGGCTGGTAGCACGCCATCTCACAGACAGCTCGATGAGCAGTGGCATCAGGGCCCCGAAGGAAGTCGCCGTGAGAATCAATGCCATTGACACCGGCCTGGCGCTTGAAGATATTACGGAAGTATTGAAGGCTGGGGACAATATTGACACTATTGTCGTACCCAAAGTCCAGGGCCCTGAGGATCTTCACTTCGTCGCCGACGTCGTACGGCACGTCGCGCCTCATCGTGCGTTTGCAGCAGCCGGCGCCCCGTCCAGCCCCAATTCACGTCCGCTCAACATCCTTGCGCTTATCGAATCAGCTCGGGGTCTCTCCGACATCAATTCGATTTGCCGCACTGCCCCTGCTACCGGCCTGTCTGGTCTTGCGTTTGCCGCGGAAGACTTTGCGACGGAGCTTGGATTGTCTCGGCTTCCAGACCGCCGCGAGCTGCTATTCGCGCGCAGTTCACTAGTGACCGCCGCGCTGGCGCACAACTTACCCTCGGTTATTGACATGGTATCAGTCGATGTGCCATCAAGTGATGAGTTGAGGACGGCTTTAGAGCTAGAAATCCAGGAAGGCCGGGCTCTTGGGTTCACGGGTAAACAGTGCATCCACCCCCTCCAAGTTGACATTGTTCAACGAGCACTTGAGCCATCAGATGAGAGTCTAAAGTGGGCACTACGGGTTCGAAACGGCGATGCAATCGCAAGAGCTGAAGGCAAAGGAGCATGGAAACTTGATGGGAAAATGGTCGATGCGCCAATTGTCAAGCGAGCGCTGGCATTACTTGAACGGGCTCAATTATGTGAAATCGATGTTACCAAGTTCGAAAAGAACCTCTAGACTCAGCAGAAGATTATGTATCATAAATAGAAGAATGCAGTACATGGTAACGTAATTGGTATGTCTTTTTATTTAAAGGGTATTGGCACCATCATGTGTGCGACCCTCTTGATTAATCATGGCTCGTAATCTCACTCTTCATGCAAACAACGCCATCCTTCTCAACGAGAAGATCCCAAGCTTTTCCTGTTTCTGTGTCTCTGACTCCCGCCGTTCCGATGTGATAAGTTTGCCCAGCGTACAGCGGCGACATGGCGCGGTAAGAAATGCTCTTGGGGCCTTGGCCATTACCATGAACATCCTTCCAATAATTCAGCAGGTTGATGAGGTTCAGGGGCCCGTGGACTACCAGGCCTGGATGGCTCTCGACGTTTTGGGTCCAGTCTTCATTGTAGTGGATCTTGTGGCCATTGAAGGTAAGAGCTGAGAACCTGAATAGTCCAACAGATGACCATCGAAATTCTCGGGTCAGGAAGCCTGAGACTGATGTGAGCACGTGTTCAATATATTTATGTACTCAGAGAGACACGTACCATTCTGGCCATTTGGCAGATCTTTAATCGAGGAGGGTCCGTTGGTCACGTCATTAAGTGGCTTTGGGGCCGAATTCACCGAGTTGGGATCAATCTCGGGTCGAAAGACCCATGACCGCTGGTCAGTGAGAGCAAGTCCATTGGGGCCCCAGAATTCCTTTTCGACTTCGACCAGGACCATCTCTCCGGCCGAGCGGCTCTTCTTGGCCGTCGCACTGACAAGCCGCGTCCGCTCTTCGACCACATCGCCAACACGAAGTAAAGCGCCGCTGGACGGCGCCGGCCATGTCATCTTGCCGCCAGCCCACATCCTCCGCGTGAACGGAGCCGACGCATTGAATGTACGATCAGTTCCGTCTGCGCCGAGCTCCTTCTCGGTGCCATTGGGCGTAAAGTACGCAAGGTGATAACCCTGCGGCACTGGAGTACCCGCAACGGGAGGCAGGTCGGAGATCTCAGCGCCGTCAATTGTTGTCTGTCCAAGTGTGAGAGCCAACTTTTGCAATTGGTTTCCGTCAATTAATTGATGGCGAACGACGGTATGATCAGCAAAGTTGTCATGGAGATACAAAGAAGCCTCAGCAGCTGTGGCCTTGGGCCGTCGCGAAGTGGCCGAAAGGGCTCTGCGCTGCTCCAAAGCCACACGATGTACCCAGCGAGGGGATTGACGTAGTATAGGCTGTGCCATAGTTTTAAGAGCCGGTTCGAGATGTTGGTTAGTAATTGAGAGTTGAATGGCTGGGCTGGTTGCAGTTCTATGAGAGATCCCGCCTATCCGATGAGGTACTCCAAAGGCTCACTGGAAACCATGAAACAAGTGGTACAACTGTGTTGAAGTACCCAAAGTGAACCTGGCGCTGTAACCGTCACCACCGGAAGTGGATTGAGTGGGGTGCCGGGTAGGGTGGAGCCATGATATGATCGCCGTCCAGCTTCGGCTAAATCCCAAGTCGCCGAAGAGACCGAGCCAGGGCCAAGTCTCGGGAGTCGTATCCGGCTACAGAGACCGGCCCAGGAAATTCAGGCTTTCCATTTGAATCGGGTTATCCGCTTGGAGGACGAGTCCCAAATCTGCCATGCCGTCCTCGCCTTCCCAAGGCCCATATAGCATGTTGAAGTATTGGTCCTCAAACGCTTTGGTCTGGGCCTGCGTTTGGGGGCTTGGAAAATCGTATCTCTCTTCGCCATCTTGCGCGACAGCATCTGCGGTATGTTCATGTTGGCCTTGTGTCATTGCGAATGGCTCTGGTGTGCTCGTGCTCTGCGTGTTTGCTTCGGCGCGTGTTGTTCCATGTAGTCTTTTGGCGATGGACTCGTCAAGGTATTGAAGAAAAAGGTCGAGCACGTTGTTGTTTATTCTCCAATATTTCTGAATCTCTTGAAGTGCCAACAGACACATCTGGGCCCGGTGTTCCGCGATCCTTCGCGTAACGTCAACCCCTCTTTTGATGCTGATTGCATGTATACACAGCGCCGCGAAAAGGCTTGTGATCCTGCCCTATTAGTTAGCAACTCAGCCCCCATTAACACAAAGCGTCATGACTTACAAGTGCATCTGTCCATATCGTAGCGTTCCTTGGGCCAGCATATCCTCCGCAATTCGGCTAATACGCGATGCCGCCATCACGGCAATTTGCCCATTGTCATCTTCCTTCTTCTGTTTCAGAAAGCTGTGGCGATGTATCAAAATACGGACGTGACTAGAATTGTCAGTAAATTTGCCCAAGGTGTAATTCAGGACTGGTGCCTCTTACTTATACGCCAGATGGAGAAGGTGTGACCATACGGACGCAGTGCCGTCTTCCACGCCGCTGCCTAGCTCGTCAGGTAAGCTTCGCTTCCAGGCCTCTAGAATACGATCAAGTTCCTTTACTTGTTGCGGAGTTGACGGCGGCCTTCCAGGCGAAAAGTGGACGTCAATAACTCGCCCAACTAGGTTCGTTAGTTATGCCTTGGCCTTTCGATGTGTGGGTTCCAGTCACTTACGTATTCGTGCAATCTCCACCATCTTGATTGCGTAGCTTATATGTTCAGGCTTACAAGAACCGAAGAGCGATGCTTCTTCGTTGGCAACCTCGGATTCAAGATCCGAGGGGCTCAGTTGTTCAATGTCGCAGTCATCATCCCTTATCCTGCTCGGTAGTCCCAACGAAGCAGCAGCCTGGCGTTCTCGTACCTTTTCTCTATAATTAGCATGCACTCGTCGGGCGTGTGATTCGTCTTACATAAATAGACCACCAAATCCTTCTTCTCAGTCTGGCTGAATGAGGGTCCCTCGTGGTGAATTTTGCCCTGGACAATTACTGTACTTAGTATAGCGCTTTTGAGGAGAGATGGGATTCGCTTACGATCGGTGAAGCCCATAAGACTCCGCAACGCCAATCACCACACCCAGCCAATACCTAACGTCTCTGACATCAGAGGGGCTGCCTCGCCAAAAGCTCATAAGAAATAGCGACTGGATAAGAGTGATTTGGTCCTTCTCCCAGTCCGCGTGGAATAATAGCCTTGCTCGCGTGTAAAGTAGCGACTTGGCTTCTGAACGATCCTTGAATCCCATTGAGATTATGGTGTCATGATCGCAATACGTAGCTCCGATAAAGAGCATGGACTGAAGCAAAAGGTACGATACGTCATAGCTGGCGAGTCGGCGAGTGAATTCGGCACGGTCTAGAATGGGGAAGCAAGGGTGGAACCAGGTGAAGTAGGCCTGCAGAGCAGGAATACATGTGGCCAGGTCGGGGAGTGTCAGGGCGCCTTCATCGCGGAGATATCGCGCCGTTCCAGAACTAACACGGTCGCAGCTCGCAGGGGATTCGCCCTCCAGGGCAGACTGAGGCGTACTGATTGGAAACAAAAGCCTGGCCTTTTGTTTGTTTCCATTTTGATCCCCATTTTGGCTTGACTCTTCTCCTTGACGGGGACGTCCTGGTACCAAGGTGAGGAAATTGGACTCTCCAAAGAACAAGGTTCCAGGGGCTGCTGGATCAGTTGAGGGTGAGGGTGTCCTGGCAGCAAGTCTGGCATTTGATATGTCGCCATTTGCTTGAGGACTAGAAATTTCATTGGCACCAATTGCTGAAGTGGTAGCTGTAATTGAGTTAATGGAGGACAACACCGTTGCATCCTCATTGGTTGCCTCTAAGTTCGGTGCGACAGATGTGTTAGTTTTCCGCCTTCCCTTCCGGGGATATCTAAAAGGAATTGTTAATATCCGTTATATCATTCGCTATGCAAATCCCAGCAGCAGATCATTCCTTACCTCCCCCTGCGAGATGGTAGCACTTCGCACTTGGCTCCCGAGACCTGGCAATTGGAACAAGGGTTGGACTCTGTCACATTGCACCGCACTCGGCGGGCATTGCATTCGCGACATGCCTGCTTCGCACGCGCCCTCTTGGTCGGCATCTCGCCATTTAGAGACGAACGCCGTGGCTCTTCGCCGTGCGCATCCGAGGGCGCTTCTGCTGGAGACATGGCTGGTCCCAGGTTGGCGGGATGGCGTGGGCGTGTAAGTGACCGGTTTCTTGGGACGGCAATTTCAACCGTGGGTTGGGGCGTGTCCCGCTTATATGCTTTGGAGAAGCCGGCCATGCTGGTCGACTGGTGTGGGGAAGTCTTGTGCCGCTCGCCCACTTCTCCGCCGGGAAGTGTTACCGGCGCTAACAATGATAGCCGATGACGCGCAATGGCAAGGCCAAACATAATCGGGTGATCAATTGGTCAAAATGGTAACAATCATTGGCGACTCTGATTGGCCTCTTCGATACGGATCGCCTTCTCTTTAACATGGCTAGAATGTCGTTCAAGTATCGGTTCACTTACGATAGAAGTCCGGTATACATGAGGATAATGCTGGTACTGTCTCAAATCTGAGAGTCATAAAACTACAGCACTAAAACTAGACCACAAAGAGAAATCAGCCATGTTCCCAAACCTCTATTTATTATATTCTATCTTTAAAGGCTATGTCCTACTCTCTTAGTAACTTCTAGGTAGCTGCAGCACCTTTTCGCCAATAAAGTTCAAAACCATCTCGCGGCTGACTGGCGCAATGCGAGGCACCAAGCACTCGCGGAACCATCTCTCAACGTCGTACTCCATCGCATATCCCATTCCGCCGTGTGTCAAAACTGCGCGCTCGCAGGCAGTGAAGGCAGCCTCAGCTGCCATGTACTTGGCGCTGTTGGCGGCGACGCCAACCTCGGATTGGCGGATAGAAGAGTCCGTCTTGCTCTGGTCATAAAGTCGTGCCGCATGGTACGTGGCCAGCTTGGCTCCCTCCAGCTTCATGTACGCATCGGCCAAGGGGTGGGCAATGCCTTGGTTCAGGCCGATTGGGCGCTGGAAAACGACACGCTCGCGGGCGTACTCAGTGGCCTTCTTTAAGGCAGCATATCCGAGACCCAGCGCCTCGCCAGCCAGTAGACAGCGTTCCGCATTCATTCCATGAAGAATCATTTTGAACCCCTTGCCCTCTTCTCCAATCAAAGAGTCGGCAGAGATCTGATAGTTATCGAAGAACACCTCGTTTGCGTCCACAGCACGTCCACCCATCTTTTTAATCTTCCTCAAGTCGAGACCTGGTTTGGTCTTGTCCAGATCGATAGAGAAAAGCGAGAGTCCCTCGCTAGGCTTCTTGACCTCCTCCAGTGGAGTGGTTCTCGCTAATAGAATCATCTTGGAGGCGACCTGGGCACATGTGATCCAAATCTTCTGGCCAGTCACACTATAGCTGCCATCCGAGTTCTTCTTGGCTGTGGTCGAGAGCCGGAGAGTATCAAGGCCGGCATTGGGCTCAGTGACGCCAAAGCACACACGCCACTTTCCGGTAACAATGTTGGGTACCGTCGTCTCCAATTGCTCCTTGGAACCAAACTTGGCCAAAGGCTGGGTCGCATAGACGTTGGCGTGGATAGACTGGGCGCCGGCCATACCAGCCCCAGACTCGGTGATGGTTTGCATCATCATGGTAGCCTCAGAAATTCCCAGTCCTGATCCGCCCAGGGCTTCCGGAAGGGCGATTCCCAACCATCCTGCCTCTGCAAGTGCGGCATGAAACTCCTTGGGATCCTTCTCCTCCTGGTCGCGTTCCTGCCAGTACGTGTTTGGGAATTCTGAGCAAATCTGCCCCACGGCATCGCGAACCATCAGCTGGTTCTCAGTAAACCCGGCCAGTCCCATGAGTTGTCTTGAGCTGGTGGTCGAAAAGGCATGGGTTCGCGGCGTGCGCACACCCGCTCTAGCGGAGGCGAGAGCCGGACGGCTCAATCGCATAAACTTGTTTACCACAGCTGAAGACATTATGAAAAGAGAATGGGTGTCGAATTGGGGTCTTCTGGTCTCTCTGGAGAACAGAGCTACGAAGCTTCATTTATGTCGTCGGAGTAGTTATCCGGCGGGACTTACAGAACTGCGCAAATGGCTAATACGCCAATCCCCAGTGTATGAGGACGGGTTGCATAAAGCCGAATACAGCGCCTGAGTGGGGATGGGCGCGGCCGTGCCATAAAGCCGAGACGCCGACTTGCGACTGGCCCTGCGACTTGTTAAAGTGTGTGGCTCGTGGCGGTGGTGGCTGAACAGATCACCGCCACACACGACCACAAGTGGAAGGAAACTGGAGATGGTCATGATGTCCGATTTCCACAACTTCCTCAAGGTCAATCATGGTTCCCCTTATATGGTCTCCCCGACCCGGCCATGCCCCAGGGTCCAATGCGGCTCTCGGGGCTGCTCAATGCGCCTGGCCTGATACAGCCCACAACACCACAGTTCAGTCGCCGTCGGGGACCAGTGCCCGCAAGGTCGCCGATGTGTCGCCGACAACCGTTGTCATGATCAGTGCCGTGAATAGAAACTTGCTCAATTCCCATGATTTTGATGTGTTCCCCTTTTAAGAATCTTAGTTTAATTTATACCCCTCGAGAAAAGAAAAGAAAAAAAGCACTCATACTTTCTCTCCTATCGCCAACTCATCATGTCAGAGCATAGCCAGATCTCACCAGCGACTCTCCCAAAACTACCCAGCGCGACGATTACTTCGATTCCAAATGTGACTCAGTATCCCAAATGGTTCGGTGGCTCAGCCTCCTGCCTTGCCGTCTTTGTCTCTCACCCGCTTGATCTAGGTACCCTCTCACCCCTCTGAGGCGTGTAAGTGTTGAGAATTCAGCAACTAACTCGCAACAGTCAAGGTACGACTACAAGCAAACTCATTAGCAGAGCGCAAAAGCATGTTCCAGACAGTTGGTCAGATTCTTCGACAAGAGGGGCCATCTGGGCTATACCGGGGGGTAGGTCATCATGATACGATCGTTCGCGGCCCATTGACTCTAACACCACCAACAGCTATCAGCCAGTTTACTTAGACAGTGTAAGCCTTTTTGTCATGGGAATCTCCATAGAAGCTGGAGATTTGAATCTAATTGTCTATAAATACAGTCACATATGGCTCAACAAGATTTGCCATTTACGAATCTATCAAGGAGCACTCGCCGCGCGGGGCCAACGGGTCCACGTCGATAGCCTACCTTCTCCCAGCTTCCATCTTTTCGGGAGCCTGCGGCGCCGTCGTGGGCAACCCGAGTGACATCGCCAACGTCCGCATGCAAAACGACAGGTCCTTGCTCGTGCACCAGCGCCAGAACTACCGGAACGTCATGCACGCCATCGTGCGCATCGGCCGCCAGGACGGCATCGCAGGCTACTTCCGGGGCGTCATGCCCAACTGCGTCAGAGCCGGGGCCATGTCGGGCTGTCAGCTCGGCACCTACGACAGCATCAAGCAGGCTCTGATCACCGAGGCCGGCATGAGGGACGGCGTTCCGACGCAGCTCCTCGCCTCCATTCTTGCCAGCATCATCGCCACCACCATCTGCAACCCGATCGATGTGATCAAGACCAGGTCGATGAGCCAATCTGGGAATTCATCTACAACAGGCATGATCAGGGAACTCACCCGGGCCGAAGGCGTTCGCTGGGCGTTCAGAGGTTGGCTTCCCAGTCTCGCCCGTCTCGGCCCGCACACGGCCTCCATCCTCCTCTTACTAGAGCAACACCGCGCGATATACGACAGATATGTGGTCGGCGAGTGGAATTAGATTTTCATTGCCGTATCGCATCACAATAATGCATCGGAAGGAAGAAATAAAACAGGTCGGCGTTATTCGAGTTGTAAATCCCCCGGTCTAGAATGTATGTATAAGAAATGTGGTAGCCTCTCGGCGTTATTATATTCTATTTACAATGGGCCAACTCAAACATATGTACAAGTATAAGTACTGCAGTCATATACACTTGTTTCGTAATTCGTGTCGCGGTGTTAGATCGGCTCTGCGTGAGACATCGGATCTAAGTGCGGTTTTGTTCCTGAGACACCAAGAGAGTCCGATGTTGGGGGGCCCGGTGTCTGAAACCCATTGATTCAAAGTCTGCGGAGCTTTACGTAGGAATCCCGAGGGAGATTGACGAGGTTCTCAATCATCTCGTCGCTGTTCAGATCCTTGCTCAGCTCCGCAAACTCAAAGTTCCAGATGAGAAGCGTCATGAGCACCCTCATTTCCAGGTACGCCAGCCTCTTCCCGAAACACTGCCGAGGGCCTGTCGAGAATGCCAGGTTGGGGCCGGCATTAGGGTTGAATACCTGCGTGGATATGCCATCGGCGCCTTGCTCCCACCTCAGCCATCGTTCCGGAATGTACTCGGCAACGTCATCACCCCACGCCGGCACTCGGCCCTTGTCCCGCTGGCAGGCGGCGGTCCTCTCGTGCTCGGGGACCGGGATAGCAGGCTCGGTTAGGGACGGGCCCGTCAGTGGGAGAATGACGTTGACGCCCTTCGGGACCGGGTATCCCAGGATTTCCGTGTCGCAAAGGGACGTCCGCACAATGATGGTGGCAACCGACGCGTATCTCACCGTCTCTTCCATAACAGCGTCCATGTACGGGATTGAGGTCGAGGTGATTTCCTTGATCGTGGGCCAGCGGCCCTGACTCAATGCAGAGCGGTGGGACTGGCGCAGCTCGAATCGCAGGCGTTCCTGAATTCTCTGATGTCTCGACATGTACTTTACCCACCACGACAGAGTTGCGGCGGTGGTGTCGTGGCCGCCAAGAAGGTACCCGATGAGCTAGTGGATAGTTAGATGCAAGTCCAAAAAGTCTACCACAGGCAGGACGTACCTCGTCACGGATAATGGGCGAGTAAAAGTTGGGTTTGCGGTCGGCCTTTTTCGCTTGGTTCATTTCGCGCCAGAGTAGCTGATCGAGAGCGCATTCGTGGCTTGACCATCGTCCCTCTTGCAGCTTCTTGACGCTCTTTGTGGTCTGGCGATGTACCAGGCGTCGTCGGTACCACCAAGCCTTGGCGTTTTTGGGTTTCAGCAACGCCAAGTGCTGGGATAGGGCAGGGAACGGGCTGCCCTGGCATATGGCGATCATATCGGCAAGGTTAAGCAAGGCCGCGGCTTCGGGATCAGTCGGGGCATTGGGGAAATGCACAGGGCTGTTTTCGTCATGTGAAACGCTGGCACAAAAGGACTGTAGGTGTGAAGCTTCTCTTCGCAACGCCTCCTTGTCCTCATCCAACCCAAAGGCAACGCTACATATAATATCCAGTGTTGCGAGATGAAAATCATGGCTAGTGTTAAAGGGTCGTCCATGTCCCTTGTTTACTTTCAAGGTCCACAGGTCGATAAGTGCCTTGGAGCGCTCGTATAGTCGAGGAGCCGAAACCTGCACATAGGGTTAGCAGCCGGCATTGGTGGCTGAATGGGCATTGCGATCCAAAGTTACCTCGTGCAAAAAGGCCGGCGTCATTAAGTCCCTTAGTAGTTCCTTGTGCACCTTGAGCCTAGGATCCCTCGATTCCATGGTCATGTGAAAGTTGGGAGCGACCAAGCCAACGCATTCTTTGTTGCGCGTGCCCCGGTCAAACTCTTTAGTTCGACGGGAGCAGATGTCCACCACCTCACGGTAGTCGCTAACGACAATGGTGGGCTTTTCGAAGGGGTGGATAAAGAGCTGGGCCAGAGGGGATCCGTGTGTCTTGGGCTGGCTCCATATCCACGATCGCCTGTACTTGGCGTTTTTTACTTCCGGGAGATCCCCCAGAAAGCGGTTGGCGGACTGGGCATTGAAAGGGATTCTGGGAATAGGATCGGGTCGAATTTGGAGTCGGGAACGGTACAGGGCCACGAGGAGATAAACGACCACACCGCATATGATCAACATGAGGGGTGTCCCCGAGCCAAAGTATAATAGGAGGGCCATGATAGATAGAGACGTCAAGCAAGCATCAAAGGCATCTCCCGAGGGAAGTCAAAAGACAGAAATGGGGGCCGGGGCCATTGTAAATAAATACCTAGTTGCGGTTGGCGGTAGGAGACTAATAAAAGCCTTTGCCGCCGGGTTCAACTCCGCAGACGCGCAGGCGCATAGATGCAGCATCCGGTACTAGCACCCGGGCTAGGGCGTGTTGCTCCTGTTGGTCGCAAGGTCTCATGGTGCTTGAGGGATATGAGTCAAGTGGAACTCCACGTGTCACTCGACAATGGGAATTGGAACTGGCCGAGCTGCGATTGCAGAGCATTATCACTGATCCTCCCTTGCATGCTCGAGTGACGGTCGCAAAGGCGGGCGGGTCGGCGGGCATGGACCGAACGAGGCGAAGCCGCGTCGACAACCTCAAAACAACCACCACTGCGAGATTGCAAGCCCAATGGAACCTACACGACGGTCCAGGTGGTGTGAGCATTTTGGGGATCTTTGCTTGACCGCCTGATGGCTGGTGCACGAGTTGAGATGAATGTGGGAACGGAGCAACCCACACAGCTGGACTGCATCTGCATATCGCCGTAATGGACTTTGAGAATTTTTCTTTTTTTCCTCTTTTGTCCCCAGATTTTTGGCCTTGGTTTCCTCTTTAGTAGAGATGGCCCGGGCCAGTTACAGCGGCCGGTGTGTCTAATACCTTGATTGGCGTCTGCAGGTCTGGGCAACCCATCACTAAGGTGGTTCCTCGACGCATGAATGGAGTCCACGACTCGACATGGGGAGCGGCGTGGGGCTGACGGGTAGTTGTGTTGGATGCACCCGCGTCCATGCAGTTAGATGCAGATGCAGATGACCATGGCGGAAAGAGTCAATCACGAAAGTGGCTGTGACGGCGACTGGGGGGTGGCCAATGGGAGAGAAAACCAAGCCCTTGTATCCCCCATGTCACGGCTCGTGGCCCGAGGGCCGTGGGCGTTGGAGGAGGCTCAATTGCTAATGTCCGAAACCTCACAGATGCTACGCCGGGGGGGGCTGATGTGAGGTGGGATGGGGTATGGGGGAGGTGCAAGGTGGGATGTGGGCAGCGCAGCGCAACGTAGCTCCGTGCCTTGCCCTGCCCTACCTGTGTCTGCTGCCTGTGTCGACGGATGGAACTCAGGTTTCAGCCAGTATAATTGCTGGCTGTATGTCATGCAAGACATCGGTTTTCTCGATCGACACCGGGAATTGGACATTTGACATGGCACACGTATGTGCATCATGTACTATATCGTACATGGGCAGAAAAAGCATGGCCAGTTGGCAGCACCTGTGCCCGGCCTGCATGCTAGCTCCGCTCCGGTCGGTGCCAAGCCCGGGTGGGTGGTGAGCGAGCACTGCATCGAAAGACTCCGCGGGGCTCCTCGCCATTTTTTTCTCCGCCTTCCCTGGCGCCAGGTCGCTGGGAAGGGGAAGGAGAAGAGGAAAAATCAATTAATTATGGACCCGACCCTGAGTGTTGGAAGAGTGATCCACCGTGCAGCCGCCAAATCCTGCCGTCCAGACGATAATTAAAGCCTGTCCGCCCCTGCTGCGGACGACGTCTCGAGTTGGGCCCGGGTCGAAACCGAGTCGCACATTGACAGCGGCCGGCGCACACTGCCTCTTCCAAACGCTCCCGCCCATGATTCCCGCTCGCTAATCTATGATGCCCGGTCAAGCACTGTGAAAGCGCCCAATTGCGGCCTGGGCAATTGACGTGCGAGGAATCCATCCACATCTCGGCCCAAGGCCCCCTCCTCAGGCAAGACAGATTCCCACCACTCCAGAGCCAGCAATTAGCTGGTACCTGAACCAATGGATCTCAGGGACCCTCCCAGTGCCTCGTCGCCTGTGAGGCCCACTGCTATTCCTCCCAAGCCCCGCTAAATCTCGTCGTGGTTCTTACCTTCTCCACTGCAGCTTAGCGCTGACAGCTCTTCTCAACGTCCAGTGACGGGGCTGGATATGCTACCCCGAACATGTAGTCTAGTTATGCCGACGTCATGCAGGGCGGAAGTGTAAGCTTGTGGCACCATACGGGTGCATTCCGAGACAAGAAACTCTGTCAACTTGCACAAACCACCTAGAGATACTCTGCCAAACGCTGGAACCTCCAAACCCTACGCCCATCGAGGCTCTAATCATCGTCCTCGCCGGACGAGCAATCGCCCGCCATGCTACGAAGCGTGTTTGGGTCGTCCGCGACGACTTCCCGTTCCCAACCCCGCACCTCCTCGGCGCAATACCAGCCGCTCCCTAATAATGACAGCGGTGAAGACCATGGCAGCAGCAGCATCGACTCCCAGATGCCTTCTCACGCAAAGGTTGGCCCGCCGTCTCCCAGCTCCTATCGCGATGCCGCTGCCATGATGCTCATCAAGCTCGGTCGCGACCCGGATGAGCAAATCACCATTTCCCCTGCAGATGACAAGCGAATCCTGCGGCGGATCGACCTCGCGCTGCTCCCCATCATGCTCGCTGTATATTTCCTGCAAGCCCTCGACAAGGCAACGCTATCATACGCGTCAATCTTCGGGCTCATCGAGGATACCAATCTCCAGGGGGATCAGTTCTCATGGCTGGGGAGCATTGTCTTCTTGGCGCAGTTGGTGATGCAGCCACCTCTGGCCCTCGCCCTTGTCAAGTTACCCATCGGCAAGCTCACAAGTGTAATGGTCTTGGGATGGGGCGTCGCATTGGTCGCAATGACTTGGGCGCACAACTTTGAGCAGTTGATGGTGGCCAGGTTCTTCCTCGGTGCCTTTGAGGCGAGCATCGGGCCAAGCTTTGTTGCCATTACGCAGATGTGGTGGCGGAGAAGGTGCGTTGAAAGGAATATTTTAGCTTCCAGTTGCTAACATCAAATTAGAGAGCAGACGATGAGGGTTGGATCATGGTACTGCATGAACGGACTGACATGGGTGGTGCGTTGAATCTCATATGCAACCAGTGGATACCTTTACTAAGTGAACTACAGCTTGGAAGTCTCATTACCTATGGGCTAGCAAGTATCGATTCTCATATGAAACCGTACCAGGTAGGTGCCAAGTCCTTTGTTAACCGCAGCGATTAACCAATTTCCCAGATCATCTTCATCTTCTTCGGAGTCATTACTGTTGTCGTCGCCTTCATCATGTTTTACATCATGCCCGATTCTCCCACCGAGGCCAAATTTCTCAGCGATGAAGACAAGGTCATTGCCATTGAGCGCTTGCGAAGCAACCAAATGGGCATCATGTCGCGCGAGTGGCGATACTCCCATGTCACTGAAACGCTAACAGACCTCAAGACTTGGCTCTGGGTCACCATGATATTCTGCATCTCGGTGCCCTCCAACGGAATTTCAACATTCGGGCCCCTTATCATCAAGTCTTTTGTGTCTGATCCATTTCAAACCATGCTCTTCAATGTGCCCGTGGGCTTCTCTCACATCATCGCTGTCACGGGAAGCGCGTATATCTCGATGAGATTGAAACTCAAAGGTCCTGTCATCATATTGCTCTGCATCCCTCCCATCATCGGATGTCTTATCCTGTTGAATTTCGAGCATAACGTTCACAACAAGGGCGTTCTTTTGGGGGGCTATTTCTGCCTATCTACTTTTACGGGAATCAGTAAGACACCATTGCTGTTGCGTTTACTGAAGATGGACTAACCCGAGCGTGATAGCACCACTTATTCTGTCCTGGTCTTCTCAAAACACTGCCGGTGATACCAAGCGAAAGTCAACATCTGCCTTGGTCTTTATCGGTGCATCTGCTGGTAACATAGTGGGGCCCTTGCTGTACTCTCCCGATGAAGCACCTGGGTATTCGCGTGGACTTCGGGCAAACTTGGCTCTTTACGTCGGGGTCATTTGCCTTGTCATCGGGGCATCGATACATATCAGACTGCTAAATCGACGGCACAGCATGCGCCGAGTCGCGCTGGGGAAAAACCCTGTGCTCGTCGACATGAGTCTGGAAACAGCTGAAGATGTTGAACGAATCGAGGCAAGGGAAAGAGCACGACAGTATGGAACCTTGCAACAACTTGACCCTGAGGATATCGCGAGGCCATCGGAGGAGTCCGGATTGGGAGGACAAGAACAAGGTGAGAGGCAAGCCAACAAGGCGTTTGGGGACATTACGGACTTGGAGAACGAGGACTTTTTGTATGTGTTTTGATCTCACCCAAGAAACCAGTGTGGGGGGAGTTTGGCGTCAGTATACCCTAAGGGATAAGAAGTAAAGGTCCTATTAAATAGATAAATACAGGTAACTAATAAAAAACCTAAGCCTGCCTTTTTACAACTCAGCCTAACCCTCTCGCGTTCAATTTATACCCATGCCTCATAGTTTAAGCGGCTGCTGTGGTGTCTGTCATATTTCAGTCTCTCATAGCAGGCTATCATGTAAAGTTTCTCGTCATTCTTTCGGTCGTGCTTTTGGTCAATCAAAAATAGATAACTTTTTGTCGATCCTTTTTCTGCTTTCCGGCAGTTCATTCGTTCAGAGGGAGTTATCCGTAATGTATCTGAGACGTCTCTTTCTGCCTCTCATAGTCGCCTCGGCCGCACAGTCTTTCCCTTTCCGTACGCAAACGACCGACAAGGGAATCGAGGCCCCAGGAGGCGAAGGGGCCAGCAGCCTGGAAGCTACATCGGACACCAGCTCCGATTTCGACGAGATGTTCAATTCCATTTTTGTGGTTTGGTGGCGGCACTTGGCACTGGACTGCGCGCGATCTGGATGGGTCAACGTCTAGGGTAGCACGCCCAACAATGGCCTTCTTTAGTGTAATAAAATCAGGCTTTTTTTAATTACTGGGGGAGATGTTAATTGGTTGCTATTTACAGCGATTCTCATGCCTAACTTGCCTTGTATGCCTGGCAATGCGCGGGACTTGGCACCGACCCGAGATATCCGCTGGGGGGGAAGGGAGGGGTCTTGGAAGGTTGCGACTAGATGGTTACGGTGGTAGGTTTTCCAGCTTCAGCAGCAGCCCATCCCCCGGGACGCGGGATGCATTATATCAACGGGCTTTTATACATGAATACCAGATTAGCCATTTCCAGAAACGGCCGAAGTACGAAAAATCATGATTTCCCGTTGAAACTTTTCAAGTGCCGACGCATGATATGTCGCCGAGTTGAACGTACCTTTACCGCCACTCGTCGAATTATGGAGCCGGGGAGAAGCCTCCTGCACAGACGAGCACCGCCACTCGCGCGCAGCTGGGCACTGCCGCCCAATCACCATGACAATGACGACGCATTTACGGGCTCATCGCTTTGCGCCATGATGCGCAGAGGCAGCCCGGCCGTGGGCGGCTTCTCTGGGCGATAAGCGGGGAGCTGAGTAAGATGGTCTCCCGGCCTCAAGATGCTTTTAATCGTGCCTCTTGCCTTTGCCCAATTCCCTCCATCCCGCATTCCCGCATTGCTCCAAACCCGCCGCGAACCGCCAGATACCCCGATACCCCACCCACGGCCCCTCTTGGCACCGTCCACGCCCATTCACGTCCCTGAACACATACATTCCATACCACCTACCCCTCCACTGCTGCGGCTCTCCTGTTAGTACCTTATAGCTGCCCATCAGCACGACCACGGTCCGGCCCAGACGTCCAACGTTCCGAATTGGGAGTTGCATCGTCTTTTCTCGCTGCCCTCTTGATCCTACTCTTTGCTTCCCGTCTCCCCAACACCAACTTCCATTTTCATCTGCCGGCAGCAATCATGGGTGGAGGACCCGAAGGCTTCCGCTCCGTCGCATACTACGTCAACTGGTACGTCACAACCCCCCTCGGAGCTTATAGCCCTCCCACCCGTCTGCCCACTGGCAAACCGCTAACATTGCGTGCTCCCACAGGGCCATCTACGCCCGAAAGCACCGCCCCCAGGATCTCCCCGTCGAGAACCTGACCCATGTGCTCTATTCTTTTGCCAACGTTCGCAGCGACACCGGCGAGGTGTAAGTAAACCCCCCCTTGTCATGACAGCGTCGAAGCCCGCAGCTCACCGTTTTCCACAGCCAACTGACGGACTCATGGGCCGACACCGACATCCACTGGGAGGGTGATTCCTGGAATGATACCGGAAACAACATGTACGGCTGCATGAAGCAGCTCAACCTCCTCAAGAAGCGCAACCGCAACCTCAAGGTGCTCCTCTCCATCGGCGGCTGGACCTACAGCTCCAACTTTGCCAATCCGGCCAGCACCCCGCAGGGCCGTGCCACCTTTGCGAGAACCAGTGTCGAGCTGCTCAAAAACCTCGGCTTCGACGGCATCGACATCGATTGGGAGTACCCCCAGGACGCCGGCCAGGCCAGAAACTATACCGAGCTGCTGGCCGCCGTCCGCCATGAACTGGACGCCTACGCCCGCACCCTCCGCCACCCCCACCACTTCGAGCTGACGGTAGCGTGCCCCGCCGGAGCGCAGAACTACGAGAAGCTGGATATCCGCGGGATGGACAGGTATCTCGACTTCTGGAACCTGATGGGTTACGACTATGCTGGAAGCTGGGATTCTGTGGCCGCCCACCAGGCCAACCTGTACCCCTGCCGACAGAACCCTGCTTGCACGCCTTTCTCAACGGCTGCTGCTGTTCACTTCTATCTCCAGGCTGGTGTTCACCCATCAAAGATCGTCCTCGGCATGCCACTTTACGGCCGTGCCTTTGAGGCCACTGAAGGACCTGGACGTCCTTACAATGGCATCGGAGAGGGCAACTGGGAGAATGGTATCTTCGACTACAAGAACCTCCCTCTCGAAGGATCGCGCGAGCACTGCGACCAAGATTGCGGTGCCACATTCTGCTACAACCCGCAGACACGAAAGATGGTTAGCTACGACACGCCGTACATGACGAGCGTCAAGGCCGACTACATCAGACACAACAGGCTGGGAGGCGCCATGTGGTGGGAGAGCAGCGGCGACAAGGCGGGAGAGGCCAGTTTGATCTGGACAATGGTGCGCCGCCTAGGAGGCCCTGCAGCTCTCCAAAGAAAGCACAACTGCATCGAGTACCCGGCGTCCAAGTACGACAACCTGCGAGAAGGGTTCCCCCAAAACTAAAAATGCTAGGGGGTGATGTTGGCTAAGGGAAGACATATTTTGGCATATAAATACACAGTGACAGTATTATTAAAAAAATGACAGTAATGAATGATACGACAAACATTCGATCAGAAATGGAATAATTGATGATATTCAAGCAATGATTTCACCATAGTTTCTGATGCAACGAACCATGTGCATGGTCCAACGTAGGTTTGAGGAGAATGAATGCATTGCATAATATGCACACTTCTGTCACACTGTATTTAAGTAGAGTATCTTAAGCATTGGATGGGTTCAATTCAAGAAAAATATTCATTCCGTGTTCATTTCTCTCTCTCATTCCAGGGTTTGTATGTAATTGAAGAAATATGGACCTGAGCGCAATACACAGATTTCTCCTCATATCATACGAGGAATAGGTGAATAAAGCAAATAAAATGCAATTACGAGAAAAATGAATATTTGGTGTATTTAACGTGAGACTTTATTTGAGCATTTCCGTTTAACGACTTGCAGGCTCCTTCATCAACATGCCTATTTTGGTATGTCATGTTCTCTCTCACCACTCGCGTGGCCGACTCGAGTGATGGTACCGGTTGTGCCGCAGAGCCTATTCCCTTGCAGTGGGGCTTGACGCGTGAAAGAGGAAAGGCGGGGTCCACATCCCCATATATTCACGTGAGCGTTCTTATGAGCCACATGCGGCTGGTGGTGGACCGTGCATCAGCTTTCGAGCTGCCAGAAATTTTCTACTGGAGAAAAAAAAGTGCGAAAATCTCAGTCTCGAGACATCACAACTCTTGCCCAGAACCCCCCTCCTCCCCTCCAATTGCGGCACCAGGCTGGGACGAGACAAGATGTCGCACATCGATTACGCTCTGTACGAATCCCCCGTGGGCTATGCCCTCTTCAAGGTCGTCCACCAGCAGGATGCCGTGGGCCTGAAGTTGAAGGAGACCCAGGCCGCCGGCAGCGACCTCTCCAAGTTCGGCAAGATGGTCAAGCTGGCCAATTTCAGCCCTTTCAGGTACGAGAACATTGCCAATGTGAAGTATGACGCGTAGCAGCGCTGACCGTGACGTGAAGGGGCCACGTCGAGGCTCTGGAGAACATCAATCTCGTCTCCGAGGGTATCGTCTCCGACTACCTCAAGTCCGTTCTCGAACTCAACCTCCCCCAGACGAGCGGCAAGAAGAGCAAGGTTGTCCTGGGTGTTTCCGAGAAGAACCTGGCTGGTGCGATCAAGGCCCAGTTCCCCGGCCTCGAGTGCGAGACCGCCGACACCAACGAGGTTGTCGGCGATGTCATTCGCGGTATCCGCCTGCACGCCGACAAGCTCTTGTCCGACCTCAAGACCGGCGATGTTGAGAAGGCCGGTCTGGGTATGGGCCACGCCTACTCTCGTGCCAAGGTGAAGTTCAGCGTCACCCGCAACGACAACCACATCATCCAGGCCAGCGCCACCATCGACTTCCAGGACAAGGGTGTCAACCAGTTCTTCATGCGTGTCCGTGAGTGGTACGGATGGCACTTCCCCGAGCTGGTCAAGATTGTCTCCGACAACTACACCTACTGCAAGCTCGTCCTTGCCATTGGCGACAAGAAGAGCCTCAACGATGACAAGCTCCACGACATCGCCGCCGTCATTGGTGAGGACGGTGAGAAGGCCCAGGCCATCATTGACGCCGCCAAGGTCTCCATGGGTCTGGACATTTCTCCCGCCGATCTCGAGATCGTCCTTGGCTTCGCCGAGGCCGTTGTCAAGCAGGCCGAGAACCGAAAGTCGACCTCGCTCTACCTCGAGAAGAAGATGAACCACGTTGCCCCCAACCTGCAGACTCTGATCGGTACCCCCGTCGCTGCCCGCCTAATCTCCCACGCTGGTTCCCTCACCAACCTTTCCAAGTACCCTGCCTCTACCCTCCAGATCCTGGGTGCCGAGAAGGCTCTTTTCCGCGCTCTCAAGAGCAAGAGCAACACCCCCAAGTACGGTCTGATCTACCACAGCAGCTTCATTGGCAAGGCCAGCGTCAAGAACAAGGGTCGCATCTCCCGATACCTCGCCAACAAGTGCAGTATGGCCAGTCGTATCGACAACTTCTCCGAGGAGCCCTCTACCCGCTTCGGCGAGGCCCTGCGACAGCAGGTTGAGGACCGACTAGAGTTCTACGCCACCGGCAAGAAGCCCGCCAAGAACTCCGACGTCATGGTAAGTGAAGACTACATGAAATGCGCAATGCGACTAGTGCTAACCCCCTTGATAGCAATCCGTCATGGACATCCTTGACGATGGCGCTGACGAGGATGAGGACATGGCTGATGCCCCTGCTCCCGCCTCCGCCAAGAAGGAGAAGAAGGAAAAGAAGGATAAGAAGGACAAGAAAGAGAAGAAGGACAAGGAGAAGAAGCGCAAGCGCGATGAGGAGGAGGCCCCCGCTCCCAAGGAGGAGGCTGACGGCGAAAAGAAGAAGAAGAAGAAGAGAAAGTCCAAGGCCGCGGATGACGAGTAGAGCTCCCCCGGCACCTTGGTAGCCTCCATGCATGTCCCGCTTCTAAGGGGTGGGGCATGCGATGCTGGAGAGCGGCCTAGTGTGACGGAAATGGGGATGATTGGGGAACGGCTTGACGGGAAAACTTCATTTACGACAGACGTTGCACAAGGAGAAAAGTCCTGCCAGGGATCAGAGCCAAGAAACCCGGCTACGAAGGCATCTCTGCTGGCGCATCATGACGGGAACATGGACTCGGAGTGGGGCCTCGAAGCGTCGTCTTCGGCATGGCAGCCACAGAAGCCCGACATAATGAGCACCACGATTGGCCAGGATGGTCCAGCCGTGGCGGAGAAGCAGAGGGCGCGGGGGAGGATGGCTTCCCAGGGACCTTGTGCAATCGCCTGAGGAGTTTGTAGGATTTGGCTTGGGCGTTTGAGGGCATTTGCTTGTGTACTGTTTACATACTGGGGATTCATACCCGTTTTAAACACTTGACATGTCAGTCAATTGATTGCTCTGGTAAATACTGTACTCTGGCCTATGCGTGATTCTAAAGCAATCAAGAGCCAAGTGAATGCAATTTCTCCTTCCAGTCCAGTCCCTTTTATCCGATCATTTGGCGGCGGCATTTTGGGTAGACTGTCATCGTATACACACACGCAGATAGCCTCGCCTACATCACCTCAAGCTGCCGGGCTCCACCAAGGGCAAGGCTCCGGACTGTGGACCAATTTTCGGCCACAACCCACGCAAGGCTGGGAAATGGGAAGAAAATTTGACCAAAAGGACTCGCCTATTGGCTCGATACATTTGTGGGGAGTCGAAAGTTTCCAAAGTCCAGTTGATGAATTGGGATTTGTGCGCACTGAATGAAAAATTGAATAACTCAGGTGAAACTTTTTTTTTTGCAGCAAAATGCGTGCAAGGGGAGAATTCAGTTGCCATGATGGCCATTACGGCGTCATTCGCACACAAAAAAAGAATTTAAGCGATTTTTCAAGACAATTCACATGCGAAATTTGGAACTGGAGGATTGATCATTCCCATCGTCTCAATCAAGCGTGCATTTATCAGAAGCCGGATGTGCTAATATGCTACATCAACGCCATTTTTTGGCAATCCGTGGTTCCCAACTCCGCCAAACCATCCCGTTGCGCATTCAATTCCTTTCCTGATGCATTTATTGCTTGTCGAAAACGTAGGTGAGGTGGCATCGGCCACAGTACTGGCGATCCTGCATGGCAGCCATGAAGACACCGGCACCGCACTATTGAGGAAATCCGTTAGCATCCAGTTCCTCGTATTTTCATCATCATCGATGAGGGGTAAGGGGGAAAAAACTTACGGTGTCGCTGGGGCACTCGCGGCGGAGGCGCTCGATCTTGCCATCAGAGTCGACCTTGTAGTACTTGAGGACGGCCAGCTTGGTCTTCTTGCGCTTGTGCTTGATCTTCTTGGGGGTGGTGTAGACCTTCTTCTTGCGCTTCTTGGCACCACCACGGAGGCGGAGGACCAGGTGGAGAGTGCTCTCCTTCTGGATGTTGTAGTCGCTCAGGGTGCGGCCATCCTCGAGCTGCTTACCAGCAAAGATAAGTCGCTGCTGGTCCGGGGGAATGCCCTCCTTGTCCTGGATCTTGGACTTGACGTTGTCGATGGTGTCGGAAGACTCCACCTCTAGGGTGATCGTCTTCCCCGTGAGGGTCTTGACGAAGATCTGCATCTTGCCTAGCTGAGCATGTTAGATTCATGTCGTTGATTCCAAAAAATCGCATGTGCGCGCGCATTGCGAGATGCGAAGGCGCGCACAGCTTTCGACGGACAGAGAGAGAGGACGGGCGAGAGCGATTCGCAGGCTCCTCTCAGGTGAGAGGCAGCGAAGCCCTCACCACGGTGCAGGGGATTTGCAGCATCTTTCAGACATACCTCGACAATAAAAATTACTGCCTTCCTAAGCAATCTTCAGATGGTGCGTGGATGAAGAGGTTCGCTTTTTGGTGGAGTGGCGCCGCCCAGAAAATTGCGCCGGGGGGCGAGGGTGGGGTCACATGACTAGGGTTTCCGCTGCTCTGTGCCCTGCCCCTCGCCAAAAAACCGCTGGTGCCGTGGGTCCATGCAGCAATTACTTGCCCTACGTGCAGCCCGGGTGGATTTGCAACCTCCAACGCATTTGACATCGCACATTTCAGTACGTCCGATTCCCTTTTCTCTTCTTCCTTCTTTCTTCTCTGTGTGGACCTGATTAACCAGCAGCAGAATCCGTCAAAATGGTCAAGAAGAGAAAGAACAAGTACGACTCCCCTCCTCTGATGCCCGCGCGCCGACGATTGCCTCCCGACGATGCGTCTCGAGCGACGACGGGTTGACGAGCGCTCTCCAATGCAAACGGTATAACTAACGTCTCTCCCAGCGGCCGCAACAAGAAGGGCCGCGGCCACACCAAGCCCGTCCGATGCAGCAACTGCTCGCGATGCACCCCCAAGGATAAGGCCATCAAGCGCTTCACCATCCGCAACATGGTCGAGTCCGCTGCCATCCGTACGTCTTGAAAACCTGCCCATTGTCTCATGAAGCCGCTTCTCTAACATGCTCCATCAGGTGATATCTCGGATGCCTCCGTCTTCGCCGAGTACACCGTCCCCAAGATGTACCTGAAGCTGCAGTACTGCGTCTCTTGCGCCATTCACGGCAAGATTGTCCGGTACGTTGTCTTTCCACAGAGTGTGACAACTGCGCCTTTGTTGCGTATGTGCTTCAGATGAACCTTGGTCGCACAATTGGAACACTCTCCCCTTTCCTTTTGGAGCCCTCGTCTACCCAGACAGGGCCCAAAAGGTCCCCCCTTGAGGTATGTGACAAGTTGGCTGACAGATCTCGATAGTGTCCGATCCCGCGTGGGCCGCCGCAACCGTGCTCCCCCTCCCCGTGTCCGCTACAACAAGGACGGCAAGAAGATCACCCCCACTGCCCCTAAGGCTTAGATGGGTTGACTAAATGGGATGGAGTCTGGTTTGGTACTTTTAACGTCTGCATTCTCAAAAGAATGGATGTGATGAACGAATTATCGGGATTATGAATCTAGGTAGATTCCAAAAATCGGACTACATTTTGCCGCTGAAACTTTGATCTCCATGTGTTGTTCTGTGTGCTCTTGTGACCATTTGATAAGTTGCCCTCGCTGTTTCGACCAATCCCTGTCAGGTCGGTTCCTTCACGGCCGGGTTTTCCCTGTTTTTTTTTGGGTCTTTTTGTTTTTTTTGGTTGGGGTTATTTTCCCGTCTGCACCTTGTGTGACCTTACAGATCGCACTCTTATGCCCCTGAAGTCTTGGTGATGGGATCGGATATGGTGTGGTCGGAAATGTGTTGTGTTATTCACCGCCATGCTGTGATTCTCCTTGAAATTCATCTGGTCTCGCAACTGGGCTGAGACTTGTTTTATCTGTAGCCCTGCTTTCAGCTATCTGTTTGTGAAGCTTCCTTGGTCCGTTGGGGCCAAGCTAGCCTCGGCAGTGAGTGACCCGGTTTACAACTACCAGCCTCACTCCCCTCTGCAGTTCAGGCCAAGAAACTTGGTTTCACAAACCGCCCTTCCCCTCTCCCGTCCCAACTAATCGTCGTCATCGGAAGGTATGGCGGTGACGAGGTGGCGGCTTCAGGGCCGTGGAAGTAATAGTAATTGTGTATATAAAAAACGCCAGATATCCGTGTTTCCTGTGCGATGTCAATGACAGCGTTTCCCAGAGTTACTATAAACACGAGTTTCTAGAGCATATCCCCCTACCTTGATTGTAATGAGCACTGCAACGATCAACCTCGTCGGGCTGAAAGACAAGCGCGTCGCTTGGTACGAAGACGACGCCCGAGTCCAGCCCGAGGCTCGCCGGGTCCTGGAGGAGTACGCCAAAATCCCCCCAGGAGAGGTGGAGAGCCATGTCTTCCGCATTGTAGGTCACTGCCATCCATGCCTAAAATATATATCTTGCTGGACGGATACTGACAGGGTGGCAGCGCGACAAGAGCTGGGACGTCTTCCCCTGGCCGTGCGTGGGCGGGCTTGGCTTCCTCGACTTCAACCTCCAGGAGCGCCCCGCGTACGCCCGCATCGTGGACACCCTCAAGAGCTCGCCCGCCGCGCGCCACCTGGACATCGGGTGCTGCGTCGGCCAGGACCTCCGCAAGCTGGTCTGCGACGGCGTGCCCAGCGAGCGGCTCGCGGGCGTGGAGCTGGAGCAGGGGTTCATAGACATTGGCTACGAGCTCTTCAACGACAGGGACACGCTCAAGACCCGCTTCGTGTGCGCCGACATGCTCGACGGGCGCAGCGAGGAGCTCACATCGCTGGACGGAAGCTTCGACACCGTCCACATTGGCATGGTGCTGCACCTCTTCACGCTGGAGGAGCAGGTCAGGTTCCTCGTAAACACGGTGAGCAAGCTGAAGGGCGAAGGAGGTCTGATCTTCGGGCACTCGCTCGGCAACAAGTTCGGGTGCGAGTTTCCCGCAGTGAACAATCAACCCAAAATGTGGCACAGCTGGGACTCGTGGGTTGCGCTATGGGAGGAAGTCGGGCGATTGACCCACAAGAACGTAGACGTTAAGGGCCACGCCGAGCTATTCTTGGGCTTCAGGAACTCCGAGGAAAAGAAGGAGTGGCTTGCAAAGGATGGCACAATGATCATGTTCGAGGTGTTGGTAACGTGAGCTGAGCAGGTCATCTGGGAACCGACTATGATGAGTAGTTTAGGTAAAATAGAATAGTTCAATTGCTGGGAAATTATAGATGAATTATCCACCTCGGAAAGAAAAAAAGGAGAAAAACAACAAATAAAATAAAAACAACCAACTAAACTTTCCAACCACCATTTGTTGCACTGAAATAGAAGTATAAAAGAAAGGACAATCCCAAAAAATTGCAAGGCCGTATGAGTTCATTCGTGATGTATCAGCTCGCTCGCTTACCCTACACGCTCCCGCCAAACTTTACCAACTCGGTCCCGTTCTGTGAACATGCGTACGGGTCCACACACACGCCCCCACCGCAGCAGCTCCCCATCAAGCACACAAACCTGTCGTGGCCCGCGTCCTCGCAGTCCTGGTCGCCGACGCACTCGGCCACGAAGTTGTCGCACTCGACGTACTCGAACGCGACGGCTCCCCCCGCTGCCATCCTGCCGCAGATGCAGTCGGTGCCCGTCACAGCCGCCTCGCGCGGGTACGAGCATGTGTCGCCGTCGCGCTGCGCCGTGTAGCTGTTGGCGCAGCACGCCCTGGCCGACGGGTTCTGAATTGTGATGTTGTAGGCCGGCGGCGACTGCGGCGCCCAGTTGAGTGTCGTGATGGCGTCAATCGTCGTCACCCCCGCCGACAGGCTGAGGTTCAGTGGCATGTCGCCCGCGTGGAGGTCATCGCAGACGTCCGTCTCGAGGCTGCAGTGCCGATTGTAGACTTGGATGTAGTGTTCCAGGGCGCACATGCCCGGGGGACCACCCCCGTCCTTGGAGAGCATCTTCTGGAACACCCTCCACAGCCGTTCGTAGGCTGTCGCTGCCGCTTCTGCTTTCTCTCCCCGGCGCCCACTTAACCGGTGGTCGTTCAAGGCATCCCTGAACGACTCGGCGCTGAGGAAATCTTGCCCCGTCGCTGCCAGCGTGGTGATGACGGTGGACATGTCTGGACAGGAGCCCCCAAAGGGATCCGTGAGCAAGAAGTCCTCCACGTCGTCTTTGATCGCCGTCTGGCATCTCATCAACCCCGATGCCGAGCCCGGGAACATGCAGTCAAACTCCCACCGGCCGATCGACTCGTCAACGGTCGTGTCGGTGCACACAGAGTCACCCACGCGCAGCTGGGGGTAGTCCCGGAGACTTTTGTCGACAGGGCTACCGCACTGATCGTGGAGATTAATGATCTGCCGGAACTCCAAGTCCTCCATCCTTTTCTGTTTTATCGCAGCGCAGCGCACACCCGCGAGGCCGGTGAGCTGTCGTACCATATCATGAATACAGATAGAGACGGTATACGTGCACCCATCAGACGAGAAATAAATGCCACTCTTGTCCATCATCATCGTATTGCAGTCCTCATCAACAATTGCAATACGGCTCTTGTTGGAAATATCCAGGTAGTGCGCCCCCTCCTCGTCATCGCGCAAGGTTAGATACAGTGGCTTCAGTCCGCTGCCATCAAACTGAATTGACTCAATGTACGGGACTGGGATTGTCACATTTTGCTCACGCAGCTTGGTGTTGTGTAACACGGCGCGTTGTATTGGGTTCCTCTCGGAACCTCGCGGTAGGTGGTAGCACGTCTGTTGAGAGACGTCGGCTGTGCGAGTCACTCGTGTAAAGTTGACTGCTGGAAACTCGTGATTGTTGTGGGATGTCGAATTGCCAACCTGGGAGCCTGTGCCATTGGATGTACTCGCTGCACTGGTTGGCTGTGGGGATTTGGTCAGGTCCAAAGTGGGAAAGGTGTCTTGCGAGGACATCGGACTGGTGCTGTTTAGACGTCTGGTATTGGTGGGCGCGTATGTTGTTTTCGTCAGGGGCCACACGGAATTGGGTCCATTCGACGTTGAAGAGTTCCAACCCGTAGATGTTGGTAATTGGCTGACAGAGCTCTGTCCAGACGAGGAGGCGCCTCTGGTCGGGCTTGAGGTGTTCCAGGAAGAAATGGACGGAAATGGGAGTATTGTAAAACGCATAGTTGACGACGGCGGAGTCGATGGGGACCCTGTGGTAAAGTTCCATCCCCGGCTCTGGGATGCGGGAGATTTTGTGGAAGTTCCATTGGCAGAAGCAGGAAGCGTAGAGCTCACCCTGGTGCTGGGGTCATTGCTGACGGTCCTATTCCGAGTAAAAGGAGCGTCGAGACTTGTCGATGTAGCATTCGATGTGGGAACTGGAGATTCAGTGTACGATCCAGACGTCAACGTTGATGTCTCATTCCATGACCCGGAACGAAAGGTAAGAGTGGTTGGCTCGTTTATGGTGGCGCCCCCGAAGCCCGAGGTAGGAGTCGCTGAAGTCAAGTTGGTCAAAATACATTTGCACTGGAAAGATGTTAGCAGTTTACCAGTGACCAATGTAAACACACACAGAGTTGCTTACAGAAGAAGATATTCGGGTCTGATTATAGGTTGCATATTGAAAAGGAGTGCTATATTGTCCATTGCAATGCCCGTATTTGATCACGCTGGAGCAGAATTCGGTGCCGTTTCTGGATAGGGACGTGTAAAGAGCGTCATGGAGACACGTGCTAGTTGGAGAATGTGTTGTTGGAAACGCATGAGCAGCTTGAAAGACAAACGGAACCAGCAGCCTCCACATTGTGAACGATGGCAGGTTTGGGGAGAGAGGGATGAGCCAGGCCTACCAAATCCGCCAATATAACGGAGAAACACTAGGTCTATTACTTATAGGGAATTGCAGTATATTCCATTTGCCGAACATGCCAGGGCGGCTGAGTACTATTGCAAGCTTAGCGAGTGCGATGCTGCCCCCCCGGCCGTGTGATCCGAGAGAGAAGCCGTTGCCTGCAAGTCAGACGTTGAGAAAGGGGACAACAACTCTGCCGTGAACAGCGGATATTGGCATACAAAGGCTGCTTCCTTACCCCTGATTCTGAGGCAACTCTTTGTGGTGAGTGGCGATATTGTCTTCGCTTTCAAACCGGTTTCACCACCATGACGCCTCACGGGCGTAACCATTCGTGTGGACCAACGTTTGTCTCACCAGAGACGTGGCGTTGGAACATTAAGGAAGAAGCCACTCGCCTCCAGCGTGGAGTTCCAAACTCGGTGCATGCGTGCTGGCGTCGACTGCTATTCGAGGCCAAAGCTGGTAGTTGTTCCTGTTCCTCCAGTCAGCCGCAGGTCTCGATGCAGGTACACAGTTACACATATGCGAGATACAGCAATATCATGAATCAGAGCCAACAAGAATTCAGTTTATCTTGGTCAACAAGATCGTACAAAAGCTAGGCGCGTGTTTGGGGGAAAGCCAACACATGCCGCAGGTCTATTACTGCCACCAAAAATCATATCGAATCGAAACAGATATCATCATCAATGCATCATTATCGAAGCCATCCGCCTGCCCTGGTCATTACCCATCAAAACGAGGCCATATTCGTTATCATATACACAATCAGATGTCCGGTTCACCGCCCCCCTCACCATCTACCGCATCGCCAATGTTGTTGTTGTTGACGTCGTTGCTGTCTGAGCACTGCCGGCTCTTTGTTGATTTTGCGGTCTCACAATAAAATCCTTGTTCGCAATTGTTACACTCTTAGTCATGTGGTTGACCTTGTACACTCCCACAAGACGCGCCGCAAGTTCGAACATGTTGTTTCGCAGCGAGATGACAACGAACTGGGCGTTCTTTGTGCGTTCCTTGATGTAGTTGGCAACAATCGAGACCTGGACGAGGCGTTAGTAACTTGAAATTTACAAGGGGGACAATGCAAGCGAGGTGCCATGTGAGGCTGCAGATGCCACTGCGCTTGTTGCAGCCGAGTGTCTCAGGGTCAGGGGTAATAGTGGTAACTCACATTTCGGAAATCCAACGCAGCGTCAATCTCGTCCATGACGTACAGGGGTGTTGGCTTATAGTGGTGCAGAGCAAACACTAGAGCCAAACTACTCAACGTCTTCTCACCACCGGAAAGGTTGCTGATATTCCTCCAGCTCTTCTTCGGTGGCATCACGCTGAATAGGATGCCTTCACTGAAAGGATCGAGACTGTCCACAAGCTCCAGCTCGGCGTTACCACCCATGGTGATCATTTGGTACATTTCCTTGAGTCGGAGTGAGATCATGCCGAAGCCTTCCATGAAGCCCTCGAGTCGAAGTCGGCGCAGATCGTCGCACCGCTTCTTGGCGGTATCTCGCTGTGCCATGGCCGTTTGGAGATCTGAGGATCGAGCCGCATGCTCTTCCACTCGTCGGCGATATTCAGCCAGGACACCGAGGTCAACGTTGACATTTTGAGTCTTTTCCTCGAGAGCAGCGATTTCGCCCTTCAATGCTTCCTTGCTCATGTCGGCAAGTTCATCTGGGGTGTACCTGGGGAACTCGACAGGCGAACCAATGATGGTTCCCTGGTCCTCTTCCTCTTCCTCATCGTCCTCCTCTGGTGCATCATCCATCTCGACGTCTTCGGCGGGAGCATCACCCATATCAATATCCTCGTCGTCTCCTGCAGGGGTCTCGCTCTTGGGCTCTCGCTTCACCTGAGTGGGTGCAGAGTTGCCGATGAGAGCATCCAAGTCCTGCAGCACAAGCTTGGAGAGCTTGTCTTCCCAGTAACGATGTCGCTTCTGGTTTTCAATGAGTGCCTTTTGGTTCTCTTCTAGCTTGTTCTTCATCTCAATTTCCACTGCCCTTGTTTCGTTGAGCTCAGAGGCCTTTTCATCCAGCTCGGATTTGAGGGTCTTGAGTTCCTTCTTTTTCGCGGCAAGTCCCTCCTCGGCCTCCTCGACTTGGGCACTGAGCTCCGCAGAAATCTCATCCTGGCGGCTGATGTCATCCTCAAGCTTCTGGAGATCATTGTTCGCTGCTTCAAGGTCTTTGGTGGCCTTTGCGTGGTCCCTCTCCAGCTTAACCTTTTGCTTCTCAGCCTTGGCCTTGTTGACTTCGGCGGTGGAGACGGCCTCGCTGTTGGCGGAAATTTCTTCCTTGATTGAGTCGACCTTGGCACGCTGGGCGCGAAGCTTCTCACCACCAACTTCCATGATCTTGTCTTGCAGAGCCTTGATCTCTTCTTCCAATGTGGATGTCTCGCCGTGGAGCTTCTCCACATCTCTGTTGAGCTTGGCAATTTCCTTTTGTAGGGCAGCGATTCGGCTGTTGTCAGAATCTGATGGTTGATGCTCCCTGCTCACTTCCTTGATTCGGCGCTGGAGATCAGCGACATTTCGTGTTGCGCTGTCAATCTCCAGACCGATCTTTTGCATCTTGGTGTTGAGTTCAGGAATTTCCACATTCAACTGCTTGAGGCGTGTTTCGCATTCGCGCTGGTAGTCCTGGAACTCCTGGAACTTGCTTTCCCAGCCCTCGAGGTCGCCCTCAAGCTTGGCGACTTGGTCCTTTGAAACATCGGAAACAAGTTTGGATGACATGAGACCCTTCTTGACAGTGGTACCACCACCAGACATGGTACCGGACTTGTCAATGAGCTCACCAGCAAGCGTCACAACTCGCCATCGCTTGGCACCGTACGCGATCCTGTTTGCCTGCGCAAGATCAGCAGCGACTAGGGTATCCTGCATGGCATGGTAAAAGGCTGGCCGGAACCTGTCCTCGTTGGCCGTGACCAAGTCAAAGAGCCGAGGAGCATTCTCGGGGGTTTGGATAGGCGAGAGGTTTCGGGGCCTCAGTTTGTCGAGACAGATAAAGTTACCTCGGCCAAGGTTGTTCTTTCGGAGGTACTCGATGCACTGCTGACCGGCCTCAACCGTCTCGGTAACAAAGTTGTCCAGGGCGCCGCAGGCCGTGGAGACGGCAACGTCGTACTTCTGGTCAATGGTACCAAGGTTACCAAGTCGACCCTGGAATCCATCAATACGACCGGACTCCCTCATACGCATAAGAGCAGCGAGGACATTGCCTCGAGTTTGAGTGCTGGACAGACTCGAGCGAGCTTCATCAGCCTTTTGTCGTGCGTTGGAAATCTTGGATCGAATCTTGGGCTC
Source organism: Calonectria multiphialidica (assembly GCA_020623665.1). Classification (NCBI taxonomy): domain Eukaryota; kingdom Fungi; phylum Ascomycota; class Sordariomycetes; order Hypocreales; family Nectriaceae; genus Calonectria; species Calonectria multiphialidica. The sequence continues at coordinate 1,181,535 of JAHVYC010000001.1, forward strand.
TTGCTCAGAGAGGACCTTCAGTTCAGATTCCATGTTGGCGGCTTCCTTGAGCAACTCTGCCTTCTGCTTCTCGCAGGATTTGAGTTCCTTCATTTTCGCCATTTTGCCCTCCTCGGTAGAAGAAATCTTGGCCTCAAGTTCCGCAAGAGCCACAGCACCGGCGTTCGCCTTTTCCTGGAGGATGTTCAGCTCACTCTCCGCGACGGCAATTGCGGATTGCTTCTGGTTGATCTTTTCAGTCCATGGCTCAAGTGACTTTTGCTTGGCAGCGATCTGGTCAGAGAAGACTTGGGTTTTGCCCTTCAAGCTCTCACGGATTTTGGCCAGTTCGGCCTCCTCCGCTTCAACCTGAGACTCCAGTTTCGTGTTCTCTTCCGTCAAGTCGACAATTTCCTGACCGCATTGCTCAATGGTATCATCGGCTTCAGCAGAGGTGGTTTCGGCGCTGGTGATAGTCTTCTCGAGCTTCTTTCTCTTATCATCAAGGAACTTTCGTTTCTCGTCAAACTTGACGCGCTCCTGCTCAAACTTGGACATCTGCTTGACCAAGCCCTGAGTTTGCTTCTCTTGCGCCTCGAACTCCTTGACTCCTTGAGCGTGAGCCTGTTCAAGCTCCTTGATGATTTGCTCACTGCCATGGTGCTTCTCGAGCTCGGCATCAAGTTGGGCCTGCATCTGGCTAACGGCCTCCTCGGTAACGTTGATGTTGTCGTTGCATTCATGAATAAAAAGCTGGTAGAGGGCTGACTGCTTCATGGCCAAATCGTTTTCATCACGAACAAACGCAAGGGCCTTGTCCTTCTTGTCCTCGAGGCTGTTCTTCTCCTTTTCAACGTGCTGAACTCGTCCACTCTTTTCCATGCAGATGTCGTTGAGAGTTTCAACCTCGGCAGCTGCTTCTTCGATAGGAGTCTTGTACTTGGAGGTTCCGATGATGTCCTCAAGGTACTCAAGAAGGCCGTCGTCGTGTTCATTGCTGGCTTTGGGCTTCATCTGGGCAATTGATTCGACTTCACCCTGAAGAATAAGGAAACGCTTATGGTCCAGATCGACACCTCGGTCTCGCAGAAGAGTTGTAACAGTTGTGAAGTTGGATTCCTTGCCGTTGATGTAGTACTTGCTCGAGTTGTTGCGGAACGCCTTTCGGGAGATGATGATTTGGGAGTCGGGGATAATCTCGTGGCCACCGTCGGGCTAAGACTTGTTAGATTGGTGAGTTCAAACGAGAATTTGGTCAACATACCTGGTCCAGGACCTCCTGGAAGTGTACTGCGACCTCACAGTACTCTAGGTTCGGGTGCTGGGCCGAGTTGTGAATGAGCGCAGAAATCTTTCCTTGTCGCATCTTGCTGGCACGGAAACCAAAGACAAAGAGCAGCGAGTCAATGACATTGGATTTTCCGGAACCATTGGGTCCGACAACTGACGAGAAAGAGGCGTGGAAGGGGCCAACTTCTTGTCGGCCAGCATAACTCTTGAAGTTGTTCAAGATCAAATGTGTGAGAACAATTCTGGGCTTGGGAGTTGTGTCTTCGACAACGGTAACTGGCATTGTTCGGGCCTTGAGCATGATGTCCATGGGCCTCTCCATGATGGTATCCATGGCCTTGATCGGCCTGACGGTTGCTTGTGTGTCATCTGGGTTTTGCGTATTCACACTGGCGGCGGTGATATCTGCTAGAGGTGTAGCCTCGAGCTGCGAAGGCTCGATCTTTGAGGATTCAATTTTCGAAGCCTCAATCTGCGAGGACTCAAGTTTTGTTGAGTCAATCAGGCTAGCGTCTGGAGAAGGCGTAGCTTTTGCCGAAGGGGCCAGATCTGGGACCGATGCCAGAGAGCTCCTCGAGGCAACGCTCCTGCGCTTTCGGGGCTCGGGTTTCTTCGGGGTAATATCAGGCTCGGCCTTGATTGTCGTGTCGGCATCAAACACCTCGCTTGGCTCTATCGTTGCGGCTGGAGTAGCGGATTTCCTCGGGCGACCTCGCGCGCGAGGAGCGGCTGCGGGAGCGGCAGTGGAGGCGGACGACTTGCGACTGCCGCCGCGGGTCTGGCGCTTGGGGGGGCTTTTTGCTGGAGCCGGTTCGAAGTCATCCTCTTCGGAGTCATGGGCCTTGGTGCGGTTGGAGACTTCCTCCTCGTCGTCAGAGTCGATAATGGCAGTACGCCGTGTCGCGCGTCGGGACGGCCTTGTGGGCGATGCCTCCGACATTGTTGTGGTGGGGTTCTAGCTGCTCAGGCTAGAATCGTGAGATGAAGATGAAAGAAAATGACGTGAGCTGAGAAATACGAGCACTCCTGACTTGGGTCCAAGTGGGGAGCTCGTCTGGATTGAGGGTCGACTTCTTGCCGGGATGCGTGGTGGGCGTGTCGTGTTGGAGTCGAAATTGAGCGGTCACAAAGTGGTTGCGCCCCGCGTTTGTTTGGAAATGTCCCGATCGGTCTTGGGGGTTGTAAACAATACGTACTTTGGGCGCTAGGATGCTGTTTTGGCTGGTCCTTGCTCGTTCACGTGACTTCGCGATCCGCTTTGGCGCCAACTGATTTGTTTGTTCGCGATAGCTTCCTCGAGTCTCGAGGTCCAGCCCAAATTGTCTTGTTGATAAAAAAAAAAGAGAGATCGCTTCTCACACCGCTTCTCCTCTCAATTTGCTTTAATATCCATTCGAAATGTTCAACTACACAAACCTCCACGACGTATTCCCCGCGGGGTTGCCGAACCCCTACGATCGCAAGCTCCAGCAGGAGATCGAGACCTGTCGCAAGGGCCTGGGTGGAGTTTTGTTTATTGATCGTGTTTTGAGAGCTTTGGGTATCACAAAAGGTAAGTTTATGTCAAAATCCGGAGAATCTCAGCATGTTCTAATACGGTTCTACTCCAGCTAAAGTCTACCCTCCGAAAACCGAAAATGCCTTGAAGCAATTGCATCAGCAGATTTGCCAGGCGTCCATGTCGATGCACCACAAGTTTTCCATCTTTTACTACGTACTCCTCGACTTTGACCACGTATCGGAACAACAAAATGTATCGGAAGTCTTTGTCGAGGTGTCGGGAATGCCCAAGAAGTACCAGACTTTCATGAAGGGCCTCTGGCACATGGACCGACAAGAGTTTCAGGTAAGCATGGTTTAATTCTGCATCTCATGGCGCTGGCAGCTGACTTTTGACAGCAATCGCTTGAATACATCGCCCATCCATCTCTCAGCCCCGATTTTGCCGACGACATTGTTACCGTGCTCGTTGGCCAGGCCCAGAACAACGATTACAGCCTAGCACTCTCCTACTTCCATGCCGTCCAACCAGTCCTCAAGACATCGGCTGCCCTAGAGCTGATTTTTGACGCCATGGCCCGAACCAACATCTCCGAAGCCCTGTTTTACTCCCGCACACACACTGTCCATGCTCGCGAATTGCTCTTCCGACAGTTGGTTGCTTGCGTGCTGGATAGTGGAAATGCCGATGACTTTTCAACCCGATCGTCGGAGCTTGCATTCCTTCCTCTCGATGCCTCCGAGGAGGAGTGGTTTGAGGATCATTTGGTCAATGGCCACGGAAAGAACCACAAGAAGGCCAGAGACATGCTTCTGATCCGAAACATTGCGTGCGACCGCTTCTCCGAGGTGGCCAACTTGAAGCACGGAGGGCAATGGTCCGGAGTTCTCGAAGGAATCAAGGGTGGAATCAGTGGACACTCTGAGTGATGCCGCCGTCGACTTTTCGACTTGGGCCAAATGCATGCATAGCGTCGGCGTTGGGGTCTGTTTTAACCCGCTTGGCTACTGAGTATATAGTATTGGGAAGTGCTTGGGGATTACCATCTACGGGATCTAAAGTAGCATGAATTAAAATTGATCAAAACAATCTGCTACTGCAAAAAGATGAATTGAGTTGTCCCATTGGAATTGTGAATGGTTTAATAAGCTAGCTAATACGAAAAGTTGGGGTCCATGCTGATAAATGATGCAGCTGGAGATAACACGCCGAGCCGGAGTGCAGTACTGTACTCCGAGCCAAACAGGTAATTGACGCCGACGGCCGGCCCCCCCGCATTAGATCACCAAGACACCAAGCTTCTCCGGACATAAATGACGGTGAACTGCTCAATCAGCCAATAACCTAAAATAATCACCTCTCTCAAGACAAATTCGGACCGCCAATTGCAAAACACAATGTCTCCCCGCATCCCAGTCATTACCGACAAGGCGCCCGCGCCGCTCCCCGTCTTTAACCAGGCCATCGTGGCCAACGGCTTCGTGTACACCTCCGGCTCCATCGCCGCGGATCCCTCCACGGGCAAAATTGTGGATGGAGATATTCAAGCTCACACCGTGCGTTGACCCGGGATGGCAATTGAGCTACCGCGCATCAGGCAGCGGACGCTGACACGTATGCAGCACCGAGTCATCCAGAACCTCTCAGCCGTGCTGGAGGCATCCGGCTCCAGCATCAACGATGTCGTCGAGGTGAGCGTGTTTCTGGCCGACATGGGGGATTTCGCCAAGATGAACGAGGTCTACCAGACCTACTGGGGCGAGGTCAAGCCCGCCAGAACGTGAGTATAGAGACGCCGTCTTTCCAGTGTCTTTTCTTTGAGATTGCCTGCTCATCGTGTTTCTAGGTGTGTCGCCGTCAAGACACTTCCGGCCAACACGGATGTTGAGATTAAGTGCGTTGGCGTTGTCACGAAGCCTTGGAAGATCCAGGCCAAGCTGTAGTTGCTTGAAGTGCACGCTGCTTTTTCAGCCCATAGTCCAGCAATTGGAAAATCATGACCGAACTGCAAAGGGCAAACTAGAAGTAAATCTATTGATATTGCATAATAAAAAGTTATCAATTCCGCGTTAGATCTGGAGCGGTGCATGTGTTCGTATCAATTGCCGCAGTGGAGAAAGATAGCCTAGACAATCTCTTTCACTAAACCGACATCTTTGATCAAGGTTTATTTATGATTGTGAGGCATAGCACAAAGGACACTTTCAACTATAGTCCAAGTCACCGACCGTAGTGCGGTCCTAACAATTAACAAGGGTAGGTTCCACTGGGTAAGTTATCTGTAACTCTGTCCCAAGCATAGGGATGATGCAGATCAATTCTGGTTCACAGTCGCAAATAAGACACCACTGAGTTGTCGCGAGAGCGGGTGAAAGGAGAATTCCGAGTTGTAAAACGATGCCTTGTATGCACAGAGGTTAAATAGTAGACAGCCAATGGCGTGTTGGCACACGGAATACGGAATACCATTGAAGGACGAGAATGGCTTAAACGTGATGATCATCTTACATCCTGATGAATATGTAACTCATCATACGGGCGACAATATATAAGTGAAATACACTGGAGCACATGTCAATGAAGACGCCTCTGAGCAACTACGTTGTAAATTAGTCTGGAAAGATCCAACACTATGTTGTACAGCAATATATTCATCTCATATGTTTTTGAACTAGAGCTTGTGTGGCATGCAGTTCTTTCTCTACATAAGTGACGCTGGTCACTAACATTATGGGTTTCCTCCAGTCAAGACTTGAGCCATATGGGGCTATTATAGTACCCAAAGCACGACCCAAAAAAAAAAAAAAAAAAGAAGATGGAGACAAAAAACATACAACAGCGAGGATTCCCCGGTCGTCACCGACCCGAGTACTAATTCACCGCTTCTCAGCTTGACTATGGGAGAGCGGACGGGATCCCGTATTTTCTGAGAGCTATGGTCGTATGTGAGAGAATGTGCAGCTGTCACCCGCTATGGCAGCATGTGCCGACAGGACAGGCCGCAAGATGACCCTTTCTCTATTGAGAAATCGAGTTACTCCTGTATCCGTAAACGGCGGACCTACCTCGGACCAAACTGCAAGAGATGGGTACCAATCGAAGCTTTAAATGAGGTGAAGTGTCCATCTCTTGGGCTGACCCGTCCGAATGCCCATGGTCCATAGTTTGAGAAACAAGATCCAACAAAAGTGGATTGCAATTGATGGAGAAAAAGTTTTATAGAGAGATGAATCTATAAAAGACTTATACAGACCTTGAGGGATACACATAAGTAAGACTTTTGGGCATTTGCGTTGATATCATCCTGATGTTACTGTAGGGGTATGCATCTTTCAGACGCCCCTAATTTACTAAGTATTAACGTCACGGCTGATTCGTCACTTGCTGGAAAAGTATTGAATTTATAATTGACACGCAATTTATTTTATCATGAAGAAACAGTTTGCCAAACTTTTGAGCCTCGTGGAGGCGACTAACCACGCTACGTATATAACAACCTCCTTTTTACCCCTCCGTCTATTGGAACCCATCTACTGGTTCCATGCACTGTCAGTTGTCTGTGGATTGTGTTTTGCTACCATGATTCTGGTAACATTGTCGAAGGCCATGCATAATGATCTACTTGATCCCTCATTCTGAAACCTTAGGAGCTCTTCTTTGCCTGCTCCAATGCTTGGAGCTTGCCAAAGGCCCTTGAAGTGGCCATGACGCTTCGAACCAGGAGGAAAGACGGAATGACAATCCAGAAGGCGTTGCAGAGGAAGTAGTAAGCCCAGAAGTAGAAGCTCTCCGGTCGGCAATAGACAATTTTGAAGATGACGTCGTTGAAATAGCAGGTGCCGTAGTAGAGAACATCACCGTAGATCTGACCTAGGCTGATGATGATCTGCAGAGGGTGTCGGAGAGGGTGGTTCTTGACGATGCAGTAGGCGCAGAGGAACGAGAGAGGGCCCCAGCAGATGGCTGTGACAGTTTCCATGCAGACGAGGAAGGCATCTTGAGTTAGGTATCGGGAATCGGACAGGGAGTATTCCTTCCACAGCTGGCCGAAGAGGTCCATCTGGCCGGCCATGTTGATAAAGTTGAGAGCAAAGTAGCCTATTGTAATTGAGTCTTAGCACACAAAGGGGGACCCAGTGATGAATTGGGCTGAATTACCTTCAAAAAACAAGTGGATGCACCCGCAGAGGGCAAACCACATGGTTGTCAACCTCTCCCCGACTGACAGATTCGGCCGCGACTGTTGTGTCAGGAGGTGTGTGACGAAGAAGATGCCACAGCACCCCACCGCGAAGATGGGCACAAGAACTTGCGCGGACATGGAGTTGGGCATGTATCCGGCCAAGGGAGCATCCAAGGGGAAGTATGGATGCGCAGGCATCTTGGCCGCCGAGTTGTTGGTGGTAAACGAAACGGTCTCCATGGTGAAGGTGACGGGCGTGGATTGGTGAATTGGAAAATCCCACAGGTCGAATTAGGTCGGTTGAAGATTCAAGTCTGAGCTGTTGATGGGCGCGAAAGATGCAAACGAGCTGGGTCGGGGGTTTTATCAGTTGGAGATCCCGTTCGCTAGCGTTAATCTGTGGCTCCTGCCTGCTCGGAATCTCGAGATCCCGCCTCGTCCCATTCCCCCCTTCCCCAGACTTTGCCAAGCACTGCGCGTACGCAAAGCCAATGAAATCCACTGGAAAAGCAACGATACATGCTGTAAGACGGTGGATCTGCGTCCCATCAAGATTATCTCTCGGGACGAGATACGATGGACTCCGCGGTGTCCGTTTCAGTCGTATTCGGCTCGTATTCTGAATGCGAATTCGATTCCTGCAGTGAGACAATGCACGCCAAGAATGCCGGCCGGGCCACTTACACGCTCAAACTGCACTACACACATACCAACTTCGTTTTTTTGAGAGACAAGCGGGGCCAAAATGTTAACCTGTATGCGAATGACGGAGATTTAACGGATTTAATTCTAGGCCGGGTATCTTCAATTATTCAGCATCTAATTACATGGCTGTTCTTGCAGTTCCTTCAGTACGTCACAACCTCTTCTCGAGCCTCGCCGTACGTGCCTGCTTCATCGCCAGAACTCATAATAAATGTCAAATCAACGCGTCTTTGCTCCGTCTGCACCATGACCAGCGTCTCCCGCACCCGTCGAATCTCGGGCACCCTCTCCACGCCTTCCCAGCTCAGCTCAGTACGGAGTCGTGCCGTTCCGGTTGCCCACGCTTCCCACGGGACGTCCTGAGGAGGCTGCGGGAACGGGCTGGCACACAAGCTGGGTTTAAGGACTTCTTGGCCTTCCATCGACATTATTTTGGTTGCTACAGCCGCGGCGCCATCGCTGAACCACATGCCTTCCTGTCTCCTCACGCTTCGTAGAATATTCACCGCTCTGCTCCTAAGAATAGGATGCCGACACCTTGCTACGGTGATGAATAGCGGAATGATGAGCCCTGGCTCAAGAGACAGAGGCGAGCGCGCAGTTGGAGTTGCGGTAGCCAGGCGCAGAGCTTCCACTAGGGACACGATGCGTTCGAAATAGCCCAGGAAACCATCCCATCGCAGCTCTGGACCGAACATTGTCACTGAGATGAAAAGCCGAAGCATTGTGTGATACAGCCTCGCGGAAATGGCACCTGGTTCGCCAGTCCACCTGTTCCTCTCGAAATGGGCCATTTTGTACTCCCAACTAATGACGTCCCGGACTAGAGTCTCCATCGTAAACTTTACGCTCGCCTCATCGATGCCCGGACCAAGCATTTCCTCATCCGAGATGATACGCCGAACCAGCATGAGGAGCGACGTCCCCGCCTGGCCGTAATCCTCTATAAAGGGCGTGTGCCTCATGCGTTCGACAACTTCCGTGAGCCGCGGAGCATTCTCGTGGGGATACGGCGCACTCGACTCGGAAAAGGTCATGGCCTGGAGATCGAGGCGCGTAAGCATCTCGGCGGCTATCTTGGTGGCCGGGTGGCCCTGTGTCTCGCCCAACAAACGGTGGCCGGCCATGATGTGCACCTGGCTCTCGCCCCACCGTCCCATCATGTTAGTAACGGACACCAGGGCGAGGCTGAGCGACAGGAGCTTATGCGGGTTCTTGAGGTCCCGCGCGTGGGTGACAGCTTGCCCATAGTGCTGATTGGCCAGGCTCGAGTAGAGGTTGACCTTACCATCACCAGAAAGGCCCTGGGTCATGAGCTCATGCCTCTGATGCAAGGCGCCTAGGGCCAAGGTAGCGTGCCACACGGCTGGCTCCGTGTGAGCGAGCTGCAGCAGTTCGCCGGTCCAGAACTGCGAGGGCATAAACGCCGCCGTGGACGGGGCCGTCAGTTTGCGAAAGACGTCAAAGAGATTCAGGTTGGACGGCGAGGCTGAAGAGCCGTGATGCTGGGGATACTGGGCCAGCGCCTTGGACACGGGGCCTACGACGCTGAGCTGGCGCACCGCATCGGCGAGCTGGCGGCGGGTGACGGTCGAATCCTCTGGCAGGTAGCCATCGCACTGGCGCTTAGCATTGATGCAGCGTTGGCAGGCGGGCTTGGCCTCATCACACTTGACCCGTCGAATCCTGGTTTTTGCGTGTTTGTTGGCTTTGTTGGTTCTAAATATCTTGGAGCGGTCGTTGCCTGATCCAACTTACCGACAGGTGATGCAGCCAGTGCCCGACTTGCGGGGCATCCTATTGTCTCAGTTTCCGGAAAACGCAACGAGACGAGGGATTACAGTTTGGATGAATGTGCTGCGATGAGTCAATTAATTTTTTCCCTCTCTTTGTTCGTTTATGAAGTTGTGGGAGTTGGAAACTGGGAAAAGTTGGAAGTGTAGGCTCGAAACGGTAATCGGCTAACTAACCATGGATTGCGAGACTAGGCGCTGCACCTCGATCCTTCAGTGGCCCCCCTGGGCTATAAGGCCGAATTGACCACGCGGGTCATAGACGTCAAGGCACACTTCAAAACGCACATCAATGAACGAAGTCTGCAGGTGATTGGACGAATTGAATGATCCAACATAACCTCGGCGTCAAATCATACAGTTGGTTAAAAATGCCACAACGTGCCGCGTGGGCTTCTCCATCTGCGTCTTAAGCCCACTTTTGTCTACACATTTCTTCATCTCGCAACTGAAGCGATGGTACGTTGATGCATTCGACTCCACTCTGTGATTGATGAATGCTGACACTCTACACTCTTTGACTAGGGTACCCCTTCTCATATTTTCATAACCGATCACCTATCTTTGATCGAGTATATCGTTGTCTGCTTTCATCGCCACATGACACTTCAAACAAAGCTTTGTTGTTTAATCACCCCCCAACGTATAACAAAAGAGCCTTGCACCATCCATCCGCTCGCCACGCCAAGGCAATGATACACCACAATGACACCTCCACCCACACCTGGATCACCTTGGCTTTTGTAACCTGGGAAGAATTTCCCCTTTTATAATTTGCTATTTTAGGTGTTGGAAAAAGACGAACCAACAGGAAGCGCTTTATTTTCCTCACTAAACTCTCTAAACAAAATATGTTGAGTCAATTTCGCCAGATTTGTTGGTTCTGCGAGCACTTGTGGACAGAATCGTAATTGAAGCGCCTATCATTTAGAAGACTGATCTCATTGGTGCGTTGGTTTTCATAACCAGATGGCCTGGATTTCCAAATACACGAGTGTGTTGGCCGAAGAAGGGGTCCGCTGCCAGCCAACCCAGTTCATGACTACCGCAGTCCAACATTCGTTCTATCGTAGGAATTGGATGACGAAAAAAAGCCGTTGGGAAAGTGACGGGCGGCAAGAACCGCAAATGGGCGCCTGCCTTTGTCAAACATGATACCAAGAGCTTTGTGAACAAGGGCGGCAAAGCGATTGTATTGCGGCGCTTAGGTGGGCTTTCAAACCATCACGCCTGGCCGAGGAGACAAAGGGTGTAAATCACGACGAGCCCATCTATATAATAAAGGCTCAAAGGGCCCTTCCTCGATCTGTGTTCCATAATTCCTACGAACAATCCTTCACAAAGCCCCCTTCCTCCCCCGCATCCCTAATATATCGCCCAAGCTTGAAGAAGAAGGAGAAAAAAGAACAGAAGAGAAAAAAACCAATGTCTGCTTTCCCAAATTTTATGAACCTCCCGCCCGAGATCCGCCTCATGATCTGGCAGGAAGCCCTCGACCGCCGCGTTCGGGTGATTAAGCTCAACGCGCAGGTAAAAACTGCCGTGTTTTCCGAAGTTGAGACCTCGCACAAAGAACGAATCGTTTTCGGCGGCAGATTTATGTCGACGTCCTTCCCGGAGGAGCAAAAGGATCTGCTGTGGCCTCCGGAATCCGAGACTCTTGTGCAGAATATCAGCCTGGCGTGCTCCGAGGCTCGGCAGATCGTGCTCGAAGAGTATCCCGACCTCCTCCGCGTGGAAGAGCCGGAGCCATGCCTTTTGGAAACACCCCCTCTGGAAGCCAAGAGGTGGACGGGCAGCTTTCTAACGTGGAACAATGATGCGCCGATGCGCCGGATGGTGCGTTGCGATTTACAGTCAGATTACGTTTGCTTTGACCAATTTGAAGATGGGTGCCACGAGTGCAGAGACGGAAAGGACTTTGCGAAAGCTATCCACAGCGCCGTCACGACGCCGCCAAACAGGGGGGTGACATTGGACAACTTCGTCTCGGCCCTCAAGCAGATCCGGCATCTCGTCATTGAAGGCCCCTGGAAGCAGAGGGGGGTTAATGAGGTGCCCCACGAAGATGCCGTCTCACACTACCTGGAGCACCAGTACATGAACGTCGCCTCTGGGGCGTGCAACCTCGAGACCCTGTCCGTCTATCGCAACAATATCCCGCCGCATATGAAGAACCCCACGGAAGCAGTCTGGGAGGAACTTTTCAAAGTCCTCCCGTGTCCCGAGGTTGACGTTTCCAGCAATCGCGCATATTCGTCCATCAGCAATTTTTACGAGGCCATGAGCCATCGCTTCATGGCACCGACTTACAAGACTACCCCGCCGAGCACAGTCCTCAGCATTTACCTGGATGTAGAGAACCAGGTCTCTCCCGAAGACAACCCGGAGGATTTCACTAGAGAGTTATGCTTAAGACTAAGTCAGATCGGTCTGACAGGGGTGCGGCCAGATGCGAAGCAGCTCAGTGTGATATTAGACGCTTCCCGTCAGGAGGCGAAGCGAAATGAAGTATTGGCAATGCCCAAAATTGCCCTCATTCAGAATGAATGGCCTTTGTATCCCATAGACATGTATTTTTAATTTGCAAGCAAGCAGAAAAATTGAATCATTAGCGTCGTTAAATCGGGGTATCTTAATCTAAAAAAAAATATTACAAATCGTTTTCCTCCGACTTCTTCTTTGCACGCAGTACTGCGGCATGTTGTTTCTTGTGATATTTCACATCGTCCGGATACAGGGGGTTCCAGACGGTGTTGCAAATCTTGCATTCAGAGAATGCTGCCTGCGATGAGATGTTGAGGGTCGTCTGGACCGTCAGTGCCTTATTTTTGGGTTTCTTTGTCTTGTCTGCCTGCGTAGTTTCATTGTTCGCCGGCTTTGAACTTCCGCTCCGGGTGCGTCGTGTTTCGTTCTTAAGTTCCTCCTCTTTGTTTGCTATGGCGGGGGTTTCTGCGTCGTGTGTGTTGTCTTCGGATTCTAAAATTGGCAATGAAGCCCCTCGAAATCTGAGGATTCGAGGTTTCCGTTTTGGTTCTCGCGTGGATGGTGGAGGGGAAGATGGGGGTGTCGATTGGTCCTCAGCCTCTTCTGGCTGGGGGCTTGAGACCGTGGATGATGGCTGTGGTATGGGCTTAAAAAAGTTCATAATGGAGCCCTTTTTTACATCGGGCTTTCCCTGTGCTATTGAAGCATCTGGGGTGCTGCGGTTTGCGATTGTCGCTGGTGCAGACCTCGCCTCGGAAGGCGAGTCCTCCTTGTCGTCTTCTTTCCCTGTCTCCGAGTCGCCATCTTGTGTGCGTCGCCTCTTCGATAAAGATTCGCTTCGAGATTCGGTGGCAGATCGTTTACCATATGTTCTGAGTGGTTTGCTGCGAGTTCGCGAGCGTGTTTCAGCTTCTGTTTGATGCCTGGACTCTTGTCAGTGTCAGAGGTCTAACAAGTAGACGGGAAGGGAAAAATAAAAGAAGTTGAGAGCATACATTTTAAATCCGTAAAAGCGCTATAAATCGACTGCCATGCTTGAGCAAAACAGGACCGGAGTCCACAGGTGAACACGTTGGAATATGGTGTCGTTGCAACCGTGGAATGATGGTGGGGAATTGATGGTTGTGTTCGCGGGAAGAGGACGTCGGGGGAACAAATGCGAGTATTGAACCGTATAAATTATAGAAATCGTAGCTCTGGATAGCAAGCAGCCAAGTTTGCGAGGTTTAAACGAGCGTGACGCAGGGCGTTGATTGTTGTAGCTTCGAGATGCTCAAGGCGTGAATGCATGCCCCACCAATAATTGACGGACGCGTGCGGACGCGTCTGACCACGCTATCACATGTCCTAGTCGCCCTCCTGTTTATTAACCATCCCTGATATGCCCCACAGTCTCTCCGATGACGAAGGGCACCATTTCTAAAGTTGGGTAGCTTGCAGGTATGATGAATAAATGATGATGATGATGATGGTGAGTGTTAAGTGCAGCACTGCACAGCTAAGTTGATGCTTAAGAGGCGTTTCACAAGATGAGTGCGCGTGTGTGTGATGATGATGAAAAAGAACAGATAGTATTCGGTATTAAGTTCCGCTGGTTGTCTCATGTCTTTGCTATCGACTCGACGTTTCGTTTTCTCATAGTTTCGTGCCCTTCGTCTTCTTTTGGCTCAATCAGCACTACCTTGTCGTCTGTCTCGTTTTCGCCCTGGCCAACGACCCATGTTTCCACGACCTCCTTGACTTCTTGAACTTGGCCCTGCTTCTCTTTTGCTTTGCCCATTCTCCACACATATCCGTTGTATACGGCCACTTCGGCGATGGCGACGACAATGCTGCCGCCAAGAGTGAGGAACAGCCTCGACGGCGTACTCCACCACCTGGCAGCGACCCAAATCGTGCCTGCCACACCGACAATACTGACGAGGAAGTTGATGATGAGCATGACTTGTCGATGAATCTCGTTGTATGTGACATCGTCGTCGCCTATATCCTCGAATTTTGTCGGCTTGTTTGTCTCGGCGAACATGTGTGCGGAGGTAGGGAATCGGTCTTTAAAGGTTTCTGTGTGGGGGGCAGAGTTCATCATGCGTTCGTAGGAGCGAGCTTCCTCCTCGCGACGGAGGCGGGCCATCAGAGCTTTGTATTCGGGAGACTACCCCATTGTTAGCCGTAGGATAGGGGGAAGGTGCCACTGATACATACGGGTTCGGGTTTGGGGGGAGGAGGGGGGACGTAGATGTTGGCGCCGCGAAGCAATTTATCGAGGCTGCATGACGAATTGCCCTGGGTTTTGAGGTGCTTCCAAAGGCTAATGATTTGGCTGTGGGATATCGGATTCCCAACTTGTGGGTTTTCTAGGGACGTCTCCGCCTGGGGTGTCGTTGTCTCGTCATCTGAATTGTTCGATGGCGGGAGTTCGGTAGCTGCGAGCACCTCCACGATGGAGGGTGTCATTGTAAGAAGCACCATGGCTGCGCAATGAGGCGAGCTCTGTCGAAATGCTCGTTGCAATTGATGATGCTAAACCGGAGTAGAGTGTCGGACTTGGAGGCCGGATGGCGTATGTTGAGGATGCACTATGGGCAAAACTTTGGGAAATGTCGGTGCCTGGTTGTAGTCGTGTACGTATTGGTTATGATAAATTGAAGATCAGAATAGTAAGCTGGCTGCAGGTGCGAGCTAGCACAAAAGCTTGCATGTGTCGGCAGTGGGAGCAACGGCAGGCATCCGCTACTTTTTTTGTGTGCAGTGGGGAGCGCGGTACATGGGCTCCATACATTTCTACAGCAGTCTGGATGTATACACGGAGTGGGACACGGGCCAGCTACGATGCACCAAAACATTCCTCGGTTCACTGGATCAGACGCCCACAGCTCTGGTTCATGTTCCAGAGTGCGGGCCCCAACCGCCCAATCGGAGCATCGGCTCCTCCAGGCCCCCGTTGGCTGGTGCCCTGAATGATCCGCAAGCAGCACGTTTTCGGTGGCTTCCAGCAGCAAAATTGGTGGGGGCTCCCTGTAAAACAGCTGCCCAGCGAGCCCGGCCGTGGCCGCGGGCGCTGGGGCCTTTCGGGGACCCGACTCACAATCGTTCGGCGTTCTGCCCCAGTGGAAAAGTTTCCAGGTGTTGGTCCCGCCGTGAGAAAGAATTGGAAAATCAGCCGCGAGACCGACTCTCCCAACACCAGCAACACCAGCAACCTTGCAATTGTGGCCCTTGCCCTGTGTCTGGCTCCGATTCCTGACGACGCTCACCTCCCAGGTCTGGATTTTCGAGTGTTGTGATCCTTTGCGCCCCGTCGATCCTTCGCCTCCGCCAAGTCTCTGAATCACCACCACAATTCTCTCCAGCTCTCGTTTGCGATGCAGCTCCGCCCGGGGGCCTCGGTGCTGCGTAGCACCGTCGCCAGAAATGGTTCGATACTGACAAAGGCCTCGCTATCGTCAACAGCGTCGGCCTCAATGGGCATGGCGGCGCCCGCTTGCATGCTGTGCAGGCAATTGACAGTCTCGAGATCCCCCACCACGATACGCAGAGCCGCTTATCACTCAAGTCCTCGTCGAGACTCGGCCTGGGGCGCTGCCGTCCGCGTTGCCTCCAATGTCGTGAGCAATGTCGTCCAGAAGGCAACCAAGGACACCATGACGGTCGACCCTCTGCGCACCGTCGCCAAGGAAATGAAGTTTCTTACCGGCAACATCCGCAAGCTCTTGGGATCCGGCCATCCTTCACTCGACCGTGCCGCCAAGTACTACACCCAGGCCGAGGGAAAGCATGTCAGGCCTCTCATTGTCCTCCTCATGAGCAGAGCTACACACCTGTGCCCCAAGGCACCTGTCCCATTCCCCAGTCAGACCTCCCGCGGCATTGACACTGCCATCTCGCCGGCCCAGATCCTCGCTGATATTAATCCCTCCACCAACATGCCGCTCACGAACGCTGATATCGAGGTTCCTGAGCCCAACTCTGATATTCTTCCCAGCCAGCGACGCCTCGCCGAGATCACCGAGTTGATTCACACTGCTTCTCTGCTCCACGACGATGTCATTGACCACTCCATCTCCCGCCGCGGCGCACCTTCGGCGAACCTCGAATTCGGAAACAAGATGGCCGTTCTGGCCGGCGATTTCCTGCTGGGCCGCGCATCCGTCGCCCTGGCCAGGCTCCGAAACCCCGAGGTCGTCGAGCTTCTCGCCACTGTCATTGCGAACCTCGTCGAGGGCGAGTTCATGCAGCTCAAGAACACCGAGCGCGACGAGCGGAACCCCAAGTGGTCGGAGGAGACGGTCAGCTACTACCTCCAGAAGACATATCTCAAGACGGCCAGTCTCATCTCCAAGTCGTGTCGCGCGGCGGCGCTCCTGGGCAACGCGGATAACGTTACGGTCGAGTCGGCGTACTCGTACGGACGAAACTTGGGTCTTGCGTTCCAGCTGGTGGACGATCTCCTGGATTACACACAGAGCGGGCAGGATCTCGGCAAACCTGCGGGGGCGGATCTGGAACTGGGCTTGGCTACGGCACCCCTCTTGTTTGCCTGGAAGCAGATGCCCGAGCTCGGGGCGCTCGTTGGTCGCAAATTTGAACGGGAGGGTGACGTTACGAGGGTAAGACTGACGAATCACCTCCGTGGGCAATCACAGGCGATGCTAACCGGCATGTGTGGTATAGGCACGTGAGCTAGTGCTCCAGAGCGACGGTATCGAGCAGACGCGGGCACTGGCCCAGGACTACGCCGACAAGGCCATCCAGGCCCTTTCCGACTTCCCCGAGAGCGAAGCCAAGGACGGACTGATCGAGATGGCGCAGAAGACGCTCAAGCGCCAAAAGTAAAAAAAGAATGGCATAACGACGGTGATGAATGGATAGCTGGGATGGGCGGTGTGGTTCCGAGGAGATGAGAAAACGCCGTTCCACCCGTGTACTACTATTGTTATCAAATCACAGCAACGCATGGACGGGAAGATGTCAACGAGGTGGTGAACTAGGCATGGGAGGGGATGGTCTGGCTGCCGGGCATGGTGTATGGGTGGTATATTTTGCTTGTCTTGTCATGGTTAATTTGCGGGAGCAGGTGATGCATACTATACTATACATACATGGGAACGGAGCACGAGCAAAAAGCGAAGACGAGGAGGGAAAAAAAAAGAATCGGAAAGACAAAAAGGGTTGCAACCATAGATGGCCATGTGTACAGGATAATTTGATTGATGATGAAGAAGAAGAAGGGGAGAAACTTTAGTTTTTCGCTGGATACCCCCCACCTCAGCCAAATAGTATTCCCAGGACAAGGACGAGACGGTGCATCGGGAATCAAGGGAAGAAGAAGAATACGAGAGCCATCTCAGCTCTGACCATCAAACGGGGGTCTTCTGACTCGCCCCTCGTGAACAATGCAGGCTGGCCGGGGCATTGCGTAGCATCCGGTTATCGCAGGCTCCGAGTCCGAATGCCCTCATGGGGCACGCTCGTGGCCCATCACGGGTGAGTTATTACTCGATCGTTTGCCAGTATTACTCGATGGTTACTCGATTCAATCACACACTGCTTAGAGCTTAGTCTCAATCGGCTCAAGGGGCTGCGCGTTGATTGGCCCGGGGTGCTTGTGGCTTGACTCCCATCGGCAGCCGGCTGAGTCCGAAGAGAGTTGGCAGAGGGTCTAGGTCCCGGGTCTATGCTGATAAGCCTGGACTTAGGTCACTTTGCCTGAATCGGATTCGCCGCCGCCGGCGCACTGGTTTTTTTTAACCCTCGTCTCGATTGGGTTGCCCTGTACCGGGAGAGCACCGGCAACTCGGGCTTTTGTTGAGGAGCTCTTTTGGGGAATAATACCATTAGCATAAAGAAAGAAAAAAATTGTTAGAGCCTTAACAGCCGGATGGAACGGTAGATGACTCGGCCGAGCTTTGCTGCTGGGCCTCGAGCGTTATCCCCCGCAAAAGCCTATTGACTGTGCCGGTTAGGTGCTGATAAGCGTCCATCGCCAGTGCTTCGCTTCCGCGGAGCGAAAACGTAACTGCCGTGACTCTGTTCGTCCTGCGTTTAAAGGGCGTCGTCTGCTCTCGTTTTTCTCTCGTCTCGGTGCACGTTGTCCCTCTCTTTCCATTCTATTTCTGGCACCAAGGTTCCCCCTTGGACTTTTCACAAGCAACACCTCTGCTATCCAAAGCGACTAGCTTCATCGGCCAATCTGCCCCTTATCAGTAACACCCCACCATCGCTGCCCCTCCAGGATCACCTCGAGAAGGCGAGAGATAAGGATAAGCGGGCATATCGGCGTGCTGCGAATCGATCTCACTTATTAGAGACCTCGGCCGGCTTCACGTCCGGTTGACTGGAAACCTGTTGTGACCGCTGATCTGGTGAATTTCCTGTCCTCATATTCCCTCTTTTCCCACCTCCTCTCGGTCCCATCCTTCTCTGTTTTTTGGCATCTTCGACACACTCTCTCGCCTCCATCGAAATGACTGTGGTCAACACCCTGCCTCTGAGCGACGAGCCTCTCACGGTTCTTGTCTCGTCCCGCGCTGTCATCACCCTCCCAGATGACTCCCTACTTCTGACTCCGGCCACAATCACCGTCTCACCGACCACCGGCAAGATTGTCTCCGTTGTTGCTGAGATCCTTCCCAAGTCGAGCTTCCCGACCTCAGCAACTTATATTGACCACAGCCCCAAGCTTTTGCTTCCTGGTCTTGTCGACGCCCACGTCCATCTCAATGAGCCAGGTCGCACGGAATGGGAGGGCTTCTACACTGGCACTCGCGCGGCGGCCAGTGGAGGTGTGACCACCGTCGTGGACATGCCTCTCAACGCCATTCCGCCTACGACAACGGTTAAGGGCTTCGAGGAAAAGTTGCGCGCAAGCGTGGGCCAATGCTGGGTCGATGTCGGTTTTTACGGAGGTGTCATTCCCGGCAACGCGGACGAATTGAAGCCTCTCGTCGAGGCTGGTGTGAGAGGATTTAAGGGCTTCCTCATCGAATCAGGTGTAAGTGGTGACTGCATCCCAGTTAGAAATGCCGAGAAAGGGCTCACTCAAAACTTAGGTCGACGAATTCCCAGCAATCTCAGCCAATGACGTCGCCCTCGCCATGGAGACGCTCAAGGACACCCCAACCACGCTGATGTTCCATGCCGAGATGCTACCTCCCATTGCCGATTCGGTGGGCGATGCAGTGCAGTCCTCAGAACCGCCCCTGGCCCCTACAGGGGAGCTCACAGCGTACAAGACCTTCCTCGAGTCTCGCCCTCCCGCGTTCGAAACCTACGCCATCGAAGAGATTCTTAGCCTGGCGCATTTGGCCCCGTCGCTGCACTTGCACATTGTCCATCTGTCGGCTACACAGTGTATCCCACTGCTCAAGGCTGCCCGAGCATCTGGAATCAACATTACGGCTGAGACATGCTTCCACTACCTTGGTCTCACCGCCGAGGAGATTGGGAAAGGTGACACTCGTCACAAGTGCTGCCCACCGATTCGAGAGGAAAAGAACCAGGACGGCCTGTGGGGAGAGTTGGTGGCTGAGGATTCGTGCATCCGAACCGTTGTGTCGGACCACTCTCCATGCACACCCCAACTCAAGCTTCTCCCAGGCCACCTGGACCGCCTCCGACCTCAGATGCCGCACTCGGATTCTGGTGTCGACGTGACACTGCCCCAAGGCCAGCAAACCGAGGAGCCCAAGGCGCGCGGAGACTTCTTCGCGGCTTGGGGCGGCATCTCATCGGTCGGCCTGGGTCTTCCCATCCTCCACTCCGCGGCCAAGAAGCGATCGACGACTTCCAAGACCCCAAGCATTACAGATATCGTGCGTCTTTGCAGCCAGGCCACCGCCGCTCAGGTCGGTCTTTCGCATCGCAAGGGCGCTCTCAAGGCGGGCATGGACGCCGACATCTGCATCTTTGACGATGAGGAGGTGTGGACATTCTCGCAGGGCGACATGCGATGGAAGAATCGGTGCTCGCCGTGGGAAGGCCATGAATTTACTGGTCGGGTCAGCGAGACGTGGTTGCGCGGGAGCAAAGTGTTTGAGCACGGCGCCGCGAACTCTGGGTTTGTTGGAGGCAAGCCCATCGGCGAGTCAATTACGGAGAAGAGGACGGTTTAAAGCGCGAGGTTGGAGAATAAGAAAAGGCGATATGGAATGAAGCACACGCATGCGGACGGTCATATGAGGAGTCTGATGGGGATATGCATTGCAACAGCGGCGCACTTGGGTCTTGGAAATTTTTTATGAACGAATAACAAATGATTCTGTATTTGGAGCGCCTGAATAGATCTCATGACAAGAAAATTGACGAAGACATGTCGTCAGAATGCATGTTTCGTGATGAGGAGAAGGCCGTTGGATGAGAAATGTGGGCCACCGGAAAGGATGCTCCCTGTTGTGGTGGCAGGACGCACATGATTGCTAGAAGTTGTGCGGATACAGCGCCTTTGCTTCTTTTTTCCGTTAACAAGAGTGATTGGAAGACTCAATGGATTAATATCGAGAAGAAGGTCGAGACGGATAGTCTCGTCTTGCCATGTGGGGAAATATTGTTCTATAGATAGTAGTGGGTTTTGCTTGAGATTGTCGTCCGGTCTCTGATTCTGCAAAGTACCCGGCTATCGTACATGTAAAGTCAGTCGTTGGTACACTGAGATCTGTGTTAGATTAGATCGCAGGGCTCAAACTGGGTGTGATTGTGTGGACGTTTTTCAGCGGCAAAGTTACTCAATCTCATGAAGTGAAGGTGTACAAAAGCATTAGAAATGAATAAAATTTATTCAAGATATAAATAATGATGATTATTTTTTGAGGAATTATTTAAAATGAATTATTTTTAATAAATAAAGTATACTTAAGTGTATAACCTTCCTACACCGACCATTTTCCTAACTGAGACCACACTGTCCAACGCCTCGCTTGGACCGAGACTCTGGGTCGGCTGACTTATCCGAGGCGTGGAAAAAAGAAAGCGAAGTGTCGAGGTGAGCATCCAATCGCCTCACCCAGAGTCCGGGGATCAGCCAATCGAGGCTAGCAAATGACGCGAGTGCCTCGTAGCGAGACGTTGCCGTTAATTACATGCATGATGGGTGTGTTTACCATTTGCCGGGGCGGTCGCGTCTGTAAGCGAACTGCGCCGTTGCATGGCCAAGTCGACCTCGTTTCGCAGCCGAGACGACGTGGGGGTGTGTCCCAGACTCGAGGGATTCGGGTGCAGGCCAGGGCAGAACAAGAGCCAAAAAAGACAAAAGGATGATTAGCGAGGCCGGAGAGTTTTCGCCCGAAGGGGTGCGTAACGTCACAGAAGGATTGTCGTAAATTGCTTTGGAATTTTCGGTGCCAACCTGGGCGGGCCCTTGTCAAGCGAGCGGCGCAGTAGCGTATCATCCCATGAGCTCCCTACTCGATGCGGATAGACGGGCTCGGGAAGTTTTTATGCGAGGGAGCAACTCGTTTCCTGTTGCTGTCAGTTAACTAAGGTTATGCTTTCGGGAGCTCGACAGCACGCGGGTTGATGGCCACGGTTAAGCAGCAAAGTCGCAGACATTTCTCCACACGCTATTTTTACAGCGTCAGACAACCAACCAAGCGAGCGATCGTTGCAGCCAACATGCAGATATTCACACCCGCCACAGCTGCTTGCCCATCTCATCTCATCTCGCCCACACCGAGTTCCCTCTCTCTTTCCCTCTCCACACCCCACACTCCAATCCACACCGTCATGGCCGAATCCAACCCAACCCACCCTCGCCGCCTCTGTACGGCTCTAAGCCCGATACCCCCAAGTCCCTCTCCCGCGTCTCTAGCCAGCCGAACCTTTTTTTCGTCCCCATGATCCATGTTGGCCTGCTCGCAACAATTCCCCGCGTTGGTCGTCGCTTGTGCATCCCATAACCTCGCTTCAAACCTCGCCTACAGTCTTCCCGGGCTGCTGCTGTTCATCCTTTGAGCACGTTTTTTGCTTTGTGGTCTGTGTTGCCTCCTGTCAATAAGATGAAAACACTCCTCTTCATTCAAGCCCACTTTACTTGAACCCGTTTCAATTCCATGTCGTGACGTATTCTCCGCGCTGTCAGCGTAGGTCACCATCCTCCGACAACTAGTTCACCAAAACACGCCTGATGCCATCGATTACTGGTTGCACCTGGACAGTAAGCTGGATTCGCCTCGGCCTTTAACCGGCGTTAAACTTAACTAGAAAATACGCCCAATCACTGACTGGACTTCCTGCGGTCAGTCTTTGGTCAGCGCACAGCTATAAGCACTCAGCTGCCCATCATGAGAAGTCTCGACTCAGCCGACCACAATGAGGCCAAGGACGTAAAACGGTCGAGCCACAAAAGCTCCATGGATCGTCCATCAGAACCGGCTTCCCGCCAGTCTATCGAAGAACGGCGGATCTCCCTGTCGGGTGCTGGTAATCTCTCTCTTGACGATGTACAAGCAGTCAATGTGCAAATTCGGGATGTGTCCGTGTCAGTCGACACTGCGCCGTCATGGCTGGAGCCTTCGACATACCCTCAGCTATTTTCCTCCAAATTCAACACTTCTCCCGATATGAAGACATTACTTCACTCTGTCAATGCTGACATTCAACCCGGGACGTTGACGGCTATTATTGGAGGAAGCGGCTCGGGGAAGACGACGCTGCTCAACACCATGGCTGAGAGAGTAACCAGCTCGAGGCTAAAACAGCAGGGGATTATTGCTTTTAATGACCGAGTCGGTGTTCACAACGTCAGCCACGCATACGTAATGCAACAGGACGTCCTGCTCCCGACACTTACTGTGAGAGAGACTTTGCAATACTCTGCCGATCTGAGGCTCCCGCCAGCAACCACTCCAGAACAGCGCATGAGGGTCGTTGAAGAGGTGATTCGTGAGCTTGGCTTGAAGGAATGCGCCGATACTCGAATTGGCAACTCTCAACACCATGGGTGTTCTGGTGGAGAGAAGCGACGTACCAGCATTGGCGTGCAGATGCTTGCCAACCCATCAGTCCTCTTCCTCGACGAACCCACAACAGGCCTCGACGCTACCAGCGCGTACCAGCTGGTAAAGACATTGAAGAAGCTAGCACAAAAGGGAAGGACCATAATTACGACCCTCCACCAGCCGCGGTCCGAGATTTGGGATCTCTTTGACAACCTCGTCGTCTTGTCCAAGGGAAGTCCAGTATATTCCTCGTCAATAAATGAATGCCTTCCGTGGTTCGATAGCCTGGACTTTAAGCTGCCTCCATTTGTCAACCCAGCCGAATTTATCATCGACATAGCCGCCGTCGACAATCGGACACCAGAGCTGGAGCAAGAATCGACCGATAGGGTCCAACGACTTAAAGATGCATGGAGCGTCGAAAGCGAGAAGCGATTTGAACCTCTTCCAAACGTCGAGGGTGGAGTCAGCCGAAAGGAGAGAAAGGCAGCCGAGAAACATGCTGGTTTCACTCGACAGCTTCTTGTCCTGACAGACCGTACCTTTAAAGTGACGTATCGGGACCCTCTCGGCATGGCAGCTGCCATCTTTGAAGCAATAATGATGGGATTGGTCACGGGATACCTGTTTTACGATCTTGGACGAGACCAGTCCGGTATTCGATCTCGACAAGGTGGCCTTTGGGCTGCAAACGGTCTTCAGGGCTACTTGATTCTAATTTTTGAGGTTTATCGAATGACTATCGACATACAAACCTTTGATCGTGAATCTGCAGAAAACTACGTCGACGCCCTACCTTATGTCCTGTCTCGGAGGCTCGCGCGAATGCCAACTGAGGATGTCCCCGTGCCATTCTTATTCTCTGCCATAATGTACTTTATGGCCGGGTATGAGCGTACCGTGAGCAAATTCTTCACCTTCTTCGCCATATCTCTCTTGAACCAGTATGTTTCGGTAACCTGCGCCATGACCTGTGTTGTCGCCTCAAGGCACTTTCCCGGAGCAAGTCTGATCGCCAATATGGTCTACACTCTTCAAAGTATGTCCAGCGGGATGTTTATACAAAATGAAACACTTCCGGTGTATGTGAGATGGACGAAATGGATCACATATACTGTGAGTATCGCCCAGACGTGTGTTGCCTTCGTTTCTAACCATACGTAGTTTTACAGCATGGGGGCTTATTGTGCCAACGAGTTCGAGGGCAACTTTTATGACTGTCCTTACTCTGGAGGCAGATCTAACCCAGAATGTGAGCCATATACCGGGGAGTATATCATGAGTCTATTTGGCTTCCCAAAGAATTGGGTGACGAGACCAATCATTATTCTTTTGGCCTTTGTCATCTTCTTTCTTTCCCTCTCTGTCATCGGTCTTCATTTTATCAAGGTCGAAATGACCATCGCCCGCGCTAGAGTATCTGATACAGATCTTTCAGCTGGAAAGGAGAAGATGACGGCACGATCCATCGCTGATGTAAGAGCTATCGATGTGGGACTCGACAAATTTTCTCTGGTGCTCGAAAAGAGATCTTCACTTGGGAAGAAGCTGCCCCCAAAGACTATCCTAAATCCACTCGATGCCACGTTCCAGGCTGGAATGCTAAATGTCATTATGGGGCCATCAGGTAGCGGGAAAACATCGCTGCTCAACTCAATGGCTCTCCGACTCCGAAGTTCTATCGGAACCAAGTATCGTCCTTCGGGTCGTCTTACGTTCAATGAAGCTACCCCTTCCGACTCCGTCATTAGATCTGTCTGCTCCTATGTTTGCCAGGATGATTCAGCTTTATTACCTTCTCTCACTGTTCGAGAAACGCTCCACTTTGCCGCCAGCCTGCGACTTCCTTCGTTCCTGAGTAAACAGGAAAAGCGCAGTCGAGCAGAAGAAGTCCTATTGCAACTAGGCCTGAAGGATTGTGCCGACAATCTTGTAGGCAATGACATGATCAAGGGCATTTCCGGTGGAGAAAAGCGCCGTGTTTCCATCGCTGTCCAAATTCTCACCAACCCACGCATTCTGCTTCTTGATGAACCCACGTCTGGTCTGGATGCTTTCACGGCCAATTCGATTATGGAGGTCCTTCAAGGAC
This sequence comes from Calonectria multiphialidica, assembly GCA_020623665.1. Classification (NCBI taxonomy): domain Eukaryota; kingdom Fungi; phylum Ascomycota; class Sordariomycetes; order Hypocreales; family Nectriaceae; genus Calonectria; species Calonectria multiphialidica. Next base: position 1,206,496 of record JAHVYC010000001.1, read on the forward strand.
TTGCCAACGAGGGGCGAACACTTATTCTCACCATTCACCAAGCTCGGTCTTCCCTCTTTGAGGGATTCGGCAACGTTCTACTGCTAGCTCGTGGAGGCTCTCAAGTCTACTCAGGTCCTGGAAAGAAGATGCTGAGCTACCTGGGCAACATTGGATTCCAGTGCCCGCAGCATACAAACCCTGCAGATTTTGCACTCGACATGATAACTATAGACCTCCAGCGAGACGATAGGGAAGCAGAGTCACGACAGAGAGTGCAGAAGTTGATTGAGAGCTGGCAGACAAGGGATTCTTTCACAGAAAACACCGATGGAGAGAAGACGGATGAAAAGCAGGACGAAATCGGGTCAGCCGAGAAAGATGTTGAGGCTGGTTCCATGCAAAAAACGGGTTCCAACCCGCCACGCAGATCATTCAACAAGGCCAATCTTTCGTCGCCCGCTGAACTAGGAGCCCTCGTCCACAAAAAGGCGTCCTTTTTGACAGCTCTCCCTATCCTCCTTCATCGCGACATTATCAACACCCGACGCCAGCCCGAGCTTATTCTCGCCCGTCTCATGCAAGTCATCGGACTCGCCATCATCTTGGCCTTGTGGTTCGCCCCTCTTCATCACGATTACTACTCAGTACAGAACCGAATGGGATTTGTGCAGGAAATTGGCGCCTTTTACTTTGTGGGAATGCTGCAAAACGTCGCAATCTACCCGAACGAGAGGGACGTCTTTTACAGGGAGGACGACGACGGCGTGTACAGCGTCGAGGCCTTTTTGGCGTCGTACACGATCCTCGAGGTGCCTTTCGAGATCATCAGCTGTCTTGTTTTCGGCATCCTGGGGAATTTGGCGGTCGGGCTGCCAAGGAACGTAAAGATGTATTTTATCTGTTTCTTTTCATGCTTTGGAGTCGTTTCATGTGGTGAAAGTCTGGGAATCATGTTCAACAGCTTGTTCGGTCACGCCGGTTTTGCGATCCAAATCATGGGAATCTTCCTCTCAGTGGCAAATCTTATGGCAGGAGTTCTCTCCATCGACATGCCGCGCCTATTCACCTCGCTCAACTACCTCTCGCCGGTCAGGTACGCGGTTCACGCCGCAGCGTCATACTCTCTGCGCGGGGTGGAGTTTACCTGCAACGACAGCCAAAGATTGCCGAATGGAAAGTGTCCAGTTACGACGGGACAGGATGTGCTGGATTTGTACAAGATGAACGACAATCCCGACATCAACGCGGCGGCTCTGGGGGCGTGCATAATCGTATATAGACTGCTTGCCTGGGGAGTGGTCAGGCTGGTAAGAACTCATTGGAAGGGGATGGGGCGGTCAAAAAAGGAAAAGGCGTAGAGTCATATGCATGAGCCTTTACGATACACGCAAGCCATAATGAGTATACGATCAGATATGAAATATTACATAATGCTAGGCTGAACCAGAAGACTTGCCCAAGCTGAAACAAACTTAAAATTAACTGAGGCTCAGTTTCCATCCGAATTTGTGAATTATGTGTCTCCAATCCTGATGCAAGCGCGATCCTGACGAGGACATCATATCCCGAGTATGCCAGACCGTCCTTAGGGCATTCCAAACCGCCGAAATGTTGCTGATGGGCCACTTGCTGTCCAGCAACGAGAAGTGGTCCAGCACAACCTTGCGGTGCTCGTCTGAGGAGCTCAGGCAGCCCGCCAGGAACAGTGGCCACATTGGAAACGACCGTCTCGCCTGTCGCTCGACGATTATATCGGAGAGACAGGAAAGCAGTATCCGGTGAAGCTCCTCGATTATCGGGCTGGTGATGGGGGTATTGTAGCAAGCCAGGCGCAGATAGATCTGAGCGGCTGTCTTGAATGACGTTGCGCTTTTGAGGAGGTAGTCATCAGTAGTCTCGGGATCGTAGATTGACAGTTGCGCAATTCTATGTTCAATTTCCTGGCCTTTTCTATAGAGGTCATGTTCGGATAGAGTTTCGCCATCGTTTCCAGGCACTTGTGATGGAGAGCATATTTCGTTGATAATGTCGACCAACTCCATGGAACAGCCGATTCGTTCATCAATAAGGCCTCGGTTGTCTTGGAGTGTTGAGATGGAACTTTCAACTCTGGCTAGGTCATCCAAATATGAGCGGTTCGGTTCCTCGACAAGATGCACATCAGCCGTAGGCTTTGTTGTCTCCAATAGGATGTATCGGAATCTGAAGTAGCGCAGTGCAAACTGGGCTACACTTGGGTCCATAGCTTCTCCATAATTGTAGACAATAGCAAGTGCCCCCTGGAGGTGACGTAGCCATGCTGGTTGAGATCCTTGGGAAATTTCCAGGGAGGCAAGGAGTACACAGGTCAAAAGATTACTCTCCGCGCTTTGGGAGTCAAGCAGAGTGTGCTGTAGCTCCCTGAGTGCTCGAACCTTGTAGTGAGTGGAGAGGGCGTGATAGTCCCTCCCATCGGCAACGATATCATGTGACCATTCTGCTGAGCTTAGGGCCAAGACTGCGGAGAACAATGAGCCCTTCTCAGACAGTACTCGCGGGATGACGGAGGTGCGGAAGCCGTTTCGCCGCGTTTGGACATAGACCCTACTGCTGCTGATGACCTCGAAATCTACAATTGTCAGCAACCCCTAAGGTTGGGCGGAGCTTACACATACAATACTGGATGAGGGCCGCCTCGGTAGGCTTGAGGCCGCCGGGTACATGGTTGGTCAAGAATGACGAGGTAACGCGGGGAGCCAAAGCTAGAGCATGACTTCCATTTGGGGCGGTTACAGGCAGGATTAAACCCGGCGAAGCGGACTCGTCTTCGTCTTCCGACCGGAATTTGGCATAGATGGTTTCTAGTTCAAGAGGTGACAGGTTCAGAAAGCTGGCCCTATTTTCCACACTCCGAATTGGGATCGTGTAGTGGTTCGTCGGCGCTCCCACGACAAACTTGAGCGCAGGAGTAGCCCCGGGGAAGACACAGTCGGCACCTATCTTTCGGCACCGGCGACAGACGGGCTTCTCCTCATCGCACCGGTGCTTCCGTTTGCGGCAGTTGAAGCAGCCGCTCCGACGGCGGGAGCCGTTCCCCGCCATAGCGCATGACGGCGTGTTGGAGCTCTTCAGTGTGTCTCACGGCTAGATGCCAGGGTTGCGGAGTCAAAGTCTTGGTGGAGGAGCCGAGTGAAGTGGGTGGACTGGAATAGCTGGATCGGAACCGTACCCGATCCGTTACCGGGTTCAGCCACAGGCGGTCTATGCCCGATTCAGACGGTGTGGAGACGATTGTCGTTGATGGATCTGCAGTATTTGACTGTATAGCTGTTACATATCCTAGCTTGCCGACGTATATCTCTTGGCACAAAACGTGGTGCAATGTTGGATTTGCCATGTCCGCTCACGGTGAGTGACGGAGTTGGTGGGGCATCGGCAGAGCCAGCCGATACAAGGAACAGTGTCTCCCCAGCCCAAACAAAGGACCAAAAATAGTTGTTCTAAAGCATACGGCGACTATTAATAATCCCTGCGATTTTTATTGAAGGTGAATACATATTCAAAAACCCTTGTTCAACAATTATTCAGAATCAGGTTGCCGTGAACAGGGGATGGTGAGCACCTAGAGACGAGTATGAGGTGATCGTCCTCGCAATTTAGTGTATAAATAACAAACGTTTTGTAAAAACACTGGCTGAGCTAAACTTTTTTTATTATTATTTTAACGAGCGCTATATCAAGGCCGCTTCACTGCGGTTTAAACCGTCATATCATGAAGCGTGAACCACCTCTCGCCATGGACATCGCATAAGTGGATTCTAGCACTAGTCTCCAGACCCCAGCACATCATCATATCTGAGCATGTCCGTATAATTATTGTCTCTTCTCAAATAAATCATTGAGGTCATCTTGGAATTCTCCGTTTACAAACGGTGCTGCTTCTTTTGTGCCAGAGCCACAATGGCGTTACCCGCCGTCAGGTCCGTCAGGCTCACGCCGATGCTCTTGTATACAACAAAGCCTTCAGAGATGAACCGGTTTGTCTCCTCGATGTGCCTGTCGTTCAGAGGCTGCACCTTGCCTTTCCTCAGAGCAACTATCTGGCCAAGCTCGACCATGTCCTCGGCCCCAATCTTGCTTTGGACTACCTCACCAGAATTCTTGAGTGCATAGTCGCGGTCGTCGACAAGCACCACGCCCTTGGCTTCGCCAGTCGCAGAGTTGTATCCGCCACCGGCGGCAATGCCGTGGTGCAGCAGGGCGGGGTCCAGTTCGATCATGTCCGACTGCCACGAGCCAATAGCCGAAATGAACGGTCGACGGCCGTCGCTTCTTGGCTTGGTCAGGTAACCGGCGGGGAATAGAGGTTTTCTGGAAGGTGTTGTGCAGAAAACACAGTCAATGTCAGACAAGCGGGCTTCGATCTGTTGCTGGAAGTCTGAGGCAGTGGTGTTGATAAAGTTGAAGGAGCAGCTGGACTTCCAGCGAGCATCATTCTCTTTAGAGACCTTTGCGATCAACTCATCAACTTGTTCCTTGAAAGGGTTGACGTATGTAATTGTCTTGACCTCGGAACCCCTCAGCGTGAGAATAAGACGTGTGTGCCACAAGGCCTGCATGCCGCCACCAAAAATCACAATGTTGTCAACGTTTTTCCTCCATGAGAAGGGCACCATGACATTCATCGAAGTTCGGTAGCCAGTCACTTCTTCGGCGCCCAGGACGCCGCTGGGGTTTCCCTGCCCATCCATCAAGATGAGGATGCCATGCAAGGGATCTTTCTTGCCGTCCGGTCTGGTCGGAGGCTCGACGACAATCTTGGCACCAACACTCGAATCCGAAGTGAAGGGTCGAAAAAGAGTTCGCTGGCCATTTGGCCGGCTCATGGCACCGGGCTCGGGCTGGTACTGGCGCTCGCCACCAACAGAGAAATCCTCAAAGGTCTGTTCAATGATGTTTTGGAAGGAGATGACCTCATCCTTGGTCAAGTTTATGAGAAGTTCGTGGATGGCATTGTTGCCAAGAAATCGAATCTTGTCCATCTTGTACGTTTTGTCAAGGGTATTGGCAGTTGAGTATGGCCTGGATGAGAAGATTGGAGGCAAGCTTGCACCGTTTTCAATCATTAGTGAGCGAGGCAGCAAGCGGAGTAGGGAAAACACAGTCTTCATCTTGAATGTTAAATATTTCGAACTGGACAGTCCGCAGTCTCTTTTAACACGCGGCCCGATGTCACGGCCCGAGATATTCAGCACGCTCACTTCACTTGACCTTCACCTCACTTTGCCTGCCAATTACAACCACCGTGGCCATATCCTCCCTCTATGAGAATCAGGTTAGCCTAGCCGTCGGTGTCCACTTCCCGAGTCACATTACCTTGAGTCGCATCAGGAAGCTGGAGTGATGGTCAAGAGTCAGTAAAGACAGAGCTATGAGCGATGGCGGTACCAGGTGCCATAGGTTCCATGTACAATTCAGCATTGCCACTTGCAGACACGCTATTTCCATCATGAGTTGTGGGCCCGGGCCGGATGGGCCTGAATTCTCGTCCCAGCATCCGACATTCGGGTCCCACATGCCGGCGTTTCAATGATCGCTTCATCGAGAGTAGTTATCATTCATTCACGAGTCATGGTGCATTTGCTCCATTTATCTGAGATCTCACTCTGAACCCTGGAGAAGACCAGAGCTAACTGACAGCATTGCACTCTTGAGAACTTTGAACATTGTCTGACAACATGTCAAGTACAATTTACAAGTGATGGCCGAACGGATAGCAACGTGCATAGTAGAATCATTTTACTCGTATAGAAAATATCACGTAGTTCTTCTAGCGATAGATGGTGCTAGAATACTAGAGTTGAGTTCTTATTCACCATTTCTATATGCATCAACAAGTCAACCCTCCATGAAACATCGTCCTGCACAGCCTCCAGTGTAAGAGGCAGTCAGCTTAGCCGCCAGAGTAGTGGTAACCTGAGAGAACTCCCCAGTCATTTCGCCCAAACCGGACAGCGGGGTGAATAGACGTTGATCAATCCGGGGAGAAAGTGAGGAGCTTAATTGGGTCACCACTCGTTCCCGTGGAATATCAACGCTCTATTGACCCCACCGGCGGCTAAGCTAACCGTTCTCACTTCGTCCGCCATCCTGTGGTGGAGCACATTGGGAGTGTCCGAGTTTGCGGGGTCGGCGCCGTTATTTGCTAGGCCATCGGCAACGCTGCCGGTGGTGCAGGAATCGGCGACGCCATACCTTTTGCAATTCATTAAAATGCCCCAGATCTGTCTGGCAAGTGCAAGACAAAAATAAAGCCTGCCCAGTGGTCAGCATTGCAAATACATGCCGTTCTACTACAGCACGGATAAACAGATGTGTCCTCAAATTATGGAAATAAATCAAAGAACAGACATGAAAAAGATATTCATGACATCTCCGGATAATGATCCGCTGGTACTAGATGAACAAACCATAGTGAATCATGGTGTAAAATTCATCTCTATCGAAAGAGTGGTGTCTACGTCAGAAGGTTGCAACTTATTTGACATGCAATCATATTAACAGCTATGTAACTATGCCGGGTCTACTCATCACCCCATATATCATAGATACCACTGTACTCGAGGCACCAGCCACAAACATTCCCCTTCTATCGTGGAAAAAGTGCCCCCTAAACAATTATCGTAACGAGTGGGTATCAAGTTATCTCCTAGAAACAGTCAAGTGAATCCTCCAAACGCAATGCGCCCAACAGGCATTACTAGCAAATGCCGCCAGGCACACGGACAACCCTCAAGCAAATTGTCCTAAGACATCTTTCGTTCGCTCGAGGAAGGGCTCTCGATATCGGAATGGCCTGGGGTGACGTTTGCGACGTTCTCAAATTGGTACAGGGGCTTCTTGACAGCATCACGTCGGAAAAGGACGTAGCGCTTGATCCACCAGGGAAGGGCAACAGTGAGCTGGTAGCTGGCAAACTTTCGCATGGGCACGGCAAAGACGTAGTCGAGTTCCTCCAGGGTTCTCTGCTTGGTCTCGGGCACCAAGAAGAAGATCATGATAAAGGCGACCACGTTGAATCCGGCGTACAGACCGAAGGCACCCTAGGATATTGATTAGCGGCGGTTCAAGGCTGTACAAGTCGTCGGGGTTACTTACAACTGTCTTGATCTGCTCAAGAATGAAGGGGAACGAAGTACTGAGAACTGCAGCCCAGAAGAGACAAGTGGCGACGGCGAAACCCATGCCAGTCTCACGATGGGACAGGGGGTAGACCTCGGCACTGTATGTGAAAGGCACAGGACCCTCACCGGGAGAGTAGAAGGCGCCAAACATGAAGACGAACAAGCAAATAAACGCCGTTCGGAGAGTCTCCTTGTCTGTGGAGATGAGCGTGCACAGGCCGGCGGCCAGGAGAGTCCAGGTCATCTGAGGGAAGGTGAAGAGCAGGAGACTGCGGCGGCCAAAGGTGTCAATGGTCCAGAAGGCAGGGAAAGCAAAGAGCCAGTTGACGAGACCGAAACCGAAGGAGCCAAGCATGGCGCGGAAGTCGGACATGCCCGCCTCCTGGAACACGGTGGTCGAGTAGAACGCAATGATGTTGATACCGCACATCTGCTGCGCAATCATGACGGTGAAAGCAGCAACATTGGCGCGGCGAACACGTGGGACAGTAAAGAGCTGCGTGAATCGGGTGACGTAGTTGGTCTTTCCGGTGAGCTGCTCCTCGATCTCGAGCTGGGCACTGATGTAGTACATGTCACGGGCAACCTGGATCTGTTCGAATCGGAGCTGGCTCATGGATTTCCAAGCCTCGGGATATCGGTTCTTCTTCATCAACCAACGCGGCGACTCGGGGCAGGTGTAGATGAGCAGGAGCAGGGGCACGGCAGGGAGGAAAGGAGCGCCGAGCATGAGACGCCAATTGATATCGGGAACGTGGAAGACGGCAAGGTTGAAGGCGGTTCCGAGGAAGATGCCAAAGGCAGTCCACATCTGCCAAGACATGACCAGGGCACCACGGATCGAGGCTGGCGCGTTTTCGGCTGCGTAGATTGGCACCGTCGATGCCTTGACACCCATGCCGATACCCATGAGAAGACGATTAGCGAGCTGTTGACCCCAGGTGTGGCTGAAGGCGGAACCGATGACAGGCCAGATACAGAAGTGGGCAGAGAAGAAGATGACACCGCGACGACCAAAGTAGTTGTTGATGGGATCAGAAAGCCAGCAACCAATGAAACTACAATGCCAGTTAGAATGTGAATGTGCAAGTGTCAACCGCTGTATCAACTTACGCGCTACCAATGTAGGGACCAGCGTTGACAATACCGACCAGCATACGGTCTCGAGTACTGTCAGAATCAATACCATATTCCTTGGGGAACCACAGATTGGCGCCGTTGGATCCAGTCTGATCCCAGCCCTGGACGGCAGCACCAATGGAGCAAGTAAGGATGGTCATCAGGAGCTTTCGGGGCATGCGCCAGCGGTGAGTGACCTCCTGCTCGAGCACCTCGATCTCCCGGTCGTTGAGCTTTTGCTCGCCGTCAATCTCACGGATGGCAGAGGGGTTCTGGGCAACGAGGGCTCCCTTCTTCAAGATGGGCACATGCTCTTGCAGGCCTCTCCGGTCGGCCCATTCCTCGACATTGCGCATGAGCTGCTCACGGGGGATACCTTCGAGAGGGTTCTTGATTCTGGGGCGCCGTTAGACTGGGACTCCAAAAAAACAAAACACCATCGTATTTCGAGACAGCCGTGGAGTACATACCTAGCCTCGAGGTTGTTCTGGAGATCTACATGCTCCGTAGTAGCGTAAACGGGCGGTTTCTCGTCCATGGCGTGGAGGCCTTTGGACGTGGGTCTGGGGAAAGTTGGTTGTCAGTGACAGGAAATGATTGACGGCTCGGCGGGTTCTTGACATACTCGATATCCGCCATGATGGGCTTCAATCAGCTGTTAAACCCTCAGGGGGACGAGTGTCAAACAATGGCACGGGAAGAGGGTCTTGAGTCTGAGTCCCGGGTCTCAACCGCGATCCACTCTGCAGTCTCTGAAGATCAAACAATGGAGATGGTCGAGGTCTGGTTTTCACAACTCATCATCCGGGGCACAAGGTCCTATTTGTGTTTCTCCAAAACTTGACAGCAGATCTCTCCCCCAGACACAAAATACGCCCTGCTCACATTGCGCCCCCCCTGTCTGCCCGTCGTCCTTTTTTTTTCGTACAGGAAGCTAATCCGTGCGTCCCACAAGGCCGTGGCTGCATACATACAGAGACGACGGAGCAAAATTGCTGGTCCGGGGCCTACCATGCTGCTGGATGGTGGCTGGTTGTGCATTCGCGCACCCCGTTCGGGCACCGTTCTTGGACGATCCCATCTCGGGGGGTGCCAGTTTCGGGGGGTGTGTGGCACCGAATCCTCTCAGACACTGTCCCAACCGTCTCAGTCGTTCCCTCCGGGTCGCTGGGATGGACAAACGAGCTGTGATGAAAGTCAACTGCCAAGCTCGTTTCCTTGGAACAAGTGTAGGATCGCCAGCACCGGCCTTGACGTTGCCCAGAAGATCCCCACAGCAAAGCGACGCCCCATGGGCCCCCGGGCAAGCCACTCCAGACGCTTTCCCCCAGTCTCCGCAATCCTTGGTCGGCAAATGGGCGCTTTCGGCCCGATAGCGCAAGGGTTCCTCGTCCGTTAACCCATCCAGGCGCGCGCGACGGGCAAATTCTGTTAGCAAACCTGGTACCTTTGCCTGGGATTCTTGGTGCTTGAGGTCGCAAGTGCCACCACCCCAGGTTCTCTTGGCGAAAAGCCTCCCGCAACCAAGACGGGCTGAATGCACATCACGGGAAGCTAGTCTTGAGCAAAACTCAGATACGCTCAGGGCTGAAGCTCGAGATTAAAGAGAGGAACACAGATTTGCTCGATTGGCTCAGGACCAGTCTTCTGTTTGGCGGCACCTAGAAGCAAAAGGAGCATCATGACGCGCAGAGGCGCCCGTCACGCGATCCAGCCGCGGGTGAAGTTTGCCAGACACGACCGGTAAGCACAGCTTTCCTGGAGACACACCTCAACCGCAAAAAAAGCACACAACACGAGCAACCAAAACGGTCAGATGAAAAAAAAAGGCCAAGAGCCAAAAGCTCCGGCGGGGAGCAGGCAGCAGAATTCGGAGCGTCTTGAATGGTCGTCCCTCATGCGCCGAGCCACAAGGGCCCGACGCCGCCAAGGCCCGGGGTAGCACAATGACATAGGGGAGAGGAGGCCCCAAGCCTTCCCCGAGCCCGCGCTAAGCTCCCGACAGAGATCGCCTGTTCGTCCAGCGCTTGGCGTGGCCCATTTCGATGTGGGTGCGGTCATCTATTCAAGCATGGGCAGATTATATGGGAGGACGCTGTGTACCCGCAAAGGACGACGGTGGTTGGCAAGCAGAGCATCGTGCATGTCTCGTGTGCGCATATGTGAAATTACGAAACAATAGAAACAATGTGACGGTGTCGGAGATGGGGGGAAATGCGGTGGCACAGCTGGCGGATTGATTATCCTTCTTCCGCTTCCCGAGATAAGCTGATGCTGATCACAACTGAACTCTCCTGTCAGCACGAGTCTCGGATCGCCAGCACCGTCCGTCCATTGGCCTGTCTCAGACTTGCACATCTGTGATGCGTGCCCCCAAAAACTCTGCTCGCACCAGCTGGCAGGGCTTTTTGCGAGTGGCCCAGCACTGTAAACCCTCCTCTCCCGGGCGTCTCAGTTATTCCCGCGCCCAAGCCACGTTTGTATCAAGGCTTGTTTGTGGTGGCGTCCCGTCCGACCTTTTGCAGCTCTCGTCCAATTGCCTTTCTTAGCAAGGCTCAATTCACACAGCTCAAGGCAGCAGAATAAAAAAAAGTGTGTGACGGTTGCCCGGAGCGGTTCAATGGTCTGCTGATGGCTTATCAAAACTCGAGTCATTTTTCGCATCTAGAATCACTAGATCAACGAGTCTAAACGGCGAAGCAGCTGTTGTTCAAACCAACGTGATCTGGAGAAAGGCCTTGGTTCCAGTGAATAAGCTCACTTCGTGTGGCATCCCTGAATTTTTGGAGAAAAAGAGGGGAAGAGGGGAAAAAAAGGTGGGCGAGCCGCCAGAGCCACGCTAATTAGATGCGCACCCCCTTCCATCTCCCATTGTCATCACCTTGCTTTTTGGTGAGTGAGACGGTCCAGGATAAGATGACCGGTTATTGTCTCGTGCATATTGCTGGGCTCCTCTCCGGTGCCCAAGCGTCAGATCGAGCAGTACCGTGTACAAAGGCGTTGCGGGCGGTCACATTGGGGCCACCCACCAAGGTCAAGGCCCTGAGGCTCAACACGGATTAAACACGTTGTTTAGCGTCGCTTGTTTTTGGCGAGGGGCAGCGGTGTATCCAACCTGTGGTCGTATGCGCACACCCTCACTTCTCAAGCGTGCCAAAAGCTAAAAATGACATCTCAATGCCATCTATCTGCGTCATCGTCGAGCAAGGGAAATAAACCTCGGGAGGTGGGCGCAAAGGCGTTGGATCACGAGCGCAGCTGAAGGAAGCTTTCAAATCCAAAAAAACGGCGGGGCCACACAAACTGGTATTCCGGGGAAAACTAACCCCAAGAACTGGCCAAAACCTAACGCGGCAAAGCTCGTTGAAGCTGTTTGATAAAGCGGGGAGCAAACGTGGAGCCCCGTGGCGCGAGGTGGAGGAGGGTATCATCCATCATGGGTGGTAGTGTGTGGTCAGAACCTTGGGGTTGGATGGCGCTTAGCCGGGGGGTGTAACAGAGAGGGAATCCTGTCTGGTCGCCAAGACGAGACCCGACGATGATTTACAGAGCTAGAGGCGGTATTCCAAGGCTAATTCCCGAACAAAATCCTTTTTCATCTCTTGGCCGATTCTGGGTTTAGTGCGACGTTGACAGGTCTCTCCCTCATGGACACAGACGCAAAGGATTCGGCTCTAGGATCGCCGCAAATTTGAGACGAAGGGTTTGATTTTCCAGAAGTCGCAGCGCACCCGGGAACCAAGTCGACGGGAATGTTTTTACGAAGCATGTCTGATGAGATGCCCACCTCGCAGCGCTGAGCTTCCCTGTCTCGGATCATGAACTTGCAGGTCCATGATGGGCAATTGATCCGCAGCTCGCCAGAGCCATGGACATGGCACCTCAAACAATGTCCTTCGCCCGGTCCCGGCCATGGCCAATTAACCAAATGCCTCATGGCATGTCAACCTCGCTCCGCCTTTTGCGCCTGAGCCCTTCTGATGGAATAATCACACAGTCCATCGACGTTCTAGACGGACTCGTGCTCCCCATTGGCGAGCCATCTACATTTCCTGACGGACACTGTTCTCCGTCGTAACATAGCGTCGCCCCGGCTCGACATCCACCCAAGAGCCGCACGACGTTGCATCTCACTCTCCTAGACAGGGTGACCTATACCCACATGGGCTCCAGGCAGCTATATTCTGTACCCGGCCAGCCAGTCCCGAAACCGAGAATTGTGTTGCCTGGAGTTGGCGTGTAGTACCTGGTGGGGGCAACGTGCCGGGTTTGTGGGGATTTTTCTCTTAGTTCAGGGTTGGGGAAGGGAGCGAAAACCTGCCAGTCCGACCAGGGTAGGCCGACTGGGGTAGCCCAACTGGGGTGGCCCGGGCCCAACCTCGCTCGACGGTTTGGTCGCCGCTGCCAAGAGCCCAGAGGCCAAAAGGAATCAGGTCATGCTGATGCTGTGCTACCGTTTTCGCCCGTGACATCATTTCTGCAGTTCCTCTGCAGTTTCCATTGCCGAGGTGCACTCCCAATCGACCGGTCCAGGTCCTGCAGTCGCGAGCTTAGACGCTCTTCGCGCCACCGAGGGCTCCCCACCCGCCAACCTCGGGTCCTGATAGGAAGACGAACGAAAAAAGAAACCATCGACGAAAATATTTGAGCCTCATCTGATCAATATCTCAAACCCCTGGTGCAGGGTCGTGTGCTGACGACTCGCGTGGCAGCCGTGTCAGGTGAGGGCAAGGTAATTAATTACATGACATGGTGAAATCTTGTGTCTCCCTGCTCATCTCAATTCAACTCTTTGGGCTGCTGGGTTGGACCTGATCCTGCGTGGGCCGTGCCGCATTCCGTGACTTGCTCAACCGATTCCTTCATGTAATGACTAATTGGATGTGGATGCAGACATTTGCACTATTGAATTTCCTAGTCCAATCCTCCTGAGCTACTGCACACCTCACATTAGAGAAAACAAACTCGGCCCTTCCGAAGCCCCTGAGCGCCCAAGGTGTTTCTACAATTCAATTGAAATCAGCCATCCCAAGAGAAGAAGGTTGATTCTATTGTCGCAGTATTTTTAAAGAGCTGCCTAAATCTGTAGACTATTCGGGTTAGGCCTCGGCGTGTATCATGTCAGCGTTCGCCATGGTGGTGTCCTTGCAGAGCGGGTGATGCGTTTTTCAACATCAAATTTCAGCAACAGGGGCAACGAACTCTCTCCATCTTGCAGTACACTAACATGAAATTGCCTCATACGCGAACCGTAAATCACGCTTTCGGGATGCTCGGCATGGGAGAAGAAATCATACAACCTGAGCGCATCGGACAATGCGGGTGTGAGGTCCAGAAAGGTCTCGGATGGCTTCGGCGAGCTGCTACCAAATGTCAGATGGCGCGACATGTAACTTTCCGGGGCTCCTTTGCAACTGGTCCATCCACAAAGCTGACCGCAGAATGGGCAGTTGCTCTGCTGAGTGGCGGCAAGTGTGTGTTTTTCGCACATTTGTAGAATTTGAGAATCAGGACGCAGCTGCAGATCTTCAGGGGTATTGATAAAGAAAATAAAAATATTCGTTTGATATTTGATTAGATAAAGTAGCAGAATTGAAGAGTTATTGGTGATTTGTGCTCTCAAAAGCGTTGTAGGAGATCAAGAATTAAGTCAAGTTTATGGGCAGGTCAAGCTCACAAGGAATCTCAGTATCTTCAAATAATCTCATCACAAACTGAATATCATAGCAATAAATTGTCTCTTTCCAGTAAATATAACAAGAATTGTGTAGAATTATAAACTATCAAACCCAACAAAAGATTTTGTACAATCTTTCTCATCCCTCACGCGCTACCCTACGCTGCCTAGATGATTGGAATTCTCAACAGCGTATTGAATCCACAAGAAGACGGATTTGTCAGACAGATGAAAAAGGTGGCATTGATTCATAGAATTATATACTTTTTTGTGGTTGCTACGATGTTTATGTGATTTGGTGCATTCATTAAATTTTTTGATGCCGCAGCAGCTGCGTTGAGATGAAAGCGCTCTTTTTACCTGCTCCGACTTGACAGCAATGCCAAATCCAGCTCATAAAAAAGCACATAAATGCTGTGTATTTATTAAGTCGTCAGATATAACCTAATTACATGTTCCTATTCTCAATTCTTGGTCATGAATAAGGCGACGGGATTACATGCCTGACAGGTCCATGAACACTATTAGCCGGCCAAGACATTGAGAACAATGTGCTTTCATCCCAAACACTGCATCGCCAATACGCTGTTCGTTCCGAAACCCCCGACCGAAAAAGTCGGGTACCGCAGCTCGTCGTAAAATAAGATGCTTTCTCTCAAATACTATCAGGGTAGCGGGAAGTGTATCTCCTGAAGCTTCATTTGGGGGGCGATGTCTGTCATGTCTTCATTATGGGAAATCGCGGAGACCCAGGGTTGATTAGCAGGCCGAATGTCCCGTACTGGCGATACTCGAAGAGGTAGCCCGCCTGGTGGAAGTCGTCCAGGTGTGTGAATCCCGTGGGATTTTCGGCTTGCAGTTCCATGCACCAAAGAAATCGCCCGTGCCATGGCCCGAGATGTAGACGACCTCCAAGCCCTTGGTGAAAAGCTTACAGGTATGGCCGCCCAAAAACTCCCAAGAGTTACAGGTCGGGTCAGAGTAACAGGCCGCAAAGCATTTGTGCGGATCGTGTGTTGGGATGCGCCTATAGGGATCACGGCTTGTTCCGCCTTCTAGCGAGTTGCCGGACGGACAAGAAGCCTTGTTTCTCGCAACAGAGCCCGCATCCGTGGCACTGACGTTAACTGCAATTGATATGGCCAACACGGCCACGGCGCTCCTCCAGCCGATCATTTTAAATGAAGATTGACGATGAATTGGTTGTGTCCAAGTGCCAGTAGAACCCGGTGGGAACATAGGTCAAATCATGGTTCTGGGGCCCAGCACTTCTATTAAAAAGCTGCCGGTACCCCCTCAGAAGGGATGAATAGTCTAAATCACCATGTCGTCATTACTGGCCATGTGCCTTTAAATCCACCAAATGTCTCAGACTCTAAGTTGAGAGACGCCAATGAGGGGTTCGCACTGTCCTTGGTAGTGGCGGGGTCCATATCGCGGTCCTTGACATGTATGAGGCTTTATCGACGGCACATTCCAATAGACGTTGGACGAGACAATCAGGAATTCAATTAATCGAGTATATGAGGCCACGTGTTTTATGCTTCTGCGTGTATATCGTTTCCAACATTACGAAGCAGTGGTGGGCCATGTGTAAGTTGAGGCGCACGAGTCTGGGCAGAGGGTCCCGTATTTAATGCTCTGGAGCTGTGCCGCAACACTCCTACACACCAATAAGCACTAACTTGGGGCTCTATTCCAGAGCGTCTTGGGAATTGGAGGCGGTGAAACGGGAGATGTCCTAAATTAGCATTTCTGTGAATTTTAAGCTACGTCAAGGTTATTTAGCGAGAATTTGCGGGATGGTGAGAAGGTGGCCAATGTGGTGATGGATGACGTCGGCTCCCATCAGCACCCGACAGGTAGGCCTCCAAAGTCACCAAAAGAGTGTGCATATATCCTGAGCTCAAAACCCTGCCTGCGTCTCCATCAATGCGCACCAGGTTTTCCTAATATTAGGACCAGCTGCACAGATACGTGGCCCTGAAACGCGCCAATTCTTTCTAAACCTATCTTCGCATCAGTTGCTGAAAGTTGCTTTTCCCAAACCTGTTCCATTGGGCAATCGACAGATTATCAATGGATACAATTACGTCTCTTCCGTGGCCTCAATTGAGCAGAGACTACTCAAAAGGAAAAAGGAAGGGGCAGTGCCGGTTCTTGGGCAATGCGATGAAGGATGCCGATTTTACCAGGCACAAGATGCGATTGCATCAGCAAGTTCGGAGGATACTCTTTGCGGCATACAGGGCCATCGAACAACGAATCACGACCGATCGCGCGCTGGAGCATCTCACTATTTTATAGCCAACGAATGTTGAGCTGGCATCGATATCCCTGCACTCTTGAGCTGTTCCTGGTCCACAAACCCCCCAGCCTCAGGCAGGTCACGTAAATCAGTGGCTCGGCGATGTGGTGAGATTTTAAAAAATCGTTGGGGGCGAATTCCTTTAAACTGCATGTATTGACCTGTGTTATCCCGTGGAACGCAAACGTTTGTTTGGCCCGACGAAGACCCAATATGAGCCGAGAGGATGATCTCGATCCGCTCTTGCGCAGAGAATCACACCAAACCTTCGAATTGTCAAGCATCTCGACCAAGCCTCAGTCGTTCCTGAAACGCAAACCTCTTCCATCTATTAAGCGCAAGCCTCTGGATCTGCAATCCAAAATCTCCGGATGGAAGTTCAGCCTAAACATAAATGCATTGACGATATTCCTTGTCCTCCTAATAAACGTTATCCTCACAATCTGGTCAAGCACCAGGAAAGAGTATGAAGACAAGCTCGGCCAGAAAAACGGACTCAGGCTTCTTCAAGAGGGGCAGTGCTCCAGCACCAAGAAGAACAATACCATAATCCATCTTGCCATCAACATTTTGAGTACCCTCTTGTTGGCTGCCAGCAATTACTGCATGCAATGCCTGTCAGCTCCTACCCGGGAAGACGTGCAAAGGACTCATTCGACTGGAAGGTGGGTAGATATTGGAGTTCCCAGTGTGCATAACTTATTCAGGATCCCACGGGTCAGAGTCGCTCTCTGGGCATTTTTGGTACTATCGTCGGTACCATTGCACCTGCTGTAGGCATTCTATTCTTGCCCCCGAAAGAGACAAAAGAAACCTTACAGAATTTAGGTATAACTCGGTGGTTTTCACCTCGCTATCCACGGTCAAATATGATATCTACACTGTGGCTGAATATTCCTCCGGGAAGAATGTTTTTTCTCGCACATTTGCTCAATTGAACAAGACTGAGCAATTCACAAGTTACTACTACAATAGTGATTCGCAGAAGCCGTATCAAACTATTAATTCATACGCCTCGGATATTCCGACAGACATTGAGGATACGTGGGAACAGGCCAGAAAGGGCGAGCTAGACAAGCTAACACCCGAGGAATGCATTGATGCATACGCCACGACCTTCCAAACGTCTCACAGGCACCTGATGATAGTCACCGAATCAGGATCTAACTCGTCTCTGGAGGGAATCCCCATTTGGCAGGACACTTCTTACATTTCGGGATTTCTGAGTCAAGGCTGCGTTCTGAGTATCTACGAATGGATTTGTCCCGCCGATGGAAATGACTGCAACAAGCCCTGTCGCAGCGAGCTGTCGGCTGTAAAGAAGAATGCCTCCGAGTGGGCGCCGTTTCATGGGTCTCGGGTAAAATATTGCCTCAGTCAGCCAGTTACTCAACACTGCAAGCTATATTTTAGCACCCAAATCGTGGCCTTTGTTATTGTGGCCAATGCCATTAAGCTCTGCGTCATCTTGTACACCGCATACCGGCCGCCGAAGGAAATCTTGCTGGTCTTGGGTGACGCGATTGAGTCCTTCCTCAGGACCCCAGACACCTTTTCAGCAGACAGTTGTTTGGTATCTTCGGATGACGTCAAGCGAAACATTATGAACTGGACCGGGCCCCGCTCGTGGAATCCTTCAAGACGAAGGTTTGCAGCTGCTGTGAGCCGACGACGTTGGATAATAAGTCTATTATTGTAAGGCCAACCCTTTGTCAGAACACTGCTTGTCCGGGACCTTTTAATCTACTGCAGGCTTTCATGCTGACATATGACGCTAGATACATGTTTTCATTTGGCGCTGCCCTTGGGCTTCTTATATGGGGGATAGTGATCCTGCCCGGTTCTCATGACATTGCCACATTATGGCGGCTGGGTGTAGGGACTGCGAATGAGATGACGTTGATCAATATGGGCTTCACCGATAGCAGCAACCCCAGCGTCACCAATCCGGTTATTCCAAGCGTTCTGATTGCAAATGTCCCGCAACTATTATTTTCTTTTCTTTACTTCCAGTACAATAGCCTATTCACGGCAATGCTGTGCGCAAGAGAATGGAGTGAGTTCGGTCGCGAACGTCGCGGAATACGGGTCGCCGCGAATCCAAAAGGGGATCAGCGATCTCGCTATTTCTTACAGCTACCATATCGTTGGAGCATTCCTCTCCTTCTCATGTCCATCTTAGTACATTGGCTGTTGTCTCAGAGTCTGTTTGTTGTTGCTATCGAGTCGGAAGGCTCCAAGTCGCTGTTCGTCACATGTGGATATTCACCTTTTGCAATCATCCTGTGCTTGTCAGCTTCATTTTTCATGACGACAGGAGCCATTTTTGCAGGACTAATACGTCTTCCAACTGGAATACCTCTTGTTGGAAGCTGCAGCTTAGCTATTGCCGCTGCTTGTCACCATCCAAATGGGGTTCCACAACCAGCAGCGCCGTTTGTGCCCTTGAAATGGGGTGTGATGAAGAGACCTTGCGAAGGACCTCCTGAAAAGAGCCTTGGGCACTGTGGGTTTTCCGGGGAACACGTTGACGAACCAGAATTTGGTGTGAAATACTCCTGACTAAACTAATATGCCCAACATAGGATGAATCGCAATGTGCCACCTGTGTCTAACCTAACACCTTGCTGATCATCCTAAATAAAGTAAAATAATAATAATAATAAAACCTAAGTTTATTTTATAATTATCTTATGGAAAAGCTGGAGATTATTTATTGTTTTATTTCGTAATCGGATTTTTGCAATGTCGTTTTCACAGGCTTCTGGAACAATGGCTATAAGCAATAACAAAGCTCTAGAAGTCAAAAAGTCAGAGCAGGATATGGAAAAATGCGAGGATGACGAATTGGCTTTGCGTAATTCAAATTTGATTGCGTTTTTGGCATTGCCAAGGACAAGTCTACCATACTTTAGAGAATCCATCTGCCCTAACTGGAGCCTGCCCAACAACTCCCAGTCCATTATGGCCTTTTGGGCCGCTCCTTCCACCTGGTTTCCGACTATGGTTCTAGGGGCCGTGGTGCTTGGAGCCGTGGTGCCGTGGTGCCGGGGGCCGTGGTGCTTGGGACCGTGGTGCTTGCGGCGGCGGCGGCGAAGGCGGCCGCCGCCGCACGTTCTTGGTGCTTTTTTTCAGCCGGCACTCCCTGGCCATATGGCCAGGTTTTTTGCACTGTAAATAGCGTTAGAAGCAATGATACTTGATTGTTATTTGCTGTAGGAAAGGTCAGGGGAAAGGAATGGAAAGGCAAGGCAAAGGAAATGTAGAGGGCAAATGAAAGGTGAAGAGCAAAGGAAAGTGAAAGAAAAGAAGCAACTCACATATCGATACTTGTCTGTGAAGGCTTTCTTCTTGCCAGGGCCCCCCGGAGGAGGACCCTGGCCGCCGCCAGGCCCGTTGGCACCGCTGTGGCTGAAGTTGAATTGATATACGACACTCATCTATTACAGTCAGGCATCAGCTATTAAGGCCTTGGGATAATGGTCATACTTGCGGTGATTTTTTCAGAGTCGTGCCGGTTACGAGAGCACGATGGTTTCAGAGTCGTGCAGGCTGCGAGAGCACGATGGTTTCAGAGTCGTTCAGGCTGCGAGAGTGTGATGGTTCAGGCGGGTGCCTTTCCCGCACGGGGGGGTAAACACGGGACCAAAAGTTCATCTGGAAGTGGTGATTTCGAGGTGGCAAGTGGGAAAGAAATTCCAAGCAATGTTGTTTTTACAGGTATTGAACGCCTCAGGCCGCCGAATTTCCGATATCTGTGGCAGGCTCTGGGCTTGCTTAACCTGCCTGCCTGCCTGCCTGCCATTGCCTGTCACCTGGTACCAGCTTGCCCTGCCCACATCTTTCCATTCTCGGAAACCGATAGAAACAGTCAAAGAAGATCATTGAAGTGACTGCAAGGCACGAAAAATATCATTCACTATTCTATAATATAAGCCATTTTATTAATTAATTTAGTTGGGCTTATTTAGGATTGTTCATATTTATCTGAGTTTGTTTAGGCTTTTATGTTCATTCATTCCCTTGTGCCTCATAGTTGACATACGTTCGGCCCCCCCCGATCTTCAACCTCAATAATATCACATGTCTAAAATCAGCTCTACTTCCAAAATCATGAATTCATAATTAGCAGTTGGACCAGGCCTTGTTTGAGCCCCCAACGCGCCATGCCATTTTTTGTTAATGGTAGAGAGGGGAATCTCAACAAGGGAGGCGCTCCTGCCCAGTTAGCATGACATTGACAAACAATGGCAATTAGGCGGCCGACTGAAGTGTGATGACCTCAGACATTTAGGGCTCAGGCAAATAATTCTCGCTCCCTGGAGCGATTCTCTCTGAAAACGACTACCACTGACACTTTCACACCGAGTTCTGCCATCCCCCAGCGACATACACCAAGTATGCATCGGCTTCTCCATTAATATAACGGATAATCATGAACTGCAATTTTTGTTTCAGTTGCTCCATGCTCAATCATGCACCACATGTATTCTCCTCGCAAATTAGCCAGAAAATGTACATGTCCGTCCAAGCCCGCCGCATCCATGACGGTCTGAATTTGACATGCACAGGGGAGCGACAAATCAACACTGTTAGTTCTCTAGGTTTCCAGTACGAGACGAGCCAAGCGATGCAAAAATTAAGCCTTTTTCTAAAATTATACACGGGATAGTAAAAATGACCAAGCAAAAGCATGGCGCCATGGCGCTACTTCTTTGGCCTGTCGGGTCTCGCGATGGCTTTGGCAGTGTGGAAATGATTCCGGGACATGTGTTGAACAGTGCGACATGGCACCTGGAGATTAAATAATCCAAGCACAGAATCCCGATGCCCTCTTTGTGTTTGAGGTGCACAGACATGTCAATGCCGCCGCCAGCACGGCATTTCCCATTCACACGCGAGCTAACAAAGAAACAATGGGCATTCAACGTCCATTGTTTGCCTCGAGCCCCACACGCCGTTTTCGCTCTCGGGATCAGCCCTCGTGTCCTCCACCATGAGCGCTATCGTTAGCGGGTGCATCGCTGACATGACCCCGCCTACAGCGCATGCGTCCCCTAGAGTCCTGGAGTGGGTCACCTCCAAAGGCCACTAAACCCCGCCAACCCGACACCCGTGGGGCTGTGTTTCATGATAACCGCAACCAGCTGAAGCTTCAGCTGCGTCATCACGAACGCTCCTCCCGCACGCCCTCGTTTCTTTTTTTTCGTATTGTCTTTCTGTCCTCGCCCTCGCCCTCACTCTCCCTCTCCTCTGGGCGTGCGCGTCGGCTCCGTGACATGCTCTCAGCTCCGCGCCGCCGGCCGCCATGACACTTCGTCCACCATGTGAGTCCCTGCTTCTGAAGCTGCCCACGTTGGAGCTAATGGTCATCTCCGCAGGATTGAGCCGTCGATCCGTATCCGCCGGGCTATCCATGCCGACGATGCCACTCTGCTCCGCCGAATCCTCAAGTCGCACCCCTCGCTCGTTCACAACCCCGATTCCTCACCCTCCGGACTATCCAACTCGAATCTCCATCTCGCCGCGTCTCTCGGCTACCGAGACATTTGCGCCGTCCTCCTCGAGGCGGGCCACGAAGAGCCATGCCCTGCCCTCAATGAGAACCACCAAACGGCACTGATGCTCGCCTCGGGCGCGGGCCACACCGAAGTCGTTCACCTTTTATGCGAAAAAGACAAATCTTGCATCCTTCGCCGCGACATCCGCGGGCGGGATGCCGTCATGGAGGCCAGTCTCGGCGGGCACGACACCATCCTCCAGCTTCTCTTGACATACGTCCCCGGCGGACCTTACGACGCAGTACGCCGTGCAGATGTCGAGGGAAACACGGCCCTGCACTTTGCAAGCGGAAATGGCAACCTTCTCGTCCTGCGTACCCTCTTGGCCGCAGGTGCAGACGTCGAGAAACGCAACATCTGGAACTGGACACCCGCCGCGTACAGTGCAACCGTCCAGGCTGAAGTTTACCTCAAGGGACTCGTGTCCGAAGTTGGCAAGCGGCAGCAGCTTAAGAGGGAGGCCGAGGTAGCAGCCAAAAAGGGCGCTGGTCTCCGCGTGGTTGAGACACACAGCGATGGTGAATGAGCCCGCATACGGCAAACTTTGGCAGGATGTCGAAGAAACAGAGATTCAGATAACTAGCCGGGGCCGTGTGGTTGCCCAATGGAGCAGTCGTTCTGCTTCGCACGGGTGCTGATTGGAACGCACGACTAGAACCTGCATGGTGTCTCACTCCGCGTTCCTCTCCGAGCGATCGCATCTGCGACTGAACACCGGTTGCGGACTAGCCCGAGACTGCCTATGAATTGACGCGTTTTACGAAATACTTCCACACTGTGATGTCTCCGTGATTCAAAGTTGTAGGTTCCCTGTGACCCCCCTCGTTCATCGACTCTTCTCCCGTGGAGGGTCTTGTTTGTCAGACAAAATGTTTTCCGGCTGAGGACATGCTGAATGGTGATTGCCCTAACTCAGCAACCAAACATTTCACACTGCTGAACGAGCTAGTCAAATGACGAGTCTATGTCTGTACAGTGACTCTACGGCGCCGGATCCTGTGAATCGCCTAGATCACAGAACTCGCACAAAGCATCTACAACAGTCATTTGGCAATCATACTCCCGCGGCTTTGTCCCGGATCCCCTACATTCGATTTATCTTCCCGGCCCTTGTGACGAAACTAGAGGCGAACCTGGTGAATCATTTCAACCAATTTGCTCCCGTGAAAGGACCCTCTTGGCAGTGCTGAAAATGTCACCTTGGACGCAGGAGATCTCGACAAAGAGACCGCTGTATCTGAATCATGATCGACAAATTATTTTACGGCTTCGTCCCCTGCATTTCTCCTCTCTTCACAATGTATGCCTCTCCTCGCAACTGTCCTGATATCCTTAATCGCCGTTCCGACTTGTCTTCTCGAGATAGTATAAGAAAGCCCCTCTGCGTAAAACCAGCTCCCCAGATCTCCATGTCCAACGCGGCTCCCCCGAGTCGTAGGATCATCGAAGTCGACGCCGGAGTCCTCCCCGCGCCCGCCACGAGGCTCGTCATCACTCAGCATCTGAGGGCCACCGACGATCCGCCTTTCTGGGCCTGGATCATCGTCGGGGCATTTTTCGACGCCGAAGACAACATCGTCTGGAGCACCGAGGTCTTCACCGGGCATTTGGACATCGAGCTGGAATCCGACGACGAGAGTGGCAGTGATAGTGTTGAGAGCAGCGACTCAGAGACCATATCCAGCAGTGTACAGGACACCCACGGGTGGGATTCAGAGTCCGGTGTGTTCCTGATTCCATGAGGAGGCATGGCTGCATCCATTTACTGCAACCATGGCCTATAAAGCTCGAGATTTGCATCCTACTAACTTTGGATAGCCATCCGCTCCTCTCATCCTCATCATTCCGGCGGAAACTCTTTTGGCTCCTATTATCAGCGTCCGTGGACAGCTCAGCAAAACCTCGGTCCTCTTTCACCAGGTGCTTCGATACTGCCCCCGTCTTCCTGGGATCCCACTCGCCAGGGACAAGTACCAGGATACTGGCAGGCTGCGTTTGACCCCGTTCTCCGCCGCTGGGTCCACACCTGGCAGCCTCTCTATTGAGTATACATCTCTATCTTTTCCCCAAGCCGTATTTTACGTGCCAATGTCCGTTGGGTGGAATCCCATGACAGGGCGGGACGCCACGGGGACCATGCCCTCATTGTCCCCTCTGGGCGCTCCCCTCCCGGCCCAGGGTCAGCCCTACATCCCCTACGCTGGAGTTCCTGGCTATAACTTTGGAGCAGTCCCGCAGCAAGCTTATGTGGCCTACTCGCCCATGAGCCAGCTCTTCCCCTTCCAGCAGCCGGTCGCCGAGATCCAGACGCCGTACACCTTCTCCGTCCAGCCGAACGGCGCCGCCAACCTGCTGCCCCGCCAGCCCCAGCAGGCCTCGAGCATCGACCCGTCGATGCCCGCCGCCCAGATGACCAACACCTCCGGGGGCGTGGGCTGCGAGCCCGGCTACAACTACTTCTTCCCGGCCGAGCACACAAAGGTGCACGTCTTCAAGAGCGAGACGGCCCCGTGGACGCTGCCCCCCAACGCCCAGATCCCCTTCCTCGCGTCCCACGTCCCGAGCCAGATCACCCTCGCGGAACTGCTCAGCGGGTTCGGGTGCTCCAACCCTACGCCTAAGAAGAACAGGTGCTTCGAGATTGTGACGAGCGGCAACGGCAAGTGGTACAAGGGATGGGGTTTTGGCGGGGACGACAAGGACGCGCTGAAGCAGACCATGAAGGACGTCGGGTGGGATAGTACCCGAAGCGGTCTTCCCGGTGAGAAGCCCGTTGTCTGTTTGTGGTTTTGTAAGAGCTGAGTGGCTTCTCTTTTCCCACATAGATCTCACATTGGGAATCAATATTCCCACGTGTGGCGTGGCGGGGGTGAACAAATTTGTAGATGTACAGAGTGACCAAGGTGAGCCGTGGAAACAATAAAGCAGATTGAAGAGAGGCGATGCAGTGACTATATATTTTATTCATGTTACAATGAAGGGGCAGATTGCATCGGGTGGGTAATTTTATATTCTGTTTGAAGACTTCCCAACAGGTCAAGGCGGCCCTTTTCTCATCAACTTATTTATATTCTACCATTCCTGATAGTCATTTGTAATCAGCACAATTCTCATGCAGTTTCAATCTGAGCTGTAGTTTCCTCCCCATCCTCCACACCCTTGAGGCCACCAGTCCGCTTGGCCTCCTCGACTTTCTCCTTGAAGGTGAATCCCGCCGAGGCACTTCTCCAGGCGGGAATGTTACCGTCGAAAAGGGCATCAACCTCTTCCAAAGTTTTCCTCGATGTTTCTGGATATGTAAAGAAGGCGTGGAAGGTCATAACGATACAAAAGGTACCAAATATCTGTTAGTCCTTGTTAGTAAAGTCACCCACCCAAAGGAGCATATGTCTGAGATGTTGTCAGGACAACACTTACCAAATATGTTTTCCACTGGATATTAGTAAAAGAAGGAGGCACAAAGAAGGCAAGTGCAAGGTTAAAGCTGCCCCGTCATTAATGGTTTATCCCAATCTAGTTGCACCGCATCTTCACTCACATCCAATTTCCCGCCGCCGCGAGACCGACACCCTTTGCACGATATCTCAATGGGAACACCTCGCTAGCATAGATCCATCCAACGGGCGCGTACGTTATGCCGTACGCGCCAACGAACATGTACGCCAGTGCAATTACTCCCTTAGCTGGCGCGCCACTGATAGACCATTTAAGGATCTCGTTGCCTATATGGTGGGTTAGCAACACTTGGAATTCCGATCACACGGGGATACCCACCGTCAACGCTGTCCACGTGATGCCCGTATGAGGCCATTATACCAGCAGTTGCAAAATGGAAGATGCCGCAAATCAAAGAGCCGCCAATGAGGAGCGGTCGACGGCCGAGGCGGTCAACGAATGGTAAAACCGCCCCGGTGGTTACCAGAAAGATGACATACTGGATGATGGAAGACGTCAAGGCGACATTTCCAGACTATGAATATCTCTTTAGCACCAGATCCATTGTCCTTGTTTCCAAATAAACATGTCGATAGGAAATAGTTCAATATTTGTAGTAATTGGTGAGCTTCAACGCTCAGGTCTCAAGAAATAAACTTACCATTCCAGCCATGTTAAACACGTAAACAAGATAGTATAGCATCACGTTGCCTCCACTAAATGCCAAGTTTTGTTAGCAGGGTGTAGGTGAGTGAAGAGATCGATGTGCTAGAATCACCAACACGTCTCAGACTATTGGCCAAGTCCAAGGGGCATACTCACAGAAGCTGCTGCCAGACCTGGACGCTAACTCCAACCAGCGTACGTTTCCATATTTTGGGGCCAAAGAGACCCAGATATCCAATATCTTTGGATTCAGTGGCAATACGAACGGCCTCTCGGACTTCTTCCATTTCAGCAAGAACGATGGGGCTATCAAGATCACCACCCGCATGAAGATTTGCGAGCGTGAAATGAGCTTCTTCCCAACGATCGTGGCTTGCAAGCCATCGAGGTGATTCGGGGAAAAAGAAGAGCCCAATGAACAAGAACAGTCCAGGAATTGCCTGGATACCCCAAGCAATACGGAAAGCTGATGGTGAATTTATGCTTACCGAGCACCCGTAGGAGATCAGATACATAATAAGGATTCCTATAAGAGTAAGCATTTTTAAGGAAGTAGTTGTATCGAAACTTACCCCATTCAATTGACCACTGTTGTATACCCACCACACGTCCTCTTGTCTCGGAAGGAGCCAGCTCTGCCAGATAGACCAGAACTTGAGAGCTGGTAACTCCAACCGCAAGTCCGCTAATAATACGGCCCGCAATCAAGTGTCCTACATTCTGAGCCGAACACTGAACCGCAGCGCCAATGACCCAAATGACAGAGGCAATCATCAGAGAGTAGCGGCGGCCAAGTCGATCAGCGAGGTGACCAGCAGCAAGCGCACCAAGAAACGATCCACCAGACATTGAAGCGGTGATTCCGCCCTGTTTAGTAGATCCTGGATGATTAAAATACTCCAGATATTGGTCCGATCCGATCCAGGCACTCATTGAGCTGACATCAAAGCCAAAGAGCATGCCGCCAATGGTGCCGATGGCAGCAAGCGCTGTGGAGAGTGTTAGTATATTGGAAAAGGTTATTCCATAGTTTTCATACCGTAAATGTTCCAAATCCGGTACATGGTGAAAGAATTGTGGTCTTTTCTCTTCACCTCAAATGTCAGTTTATGAGAAAGACTGATAATATTGTCCAGCCCAGCTCCGACA
Source organism: Calonectria multiphialidica (assembly GCA_020623665.1). Lineage (NCBI taxonomy): Eukaryota > Fungi > Ascomycota > Sordariomycetes > Hypocreales > Nectriaceae > Calonectria > Calonectria multiphialidica. The sequence goes on from JAHVYC010000001.1 coordinate 1,233,556, forward strand.
TGTTGCCACAATGCTCGATCTTTATAAATCGCAAACACCGCTGCAGACATACAGAAGGATCATCAATCAGCATGTACGGATCGCGTGGAGCCGCCTTTAGAAGCGCACGTATCGTAATCGAGATTTCAATGGGGCCGTCGACCAAATTCAACGTCATCACAAGTCCCCCGCAGCGTTGTGATGGGGGAGGACGGGGCCCCAGGATCTCCCTCCATGATTACTTGACTAAGACAAGCGCCCGTCCCTCAGGCCATGACCCCATGAGCCTAATGAGACCGGTCGGAGCCAAACTCCACCCGGGCAGCTGGGTTAGATTGCCGCCAGAATTTTTACCCGCGGCCTCGCTTGCATCTACTCAATGCAAAAGTTGAGTTTCGGGGCTTGGTGTGAGGGTGCCTACAGGTGTCTTGGCTGTGGCGGCAGTGAGACACACAAGTCATTGTTGATGGTGAGTTGATAGCATATGGCGTAGGGTTGCATGACTGGTGCCATGATGCCACGAGGTGGCTTGAGGCTCAATAGCAGGACGCGGACATTGGCCAGCATATGATATCATGGCTGACCCCCTGCAGGCTTCCCTCCTTGTTTCACTCTGCGATGCTACCCTGCCAAGCCGGAGTCATCGTGTCCCAGCGCCACTGCCGTATGCCGTGAGCCGTAAGCCGTGAGCCGGTACACCTCTCTTTGCAAATGGAGGCTCGCAAAGGACGGACTTGGAGAAGTTGGGGTCGATCACATCGACGCAGCGATTGGAGCGCATCAGCGATTCTAGCTCTGATCGTCAAACGGTGCCTCCACCAGCCGCTCCGGATGTTGGCCGTCGACTCCACCCATGTACGGGGATGCCCCCATGCTCGATAGGGAATTAGACGGCAAAGCCTCAGGTTTGTCGTGCAACGCGGAGGGAATTTTGTCGCGCTCGTAGCGACGCAGGCCGCTTGTCGAGGCATTAAGTCCGCGGCGTCGGTCGTCATTCGTCAACGAAGTCATGACGAACTGCATCAGTCGCATGTTCTGTGGGGAAAGGGCCGAGATACCGCCTCCTGCCCCTGTTCCCCTGTTCCCCATCGTGGGTAGATTCGGGGTAGACTGGGTCCGCAAAAGCAATTGGAGAAGAGGGCTTCCCTTCTCCAACTCGTGAGTGCAAAAAGCACTTTTTTTCGTGGAGTCCCGTGGGGATGATAGACGTAGATTGACGCGTGACGACAAGGCAGCAGGCAGACGAGGTCAAGGCTCCAAAGCGGGAAGGTGCACACCACATGCGCCATCACTCGGACTTTCGGGTCTTATCGAGATCATCAAACCCGTTCACCCGTCCTCGTCTACATGCAATGCAGCCAAGCCAGACCTTCTAGAACGCACCTGCTGCGCCGCCTCGTTGCCCTGAAACTCCCCGCAACGCAAACGAACACACCTCTTTCCTATTTAGCCATGCGGATGTGTTCAAGATGAAACCCTCCCAAACCTTATATCCAATTTATACCGCCATATCTCCAAAACGGAGCCGCCGCGTTTCTCAATCAAGCTGTGATCCGACGATCCAACTGATCCGCCCCAACCAGCAGATGATACCCGTGTCCAACTAAGCTTAATACCCACGTGGTGTCAGATATTCGCGGCTCCCCCCTCGATGCGCTCCTATCAGAGCTTTTTCCCAATCATACTAGTTTATAGAATTGGATAAAGTTTTGCCAACTTTGGTGGCGGTGAAATGCAGTGGGTGGGCGAAAGTTCCGAGGAGTCGCCGATTTTATACCAATACTCACCATACTCGCTTGAAGAAAAAATAACTAATGATTTATAAAAAGAATTCCTAAGAGAAGAATATATAAATAATTAAAAGTATTATCTTTATATATATATATGTTATCACCTATTTTGTTTATTTTATTTTATTTTATTTTTATAATTATTATAATATATTGCAGTCGCTCCAATAGCGCCACGCGGCAGAACCAATGACACTCACACGTCAATGACGAAGCCTGTCGACACCTGGAATATAAACAACACAAATAGGATCAACATACGCAATTTCAAATTCGAAACATATTGCGCGTTCTTATTTTCCTTTTTTCTCTGTTCATTATTTTACATTTACTGCTCGTTCCTGACAATGTGAGATAAGACTGCTCATCTGCCCTTCCACTGAACACTTCCCAACGAATATCCCAACAGTTCACTATAGGGCACTTAAGAGTCATTACGTATGTGCGGAGGCTTGTGAAACTTGGTGGAAAAGTCGTCAGAACTCGGCAAAGCAAACTTTGTCTCGAGTAAGATGCCACACATTTCACCTTTATTGCGTGTGTGAGAAGGTAGCAGTCCCAGGATCTGCACGTTAGCCCAGACAACTTCACCTATCTGAAACACGGGTTTGTTTCTCGCCTCCATGTTGATCACCGACGAAACATGATCCTTGCTGCTCGGCAAGACGACAAACACTAACGGACACGCAACAGGGATCAAGGAGGTATAATACATGGATGATATTAATTCTATGGAGATCTCACCCAGTGAAATTTGTACAAGAAAGATACAGTGTTGAGGTCAAGATTCATCAACAAGGGTCATCTGGTTGGATCGGAACTTAATCTTCCCGAAACTAGCAACACAGTCGCGTAGATCCCGCTACATGCTGCCCACATTTTATATTTACATGCCGCAACCAAACGCGCCCAAGCCAATTACGAAATGTCCCCCCGCTTAAAAGTTGGAGGCAGCAGTGTACTGAGCATCGGCAGTGACGCCGACGTTTGACACGACAACACTCTCGCCGGAGGTGGAGGTGACCCTGATCGACATGGTCTCGGCTCCGAATCCGCTGGTGTTCTCGAAGAAGTTGTAGGCGGAGCGGGTGGTGCTCTTCCAGGTAGAGCCGCCGTCGGTGCTGACCTCGAGGCTCTTGACGGGCTTGTTGTGGTTGACGACCTGCATGGAGAACCAGTAGGCGGAGGTGCCGCTCTTGTTGTGGAGGACGAGGGGCGAGGTGATGCCGCAGGGGACAAAGGTGTAGGAGGTGCTGACGGTTCCGTCGGTGCCTCCAACAGCGGTAAAGGCGTCCTGGAAGAGATCAAGGTGGCCAGCATCGCACTCGGGGCACTGGTCGACAATCTGGGGGCACAGTTAGCTTGATACATTTCTCCCTAGGCAAATTGTGTTCCTACCATGGCCTTGATGGTCTTTCCAGAAGGTCCAGTGACCTGGACACAGGCACCGCATTCAGCGGCGTTGTCCCACTTGGCTCCGGAGTAGGCGGTGCCGTAGATGCCGCTAGGGAGGGTGTAAGTGGTGAACATGCAGTTTCCTCCGCTGAGGTTACCGCCGTAGAAGGTCGAAGTTCCGGAGATGGCGGCGGAGGAAGCCTCCACAGACTCGCTGGTGGAGCCGCTGGAGGAGCCAGCAGCAGCAGAGCTGCTGGCGGCGGCGGCGGCGCTGGAAGAAGAGCTGCTGGAAGAAGCGCTGGAGGCGCTGCCGCCAGAGGAGCTACCGCTGTTGACGTAGGTGGCCGCAGGCTGGACGACGGAGCTGACGGGGGACTCGACGGCAATGGCGGTGGCGCTGGGGGCAACGCTGGAGTGGGAGTGGCGGAACTTGCAGGCACGTCCCATGACGGCCGGGATGAGGATGAGAGAAGCAAGTGTGACCTTCATGTTGGCGGTTGTTGAAGTTGAGGTCTAAGGGGTGTTTTTCGTTCGGACTCCTGGCTATCGAAGCGGATAAAGGCAAAAAATGAATGAGTGACGTCGGGATTCACCTGGAATCGCGAGGCTTGGACTGAATGAAGGACTTGAAAGGAGAGACGTTGAATCAAAATCGACAACACAAGAAGTTGGGAACAACAGAAACGAAAATCGGGTGCCATCGTCCAGACTTTAAAGGGTGTCGCCCTCCCCCGTCCCCCATTCCCTCTCCCCCCCTGCTCAAGGGCAATTTCAGGCCCTGTCACGGATCCCGAGGTTCAGGTCAGTTTCCTGAATGCCCAGACTGAGGCCATTTCCTGTATAGGGCTGATACACTTCAAAAGGTCCTTTCAATTTCAAGTAGAGACGAAAGCAGGGGTTGCTGTTGGACGGCCCAGTCAGAGGATTGCTGGGTGCCGGGGGTTCCATGATGATGGAGCCGGGGTCCGGTTCATGAATCCGAAACGGAAAATCGCTACTCCGCCTAGTGGCTCGATGGATGGAACGTTAAGGAGGAGACATCGGAGCACTTGGCGAGGCGTGGTGTCAAGTTGGTACCGTTGTCATGGCTGGTTGCGAAATCCAAAACTGAAGCGAAAACCGCTTCTGTATGGGAAAGAATGGGAAAGCAGGTGCACTTTTGGGGGGCTCGCAGTTGCATGCAGACCCATCCCTCGCAAAAAAACGGGAGAGCATCACGATTAATTAAATCGGTCGGTGCCCTTTGGTGCACCCTGTTTGATCGGATACTCGGCCGACATAATACGTTCAAAATGCGACATCCCCCCTCACTGGTGAGAATATCCACCAATCAGAGGCCGGCCCTGTCCCAGATGCAAAACCGTTAGTGAGCTCCACAGGGAGACCGTTTAACTGCGAAACATACGGATGCATCGGAATTCCCAGCAAAAAAGGAAAAAAAGAGTTTTCCTGCTGCGACAGGTGATGTTGTGGACCGTTGCACCTCATCAAACATGGCATTGCCACCGTTCACCCGAAACTGGATATCAATTTCCTCCCCGCCCCATGCAAGTGCGACGTTGACAGGCGGAACCCTTGTCCGGTGAGTGCTCCACACACGCACGCTGCAGTTGTCAGCGAGCGAGCAAGTTTCTGTGCGACGTCGAGAACAGGCATATCGCCAGTGCTATTACTCAATCCGGGTCGGGCCAACGGTGCCAATGCTCCAGCTTTAAATTGACATTTATTGCAAAAGCATGAATGGATGAAAAAAAAAGCACACAAAGCGCACGTCCTTGACGTCAGAGATGGGACGAAATAAAGGTGCCGGTTCCGTGCGTCCACTATGCAGAAGCCTAATCTTCGGACGAAGAGGGATATTGGCTGTAAACTAGCAAGCGTTTATTTTTCTGTTGTTGCGAGACATGACGGTGGCTTCCAATTTGAGACATTCGCAGGTTGTCTTGGCAAATAATCAGACCATGCCACAAACACAAATTCCCCAGCAGAGTTTCAGATCACCCAACACAATCCCGACGAACTTCCGCATGCGTTTTCCAGGAATAATATGTATTTGATTATCTACTGCAGCAACTTGCCGGTAGAAACACGTTCTGTGCTTCTAAATTGTCATGTACATCATAATTGCACATCTATCAAGTTACAAGGCCCCAACATACGCGACTACGTGACGCAATTCAAAGCTTGAATGTCAGCCCATACCCATGCAGGGTTTCGGGGATTCCTTTCACGGATCCTACGCTCAGCGGTGTATCCAGTCAGTCCCGTTAGTAGGTGGAGGCAAGACTGAACGAGTCAATGAAATTAGACCTCCGGGATAAGATATGACTCGTCAAGAGTAGGTGGTAATAAACAGTGGTTCATCATAAGCTCACTCAACCATATCAACAGCTCTGAATGCTTCTCATCCAATGCACTCGAATGACTGATGAGTGAAATCATCAAACGACGGCTCCTCGGTGCCGTCTACTGTATTCTCCATCCATTCAACTCCCATCTCTCGGAGCATACAACCAAGTTAGCTTGGCACATACTCCTACACAGCACGCCGAGGTTACCTATTCGGGACGCATAAACATCTAATTTCCCCATTGGACAAAATTCCACAGTCGGAGGGTTAGTTGTCGATCTGATGGGTCTGCCTGCCAACCAAGGGTTACATAAACAATTGCGGATAATCAAACAAGCGCAAGGTCAAGGGTATTGATGGATCTCTTGGCTTCTTTATTTTTGGGGATTTGAAAATGCAGCCGCAATCAACAGCACGCTGATCGTTCAATTCGGACAGTGGGCATGCTCTTGTCCACCACCCCAGCACCTTCGCCTGTTCAAGAGCATACAACTTCCAGGAAATCGCGTTTCCCCGCGACAGTGTTTTTGTTTTTTTTTACTTTAACAAAGCAAATTTTAGGTTACGACGTCCGTGACCCAATCCACCCTCGTGCTGCGATAGAAACGCTTGTGTTTCATGTCCCCAGCCAAGACCAGCTTGTGGATCCAGAGGGATCCAAATTACCTGCCAACCTGTCAAAAGAAAATCCCACGATCCACCGTACATGCCGCGGCGTTTCAATTTATAATTTTGCGGACGTGTTTTCTCGAGTTGGCTCTTGATGTGACTTTGATTTTAATGACTGCGCCAGCTCCATGATTGCCACCGGCAACTGGGGTGCCGAAACAACTGCCAGGAAGATTTTTCGCATTAATCAATTAAATTTTCTCGGGAATCTATTCTATTCGGGAAAGAAGCAATGCATAGCATCTTAATTCACCGTTGATGGTTGTACGGATGTGGTGGGTGTAAGTCCAGCTGTTGTTTAAATTTAGTTTAAAACCTCGTACGATTATCTCACCAATATGCAATCCAACACACGGATTGATTCAAAATAAATAAAAATTAGGACCTACACATGTTTTCTTTTTTTGTCGTATTTAAATCTACCTCCCAACGCCTCCTAGAGGCATGGGTTGGCATTAATCCTAAAAATGCCCACCGCTACCCTACATCACCGCAGTACACTAAAAGAACTCTCTCAGCCAATCGGCGCGTATTCATCCGGATTTACATTCCTTCACATCATGACTCGAAAGTAACGACCATTGCATCTAATACATTTAGCCGCCTGAACATCCGATTCCCAACGTGATGCTATTCAAAGTTTTACCGTCTCGAGTTTCAATGGTTCAAAAAGCTATGTTGGATTGAATTCGCCAGTCTCATGCACCGTCATGTGTTAACATGAACTAAATGCAATGCCCTCCCCCCCCCCTAAATGGAGCTCGCAAGTACTATCTGGATGTGGTTAATTCACAACTTTACGCGTGTTCATCGCACAAAGTTGACAAATACTCCATAACCTAGAATTCATCGCCGGCTGCCTCACCTATTCACTAGGGCCCGTGACGCGTGGGGGGAGTGATTTGGAATTTCGTCGACGTTTTGTTTTACCAGAGGAACGAGCCTTGCCAGAGACGGCTCTCTTCACGGATGGGGTGCCATCACGCCCCCCCGACTAGTCTGCGGTGATGCTTCCGCCGGTTCACTTCTCTCATTAGTGGATCTATACTTACTTTTTGTTTTCTCGTGTGGGGGCGGGAACGATCGCAATAAGTAAACACAGTTGCCGCATTTGGTCTCTGGATAACCTCACCCCGTCACCACCAAAAAAAAAGACACTGAACTAGACCGGCCGCGCCGGGTGGAGAATGACCGGAGCACGATCTGCGATCTAGATCTCGAATTCCGAAGTGTTAGTATGTCATCGAAGCGATCACAATTAAGCCCCATTTCGTTAGCCGCTGGCCGCGTACGCACCGAAAACCTTCGGCCTTCGCAGTGGCACTAATGGCCTCGACTGGTCTACACCGCAACCGCCGCCATTCTCGCCGGCTTAACCAGGTTGACAGGCCACTAAAGTTGGTGGCCGCGTCGCCGTGTTCCGGTGGGGGGGGTGAAACTCCGTAGCCCGCGCAGGCCTGACGCACCGCAGAGCTACCAGCTGTACAGGGTCGTCGACGAGGCCCAGCGGCGGCTACCTTGACAAGCGCGGTCGAGACCTTATTGCCGTTCTAGCGTGAAACTTGATACGTAGGTCCGACAAGGTTTCACATTCGGAATCGAGTTCCAACTATGATTTCATGCGAGGCCTCTTTTTGCATTGACGCCGTTGTAAACCTAGACAGAATTGACGCTCCAGAAGTCTGGGTCGAGTTTGGTCAGATCCGAGAGGCGCTCAAGCTGAAGGCCATGGTGAGGCGGTAACAGGTGGGTGCGGGTTTTGGGTAGTCTGGTTATGCAGACAGAAATGTGCACCCGTCAACTCGTTGGCAATGGGAGGATTAGAGAGTAAAGGCGTATCTTGATGTGAAAATTCGACAACACGGGCGGCAAGAAAAACTGCACATTAGAAGACACGGCAACCAAGAATCAACAAGTAACAGGGAGAAATTATTGATCTGAGTGATACCTATACTGAATAAAATGGTCAAGAATACATGTTTCTTGGCTTATTCTAGTTTATTTATTCACATGTGCAGTTTGCCATGGATTGGTAAAACACCTGAAGCATGGCAAGTATCAGGGAGCAAATGCACATACACAGACACATAAACATCACACGGGCATCGCATTTCGTAAAGGGAACAATTGCTATAAAAACTTCTAAACGATTAAAAACAACGTAGCTATGAGATCACATGATATACAAGACTTTTTTCCTCTCCAATCTAAGACTAAGTTGATGTTGAAACAGGGGCAGAAGAAACTGAAGAAGCCGAAGAGGACGAAGAAGAAGGCGAAGACACGTTAAAGGAAACGGGGGAGCTGAGCTGAAGCGTAACTGCAGAGCCGCTAAGAGTCACCCACTGGATCGGGGGCTCGGTTCCAACAAGGTCAGAGGTGACAGTTCCACCGGAGACGCTGCCAGAGGGGATGGTCACTGGGATGGGAACGGAGCAAGTGTTGCCGTTGGCAGTCACAGTGACGGAGCTGATGCTCTTGCCATCGTTGGAGAAGGAGTACGACATCTGGGGGTTGCAGTTGTCGAGAGCCATTCGGTTGAGGAAATACTGAGCGATGTCGTCGTGCTTCAGCGACTGCATGGGCCAGTTGGTCAAGCGCATCATCTCCTGAACCATGGTCTCAGTCCATGACATGACCAGGGACATGGCACCGGTCTGGTCACCAATGGTGATGGTGTCGACGGAGAGCTGGTTCATGTTGGCCTGGTGGAACATGTAGGGGTCCGACTGCAGGGCGAGGAGGTTGCGGATGTTGCTGGCCTTGGAGGAGGCCAGGAGGGCGAAGTAATCACCGCTGCCGGCCGAGGTGGCGATCCATTCCTTGGTGGTGCACTCCATGGTGTGGCAGTTGAAGTAGATGGCAGTTGAGAAACGGGGGACGATGGTGAGACCGTCATAGCCGTTGGCAGCAACAGTGCTCATCAGAGGCCAGTAGACGTTGTTGGGGTTGCGGAGAACGGGGCGGGTGTTGTCGCCGACGACGTAGGTGATGCCGTTGTCCATCCAAGCCTTGATGGCATCTCCGTTGTGCATGCCAGTGATGGCAGGGGGGATCAGGCCGTGGGCGGAGAAGCGAGTGGCCTGGTCAATACCGACCTGCTTCAGCCAGGCCTGGTTGAACTTGATCTCACGGGAAGTGTCATGGTAGGTGGCATTGTTCAGACTCAGGTGGGTGAAGGTGTGCGAGACGTGGGCGAACGCATTGCGGTTGGCGGCAGTTCTGAACCAATCCGAAAAGCTGTCAATCTGGGAGCACTTGTCGGGCCAAAGGTAGGTCTCGTAGTTGGTACCGTTGGGCCACTGGTCGGTACCGGTGCCAAGAGGCTTCTGGAACTCGAGGGCGGTAGCGTTGGCAGAGTCGTAGTAGACGGCGTCGATGTCATTGCACTTGTTGTTCGTGTCGGCAAGGGTGGAGGCGATGATATCACCGTTTCCGTTGTGTCCAAGCTCGAGCCAGAAGTCAGATCCAACGGGCATGCGGGCGTTGATGTTCTTCTGCCACGTCACGTGGGCGTTGAGGTCGGCAATGGAGATCTTGAAGTCGGGACCGCCAGATGGGTAGTAGAGCTCGGTGGAGATCTGCACGTCGTCGATCTGGTTGCTCAGGTGGACCTTGCGCTTGCCCAGGAAGAGACCGCGGGTCATCCAGTGGATGTGGGCGTGCTGGAGGAAGTTGGAAGTCAGAGACCAGATGGGCGCCCAGCCGATGAACCAGACAAACTGCTCGCGGCCGTTGAAGTTGTTGATGACACCGGCAACGGTCTCGCTAGAGAAGCCGGTGGCGATGCCGAACTTGGCAATCTGCTTGGTGGTGGTGGGGTCGGTGATGGTGGCAGGGACGTGCCAGAGACCGGATGTGGTCACCTCGGCGTTGGCCTTGATGTTGGCAGTGGGAAAGTCGCTAGTGTCAGTGAAGCTGATGTTCTGCATCACGTTGTCAGCGCAGCACCCGCCGCCGGAAGTGACCGCGGTTCCGAAGCCAGCGCCAGGGTACTCGTTAATGCGGACCATGCGGACGTTGAACTGGAGCTGGTAGGCATACAGGGCCTTCCACTGGTCGTCGGTGATGGCGCTAGCCCAGCCGTTGGTGTACAGGTAAGACACAGCATCCATGACCATAATGCCTCCAAAGTTTCCATGGGTGGCAGTCGAGTTCAGCGTGGGCAGGGCAATACCGGCCTGGGGCACGATGAGGGTCTGGAAGGGGATGCCATAGCTGAGAAGACCGGCGCTACCAGTGTTGGCAGAATCGGTGTTGGGAGCGATGACGAGGATCGTGCTGTCGACGGTGCCAGAGGGGATGCTGGTGGCGCTGGTGGACTGGATGGATGCGGTGGAGCTGCCAGTGGTGGTGGTAGCCGAGCTCGAGGTGATGGTGCTTAGGCTGCTGGTTGCAGAGCTGGATGCAGAGCTAGATGCAGAACTGGATGCAGAACTGGATGCGCTGCTGCTAGCACTGTTGCTGGCGCTGCTGGAGGAGCTAGAACTGACTGCAGCGGCGCTGACAGAATTGGTGCTAGTGGAAGCAGAAGATGCTGCGGCTGAAGTGCTAGTCGCCTTGGATGTCGAGGCGGCTGCAGCGGAGGTCGAGCTTGAACTGGCAGCTGCAGCAGAAGAAGAAGAAGCAGCTGCAGAAGTCGAAGTGGGCTTGGAGGTTGTGCTAGTGACTGCAGCAGCAACGTTGGGGGCGGGGACAGTCGCAACCGAGGACGTGGACGAGGACTTGGCAGCAGCCGATGTCGATGTCGATGAGGTCGCCTTGGCCGTGGTGGAGGTCGAGGTCGAGGTGACCGCAGCCTTGGCTACAGCGACGCTATCGAGGTAGACCTGGGTGGTGCCGCTGGCACACACCACACTAAGCTTCAGGGTCTGGGTGGAGGCGGTTGCAGGGACGTTGGCGGAGAAGGTGCCCCAGGATGCCCCAAGGATGAAAGCCTTGGAGAAGTAGTCTGTGTTACCAAAGTTGTTGCTGTCCAGGTAGGCCTGGATGCGGCAGGTGTCCGTTGTGGCAAAGATCACGAAGTACTTGAAGGAAACGGTGTAAGTGCTGCCCACGGACAAGCTCTTGACGGATTGGCTGAGGCCGGTGCTTGTGATGGTCTGTCGCTTGTTGCTGGTGAGGAGGGTTCCTCGCTTGTCCTTGGAGGACTTTGTGTTCGTCTTCTTGCCCGTGGGCTGACCGGACTCCATCTTGATGGCACCATTGCTGCCGTGCCCGACCCCCGGGACGTATGTCACAGATCCGGAGGTCTTGTAACCCTGCAGGCCATTGGAGAAGTCGCCATTGGAAACGTGGTTGACGGCAGTCGACGTGGCAGTGCTGCTCGCCGATGTCGAGGTGGTAGTCTTGCAATCACTCACGCCAAGAAGGCCAAGAGCGGCGATGGCAACGCCGTGAAAACGCATAGCTGCGGGTAGGGGTCCAAAGCGGGACCAAATGAAGGACTGGAAAGGGTAATTGGTATAAAAAAAGAAGGTGGGTAGGTGGGCGGGCGACTCGGAGAGCCTCCGTGGGGTCTCGAAAGAGAGTGTGGGTTGGTGGTTGGTTGTGTTCCAAGGAGTGAACGTGGAGAGAAAAGAAAGGAAGCGAGAGCAACCAAAAGAGAGGTTGTCTCTTTTTTGTTTAAAGAAAACCACCGACTAAGGAGTGACGGGTTGTGTTGGATAGAGAATGGAGACGGCACGAAACGACGGACGACGGCGCTCATTCATATACAGCTACAGCTCTCATCCAGTCGTCGAGGCAGAACTGGCGCTATCGAAAACCAGACAGCATCCGGCCAACGGGAGTGCCGCCACAGCAGAGGAACGCGCCTACGCCGAAAGAGTGGGCGCCGCTACGGCGCACCAGAACCTGTCGCCGCGACAGCGGAGCGGAAATGGAAAGCAGCGACAAACTCTCCGGACGAGACCAGTCTGGCGGCACCACCCAGTAGCTCGCCGTGGCCCACGATTACTGAACGTAATTGAGTGCTAGCGACGAGTCTCGGTGGGCTCGCGAGCGCCTCCTCACCACACCTTAGCCTCCTCACCACGCAAACCGCACGCCAGAGTGCGTCCAGAGCGGTCGGTCAACTCCAGCCCACCACGGCTGCCGCAGCATCAGGGCGACGGTGGCGGCGGCGCCCGTCAGGCTTCGTTGCCTCCCTCGCTTCCTCGATTCCTCGCTTCCCTAGGGCCAGCGCCGGCGCGGGGTGGTTGCACCCTGTCCCGCCATGGTGGTATCTACCGGAGGGCGGAGGGCCTCATGTCACACAATAATTCCCCTGCAGTAGCCATCTAGTGGGTGCCGATGGAACATGGACGCCGGACATTTACGTGCCCACCAGGATCTTAGTGGACGCCACAGCATCGCGCACTAGGGCGCCTAGCCTAAGCGCCTCTTTCAGTGATGGGTGCTTGGCGGCGGTGTGGCTCGGGAGGTTTCAGCTCTGCATGTCGTCCCGCTGCCGAATTTGGCATTTCGCCTTGCGCGCACGCCCCTCCTCCGGGGGGCCCAGAAGGGGGGGCGTGTTGAGTTCGTCCCTCGGGGACCGCGACCAACACGCACCACCTCACTGTGCTGAGTCGGCCTGCAGAAGCTTCTGCATGAGCATTCGAGTCAGGAAACTCGTGGAATGGGTAGCAAAAGTGTTCGCCGCATTGGCAACGTGGAAGGCCAGCCTTGCCATGTGCGTCCGAATGGCCCGGATCGTCGACGGGCCCTTGGGGAATTGATCGACACGAATCGGGATCGGGGTTTCCCTTGGCCTGCTGGGCCCAGCATCCCGGCGCAGGAGTATTGGCAATTCACCTTTTACGAGAGTCAGTTGAAAGTCGCAGCGGACCCCGGTCAAGCGAGCCACTGTCGTTCACTACATCTGCCTCGCTGCTCCCACTTCAGCCCTTCTTTCTGCCCTGTTTGTGCATTACCCTAGAGTTTAACCTATTCACTCCTTCACCACGGGTGCCTACCAATTCGGCCTCGAGACCCGCTACCCGCGACGGAGCGAGGAATCTCGAGCAAGCATCATGATGGACAAGTCGGAATTGGACGAAAAGTCCTACAAGCAATCTTGGCCGCTATGGAAGCAGTTTGCCGTCGCTGGTCTGGCCATTGTCATTATCGTCCCCCTCGTCGTCGGCATCGTCGTCACGATAGCCCACAAGGGGGACGACGACTCTGGCCTGTCAAACACCAACCTCTGGAGGCCCAAGGCGGGTGACTCGTGGCAGATCGTCCTGCAGAAGCCCATCCAGATTGCCAGCAACGGCGCTGTGACACCCGACGTCAGGGTGTACGACTTGGACATGTACGACAACGAAGCCACCACCTTCCAGGCTCTCCAGAAGAAGGGCAAGCACGTCATCTGCTACTTCAGTGCTGGCTCTTGGGAAAACTGGAGAGACGACAAGAACGATTTCCACAAATCGGACATCGGCAAGGTGATGGACGGCTGGCCGGATGAGAACTGGCTCGACACTCGCAGCAGCAACGTGCGCAAGATCATGAAGAAGCGCATCGCGTACGCTGCCGAGAAGGGTTGCAACGCCATTGACCCAGACAACATCGATGGATTCGTAAGTATACGCCCTCCCCCCTCCCCCCCATCTCCACGGCGCCTCTTCAGTTGTGGCTCTTCATGCGCTGCACGGTTCGAGCTGCATGTTTGGTTGGGAGAGCAGGTGTCATTTTTCAAGTTTCACATGCTAACCGCACACAGCAAAACGACAATGGAGTCCATCTGACCAAGGCGGATGCAATCGACTATGTCAAGTTTCTCTCCAAAACGGCAGCCTCGTACAACATGTCTACAGGCCTCAAGAATGCTGGGGACATCATTTCCGACGTCCTCGATTACGTTCATTTTTCAGTCAACGAGCAGTGCTCGGAATACAAGGAGTGCGCCTCTTTTGCACCCTTCATCAAGGCTGGCAAGCCAGTCTTCCACATCGAATACCCCGACGGGGCTCCTAACAAGATGTCAACCCTAACTGTTGACAACATCTGCTCAAACGCGGGCAACGCCACTGGCAGCGACGGATTTAGCACGGTCATTAAGAAGATGAACCTCGACGGATGGGTCGAGTACTGCACTGACGACAAGAAGTCCTACGTCACGGACCTCGACACTACTGCGACGAAATAAAAATACGACTAATAATTTTAGAATGGGGCGGTTGTTTGACTAAGGACGGCGGGCTTGAACGCCAACGCGCTGCCAATGGCTTTGTTATTTTTTCTTTTTCCCTTTTAGCGTGCACACACACACATGACATCATCCGACAGGAAAAAAGTTCCCTTACTACTCTGTACACCTATAGACTCATAGACTCACTCGAGATTCTTGTAAATAATTTAACGGCCTGGTTCATAACGATTGAAGACTCAATAAGAAACCATGTTATTGAACAAGCACTCATACACCATCACACTCACACACACACGCATGTGATCTCAAAGAATCCCCCTTTCTCCTTGGAACGGAGCAGTCATTTCCCTTCTGGCTCCCACACACAGACTTCTCGGCATCCCCTTCGTAGCCCGCCCAATACGAACAGGGCCAACACCCCCGAAATCTCCTCAATGCCCACATATATTGTGACTTTCCATTGGCAATAACTGTGCAGGATTAATTAAGTTGCACCAATACATTTGTGCCGTGACCTATCGGCATGGGTGATGTGGGGGTTTATCCCTGAAGCCATGCTTAGCCCTGCTTGGCCATGCTTGGCCCTGCGTGGCCTTTGCCTGGTCATGTTTGGCCCTACTTGGCGACGGCAGGGTTGAAATGAGATACGCGGAATAAGACGTTGCTTTCCCGGCCGCGTGCCGCAGCCTTTTCACGATGGATTGCTGAACTCTAAAAACCTCGTATCAGTGGCGTCGACGCACTCACAGACCCCCTAGGCAATGTCACGGTAGCAAGGATGGAATGGCACGATGGATGCATCCTGGAGTAATAGGAGGCGGTGGTTAAAAGTGAAAAAATCAATAAAAGACGTCTATTTATGCTATGCTTATGCTTGCCCCATGCTCTATAAAAATTATGCTACAGAAAGAAAGTCGAAAATAAGCAGTGGATGAAAATTTCCCACCTCTCCGCTCCGGCGTGCCGCGGCGCGGGGGCCATACGCTTATACATATAGCCGAAGAGGGACCGTACCGTTGCCTCCATGTGGGTTAATTGTTGGCCTACTTCTTCTTCGCGCAGCCGCCCCGCAGCTCCTCCGCCTGCCTGGCCCACATTACGGGCCACTCGGTATAGCCTCCACCCTCCTGCTCAGTGAGATGGAGCCCACCGAAACCGAGCTGTCGAATGTACCGACACATTTCCGAGGCTTCCTCGAGGTCCCCCGAGAGCGAGTGGACCATTGCCACTGACTTTGGCCGTAAATCCGGCGGCAGCATCTTGAGGCTCCTCTGAATGTCACGTGTCTTCAGGTGACTCTCTGACTGCTCGAACACGACGACCCAGTCGGCCTTTTTGAAGAAGGCTCGGTCGACGACGATGCCGGGGTTGTAGATGACGAATGCTTGGCGGCCTAGGCATTTTTGCCACGTCGATTTGGTGTGGTCGGATATAGTGTCCAAATATCCGACCATGGCCGCGTCGGAGGGCGTCTCATCGATGAAGATACCCTCCAGCCTGAAGGTGTCGTTCCAGCCACGGTAGATGTCAACGTCACGCAACACTTCCGCCATGGGGCGCTTGCCGTACGTGGAGTGCACGTAGCCGACAGGTCGAATGTTTGGGATGGCGTTCAGAGTGTGAAGAACGGCAACGTAGCTGGCGTCCGGCAGCGAGTCTGGTCCCGGCCCGTTGCAGGGGTTGACGACGGTGACGAATAGAACATCGGGAAAGGCGCGCGCCACGGTAAAAAGTGGTTCCCACGCGTGTTCGAGGGGATAGATGTAGAGTGGGATGAGGACGACGGTCTGCTCGGCTGCAGTCACCTTAATCGGGCGTGCCTGACTTGCACCCATCTCGATTCGGTTTCAGGGACCGTCAGGGGTGGGAAGGGAAACCAGATGCGAAACAGAGGGTGTGGTGGTGAAGTGCCGAAAGGGGACGGTGAGGTTGCTCTGGCAGGACAAAGATAGAATCAGGGAGTTGGTGATGGGAGGTGTCAGGTTGTCAGGTGATGGGATGATATAGCCTCAATGGGAGAAAAATAGGGCGAAGAAGTAATTAATTACGATGAGCGTAAGGACCGACTGGGGTTGCGACACAATGTCTCACCTTAACATCGGTTGCGGTAGGCTAGGAACGATGGCCTGGCGAGAAGGAAAGGAATGGCGGAGCCAAGGATGGCGGTATCCACGAGAAAGGCAAGGCTGGAGAGGAAGGAAAAAAATTCAGCGAAAGAAAAGAAAAAAAAAAACACGCCAAAAAAAAAGGAGGACAGCTCTAGGGTACCCGACCACTGTTGGACCCAAAGCCAAATCTCAGTGGCCTTGTCACGGTCCAGCAGTGCGCCGTTGCGGTGGGCCAGCAACGTCTGGGATTTGTCATAAGCCTGACCCAACCGTAGTTAACGGAATCCACGGGGCCCAGCAGAAGGCTGGTCTGCTCAAAGAGGGCACCGTCTGCGCTCGCTTGCGTCCGCGCACGGCTGTCCCGCGCGGCCGTGGTGCGTTCCTCCCCCTTGTGAGGCCCCCCTGGACAAGCCAGAGCCTAGAATGCATTAGCGTCGATCTAAGCCATAGGTACCGTGCCGCTGGGGCGTTTTAGGCGCGTTCTAGCGCGGGAGAGGATGCGTAACCCTCCCAATCTCCAGGGGGGACTCGAGGGGGCGTATGCCGGCAAGGGGGGGCCTGCTGCACCTGGGCTGGGCTACTCATGTGTGGGAAAAAAGAGACGGTTCCCTCGGGAATCGACCTGCCATCGGCCTACTATATCCTGTTTAAACACCACCGCAGCCTAACTTTAACGGGACTTCTTGGCATACCGGACGCTTGCGCGGGAAGTGGTGCCTTCCCCCCCCCCATGGCAACACTTTGGGGGCCTGCGAAATGGCCTTTGCTCATAAATGAGAATTTTTCTTCCCCGCAGGACCACATGACGTAGGGCCGTTGAGAAATACGATTTAATGTCGATGCGTTGATGCGTTGTTCTCCAGTGCGCGATGCCGATCTCTATCTATATCTCGTATTCTAGAAGTTTGGCACAGATGCCGAGACAAGCATAAACCATGAACGTCAGAGGAGAGCGAACCCGCCAACGGTTTTTGGGGCTCTGACTCGGGCGACTGTGATTGGTCGTATCATGGCCCGTGCCCCACAGAAGAAAAAAGCAACTCGTAAAAATGGATAACTTGATTCCTATTGGACGAAACTTTTTCTGCCGTCCCCAGTTTTCTCCTAGGATCTTTACTTCAGAGCGCTGTCACTCTTGGCTACAATCAGCTGGCCTTGGCTTTGCGCTTGTTGGCCGTGGCATGCACAATTTCAATTTTTTCTTCACACACCCATGCTGCAATCTCATGTGCCAAGGCAAATCATGCTCTCGTATTTTTTTCCGCATATTGTTTGACTGTCGTCTATCCTTGTACGTAAAATGATGTGGCAACTCTCCCGCCCATCCATGTAATAAAAAAAGATCCTTTTGACTCCATCTGCTTGTAATATTGCTGCTTTCCAAATCGAATCGGGACAAGTTCCCATCCAACACATTAAAAATGAACTAAAATATTAAAGAATGTTGTTCGGTTGTGGCCATTGTTCGGTGACCACTAACCCCCCCTTCCATCTCGCGCACACGTCAAGCGGCGTTTCACATTTCCCCCCCAGTCAACGTTTTAGAATTTTGTCGAGGCGTTTTGGAACCTAGGCGCTGTTCGAGACGAAGTTCCAGAGGTCTGTAGCGCACTGGTCAATGCTCTCAGTGGCGGTCCAGCCAAGCTCGGTCACTGCTCGCTTATTGGCTGCGACGCACATGCCCACGTCACCTTCCCGTCGAGGAGCAAGGTTAACAGGGATGGTCTGGTTAGAGGCGGCCTGCAGGCTGTCGACTGCTTCCTTGACGGTGGTGCCATTTCCGGTGCCCAGGTTGAATGTGCGGAAAGGCTCGTTGACCCCGGCGCTCAGAGCAGCAATGTGTCCGCGAGCAAGGTCCGAGACGTGAATGAAGTCGCGGATGGCAGAGCCATCTCGGGTATCCCAGTCGGAGCCAAAAATATCAAGCTGTTCGCGCTGGCCGGTAAGGACCTGGGTGATGACAGGGAACAGGTTTGTGGGAACACCCTTGGGGTCCTCGCCAAGGAGACCCGACGCATCGCACCCAATGGGATTGAAGTAGCGCAGGGCGACAATGCGCCAGTTGGGGTCTGAATAGGCAATGTCAGCGAGGATGGCCTCGCAGAAGTACTTTGATCGGGCGTAGGGGCTAAGGAGGCCAGTGACATGGGGCATCCGTGTCTGTTCCTGGCCGTTGTCGTCGATGTAGGATTCGGGGTGGTGGACAAGGTCTTCCTCCTTGAGAGGCTTGCCCTCATCGGCCTTAGTGCCGTAAACGGTAGCTGACGATGAGAAGACAAAGTTGCGGATGTTGTGCTTTCCAAGGAGCTCAACGAGGTCCACGAGACCGCACACGTTGTTGCGGTAGTAGGCAATAGGACGGGCGATGGAGTCGGAGACGGACTTGTAAGCAGCGAAGTGAATAACACCAGAGATGCGAGATCGTCGTGTAAGTCCGGGGCTGTCAGCACCCCCTGCGGGGGTGGCAACCAGGTCCGAGTAGGATTCGAGAAGGAAGCGCATCGACTTGCTGCGGTAATCGAGCTTGTGGAACTGCAGGGCAGGCATCTTGCGGCCGTTCTCCTCGCAGTACTGCTCAGCCAGCTTCCTCACGCGGGTGAAGACGCTGTGGAAGCTGTTGCTGAGGTCGTCAACGATGATGACGTTGTGACCAGACTTGAGAAGCTCGAGCGAGGTGTGGGAGCCGATGTAGCCAAGACCACCAATGACAAGGATGAAGTTGCCATTGGGAATGGAGGACTGGGCATGCGTGGGGTATGCGATTCCGTGGTCAGAGTCGGGAGTGGTTGCGGCAGAGGAGCCGGAGAGCGAGACGGACGAAGACGACGAGGAGAGAGTGTGGGAGTTGAGGTCGTCGTCGACCAAGCTGTGGATAGAGCTCTGCATTTTGGCGGCTTTTTTTTTTCTTTGGTGGAGGAGGAAATATCAAAGAATGTAGCCTTGGGTAAGGCTAAGCTTCTTCAGAAGCGTTTCAAGGAAAAATGACTGTGTGGGACGACAGTGATCTGTAAAGAGTGGGAAGGATTCTCAATCTAAAGAGTGCGCTGATCGTTTCTAGAAAATCAAACGATGTGCATTGAGAATGTGTGTGGATGGAGACTATCTTGAAAATCGCGAACATGCCCTGGCTTTTATGATATTGGCGGCCCAAAGCCAAGCACCTGTCACCACAAACATGGTTGGCTCAAATCTCCTTTTCCCGAGTGCCTAGATGCAGTTTGTCGGCGCCCCCCCCTCCCCAGTCCAGAAGCCTGTAGCCTTTGCGGCACGACACAGTTGTGGTTCATTTCTTTGACGTGATTAGCTTGCCTTCCAAGATCCACGGCCGGTGAGCGTGACAGGGACCTAGGCTGGACCATCGTGCACCCCGTGGGACCTGTCCATTCCAGCGCCGCATTGCTCCAGTCTAAACTACAAGGCCAAGCAATCGAATATGCTTCAGGCCGTCCAAACCGAGACACAAGTCCCAACGGGGAGGGGGGGTCGTTGTGCAGCGCGCGTTAGAATGGAGTACGGCCCATCTGTGGCACCCACCTTTTGCTACCTTTGCTATAGTACGCAGTGAGCGGCACCCCCCGTCCCCTCACTGTTCGGAGCGTGCTCCTAGCCCGCACACTGCAGCGTCTGGCGGCTGGAAAACGCCGTCTCGGTGCCGGCTGGTGCGCTTACACCACTTCCGAGGGTACCGGCCTCCTCCCAGATGCGAGAGATGCTGGGGTGTGTGTTGGAATCTGGTGGTGGCCTTGTGCCGTGTGGGGGGTCTGCCCAGGACCGGACTTGTGCAGCGCCAGCGGCTGCGGAACCGCCAGGGGTTAGCGAGGTAGGATTACTCAACCTGTCCCAGCTGGAACGACGTGCTCAGGTGTATGGAGTACGAATGGATCTGGCTGACTCCTGTCCTGCTGGGCGTCCCCGCTTGGGCTGGCATTGGCGTTGGCATCAGCAGGCAGGCGGTGGGTGGTGTGCGCGGAGGAGCCAGCGGAGAATGCGCGGAGCAGGAGGCACTTTGGCCTACGGGACGTGGGCGTGCGGACACGCGGTGTGCGGGATGTGACGACGGTGGATGAAGCCGACCACATGGTTCGGACTCTACCGAGAACTTTTTTCCCCCTCTCACTGGCTGGCTGGCTGGAGGGCTGGCATTTGGAGCAAACCCTGAAAGCACGCTACTTGTGATCGCGATCGACCCTGAAAATGTGGCGTCGATTAAAAGAGTTGGTGTGGCTTGCGGCTGTCTACCTTATTCCGCGGCTTGCAGCAATGGCTTACATGCAGTTTGATGCAGTGCATCTGCCTCGTTGTGGTGTCATCGCGTCGCCTAACCGCAGCCAACAACGCAGCAGCGGCATTTCTCGACTCATGTTGGCCTGTTCACCGACCTCGTACTCCGTCATGAAGCTTCCGCCGATCCCTCTTTCCCTTTCGTACTCGCCTCTTGCTGTGGTATTCACACGTAACCTTCTAAATTAAATAATTTTTTGCCATCATTTCTCCCCATCAACTCTAAAAGTGCCACCTATCAATCACCCTAGGCCGTTTTCTTTGTTCCAATGTGGCACGTAAGCACTCAAAAAAAACCACAATGGTAACCTAAGACACCGAGCCCAGTCAGTCTCGAACCCCTCTCCGCTTTTTTCCTCTTTCTCCGATTCAGCCTCGATCTCACCCATCGACCCAGGCCAAGACAACCGACTTCTAGGCTAAAATACCCACACACCCAAGGGCATGACTCTGTCCAGCTTCACATCGCATTATTCCGAACTTGATCCCGATCATGGTGACATTAGCGCCGGCCCTTTTCTCAGAGGGCCTGGGTCGTGGCGGCCCTCGAGCCTTCCCTTCTATTTTAGTACCCCTGCTCAGCTTGATCCTCCCGTCCGCCAACCCCGGTCCGCCTGTTGGAGCCTTGCAGGGGTGCCGCTAGCGGGGAGCCTGCTCAGGGCCCCCGTATTGTACCCCCTCGCCGTATTCAGTTAGGACTGCCTGAAGGTTTGAAATACGACCAAGAGCTTTTGACCATTTCCCGATACGGTTTCTCGTGATGGCCGAAACCTGGTCCTGGCACAGCGGGGCGTCCGTCCCAGAGCCCTGTCACTGCCACGCCATGTCTTTGTCGCCGGTTCCTGTTTGCGGCCGACGGCAGCACTCCAGAAGCATTCCATCATCTCTCACTGACACCAGCTCCAAGCTGTCTGAAGCCCTCTAAGGCTCTGCCCCTCGTTGCAGGAGGTTTGACTCAAACCACCACCACCATTCACTCTATTCCCTTCGTTCTGTGTGCTTTGATTCGTTGCTACCGCCATCGCCAGCTTCGTAGCTGGGTGTCTTTCACAGCCCACGCTGTGCGAGTTCACGTCCTTTCACTTACCCTTCCCTTCCCGCCATCATGGCGTCATTCATCCAACCAGGGAAGAATGATGCTGCCCTGGAGGAGTGTGGCGATCAGCGGTTCGAGATCTACTGCAATAGCGTCCTCAGCGGCGGCAAGCGCTTTAGCAAGCCATTTCAATATGTCAACCTCACGCTTGGTCTCACTGCCGCCTTCACCCCCATCATTCTCTACCTCATCTACATCACCCTCCAGTCGCGCAGGTTAAAGTCACGGATAAAGAGGCCAAAGTAAGTACAACACCATCTCGTCTGGCTCTGCCTCGGGTTTGGAGACGCTCTAACACTGCCGACAGGAACCGCAAAAAGGGCCGCAAAGATGGAGACGTCTACCGTGCCGAAACCCCCATGCCCGCCTTCTTCCGATCGACCAAGTCCTTCAAGTTCCTCGCATCCAACACCGATGTTTCCTCAATCCATAGCGCGTCGCAAACCCATGACGTTGTTGTTATCCCACTCTCCATGGGAACCTCCAACGATGCGGAAACCAGCAGCCGTACGTCTCAGTGCCCGACCGAGGTGGGCGAGGAGAAGATGAGCCTCGCCAGCGTTGATCTTGGACAATTCGGACCAGAGGCCCTTGAACCGGACCAGGTCGATTCGACTGCTGATTTCCTCGCCAAGCGGTTCGCCCGCAATAATTTGGCTGGTCTGGCGCTCTCGTGTTCCACAGTCGAGAAGCCGGAACTGCTGGATGGATTGCTGGAACGTCTGTACCTGTCTAAGATCCCGGTTATTCTCTCGTGTCACCACGATGCCGAAGTTATTGAGTCTCTGGATTTCACCTTTGTAGCTGGTCTTGTTGTTGAAAATGCCGTCATTCTGGCTAGCGGAGAGCGTCGCGATTATTTTGCCGCTCAGCGTTTGCGTGATGTCATGGGTCGTTGTCACAAGGAACGCGAGGATAGGCCCGACTTCTTCATTGGCTTCCACGACCGATGGGAGATCCGGCCCCATCCTGCTGTTGTCCGCCGAGCCGTCAAGTTGGCTGAGCATCTCGGTGCTGTTATTGAACATGGCCCATACGACCCCACGACTCGTCTCAAGGTACCCATCGTTAGCGCCACTCAGACCCTTAGTGGCTTTGAGTATCTTCGTCGCGCAGAAACTATCCAGGTATGTTGCATATTGCTTTTTTGGGTGTTCGTCGAGCATAATGACTAATCGCATATAGCTTCAAAAATCTTGGGTTAGCGAAACCAGGGCTGCCTGGATTCCTGACGGAACTGACTTTGAGGATTATGCCCCGTTGCCTTTGGAAGCACTTGATGCGGTCATTCCCCGCGCGTCTCATCTTCTGAGACTTCGAGATCTTCCCGGGGAGTTGGAAGACATCCGAGACGAGACCCCCGAAACCCACCCGCCGATCGATTACTTTAAGCTCGCTCCTCCTAGGGCCAACTTCTGGACCTCCTCCAGCGATGGAAAGACTTTGTCCACTCTGGGATGCTACAAGCTCACCTCGGAGCCTCATTCGGACCACTACCAGGCTATTATTGATACTCAGCACCATCTCAAGGAACTTGGTATGCTCCACAATGTGGAGGGTACCGAGGAGCAGAATCTCGTTACCACACTGTCTGCCTTGGCAACCCGCCCGGGCTGCGATGTCGCGGTCCAGCTCCTTGTCAAGGGTTTGGTGGACCATGACGTGCGAGTCTACAAGGGAATGGATACTGGTTTTGCTGTTACCGAGAGTGACGCGCACTTCTGGGGTGTCTCAAAGACCCGGGAAGGTTCCAATGATAGCTGTGTTGACATCTATGTCTCGCAAAAGGCCCCCAGTGACGCAGCCACCGTTCTCCACACCTGGTTGGCGCACAGCCGTATCCCTCGACACCGACGATACGAACTGGAACTGGAACTGGAACTGGCCAATGACCAGGCTCACCCATCTGGTCTGCCCCTGAGCATCCGCGCCACTATTGAACAGGCAACCTACTCTGAGAATCTGACCTTGATTCAGAAGTTGAAGGTGTCTGAGCTGCCCCACCCCATTGGTAACTGCATCAAGGACTATTGCTGGACTATGTTGATCGATGAGCCTTCCAAGGCAGCCTGGACTCTGACTTGTGCCAAGGGCGCTCTCGACAGTGAAGTGAGTTTGCGGGACATCTTCCGGATGCGACTGGAACACTACGTCAAACTTGGCGCCACCGAATTGCCAAGTGTGGACAACCTGCTCCGCTTGTATAAGCTTACAAACGAGGTTGTTATCGATGGACTCTTCTTTGGCCAGCGAAAGCCTCTCAATGCCCTCACCCAAGTTCTTCTGCAGGCCTATGACCCGTCTAAATCCGAATATGACTTTGACTATGTCGACATCAATGCCGAGTTGTTTGCTCTCATCTACTTCACCATTCTGCGCAAGGCCGCCTTTGAGGAGGTTTACAACGAGTCAACTGATCGTTGCCCAATGTTCATCTCTCAGCCCGATCAAGCCGCCGTCTTCTCTGAATTGTGGATTCTTGGCTCTCAGTGTGAAATTTACTTCGGACTCCTTCCTCGCGACCTGGGTGCTATCATTTACCGTCGTTACCGAGCATTCCTTGAGACGCGCCCTCCCACAGCTGCTGACCGACGAAACAATGAGATCATGACGATGTACTTCACCCCTGATACCTCGAGCACTCCAAAGAAGGACGACAACCAGCCTGAAGCCCTGAAGCCAATTGAGCGTACTCCTTACGAGACCTACCAGATGTGGAAGCTGCGATTCGCCGAAGCCGGTGCCCTGTCCATCTTTTGTGCCCCGGCTATTATCGATGTCGTTTTGCTTACTTTCCTTGGTCGTGGTTTCTTCATGACAGCTTTCATGAACCCGGAGCAACTCGAAGCCGCTGGTTACGCCCTGCTTATTGCCCTGCTCATCAGCGCTGGTGTGACTGGTTGGGTTGGTAGCACTGGTAACTATTACCTTGCCCACTATGCCTACGATAACATGGTCTACTTCCATGTTCAGAGACTGTCTGGTGGATTTATCCTCACCGGACTCGTCTCAATTGTAGGTCTGATCATGTTCAGCGTGCGTTTCTCAGTCAGTGTGGGTTTCATCTTTGTTGCATACCTCGTCTGCATCACCACCCATTTTAACTTGTTGGGAATCATGAGTGCGATGCATCAGGCCGACAGTCCTCTCAAGTCTGGTCGTGCCGTTCTCCTCGAAAGCATGCCCCTGCTCTTCCTCGCACCCCTCATTTCCACCTTCGTAAACGGTTATGACATCGCAATCTATCTGCCGATCATGTTCTGCTACGTCCTCTTGGCCCTGTACCGATACCGTCGCCTCTGTCACGAGTGGGTCAACTGGATGAGCAACATTCCTAAGTTCACACACAAGGACATCATGGAGTGGTATACGGCCAGGGAGGACCCGGGCACTGGCGATGATGATTCCAAAGACCAGGAGGCCCTGGCCCTGGAGACATTTGTCACTGCTCTGGAGGCATATCAGCGTCGCACCAAGAATGCCCGCTCTGCGGGCGTTTTTGCCGATCCTCTTGTCACCCGTGTCGGAAAGGGCATGCCCTACGTCAAGTGGCTTTTCAGAAGGACAAACCCTGGCGATAGCCAGCCGGAGCTGTTCAGTACTGCTTGGTTTACTCAGCTCGGCGAGTCCAGCAACGCCCAGAAGGGATTGATTCGTGGTCTCAAAGACCACAGCGCCTTCACCCTCTACCGCCTTGCCCGATATGATGTTGGCCAAACCCTCGCTCTCTTCTTGGTCGCTCTGATGGACCGTTGGCTCATGATCGTGTGGAGCGCTGGCGGTCCTTACCCCAGCATTTACTCCGACAGCCGTGCTCGCTATGCCATCTGTTTTGTCATCAGTTACTTCTGTATTGCTGCCATGCTTCTGGATTCCACATTGTACAAGTACTGGGGTCTCAAGGATCAGATGGCAGATGAGAGGCTGAAGGATTTTGAGCATGCGCAGAGGCTTGCGGAGGACTTCGAAATCTTCCGTCGTGCTAGCATCTTGAAGGCGTTGACTGATATCATGAGCAAGCTTCTTGTTGTCTTTGGTGTCGCGACTGTGCTGACTTGGCTCTTTGTTGACGAGTGGCAAACCATCGTGCTCTACTACATGTACTCCTTGGGCTACACCTGCGTTATCATTTTCCAGTTCAATCGTTGCTTCACCACTAATGTCACCAGCTTTGTCACCATCCTCTTCTCCTCGGCAGCACTTGGTTTTATTGCTGGCTGTATCCTCCACGCCATTCCCGCTACCTCCCAGTTCCTTTTCAATGATCTCATTGGCCAGAACGTCGCAGCTGTTTGTGCCTGTTTTGGAACCTCCATGTGGACCTGGAAAGATTGGCTCGCTCCTGCCCCTGCTGGTTCCAAACCTAAGTCCAGTGACCGTGAGCAGCATGAGATTTTTGTGCAACGTCGATACAGCGCCGAAGAGTCTCAGTATGCCAAGATCCCCACCACTGCTATGCGAAAGAATTTTATTGGATCAAAGATTTGGCATGAGGATGGCAAGCCTACCTCCCGGCGTGTGTGGGAATTGTTGTGCTGGTCCCTGGATGACCCCAATGACCTGACCTGGGATACCCGTTGGGCACAGAAGTGTGTACAGACTGCCAGAGATATGTGGGCTTCACGCAAGATTACCGTAAAGATTGTTAGCCGAGAGGAGTTTTGTCGCGCCGGCTTGACCGACGTCTGCTCTTTCAGTTCTCAGGAATCGTCTGTTCTCCAGTTGACCCTTGGATTCATGGGCGAGGCAGAACTCTCTCTTCCCGCCTGGCAGTCTCTCTTGGCTTCGGTTGTCGCTGAGTCCATCCTGTACCACGTGGCTCGCTCTCAGTTTACACTGTCCCATGGCCGAGCTATCCAGGCGGAGCACTTCCTCTACCAGACCGAAAGTCTCTCCAAGCGACTTGAGTTTGAGCTTTCTTTTGAGACCCCCCAGAATCTTGCCCGTCTCTCTCTGAAGACTGAGATGGAGCTCATGAAGCATCTGTGCCTGGACTTTGATGTTGATGCCGATTGGGAGACAACACCTCAGTCTGTCCGAGAGGGTGTCTTCAACCGTATTTCCGGGGATCCCGTCAAGATGACATATGAGTTCAACCAATGGACGGATACTTCCAAGATCAATCTGCAAACAGAGGACTTCCACGTCTACCTTACATTACAAGTATATGAGAAGGTTCAGGAGCGGATGAATCAATTCGCAATGTTCCCAGACGGAATTGATAGCATTCCTCACCCCCCGGCGGAATTGAGGCCCATTACCATCACCAACTCGCCCATGCCCATGAGCGCTATTCGCAAGTTTTGGAAGAAGCTTGTGGCTATTCCGTTCATCTTTGTCAAGTGGGTTGCCATCATCACTGGTGGTGCGTCCAATATTGAACGAGAACTTGTGTACGTCCTGAGGGCTGTTCCAATGCGAACTGTTTTGGTTCGGTTCCTCTTGGCTATCTGGAGTCTTTGTCGTATCATCAAAAACTTTTGGATTTATTGGATTCTAATTTATCACCGACCCGCGCTTGCCAACATCTCTCGTCTCGCCCAGAAGGGTGCTCGACGCAAGATTGTCAAGAACCGAATCATTGTCGAGATGCCGCGTAAGACGATCACTGGTTTTGCGGCAATTGGAGACAATGGAACCATGGAGCTTCGTGTGCACAATGGTATTCTCAAGGAAGAGCCTACAAAGGGCAACCCTCTCTTTATTGACACCTACGATGAGGAGCTTCGTCTCAAGAGTCGCGAGGATGACGAAAATGGATCCTGCTCGTACCAATACGATAGCCATTCTCGCTGGCCAGCTACCAAGGTCATCGAGACCAAGGATACTCGAAGTGTCGGTTACTATGATAAGTATGGCCGTGTGGCCCGAGGTACATGGACCGTTGGTGATGTCGAATACGTCTTCCAATACCACTACAAGGCTGCACCCAAGGGCAACTCTGATGTACTACGCGTCGACTACAAGCTCGCCAACTCTAACTCGGGCGATATGCTGTCTGTTTTCTGGGGTAAGCCTGTCGACATCGAGGACTACAACTGGACGCCATCGAAGAACATCGGTCGAATTGCCAAGAAGATCAAGGGAAAGATTTACATCAGCGATTACGAATACATCCATCGACGTGACCCCGCCATTACCACCTACGTTCAGGACGCCAACGGTCTCCGAACAGCTGTTAGCAAGGCTCCCGAGGTTTTTGCCCAGGAGGATGCTCTGATGGCCCGCCCCAAGAACGTCTCTTTCGACACGGACGATCTTCTCATCTACCACAGCAGGCTTCAGGTAAAGCAAATGCGGCGATACGCCCGTACTACGTCCAACTTTCTCTCTTCGATCAACCCCATCTCCTGGATTGTCCTCTGGAATCGACGAATGTACGGTAATGTGCCAACCTGGCGTCTGCGAACCGAGCTCTGGAGTCACTGGCTTAAGAGTGGTACTATCGACGCTGTGACAACCTGCTGGATGGACGAGCTCATTCTCCGCGAGGAACCCTTGCTCCGACGCTACTGGCGTGCCCGTGACAGCGGACGTCTCGACCTAGGCCGCGCCGCGCTTGACGCCAACATTGAACAGATTGTCGCTGCCATTGATATCGAGACCGATGTGTCCGAGGTTACTCTGCTCACGATCAAGACTACGGATCTTTACGCCATGGGTCTCAGCAATGATGCCAACGAGGTTACTACGCGCCCCCAGGACTGTTTCAACGATACCGAAGAGCGTATTTCCGTGGTGTTCAACGATATTGGATGTTGGCCTGTGGCTCCCGGTGGTGTCTCCAACTGTCGTCGTGATTTGGTCAACGGCCATACCACTATTCGCAACCACGTCATGGCTGAGTGTGCTAACGATTACGGTATTCCTCGTTTCCAGATTGAGAAGAGTGTCCAGTCTCTCAAGTTGCTTCCTCTTTGGGGTATCGATGGTGGTACCGCCAACCACGGTGTCATTGACAACATGCTCGAGTCCCAGGTTGACGAAAAGGTTGCCGATACTGATGTCCAGCGAGACATTGTCGGTATTTTCATCCCGCTTCTCATGGAATTCGTCAAGGGCGCTCGCTCAAGACGTCTCACCCGATCTGATCTGGTCAAGTACAGTAACACTATCCTGTCCATGGCCAAGTACTACGAGCACAAGGATTACACCTACACCTGGGCCTCCAAGGAAGTTGAAGATGCTTGGGCCGCTGCCTGGCTCACCCACTACGATGACCCCAACATTCTCAACCCCGACGAATGGTTTGAGCTTGAGCGACCTACCAACATGGATTTCCGTATCGCGCTTGGTATCTTCCGAGCCTACTTCTTCATCTTCGCTGTTAAGGTCCCCGACGAGTGTCCCCGTGTCTTCCAGAGTACCCACCACGGTATCAGCAGTCTGTTTGGTCTTGTCCTCAAGCACCGTCGTGGTGCCAACTTTGGTATCTGGGATCACGCCATTCTCTGGCGAGAGTGCTGTCTTAACATTAGTGCCGCGCAGAGCGAGCTGCCTCTTTCCGTTCAAGCCACTCTCCTGGCCGGTATCGGTCTGGCTACTCGTCTTGCCTACTTCCACGCCGACGTCATCACCCCCTGCGCGTCGCTTTTCAACCCGTAAGTGCATCCTTTCGGATTTATCCAAAACATAGCTAACAATTATCACAGTATGTGGGAGATTGAGATTGGTACTGACAAGGGAACCATTGGCGCCCGAAACCAGTTCCGCCGCAAGGTCGACCCTATTGTCAACGGTATCAGTAACATGGATGCATTCACCCCCGTCGATAAGATCCGCACGGACACACCCACAGTTGTCATGTTGTCCAACGTGCAGGTCATCAAGGGTGTCAAGGCAGCCCTCCAGGCTGCCGACATTATTGTCAATCGTTTTGGATTCAAGGATTACAAGCTGGTTATTTACGGTGCCAAGGATCGTCAACCGGCTTACGCCCTGGAGATGGAGAAGTTTATTGTGGACAACAACCTGCAGGAGAGAGTCATCCTGGCTGGTTTCGGTAACCCCAAGGAGGTTCTGAAGGATGCCTGGCTGTTCATGAACTCTTCCATCTCCGAGGGTCTTCCCCTGGCCATCGGTGAGGCTGCCCTCGCCGGTGTGCCCATTGTTGCTACTGAAGTCGGTGCCACGGCGCTGGTCTTGACGGACACTGAGAACCCGGATCAACGGTACGGTGAAGTCGTCCCGCCCAATGACCCTGTCGCCCTGGCCCGCGCGCAAATCAGCATCCTCAGTATGGTTGGTCAATGGACCGATTTTACCGACGAGGCTGGACAGAAAGATGTACCCACGCTTCCCGACGACATCACGGCCAACGATGTCGATTGGCTCTCGAAGCGATTCTACGAAAAGGCCCAATATCGACGACAGCTTGGTATGCTGTCTCGACAGGTCGTGCTACACAGTTTCCACGGCACCCGATACCTGCGAGAGCACGAGCAGATGTTCTGGGTGCAGTGGCACCAAGGCAAGATGAAGGCGGACCAGGTGCTGCGCGCGCAGACCCTGAGCCGCTTCAAGTTTGGAGCCCCGACGCCGCTGCGATACTACGAGGATGGCGGCAAGCAGTCGGAGGAGTTCGAGGGCGGAGACGAAAAGGAGACGTTCGAGCCGATCATGCTGGAACAGTGGCGTTCGAGCGAGGCGAATGGAGAGAAGGGCAGGGTTCGAAGAAGCAAATTTATGAACAGAGCGCGGCGCAGGACGTTCCTCAGCCCGGTTTGATGAAAGTAATGGGAAAGATAAACGGGGTTTTTTCTGGGGTTTTGGAATTAAAAGACGGCCTTTTTCCTTATCTTGTCGAAGCTGTCGTCAACCTCACGGGACGGTCATTTCATTGCAATAAGCCGATATAGAGTTTTTTTTAAGTTGTTTTATTATCTCTTCTTCTGTTTCTTTGTTGTCCATAGTCTGTTAGGCACCCATGCACACACACACCGGGCCTAGTTACTTATTTTGATTTATTATATGATAGCCGCATTAAAAAAAAGATAGAGTTTTATTTTGTTTTCACCCCATCATACGTTTTCTCCGTTTGGAAAAGAGTGCGGCCCCGCTTAGAGCCGATGGTGTTGAGGGAGCACGGCCCCGTAATACGGGGATGGGGAGGAGGGATCGACAGGCCGCGGATGCATGAGCCGAGGCTCGTTTCGTAAGCCCTGTAATGCAAAAAATAGCGGCCGATTGAAACGTCGGCAGCGGTACCGAAGAGGGAGGGATACTCGGCCGGGTTGGATTTGGCTATGCCAGAAGGGGAGCAGTGACAATTGTAAAGCCACCTGGTCATGGTGCAGTTAATCGTACAAACTTGGCCTATCAAGCCCTGGTTTTTTTTCTTTTTCTTTACTTTTTCTTTTCTTTTTTTGAGCCTCGGCACCGCTTTTCAAAGAGGCGCAGGCCCCACCAACAGGCTCCGGAGCGCCCAAGCGCCAGGTCGGTGAGGTGCATTTCGTCTTGCGCGTCTCTGGCACTCGGCCCCGAGAGGCGCCGGGGATTTGTCCTGAAGGGCATGGCGCGCCCGGCGGGGTGGGACGACGAGGGCGTGGGGACGCGGGGTTCCCGAATCGAGACGTCGTTCCCCTTTGCGCCGTGTGTGCGTGTGTGCGTGTGTGTGTGTGTGTTGAAATCCCATCCTAAAGCCCGTTGTGCAGAGGCGCAGAGGCCCAGCGGACCGAGACACACACACGGCGGAGAGAGGCGCTAGCGGAGCAGCACACGCAAAACAAGCTGCATCTCCGGCGCCCGAGACAGGTTGAGGTTGGGGGAAAGAGAGACGGGACGGGACACGTTTTTTTTTCTGGACCTGCTGGAGAAGATACAAATTGGGGAGTGAGCCCCGGCGGTGTCTGTTCGTCTCGGTGACGAAAGACCCAAGCGATCGGTGCAGTTTACAAAGTCCCAAGACGAGGCAGACACGAGAACCTTGATTCACGGTCCGAAGAACCCAGTCAAACTTTCAGGCATTTGTCAGTCGGACGTTTGACGGTTTTGTTTATTCTTGCGAAATATTGTTTATCCTTATTCTTATCATTATATATATATATATACCCAGGAGCCCATTGGTTTCACTGCTCTGAAAGAAGGGTTCGAAACAACAACACCAACGACAACTCCATCAACCACCCTCTCTTCTCTACACCACCCTCTCCCACAACCTCTTAAGACTTTTTTTTCTCTCTCCCCCCCTATCCCTCTTCAACAATGGCTCGTGAGAACCTCTCCATCACGCTCGCCGAGCGCCCCGCGGCGGAAATCATCCTCGGCCAGACCTTTGCCCAGAAGACTTCGCCAGCACCCACACCCGATGACCTCGAGGATGGCCAGATTCTTGTTGAGACTCTGTACTGCTCTCTCGACCCCGCCATGAGAGGATGGCTCCGAGGTATGTGGTGCCTTTTTTCTTTTTGGGAATCACACACAAAAGAACTTTTGTTCACTGACTGACTTGTCTCATCACAGACACCAGATCCTACCTTCCTCCCGTGCAGATTGGTGAGACGATGCGCTCCGTCGGCGTGTGCCGCGTGCTCGCCTCCAAGAGCTCGCAGGCAAAGGCCGGCGACCTCGTGGTGGCGCACCAGGGCTGGACGCAGTACGCCGTGGTCAAGGAGGGCCGCTTCGAGCCGGCATCCCTGTACCCGCAGGTGCAGAGCCCCCAGGACCTGCTGTCGGCGCTGGGCATGACCAGCATGACGGCGTGGGTCGGCATGGCCCAGATCGCCGAGCCCAAGGCCGGCGAGACCGTCGTCGTCTCGGGCGCCGCGGGAGCCACCGGCAGCGTCGCCGGCCAGATTGCCAAGCTCAAGGGCGCCCGCGTCGTGGGCATCTGCGGCAGCGACGACAAGTGCCGCTGGCTCACCGAGGAGCTGGGCTTCGACGTCGCCATCAACTACAAGGCCGAGGACTTCAAGAAGCAGTTCGAGGCCGCCACGCCCAACTTTATCGATGTGTACTTTGACAATGGTGAGTTTCCACTCTTTCCCCGATGAAAACGCTTCAACTAGAAAAAACCATTTTTGCTAACATGGAAATCCCTCTACTCCAGTCGGTGGTGACATCCTCGACATGTGCCTCCTCCGCGCTAAGGAGTTCTCCCGCTTCGTCGAGTGCGGCAACGTCTCCCAGTACAACTCGTCCAAGGCCCAAGGACCCCGCTACTTCTCCCAGATCATCACGATGCGCATCAAGGTGCAGGGCTTCATCGTGCTCGACCACGTCAAGGAGTTCCCCAAGGCGCGTGCCGAGATCGCGCAGTGGATCGCCGAGGGCAAGATTAAGAAGAGCGAGACCATCATCAAGGGCGGTCTCAAGAACGCCGAGCAGGCCCTCATCGACCTCTTCAAGGGCGTCAACACGGGCAAGCTGCTCATCGAGGTCAAGGACCCCAACGAGAGCCCCTCCAAGCTGTAAAGACGACGCGGAAGGGAAAAAAGGAAAAAAGAGTTGAGAGAGCTTGTTGTTGCTGGCTGCAAGTGTACCACCAATCAGGAAGACGATGTGAACGAAACTAGGCGAACGAAGATATCCTCCCCCCACCCTCCCTAGTTTCGGCGGAGGGGGACGTTTAGGTAGTAATATTCATGATTCATGACCTACATTGAGACTTGCACCAATAGCGCGTCCGCAACCACACCATCTTTTCTTCTGCTTGATCTATTTTGCTCACCCTCTCACGCACTTACAATGCAGCTACCGGAAATATGACCCGAAAATGAATTGCCTCGACTAAAAAAAACCCTTCAGCTGAGGGAGGAGGAGCGAGACCCTGACCCTCTCTCTCTCCCTGCGCTCCCGGGCCCCTCCTAGCCCCTCCACCCATCATCCCTCCCCAACGCCTCTCGTCGATCACGCCAATCCGACGGCACCCCAAAAGCAATGTGACAAGGAGCAATTGCCGAATGCGGCATGTTTCCCATCCGTGAGGCTTAACACTACCGATGTTTTGGATTGGATGCGAGATGCCAATGCCGACCACAGCTGCAAAATCCATGCTCTCTGTCTGTCCCCGGGGTCCGGCGTTCTAGGCCCCAACCCTGCCTTTATCCCTCTCTCCCGTCCGTCCTTTGCTTATTTTTTTTTATGGCTCAAAACCCATGTTCCCGTGCCAGCGAAAATGTTTTAGCTTCGCCAACCGGGTTCTCATTTGAACTGGGTCTCTTTCTCTCTCTCTCAACAACCTCCAGAGTGCGTCCTCCACATATCCCACATCCCGGGTCGCCGGCGAGTTGATACCACTTTTGCGCCATCCGGCCGTGCGTTCGCCGTTCGCATATTCCCCCCCTCTGTTGGGGCGATAAGAACTACCACGCATGAATGCCCCTCCCATTGCAACTCAATCGGGGACCAGGGGAGTGAGGGAGGCAGTTTTTTTTCCCTCCCTCTTTAGCTCCAAGTCTAAGCATGCGGGTTTAGACCCGGAAAACAAAGCCGCAAACTCGTAGTTTGGATATAGTTGAGCGTTGCGCGGAAACGAGCCATTTTATCCCCGGAAGGGACAAAGATACACACACGCACAGAGAGAGAGAACTTACAATGACGTAAAAATTCACTCAAAGCAAAGAGCTCATTGCAGCCAAGACTTTACCCAAGGCAGAATGGCCAAGAAAAGCATTTTTTCTCTCTCAGGTTCAGCGTGGGGGACAAGGAAACAATGAGAGAGAAAATTGATCAATGAAGTCTCTGTATCCGTTTTTCTCTCTCTCCATTATTCTTCTCACCCAATTATCGTTCTCAACCACACGCACGCACGCACGCCGCAGCTTTTGAGAGCTCTCGCCGCCCACAATGACGAACCGCGACTCTCGTCATGGCGACAGCGACGCCTACACGACGGCGTCTGATGTCGGCGCCGCCGCAAAGGACGAGGCCATTGGCATGGTCGGAGAGCAGCAGCACAGCATCGACCCTGCCGTGGTGGCCCAGGCCGTGCGGAAGATTGACTTGTTTTTCATCCCGGCCATGATTGTTGGATGTTAGTATATGCATGCACATGAGTGTGTTTTTTTCCTTTCTTTTTGCAAACATTGTAATTCCACATACACAGTACACACATAAACAACACACTTCACACACACACACACACGCACATACACCCATCAAAGAAACCAATATTTTCTTCCCTCCTTTCTTCTTCTCACACGCAAACCTTTCCTCTCTTCTAGATGGCCTCGTATACTACGACAAAGCCATCCTCGGCTCCGCCGTGCTCTTCGGCATGACGACGGACCTCGACCTCACCGTCGTCGACAGCTCGACCAGCCCGCCCACCGTCGACACGCGCCGCCTCAGCTGGGCCACGTCGCTCTTCTACTTCGGCATGCTGGCCGGCCTGTACCCCATGACCTTCGCCCTGCAGCGCTTCGACATCGGCCGCGTCCTGGGCGCCGTCGTCGTGCTCTGGTCCGCCATCTGCATGCTCACGGCCGCCGTCGCCTCGCACCGGGGGCTGTACGCCCAGCGCTTCTTCCTGGGCTTCGTCGAGAGCATCATCCCCACGGGCTTCATGTGCATCGTCTCGGGCTACTACACCCAGGCCGAGCAGTCGCTGCGCCAGAGCTGGTGGTTCTCGTCCACGGGCCTCTTCACCATCGTCGGCGGCGCCCTCAACTACGGCTTCGCCCAGATCCACGGCGGCGGCCTGCGCCCGTGGCAGTACATCTACCTGCTCGCCGGGTCGCTGACCTTCCTGTTCGGCCTGTTCTGCTTCGTCATGCCCAACTCGCCCGTCTCCGCCTGGTTCCTGACGAGCGAGGAGAAGTTCGCCGCCGTCGAGCGCCTGCGCCACGGGCAGACGGGCGTCCGGTGCACCACGTTCAAGGCGTCGCAGCTGCGGGAGGCCGTCTCCGACGTCAAGATCTGGCTGGTGGCGCTGATGATGGCCTCGGCCTACACCGTCAACGGCGCCGTCAGCGGGTTCGGCCCGCTCATCGTGTCGACCTTTGGCTGGTCCACGCTGCAGTCCATCCTGTTCCAGTTCCCCCTCGGCGGGCTCTGCTTCCTCGTCATCCTGCTGACGGGCTACCTGGGGTCGCGGTTCACCAACGTCCGCATCCTGATGCTGGTGCTGACCTGCCTCCCCGTCATCGCGGGCTGCGCCATCATCTGGAAGAGCGAGTGGACGCACCACGCTGCGGCGCCCGTCGTCGGGTACTCCATCACGGGATTCTTCGGCGGCACCGTCAGCCTCATCATCACGGTTGGGATGTCCAACGTGGCCGGCCACACCAAGAAGAGCTTCATGGCCGCCACCATCTTTGTGGCGTACTGCGTGGGCAACATTGTTGGTCCCCAGCTGGTCTGGAGCGAGACCAAGGCGGACCACTATCCCGCCCTGTGGCTGGGCCTAATTATATGGTAAGTCTTGCAGAATCATCCACATCCAATCCCTCTCAATTGCAAATTGACCACGCACTCTAACCCCCCCTGAACAGTTATGTCATCTGCATTCTGGCATCCATTGCCCTGTACTTTGTGTTGCGCAACGAGAACAAGAAGAAGGAGCTTCTGCCCGCCGACGAGTCTGAGCGGGCCAAATTTGCATTCCAGGATTTGACGGACAAGGAAAACCCCTATTTTCGATACGTGTATTAGAAGACATATGATACCCGGTTTGTTTATCTAGAGAAGGATTACATGAACAACGGAAAATGTTTTAGATTTGGGAGCCTGATCTCGTTATATATATATACCATTACGTCAGGTGCAATGCATAGATTCTCAACGCCGCTCCATCGTCTAGACGTTTGTTTTTTCTTTTTTACCCAAGCAGCATGCGCAAAAGTGCCCTGCAAACCATATTAAAACACCCTCTTGATGCTAGGTCCTACCCATTGTACCGTCGAGCAGTTTCTGGCCATCCTCCACTCCTCGATTCTGCCCTTGAGCCATCCCGTCTTGAAATCCACCCACCGCTCTGGTCGATCCGGCGGCGGGGGTATCACGTTGCCCTTGTCGTCCCGCTCTTCTGGATACGGAATGATTTCGGCGGCTCGGTAGTCGCCGTGTCTGATGGCCGTGGTGAGGACGCACTGCAGGGCATCTATGCCCCTCCAGGTCCAACCCATGCATTCTTTGTGGTCTTTGCAATAACGCTCGCATGCATCATAGGAGCCGATCTTGGCTTCGGGCGGGGCAATCCAAGAATCCCAATCGCCATTCTCCCAGTCGAGGGCGTACTCACGGTCACCCACATGCTGGAAGGACCAGAGGTCGGAATAGAGGAGCGGGCGCTGCAGCATGTTAGCATCGAATTAGCGGCTGGGCGAGAATAATCTCAGTTACTTACCCCTAGCTTCCTTTGTCCAAACTCCCACTTCCACAGCTCATGCATGTCCTGGGGCAGTGTCTTGTGGAGCGTCAAAACGGGCTGGCACCAGTACCTTTCGCTAAAGGGAATGCCATTGAGGGGATGGGGGTTGAACATTGGCCAGTATCCCTGCAGGGAAACACTGACGTTCCACAGTGCCCAACCAACGACGCTATCACCACAGCAGTCCTCCCTGAGCAGCGGGAGCCACTTTTCTGTGATCGGGGGCTCCATATATTGACCGTATGATGTGACTTTGCGTGCGAGCAGTGCCTTTATGGCGCCGCGGCTCAGTACGAACCCGGGGCCTCCGTTGGCGAACCATGTCTTGATGTCCTTCGTGACGTCGTGTCGGCCGGGCGAGGGAGAGCCCATGTACAAGGGCGTGTCGGGGTCGAAGGTGTGGAGGAAACGGAACACGTTGTCCCAAAAGACGTATCTGCAACATCACAGTGTAAGTATCATGCCCCTATGTACCATGTTTGGGAAACAATCGCCGGGAAGTCGGGTTTTGTGTATAGTGGTGTAACGGGGGGGTTGCTGCACTCACGTGTCGGTCTCGAGGAAGAAATAAAACTCCTTGTTGGGCTTTGTCCTCCACGCACGTTCAATCATGGGCAGGAACTTGTACTTGTCCATGCTCCAGCCGTTGATGCGCTTGGTGGCCTCGACGTCCTTGTCGAGGGTCCCGTTGTCGCGCATCTCCTTCTGCCAGATGTAGTGCTGGAAGTCGGGGTTGTCCTCATAGTAGCCGGCGGGCAGGTCGGCCAGGATGTCAATGACCTCGTGCTCGCGGATGGTCTCGTCGAGGTCGGAGAATATCAACAGGTCGCCCTTGTTGAAGCAGGCGCTGACGCTGTCGAGCTGGGCGTCGATCTTGTCGCGCTTCTCGCCGTGGCCCATCTTGAGGACGGGCTGGATGGACTCGAGGACATGCTTGGGGAAGGTGGCGCACAGGTCCTTGTTGGACTTGCCTTCGGGGTTGACGGACACGGGGAAGAAGTAGCTCGTGGTGGCAAAGGGGTAGTACTCGGGGACGTTGTAGCTGCCGTGGATGCTGTGCCAGAAGGCGAGGATGATGACGACGACGGTGCAGAGGCCGAGGATGGCGATGCGGCTGAAGCGCTTGTTGAGAGTTAGCCGTCGCGGGCCGTGTACGCCGGACGGGGTCCAATGGGGCGGCATGGTATCGCGAACATGGCACGATGGGCCTGGAGATGTGGGAGGGAGCGTGTGTCAGCGGGCGAGGGAGCTCTCCAGGATTGTCGAGGGGTGCATCGTAGCATCGCGAAGGGCGGCATGGTCGGGACCCAGCCTTGCGAGGCTGAACCTCGACAGCTGGGAGGAAGCGCTGTAGGTGGCCTGTTCAAGCTTAACGGTAAGCTCGTCCACTGAGTGGCTGCCGCACCGCGGTGCGAGGGAGCGCCTGCAGCCAGCGCTCACCCGCTAAAAAACGGCCGCCAAGAAACCACGGGCGATCGCTAATTCGTGTCCCGCACAAACCTCCGCGTATACAATGGAACCCTCCCCATTAATTATCGCGTGGCACGACCCCGAGACTCGTATTTATAGAACTTTATACTTCTATCATTTGAACTGAGCTGTCAGAGGACCAAATCAGTGTTGTCGCTGCGTTGTTCCATCATCCCGTTTTCCGCACAGACCATCTTCAACCTCAGAACCAAGGGAAGGGCGTCTCAGCCTTTGGAGAAGAGAACCAACCCAACTCAGAAACTCTGGGCTACTTTGCAACGTAATTGTACCTGTAGCACCGAAGTTCCGTACCACTAACCTGCCGTAGCACGCAACATGCGAACTGTGGGCCTTGCTGTAAAAAACATGAGCGTCGAGTGACAAGCATCACGGTTCGTGTGACAAATTCGGCATGTTTTGAAAGCTTCAATAAAGTATTAATGAAATATATTTGAAGTAATTTAATTACCTTGATTAATTCTCGCTCTTTTCTAACCATCGCTTCTTCGCCCAGGGAAAAAAGTGATAATGCGCCCCGCATGCAAACACTCCGCACCAAAGCACAAACTCGCTTGCATAGATGACAATCCCCAGGACATCAATCTTGGGCTGAAAGAAAATCGACACTAGGGAAAACACATCACCCGCTGCGTCAATGGCTACGAATATGAAGGAAATTCCACGGACGCTTCGATGTACCCAGATGTCCCAGTAATGGCAGAGGACGCCGGCGGCCAAGCACACGGCTGATAGCACCGCCATCAATATCATGGGCCATTCAATGCCCTTTGACTCAGGAATGCGCAACCCAACAATCAGCCCAGCCTGGATGCCTCCCATGACTGCGGCAATGGGCACCACAACCAACAATGACTTTTGGATTGACCATTTCTGGACGGACGTGGTCAGTATGAGGTTTGCATTGAGGCAGTAATCATGCATGAACATATACCTGCTCGTAGTAATAGCATTGAATCCAGGTAATGAGGCTCAGCAACGTCAAGATTTGGGGCTGGATGCGCAACGCAATGTTGAATTCTTTAACGATATTGTAGACACCGAGCGGGACGCCTGCCCACGCCCAGAGCATCATCATAGATGGCTGAAGGCCGGTCGCATTGTGCCGGTTATAGTTGATGACGATTTGTGGGATGAGCTGCAATAAGGGGGAGGAACAAGGTCAAAAATACTACTTTTATGCTCAGATGGGGCGAGGACAAACCTGAATTGACCAACAGACCTAAATTAGCCGTTAGTTGAGGCATTTCGTCGCGCGGGGCCATAAACTTACTGCACCAAGCGTTCCCAGAACGTTGGCGGCCACGGGGACATCCATCGATTGAGTATACCCTCTCGCGACCGGAGATAGTGGGGGGATTCAAAGACCAAATGCAGCCTATTTATCTGTTGTCGTGGACGAATTCAAAAGCAACACACAACGAGCGCCAATGCAAAACGCCGGCCGATAACGGCCCACTCATCCTTGGCAATGGCCCAATCTTATCACACAGACAGGCACTGTTCTACCATAGACTGTCATAAACATCTACACATATTGTAAGATTCCATCTTAATTCAGTAGCTATGGACAAACTCGCCTGTCATACCGACAGGCCGACTAGACCGAGAAAATAGGCGTGTGCCACACATACTAATCATGGGTGGATTAATCCAATCAAGACGTTTTTTATTAATTACTTAGCTCTCGATATGTTAAATTAATTAAGTAAAATTTAATTTAACTGAACAGTAAACCTGGAAAGTAAGTGGCTACAGAGGGTTGGACAGCGTTCAGATACCCCAAAGAAACTAGTGGAAAACCAGGTTGGGTACAACGACTCCCATCTGATAGTCAACAAATATAATAACCAAAAATTAAAGCTGTATATTTATTCTGTCTTTTCAGTATTTACTATTGCAGTACACTCAATCTCAACCAATGCATTCATGGGCAGCTGGTACACAGCAACGCAGGTGCGACACTGCAATACAAATGGTCAGCCAGTTATCCTCACTTCTCACGCAAACCTGGCAACTTACTGGCTTAGGATCGAAGCTAGCAGTAAAAAACTCATCCCATGCCTCGTTTACAGCCTGGAAGTTGTCCATGGTCGTCAGGAAGATGTTTGCCTTGACTACGCTCCGAATGCTGCTTCCTGCTTCTTCCAAGATGGCTTGGAGATTCTTCAGGGCTTGTCGCTGATTGACAAACATGATGAGTCTCCATATACGTAAGGGGGAATTGATCTCTTACAGCTTGATCCTTGACGCCATCACCAACAAGAACCCGTGTCTCTGGATCCCACCCAATGTTTCCAGAGCAGTACACCATTCCATTGTATGTGACAGCCTGTGAAAACTGAGGCAGTGGCTTTGGAGCCTTGGATGTGTACACACCAGAGATTTGCGGCATTGTTACGTTGTAGACTATTCGGCCCTTGGTACTACAAGAAAGAGAAGCAATGAAGCTGCGCGAAGGCTGAAGGGATACTCTCATCCAAGTCGTGATGACTAGATTACAAATCCTCCTATTTAACCACCAATTTATCCTACTAGGTACCAAAGAGGTGACTTATCCTAAAATAGCCAACAATTGCGACAGACTTGACGTAAGATGCCTGTACGTATTTGCATATGCAGCTTCCTGCAGTATTTGGCCCAAGGACACGCTAGCCCAAAAAGGGGGATTTCAAGCGCTAGCCTGGTGGAGGTTGTGGTGGGGCCAGAAGGAAGCCATTCTGAAGATAAGTTGCCGTGAACTCCATCAGTCAGTACAGGGAATGTGCAACGATTGGCTTAGTGTCCGTCAATTGTATAGTAGAAAACACAAGATAGGATTCAACTTAGACCCTAAAGAATACGTAATCAAAAGTACACGCTGGCGTCATTACTGCGTTGACAGGATGGCGACGGAGACAAACCACGGCAAGCTGGAACATCGACGTCGGCCTTGGGCCTATACCTTCTCGCATGGAGAGCAACTAATGATCCCATTCGACAGAACCACATTCTTCCTCAGGCCATCTAAATATGTTAACTCTTATGATAGAAGCCCCGAAACTTTGGCACCAAGCTTTAAATGCATTGCCGAGGACGACGGCGATTGATCGGTACAATTTGTGGCTGAGATGCAACAACTACAAACGCGTACTTGAATTTACGATATCTAATTTTCCATGTCACTGCTCGCTAAGCCATTTACTGAGTATCGCAGACGCCCCTGCAGGGTCATCGCCCGGGACCATGTGCCCCGCGTTCGCAAAGGTCGTAAATGCCAAACCATGAGACGCTTTCAATTTTCCACTGGAAGCTCCCTCGTTACTCTCAACCACCCAATCGCGCCACTTTTGTTGTCTATAGTCAACTTGATATCGCCAGCGAAGCTCGTCAAAAATTCTGATCTGCCCGGCGGTTGTTCTGTTGATATTAGCTCAGTTAGGCCCCGTTTACTAGCATGTTGTGTTGGCTTGGGAAAATGGTACTCACACTAGGGCATCCAAGTCTCCATTCATCACGAGCATGCGAATAGAGTCGCTGTTCAACAGACTGATCACTGCCGGGACCACGGATTGAGTGACGGCGCCGCTTCTGTAAAACGCTTCCTCAGTGTCATAGCTGACACCGTTCCAGTTCATGTTTGAGACGCCAAGTGCTTCCTTCACAGAGGGCTTTCTGAACCAGTTTCTAGATGATATAAATTCATCAACGCAGAGTTCCTCTGGGTGGTTACATGGCTTTCCGACTGAGACGACAAGTCAGCTTGAGGGAGTTTCTGGGTTCAAAATCCAAAGCCTACCGTGGTAAAGGCTTCGGTTGCCATAATCAATCAGGGCTCCGATGCCTTCGCAGTAACTAGAAGCTCCAGCACACACAGCAAGGTCGTTTGTGGCTTCGCATGATTGGGCATATAGCTCACATGATGGCGCCAACTCTTGGATCTTGTCGCAGACCGTTTCGTTGAAGCCAAAGCCGAGTTTTACCGCGACACTGTCGGGCGTGCAACCAAATTCGTAATTGGCTGTTGAAAGATGCCCTCCAAGGGTTCCAATTACAGCATTGACAAGGATCAGAGACCCCAGCGGATTTAGGATGCTCCTTGTCGATTTGTCCAAACCTAACTTGTAGAGTCTGTCCATGAAGGCTGGGCCCCAGCGCCCACCATAAGATTCTGCAGCGATATGTAAAGTATTGTTACTAAATCGAGGGAAAACCTTGGTTGTGAAGTCATGCATGAAGTCCACGAAGTCCTCTGTAGCTTGTTCCAGATTTGTCACTGCGTGGTCGGGTTCCGGGCTTGCTTTGGAAAAGCCAACGCCGGCTGGTTGACTTCAACAAAGTCGTAGTTAGTATGCGAAACTCTCATAGTCCTAGAAACTAAGTATTACTAACTCCAGAACCAGTAGATTGGCATTTTTGGCCCAGTGGTAGGGATTATGGCGGGTGGAATTGCCATCCAGGTCTACAAAGCAAGGACCAACCTCACTCACTGCTGCGAATGTGCTCGCAGCCCCAGGGCCTCTGGGAAAAGATAAATCAGTCGCTGGCTCCGAGGTGAGATTTAAGCATTCAAGTCTTACCCGCTTAGCCAGACGAGGAGGGGATCATTCATTGAGTCAGATGCGCTTTCGAAAAACCCTGTTCATCCAGTCAACTCTCTCATCTTCTGTCAAGTTAAAATAGACCAACAGTAAAATAATTCTTTCCCATTGTCAAGAGAAACTGAACCAGTGAATTGTCTCGTATGAGCAGGACAGAATGTATCGTTCAACTCTCGCTCAGGGATGGCCGATGCTGCCTCCAAAGCATCGTCATATTTGTGAGTGCTTTGGAGGACAGCCTGTGAAAGGAGGACGTTTCTAACAAGTCGCAGCATGGATTCTCCGTTTAGTAAATTATTTATTAAGTTAGAAGGTCAAAATGATAGGTATCGCACGTTGGATTTATCACAGATTGATGTATTCATCTGGTGACTGCGGGGCCGATGACCTGGATAGAAGGCGCAAATAATTACCAGATTAGGTGAAGATAGGCACCAAGTAAGATGTAACAAGAAATACGTGATTTTCGCATTTTCGAGATATTCTAGTTAAATCATATTCCTTAGGCGTTAAGCGCCCGTGTTGGAATGTCGTGTTTGCTGTTACTGGGTAAATATTCGATCCAGCTACCTGGGAGCGATTGGGGAAAGAAGAACAACATCTGGACAAACACCAGCCCACACAACATATTGCATGAATTCCAGGGTTATGCTTTAGAGATATTTCAATCTATCAATTACTACATAATATTTACTATTGACCTCTTTCAAGCTGCGATAAAGCTTTGGCAATGCGTTTAATGGCTAAAACATTTGCCTCGGGATATTCTGTAAAGACTAGTCTGAAGTATCCTGCCCTCGTAGATTCCGCGAACTAATTCTTGTCAGCAGCATACACCAAAATAGGTATCTCAACACACCTCGCCGGGGTTTAAAAAGACACCGTGTCGAATGAGCCAATGGCATAATTGAAGCTCGGGAGTGGGCGGGCTCGTAATTACTCTATCCTCACCCGTCTCTGGCTGT
This sequence comes from Calonectria multiphialidica, assembly GCA_020623665.1. NCBI lineage: Eukaryota > Fungi > Ascomycota > Sordariomycetes > Hypocreales > Nectriaceae > Calonectria > Calonectria multiphialidica. The sequence continues at coordinate 1,277,701 of JAHVYC010000001.1, forward strand.
GGTACAAAGTGATGGGTCCATTTGCTGAGGTTGATGAATAGGAACAATCCAGCGTTGAACTCCGAATAAGGAATTTGATACATTTTCAAGGCATCGACAGTCTCAAGATATGCGCGTCGTAGTCGCTCCCGATAGATGAGGACATAATTATCTACCAAATGTAGTTGGCTGAATAAACGGGTGACGAATTGATCCGAGAATGCGGTCACCCAATTGAACCAACTGAAAAGTGTGCACTAAGTATCATAGAATGTTTAAATCACGAGGACATGTTGAATAGTACATACCTCACTTTTGACATAGCATCATGGACAGCTACGTTTCTTGTTACGTAGAACGACATGCGAAGTCCGCCCATGGCGAAGTCTTTGCTCATTCCATAGAGGCAATGAATATTCTCCCGTAGAGCACCTTCCAATGGCAAACTGAGAACAGAGGTAAAGGTAGCCATGTCGGCAACTCCGTTGTCGAAATTGGATAGGGCATATATCTCATCCACGACGAGGTGCATCTCGCGCTTAGCACACCAATTGGCTAGCTCCATGAGGGTCTTGCGAGGGTAGCAGCGGCCTTGAGGGTTGGCTGGATTACATAAAAAGAGAACACGACATCGTGCTCCTCTTGTGCGCTCCACGTCTGCAGCTGCCGTCTCAAATGCATGAACCAGCCCCGCCAGTCCCGCGTCGCTGAACTGTTCACCTATGCCCCAGGTAGATACGGGAACACTTATCAAACCTGTGCGTGCGCTGAGGTCGTAGTTCAGCATATAGAAATTTGGAGTCGGATATAGCACGGCGTCGCCATCGTCGCAAAGAGCCCACGCAACTATATCAATCAGCGAGGTAACGCCATTGGCGGCTAGAACCTGTTCGGGTGTGATTGGCACTGATGGTTTGAAAAATCGATTGAAGAAGTTGCTGGCCGCACTGAGAAGAGCTTGGGAACCAGAGATTGGACCATATGGTAGCGTTCGGGTCAGGTCAATAGGCTCCGAATTTCGCGCATAATCCTCCATCCAGTCGGCCATGAGCGCATTTATGGCACCTGAAAGATTGATTATCCCATCGGGCTGAGTTTTTGGATGATACTGGGGCATTTTCGCGACCGTCTGCATCAAGTCCCACGCTGGGCCTTTCCCAGCGGCGATTAATGCTCGATCGGAAGGCTGAAAATTAAGCTGCATTGTAAGTCACGCTTTCTGCTTGTTTTTTCTCGGATTGAATTTCAAAATTCAAGTCTCTGGAAGATTACCCTGTATGATTTGGTGTGGGAGAGGGAATGAGCTGTCAATGGGTGCACTCAAAGTAAAGAAATCGACGACGACTGCGTCGATACCTGTCTGATAGCAAGCGCATTCATACTATCATATCCAATTAGATACCACAAAGAAGACGCCATGCGCTCTTAAGTTCCTGTTTTAGACTAGGTTCTTGAAATTGAGTGTTCTGAAATAACCCCCAGGCATCGCTTATTCGCACTGGTTTAGGTTAGGCTCAAGGCTGTCCCATTTTGGCAAGACACCCATAATAATAGCTAGAGTTCCAACATGTATGGAGAGTTCCTTAATTAAGTCCAGTTCAATCGATTCCAAAATTGGTAATTATTTTTTGGTGGTTTAATTATCTTGTTCACGAAGCGCTCATCGAAATGTTGACAGAATGGTCGCCTTTTGTCGAATTCAACAGCAACGATGTTGATCAGAGGGTGCTTTTCGCCAGGCTTCTTATCCCTGGACGCGGCGATCCCATTCGTGACGCTGCCGTTGGTATATCCACTAAGGATGGCTCTATCACCTACGTCGGCCCCCAGTCTAAACTGCCAAAAGAACTAGAGTCTATCGAGCCGACGCATGTCGCATACTTGTTACCCGGTCTTTGGGACTGCCATACACACTTCGCCGGCACACTTAATGCCGACTTTGGAGCATTTGTACAGACTCACCCGGCCGCTTGTGGTGCCGCCATTGCTCGGGGCTTCTACGACACCATCATGGCTGGGTTCACCAGTGTCCGCGACGTTGGCTCTTTTGCACTTGAGGCCTACAAGGCTGTTCAAGCTGGTTTGATACTTGGCCCCAACGTTTTTGGTGCGGGTGCTGCTATCGGCATCACAGGCGGGAGCTGTGATAGTGCCGATATCCCAGTCGATATGATGTATGGGAGACAAGGTGTTCAGCACCGAAACCAATGGCCTGGTACCAGTACACTACTATTGGCTGATGGAGTGGATGAATGCCGACGAGCTGTGCGTCTACAGATACGCCGGGGAGCCAAGTGTATCAAGGTTGTGTCTACAGGCGGTGTAATGAGTACTACTGACAATCCGGAATATCGTCAGTACTCCGATAAAGAGCTGGGAGCCATTATCGACGAGGCTAAACTACAGGGAAGAGTAGTAGCATCTCATGCGCACGGTAAAGCGGGTATAATGGCCTCGATTCGGCTCGGCGCGCACACAATCGAACATGGAAGCTACCTAGACCAAGAAGCAGCGTCCTTGATGCGAGAAAAGGGAACTACACTTGTTGCTACTAGACATATCATCGAGGCTGGCCTTAAAAGACTTGATAAGATGCCCCCAGAAACGAGCGCAAAGATGGTGGCTATTGCCGAGAGGCACCTGAATGGCTATCGCACGGCAGTTCAAATGGGCGTGAAAATCGCTCTGGGGACAGACATGTGCTCTTCTAACCCAAACGATACAATCAGCCACGGTTGCAATGGCCACGAGTTAGTATGGGCTGTGAGAAGAGCAGGAATGACACCACTTGCTGCTATCGAGGCTGGTACAATCAACTCAGCAGAGACGCTGGGTCCCCAAGCTCCCAAAAAAGGCCTGATTAAAGAAGGTTGGGACGCTGATTTGATCGCCCTGGACGAAAACCCACTCGACAACATTGACTTGTTTGCAAAGCCAAGCAATGTCAAATATGTCTGGATAAAGGGTAGGCAAGTTAAATCGCCACAAGAAAGTCACTGGGCACCTCCACCCGTGGAAGCTAATGGATGGACAGTGGTGGATAAGCACAGCTGTGTTGGGTGCCAGATAACAGGAATGTAGTGTGAATTTAGGAGGAAGTGTGAGATTTGAGCCTAGACCTAAGAATAACCAAGTTTACCGGACCCATCAATTTTCTATAGTTTAGTTTCTGGTTTAGGGCAACAATAGTACTGTTACGTATCATTATTGAGACTTAGAAATAGCGATGAAGTGATATTTTGAGCAACTAGATCATTTAGACCTCATTTAGAATGAATGGATGGTTAAAATATTGACAGAATCACCAGCCAAGTCAAATTCACGACTCACACGTGCGAGTATGGACTGTAATCAGTGATTCAGAATAAAATTCTACACAGCGGAGACATCACGGTTATTTCCATGAGATTTAATGAAGTTATTTCAATGGATTGGGTTTACAAGGTGACAGGGTGTTGCAGTCTAGCTACAGGAGAGTTAACCAAAACTTGTTGTGTTGGCTCACGCAATGATTTTCAACGAGCTAGGCTCTCATGCATCTGGATTTGTTGCGCTTGCACAAGGTTCTTCTAGCTTTCCGTCTTTTTATCGGCGTCACTCTCTACAAGATTGTGCGAGTCCCTTCATAATGTTAGCGAGAAAACCAGAAATTATGTTGATGTAAACTTACGTCAGAGTCTGGTCTGGCAGGTAGAAGGCGAATAGTAAAATGGGCGCTGAACCGGCCATGGAGGCGATACATATATATTTCATTGTTTGTGAATACTTTTGGATTGGAGAACAACAATCAGTACCGTCGCGGTGACTCAAATGGATAAACTTACGGCAAGTGTGACTGCCATCCTGTCTGAGGTACCCCAAGCTGGTAGAACTGACGCCGAAATCGACTGGTACAGGGTCTGAATGGTTGCTGTACTTGCATTGGGCCCTAGGTAGTGGCTAAGTTCCTTGACAAAAACGTTGTTGTATATGGAACCAGCCACTGCTGTACCTAAAGCAGCGCCGGCGAAGCGTATGAGGGTAAAAAGACCGGTCACCTGTGCCATTTCTGCATGGGGTACAGCCACCTGCACTGGAACAATAAGGACACTTTCCATAATTCCACTTCCAAAACCTTGGATGATTTGAACAATAAAAACTTCATAGGTAGGGTTTTCTGCCCCTCGCAGCCGAATCATTAGTCCGTATCCGAGAGCACGTAAGACTGCGCCCCCAACCACGATCCATTTGTACTTCCTGAGTCGTGATATCAACAGCCCCACGGGTATACCTATGACAGACTGAGGAATAAGATTGGCGAATAGAAGAAAGTTGGCGTTTCTGGGCGAGAAATTCCGTGCGACCGTTGCCCATGAGAACAAGTAGGTATGAGTACAGTACAGAGCAAAGTAATCGAGTGAGACGATTGACAAGACCAGAACAATGCTGTGGTTTCGAAAGTAACGTAACGGAACCACCGGAAGTTTGGCAATCCAATGTTCGTAGGAAAGAAATGCGACCAAGAAGCACACACCAAGAACCAGTAAGGCTATTATGTATGGAGTTGACCAAGACGCCTGACCACTACCAGCAAGACTAATGGGGATAAAAACGAGACCGAAGGCAGCGCAAATGAGGATGTTGCCACCAAGGTCGATTTGGGAGGAAAACTTATATGCTTTCGAGTAAATTGAACCGTTCGCTTTTGGACGATGGCTGTTGTTGCGGGCTCTGCCTTCGAAGTAGCTCAAAGACAGGACCAGCCATATGCCACAGCAGGGGTACATGATGGCGAACATGCCCTCACCCCAACGCCAACCGATTCCGTTTATGACGGCATCTAGGATGAAGGATCCGGCGAAGGGCGTGAAGATTGTAGGGAGATAAAAGAGGGCGATACTCAAGCTTCGCTTTCTGGAACTTGTGAAGTCGGAGATAACGATCTGGCTTAAGAAGGTCATCCCGGTAACGCCGAATGTGTAAATTGAATAGCCGATAGCATACATGGCCAGGGACTTTGAGGCCGCCATTAACACAAAGGCTACGGTTTGAAGAAGCAAGCATATGCCAAAGGTATAGCCTCGCCCAAGGACATCGGAGAGTTTGGCCACTGGAGGTTGACTGACGGCAGTGATAATTGTTGACGCGGTAGAGATGGTCCCTAGCATCGAAAACGAGTTGAATTCCGAGGCTGCGTAGTTCAAATAGGAAGATGTAATGCTGTTGTCTAGCCACCTGCACCTCGTGAGCGAAATTCTCTGTTAAATAGCTTATGCATTAGACACTTACAGCACTACTGCCAGCAAGGCAAGTCTAGGTAGTGGTGATATTAGCTCTAAACTCGCGGAATGAAGCACGGGCTTGAGGGGTAACCATACGTAGAAAATATGACCATTAATGCGGTTTTCGAGAAGAATTGTCTCATGACGATGATTTCCTCGCTACTTTTAATCTCCACATCATGTACTGAGGGTGGCTCATGTACTGTGTCAATGTCGGGTTTTGTCTTGTCGTCACACGACACGGGCAGATTCTCAGTTTCGTTAATAGCCGGCATATTTGATGGCGAAGGCCCAGAATCGATGATTATTCAACAGCAGCATACTCTAACTAATGGAAGTTTTGCGAGTCTTTTAAAATGCCCAGAATAAAAATGTGTTGTCGTTACTCTGTATCCGTACTTCCTCACTCATGCCAACAGCGGCTATACCTAGTCACGTTTACTAGCCTTGTTCCGTTATCGTTCTCTCCCACGCTACCCCAATAGACTAGCGGTTGCAATAGCCGCATTGGATTCTTGACTGATAAGTTATGCACTTATCTACTGTAGAGTTGCCCAGGATACGTCGCTATCTTAACACACATTGGGAATGGTCGTATCTACCCCGCATTTTGACAGCCGATTATCCTAGACAGGGGTGGCTGGTTGGATCTATGTCTATGGCTTCTGGTTTGGACATTGCCTGGTTTTTCTTTTCAATTTGCCAATTGTAGTCTGCAGCTGGTACATTCTGCTGTCGAGAAGAAAGGCCCCTTGTACCGTCCACTCCATCTCTTCCCGTTGCTGGCAGGTCTCTGTCCTTGGTCACAAGGCCTCCCTCCACAGGCAAATGCAATGAGCGAGGTGATACCACCTGGGATGCTACAGAAAATAAGGATTAAGCGCAGTCGCTCAGGCTGCTTTGCGTGCAGACGAAAGCGCCGTAAGGTCTCGCTCTACATATTCACTTCAGCTGATGTACCAAACTGACAAGTCTCAATAGTGTGATGAGGGGAAGCCAAGCTGCAGACGTTGTGAAAAAGTGGGCGATAAGTGCATATATGGTGTCGCCTTACGATTTCGACACGTATTAAACGACAAAAAGCAAATTGAAGGTTGCAATTCAGCTCTCAGCGACAACAATAGCGCATCTCACCATGAATCGGACCTTGACGAATTGAGAATAATAGATTCCATCCCGGAACAGACCGGTCAGCTTGATAACCTTGCATCGAATGCCATCATCCCCAATCCCTCACAACACTATCAGCTACCCATAAACAACGAGCCGGTTGTTGCAACAGCTGTCCCATTGACTCCATCCGATAGCCTTTATGTGTCCGATCCATACAGTATCAGTCTCTCACCGTTCTCTCATGGCTTGAGCAGTTTGTTTGCAGAGAACCCGGTTAGTCAGCCATCGCCAACTTCCCCACAGAGCTCTTGTCCCGTCCATGCTACCCCATTGGAGTCTAATGGCATAGCCAACCCTCTTGGGAAAACCATCGATACCTTTGATTTATCCAGGAAGGAGAACTCGTCGGTGTTAACAACAGAGACCCGCACGGATGCTGCCACTCATATTCAGGAAGCGAATCCGCGGAGCACAAACGACGGGGACAACTCTTACAATGAAATTTCTTCAGCTACGGATTCTTCGGATGATTCCACGAGCTTGATGATCTATGACAATGGAACCAACTTAGACGAAGCCCTTCGAGTCGAGTCGAACCCTCATCAAACTACAGAAACTCATGATCTTAGAGGCGCGTCGAACTGTCCAACTGTGGGACGCAACCCTCACGGATCAGATCTGTCCCCTGTTGATCGGTTCTATCTGGCCCACTTCATGCTTCATGTAGTTGAACAGTTGCCAGACGATCTCAAAGTCTTGAAGAACTTCGTTCAAGACGCCAAGATTGTGGCACATGCAGCAATAGCACTGGGTGCAGCAAGCCTCGCGAACCTACAGGGCCAATTTTCGAACGACACAACAGTGACTGAATCCTTTGCTTGGATGCCGAAACGCTCTCATATGGTGAACGCACTCGGCCACTCTGACAAGGTATTTACCAGTGCTTTGAGCGGTGGGGATCCGAGCGGTAGGGATCAGAGCGTGAACTTTTTGGCTGCTCAGTTCATATTGTTGCATGTTGAGTCTGATATAGGCTCTCAGCATGGAGTGATTGGTTACATTCGAAGTTCCGAGAAGTTTGTCCGTCTCAAGCACACCGAGCTCTCTGCTAGTAGTTGTGGCCAGCAGCTAATGCGGGCTTTTGTTCATCTTCGCTCAGTAGCTAGGTTTGTTTCGGGGCCGTTGCTTTCAACTCGCTCTGAGTCCGATGAGGAGCGGTTCTGGTTGTCTTTAGAACACAGACTGCCTTCAATTTCGGGTATTGTCGACATGATTATATCGGATGCTTTAAACATTAGTAACCGCGTCATCTTATGCAAGACATTGCAAACTGGCAAGGAAGAAGATCCAAAAAGGTCTCTTGAATTGGCCTCTCAGTGGTATGCGATATTATTTGGGATAAGCACTCTGCATAGCGGGGATGAAGCAATCACACTACCAGAGCGCGACCAAACCCTGGGTATCCCAGGGTTGTTTTCGGAGTTACGGTTACTGTCAGAACAGCTTCTTCGCTATCAGGCACCAAAGGGCACATGTGATGCTCAAGGAGGTGACCAGTCTCTTGATGTAAAAGATTCTGCATGCGGCGAGACTTGGGACATCACCCCTGCCAAGCTTGATAGCCACAACCAAGCAATGGATATTGCAACATACGCTTACGCTCATATAATGACCGACGACTCGCTCGTTTTGGATCTGCTTTGCGCCGCCAGCGCATCGGAAACAGCGGCAACTCGGCCCCATCCCTGGCTACATGTATTGCTACGTGTTGCTGCATGGCTCGACCCGAAGGAATGCGCATACCGTAATATCTATCGGCGCGGAATTGGGGTAATGCTCCTGACTAGCGCAATGCGGTGTAACGACCTGAGAGCGCTCCGGTATGTGGAGTCGTTCGTGGAACGGTTAACCGCCTCGGGTTTCGGGTGGGAAAACCTGTACTCCCCTCTTCCCCTTCTATACCAGGTCTGTCAGATCGTCCGAAGAGAGTTTGAGGGGGGCCGCAAGATATTCTTGGCAGTCTCCTCGCACAACAAGTTTATGGAAAAGCCATCAGTGGCTTTTGGTTCATCCGCAGAAGTGCTAGCTCTACATGGGATGGAATCTGATGGTCGGTTTTTCAGTGACTACGCTCCGCTTAGTCCTCATGGCTGAGCTTGAAACCTCGTCCATGATACCCTTTTTCAGATACGATTACTATGAGCAGATTGAATGCCTCGAACTATAATTTGAATCACGTAAATGTAAAACTGTGTGGTGTCCTTGCCTAGTATTTACGCGAGTCGTCAACATAATTCGTCGCATCGTAATGTCCTGTTTTGGCTTTGAACTCAGCCTCTCGTATTTCTAAATAATGGAGACTAGCACCAATATTATTGTCACTTCTGCTATGCCTGGTTTATCATCTCTGCGGATACAGGCTCACACTTGCACCCGATTGATCTAGCCGGTTCTGGCCATTTTTAACGCATCACGGTGGGCCGCGGGTGCTATTAAATACTCAGTTGGGAAAAGCCGATCAATCAGAGCCAATTATGCGCACTCACTTACTGAATGGGTCATGTCTACCCATCTTATCATTGGCATGTTCAAATCACCTCTAATATCCTGGCGGCTCCAGTGTTAATATTTGAGGATGAGGCTGCATGTATTGTACTATCAGGTTTCACATTGGCGGTCTCATCTTAACTCATCCCATCTCCCACACCACTGGCTTCTCTACGTGGCTCAATCATGTGGCCCTTCCTTAGAATCTTATCCCTCTTTCTATTCGTACGCGGTATCAATGGCTCCAACATTTTCAGTTTCCGCCTAGGTCCAATCCCCGACCAGAAACCGCTGGGTTTGACAGATCAACCACCTAGTTACATCGTCAAGGCAGATCCTTACACGAAAGTTGAACAAAATGATGCTCTGTGCGAGGCCCGCGGGCGTCAATGGACGGGCAAGATCCCTGTCCTAAACGGAAATAGCTTGTTCTACTGTAAGATCTTGGGCTCTCCCAGATAGTTATTAGTGCTGATATAAGCGCCTCAGGGTATTTCGAAAGTTTATCAGTCGCAAAGAGAGCACCTACCGTAGTTTTTCTTGCTGGGTACGGTTTTCTAAAACTCTCAGTTTGGTATCACACATGCTAACGTGGATTAAAAAGTGGCCCGGGGGAGGCTACTGTCGCCTCGCTTCTGACCGGCGTAGGCCCGTGTCACATTGTTATCCACGGGGATTCAACCACCACGTTCAACCCATCCACATGGACCCATTCGTTCAATGTCTTGTTCATAGAGTGAGTTTCGCAAATCGTATTGCATGCATACCGCGCAGTGTCAATAAGTTGCTAACCTATTGGATAGTGAAGTTGCTGGCTCCGGGTTTTCCAAGACATCAAAAGGCGTTCCCCACGCCCTTTCATCCGTCGACGAAGTTGCCCTCGACATAAACTATTTCTTGCGCACCTTTGTGAATGATGTCTTTCCAGAACTCAAAGGTCGGGAGTTCCATATCCTGGGGGAGTCATTCGGCGGCTTTCTTGTACCCGCCGTAGCCCTTGCTATATACGATCAGACCCTCCCGGAGCGAGCGGACATTCAACTCAAAAGCATCATCATGTCCAGTCCCCTTATGGACTATGGCCTTACTTCTGGCAGCTACTATGATGTTTTATGTGCCCAGGAAGAGAAGTATTTGAACACAACCGAGTGCGCCAGGATTGCGCAAATGGTACCTATATGTGAATCACTAATGCGTCAATGTAATTACGAAGGGGTTGAGAAAGCCTGCAAACGTGGAGGCCAAGTCTGCGACAGTATCACTTCTTACTGGTATCCGCCCGAGAAGAACCTCGTTAATTGTAAGCGTGCCATACAACGGAATTATTTTCTGTGCAGAAAGCTAAAAAAAAAAAAATACAGTAAAGAAACCTTGTGTTACTTTCCCGACATGCTCTCCCTACATCATACCCATTGAGAGGTACATGAATGAGCCTCGAGTCCAGAAGCAGCTTGGCCTTCAGGATGAAGACACCATTGAGTTCAGGGCGATGGACATGAACATAAACATTGCATTCACAAGCGACTTGAGAAGGTTCAATGCATCGAGATTAGTCCATCTCCTCGAGAAGACAGAACTTCGAATCCTGATTCGTAGCGGAGAATTGGATCCCGATACGTGAGTGCCGATCGACCCCTTTCTTCGTCCTTGCAATGTTGTCTGACCTTGTTCCCTAGGCCAAGAATCGGCAATGAGCGCGCAGCAGACTCGTTGGGCTGGTACGGTCAAGCAGCGTTTAGATCCTCTGCGCACCAGGACTGGTATTATCGCAATAATGATCACGATGTTATCAAGGGCGGATTCTTCAAGGGCCATGACAAACTCTGGTTGGTGTCACTTGATAATGCCGGCCATCTAATTGAAGCGGATGATCCGGAGGCAAGTCTACACGTCATGAGAAAATGGATCAACCGCGAGCCCTTCTCAGAAACTGTTCAATAACCTGCATGTGTCGATATTGGTCTGTGCTCAAGTCAGCTCGTAATATTCGCCACAGGGTGCTATTTGTTCCAAATCATAAAAAATCCAAAGATATATAGATAATTATAGAGCACATGAATAAGACAAGCCCGCGGTTGTGTCCCTTTGATCTAATTCCGGCCACCATGTTTGATATGTGTTCTAACGTGTCGTATTTTGTGACGCGTGTGGTTGCGAGGAAGCCCCACAGAAATTCGGGTGTCGAGGGACAGTCGGAGACAACGGGTGGGCGGGGCTAAGCAATCGGGGCCGATAATAACCACCGAAACTCTGACATCTCCGAGTCAAAGCCCGGGAACCTACCAATAGAGGAAGCCAATAAGAGAGCGAGTTCCGTTAATGGCTCAATGAAGTCATTTTTTATTTAAGATTTATGTCATTGACAGGTTCCAGGAAGATGCGTGAGTGCAAATTGAGTCATGGCCTGCAGGGTATGTGTCTCGAGAGCAGAAGAGTGTTCATCAATGCATCAAGAGAGGGCGCAGGGCGCGCCAAGCATGTCCGAGGTCGGTTGCGACGCAGACGAGCCGCCCAATCCCATGAGTTATCAGATCATCAGATAACTTAATCCCTGGCCCACATCGTGCGTCTCGCATCGGAGATGGTGACGCTGGCCGCAATTTCGCTCCGAACCCGAGGGCTGAAGAGGGAGGTGTGGGACCGGCGCCATCGGTGCATGGCGAGTCTTTACCCCCCGACGGCCTGCAAATCACCGATGCCCGTGCGGAATATTGCCCGCGCGGAATATTAGCCACAGTGACCACGCATCGGCTCGAGAAAGCAGCATACGGGCTGCCTAGTTAAAGGACAGACTTCTTTGGGCTTCTGTCCACTAGAAATGAGAGTAGGCAGCCGCATTGAGGCTCATGGCCCACGGTCGGGCCTGGCTTGGCCCCGGTTTATTCCTACGTGTCTTGACCATGGGTGGCCATGTGTGGCGCTCCCGTGGAGATTCCATGGCATATTCGATGAAAATGCCGAGTCGTCACATACATATCACATCGCCATGTCCCGTTCCATTTCGCGTTCCCAAATGCCACTTCTTCGCTGACCTAAAACTTGCATTGCTGGCCTCTTACGCCTCCCATCACCATGTTGGATAAACCCATCCTCTTTACAAAGGTCGTCCTGTACGCCATGGCCTTCTTCATGAAGCAGGGCGGGAGGGTGATCTCGAGAAAAAAGAATGCCATAGTGGCCCGGATAATGGGCATAAAGCCTGCAGAGGCCAGGACCCTCAATATTGTCATTATTGGAGCCAACTTTGCGGGCTGCCAAGCCGCCAAGGTCATCGCCTTGAACATGCCAATCGACAGCCCATACCGCGTGGTTGTCATCGAGCCCAACTCCCATTTCCAGTTTACATGGGTTCTTCCTCGATACTGCGTCGCAAAGGGCCACGAGCACAAGGCATTTGTTCCCTACACTGAGCTCTTGAAGGATGCCCCAGAGGGTGCCGTACGTTGGATCCAGGACCGCGTGGCCTCGGTCGGCAGGAAGCACGTCAGGCTACAAGGCACAGACGAGGAAATTCCTTACGAGTATCTCGTCATTGCCACTGGATCTGAGGTGGATGAAGGGCTCCCCTCGCGTACGAACGCAACCGAGAAACTGGAGGCGATGAAGCGTCTGCAAGAAATGCAAAACAAGGTTGAAGCCGCAAACAAGATCGTCGTTGTCGGTGGCGGTGCTGCTGGTGTTGAAGTTGCGACGGACGCCAAATCTATGTATCCGGACAAGACTGTGGTCTTGGTTCACTCGAGAAAGGCCCCGATGCACAGATTTGGCGAGGGTCTGCAGAAGTCGGCTATGGAGGCTCTCGAGAAGCTCGGGTGCGAGGTTATCCTAGAGGAGCGCGTCGTCAGCGAGGATAAGGAAGCAGGCACAGTAACTCTCCGATCAGGCAAGGTCATCGAGTGTGATTTGTTTGTAAGTATTGAACCTGGATTTTCACTCAGGAAGCGACTGACATGTCTAGATCAACTGCACTGGACAAAAGCCCGCGTCGGGACTGTTGAAGGAGATTGCTCCAGATGCCGTCACAGAGTCTGGCCACATCAAGGTAAAGCCGTCTCTCCAGATCGACAACGACGAGTTTCCCAATATCTATGCCTGCGGCGACGTTGCCGATACCAAGACCCCCAACCCTAATGGACGTGCTGCACATCGCCAAGGCGATGTAGCGGGTGACAATGTTCTCCAGGCAATTTCTGGAAAGAAGCCCACGAATATCTTCGAAACATCTTGGGCAGATGGAATGATCAAGTTAACACTTGGCCTGGTGAGTATTTCTAAGTCAACGATTTCAGCAAAAGATGAATAAAATGACTGACAGCTGGCTAGGATCGCTCTGTCCTCCACCTTGGTGATGGACAAAAGGAGTTGTTGTTTGGGGCGAAAGAGAAGAAGGAGGAATTGATGGCTGCGGATGTTTGGCGGCTCCTAAACGCGAAGGCATACGAGGATCCATCAGTACCTAAAGAATTGATTGCCGAACTATCGGGCAAGAAGCAATGAGCGACAAACAACGACATAAATGCTGCCAAGATGTCAGCGTGGGGACTCGTCCATCTGACCAGTCATCATATTACACCCAACTTAATTTAGAATACCGTAGCGATAGTTGATACTTGAAATAGAGATACCATTCCATTTATCCTAGAGCCAGCTTCGATATGGGCATGACTGTATGCGCGTGCTCGCTTGCCTTGAAGGAGGAGCTTGGTCGGGCGGGCATTTCCCTTTTGTTCGACTCGGGATGAACCGTTTGGTCGTAGCCGGATGAACTATTGTCTCGTTGTAATGATACAAGGATGTTAGGTGGATCGTTTGTGACGACTCGGAGTACATCTTTTCGCGTTTTTCGGATCCAGTGTCGAGTGCTTCTTTTGTGGTAGCAATTCAGCGGAATTTGTCCAAACCCTGAAGTCGAGCATACAAGGGTTAGCGCTTCAATATTCTCTAGAACTAGGCCTCTTCATCTCCCCAAATTTCCCACAAGAACTGGTCTCCCGTGAAAGAGACGCCGTTGACGGGGATTGGTTGTCCTTCTGGTTGGGATATGACTGCTAATCCGAGGTATCCTCCCGGACGAGATACCCGATGTAATGATGCAGGGCAGAATTGACAAGATAGGGAATGGGACATACCTGTAGGAAATCTGGACAGCCTGATTATGTTTGCCGTGGTAGATGCAGCTACATGTGCTGTGCGGATAGTTTGAGGCTGAGCGATGGGCTCAAGGACCCAGAATCCGTCAGGTCCTAGAATGGCGGATTCAAACTCCCCTTTATAAGCACGCCTATGAACCAAGCTCAAACCTCAGGTAGAAGACATAGATGGAGTAGTAGAACGGAGGCCATACTAACCACAAGGAAATGCCTAGGGAGTCGATGGGTTTGCGGACCGGTCGAGGACTCTGGAATGAGGAATCTGGAGTGGCCTAAGTGACCTGTTCGCTGCGCGATCTCTTGTGACCTCGACGAGACTTGCAGCTTCGGAAGAGGAGCAGTGAGGTGTCGCTGTTGTCTTGACGCTCTTTCGGCTCTTTGGCCTGTCTTTCGGCCTGTGCAGTGACGAGTAGCTCGGAGGAGGGGGCACACTGACCAGAGAACAAAGGAGAAGCACGCCACAGAGGGGTGCGTCTCTTTCGTCCCATCGCTAGATGCGGAAATACTTTTGAAGGTTCTTTGTGATGATCGATTTGGTGGAGGTGCAGCGTGGGGGTCTGTTCTTGGGTAGGAAATTCTGAAAGCAAAACATTTGAGGGGAGCACAGGCGATGAGGGGTGGAAAACAAAGCCAGAGAGAGCCACCCAACACGCCGTTGATGATACAAAATGCAAAATGCTCTTTCGTGATAAGAAATAAAATTGTCCATTAATTCTTATATTCTTAGGAGGAAAGGATCCAGGAAGGATCTATGAGGCGGGCAGCCGTGCTTGGTGTCTGGGCATCAGTATGTTGTATCCCCCCGAGGCTCGTGCTTGAGAATAGAGTGAAGTCCTTGAGGGGACGAAGCGCCATGTTGATGGTCAGCCCCGGACATCGGATGGAAGAGAGATTTGGTTGTTACTGATATGGAGCGATGCGATTCAGACCTTCACTGCGCAGCCCCTCGTTCCATGGCTGTTCGAAAGCCACCATAATATTTCCCCAGAGTCACTACCGAAAACACCACATTCAGATACGACACGGTTTATACTGGAAAAATCATTTTACTTCTTCGCGTCAGATGAAACATGCCCAAGAGACTGCTTTCCACGCTGCCATTATCCGTTCCTCCTAATTGACGACACAAGAACCCAAAACATCAAAACAAGGGCCTCACTGTCGGGAAACGCAAACTACCGTAACAACAATCACTAACGTCGCCACATATACGCTCTCTTCTTCAAGCCAGGGCTCAGGACCCCAAACTCAATGAAAAAAGATTGGAAGGTTTCAAAAAATTCAGGCTTTGTGCTTGGTGGCCCAGAGTAGCCACCTACAGGACTCATACAGGTGTTATCCAAGACGGGTATGAGAAAAGAAGAAGAGAAGAGGAAAGAAGAGGCTGGGGGAGAAGGGCTTTAATAGTTTGCTCCCTGGCCCCCAGATCACTCCACCCGGCCTGGGGCGCGCCCCGGCTCGGCAGTCGTCTTGTCGTTGGATCAGTAGACCCTGCGTGTCATCTGCCTAGATGTGGAGCCGTTCCCAAGAAAAATAGTTACACGCTTGAATTCCGTTTGGCTCGGCCCGGGGAGCTAATGTCTGATGTCGCGGCCAAGGCCTCGCGGCGGGGACCGGTGTGATTGATCATGCAGCCCACACGCAGCAGTATTTCTGCACAAAATCGACATAAAATAGGCTCGTTATTTATTCTACTAATTAAAAGAGAGCATATCTTCCTTCGACAAAAATTTCATGGGAAACTTTTGACATTTTGGTGGTTGCCCTGACAAGTGACAAGTGAGAGGCTCTCCGCCAGGGACGCACGCTTCGACGCTGATTTTACCTGTCACAACGAACAACCACAGCAAAATAAACAAAATAAATAAATTTGTCGTAATATTTTACATACAGAGCTAGAGGCTATGTTATTGTACATCAATTTTAGCGCGCGATTTCCAACGCCATGCGTAATGGAATGCAGGTTGGGCATCACAGCTACAGGATGCGAGTGATTCGAAAGACCTGCATCCATAAATGTAAGAGATGCATAAAATCAACACTGAATCAATGATGCTATTCAATATTATGTCATATGGGCCGTGTGGTCAGAGTTGCTGGGGCAGGGCAAGCGCCCTTTCGTTCTATTTCACGCTGAATGTTGACAAATGTGTGGTTTGGAGGTACCTTGACTCTCCATCTTGCTGCCCTTCTACATAGCAGTGAAGGAGATTCGATACTTACACGCTCTCCAGCACCATTATGCAGAGAGCCTTGTTGGCTGGTGGACTACCCCCGCCGCGTATGGCCCTGAGTTGTTGCCTTACAGACGCACACACACAGCAGGCAAAAAGCTGCAGCCGGGGCAAATTCGTGCAGGTCCTCGAGCAAACAATCACTCTCCTTCTCAGATCACTCGCCCCCTGCCCCACTAACCCCTCTCCTATATATATCCCCCTCTCTCTTCCTCCTCCTCTTCTCTTTCTTTCCTCCCCAAAAAGACCCCGCCTTCCTGGCGGGGCACCAAAGACCCCGTCTTCCTGACGGGGCACTGGGGAGCCCAGAGGTTGTGATTGGGTATGTCTTCTTCTCTTGTTAACCCTCCTCCTTGGAATGGCTCTTCTCCTCTATTCATACCAGCGACCTTCTTCCTAAACAGCTAACTCAAAGGTGAAGGAAGTCGGGGGAATCCAGGTCAAACTGTCGACCTTACGTGGACAGCCCTCGCGGGGGTGGATCCGAAAGCCCACCTTCAGCGACGCCGACGTAAGTTAGGAGCTTCGACTTCTCCCTTTTACAGATAAACTAACATTGTCAGGACGTGGCCCTTATACAGGCCTACAATACGCTGATCGGGGCGGGCGTCAGGAAGGCGCTGTGGCTTTCCACAGCCCAGCATATGGCCAACAGGCCATGGCCTTTTCGGGCCCGCCGCGGTTAAAAAGCAGTGGGAAAAAGGCGCTGTGGCTGTCAACAGCCCAGCACATGGCTGTCGACAGCCCAGCATATGGCCAACAATGGCCATGGCCTTTTCGGGCCCGCCGCCGTCAAGAAGCGGTGGGAGAAGTTGGAGGGAGAAGGGAGGGTTGTCCGCCACCATTGATGGCGAGGGCCGCCCTCCCCCCCACTCAGCCAGTCCTCTCACCCCCGACACTCCATCGTTTCAGACATCCGACCGCTCTCTTTGAGGTTTGTTTGACCACCAAGCATTTTAACCCGTTGCAAATCACTGACAGACTTGGCAGATACCTCTCAGGATTAACCCTCACGGCCTTGGTTCTTGACCATGGCTTGCCTCCTTCGCTTCCCCTTCAGCTGCTGTTTCTGAGCTTAGGATGGGCAGAACGTTTTGGTCGGCGGTGGAATAGTTGGATGCATGGCTGGGCTCTGTGGTATCTTGCAAACACACTCTTCATCTTGATTTCTCTTAGCACAAAACGTGTGTTTGCCCCTCAAGACTTCTTGGATAAGAATTCCTTTGAACATCATAATGATTTGGATCTCTATTGCTACGTACTCATGATTCGATAATGACCATGTCTTCATTCACCTCCACCAAGTCTCCCGCTCCGACCAACACAGCCGTGCACCTGCCACTAGCTGGACTTCGAATCTCCACCTCCATCTTGCTCGACTCCAAACATAGCTGCACCAGAAGTCAGCTGCGGTTCAGTTTATTCAGGGAATGTGGCTTACCAATACGTCTCCCTTGTTTACCATGTCGCCTTTGTTTACCAAGACTTTGTAGCATCGGCCAGGCATCAAAGCCACAACACGCTCTCCTTGGATGTCGCCCTGCCCAACAACCAGGTCGTGGACAGCGCCGTGTGTCCTGACGCTAGGAAGATATGGAAGGCACAGGTCGTCGACAAACGGGGCGCTTGCGATAGATTTGGTCTGGCGCGCAGCCGTGGCCGCAATGTCGTCTTTGTTTGTTTCGAGCCACGCCTCGTATTCTACTAGGTCCAGCACACCCTCGCTCACCCGAACGAGCTCGTCCCGATGCTTTGTATCCAAATCTTCTTCGCTCACATGATAGAAGTTGATGCGGTCAAATTGGCGGAACATCCAAGGATTGGCATCCGACTTGCTAACCGATTCGCAGGGTCCAGCGTTCTTGACGTGGTCGACACATATCCGAAGCGAGTCCCAAACGTCTACAGTCCGACCCACAAGCTGATAGCCCCCGGGGGAATCTGTGGCGTAGATGCACATGTATTGCCCGCCAATTCCCACTGCGCCTCGGGGAGTAAATGAGCGTGATGGGTTGTACTTTGTTCCAAACAAGCGATGCCGAGGATCGAGCGGGATAGCACAAGGCGACCCCATAAAGACATCGCCCAGACCAAGAACAAGGAAAGTTGCATCATGCAGTAAAGCGGAAATGTCTTCGATGCCGTTAAGCTCCTCCAAGAACTTGATGTTGCTGGGCAGCCACGGTGCTTCACTCCGGATCGTCGCCGAATACCTTTCCACGGCAGCCTGGTTGACCTTGTCATTGAAGGCCAGGGGAAGATGGAACAGGCGCGAAGGGACCTCGGTCGGCATGTTGTAGGAGCCAACATGCTCTTCGAGGCGGCCTAGCATGGTTGTTGGACAGAGGCCGCTCTTGTAGATGACCTGCAGAGTGAAGACGCCAGGCGTCAGCTCTTCTACGCCTTGTATAGGCCTATAATTATGCCGCTCGCAGAATGCAAAAATTCCAAAGCTTTGCCGCAGGTCAAAGGCCGTCGCGTCTCCAAATTCCAGAAGCATCGAGCGGTCTCCCGCCTGACGGACAACGATCTGCTGGCCATCCTGATTGATGTGACCAACTACCCCGTGGTTCTCGGATATCAACCTCTCAACAGCTGATTCCTTTGACAAAATATCTGCAGGGCCAGAGAGCGGTGTTAGATTTTGGATCGCCTGATTCAGCTGCTCCTCAAGTTGCAGGGCGACTTTGACGCTAATAATTTCGAACCGGATGATATCTCCTGGCCTTACTTGACCCATTTTCCAGAGATCAGCTGACGCAATCACACAGAAAACCACAAAGCCACCAAGGCTGGGGCCATCACAGGCCAGCACGACAGCCTCATCACCAGTGAAGCTTACACTACCAACTGCGTACGGGCTGTCATGGATGTTCGATGGGTGCAGGCCAGCTTCGCCACCAGTTTGCCGTGACCACTCTGGTCGTGGACCCGTAAGCCGGACTCCCAGGCGATTGCTATTGTGGTGGACCTTCCAGTCCCCCAGGAATAGCGATTTGAAGCTCTCAGAGGTAAAGTAATCGGGTGCGCCATGGGGACCTGGGATGACTCTGATGATCCACCGTGACTTGGGCTCACGAGGAATAGGTATCGCAGGGGCAGTTGGGAGCGTTTCCTCAAAGTCTTTAGGAACCTCACACTGATTGATAGGTAGAATATCCCGAGCTTGCAGCTTCCGACCTTTGAACCCACCGAATTTCCCCAGCTCGAATGTCGCGCGACTTCCCATGACAAGAGGAACCCGAATACCACCCCGAATGGCTAGATACACACGGTACCCATATTCGACTGTCCCAATAGTCAAGAACTGCCCTGAGCGAATGCGAATTGCCTGGTTTGCAGCGACTGGCTCGTTGTCAATGGTGATGGGGGCGCCACCTCCAGTCACCGCGATGATGGTATCACAATGGAATCTGAGGCATGGTCCTTGAAACGTGCATTCGATTCCAGCCGTGCCTATTGGGTTGTTTACAAGCTGGTTCGCAAGCCGAAATGAAAAATCATCCATGGGACCACCGGGCGGAACACCCACGCTCCAGTACCCAGTCCTCCCAGGATAGTCTTGGACAGTGGTTAAAGCCCCAGGCTGGATGACTTCAAAGGACTGCGACACCATTTGGAACGTGTCAAGTGACTTTGTGGTGTAGGTGCCCGATTCAAATAGAGCAGACGAGGTGATCTGACGAAGATACTCCAGGTTCGTTTCCACTCCCTCCAGACGAGTGGCAGCTAGTCCCTTTGCCAGCTTCGCCAAAGCATCGCGACGAGTTGTCCCAGAGGAAATGATTTTGGCCAACAATGGGTCATATGAGGTGGTAACATCGGTTCCAACTTTGACCCAAGTGTCAACTCGCAGGTCCGCGGGGAACTTCAGGTCTGTTATGCGGCCTGAACAGGGCCGGAATGCCTGAAGAGGGCTCTCGGCATACAACCGGACTTCGATAGAAGCACCAGACACGGTAATAGATTTGGAGAACGCGTCGAAAAGGTGATCTGCCTTATTATCTGCAATATTCAGCATGCACTCGACCAAGTCGAGGCCAGTTACTGACTCGGTGACAGGATGCTCAACCTGCAGTCTTGTGTTGACTTCGAGAAAATAGAATTCCCGAGTGTCGACATCGTATATAAACTCGACGGTTCCGACATTGCGATACTTGACTGACGAGGCGAGGCGCACGGCAGCAGCTCTCATCTTCTCCCTCACATATTCTGGAACCATTACTGCGGGGCTTTCTTCGACCACCTTTTGATGACGACGTTGCAGGGAACAATCGCGCTCCCCCGCTGCTATTACTCGACCTAATCCGTCTCCCAGAATTTGAACTTCGATGTGTCGGGCATTCTGGACAAAACGCTCCAAGAATACACCACCGTTTCCAAAGTTGGCCGAAGCTTGACGCTGAACGCTTTCGAAGGTGGCTCGAAGACTTTGTGCGTCCTTGCAGTGGCTCAAGCCAATACCGCCTCCTCCAGCAGTGCTTTTCAACATCAAGGGGAAGCCGATTTGCTCGCCCTCTTTCAAAGCGTCTTCCAGTGACGTCAGCAAATTCTGGCTCCCTGGAACGGCGGGGACCCCGGCTTCAACGGCGATTGCTCGAGCTAGATGCTTCAATCCCAGATCCGACATTTGTTTCGGCGTCGGGCCGACCCATTTCATGCCTGCTTCTTCAACAGCTGTGGCAAAATCAGCATTCTCTGCCAAAAAGCCGTACCCTGGAATCACCGCGTCCACTGAAGAGGACTTGGCCAGCTCAAGGATTCTCGGGATATTGAGATAGGTTTCCGATACCGAACTTCCCTCCAGTCTCAAAGCGACGTCAGCATTGCTGACATGGGGCGAGCTGGCATCGGTGTCAGAATAAATTGCGACTGCTTGGAGTCCCATCTTGTGAATAGTTTTGATGATGCGCACCGCGATCTCGCCCCTGTTGGCGACTAGAACTCTCGACATTGGCCCAACAGGCGACCCGCTAGGGAGGGGCTTTGTCATGTCCTTGAGATGGCGATGATAGGATCTCCAGCCACCGTGCTCAGTTATGTCGACTGCATCCACCAGGCCCAAGGGTTCGCACACAAATCCAGGAACCCAGCTCCCATCCTGAAGCTCTATGGAGCCGATACCTAGCGGAGAACGTATAGTGGACATGAAGCTTGCCAAAGAAGATTTTGGTAGGTTCCACACTTCTACTTCGATCTCGCTGCCCTCCTCATCTGACGATACCCGTTGCAGGCCGGGTTTCTTGGGTCCTGGGGCCGAGTTCAGAGCGAATAACCGATAATACTTTGACGTTTTGGTCGCGCAAAGGAGTTCCGCGCCGCGGCATACCAGATCATTATTCAAAGGAAATCCCAACAGGTGGGCACCCACGACAGCGACTGGGACATAACCTGATGGTGTGGGTGATTCGTCAACTGGTGTCTCACGGCCTTTCACGCCGGTCGCGCCCAAAGCCCGACTTTCGCTGGAGAACCACTGCCTAGCCCACCGGAGCAGTTGAGGCTCTTGCCAGTGGTTGGAGATCAAGGTGACACCGAAAGGAAGCCCGTCAGGCCTAAACCCGGCGGGGATGGAGAGAGCTGACCAATCTAAAAAGTTTACAAAGTTCGTGTAGGTCCCCAACAGCGAATTCTCACCAACTGGGTCCTTTTCAATCTGCTCCATGGTCGGGAAAGTTGGTGTCGTCGGCACAAGGATACCATCAAAATCCTCAAACGCTACCTCGATTTGGCGTGTGAGGTCCTGTCGACGGTATTCCCCCGCAAAGACATCTGCCGCAGAAAGAGTCTGCGCTCTGATCAGGATCCTTCGCACAACAGGGTCCATCGCATTCTCGGGGACACGCTCGATAAAGCTTCGTATTGCCTCATACCGCTCTGCGACCCAAGGTCCTGAGTAGAGAAGCTCAGCAAGGTCAAAGAGCATTTTGAAATCGACGGGAACGAGGTTCCAGCCCAAAGATCTTGCTTTCTCGAGAGCTTTTTCGTATGCTTGGCACTGGCCGTTACGTCCATGCCAGTTTGGATCAGAACAAATTGCTAACGATGGTTTGGCGGCAGGTTTTCCGGTGCCAAAGCCATTTGGTGGCGGTGACGAACTCGCATCGGGTCGACGGCGAGAATAGGAATCCTCGACATCAAATCCCTCAGCGATTGAAAGCACTGTATCGGCATCGGCCACAGTGAGAGCAAGAATTGAAACGCAATCCAGGGTTCTGCAGGCTGGAACAACACCTCGAGCGCTAAGTGCTCCACGAGTAGGCTTCAGGCCAACGATATTGTTAAATCCCGCCGGGACCCTACCAGACCCAGCAGTATCGGTTCCGAAAGAAAACGGGACAGCGCCTCGAGCGACAACCAAGGCGCTCCCGGAGCTAGAGCCGCCGCTGACGCGAGAGGCATCAAATGAGTTGGGTACGGCCCCAAAGGGGGATCTCGTACCAACAAGACCAGTTGCAAATTGGTCCAGGTTGGTTTTGCCCACTATGATTGCGCCGGCTTGCTTCATCTTTGCAATGACCGGCGCATCCTGGGGTGCTGGTTCTGAACTGAACGCTGGGCATGCCGCTGTTGTGACGAAGCCCTCGCAGTCTATATTATCCTTGGCAGCAAACGGAACTCCGTAGAGCGGCAACGTTTCAGCATCGGGGCCAAGTAGTTGGAGACAATTCCATTGTTCTTCAATCTGTTGCCTTGTGGCCAAGGATATCCAGGCGCGTGTTGATGTATTTGCTATTCTCTCAGACTCCACGAGCGCGCAGAGCCGTTCGAGACCATCTCCGGCAATTTGAACTGCCTTCCATTCCTCTATTGTGAGAGGCCTTATGGCCTTCACTTCATTCGGGAAGTTGGCCATGTTTGAGACTAAGTACTCAGATTGCTGGCACACAGCTTTGCAATCGCAGGTAAGAAAAGACAAGTTCCGGCGGGAAACAGGGGTATATCTTCAGTTTCTTTAACCCAAAGGGACTGATAAATAGGCCAAATCTAAGTTATATCACCGCTTAATTTGCTAACTCAAGAATGTCGAGCCCGACAATTGCAACTTGCTGGGAGAACGTCGTCTTTAATAGGGGATTTTACCAGTATTCCAACAACGGCTGGGGAAGTGTGTGTATGCGTGAAAGCCGATGATAGCCTTGGACTATACTGTCACCACAGAGATTGGAAATGCACATGAAGAAGATGCAGTCTCATCTTCGCTTGTTCGGCGGCCGCCGGCGACTGGTGAGGCTACAACAGATGTCTCGCCCTGGCTTGCGCAGGCGAGACCAATCCGGAGAACGAGGTGGCAGAAGGGATCAACAGGTTCGAATAATAGGGATGCAACGTGCCAGAGTGTGTTTGGGGCCCAGGAACAAGATCAACAAGGCGTCACACCCCACGCGCGGGGGATTCGGTGCACGAGTCTGAGAGCACCGCCCGTCAAAGGGCAAAGGGGATAGGGCGGTGCCAGGGCGTGTTATCAAGGGTCCGGCCATATCAGAGGCGTGTCGCTCTAAACCCGGCGATTTGGAACGGGCGTGTGTCAAAGAATCAGCGCGCGGTTTAACAATCGGGACTCGGCCACTCTGCCGTTTACAATATGCCCACATCATGATCTCAATGTCTACTCAATTAAATAGGTCAGAATTGAAACTAGTCAACCTGATCTCTGCCCGCGTCTAATTTTGTTCCGCGAAATACGCTTCAGTCCATGAAGCGACCCCGTTTGAACCCAGCAGCAAGGTCGCGGCTGATAGGGCTTGCGAAAGTCTTGCTGCAGGGCCTCTGTGCCCTTGTCTGGCCACTCCCCACGGTGCGCCGGCCAATCAGAGCGCCCCGCCGCCGGCCAGACTCGCCTGAAGGCCTCAATAACGCTCTGCCCGCCGGCCGAGGGTGAATGCTACGGGCGGGCTAATACCTTGCGGCTTTAATTGGTAATTGAAATAGGAAGTGTGGTTTTCAACCAATGGGCAAATGCCAGCCATATTCACTTAATTTCCGGGGCTTCGCTTTGACGGTGTTTTGCGCTCTGGGACGGCTCAAACAAGTTATACTACCAGACCGCTCAAGTGGGATGCAAAGAAGAAACTGGGAGAAGAAAAAGACATTGGTCATAGTCTTAGGCCAAATAACACCTGGGAAATAATTATGTTGATTTCTTCTGACACCAATTAAGCTTTTCGTTCATCTATTCCTGACCTACCAATTTGCGTGCGCATCTGTTGGATTCAATGCGGATGTAGGCCCAGACGAGCCATTTCGCCTCACCCACGGAGACCCACAGACCGCAATGGCCCCAAGCCTTTGCATTAGCCAGATATTTTAAGGACCATCAAATTATATTCCTTTTACTAGGCTAATTATATTTTGTGGCTATTCTTGAACTAACTTTTGATTTGAGACTTACGAGACCGCCTTGACGAGAATTTCCCTGGAAGCTCATACCGATCCTTATCAGTCGTGATCAGTACTGCATAATGTATGTGACCACTGGGCAAACCTCACACTGTTAACACATTGCCTCGCAAAAAGATTGTGAGAATACACAGAAGTTCCCTGATTTTTATTCCCTCCTATATACTACCCCAGTATTCGACTCGGGACGATGCCAATTTTGTTCAGCGAAGGCAGTTGAGTTCCTAATGAACAGAATAGGTCAAAGCAGGACATTGCGATATCCAAGGAACTCCCTTGCCCTACGATTAATAGATGAAATCAATATGATAATAAATAAAAGAAAAGGCCTGGAGCCAGGATATAAGCTTGTCCTTTTATTCATATTGGAGAATATTGTCGCGTTAATCCAAGCAAAGACAAACAAGGGATAGCTTGAGGCCAAGAGCTGAGGAAATGACGAAAACTTGCAAGCAATGAGAGGAGCGGAAAGAATTGCCCATCTCAGATATGCCAAGACAAGTGGAAAAACCAAGCTATAAACCAGGGAGAAAAAAGGGACCATCGCGAACCCTATTTCAATTTCGTATTCAGATTGTTGCATTTCCGCCACGCACAGGCCGTTCCACTCCGCTCCGCGTATCCTTCTCCGCATACGATATTGCGGAGTTTGACACGCCACGATGTAAAACAAGATATATGTTATAGATGCTAAGAGTTCATCCAGGTTTTAGGGGTTTTTCAAGAAGCAGAGTTCATTTACAATATTCATCTTCTTGTTTTCAGCCATCGAACCTCTTTACAGCCTTCCTCATATCACCACAACTTTTTTTTTTTACAATGAAAACCTGGAAATACTCTGATATTGACGGCAAACTAGAAGACTCGCTCTTCATTGACGAGAATGCCACAATTCCGAGTGAAACATCACTCGCAAAAGACCAACTTCTCATCCAAGTCATCGCCGCATCGCTAAACCCAGTCGATTACAAACTTCCCGAGTCGGGAATTGTTGGGCGACTCATGATCCCGCGACCAGCCACGCCTGGCCTGGACTTTTGTGGGCGCGTTATCGCCAAGCATCCGTCCAATATCGCGTTTCAAGAACAGCAACTTGTATTTGGCGCGTTCACCAAGTCCAGTCAACACGGCACTCTTACAGAATACGTTGTCGTCCCAAGCGGATGTTGCACGCCCTTGCCAATTGGCATTGATCCAATCCAGGCAGCTGCAGTCGGGACAGCTGCAACTACGGCCTACCAGTCACTGATGCCAGACACTTTACAACCCGGTGCTAAAATATTTATCAACGGCGGGAGTGGCGGTGTGGGCTCCTGGGCAATTCAACTCGCAAAAGCTCTCGGGGCTGAGGTCATCACGACATGTTCCACTAGAAATGTTGAGCTTTGTCGCAGCCTGGGAGCCGACGAAGTAATTGACTACACAAAGTCGGATGTAGTATCAAACTTGAAGGCCAGGGGCCCAGTTCTTGATTTGCTCATTGACAATGTGGGAAATGACCCGGCGCTAGACGACATCTCTTCAACAGTCCTGAAACAGGGAGGCACATTTGTGCAAGTGGGTGTCGGCGAGGCCATGTCGGCAGCCAGCGTTGCCCGCACCTTGAGCAAAACTATCCGGCCAGCTTTCTTGGGGGGGAGAAATTTTTATTTCGTCAATATGAAGAATACCACAGAATTCTTTGCTCGTATTGGGGCATGGATGTCTGAAGGAAAAGTCAAGGCGGTCATCGATTCAGAATATTCTTTCGCCGACGTGCCGAAGGCATTTGAGAGGCTCCGTGGGGGGCGGACGACAGGGAAAATAGTGATTCGTGTCAAGGAAAACAATTAATGTTTTGTTAGAGATAAAAATCAATTCTTTTCGGTCTATATAATTTTCCCAATGAAATGCGCTTATTTAAAGCACTGGAATCCTCGCCGAAATGGTGGCTATGTCTACTCTCTATACGTCCGTGTTGACGGCGACAACTTTGGCGCCCTCTGTCTTGGTCCCTCCGACTGGATTTGAGATAGCACCAGATGTGACCACGTATAGGGTGTCTTTGTCATGCTTGCCACGACCAAATGCAACCGCTGTATCTCCAGCGACCGTCATACTGTCGGTTCCTCCGACAACAACCTTAGATTTGCCAGACTTGAGGTTGAGAAAGACAACCTTGTTGTCAAAGTTGCTTGCTGCATATATGTTTCCATCGGCATCAAAGATGAAGTCATCGAGGAATGTTGCCTTGTCGGACAAGTCTGCCACCAACTCTGGCTTGGCGCCCTTGCGAGGATATCCGGAAGTTGTGATGGCAATACGGTAGATGGACACGGCGTAGGAGTTGGTAAAATAGAGGTATCCTCCTTGGATGTGAATCCCGTTGACGCCGATTGGGAGTGTCGCATTCGCTGTGGGGGCCATCTCCGGGAAGACAAACGTCGAGTTGTCAAATGCGCCAGTGGACAGATCGAGACGTCCCACCAACGCCTTGGCAGAATCGGCGACGAGAACGGCATCAGACACTCCGGGAATGGCAGTCACTCCGTTAAGGAATGAACTTTCCTTGTTCATGTCGCTGATCTTTTTGAGCTTGAATCCGTCGCCGCTGTGCGAACCGTGGAATTCGATGGACCAGGCGCTGAAAGTGCCGACAACGGGTGTTCCAAGAGCAGACGAGTTGCCGCCGACAAGGATGTACGTCTCGGAACCATAGTGGCCCTGAGGCACTTGAGCGATTCCATAGATGCTCTGGATGGCAGGTATGGAGACCAATTCTTTGAGAGCGGTATCGCGGCCTGCTGGGTTCGGGATGGTATACACAGTGGCCGCCGGATACATTTCTGTCAACAGGAGGTCCCCATTAGGGCGAACCACAATATTTTCAAGCCATGTGCCGACTGAAAGCTGGCCTATCGTTTTCGCGGGCAGGGATTTGGCCAGCGACAGTACCGGCAGTGCCGCGGCGAGGAGAAGAGAGTGGCTGAGCATGTTGCGATTGCGGATGGGAAAGCAATGCCTGCATAGGACTTCAAGCCAATACTTCATATATATGTATATATCACAATCACTTCAGTTAACATCTCATATAGGAAGGTATGAGATGTGGATAGCGCGATAAACTACCCAACTAACTCAGTTTAGCTCGCCGTGACACAGCGAAGGATGCAAAAGTACTGCCATATATCCACCAGGAGCAAAATAACCTCGTTCTGTGGGGCATGCGTGCAGCTTAAGCCAACCAATTGTTACAAAAAAAATCTAATCGAAATGCCTATTTCGGATCAATAATCTAGCTCCAGTGTGTAGGTAATTCAAGCCCCTGGATTGGTAAGCTTTATAAGCATGTGGCGCCTTTCGTTGCGGCGGCGAGGTTCCCTGAATGAGATGAGGCTGAAGCGACCTATGCAAACTAGAAACGACTGCATGCTAGGGTTCTTGGTTTGCCCCACAGGATGCGGCTAAGCGAAGTTGTGTCGGTGTTGGTATTGCTCAGACAGGTTGCTTGATGGCAACTAGTGGAGTATCTATCTGCAGGGTAGGCTTTTCCAAGAAAGGGTGAAACTGGTTGTGGAGTTGATTGGTAGTGTTAGTCTACTAAGAAATAATATATATAAAGTATGACCCGTGAGATCGTCTTGTTTTTCTAAGAGGTGTGCGTGTGTTGAGAGACAGTTGATATGAGTGTTATTGTCAAACCTGGATCAAGTCCAGCATCGGAATGAGATTCCGATGCTACAGCGAGACCCACAGAAAACTGGATGACGATTTTGCTGAGGATGGTTGACTAAAAGGACTAAATGTTGGAACATGGTTCAAAGACGGAATTGGAGGATGCTCGCTTTTCTTTCACCACCTTCCCCAACACATATTTCAAAAAAGCAATCTTGTGCATCGCATCGCATTCACATCGCTTCACAGCAGTTGGCCTCGGCATTTTCGTTTCCCCGGATTTCCGACCCCGCGGGGCGCCCCATGGTCATGGCGCCATCTGTATCATGAGCGTTACGCGATCCTGGTGGCTGCCAGTTCCTTATCGCCGGCTTAGCTCCAAGGACACACACAATAGCATGGAGTAACGGGCCACCACACACATTCGCTCGCTCGGGGGTGTGTGGGTGTGGGCGTGGGCGACGGCCAGATAAGCCCGGGGGCCCATTTTCCTTCATTATCGGCGGGCCAAAAGGTTTGATTCCGTGCGCCGCCTGCCTGGCAAGTCGCTCAATCCTTTCACTGTCGCGGTGCCCATGTCCGTCCCGGGTCCTCGTTGATTTGCGATCCAGACCCAGACCAACCCAGGCCACGCCCGAGAATGACCCGCTGCTGCTTTATCGCGGTGCATCTGGAAAATCCCCGCCGGTGGGTCCTGTCTGGCAATGTTCTCGCCGTCGCTTGCTCGTGATTCAGCCTTTGCGGCCATGCCAATGCCAACCGCGGCCGAGCCCGGCGGCCCGGGAGGAGGAGGCAGCAGTGCCGGCGGCGCCAGCAACGGCCCGGCGTCGTCGTCCGCCCGCTCCCGGCCGTGTGATACGTGCCGCCTGCGGAAGACGCGCTGCGTGCGCGAGGAGGGCCAGTATCGATGTGTCCTGTGTACCTTTCACAACCAGCCGTGTACCTTCTTGCGCGGGCCGACACCGCGTCAGCGTCGTGTCAACCGGGACCGAGACCAGCCCAGGCAGCCTGCGCCTCGGGATGCGAATGATGACCTGTCTGCCCGTTCTGCCGACCAAGATGCCGTCGATGCAACCACCTCGCCGCCTATGCAGATGCCCTCTGGGCCCAATGGACCTGCCGGAGGCTCACCCACCTCGAGCCGCCACGGTGACTCGGCCTCAACTCCAGCGAGTGTAGACAATAGCAATGCCGTGTCGGGCCAGTCGCCCTCACAGACCCAGCCCGGTTTCAAGGAGAAGCTCGCCGAGGCTCCCAGGCCCAAGATCCTCAGCAACACTCTTGGCCTGGACCTCAAGACCCATGCCGAGTATATTGGCCCAACCGACTACCGGGACCCCTTTCTGCTTGACCTCCACCGGCCCAGTCTTCCCCTCAATCCGGATGGATCTGTTCCCACAACCCCCTCAACCTACGCTCGTCGACTGAACCATCGCACCGTCTTTCTGGTTCACCCTGACGAATCGACTGCATCTGAGTCTCGGCGTATAGCTGACCTGGACGCCATCGAGGCCACCGTACAGCCACTGGGCCGCACTCTTGTTGACCTATACTTCCGAATCGTTCACCCAAGCTTCCCTATTCTTCACAAGGATGTCTTCATCAGCAAACATCGACTCTCGCATCGTCATTTCGCCCCATCCCTGCTGGCTGCCGTTTATCTGGTTGCCCTTGACTGGCAACTCTATGATAGTTCCCTTGCCGGGCGGGAGATCGAATCTATTCCGGACCCAGCCGCCCTAGAGGAGTTGGCAGAGCGCACCATAGCTCAGGACATGCGCCGCCCCAAGCTCAGTACCCTCGAAGCCGGCCTCCTACTTCTTCAGCGTAACCGCCGTATTGTCGAGACTGGCGTGCATACTCACTTTACATCTAGTCGCATGTTTACAGCCCAGCTAGTTGCCATGGCACAGGATCTAGGAATCCATCTCGACTGCAGCTCCTGGTCCATACCGGCATGGGAAGTAGGACTTCGACGAAGGTTGGCTTGGGCTTTATATATGCAGGACCGGTGGGGTGCTTGCGTTCATGGGCGTCCTTTCCTCATTCAGGACTCTGAGTGGGATGTTCAACCATGCACATCCACCGACTACCCTGAGCTTGTTACCAATGAGGACGGCACACCTGATACTAGCTCGATCATTTCCATTGGATGGGACCTATTCCTTCGCCATGTCGAATTGACTCATATTCTAAGTGACGTTATTCGTACTTTCTATAGCGCGGCTGCTACCCGAACTGGTGGCACCCTCGACCAAATGGGGGTTGTTGCTGCCGTCGAGCTTGCGAAACCCTTGGTATTTCGGTTACGTGAATGGCATGCCAACCTACCTCTGCAACTTCAACTTCAGAATACAAAGCTTCGCGAGCTCTGCGCTAATGGCGCTCTCCATCTTGCTCACGCTGCTGTGGAAATTGCTCTTCACCGCGCACTTATTCGAATCCTTACTCCTGATACGCCAGGCAATCTATACGATGTACTACGTTCAACGGCTCGCGCCAAAGTACAAACTGCAATCGAGCTCCTTGGGTCGTTGCGTCCAGAACATACGGCTGCATTCTGGGGAAGTCATGCCGCCTACCAGGCTGCGGAAATAGGCTCGCTTGCCGGGTTGTTGTGGGCAACAGCAGACTCATTTGAAGAGATGGACTGGTGCGCAGCTCGTGTCGAGGAGCTCAGATGGGCGCTCCGGGTTAGAGGTGCTGCAGCTCCGTTTGCTAGAGAGGCACTCCGCCTTCTTGAACGCGATATCGGTGGCCTCGGGGTAGTGAAGCCCAATACAGAGGTCATAACATAAAGTTTGGAGTCGACTTTTTTATTTTCTTTACCAAGTTTGGTGAGTTTGTTGGAGTGATTTGGCTTGGCGTTGGCGTGTACCAAGGGCGGTGGATGATCATAGGGAATGATACGATTCTGACGGCCGAGGGGAGGATCTGCAATTTTACGACAATCGATGAATTCGACCAAACACATACGATACCACACGAGTTACTGTTTCGCTTGCAGATGTTTCGGAACAAGCAATATCGGATCGACTGCCCATCATGCCCGGCTCCAACTTTTCCCAAGATACCACGTACATATAAGGGAGGTTGAAGATGCTGGGGCGTCTTTATCAGAAGAAATGGCAGGATAGGAATGTGCGCATATAGCAGGCTTGCGCAAGCAGAAATGAAATATGATTGACTTTGTCTCATGTCATTTCGAGGTACGCCAGAAGGCGTGACTTGGGCAGACGGCGACATGACTCCCGTGTCCACTATTATCTCACCGCTACTAAGTTTCCAAATCTGTCTGAACTCTCCGAGAAGTCAGAATTGTAGATGTCCTCTTGAATATCGAGTAGATGACCGCCTGCGGGAGGGTGCATGTACACAAAAACTGACAAGTCATTGGGAGTATAGATCGAAGAGGTGAATGAGCATAGTTCATTCTGGGGGAAAAGTTGACATGTATCTATTACTGGATGTCAGATAAAATTGGAGTAAGGCAGTTTTGAGTATATAGTCTTGGCAATTTTTTTTTCTTTACTATTTCTCTTTCACCAGCGACCTCGAACTTGAGACAGCCGTATTTCACGGTCGAACCACTTCCCGGCGTTGCGGGGTTCTAGACACAAATCGATGCAAGGCTGACATGCGGGGAAGTTGCCTCGCAATCTTGCCATCATTAACGTTTCGGCTGCAAAGACAATTTTTCCATACCAAATCCCGAATACTCTATCCATGGCTGAGATCAAGCTGCTTTTGACTGGGGCAACAGGGTACATGTAAGATGAGTTATTCGGGGCCTCGGAATTTGTTGTCGTGCGCCTGTCTAACATGATTCAGTGGAGGCTCCGTGCTCTCGGCACTGCTCTCCTCGGACAACCCCATCGTTAGCCAGATAGTCATTACCACACCGGTTCGAAAGCAAGAGCATGTTGATGCGCTTCTCGAGAAGGGCGTGACTCCGATCCTGTTCCGGAACCTGGATGACTACGAGTTCCTGAAGAAGACGGCTAGCGAACATGACATCGTAATCCACGCAGCCTCGGGCTTCCATACCGGATCGGCCATGGCGATGATTTTCGGGCTCGCTTTGAGAAAGAACGTCACCAAATGCCGAGTGCACTATATACACGTATGACGCAACCGGGCTGGCTCGTTTGGGCATTCTCGCTGACAGATCCTGAGACTTCTGGTACTTGGAACCTCGAAGACATGCTGGAAGGCATCCAAAGTGTCAACCCAAAGGAATGGCCCGATAGAAATGACGATGGGATCTGGAAGCATTTGAAGGAACTCGAGAGCCAAGAATCCTTCTCCCAGCGAAAAACACTCCTTGAAGTCGTCGCCACAGCCGAACGCGAAGGCGTCGAGTCGTACTGTCTGATGCCACCGGATATCTACGGTCGCGGGACTGGTGAATTTAATCAACATCCCACATATCTATTCGATCTCATAACTGGCGGGCTCGAGAAAGGGCACCCGGAGTGCGTAGGCGATGGATCCGGCGGCGTTGGCCACATCCACATCAAGGATCTAGCAGCTGTGTATGAAGCAATGGTATCTCGCATCGTTTTTGACGGGGTTATGCCTTGTTGCAGAAACGGGATGTATTTCATCGAGGCCAGATACGATAACTGGTTGGATACATGCAAACAAATCGGAGAGATTGGTGTCCGTGAAGGGCATTGGGAGTCGCCTGTGCCGGTGTCTATTACAGTCGAAGACGCGGCGCGGAGGTGGGGTGGATGGAGCGAAAAGTTAGTGAGGACGAATTTCTGTCTCAGGTATGAAAATCACTTACGGGTTAACACTGGCATATGCTCACCTTCGAGCAGAAACAAAACGATTCCGAATCTAGCTGGAGAACTAGGGTGGAAACCCAAACTGGGCAGCGACCAACACTGGCGCGAGTTTTTGGAGGATAATTTTAAGGCGATTATTGAAGATAGCAAAGGAGCAGCATCATAATGTGGGTAGGAAGAGGATGGTTGGCATATACTAATAAATGCGCCCTGTCGCTCCAAAGAGTTCGAAGGTAGTCTGTGTCAACCACGACACTTTTTTGATTCAACCGGCTACCCATACGTGAGTCTTGTTTGAGCAAAGTGGAGAAGCACTCATGGGGCCTATCTGTACGAATGAACCTTATGACCTCTTGCTCATCCAGGTGCCATTGTCTCAACCAAGGGATATAGCATAAACTTTGCAAGCCCTTGACAGCGAAGTAGCTTCACAGCATAAAAAACTAAGGGTCACGTTTTTCGTCCCTTGACGGGACCTTCGCTTGAGCTAGCGGTGTCGAATCCCAGGCAATTCCATCATATTTCTTTTTGCTCTGCGCCTATTTTTGTGTTTTCTTTTCTCATCTTCTTTTTTGCTTCTAAAAAATTGTCTTGAGTTGCAGGATTGATGGGGAACTCAGATTTCGAAGAATCTCACATTACCTTTATGGTTGTCAAATCTAGACTCGGCGCTCAACCAATTAGAATTCCCCTGTGGCCCAGTTGGCTAAGGCGTATGACTGTTACCACATGGCACATCATAAGATCGGTGGTTCGAGCCCACCCGGGGGAGCTTAGACTTTCTTTTTGAGATATTTTTTAGGACCTTTGTGTAGGCATGTCTCAGGTATTGCTCAGATCAGGTTTTTTTCTTCTTACTTATTTTTCACGCTCGTATTGAGATGATTGCTCAATATTGTTTTACTTGGAACCACAGGGATTTGATCTAATACTTGACTGAATGATGGACAAGCTATCGGGTGCATTTTCCTGATCTGGGTAAATAAGTCTCCCGGGCGTCATGCACTACTTTGACAGCTCGATAGAAGAAATTGAAATCAGATTCGAGTACCAACTAATGACTAGTTTCAATCATAATTAAAGTAATTGCCTACTGATATGGCTACCAGTCATCACGAAGACCCGCACATCTAGTCCGCCCTTCATCAATCGTCATAACATTAAGCCGTTAAGAAAGGTCATCTTTTTGTCTGTTTCATAAAGCCGTGAACATAAATAGTCTTGAGGGTTGGTTTCTTTTTTGTCTTTGCTGTTAATATAACTTCGAGCAGGGTCCCACGATTTGAAGATGTATCCGTCGTCTATTAACGCCCGTGGTGGCTTCGTCGGCCTCGATCCGATTCAGAATATGCGTAGGATGGGGATGAATGACTGTGGCGGCTGTGTGATCGCGAATCTCGGATAATGACCGCCGGAGGAACAGACATCCTCGAAGAGCCTCGTCGGCTGTGAGTTCGATAACGATAGCGACGGTGACGGCGAGGGTCGTCGCGGTACCACTTCTCTGTTCCGCCTTCTTGCGGAGGCGCGCCTAGATTCATGCATGATCGAAAGATCCAAAGTAAAAGCAGGAAACCGAAAATTGAACCGATAACAATCCCGGCAATAGCACCGCCGCTGAGAGAGGTACCGCCTGTGTTGTTGGTAGCGACCAGGGTGACAGTCGTAGTCGGGGCATCTTGCCGCTGTACAATTACAGGCAGGCTTTGAATCGTTCGTGTTGCTGGTGTTCTAGCAAAGAACTCGAGTATGCCTTCACTGGGCGAGGGTGTGATTGGAGCCATTATGTGCTTGCAATTGGGATGTCAACCTGCGGGCCAAATGACAGCAAGACAGTAAACGGGAAAGGCACGGCACTCGCGAATGAAATCAGGAGGCGGCACCAATTTATAGGCGCGGGGATTATAAATCCAACACAAGAGAACTCGGCGACTCAGAATGTGATAGTGACTCCGAAACGTCACGGGAACGTCAGCTCCAGTCAAGACTCGCCATTATCCCGAGCCTTCCAGCCACTGCAGCGCTACTCAACTTTGATCCCTGCGCGCGGTCGTGTCGGTGGGAGTCTTGATATGGGACATGCCGGGGGGTTCAGTTGCTGCAAGTCACCTCGGCATTGATTGATACCAGGATTGCCTGTTGACCACAGATCACTAGTCGACATTGCCATTGGGGCTGTCGATCGATGACGTCTAGACGCTCTCCACAACTGCACGATCACAGACAGTTTCCTCCACCCTCTTGCATATTGCTCGGTTCGAGGCTTGGTATTGGAAAGCTCTGCCAGCCTCCAAGTGACATTGAAACGTGCGGGGTCTGCGGTTGGTGTTTAGCGGACATCGATCGAAGCTTGAACCTTTCGCCGATGCCCAATCACATTGCGCCAGTGAGAGTAACCTGCAGGCCGGCAAGTTTGTGTTCTGATCTCCCCACGTTATACCCCCCATCATTCAGATATAGCTTGCCAAGTGTCCCCGGATCATTGTTCAGTCACATCAATTCAAGGCCAATTGGCGCCGCCATCACACCGCGGGGGTGTTTATCTCCTATCTCCGCTGATGGTATTGAATGCCCTTTAATTGATCGGCTTGGATGGATTTTTCTTTTTAGTAAGATCAGTTTTGGTTTCCGGCTAAATGTCGACCTGGAGACACTGCCTCTTCCCGGAGATGGTGGGGCCGAGTGGTTCGGTCCGTGGTTGATCTCTACCTTGTTGCGGTCGCCGGCTGTATTTGCACTGATGAGGACCGTACTACTAAACTATGATAACTCAAATATATTTTGGCAACAGGGACAATCGGTAAAGTTTAGAAATGTCATTTCCGAGATTCCAGATACGCCTTCTTGCAACACCTCGCTTCCAAACTTCATTGTCATCTACTAGACGGTGAGCTGGATGTTATGGGCTCTCTCCTGGAGAATTTCAATTGAAAAGACCATGCAGAAGCTTTTATCGACCGCCTTACCAATGCCAAAGTAGAACATCTATGAGCTAATGATGGGGTTTCCCGTCCAACCTTGGACGGAATTAAGTACTAAAACTTAATAGCTGTTGTATAGTCGGATTGAAAGGTCCGATCTGCTAATTTGTGGTCGCTTAAGGTCATCCAATAGTTCAGACCGGGTCTGTAGTCGTTTGAGATTAGTTAAAGAGGACCCCGGCTGTTAGTCATGTGAGTGGCATTCCTAATGGAAGCAGCGCTGCTCTGATGAGAGTTGGGCACCAATTCTCAGGGACCTAGTCAATGATAAGCTTGAATTTAACCCCTGCTGTCACGGCACATAGCCTCCAAGATGACACGCCACGCACAGACACTGGATTCGGTGGGTTACAGAGCTTTGAATGACAAAATATACCGAAGTATATGGCTTTTTTTGTACTGGGTGTGGAGCACGGAGATCTTGGTGGTTCAGAGCCCAGAGCAGATTCCGCCCTCCGATTCTTGTCGACGGAGGCTCATCTGACCCAAAATAAATTAGGGGCTGTCTAAGCTGTAACCGGCAATTCGTGAACGAGCTAGTGATCCAAACCAAAACATTTCGCTAGGGTCGTTCTGATAGCACTGGCAGAAATTGCACCGAATTTGCCATGGGGGAGCCAGCTACCCCACAGCAAATCGAGATGCGCGGATTTCCTCCGCGGTGGGGTCCGTCCCCCAGAGAAGCGCTGGGCTGTTGGCTGCAAGGTGCCACCACAGCTTCATGTTGCGGCGGACAGGGGATCATGCGCCGGGCAGAGTGAACATGATGTTAGTTTTTCTTCTCACCTCATCTCTACCGTCCTTCGCCTTTGGTTCTTTTTTTTTTTTAATCCAACAATGTACCGTCGGACTGTTATTTCATGGCACCAACTGACCCGCGAGAACAGAGCGTCGCCGTAATTGGCCTTGGTACGACCAACTAAGAAGGACCCAGTTCCAAGGTGTCACCGCTGACCAACTCGCATTTAGGGGCCATGGGCATTGTGGCCGTCAAGAATCTGCTTGAGGAAGATTTCAATGTCACTGGCTTTGAGCGTAGCGGCTATGTCGGCGGGCTGTGGCATTACACAGATGATGAAGAAACGCTGAGCGTGCTCAAGAGTAAGCCAACTGACTGACACGAGCCCGTGTTATCGCATCGCTGCGGCCGTCTCTGTTTCGCATCCTGACTCCCTCAAAGCAACCGTCGTCAATGTTTCCATTGCTCGGGTATGAAATCCCCTCAAACCAAATTTGCCGGTCATTGCATCCGAGGTCTTACGATTGTTAGGGTTCATATACGGATTTCCCTTTTGAGAGGGGTGAGTGAACCGAGAACTGTAACCAACCCCAGTTTATCTGACGCCGGCCCAAGGAACCCCATCTTTTTGCCCGGCGCAAAATGTCAACGAGTACCTCGAGAGCTATGTCGATCACTTTAAGTTGCGGTCGCACATGCGACTCAATACTGCGGTGAAGCACGTCGCGAGAGAGCACCGGCTGGGCAAGTGGAGGCTCGACTTTGAGTTTGCCGCTTCCGAGTACTTTGACAAGGTGGTCATCGCTACGGGACCGCACCATGAACCAATTATGCCCGATATCCAGGGATCTGGCCTGTTTGCTGGTCGGATAATTCACTCCAAAGCATTCAAGCGGTGGGTGATTTCGGCTCTGGGGTCTGCGTGGGTGAGGTACTGACAATAATGCACAGAGCAAGCGACTTTTCTGGACAGAAGGTTATCATTCTTGGGTTAGGAAATACAGGGAACGATGTCGCCGAGGAACTGATCGGCAAAGCATCCAGCGTCACAATCGCTCACAACCATGGAGCTATTGTGGTAAGTCTTGCGCATCCGCTCAGTGTACACCCCTCCCTGACAGCATTAGTTGCCTCGCGACATCGAAAAGTCGACAGGCCTCAGCTACCGATTCTCTCTATTGGTTGGCTTCCTTGAATCGTGGTACCCATCATATTCCGAATATCTGTTTAACCAGAAGGCAAAGGCCATCATGCAGTCGGCCTTCGGGGAGCCGGACCCGGCTTGGCAGTTGGATCCTGCGCCCTCCATAAAGGTTGTCAACCCTGTGGTTTCCGACACTCTAATTCACAGGCTTCGTTCTGGTGAAGTGCGATCCGTTCCTGGGATTAGAAAAATTGTCGGTCCCAATGCTGTCGAGCTGGAGGATGGGCAATTCGTGGAGGCCGATGCCATCATCTGCTGCACTGGCTACAAATATGGCTTCGGCCTGGTTGATTCAGAAGTAAACCCTACAACTGAAAAGTCACCCGCTTGGCTTGCCGCACCGGGATCAAAAGGCAGAGGCTTGCCTCGGCTGTACCAGAACGTCTTCTCTCTCAAAGAACCCAACTCCCTGGCGTTTCTTGGTTGCGCGTGGTTTGTTACCAGCGCATTCTCCCTCGCCGATATTGCAAGCATGTGTATTGCCCAAGTGTGGGCTGGGCATTCGGATCTTCCGCCTCAAGCGGAGATGGAGCGATGGATGGCCCGCCAAGAGAAACGAATCAGCGGCCTTGCGCAACGCGGAACAGTCATCCCTGCCTCCGTCCCCGCCAGGGAGTGGCTGATTTGGGCTGACAAGACGGCTGGCATGGGCGTAGAAGAACATCTGGGCTGGGGCTGGAAGGGCTGGATGTTTTGGTTGAAGGAGAGGTCGCTGTGGAATATGCTGATGGATGGCCCACAGACAGCGGCCGTTTGGAGGCTCTTTGCGGGCAAGCGCAAGAATTGGGATGGCGCACGAGCAGAAATCGAGCATGCTAATATCAGCTTTCACGGCGGCGAAGGCAAGGGCAAGCAAGATTAATGATGGTAATGACAAAGTTAGAACAGGAATTATAGCGCATGGCTCATCGCAATTTGATAACGTTAGATTAATGGCTCCCTAGATTAAATAATGCGAGTAGCCTCTCTATACATGATCAGAGAATGCAACATGACAAGCGTTTAAAATGCTACCGTCGACTGAGTGACTTGCTAGGCCTGCATTAGCAATCAATCTTGAATATTGAAGTATTACATATTCTACATGGCACTTGAGACTAGGTTGCCCGCATATACCGCAAGACAAACCCTCAAAACCCCCCGGTCAA
The DNA here is from genome assembly GCA_020623665.1 of Calonectria multiphialidica. Classification (NCBI taxonomy): domain Eukaryota; kingdom Fungi; phylum Ascomycota; class Sordariomycetes; order Hypocreales; family Nectriaceae; genus Calonectria; species Calonectria multiphialidica. Next base: position 1,316,904 of record JAHVYC010000001.1, read on the forward strand.
TTCGTACTGGGAGTTCCTTGCCATTACGCTTTTCTTCGTTTCACCCAAACTCTGAGTTGGCGACGGAAGCGAGATGAAATCGGACCCTTGACAATTCCTGGAATGCTCCACTTCTTGCGACCTACGGGCTCAAAGCTGTAGAGCGAAACAAGAACCGAAGTATACAGCATCAGCTTTCGGAAAGTAAACTCCGAGTCGTCGCATAGTGTGAGACCGCCCTCTTTAAACGTGTTAGCATATCTTGTGCTTAAAATTGGGGTGGGATTGGCTTACGGTACGGCTTGATAGAGCCCGCATCAACGGTCCGGGTCTTCTTCCCCTTGTCGCCTTCTGCTTCCTTGATGTGTCGAATGAGTTGCCAATCACTAGGGTTAGGGAAGGCCTTTGGATCGGAGTGGTGAAGATCCTCTACGACGTGCGCATAGGTACCCTTCTCGAGGCGGTACGAGGAGTCTCCGTCCTTCAGGACTACGTCCTCCTTCAGCCACCTAGTGGAAACGCCGCCACCGTATAATCTCACAGTTTCAAGGTAAGCGGCTTTCAGGAGCGGGCATTTTGTCATGAGACCTTCCTCATCCAGCTTCTCGATTGTGGGCGGGACCCAAACGGCAAGACTAAATTCGTTTTCGGGATGAATGATCTGGAGAAAAGGAGCAATCTCTTCGCGGACTTGCTCGAGCACCACAGGATCTCGACTGAGCTCGAGCACACACCAAGAAATGAGAGGAGCGGAGTTGGCGTTGATGGACCAGAGCAAAGCCAAATCACAAGCCGCGCGAACGCCTATGGGAAGCTTGTGCTTGCGGTAGATTTCGACTCTAGCTCTGACCAGAGGGCTTGCGGTGTAGAAGTCTTGCCACTTGGGATCTCGGTTCTCCTCATTCAGCTCCTTCTCCCAAGCGTCATTGTAATCCCACAAATAATCGCGGAGTTTCTTCAAAGAAAACCTGGCCCGTTGGCTGGCTGGCCAGGGGATCCAGATGGGAACATTCATCGCCAGGGTGAGGAATGCGGTGTCGAATGACCAGAAGAAGTGCCAAATCTCGGGAAAGTTTTCGACAAAGTCAGTGCCAAACACAGATGCGTTCGCTGTCCTTGAGACAAAACTGTTGACCAGCTCTGTGTAATCCACTTCCATGATGCTCTCGCCCTTGACAACATCTTCGTCTATCTTCTCCGCATTTGCGAGACGCTCCCAATCTGAGTGGTCAATGGGATACGAGTTGAATGAAACAAGATCCGCCGACGCAGTTTTGAGAAATCTGAAAGTGGTTTTGGTGAGATCATCCAAGTGAGAGCCAGATAAGTACTCCTTAGTTATCTGTTCAAGTTCGGCTGACGCCTTGTCATAGGCTTCAAGATCGGCGCTGAACAGACCAAAGTTGGACACGAGTAGACGTCGGACAAAGGCATGCTTGTCGGCGATGGAATCGGGTTGACTGAGGAGATTCTCTGACAAAGACGGCTTGAAGATCAAATTATGGACGCTTCCAATGAGGCTGATGGAAAAAAGGCCCTCTGAGTAAAGGTTCCTGAACCGCCTTAGCGTAGAGGTGGTGCCTATGTAGATTTGTGGGAGATGGCGAAGAATCGGAACCCAATACGGCGCAAAAGGAGGGCTCTTGGACCCATTGCTGAAGTTGGATTGCCCTCCGCTGGTGAACCGGGTGGTGAGAAGGATGATGAGGATGGTGCTGATGATTGCGATGGACGTGGGCTGTTGGAGAGTGTCGATGAGACGCTCAATCATTTTTGGCACCGCCATATTGAGGCAAGGTGGCCTAGCCGGAAATCGTTGACCTGGCTAGGTTTATGATGCGAAGATGGTCATTAATAAATAATGTCGATTCCGATGTGTCCGTGGCGGGACATTGGGTATGGCGGCGGCTTGGGTATATCGACGCGCTTGATGCAATCTGTCAATCTCACGTTGAATTTTTGGTGCTGTCTGAGATGGACCAGATAATTCGCTGGTTGATCAATCGCGTTGGCGTTGTCAATGCGCTGAAGAGCCCACTGTACGTCAGCTTACAGGAGGCCTTCCACTAGATCGAGTGCGTCGCCTTTAGCGTGCGGCGGTGCGTTTAATGGAGGGGCACTGCCCCAAATGTCACTGCAAGCGGCGCCTCCACTTTAAATGAATGCACATTGCTGCTGCAGCATGCAGATTGTATCGCGTTTTTCAATAAATGGCGGATCGGCTGCTTGTCTAAATCGAACTCAAGGATTTGACCGAGGAATTATATATGTGCGGAAACTTCAGACACCCCTGGCTCCCTGTCTTCCATTGTTCATGCATCCTCGTTCTGTTTGAGGGTGAGTACATCTTCGTTTTTCTAATCCTCATAGGTAAGCATAGTGGTGACCGAAGCATCAAAGATTGGTAGATCTGGTCTCCTGGTTTCATGGTCTAACGGTTATGACTGCGGATTCTGATTCCGCCAGCGAGGGTTCGACTCCCTCTGAGACCTTACTTTTTGAGTTTGCAAGGGATATCTACGTCGTTTTCGATAACCGATATCGCACTTTTTTGTTGGCCTTTTCAACTGACCATCGTTTCGTCAAATAACAGGGGGGCTTCTCAATCCCTCGTAAAATGATTGATGGCGGGTCATGATGGTTGGTGTTGAACAGCCCATTCACACAATAGTTTTTGCTCCAGTCAGATAAAACGCCTAAAACGCCTAAGGCGCCCTCCAATCAGGGTCAAGAGCGATGATACTCTATTGTCAGAGCCATCAAGGTCCATCTGCGATAGTTCCTCCGTGATTGATACCGTCACGCGACACCAAGACCACACTCTGGCGCGCTTGTTCAGCATGATACACTTTCTATTGTAAATATTACGGAAATAGGGATGATGATTCAATTTACCAGGCAAGAGCGGGATGCATGTACATCGTTTTGCTCCCTCTCCGTTATGGGAAAGCGGGCGGCAATCGGCAGTTCAAGGGTTCTGAGACCCAGGGTGCCACGAACATACATAATTAGGTGCAGGGTCCAAGACACCCTGATAGATGCGCTCAATGGCTTCAGGAAGCACGATAAACGGATAATACGGTCAAGACTTTATTTAAGCTGGCGAAGTTTCCCCTTGAGATCACGCGATTCTCGCTGAATTGCACCATTGGAAAAAATACTTGCGTGAACAGTGCGCGGTTCTCGGCGGCCGAGTCTAAGTGCAGAATTGCTTCAACATAATCACAAAATACGCCCACCAGTTGGGTATCACAACCACAAATTGGTCGAGCATCTATCTCAAGCCAAACTGCCATATCACCCAGCTCCAAGAATTCGACGCCGAGGCATTGCGCGAATCTTACATAGCCGTTAATTTTGAGTGATTAATACCAGCTCCGATCGTCGGCTGCCTGAGGCCCCAAAGCTGGTTGCATCATCCCGCTAGGTTCGGCAATTAACCTTGTGAGCTTCTCTAGTGCTGCGTCAGACCCCGTATAAAGAATACCCTCTCCCCGATTTGCCTACTGGTCCAAAACACCCTGCTCCCTTCCTCGGATACCGGGTCGCAAGCTATAGATCGCGAGGTCTTTGGCGACTGCAGCTTCGACCCTGCGCATAATTGCCCCTCGCCGACCCTACCGCGAAGCTCCCGCGCAGCTTCTACCCCCACCATTCCGAACACCGACCACAATGCGACGACCGAACTGAACCGCCACCATGCTCCCTCGACTGCTGTACCGCTCGCCCTTGGGCTACCAGCGGTGCGGCCTCGCGAAAACATACTCGCGACCGCCCTGGCTACCTCAACACCCGTCTTCTGTTCACCCATTCTGGACCTCAGCTGCCCCGCGTCGCGATCAGCCTCCGACCTCCGCTGCAGCCACCAATGAGCCCAATAAGACCGTCGCCGTAAAGGCCAAGGTCGTAGCAAGCTCTAAAGCACCGTCACCGAATAAAAATGATCCTCTTGCTTCCATAGACAAGTCTGCCACCGAGCAGCGCAAGGCCGATTGGGCCATTATCAAGGAGATGAGTCGGTATCTCTGGCCGAAGGATAGCCCGAGTACCAAGCTCCGTGTTGGTCTCGCTGTCTTCCTGCTAGTCGGCGCAAAAGTTCTCAACGTCCAAGTCCCGTTCTATTTCAAAAGTATCGTCGATTCCATGAATATTGATATTGCCGCCGTCGGAGGTACCGCCACCACCGTTGCTGGTGCCTTGATTCTTGCATATGGTGCTACTCGAATTGGTGCGACTGTCTTCCAAGAAGTCCGAAATGCTGTCTTTGCCTCTGTTGCCCAAAAGGCTATCCGAAGGGTCGCTTGCAATGTTTTTGATCATCTCCTCCGTCTTGATCTCTCATTCCACTTGTCCAAGCAGACTGGTGGCTTGACGAGAGCTATTGAACGTGGTACCAAGGGAATCAGCTTCCTTTTGACAAGCATGGTTTTTCACCTTGTTCCCACTGCCCTAGAGATTAGCATGGTCTGTGGAATCCTCACTTGGCAATATGGCGCTCAATTTGCTGCCATTACGGTGCTTACCATGGTGAGCTACACTGCATTCACTATCTGGACTACTGCTTGGCGAACCAAGTTCCGGCGACAGGCCAACGCTGCCGACAACAAGGCGTCAACGGTCGCTGTCGACTCACTCATCAACTACGAGGCCGTCAAGTACTTCAACAACGAAAAGTTTGAGGTTTCCCGGTACGACAAAGCCCTACAGCAGTATGAAAAGAGCTCAATCAAGGTTGCGACATCTCTGGCCTTCCTCAACAGTGGTCAAAACATAATTTTCTCCACCGCCCTCACGGGAATGATGTACCTCGCTGCCAATGGAGTCGCGAGTGGCTCTCTCACCGTGGGTGACTTGGTCATGGTCAACCAGCTCGTCTTCCAGCTCTCCGTGCCGCTCAACTTTCTAGGCTCCGTCTACCGTGAGCTCCGACAGTCGCTCCTTGATATGGAAACCCTTTTTAACCTGCAAAAGGTCAACGCCAGCATCCAAGAAAAGCCCAATGCCCCGCCTCTCGTACTTTCCAAGGGAGGAGAGATTAAGTTTGAGAATGTCAACTTTGGATACCACCCCGAGCGACCAATTCTGCAAAACCTATCGTTGACCATTCCTGCTGGCAAGAAGGTCGCCGTTGTTGGCCCCAGTGGATGCGGCAAGTCGACCTTGTTGCGATTGCTATTCCGATCTTACGATGTCCAAGGCGGCCGTATTTTGATTGATGACCAGGATATCCGAGATGTCAATGTCGATTCTCTGAGGAGGTCCATTGGTGTTGTTCCCCAGGACACTCCTCTCTTCAATGACACCGTTGAACACAACATCCGATATGGCTCCATCGACGCGACCCACGAAGAAGTAGTGGCGGCCGCCCAGCGGGCCCGTGTTCATGATATTATCCAACAGTTCCCAGAAAAATACGACACCAAGGTTGGCGAGCGTGGGTTGATGATTTCCGGCGGCGAAAAGCAGCGACTGGCAGTGAGCCGATTGCTACTCAAGGACCCGCCGCTGCTCTTCTTTGACGAGGCCACTAGCGCCCTCGACACCCACACCGAGCAGGCCCTAATGGCCAACATCAACGGTATCCTCAGAGAGAAGGGCCGTACCAGTGTCTTTGTCGCGCATCGATTGAGGACTATTTTCGACTCTGATATAATTATTGTCCTCAAGGACGGCCAGGTTGCCGAAATGGGCACCCATCGCGAACTGATTGATCGCGCTGGGGTCTATGCTGAGTTATGGAGTGGTAAGTTGCAACACACCAGGATCAAATTCCATGGGCCCATTAGCGCTAACTTGTTTGACAGCCCAGGAGACTAGGTTCCATGAGGATGGAACTGCCAAGGAAGATGAGGAGGAGAATGTCGCGTCAAAGCTTCAGGACAAGACCCGTCAAAAGTGATTTACGTCAGGGTCATCAACAAACTTATTAGAATATCAATAAACTTTACGATATTATTTGACAACATCCATACTTCGAAGTGGGATCAAACCCAACTTGCCGGGTAGTTGTGGAGCTATGTGATAAACGTAGTTTGCGAGGCAATTTGCGATTTCGGCCGGTCGGAGCCGGAAGAGTGATAGTCTCCGTGGGTGGTCTCACATTCACCATGGAGCGTTGCATTCGCCATGGTTCCTGATCCTGTCTTGGATATCTCGTGGTCGTGTTGAAAGCGCTATATTTGCCTCCGTGGATCACTAGACGAGCGGTGCAGATCGGTTAGCACGTCGGGGGATGGACACCTTGACCGATTGGTTCTTGGGTCGTATCCATCCACTTTCATCACATCCTTCCAGCCTTACACGAGCTAAACTAGGAGTCAACGGTGGCCAGGGTTTACTAACAAAGAAAAATTATCAGATGGGGGTACCCTCTTCATCAGTGATCTGATTAGATTAGATCATGCTTACTTTGCTTCGCTAACCTGGCACCGGTTCATGTGCGCGACGATCATCCTCGTAGCGGCGTGGCATTCGCTAGCCGATATCCGCGAGCCAAGACTTGGGTTGCAAGTTGATCGTTGGATGCATAAGAACTCAATTGAAGCTTATATGAACCTAGTCTTGCCTTGCGAGGTGCTGTGCCATCCATCACCAACCTCTTCCCCTCCCCTTCGCTTTCTTGTGAACGCTGCCGTACGGGGCTTTCAGCCATGTCTAGTGAAGACAAAATTACGCCCACGCCCGCCCAGCCCGAGAGGGTTGACTCAGGGCACGAAGACCTCAAGCAGCTATCCAATGTCGGCGATGTCCTCCAGTCGAAAGGTGTCACGCGCATGGAGGCCGTGTACCGCGAGGCCAAGACGGACCGCAAGACGCTGTGGCTCGTGGGTGTTTCTGTGCTCGTATGTGCCTGGGCCTACTCCCTTGACTCGTCTACGACCTCGTACTACAGCGTCAATGCTTCGTCATACTATGAGCAGCACTCCTCTGTACTCTCTACGCTTTCGATTGCGACGAGCATCATCAGCGCCGTTTCGAAGCCCTTCGTCGCCAAGTTCTCGGACATTACCAGCCGACCATACACCTACCTCGTCTGCATATTCTTCTATGCTTGTGGATACATCATCGCGGCCGCCTCACAAAGCATCTCGGCCTATATCGTTGGAGAAGTCTTTGTATCGATTGGTAGCTCCGGTCTGGACCTCACCAATGACATTATCGTGGCCGATCTGACGCCGCTCGAGTGGCGTGGATTTGCCAGCTCGATGCTGTCCACCCCATTCATTATCAACACGTGGTTTTCGGGCAAGATTGTTGCCGCTCTCCAGGCAAAGGACCGTTGGCGTTGGGGCTACGGAATGTTCGCCATCATTATGCCAGTGTCGTTAGCCCCCGCTGTCGCAACCCTGATCTACCTTGACCGCAAGGCCAAGAAGGACGGCATCGTCAACATTGCATCAAGCAATGCTGCACGCCGAGCCGCCCGACAGCTTGCCGAGGAGGAAGGCCATGAGGGACCTCGTGGTGCCATCATTGCCCCCGCCGCTGAGGATAACAGAACATGGTTCGAGAAACTCAAGGCAAACTTGGACGAGATCGACGCCTTTGGTCTGATTCTTCTTGGATTCGGATGGTCTCTTCTCCTACTCCCTTTCTCGCTCAAGACCTACGCCGAGCATGGCTGGCGCAACCGCTCCCTCATCGCCATGATGATTGTCGGCGGCTTTCTTCTTATTGCGTATGTCGTCTATGAAATGAAGTGGGCTCGCGTTCCGAGCGCTCCCCGTCGGCTTGTTTTCAACAAGACCTTTGTCATGGCCATTGTCATTGACGGATTCTATATGCGTGAGTTTCGGATTTCCTCCTTTTACCAGAAATTCTCTAACATTATGCAGTTGCTGGCAACATCCGTGGTCTGTACTTCTCCTCATACACACTTATCGCAAAGGATTGGAGCTACCAGAATTGGGTGTATTACGGAAATACGTTGACACTTGCGCTGTGCATCGCGGGGCCCTTGGTTGGCTTGGCCCAGCGGTGGACTCATCGTTATCGCACCATTCAAATTATCGGCCTCTGTGTCAAGATCATCGGAATGGGCATCCTTCTTGATGGAAGGCAGGCCACCACCAGCACAGGTGCTCTTGTCATGGGTATGGTCCTCATCGGATTCGGTGGTTCCATGTCTGTTGTCGGCTCTCGAGTTGCCTCCCAGGCCTCCGTTCCCCATCAAGACGTCGCATTGGTCATTTCGCTTCTGTCCTTGTGGTCCAAGATCGGTAGCGCCATTGGAAGTGCCATTGTCGCCGTCATCTGGTCCAGCCACATGCCCAACGAGCTCCGAAAGCACCTTCCATCGACTGCCAACGAGACCGACGTCAAGAAGCTATTTAGCAGCGTCACCAAGATTCGCACGCTGTATGAGTTCGACGACCCGATGCGACAGGGCGCCATTGTTGCATACCGTAACAGCTTGTACTATTGTCTTGCCACTGCGCTGGGATTGGCTTTTATCCCACTCATCGCTGCCTTCTTCCAGACCAACTTCTTCTTGGGTAAGCAGCAGAACGCGGTCACCAATGTCGGCAACGACGGATTGCCGCTGGACGAGAAGGACCGCAACCCAGAGCCTCTCCCGCCGCCAAAGGATAAGAAGGAGGCGTTCCTGAGGTTCTGGGCAGGGCAGCACTGATCAGCTACCTGATTATTCAGGTGCAGTTTCAATTCAGTGATAACAGACTCGGACCCTGAATGCTCGGTGGTGTTCTGATGAGAGCGTCACGGTGGAAAAGTTATCGGGCCTGTGCCGATATGTGTAGATAAAAGCATGCTTACTTTCTCGTATGCCTAGTTAACTTAATACTGCTCTTTCAAACTCAATGGCTATTAGTGGTGTTCCTCGTCAACCCCAAGCACGGTGTGTGCGTGAAACCGCTCTTTTTCACGGGAAATTAGTTTTAGAGACAAGGAATAGGCACGGACCTAAGCCGCATTATTTAACATGCAAATTATATATAAATTAAGGCCGTTGCGCTGTCCGAGTTTGTCGTATACGCGTACGTCGCAAGAGTGTTGCAACGCCCCCCACGTGGCCCGTCCAACCGCCACGTTCCCGAAGGCTCCGCCAAGCTTCCAACCCCAACTACAGCGCCGCACGCTGCAACGAAGCCATGAAAGTCCTCCTCCATTCTCACTTCCCCGCCGGCCATGCGTATCCCATGCAGGCCGTCGCCCAGGAGCTGGTGCGTCGCGGGCACGAGGTCGTCTGGCTGACGAGCGCCGACAACGAGGCGCGCGTCCTCATGACAGGGGCCGCTCATGTCGACACCAAGTCTATCTCGATTGTCGATGCGCATCTCATACGCACCAACCAGACAGGCCTTCTTGACAAAATCTACTTGCGCCTGCGGTTCCGCCTGGTTGCCCAGATCAACGACTATCGCCGCATCCTGCGTGGCTTTCATCCGGATGTGCTGCTGGTGGACGTCCAGCCCTTGGGCGCAAGAGCCCTGCAAGAGTTGGGAGAGATTCCTGTCTATGCAACCCTCGGTGTGATTCCAATGTACACGTCCGTCTGGGGCGCTCCTCACATTAGGTCTGGAGAGGTTCCTCCCCCAACCTTCTTTGCCCTTTTCTGGAATTATCTGTGTCACTTGTTCCTACAGTGGGTAGTACTGCCCCTGTTCCTCCGGTCAAGACTCAACCGCGTGAGGAGGGCACGGGGACTGAACAACCTGCCCTATGGTGAACCCATGGAAACATTCAAATACAGCCCGTTTTTGCATATCCAAGCTTCATCCCCGTCATTGGAATTCAACCACCTCCCGAAACCATCCGAGCAAAGCGCCAATACCCACTTTGTAGGTCCGCTCGTCACGAACGTGCCCACAACATCAAGCCAGCTACCGCCGTGGTGGGACGATGTCGTGAACCACAAGCGGGTTGTGGGTATTACACAAGGAACTCTGGCAATGAATCCAAACCAGTTAATCGTCCCTGCGATTGAGGCTCTGTCGAATGACCCCGATCTACTGTTGGTAGTCGCTTCACCATACCCAGATGCCATCATAGCACAGGTCGGAAACTTGCCCAACGTTCGGTACGCCACATGGATACCATATCACCTATTTCTACCACAGCTATCGCTTCTGGTCACAAATGGGGGTTATGGAAGCGTAACGCAGGCCCTTTCTCACAAAGTCCCCTTGATATGTGCCGGTCAGACAGAGGACAAAAAGGATACTGCGGCGAGAGTCCATTGGGCTGGTGCAGGAATTGATCTCAAGACCGACAGCCCCTCAACCAGCCAAGTCCGGGATGCCGCCGAGAAGATCCTACACGATGAGGGTTACAGGGAACGGGCAGCTCGCTTGGGAGACGAGCTAAACGGCCTCGGGGGTCAACAAAAGGCCTGTGATCTGCTCGAGCAACTTGCTCAATCCTCCCACGCCAAGAAAAACATTTAGGCGAAGAAATTCGCTCCACCACCAGCCGATGTCTGGACGAGATGTGAAAAGTCTGAATGCCCCACGATATAGATCAGGGTTCGGCCGCTAGAGACCCACTGAACAATGACTCGAGTACAAGTTCAGATGGGGGTCCAATGAGCCGTTTGATGTGCTTTATAGAATAGACGATTCTAGAGTTAGAATAAACTACCTTGGGTTTAAGAAGGCGTAAATCCGTCCAAGTCTCGGGGAAGCTATCGGACAATTACGATTGACATCAGCATTAAACCTACGTGTGCGGTGGTGAGTCTGCATCGCATTTGAGGTTTTGTCAATATTACCAAAGCACCGCACGGTCGCTTAGAATACTAGGATTTAGCTACATCATATTGACGAGAATTATTGGAGTGAACTATCAAGTTGTAATCATCTCACGCAACATTGGAGTCAAATTTAGCTTCCGGTATTACAACTACTTCAATGAGATCCCATACGTGTCACCAGAGTCCTCGTTTGACAGATTAATTAAATACAGGCCGCCTTTGGAACGGTCTTTCCGCGCAGTAACAGCTTTAATGATTGATTGAGTAATTGGTCGCCCACCCAAAACCCGCAAAAGAAGAGGTCAAAGCTTCAATCTTGCAAAAAGAAACATACAACAGCGAGGATTCCCCGGTCGTCACCGACCCGAGTACTAATTCACCGCTTCTCAGCTTGACTATGGGAGAGCGGACGGGATCCCGTATTTTCTGAGAGCTATGGTCGTATGTGAAAGGGTAGGTTAGTGAACCGCATTATCAGCATGACCGAAATGCCATCACCAACCTAATCATCTGTACCTGAACGTCGCCCCAAGCAGTGATATGATTAAAAGGAACCCATGTTGTATCTCCCAATACTATTTCACCACAATAAACTTTGATATGGAAGTTGGGATGTGAGCTTACAGGCACCTTTTTGCCTCTATTTCGTTCCAATATAGGGACCCTTTGTTCAATGTGTCGAATTACCACCATCATATCGGTGTCATTCTCAAACGATAGGTACAAAAAGTTCCAATTAACCCATAAACAACGACAAAAAATACCACAAAAAGAAATGAGCTCCCCCGGGTGGGCTCGAACCACCGATCTTATGATGTGCCATGTGGTAACAGTCATACGCCTTAGCCAACTGGGCCACAGGGGATTATATCTCATTGGTTGGTTTCGGCTGTCGCTAATTCACTAGAGGTTTTCCGCATTGGTTTCGGTTCCCAATTTCTTGCTGTGTTCTTGTATTGGGGAAACACCAGCCTTTAAGGATTGAATCCATGCTCACGCCAATAATAATGCATACGTACGATAATTAAGTAACAAAATATCATTCAGATGCGGTCTCAACGTTAAAGGATAACATAGTTCAAGTTTAGAGTTAGTTAAGTTTAATCCATATCAATGAGGGGGCAACACATGCCATTGGGTGGCACAATGAGAATCGCCAGCGATGTTATTGAAGTTTGTTGAATAACCAAGAGATGGTTCCGGAATTCTTATGTGAGTCAAATTGGGTTTGTATACAATTCATTAAAAGTCTTCGGATCCGAGGAGTTTGACATGGCATTCATCGCAGTCAGTCAGCTTAATCTCTGCTGGCTGGCGTGTCACTGGCGCATACTACTTTTTTATTCAATTATATTCACGTGTGCAATCCATTTTTCCCTTAATCTATAAACTGAACCGATTCGAGTTGGGTATTGACGTATTGAAAACGACACATCGTGGCTCATCATCCATGCCATACGAACCTTCAATTCAGCCAGGGCATAACCTGTCTAGCCTCATCTATGACTATTATTAGTCTTCAAATCACTATTCCATTTCATGATCTCATAGAAGGAAAGGATAAAGAATAATGTCAGTTGAGTAAAGGCGGGAAAGGGAGGCAAAAAGAATTCTGCATGTCGAGCAAGCAGGCATATATGCAACCCGTCAAATATAAAAGTTCAGATAGTGGTGTGAACCTTTAAGATTTAAGTATAGAACCCCGCAGGTTAACAACAACTGATTGCTTGGGAATACCGTCTGTGGAGGATCGAACCTAAGGTTATGCGGCTCCTTAGTGCATGGAGTTGCCCGCCCACACACACAAAACACCAAAAAGAAACAAGCTCCCCCGGGTGGGCTCGAACCACCGATCTTATGATGTGCCATACGGTAACAGTCATACGCCTTAGCCAACTGGGCCACAGGGGATTGTGCTTTGATGATTTCGGCCTTTGGATTCCGGGGTTATCAGGTTGAGGGCAAAGGTTGCGAAGGGGTCTTACTTCTTGAATTGTGGAATAGGATGACAATGGAACGAAGAAAGGCATTCCTTTCTGATTGTCGCTAACTATGTAAGACAATTGGCAAAGCTATCGCTTGCAAATGCGAATGTGCTCGTTGGAAACCGCCAAATTACAAGTGGAAATTACATCCCATGCCGCACAAACAATATAGCTAAAATGGAAATGAACATAGTTTTACGGGACGCTTTCCGGATGTTTATTCATAATTGATTCATATTAATCAGTTAAATATTGTTGAGCAGAAAGAGGCTATCCCCCTACAGTCTCTCATGATAAATTGTGAGTGATAATAGAGTGTGTTCTTTCTTCGAGGATCAAGGACTACAATGAGAAACGTTAAATTAAATCTTATCGATGCAATGAATGAGTGAGGCATTATACCTATATACCAAATTATGTCAAAAGTAAATCTCGTTCATTACAGAAATATATGTATTAAAGATACTTCAGACAAACCCAGTTCAATTAGTGTGCGGTCTTCACTGAGCCAGAAAGAAACCCGCATGGAAGAGGGCTCCAGGAAATCAGACAGGCGGTCGCAGACTTCGTTCGGCTAGCGTACAGACAACAAACATCAAAAAAGAGGTTGATCTGGCAAAAAGAAGGGTCTGGCCGGGGATTGAACCCGGGACCTCTCGCAAGCTATGCTATAGGGTTTTCCCTAAGCGAGAATCATACCACTAGACCACCAGACCGATGATCGATGCTTTGTTGCATCACGTGATGGTAGGCTAAGTCTCAAAGCAGATTACAAATGCATCTGGAGGTGTAAGTTGGTGATGGGTCGATACCAACCGTTGGCCTGCCTGGATTCTCGACCAGGAGCTCGACGAGAAACATCCATTGCTGAAGGGTTCCCTTGTTCAAATTATCTTCTCAATCCACGGCATCAAGATTCTTTTTCGCAGTTGCGTGGATACGAATGATGCCCATGGTGCGCCTCTAGCTCAGATGGTCGAGCAATCGGAAATGGGCTGGCAACTTTTCATAGCAGTGTAATGAATCAATGATCTTCTTTGTTCATGTTTTAGTTATGGCATTAAATTTTTATTTTACTAGTTGAGTTGAATTACTTTTGTTATTTGAATTGACTGTTCTTTTGTTTGCATCTTCATTTTGCCTGTATAGCAACATAACTCGATATTGATCATGACACAGGCAATTTCAACCAATTAACAAATAGGTACTAAATTAGACGACATTTTCTAGTTGAAAATACCAAGATGCATTCCTATTTTTACCATGAAGATTCAGAAGGTTATTATTATGTTTGAGGCCCAAGTAATGCACCAGACCGTATTTCGCAATTCATTGTCAGTTACCCGGGAGTTGGTATTGAGTAATTTGGATTTGGCCCATTTCTAACGTCACACCAATTCTTCCTACATGTGTTTTTAAATAGCAAGAAGTGTGCTAGTTTCAGAGTTCTTCAAAAGAAGAACGATTTCGAGGGTTCACCATTGTTGAATTTCCTTCTGCATAGCAAAAGCGAAGCCAAACACTTGGCCTCTTCACCAGTTGTCTCAGGCACCTAGCCAATAAGCTAGAGCAATGCTCTAGCGGCCCCCACAAAACCTCAAATCCCCACTCTCCCGCGGAATTGAAGCCAAAAAAAGGGAGATGAAACATCACGGAAACACGCACAATGGGAAAATGCCTCAAAAAAAACAACAAGCTCCCCCGGGTGGGCTCGAACCACCGATCTTATGATGTGCCATTTGGTAACAGTCATACGCCTTAGCCAACTGGGCCACAGGGGATATTTGCTTGTTGATGTTGCCAGATGGCGAAACTGCCCACTTTGAAGTTACACTGGGGCGGACCCAACGGACCCAGCAACCTTTTTATCGACATGAATTGTTATAGAGCTCATACTAAGTAGTCTATAAACAATGATTTAAAGGATTTGGTTGAATTTAATACAAATGTGCTGCTATTCTTAATCGGAATCCTGGATAGTCATGTTCAATTGGAGGTTGTAGTTCACCATCAATAGGATCGCAACTTACTTCGTCCGACCAAAGGTACATGTATTTTTCGCAAGCCTTTCGGAGTACCCGACTCAAAAGAGAAAAAATCCCCTCACTCTGATTCCCCTGTAGAACATTCCCTCTATTACTCTTGAGATGTGATACTTTGTCATGATGCAATGGCCTACTATAGTACGGCACTATTGCACTTAGTCCCATGTAACATAAAAGATCGAACGCGACTTATGATGGCCAGATATCTTCCATGTGACATGATGTATGCGATTCTGGAAAGCAGCCTTAAAGCTATCCCTTCCTTCCTGAATAACCGAATTTTTATTATCACCGCGATATGTCTGACGCCGTGTAGTGGATTGTTTTTCATGAACGGGACGGGCTTTCCTTTTGAGGATTCGCCAGGTCTCACAAAGGACTTGACTGCACTGAGCTTGCATTTGCGCACGTCTCAATATAAACTCAAATATTGGCGCCAACTTGCATGAACAAGATAAATCCCCTGTGGCCCAGTTGGCTAAGGCGTATGACTGTTACCAAATGGCACATCATAAGATCGGTGGTTCGAGCCCACCCGGGGGAGCTCGTTCGTTTTTTGCTTCTTGCCCCTTATAACAATGCACATCGTAATCCCGATAGGGACTTTCGGTATCATCTTTGTCTTTTTGTTTTCTTTTTGCTTGCATTGATGGACCTCTTGTCATGCTCGACGAGCAACCCGTGTCATCAACTCATTCGCCCCGGCTCCCTGTTCTTAGCTGCTGACAGATTTCCATCCTCGCACTCATTGTCCCGCTCGTAAAATGATGAAAATGGACCAAAGTGGTAACCGGTCATCTTCAACGTGTGTGTGGCTGTGATTTTCCCAACCCGATGTTTCCCATAAAGCCTCTGGGCTCAATTCCTTCCAATACCACTCTGCGACCTATGATGGCACTCAGCTCTGCCACTTCTCGGACTCAGACACCTTCTAACATCCAACTGCTCTCAGGATAAAAATGTCCTGAAGTCCCTAAAATCGCAATATTGGACCTGAATATGGTTATGTGAGAAATGGAGTACATGGTTAAACAATGCCAATATTTCTCTGGGTCCTGATGCAATGAACAAATACAACAAAATAGTAATAAAAACTCTTGTTTTTGGCACATATACACATTGGGCATGGTATTGTTGTAGTTTGTTCTGCTTTTGCGTATGTAATTTATCTCCTTCATGCCACCCGGAGGTTTCTTCACTGATGGGAGTTTTGACAGGTCATGTTATCTACCACCACCCCGTAATGGCCTACTACCAAATCCTTCCGACTCAACTTGAGACATATCCTGTGCATATCTTGGATAGTTACATCAATACAACCCGGTGAGAAATTTATTTGATTTGCTTGCTGGAAAGATGAAAAGGCCCTCAGATGACAAGCATCGACTTGTGTGTTGGCCATGCCACCACGTTTGGCGCCTCGTTTAGTCAAATTACATCACTTGGCATGTTGGTGAGCTTAATTAAAACGGGACAAAAAAAAACAGTGCGCCAATTTCGTTGACTGGACTGAGCCACAATGGAAAGGCCTTCTGGGCCCCTGGGATTCTCAGGGCTCCATTTACACTCGGAGATGGCGAGATACACCGCCCTCTGAGCGCAGTAAGGCATTCTCCATATTTATCAGCAAGAGGCAGACTGGTGCTGAGGAAAAAAAAGAAGATTTCGGCTTGAAGGATGGACAGAAAACCCGCCTCATGAGGTCCGTCCGCATTCCAACGATAATCTGACAGTCAGAAATTAACAAGGCGGCCAGTCGGAATGGATACGATCGTGAGGACATAAGAACGGACTAAAGGAGGAAGTGGCTGGTGTGTACGATGTTGAGGCTTTCTGGCATTGGTACAATTGAACGAACAATTCCATTTCGTGGCTATGTCGATTAGACTAAGAAAACTAAGCCCTTTAGTGTTGGTTGGTTGGTTGGTTGGTTGTGGAGGTTCCTTGCTTATGACATCAGATGAGAAGTGTATCACGGTGATTGCCACATTCAGGCCCCGATATTAATTCAACTCAGCACATGGGAATGTGACGGATTTGGCCCGTTTCCCAAGGCCGGAGATCCCTACTGTGTTTTGAGAGCTGAGCCCGGGCAGCAAGGCGAAAACAACGAGGCTGTGGGGCCGCATTGTTCGGCGCCGGGGCCGGGAGAAACAGGAAGTCACCGCTTGATCGGTCGCAGTGGGGCGAGTGGCGGAGCAACGCACGAAGGAAGAAGCGAGATAGTGACTGTGCGATGATGGTACACAGCCCTCTTAATTGGTGAGCAGGTTATGCTCAACGAAAGGGACGCCCATTGGCGGACGAAGGATCGATTAAGTGGCAAGCCTCTTTCTGCGGCAGCTGGGGGGGTTGAAAGGTGCACACGTTTGAACAAGGGGCAAGGGGGGATGTGATGGGTCAGGTTCTAACCCGAGTGGTTAATTTGCAGCGCCTGGTGCATTTTGAGAAGCATTCTAGAACTGGGGAATTGAAGATCAACGCCCACAAAAGCCCAACACAAGGAGACCTGGGCTCCGCCTCCTCGATTTCGGTCATTGCCCAATCCAGACATGTTTATTTGGTCGTGGGTCGATGAACATCTGCCAAGCTTCTCGGTTGGGGGGGAATTGAAGATGGAAAAGGTTGGGTTTCTGGGTATGGAGGCGGTGCACAAGTCACGCTGGTCGCTTCTGCGATGAAGGCCTTAGCATGGGAACAATCAGGGTTTCGGTGCGGCAATTGAGATTGGCGCACATCAACCCCCCATGTCGCATTCGCCAATGATTGTGATTCTGCAAACTCCTCAATACCTGGGCGAAATGCGTGGTTTCTTGCACGGGTCGAGACCGCGATCGAAGAGGCCGGATCGCATTTGCACCGTCGCGCAGAGAGCCTCTTCAGGACACTATCATATGTCACCTCACATGTGCGCTGGCGTTTCGGAGGGAGTGGTTTTTTATCCCGTACCTGGTATGTATTTGTGTGTATTGGGCAATAATTGGCGTTGCGGAGGAAATCGGCAAATTGCTTACATTGAGTGATAGACAGTCGAAGGATGTTGATTCATTAATGCCGCCAGGAATGAGATTGAAGGCGTTCGAGTTACCTAACAGGTATCAAAAAGTGGGTTGTCATGAGGATGACATTGGCCCAGCGGTGTTATACCGACTCTGGTGGGATCGGCGACGGAGCTGAGAGAAGAGAACTCTTGGCTAGGGCTACTGGACTGAGAACATATGCGCGTATGGTCTGTCTTTTTTTTTTTTTTCCTTTCCTTTTCTTTGTCTCGCCTTTGGTAGGAAAAGCTAAGAGGCCGATTCTTCCGATGCGTGGGACCACGCGTACAGGTTGGGGGAGGCATGACGGGTTGGGATGGGATGCGAGCCTCATATGTCGCATTGGTCGTATTGATCGCACGAAAGAATCCGACCCCGAAAACGCGCGAAGTGAGCTAACGCTAAAACGCTAGAGGGGAGGGAAAGCTGGAGCCTGGTTTGCCAAGAGGCCATTTTTCGAAACCCAGCCGGTGCCGACCAGCCGTAGGGCACTTTGGCACTGAGGTGTGGACGCCACCCGGACGACCATGAGGTTGCTGGACGGAGAGTTAGGTGTGTGCCCCGCACAGAGTTGCCCCGTCCTCCGCGGGAGGGCAGCGCCAAGGGCCACCTGCGGAGCAGAGACCACCCAGGGACCCAATGACGTCGGGGCGGACACTGTGCCGTGGTCACACTGAAAGACGCCCTTGGGAGGGGATTTTTGAACAGGGAGAGACGACCCAGGTGTCAAAACCCTGCACGGGCGACCAGCTCCAGATCAAAGTAGGGATGTGATGCGCTGCAGTGCCCCCGGCCAGTGAACAGTTAAGTGGAGCCTTCCTTCTCATTGATCGTCATGATGCTGTTGGCGCTGATGGTGGGGTGGAGCTGTAGGGCCATGTGCCTCCTGTTTGGACCTGCTGGGTGCTTCCCTGTAAGTCCGCACGGGTCGCGAGCGCTCTGGGGAGAGCTCTGGGGGGGCACTTTGTTGTCCGCCTCTGCATGCGACTTCGCCGGCAAGGTGTTATTCCATTGGCAGCAGTCGCGGGCGCACAGCGGGCTGCTTGGGGGGCTGCACAGATACGGGTGACATTCTTTCAACCATTACACCCTTGCGGTCCCAGCAACATGTTGCTGCGCTTGGGCACAGGCCAAGAGCTTGACTGTGTACCGATGGGGTACCGCACGACGTCACTGGATCGAAATCCTTTGCAACGGAGCCAAGCGCCCAAGGCGAGGCAGTGGTAGTGCTGCGGCACGCACCTCAGCAGCTCACCGGGCACCTGGAGCTGCCCTGTCTTGGCTGTCCAACGGGTGGCATCATGGTTGCGATTGATAAATAGCATCCCTTCCCCCACTCCGAAACACTTTCCCATCCCACTCCCACTCGTCCCTTGTCTCGAATCACGGACATATACACACACACACCAACCACCTGCTCCCACCTCTTCCTCTTCCAGTGTCCTGCACCACTCCTCTGGACCTTTGCGCCCAACATCAACCTGAAATCCTATACTGACCGCCCTCAACCTCAACCGCAACCGCAACCATGTCGGCAGCTCCAGCAGTCAACGGCGACAGCTCCTCCAAGGCCCCCGAGGTCACGGGAGGCTTCCAGACCCAGCACAAGATGGTCGTTCAGCCTCCGAAGAAGGATGACCTCCAGCGCAGCTATGCCACCGTCGTCGAGCACGATGCCAACCCCAAGGGCTGGTACGGCAGCATGAGTACGTCTCTCCCCTCGTCGCATCGCTCATGACACCACTAACACCAGTTCCCTACAGTTGATACTCTTGGTAGCTGCGTCGGAACCTTGGGTGCCATTCCCTGCTGCATCATTTGCCCCAACCCCTTCAAGAGCGTCAGCCAGGGCAACGTCGGTCTCATCACCAAGTTCGGCAAATTCTACAAGGCAGTCGACCCCGGCCTGGTTCGTGTCAACCCCCTCAGCGAGCGCCTCATCCAGATCGACGTCAAGATTCAGATCGCAGAGGTTCCCGAGCAGACCTGCATGACCAAGGACAACGTCACCCTCCGCCTCACGTCCGTCATCTACTACCACATCGTCTCCCCCCACAAGGCCGCTTTCGGTATCAACAACGTCCGCCAGGCCCTGATCGAGCGCACTCAGACTACTCTGCGCCACGTCGTCGGTGCCCGCGTCCTCCAGGATGTCATCGAGCGCCGCGAGGAGATTGCCCAGTCCATTGGAGAAATCATTGAGGACGTCGCCGCCGGATGGGGTGTCCAGGTCGAGAGCATGCTCATCAAGGACATCATCTTCAGTCAGGAACTCCAGGAGTCCCTGTCCATGGCCGCCCAGAGCAAGCGTATTGGTGAAAGCAAGATTATCGCCGCCAAGGCTGAGGTACCTTTTATTCCCTTTCTCCCCGCTTCTACGAGTTGCTTCCTTCGTAAGAGCCACATAGACTAACATGCAAACCCCTTCCAGGTCGAATCCGCCAAGCTCATGCGTCAAGCTGCCGATATCCTGAGCTCCGCCCCTGCCATGCAGATTCGCTACCTCGAGGCCATGCAAGCCATGGCCAAGTCGGCCAACAGCAAGGTCATCTTCTTGCCCGCCGCCAACCAGACCATGGGCAACGCCCTCAACGCCGCCATGGCCGCCAACCCCACTGGCGAGTCCAGCGGCCAGAATGAGCCCAGCTACAATGACTTTGGAGGTCAGGACCCGAGCTTCCAGAATGCCATGCATGCTCGCATGGTGGAGAACATCTAAGGAGTGGTGATGAGCAAAACTTGTCTATCGGAACACGGTGGGCTAACTCTGAGGGTTTCCCGTGCACGGGAATAGCCTGGTCTACTTGATTTCGAAAGCACCCATGACTGCTCTATTCGTCTTCAGCAACAACGGCGCTGTCCTCGAATATCCTCATGAGACCGACGCACTAGAAATCTTCCGAGTTTCGACCTTGTTTGCGCGTTTGAATTTTCGTTGTTTTGCTTTCACCGGCCCCGATACCCTCAAAACACACACATCACCTTAATGCCAACTACACCGCAACGACACCTCGTTAGTTGTATGTATGTTTTTTTATTCTTTTTTTGCCTTCTTTGTTTTGTTCGAAGTGGCTTTACGAGGGGTACCTCATGGCCGAGATGGGATGGATGAGAAATGATGATGGGCCGGAATTGATACCCGACAGGGCAAGGATAATGGGCATGTATGATTGTTAGGTGGACTGAAATGGATACCCCGAATCGTTCTTTAAAGTTTATCTGTATTTTCGTGCTATTTCCGTAGAGTGGACGAGCGAGTTAATATTGGCAATTGATTGGCTCAATATCACAAAGACCCACTTGACTTTTTCTTTAAGTCAAACTATTGACAACATTGACAGCGGTTGATTCATTCCCTGAACTGGAAGTTGGTCTGTATGAACATGCATTTGGAAAGGAAATAGTCCAGAGAGTTAATCGATGAAAACATCGGTAGAGAAGAATAGTGGTTACGACACACCGGTGCTATCGAAGAATGAGACACAACAAACTATGTAACATGCATAATTCAAACCAGAACTCAACTCTCTTGACCAATCCATCACAAACCCAAGCAGCAGATAATGGTCGATTTGGGTACAGCAATGCGAAAATCGCGTTGGTGCCGATACAGTAATAGCCTTTAAAAAGTGATACTTCCAAACGACATGTCCCCGTCCCCCGTGTTCTGGAAACCATTTCCGCTAAAGGTGTTGACATAGCTGTTGCCCTTCTTGGCATTGGTTTCGGGGGCCGGCACATCGGACGTAGAATTTGCCGGAGGGGGGATTGTCTTCATTTCATTGACTTCCTCCAGTTTCAGCCGGGACAACAACTCTTTGGCGAAAGCCGCCGCCGCAGCAGCCGCGTATTTTTGCCAATCGTCATTCTTGTGGGAGTCCGCGTAATCGGAGATTCCACGAATCACGAGGCAGGGGAACTCTATCATGGGACCAGCGGCCTCCATCTCGACGCAGAGTAATTCAGGCAAAAGTTTCAGGAGCTCCGCTCTCTTTGACGAGCTCTTCACGACGCTATCGCCGGAGCCAATGAGACCATAGTGTATTTTCGGGCCCTTAGAGCCGCGTGGATCCCGTTTGACGACCCTGACTAGGTCGCGGCCAGAATTCGTTCCTTTGTCGAGCGGGAGCAAGCCACTATCACGGTATAGAACATCGGCGGCATCGCTGGGGCGTTTGTAGTCGGACAGTCCCTCAAACTTGTCCAGCATCTCGGATATGAAACCCTCGACCTTGCTATTGCCAAATCTATGGTCTGATATGATCCGCTCCAGTGCACTCAGCAAGATCGGCGGCGGCGGCAACAAGCGCCCTTTGAGTTCGAAGCCTTGGTCGTTTGCCTTTCCCAGGTCGTACTGAGCGACGCCAGTGTGGTCTTTCCCGGGTTTGCTGACAACAACATCGCCCAGGCGAATGTCTTGTTTCTCTGAGGCAATGGCCCCTCCGATTCCCACCATGAGCAGGCACTTTACAGAGGGGAATGTACGTGCAAGATTGGCGGCGGCGATAGCCGCCACCCCCTTGCCTTGCGGGTGGTTGAGGCTGACAAGGGCAATATCAAGATCGCCGATGCAACCAAGCAAGTATGTGTTAGAGTCGCCTTGCTTGCTGGGAAGGTCATCATTCACCTTGTCCAGCATACCCCGGACGGCGCTCATCTCGATCTCCAAGGGGCAAATAATTGCCACCATGTAGTCGTCATAGCTCTTCTTGATCTTGGACGCCACAACCATGGCAACAAATGTGAAGGAAATTTGGACTTGTAATTAAATATGAAGAGCGCGATCTGGCTCCCGCGGGGTAATGTAGAAGAAAGAAGAAAAAATGAGTCTCCCCTGGGTCTGCTCGCAACGTATTTATTCGCCGGTCCATGTTACACGGCATTCGCAAAGGCCCCCTCAAACCCCCGGCTCAACATTTTTACGTCCGAGACTTCGGGCTGGTAAATGATCTCATGTTTATGCGGTGCTATGGATATGCATATAGTTGACTCTCAGGTCCAGAGAGGTGGTGGGTTCATGCCTCCGCAAACCAAGGTAACCAACCCACAAGCAACATTTTCCTGAGAAAGGGCACTTCATATTTCGGTTACAGAGACGATATATGCGCCCATGCCTTATTTTATTACTAGAAAAGAACGATTTACTATAGATTGGTGGCTAAGTTATGTTAAACGCCCAGAGACCGATCCGGACTTTTTACCACCCATCGGTTTGGAGATCGCTGGGGCACATTGTGGCAAAGGCAAGATTAAATTGCTAAAATGAGATATAATTAGAGGCTGTTGCGAATAGGTTCTCTGCGATCTTAGTTTTCGATGGAGCCGTCGTTCCAAGTTGTGGGCCAGGGGTAATGTGTGCAAGGGTAAGACGATGCTCCCATGCAGCAACGTTGATGAGTTGCGCAAATCGTTACTTGCACAACCGCAATCTGGAATACCATTTATATCAGACAAAATTTTAATTCCCCAAACCCATAACGGCAGTACGGCATAACCTATGCTATGTTCAAGTGATCAAAGAGTACGTCTTACGTTGGCTGCGAGACCTTATTTCTTATCCACTTCCTCTTATTGGTATGGTCTGGTCATTGCGAGCCCTATCGGCTTTATAATTTCGATTATTTACGTCGTATTTTTGAGCTTATCATACACGTTGCGCAGTTTTGTTGTTTATCGATTGCTCCAAATAATCGTCATCACCGGTCTTCTCAGAGATCGTGTAGCAAACGGCACCATATTGCAGAGAAACCCAGTTCAGTAAAAACCCGGTGATATCTCTGCAGAGAGGAATGTTATCATAATAACAAAATTTCTTTTTAACCAAAGCATATGTTTCCAATCGAAATCTAGTCTAGACAAGGCCATTACGTTGCTGTTCGGTTAAGTGAGTCGCCCACCCTAGACCTACCAAAAAAAAAAAAAAAAACCATGTGTAAGACGAATTGACCACGCGCATAGCAGGGGTTTTTTTTCTACGACGAAAGGAACTTGTATTGTCACAGCATTGAATGGCAAAGAACAGGATGAATAAAATGGCAACTTTTGATCTTTTTTTAATTCCCAGCTTGAACGACTATAGCTTCTCGCATCAAAATCGCAGAACAAAGGCGGGATAACGGTTAAGTCTACCCCCCTTGACGATACAGGGCTTTCCCTCCCCCCCATTCCGGTGAGTTCCGTCCTCCCGGCCTGAGCATCCGAGAACAAGCACAGTCAGAAGCTCGACACAAGAAGAGACAAAAGAGAGACATAGGGCCAGGGGCGAGTATCTTTCCCTCATTAGTACCGTCAAGTCGTACCTTAGTCCCAAGATAAAAGCCAGCAAGCCTCGTAACGCCGCCGATGTCGACCAATCGCCATCGCCATCACCATGATTCTGATGGACCGCCATGCGCCTCTTCGCCTTGGGGCTCAGTGTCCTACCACTGAGTCTCCTTGTTGGTAGCGGCGGGAGCAGCGGGCTCAGCAGCGGCACCCCACTCGGTGGTGGTGCCGGCAGCGGGGGCAGCACCCCACTCATCGCCAGCAGCACCGTCCCAGCCGGCGGAAGCACCAGCGAAGCCAGCGGCGGGAGCCTCCCAGTCGCCACCCTGCTGGAAGCCAGTCTCGACGGCAGCGGGAGCCTCCTCCTCGGCGCCGATGAGCTTCTCCTCCTCGACCTTCTCCTCGGCCTCGGCCTCGGGGTCACGGTCTAATTGCATGTTAGTGATTGTCGCTAAGAGGTGAGCATTGTGGAAAATACGTACAGAAGTAAAGATCGACCATGACGTCCCAGGGGGTCTCGCGGTTGTAGATGGTGCCACGGAGGCGGAGGACCTCACGGGCAAGCATCCACCAAACGCAACCGATGGCGTGGCGACCCTTGTTGTTGGTGGGGATGGCAACGTCGACGTACTCGGTGGGGGAGTCAGTGTCGCAAAGGGCAATGACGGGGATGTTGACGTAGGAAGCCTCCTTGATGGCCTGGGCGTCGGTTCGGGGGTCGGTGACGACGATCAGACGGGGCTCCTTGAAAGAGCGGGTGATGTAGTTGGTGAAGCTACCGGGGGTGAAGCGACCAGCAATGGGGGAGGCACCAGTGTGGGAAGCGAACTTGAGGACGGCACGCTGACCGTAGGGACGGGCAGAGATGACACAGACATCGGCGGGGTTGTCGATGGCGGCGATGATGCGGGCAGCGAGGACAATCTTCTCCCTGTGGTGAAATCTTGGTTAGCTATGTTATAGCGGGGCATTGAATTTCGCGATGGCTGGTTTTGGTGGTTTGGTGAAATTCGAGCTGCGCAAGAGCTAATGCAGACATTTGCGCAATTCCAGAAATCCCCAACCAGCGCCCGAATTTTCCGCGTAAAAACATACCAGGTCTTGCCAACGTTGATGATGTTGACACCATCGGCACGGGTCTTCCAGAGGTAGTTCTCCATGTGGACCTGGAGGTTCTTGCTACCCAGGTGAGACTGGGCAGCCAGGAGCATCTCAATGTCCTGGCTGGTAGCGTTGAAGATGGAGGGCAGGTTGGAGGGAGCCATCTTGACGAATTTCTTCCTGGCGGGTGACGAGGGTGAAGTCGGAAGAAGTGAAGTTGGTGTTGCGTGCAAGTCTCAAAAAGTTCGCGAGGCCTTCAGAATTTCCAAAATGTGTGTGGTGGGAGCCCTGATGGCGCTAGTCCAAGACGGAACTAGCGTAGGTTTGGCGGACGACAACGGCAAATGCACGTGATTGAAAGCACTAGACCGTATTTGGCTCATGGGCTCTGCTCCATCGGCATGGGCCGTGGCGGGTGGGAAATTTTGAGGTCGGATTGAGGACATCATCCACCGGTCGTTTGTATATCAATCTCCCGATTGATGCATCAACCATGCCCCCCAGATTACAGGCGCTCCCGCGCCTAGGCACAATTAACCGTACGAGACTATTCAATCGCTTAATTCGGCATCGCAGCTCCATTTGCTAACCAATTGCCTGCAGTTTGCCTCCGACCCGCCGCGAAGCCCTCCACTCCGAACTTCCTTCCCCTCGTCCAGACAGCCAACCTTTCCCAGCGTGAGAAGAAGCGCAAAGCCAAGCAGGACCCCTACCGATGGGCTCAGGCACAGCAGAGAAAGGCTGCCAACCTCGAGCGTCGAGAGGTGCTTGAGCGCGAGCGCAGTGAGGCCTGGGGTGATCCGATCCAAGGTCGAACCACATCGTTTGTCGAGTCCCTCAACTCGACCGGCCACAATGCTGGCCAGGCATCTGCTGATGCCAGCGCCAGCCAGGCTCCCGCCAACCCGAACCTTCTCAACCACTTCTTGAGCCAGTCAGAACTACAGAGCGCTGTGAGGCACGCCTACGCCCTCACCAAGCCTGTAGTCAGCATGGTCGAATCCCAGATGGAGCCCGGAATTCAGGAAGACAAGCTTAAGCAGCATGAGCAGCGACATGCCAAAGCTGTCGAGGCCCTGAAGCGCATCACCAACCTGGAGAATGGCAGTGGCAGGGACCGCTTCCATGCCAACGTGCGGCGCATCGTCAATGAATTTGGCCGTCACAACACCGACAAGATCCTCAAGCCTAAGCCCCAGTCCATCCACGTCAATGACGTTGAGATGCCCGGGCGCATTGGTCCTGACACTGGCAGCTCTGAGGTTCAGATTGCTATCCTGACTGCCAAGATTCGATCCTTGTCCCAAGCCCTCGAGGTCAACCGAGGCTACAAGGATAAGCACAACAAGCGCAACCTTAGGTTGTTGTTGCACCGAAGACAAAAGCTCCTCAAGTATATGGAGCGTAAGGAGAGAGGAAGTGAGCGCTGGACCCACATGATTGAGAAGCTGGGTCTCACGCCCGCGACATACAAGGGCCAGATCGAGTTGTAAGACTGTTGTAGAATATTTGTCCTCTATGTACAATAGAAAGCCACCATCAAAGACGAGCGAACATGATTAATCCGCCTTGCGTCTACCCGTCTCAGCCCTTGCGCCAGTTGTCTGATCCATCCTGTGCCATTACGAGGTCACAATTCCAAAACTACACAAAACCATGCTAGAAAAATTGAGATTTAGTTGAGAATGTCATTGGGGATGACATGATCAGAAGACGCTGATGTAGTTACCGATGCGCTCCTTCTGGTTCTGAGCTATGCATTCGGCAATCCAGGTAATGTTGCGAATTTCCTGCAAATCATTAGTTATGTGGGTTTCATCATGGCTGAGAAAAAAAGCCATACCTGCTCTCTAAGTTTCACCCAGGCGTATACAACGGCGTAAGTGAATTGCCTGGTGAAGGCATTCTTGGAAATTTCCATCTCCTTCTGGTAGAACATGTCCTCCAAAGTCCTGCCATCAGCAGAGCCACCGCCCATGTTACCGGGTCCGGAGGGGCCACCGCCAACGGCAACGGCATCAAAGAATGTCTTGTAATCGTGCACACCATCAACAGCCAGACGAACGCCCTCTGGGTCGTCAGCACGGGAGAGCATCAGAGTTCCCTCGGGGTACAGCTTTCCAAAAGTAGGGTAAAGCTTGTTGCGGTCGGCCTTGGTGAGATCTGTGCCGAACGAGTTGAGGGTGATGTTGATGGCTCGACGGTCAGCCTCAAACTCAAGAATTTCGGACATGACCTCGGCAGTGGGAGTTCCAGCCATATCGGGATGGGTATTGACAAAGTTGTAAAAGTCCTCAAGGTAGTTCTTGTACAGTGTGTTTCGGACAATTTCAATGTTCAGCTCGTCGAGATCCTGGTGGCTCAGACTGCCCTTGAAGTAGGGAGCCAGGGGAGTCTCAATCAGCACGCTGTTGTAGAGCTCCTCAATGTTGGTGGCAACACAGAGGACAGGCATGGTCTCGAACCAGCCGAGAGGATGGCATCGCTCCAAGAGCTCACGGGTGTCACGCTCGTGCAGGGTACCAGTGATGAGAAGCGCGACGTTGTCAATCATGTAGCCGTAGGTGACATAGTCCATAAAGGTCGCCAACGATCCAACGGCATTTGCACGGACGTATCGGAATTCGGAAATGAGCTTGTCGGTCGTCTTAGCAGCCAGGCTCGAGGTGGATGGGTTAGGAGGCAGAGATGCGAGGAAGTCGCCATAGGCAGGGCCGAGCTGAAGCTTCAGATCTGTGACGTCTCAGTATCCAGGGAGGGAGGCCGAAGTCGACATCGAAAACATACCATCGATCGTCTCGCACTGGGTCAAGTTGTTGTAGGCGCCGCTGGTGAGCAGTCCATTGCGATAGCCTCGGACAATGCCCTCGACATAGCTGTTGCCGGGGTCAGTTTTGTGGTTACATGGACGCATCGAGTTTGGAAGCTTCCCACGTACCCATTGTTGACATTGAAAAGAAGACCCTCCATTTTGACTGGTTCCCGACGCGCTCGAAGATTATGATTTAGGATTTGATGGAAGGAGGCACGACGTCTTGCGTTGGCCAGGGGCTTTTTGGCAAGATGGTGACGGAGAGGCTGGATCGTCCTAAGATGCCGCCTGGGATTCCCAAACAAGGGACGGGAGCTGCTGCGTCGACGTCGCCTGCACGTGAGTGGCAGAGGGTGGCCGGGCGTCGCGTTCCTGTGGCGTGTGGCGTGTGGCTTGTGGCGTACGGATGGAGGCTGGAGAGCCCGTTTTTCCAGGGAACGGGTGGATGAGCGGAATAACTGTATCGCCGCAGCCGACCTGCATGCATCTAGCCCACTTTGTGTGCCTGCAAGAACTAGCAGTCGAAAAAAATTGAGTGGAGACTTTAGAGCTTCATCTGAAATTTTTCCATCGCCTAGCCCACTTGCACTTTCCTTTGCAGCGCGCACAGCGAACGGAATTGTGCCTCGCGAGGAAGTTACGACGCCAATCGACCAGTGCAAGATTATTGGGAAGGAGCACGCGAAGCCAAAATGTCGCTCTTTGTGCTCGCCGAAACGCCGGCAGGGTGAGTTTCGGTCCTGAAGATGAGGCTGCACGCGAGAAGGTGCACCATGGGCGATTGTCACGGAAGGCTAACAATTGACAGCTATGGCCTGTTCAAGGCTACCGACAAGAAGATGCTGAAGAACGAGGAGCTTGCTGCCGAGTTGGGACGTCCTGAGAAGGTCGTCGAGATGTGAGTGACTGAATTTTTCCCCCGTTGCGGAAGCCAAAACAACCCAGACTCTGGCTTGAGATGGCACCAGGAAACGCGCTCGCAGCGAACAAGACTAACGTGCAATGCCCTCGTCCAGGCTCAAGCTCAAGAAGTTTGTCAAGTTCGACAGCGCCGCCACCGCTCTTGAGGAGGCCGCCTCTCTCAAGGAGGGCAAGGTCCCTGAGTTGCTCACTGGTCTCCTCGAGGATCTCCAGGCTGAGAAGAAGGCCTCGCTCGCCGTCGCCGACATGAAACTGGGCACGGCCATCTCCAACCTGCCCAACCTCAATATCCAGCCTGTCTCTGGCTCCAACACGACGGATCTCTTCCGCGGCATTCGTGGCTCGCTCTCCAACCTGATCCCCGGCCTCGAGGTCGAGAACATTGACCGCATGGCGCTTGGTCTCTCTCACTCCATGTCTCGCCACAAGCTCAAGTTCTCTGCCGACAAGGTCGACTCCATGATCATCCAGGCCAT
This sequence comes from Calonectria multiphialidica, assembly GCA_020623665.1. Lineage (NCBI taxonomy): Eukaryota > Fungi > Ascomycota > Sordariomycetes > Hypocreales > Nectriaceae > Calonectria > Calonectria multiphialidica. The sequence continues at coordinate 1,346,236 of JAHVYC010000001.1, forward strand.
CAAGCTTCTTGATGACCTTGACAAGGAGCTCAACGTCTACGCCATGCGAACCAAGGAGTGGTACGGCTGGCACTTCCCTGAGATGGCCAAGATCCTCAACGACAACCTGGCCTACGCCCGTGTCGTCCTCTCTGTGGGCATGCGAACCAACATTGCCGAGTCCGATCTCTCTGATATCCTGCCCGAGGAGGTTGAGGCTGCCATCAAGGCTGCCGCCGAGATCAGCATGGGCACTGAGATCACCGAGGAGGATCTTGACAACATTAAGCTTTTGGCTGACCAGGTCATTGTCTACACCGAGTACCGAGCCCAGCTCTCCTCCTACCTCGAGAGCCGCATGCGAGCCATTGCCCCCAACTTGACTGCCCTCCTCGGCTACCTCGTCGGTGCTCGCCTCATCGCCCACGCCGGTTCCCTCATCAGCCTTGCCAAGGCCCCCGGTTCCACCATCCAGATTCTCGGTGCTGAGAAGGCTCTTTTCCGTGCCCTCAAGACCAAGCACGACACACCCAAGTACGGTCTCATCTACCACTCTTCCCTCATTGGTCAGGCCACTGGCCGCAACAAGGGCAAGATCGCCCGTATGCTGGCTGCTAAGACTGCTCTTGGTCTCCGTGTCGATGCTCTTGGCGACTTTGACGACGATGCTGACGAGGAGGAGCGCGCTATTCTTGGTCTTAGCAACCGTATCAAGCTCGAGAACCACCTCCGAAAGCTCGAGGGCAAGCCTCTTCTTCCTAAGGGCACCAACGTCACCCCTTCGGGTGAGATCGTCACCGCTGGCCAGTTCACCCTCAAGGAGACTCGCCGATACAACGGCGATGCTGATGGTGTTGAAACCAACGGTACTGAGTCTGCTAAGAAGAGCAAGAAGTCGAAGAAGCTTATCCAGGAGGTCGAGGATGAGGAGATGAAGGATGCCGAGGACGAGGACAGCGACGAGGAGGTTACTGCTACTCCCTCCAAGCCCAAGAAGCTCTCCGAAGCCGACTACGAGCGCCTTGCCGAGGCCGCCGGCATCTCCGTCAAGAAGTTCAAGCGCAAGTACGAGCGTGGCGACGTCGAGGTGAACGACGACGGTACTCCCAAGGTCTTCAGCAAGAAGGAACTGAAGAAGATCCGAAAGGCTGAGGAGACCCCCGTCAAGGCTGATGCCGATAAGAAGAAGCGCAAGCACGACGACTCTGAAGAGGAGGTCGAGACCAAGAAGGAGAAGAAGCAGAAGAAGAAGAAGCGCCACTCGTCGGACTAGAAGCCCACGGGGAAAAGGTCGCGGTCTAAGCCGCGGCGACGTCGAATTGGCTAATGGGAGCGGACTGGGTCCCGTCCCGGTTCCGCCTAATCCTTTCTCTTGCTCGTCTGGACACTCCCGACGGACCATCCCCAACGATACAATAAACGATTGGACGGTTCCCGATGTGTAGATATGTGATACCTGAGAGACTTTGGCATGGCAGCTTCTGGCTTAACTGTTGCCCCCACCTTTTTCCTGGTTGGCTGGCGTTTGGGCGGAAGGGGCATATTGGCGTGGATTGTCATTTATTTTTTCTCTATTCATTTGCTTTGGCTTGTTGCCTCAATCTCTTGTTTAGGCGTCTTGAAATATCGTGTTTCAGGATGCTGAGATGAGACGTGAGAGATGATGTATTCCGCAGGGTATAAAATAAAAGTCAAAAGTCGAGTTTTTCGACATTCAAAATCATTACAGATGTCCCTACTGCCATCGCGATTGTTTGTGTAGCTAATAATGACATATTTCGTTGGAGCCCAGAATGAGCCATGCCACAATGTATTCGCAATCTATCACTCTAAACCTAGCTCATCTGGGCGACACTTGGTCTTCGTTTAATAACTACGGCAGAGAGTGGTCAATTGATGGTCTGAATTATAATTACTTTCATTTATATATCATAGAGATTAGCCATTCAAGTCGAAGATTTGAAGCATATCATGGGTGTTTACTCTAGCCACGCTCCTGGCGCGTTTGGTGGAGCTGTTGCTTGTTTCATCAACCAAATATAAATGATACCCTCAACTTCTTATAATTTACCAAGTTATATGTGGAAGTATTTGTTTATCAAAGCTAGGTCTTCCACACAAGAAACATCTTATTGTCCTTACACTGTACCACCTCTTGATTACTTTTTCACACCTAAATCGAACAAATGATCATATACCGGCCTGACCAAGGAACTTGATCAAATCCCACAATCTCTGTCTTATCAAAAGCTCAAAGGAACAGTTCATATCCCTATTAGGGCCGTGAACCTGCAGCTACGTACCAAGCCCTACATAGCTCAAGGTACAAAACGTTCCGACCGTATGATGTTAAAAACCCGAGATCGGCTCCCACCGGGGCCACTTTGGGAGTCGCACCTCGATCGATCGGTCATAGGCACCAGAAGTGACTTCTAATCTAACATCGGCTGACATGTCGTCAGCGTCAAAGTGGTGGCTGCCGTTGAGAAATATAATGGGCGTAGGTATGGTGTCTTTGGTTTGCTGGTCAACCTGTCGCAGTCGGAATTCGAAATCTGAGTTGAGGAAGGATATAGTGTATGGTTCTCTAGGCGTCAGGCGGCAATGTATTTCACCCTTGAATTGCCCACCAGCCAGGACCCCATTCAGGGAGCTACCAGAATAGTGGAATAAAGACGCCAGCAGCCTTCTCGTAACAACCTTTATGTGTTCGTGTGCTGAATCGTACCATTTATAGTTGAAGTATTTGGGGGCTCGGTGGTCAGGCCTCAGGTATTGTCTGCATCGCTCCCGGACGGATTTTATCTCGTCTACATCATCCATATCGACGCGTCCCAAGAGACCCACGTCAATACGATGACATTTACTAGCCGGAAGTTGGGGGTTACGCTCCATAAAGTCAAGCCACGTCTGGTAACAGCTCTCTGACTTTATGGCTATTTCGGGTCTGGTGTCCGATTTCTTCCGCCATCCACGGGAGATAGTTTCCATGAGGCTTTCTTCCTTTGACGGGTCTTGATGTCGTATCTTGCCTGAATCGGGATTGACAATAATACCTGTTCCAAGGGATAGGACAATGTCGGGAGAAGGAGTATCGCCCCAAATCTTTTTAGACTCGCTATATGCCAGCTGGACAGGGTTCTTATACTCAATATGTCCACCCATATGGACATCTTTTGAGTGCGGATGGCTGTATGGTTTGTAGTAAAGATGTTCCGCAGCTGTGGCTCGTGCACTACTACTGGTCAGTGATGACAATAAATATTATACGGGTTGGCTTGAACTTCACTCACGCTTCCCAAGTTTTGAAATCATCAACTTTGTCTTCTTGCCGAGAGAGTTGGTCTGATGAAATAATTTAGCTTTGCTGGTCTTCAAGACGGATTGCACGGGTGGCGTTGAATGACTCACCATAGCCATTCTTGATAATAGGGTTTCTAAAATAGTTTGAAATCAATGTAGACCGATCCTCATCTGGTAGATAAGTAACAACGGCAACCTTGACATTGTTGGCACATGCATGCCCACGTCTGACGGATGATCGACGATCCTGATTTCCTGGGTTTTCAATTTTTGCGCTGAAAAGATTCCTGGTACCCAAACGATCCTTCAGGGCGTTTTCGATTCCTTTGCTGGTGTATCGGTAGTCGCAGAAATGCTGTATTATGGGTCTGGTGATGGGCATATGCAGCAGGGCTCTATGAGAGAACGCTTGTTTCATGAGGGAGTCAAATTTAGATACACTGGACTCTGGGGACCAGCCCTCGTGGAACATGCACAGGGCAGCAATGCCACCTAGTAACTCAGTATTCTTCGTCTCAGGAAATATGGTGAGTCTAATTACTCACCCGTACTCGTGCCCACAACTAGATCAAATAGCTCATACATTGGGATCGTCAAGGGTACTTGTTTCACAATTTCCCTCGAGATGGCCCTCAGGATTGACAGCTCTATTATGCTGCGAACCCCGCCGCTGCCCAATGTTAGCACAGCCAATGCGGGATAGGAGAAATGGTCCCCGGGGGGTAGTTCCCTTACCCATCAAGTGACAGGATACGCGGCGCTGCTGTTTTTGGCTTTACCCTGATTTTCTGGGGGCCGCTGTACAGCTGACATCCCAAGGGACAGTGGTTGATTGTCAAGATATGCTTGTGGGCCTGATAGTCGGAGAAGCGCTCAAGGCAAGTTCGACAAATGCCATGACCCGGCCCACCACCCTCTTCCTTGTGTCTGCAAGGCAGTATGTTGGTCGGGCATTCGGATAGACAGGTTAGACAAGTCCGCTGACTGTGCATGGGCAAAATCCGCATTTGGTGGGCTAAAATTCTCAGTTTTTCTATTGCCTCGCGTTGACTCCGAAGTGCGTCAATCCCTCTCACGAGTTCCTCCCTGAACTTGGTAGGCCTCCAAGAACATACATGATCTCCCGCCTGCATGTCGTCACCGGAAGATGCTCCTTCCGAGCTTGGGGTATTAGAGTTGAATTGATGACCTTTTTCATGTCCTGGACGATAGTTTTTGCATCTTTTACCTTTTCGGTTCTTGGCCTCACATCGCCAATCGATCTTCCAGAACATCTCTAGTGCAAGCCGAGCTTCATCTATAAGAGTATCTTGAACTCTTCTAATTGCTCCTGACCCCACATGTTAATATGAACGGCTTGAGAAGCTCGGAGGGTGTCGCACCTTGATCTTGATCCCAGGGGAGCTGGGCGGCAATGCAAGCCGCTCCATACTCCGCAAAGATCTGGGCGATTCTCTGCTCGCCATCCGTATCATCGCTTCTATCAATCTTGTATTCTTTGCCAAGTTTGACCATCATGGCTTCCATATGCTCACTGAAGCGTGTAGGAACGGCAGAGGTTTTTTTCGTAAGCCCATAAAAGTCGATTGAAGAGCGTTCATCTTGGCCAAGACAATGCAACGATTCTTTTATATGCTTGTTCAAATCAGCAACATCAAACTCAAAGCCTTTTTCTTCCTTTTTCTTGTGAACTTCTGATGCTGTTGTTTGAATCGCATTGTAGACAGATTTGATGCTTCCGTACACGCCAACGGTGCTTGACGGGGTGCTCTTCTGACGATGCACTGGTATACTGAGTACTCTGAATGAACTGTAGTAGCAACACAATAGTTCGGAAGCATTTTCGATTTGATGTCGCCTTTGCCTCCACGACCGTCTTAGTCTGGCATATTCCTCGGTCCCTTGGAAGCTCTGCAAAAGCTTTTGCGTCACTTCTTCCTCATTATGGCCCGCATCTGCAGAATCGTTGTCCTTATTTACTATGATTATTAGAGCTGGCTTTACACGTTGATTCAGTATACGCTCTAGGCCCTCGGTAGCCCAAGAAATCAATTTTGCCAGGAAATCATGTGCCTCCCTTATTGTTATTAGTGACCGACCAATGGGCCTGTGGTGGAATGCACCCACCTAGTGTTTGTTGTGACATAACAGACAACATCTGAGAATGCATACAAAACACAAGGATAAACATGCTTAACAATAGTCCTACGTGTTTCGATGTTGACGGTTTTCGTTTCATTGACAATACTATTACTCGGGGGATTGGGGTCATTTTCCCAACCTCCCCATCGGAGATCGAATGAGTCCTCGCTAGTTTCAGCCAGGTCTTTAAGATGCCCGGGATCGTTGTTTTCTTGTGACACCTGTATGCGGCGTTCACGTGCTGTAAGGTATTGTCGAGAGACCGGATTTGTGGAACCAGAGAGTCCTTCGCAATCTTCGAAGTGTTAGAGGCATCATATATGATCCGTGAGTATTGGAGTGCTGCATACCCAAATATAAGATTGGGGACTTTGTTGGCAAGGTATGCGGATCAGCGTATGCATGAATATCGCTGCTAGTAGAATCCCATCGATCTGATGGTAAACCGGGGACAGGCACAGATTGGTCATGTACGTCATCTGGCCTAACCATGTGAATCATCGCACGTATCAAAGTGCTTTTACCAGCTCCCGTACTACCGATGAAAGAGACCAAGCTTGGACATCGCCGGGGATGAGGGCTCCGAGACTCTTTCAAGATGTCGTGCAACCGAGGCCAGATATGAATCCTAGGATACTTATTCGTCTGAACGGCCGGGACTCCAATCCACGTGCACAATGCATCTGCTTGGTGTAGCTCTGTTGGGTCCCCGAGCGCGGTTGGATCTAGAAGATATTTTGTAAAGATGTAATCTACAAATTTCAGTTCTTCACATGAATCATCTGAAGCAGTTGGGCCGCTTGATCCGGGAGCGAAACGGTGGCCTCTGCTAATTAGACATGCTCGATGAGCAGCATTGGAACGGGTCAGGCAATTCTCGCACATGATTAGCTCGTGAGGCGATGGGTTTCTATCACAAAACCGGCACTTTATCGAGATTCCCAGTCTCCTCGCATGATGACTTATGCTTTCAAGGCGTCAGCATGGGAATGTGGGATAAAATACTTGGTGGTTATACGTACAACCTACTGGAGGATGGGGACTGCCATGACACGGGAGTTTGAGGAGAGCGCAACTCCTGAAACTTGTAGCTACGATAATGCCGATCATTTTCATTTGAAGAAACAAGGCTTTCAGATGCCGTATGGGTGCCAAATTCCGAGTCGGCTATGACCGAATCTTCATAGACCACGCGGTCGATGTAGCGCGGTCGTCGAGCAGTCCAGTCGCGTGGCATTGCGTGCGTGGGGCGTGATCAAGAGGAAGCAGGAGAAATAGAGGAAAATGAGGTGAAATAGAAGGGGAAAAGAAACGAAACCCAGAGGATCTCTTCACATTGGCGTTAATGCAGCAGAGGCGGGGGGCAGGCGAGGTGGTGGTCAGATGAGGCGGCTGAAGCAGCGCAATTCGGATGCTGCTTTATTACAAATCTGGGACAGGCTTGAGCTGCAGCTAGGAAATAGTGCTTCAAACTGCAACTTGTATTGGTTGAGATGCAGCCAGGGCATGGGTTTGTGTCCGTAGTTCATCTATCATTCGTCCTTTTGCTCAGCCGTGTGCTTGACTAGGGTGCCACCCAAGCCACTGAAAACCGCCTTGCCAGGACCGGGACAATCAATGCCCCGCCTGCCACAATCTGGGTGACTTTGGACACTCATATTGACATAACAAACAAATTTGAATAGAAGACCTAGAGATGCACCAATCCACTTCAATGCATAGGCATTGCTGTGTATGCTGGGGTTGGGGTTGCCCGGTATCTGAGGGCTTGTTGGTCTTTAGTGTATATTGACTCCACATCTCAACGCCACTCATTGACTGCACTGCATGTCTGTGTAGGCTGTCCGGGAACGTGCTGTACTCCGATGAAAATTTTCAAGCCAATATCATCGTTTCCCGAGTGTCATTCGATGAGTATGTCCCATTGTTAATTACCATCTCCCAACTCGTGACCAAGGTGTCTGGTAGCCTTGTTGATATTCCGCTGGCAACATTTGGATATTATGGTTAGGCAGCCTTCTTGCTTTTCCCCTCGCCAAGAAATACCTCGCATAAACCGCCACTGCAACAGTGCATTCATGCTGGGTGTCGTTGTGCTTATGACTGCAGCTACAGCTGATCACGGTGCATTTCAATTGGCTTACTACACCTTAGACGTCTATGTCAAAGCACATGACTTCTACATGGCCACAAGATGCCGCATCTTTGATAATCATATTTCTGGCACCACCAGTCTACTGTAAGTTTTCGTTTGGCCTACTTTGAATATATCGTATTTTCGCACTTCTGAACGTTGAACTGGGCACGCAACCTTTGCACGCCAGGGGAAAGAGGGGTAAAAATGCACATCCGAATCCTTCCTTATCCTTCAAGTTTGATTGGTGCTGAGTTACGCTTTGCAGACTCGGAATCGTGCAAGTAGTCCGGGGTATGTCCCCGCCGTGTCCGTCCTATTTCCCGTCTCTCCTCTGGAGGGGCGGTGCTATTCCTTCAAGTGCCGCAAGACCGCACTTGGTATCAAGCAGAGTATGTTGCCAACCACAATGCCCCAAACCAAGGATATAGCATTTTAAGTGATGATCAATAAATGAGGAGGGGCATCTAGGTGCAGTCTTATTATGGCACTTAGAGGGACAATCGTATCCAAGTTATTCGCGTATCTTCTGTCTATCCATGGACAAATTACCTCGATGACAAAATAAGTAACACATAAAGTGGGACTGTAGAAATATATGCTCCACTTCGCGCCTAGATTATTTGTCATCTTACTGAACATTTCCATTTACAAACGGTATTGTTCCACTTTCCTCTCTCGGCACCGTGATAGGATTCCAAAATAGAGCTCAATATTAAGAATAAAAGTTCTTGACAGGATCCCGAATACTCTGATAGGTATGGTCGTATATAATGGTTTCGTGCAGTGTTGTGATCCTTGACGGTACGGGAACTGCATTATGTCGAAAACCACAACCAGCAACAACATATCGCAACAGCACAAAGATACAAAAAAAGGAAGTCAAAACATTGTGTCAAATGTTCAAGGTCGAGATGAATGTTGTTATTCTGACTAAATGGAGAATATGGGAGAATTGAGGCAGAGGGTGGTACGGCTGGTGTGTGCTCTCACCCGCAACATGCAGTTGTGGAAGATGGATACATTTAACATAGTACAGACTACACAGCATCCACGCCATCAAGCAGTTGCTGGCAGCTCAAGACAAACCCCCACCCACCACCTCCGCAATTGAACTCAATACACCTTGTGGCAAAGTCTGGGCTTGTTGTTGCACATGCGTCACTCAGCATGAGGCAGTCCCAGCTCTTGGTGTAAGCGTCCTGCATAGTTCCTGCGACGCACTGGTCTGTATTTTCACCCGGAAATAACAATGACGTGATACCTCGGCTCTGTAGGTCCTGTTCAATGGTCGTACCACCCCAGAAGCCGGACAAGCGATTTTTATTGACCCAGATATCTTGAGGCTCGGCAACCTCTGCTAGGCTAGGATAAAGTGCTGTGTTCCATTGGTCGCGCATCATAACGCGGCCGGCCTCTATAATACTGCCATTGCCAAGTTTTACCGGTCCAATCTCATCACCAATAGCCCCCAGGAATCTCGGCTCCGTAAAGTTCTCGTCAAACAGAAAGGCATATCCTCTGGCAATACTTGGTGGCATATCATCGAGGTCGGCTTCATCCAAACCCCACCCAAGCCACACAACTGCAATCCCGGCCTTACGACAAGCTGGGATAACTTGGGGCAAGATTTTGTCGACTATTTTTAGGCCTGCACTATTAGGAGGGCGACCGAGAAGGGGTGACAAGAAGTAGTTTTGCATATCGACAACCACGAGAGCAGTTTTAGCAGGGTCGATAGCAGCTCGTTCACCTCTTGTTTCAAGAGAGATACGTGGGCAAATAGGTGGTGCTGTTGGCGTGGGAGGGTGAGTGAGGTCATATCCGTGTTTTTTAGACTAGATCTAGAAGTTGTTCTTGCTACTAAGTATCTTGATATTGCTAGTGACCATTGTAGTGATGAACGAGGTGTAAACAAACAAGTTCAATGGTGGTCTGGGATGCTTTAAAGAGAGACAAGTCTGAGGAGGCGATAGAGTTGAACGGGAATCGCATCTTTGAGGGGTAGAGGGCAGGTGTGTTAGAATAGGCAAATGGAATTGTCGGTTGGGGTTGAATTAAGGTGTCATGGCGTGACGTAGTCCGCCGCACGTCCTAATGCAGCATCAAACTGTAGAGATACATATTACGATCATCAGCCGGGCTTATTGGTGGAGTGGGTGGATAAGATAATATCCCATATTACGTTTAGACCCGGAAGTGATATTCTCCGGCTTTAAGATAGTAGTGTACTCCATAGGCTTGCCGATTACCTTTTGCATTGACGATACACTTTTAGCCTGGCGATAGACTTTACGCGACAGGGCAATGTTGCTGGAGGGCTGTGAGAGCTCCCTACATTCCCTTCTGATACCAGTCCATCCGCGTTGGGAATGTTGTTCAACTATCACAGAATGGCAGCTATGTGGCACGATGTAATATAGTCATGCTATTCATTATTTGAGGGGCCGTTGTATGCATATTCTACCCAGGTTGATCTTGAAATGATTAGCTAGAATGACAAACCAAGCTAAGTGCTCTCATCGCAAGGGACCACAGTCAACGACGCCGCTGTGCAATTCGTGGGCACCTCGCCACTGCTGAAAGCAAAAATCTTGCGTGTCGTGTTTTTGTACTTCCACTTGCAATACACCAGGTCGCTCCGAGTCGCATTTCCCTGTGCGGTTGAGTTGCAGTGCAACTGGTTGTCTTCGATGCCGCAGGTCAGAGTGTCGCGCGAGAGATCGGTGGTGAAGTAGAGGAAGTCAACATCCGGGTAGGGTGAGAATGAGTAGGTGAGGCTGGTATACCCCACCGACACTTTATTGTTCCGTGTGAACAGACTGCCGTTTTCTGCAAGCCTGAAGGGTGTCTGGAGAAAACTGATCCCGGAACGAAAGCCGCTGGACCTCAAGCTCACGTAGAGCCATCCATCTTCACCTTGGTCCGTGGAAGCCAGGTAAAAGCAGTTCTCCACGTTGGATGCTGGTGTTCCTGTAGCTGTGTGGGTAGTGGTAGATGTTGTGATGGTGTTTATCCTAGTTTGAAACGCATAATTAGTGTCATGCCTTTTATTGCAACGGGAAAGGGTGAAAACTAACTCAGAAGAAAGCGTGGCCGCATCCTCTTGCGGCAATGCGCCGGCAAATAGTGCAAAGGCACCAGCTAACAAGATAGAGACGTGCATGACCGACGATTGCAATTGAGTATTTTTGGAGACGTGTCTGAAGATTGACTATGCTTTTGCAAGAATAATAAATATATGGACCGAAATAAAGATGTTCGGATCAACGGCAATGTAAAGCTAATCGTCGTAGGGCAAGACTACGGCTCAGGAATTAAAGACCGGACCGAGAGATGCGGCTGGTTTAAATCTAACAATTCATTTGTACAACCCTGGCCACCAGCCCCTCGAAATCACCAGATTGCTGCAGATTGTTGGTTTCGATCAAGCGGTGGGCTCGCTGGAGTGGGTTTTACTGCTCCGACAAGGGTATTGAGACCCACGAGGTAGTGCAGATTTATTGAATGAATACGATACCGCGGTATTAACTGGGGCGCATGGCCCTTTTGTTACCTGTACGGAGCTTCACCGTCAAAGACGCATGACATTTAAAACATCTCATTGGCTGCCAAAAATAGCTGGCTCATTGCACATATGAGCGATCTCTAGCCGCTATGGCCATTGTCGAATACAGCAATTGCCGACGCTAGAAGCTATGACTACTGAGGAAGGTGGCACTTGTGAGTTGAAATTGAATAGAATTATAGTGGCCACGGTTGAAGGCTGTGGGTTGTGATTGGTGTTGAAAGCGGATTGATCCAAGGGTTTCCGTTAATCACAGCATCTAGCAATCGTGTTGTTCTGTAGGATCATGTACCCACACTTCATAAAATTCCTTCCACTAAGCATATTTATAACTTTAAGAATAATAAGAGTAAATGGTTTATATTTAGTCCCTTTTTAAAACAAATAAATAACATTGATTCGAAATACATCTTGCAATATTGCGTCGCGGTGAGCTTGTGCGTGGGGCACCATATCAGATCTGAATCTGAAATCTGGTCTATGATTTGAACAGAAAACAGCAATATGTGGATAATTAACAGTCTAGTCCATTAGCTATTACTAAGTATTGAATGCCGCAAGAGTCATTGGTGGGCGTGCTATTTACTGAGCGTGTATCAATACTACTGCTTGTTTTATATCTCGTAGGCCTTTGACACAGGCCGTATACACTTGGAATTGGCCTTCTGAATCAGTCTTCCGGCACTGAGTTTGTGTTTGGTTATTCAATGGGACCGCTAATATTCATATTTAGTCAAAATAAGCACAACTCAAGCCACAGGGGACCGCCAGATAAAACTGAATTAAAAAAAAATAGCATCGTAAAAGTGGTATCAATTGCTGGGTCGAAGCCCATTTTCACTCTCTGATATCATATCGACTCCATCCATCTGCTCCGGTCATCCCTTGTATCCTTTCTTGTTTTCCCTTCCGCCGTCCATTGTATCGTACCTCCCCAATCCAAAGCTCCATAACCCATGATGAAATAGCAAGAATTTGGTGCTCAAACTTCCACCAAACAGAAGGATATCAAAGTAAAACACTGATGCGTACCATAGAGCCATGGCGCAATATTACGGAGGGGGTATGAAGAAAACCAGCCAAGCCAAACATCCCAATATGATAAAAGGCCTCCAGAACCGAAAAGGACTAGCTAAAGAAACAAATATCGGTAGAATTCCAACTCCCGCTTGCCCCAGACGCTGAGATGCTGATTATTATCGCACTTGTTTATGCCCGATGTATGTGCGTGTTGAATTTATCTTTGCTGATCGCGATGCTAAAACACCGACGATATCCGCAGGTAATAAACATGTCGTATGCGGTTGGAATCGTGGATGAGTGCCCTCTAGCTATGCATGTGTTGTACGTGTTGGGTCTCTTCATGCCGATAAAAACATTAAGTAGTAGATAAAACGCCGGCTTGCGGCGAGTCGTGAGATTCATTATGTTGACGTGTCTATATCGATGGGGGGCGGCATCGATAGGAGGTATGTGTGCTATTTCGAAGCTCGCTTTGATTGGCGAGTAGTGTAGGAGATAATATTGTTACTCCAATGCTTCAGAGTGCTGCCGAATCTCATCATCATTTAGAGCGCTCATCCAAAGACAACGCTCAGTGATGCCTTCAATTGGCTGGAACTTATATCTCGTGCTTGCCTCCAGCAATCGGAGCAGTGTCTTGACAACGGCGGCAGCGATACGGCATCGCTCAAAGTTGACCAATGGCGGTGTGGTGGGCGAGCCTGCAATCTCTGAAGGTCTTTGTGCGTTGTACAGGAGATCGTGAGTGTAGATGCCAACAAATGGAATACAACCCAGGTCTGAACCAACTTCCATTTCGGCTCTGAGGTTGTAAAAGTTGCGCATGGGCGTCACGAGGTTTTCCAGGTCTCTCAGAGTCTTGATATCGTGAGGGGGGATCAAAAACCAGGTTCTGCTAAGGCGAGCAACTTCATTGCTGGACAGAGCAATAGTGAGCTGTGCTAGCGTCGCAAAATTGCGGTACCGTCTGCAGTGGTTCGCAATGTGGATGAACTTGGTGATGCATCGCGCTCTCTCTGTTATGTCCTGCGTCATAACTATCTCTGAGATTGCCCATTTAACTACAATGTTAAAACGAGCAATGACCACCTCGACTCCGTGGGCATTCGTGTTACGCAGAAAGTCTACCCAGGATCGTGAATCATTATTCGTAGCATTCTTCCAGTTCATGTCAATGAGCTCCTTCCAGTCAATTTCGTTCAGGGCATCTTTCTCGATGAGGGTGAATTGTTGAGCCAGAATCTCCGAATCGAAAGCTAGAATGAATGGGAGATGCACCGCATACTTGTTCGGCGCAATCTCTGGCTTGGGTGCCATTCTGAGGGCCTCGGTCGCCGCCATTTGGCTATCGAAGGAGCTTGTGGAGAGCATGTATGGCGCCGTCGGGGTCGTTTCGGGTGTAGGGGGAAGAGGCCTGCGACTATACACTTGGTCCTCATGCATTTCAGGCACCTTGAAAGACTGAGGTGGTGACATTTCGAGTGCTTGTACAAGCGTCATCGGAGGTGACGGGGGGCTTCGCTTTGGCACAGGAGTCGGGACTGGCGATCCAAGAGGATGAGCGGGGAGTTTTACCCGAGAGAAGCCGCGTTCGTGCTCGAATTCATCCTCGAGTCCATCAGTGGACATTTCTGATGAGAGATCGCTGTCGTCATTGAGGAATGACTCGTCTTCCTCATCTGCACCTTCGGGTCCAGTTTGACGCGCCTTGGTGCCTTCGAGCTTGGTGACGATATTGTACGATGTCCGCTGCGACTCGCCTTCTTCATCTAAAAAGGCAGCGTATTTATTCTTCTGCCGTGGTGTGGTATCCTCATCTGGACCTTCAAGTATCGACAGGTTGGCCCACTCATTTGTTCCACGTCGGCTTGAGCCATCATCGGTCATATCCCGGTCGAGGATGGGAATGGAAGAGTATGACTCCTGAGATGAAGACAGGAACGATTTTGTTCCGGCGGTAGGCTGGCTGGGACTCAAGTAACCGCACTGGGAGTTTGATGGCTCAGGCTCATCCTGGTCGGGATCCAGCATGAACGTTTGCCTGACGGCAAGATCCTCCCGCTTCCCCATCCGTGGTTCACCAAGTGCGATTCCGATTTCGGCGGGGTCAATGACGTCTTGTTGTCTCGGTTTCCTCTCCACAAATTTGCCCTCCAGCTTCGCCAATGCAGCCTCGATACCGCCATCCTCATCGTCATCATCGGGTATTTGTGCCAATCGTTGAGCTTCGAGCTCGAAAGAAGGTCGCATCACCGGTTTGGACGAGTGAGTGCTGAAAAGCGACAGGTCACGTTTTGGTCCTTTATCAGCAAGTTGGCCAACAGAGAAGACTTCGGAGCGCTGCTGTGGGTAGTCAACCGAAACCACATCATCGCCGAACGAATCGATGCGTGGGCTGTAGAGAAACGAGCTTCTGGCGGAGCCCGAATACGTCGTCAGGGATCCGACCGATCGAGATTTCCGCAGTGTCCCTTGGTCCAACTCGCCGACATTTGTTGCTGCCCTGAGATCGCCACCAGGACGTCTTCGCAAAACTCGCAGAGGTCGGGGTACCGCGACATCTGAGTCGTCGTGGCGAACCGAGCCCCCTGAGCATGAGGTAGCGTCAAAGCTTTGTGAGGAAGACAAGCCCATAAGACTGCTGGCGGAGTATCGTCGCTTTTGCAGCATCGAATTGAGTGAAAGGTGGGTCCTGCTTGACTTGTTCCGACGATGACCCCGGAAGGAAACTGGTGGGTATTGGCGGATGCTCTTGGGTGTAGCTGTGGCGAAAGATTGTCTTGAGAGCTCATCAGAGGGACGACGAGAACCCAAGGTGTTCAGGTCGGGCACAAATGGTGGCAATGGATCCTGTGAAAGAGATGGCTGGATAACATGTTGGTTAAGCAAATAAGACGACCGCCTGGGAGTACCCCGGATTGATGGTGCAGGGGGCGTGGTGGGAGGGGTGGGATCTGCACCGCCAAGCTGGAAGGATTCTGCAAAAGCATCGACCGATGGAGGCACGCTGGCAGTCTCTAAATGATGGCCGACTGCGTCAAATGGAGTTGTATCGTCGACGATAACAATCGATTTACTTCCTGCGGTAATTGCCATATCGCTGGCTGGTCGAAGATGGTTGCCCCGGTTGACCGTATCTGACATAGTCGACTGGAGATGGGCAGTCGAGTATTCCATTCCGGCGGGCAGGGATGTCATTGAGTGTGGCGATATTCCACGACGTTCGGCTTCTGCGGCAGCCTCTTCCCGAACGGCCTTCTTGAAATCCTCGGCCACCTCAGCCCCCAGCAAGTCAATTCTTACTGGTGGTCGGGCGCCGTTGGATCGGTGACGACCCTGAGGAACAACCGCCGTTCCTGGAAGTCGGTTTGTTGTTGCACCACGAGGGCCGATCGAGGCCACGTTAATAAAGCTCCCGTGAGGTGAGGAGGTACCTTGAGCCCTGGTGCTCAAGGCTCTTCGCACGCTTCCAATCAGTTTCTTCATTCCGTGCCCCGACATGGCACCGGCAGGGGATCTCTCTTTGCCCATCTCATGGCCATCTGGGAGAGGAGTTGTCACCATTCTGCCACCTCTGCGAAGATCATCCATTTCAATATCAACAACTGCCTGTGCCGGTGGCAACAGGTTTCCACGAACGAGGCTGCCCGCGTACGGAACTGTCATCAAAAACTCCTGGTCCTTGAATGAAAATTTATCGGAAGTGTGATCCCTCAAAGAGTCGGTCAAACTGTTGTTGCGCTTGTGCGCTGGGGGCGTCGGACGAACTCGTTTGCCTACTAGTGCTCGGGGTGTCGTCGCCACCTGTCCTGTCTGGTTGTATACTGAAGTTGCGGTAACAGGATGAGCACCCAGGGGGTTCGGGGTTTGGGAATTGACAGCCTTGATGGACTTGTTGGGGATGGAGCAAGAGATGATGTCCAGACTGGCCAAGCTGACTGGAGAGGCCGGGCCTTGGTCGTTCACAGCAGTATCCGGAATGATTTGCTGCTCCGGAGTGCTCGGCCGGTTCTCGTATACAGCCGAGTTGCCCACCTGACCTGCTCGAGAGATTTCGGCGATGAAGCTAGTTCTCTCAAGGGTGTTCCTTCGGAACATACTGTCAAGTTGAAGCGGCTCCCCATCCTGCCCATCCCAAAACGACGGATCCAGACTTGGGTCTCGGTGGCCCGCAATTCCACCGGGCGTAACTGGAACGGTCGCGTCGAGAGTGTCATCGAAATCCGGTCCGTCCCAATACAAGGCGCAAACTCTTCTCCAGCACTTTTTCAGCTCTCCCAGAATCTTGACGGGCGCCTTTCGGGTTTGTGTACTTTGTGTTAGCTCAGCGACGAAGTCGTTCAGCAACTCGCAAAAGGTCAGACGCAGGTTATAGTCCAACACGAAATCGTCCATAAAATAATTTAAAATCCAATGGCGCAACGCGACAAAGGTTCGGACCCGAACAACAAGGCCTGTCTCGTCATCTCTTCCCAGCGCCCACTTGAGTCTTGCAACGAGCATACGTAATAGGTCAACGGATTCGAGGAAGGCGCGGAACGTGAGGAAGAAGTCGGATATTAACTCGTAGTCCAAAAAGCTCGGCGAGGTGATCTCTGCGACGAGACGCGGCGGCGCGGCGGCGGTGACAGCACCTGTGGCAGGCGAGTATCGTACTAGGGCTCGATCGTCGCAGGCGGGCTTGAACGTTAGATCGTCAAACATGGCGGGTTCAATCTTCGAGTGCGAGACGTAGGATGGGCGAATCGGTCGGGCCTGGCGCGAAGAGAGATTCGAAGACGACGATCCAGAGAGAGAGAAGCGGACCGGAGGCACCGCCAAGGTGCTGTGGCGCCTCGAATTGTTATTCATCTCGCCCTGGGGTCGCAGCATGGAGGCGACGCTGCTGCGAAATTCCTCGGTGGGAGCGTATGATGAACCACGTATTAAGGGGGAACCGCTGACAGTGAATCGAGGAGTTCCTATGCGCCACGAGGGAATGTTAATATCAAGGTGTGGTGTGTTAATTGGGTCAAAATCTTCCATAGTCCGGGGACGATTTTTGTCGCCCGGCTTGGAGATGATAATTTTGAGATCGCCAGTAACTGGTTCCTTGGCCACATTGGCCTCTTGGACCGTGCTGTCCGAGTGAGGGCGACGCTGCTGAGCTGGCCGACTGGAATCCGGCGTGCCAGAGAAAAAGCTGTGGTCAGGGCCAAAAGGTGAGGTCCGTGGAGTGGGCGTCCACTGGCTGATGTGCAGCTCGCTGCCCTCGTCGGCGGATCTATCCTGAGCCAGGGGATCCAGGCCAGCGGTGCTCGGCGGCGTGATAGGGAACACGGACGACTGGGGTTGGGGGCATCGCTGGTTGGCGGGTCGAACAGTTGGCCTGAAGGAATGTCAGCCCGGTGTCCTGAGAGGTCAGAGTTTCGGGCGCCCGTTTCGTTTCCTACCAACGGCGCGGCAGAGTCGACGTTTAGAAACTCTGACGCATTGCATTCCAATGCAGCGGGACTAACAAAACGGGCCAATTACGTACCTTAGATATATACGGCCATTGTGACCAACGTTTGCAACAGCGAATTGACGACCTTCACGGCCCGTGGCGCTACCTTCTAGGTTGATGTCATATTTCAGTAGGTTGTTGGAGTTGTCGGCGTCGATTGTGGTGGCGAGACCAAAGCCCCTGGCGGCGGAAGGTCTGGGCTGAACCGAGCGGCGCTCAGAGTGAGGGACCAGTGGTCGAGAGGTTGGGGGGTTGCGAGTAGTGGCCGACCTAACGGGTCTCTTGGGCGTCGAGTTGTCTCTGGATAGCGTTGGTAGGGCGGCGGTATTCGTGAGAGGACTCGCCGAGGCGGCGGCGACTGCCCCGGACCCGGGCATCGCGCTGGACATCGGATCCCTGGTCGCGGCGCGCTGGGAGATGGAGGCAGAGGCCAGTAACTGCGCGCTGTGGCCAGCAGCTGGCGGTAGCGGGTCTGGTGAAGGTTCTAGCAAGGTCGCCATGGGCACGGCCGCTCAGGTCCTGCCTGTCGTCTTCGGAAAGAGAGAGCAGAGCGGGCGAAGCTCAAGGCGACGGGAGCTGGATGCGAAGCATTGAGTTAGCAAGAGGTGCACCATAAGTAGCAGCAGCCAGTGTTGAGGCGCATATCGACGGGGAGATTGCGGGGTGCGTGTGTGAATGCAGGTGTCTCTGGGGGCATGAGATGACACGAAGGGTAAAATTGAAATGACGGGAAGTGAAATAAGCGGCGCGCCGGAGCAACTCTGGTGGTGAGGCCTGAGCCATTCATTCAACCTTTGATTGCCCTGGGTACCGTATTGGGTTTCAATGAAGTTTCCCAGCCATGGGCCCGGGCAAAAGAGCGGGTCTCAGGATTGGGAGCGATGGGGGGGACTGGGCGACGGCAGGGGACAGACAATGTGAGGAAGGGCCTGGACGTACTGTGCGTGACGACGCCATATAGCAGCGGGCAGTTAAGAGATTTGCGATGGTCCGGGTGTCACGACGAGGAGCGCGACATGAAGGAGAGGCGGGTCGAGGTCGCGCGGAAGTGAGGCTGGCGGAATGTTTATTGTTGTTGTGACCAAAGGTTGGGGGCAGTTGCCGTGGTGTGTGGTGAGCAAAAGGAAACCCGGAGCAGACGATGCGTGTGTGTGTGAATAATAGTAATAGTAGGCAGGCTGGGTGATAGGAGGCGGGCGAAGGCGCGAATCGCAAGCTTCCCTAAGTGGATGACGGCTGGAGCCAAGGAGCCGGAGCCAGAGATGCTGGACGATGCAACTCCGGGCAGGGCGAAACGAGGCTGCGAAACGCGATGTCTCTCTTGCAGACAGGAAGTGCACCGGCTTCAGGTATGACCGAATGCAAGCGACATTTGCAGATGCGAAGCGAAGCGAACGAAAGGAACAGAGAGAGGCCCAGGCAAAATGAGAAGAGACGCACCGCGCACACAGACGCACCCGACTCGCAGCCTGTGGGTGAAGGAGCAGATGAGAGAGCGCAAAAGTGGGACTCGCACAGGACAAGCCTGGACTCGAGAGCGGGCAGGACGCTAGCACCCCCAGGTACCGTCTACCTGGAGCTAACGGCACAGCGCAGGCCCGCACGCTGCGCCCTGAGTGAGGGCGACGCCAGAAGGACGGCGCTGGACCGCTACCGAGGAGAGCCCAAGGAGAGCCCGGGAGGCCCCAGGAGACCCCAAAGGGGCCCCAAAGGACCCCGAGGAGCGGTGCTACGGGGCCAGAAACAGTGCTAGGGGCACTAGAATTACGAAGCGGCGTCGCTAGGAGCCGGTAGGCCCGTGTGCCCCCTCGCCACGCGACCAAACTGGTATAGAGTACTTTCGGCCTGCTGAGTGGCAGCGCATGCAGACCAAGCTAGGGCAGCCCGTGGGAGGTGGGAGGTGGGAGGGGTTACAGCGGGTTGCAGCAGGTGGGCTGGGCGTGCGTCCCGGCCGGGGGGGATGCCCCTGTCCACCGTGCCGCCATTGGTGGAACCACCACCCAGAATCAGCTGCGGGGCGTCCTCTTTGGGACCTTTCCCTGCGAACCACGCGGTGCACAGTCGAGGTTGAGTTGGGACGAAGCGTGTGGGCGGCCTGTTGGTTGGCCACGGTGACAAGCAGACAACAGGCCAAAAAGCACGACAAAAAAGAAAACATGCACGGTGAGGGAAGAGGGGGTTCAGGGAAAAAGAAAACAGGCAGAGGGGGGGGGGACCTCGGCAAGTACTCTTCCCATCATGCCATGGCAGGGGGCGGGCTTGCTCGTTGTCGCCAGAGAAGCCGCCATGTGTGCGCGTGTGGTGTTTCTACCTTTTTCCTCCTGTTCCCAGAGCCCGTGGGTTGGTTTGAGGATGATGGCCAGATGGAGCCCAGCCATAGATTGGACGGGGTCGGTCCGCGGAGCCTGGACCACTCATTCACAGCTTGGTTGGTGTCCAAAGAGGCTGGACTGGACGGATCGTCCCAGGATATCCCAGGCTTATAGGGACGGCAACCGTGCTCCGTCGTCCTATTTGTCTGAACAACACACGGCACCTGGGCAACGCACGACCATGTGGTTTCTTCCGCCAGCACCATCCCAGGGCCCGTTCTGTCTGGGGCCGTCTCGGCCGCGTCTCAAGAGCTCCAACGACGTCAGATGAGCGATGACGGTATCCGATGACTGGAAATCGAGATCGGTCAAATTTCCCGACGCTTTGGAAAAAAGTGACATAGACTAGGGGACATTTGGCGAGGGCGAAAAAAAAGTAATAATTAAAAAAGAAATAGCCCTGCTGTCATTCATCATATTCTGGCAACCTTATCACCCTCCTAAAAAATGACAAGCGAAACCGGTTTAAGGTGACAGCCGGAGTCCGATGCACAAACGAACCTCTGTCGTTTACCCCCCCGGCCCTCAAGTCTCGCCTGCATGACGCACGACCAGGACCGCAAGCAACCCATTATGCAACCATTTACTCATCCCACTGTGAAAGCCGATTGCGTCCAACCAACTGGCCGCGAAATTCCATCTCGGCCCCTCAGATGACTGTGATGGTTCCCATTCACCAACCCATCACAATGCGACTTAGCGCATGCACTTGTGCTTTGACATGCTCCCCTCACCCATGCATCCATGCAACTATCTGCCAGAGGGAGCGCAATCCCGCACGTACCCGTGACTGGCCAGATTAAGCAGTCATTAAAAAATTTCCCGGCCTTTCAAACCAAAACAACGGCCGGTAGATCGAAGGCCCTTGCAGGCAATTCCAGCGACTTGGTTCTCGCCACTCAGTTTTTTTTCGGGGACATGCATATGTTCTGTCTGACCTTGGGACGGGTGAAACAGTGATAAACGGGAACCAACAGCGACTATGCCACACCAATCGCATCGGCGGCCTTGATCAACGACCATCACGGCCAGTTCCAACTGCCCGGCACACCAACCCGCCGGGGAACCAGCGGAGCCCACCCGCGCCGGCCAATCACGGCGGCCGGCCCTTCTGGCGATGGCACATCACCCACCACTAGAGTTTGGGCTATGAGACCCCGTTCCTCCCAAATGGAATCCTAAAGGCCCAGAAACAGACCGGATCGTGCTGGATCCTCTCTTCACGGGTGTCCATTTACAGCACGTCTTCAAGCGACGGCGAGGTACCTTCCCACATGGCAAGTTGGCATCTTCGCGGATGGCACATGGCATCCTCCCGCTTTACCCGTCCGCCGCCCGCCCGTCCGCTCTCAACGCCGGTGATGCAAACACTTCAGCTCTGGTCTGCTCTTGCTTGCCCTGCCCCAACTTTATTCCAGATGCCGCCTCCAATCGGCTTGCTTTCCCGGCATACTTTGATATGACCAACTCCCGAGTGACGCTTCGCCACCTTTTGCAAGCCGCTACCGTCTACCGTTTCTGATTTTTCTTCTTCTTTCCTTTTCTTTTTCTCACCCTTTTGCCTCCGCATTCTCCCTCGCCCTCTCCGACAAGACGCCATCACCGCTCCCTCCCCCTCCCGAACTGCCCCTCCATCCAGTTCATGCACACCCCACGAGTCATTGCGCTGGGGCCTTTGGGCCTTTCGGCCCTTGTGACTTCACCCGCAGCGGCGCATACAGGACCAATAATGCCGCCATCCCACCGATGCAAGCCTCGCTGCGGCAATTCCGGCCGTTTGTGAATGGCGGTGACGGCTGGACCAAGGTGACGGTATCCCAATTCCCACCTAGTGCTCGTGTGCATGCATCCCAGCACACAATGTCCTGCTTCCAGCTCCCCCTCCGAGCCTTGCCCACTCAGCCATGCCAGTATTCTCCGAGTCAGCCGCCCCCCGTACTAAGGTGAGGCTTGGCCGTGAAGCCATCCCCCCGCCACCACCGCCGATCTCTGTCCAGATTTGGCCCCTGGCATCCATGATCTCCCTCGTAGGGCACGCTCCCGAAGGTTGAATTCATGCATGCGCATTGGGGAAATGGTTGCTGGACCGCCACTTTCCCCATTGGGCCACGGTCCGTCCACACCTCTTTTTTTTCACAGCCCAAGAAAAACGAAACGAAAACGAGCAAACGTTGTACATAGACAGGGAAAACTCAATAGAGCCATGCAGCAGCAGGGGTGTTCACCGAACTTGGAAACGTAGTCGGAGAGAATCCGAGGCAGGTTTGAGGTGTTGCAGGGAGGGAAGTATAGGCTGAAAACCCCAACTATAGCAAGGGTAAAAACATATATCTCGAGTGTAGTATGAACCGGTCCCCATCCACAGTGCTGCGCAACAGGCAGGTAAGGCTGTACTTGATGAGCTAAATCTAACACATGACCACCTCGAAACGTACGAGTCTGAGATTGCGAGGCTTGAAACAGAGGTGATGAATCATCAAGCGAGTGTGTATTTCGACTAATGAAGTTAGGCACGTTGGTTCAAAGACTCTGGCTTGACATTTTATGGAGCTAGACGAATCGAGACCCAATGAGACAAGAATCGTCTTTTTTTCTCTCTCAACAATAATTGCTTGTTCTGACTGGTAACATTGGTAACATGCAGAATCTCACAACAATTGATCACATGAATCACTTAAATCGACAGATCAGAGGGGCGATGCTTCAATGGCACCGGTTTCCACTAGCGGGCCAGCGCAGCCATTGGCTATTGATTAGAGGCTATCTTATGTGAGATTTGACGCTTTCTTGAGACAGAAGACGTGATAGACGAGGCGACCCACTCTCGTCTATTACTCGTTTCCCACTTCGTGAAACCTCAATGTTTGTCATGTCGCCTCATGAATTTGCCCGCTGCTTTCCCAATGAGGTAATACTTGAGCTAAATACATGATAGGTCTCTTTTTCGTATTTCGAAGGCAATATATGGAGATGCTGATAAACTTTACATCTCATTGGAAGGATCCACGTCGATGTCTCACTGAACTCAAAACCCCACCTTTCGAGACAATTCCGCTCACCCATCGCCAGGAACAACAGCTATCAATTCAACAGCAACAGTCATGATGGACGCGCCACCGTCTTCCAACGGCCTCGCCCAGTTTGGGATCGATGAAACGAAACTCAGTGAGAGGTTTGACGAGCTCATCGAGAAGCGCGTCATATTCTACGACCCGGACCCGAAAGTTCTGATAGTTGAGCATGGGGGGTACAAGGTGAGTGGGAACCCCGTTCCCCGGGCGTGGCGGTCTGTCTACCCAAAACCGCTAACAGCACTTTGCGAGCACCGTTCTAGTTCGAATTCAGGATAACAGGAGCACTGAAGAACAAGCCGGGCGTCTCTTCTGCCCCGAATGGAGTGATCCCGCCAGGCCCCAGTGGGGCGAATCCCATCCCCGGGAGTGATATCAATGTCTCTGGCGCCGAGGTGCAGCTGATTGGCAACACTCACCTCATCGCATACAACATGTTTAGCGCGTTCCGGCCCCATCTGCTGCTTCTCACGCAGGATGGATACCGGAAACAGTACGAGCCGCTGGATATCGAAGACGTAAGTGCGTCACACGCCATCCTGTCGGCCCTGAAAGGTGAATACATGATGTTTTACAACTGCGGCGTGGCATCCGGCTGCAGCAGGTTCCACAAGCACTTGCAGGTGATTCCCAGCGGGACAGAGACCTTTGACGTCTGGCGAGACGTCATCGGCGGCCGCACGACGATGCCGTATCAAGCTTTCACGCGAAGCTTTGGCTCGGAATTCCCCAGCCCCAAGGAGTTTTTGTCCATTTACCTTGAACTGTTCGAGCAGGCTCAAAAGGCACTCGGACAGCCACTCACGGAGGACAATAAGGCTCCGCCCCACAACGTGCTCTTCGATCGAAGCGGCATCATGGTGATACCCAGAAGGGCCGCAGGGCGTGATGGGGCTGAGGCAAACGCCATGGGGATGCTTGGGATTATCTGGATGTCTAATGAATCTCTGATGAAAAAATGGACGGATGTGGGTGCATCTGACGTCTTGAAAGCAGCGGGAGTGCCATAGATATCCACTTATTCAATTTCCTTTTTTTTTTTTTTTTTTTGAAGCAAAATACTCAATCATATAGACGCTCGCTAGATAGATTATTCTTAAAAGTGTTATTCTAGATAGGACTGCGGTGAATATAGAGTGTGGAATTATTAACATCAAGATGGACTTGCCATTCTCCAGATTTACACTTTGGGTCTATTCATGGCCCTATGCTCCCTTTTCTTCCTCTCTCGGCGTCTCCAATACCAAAAACCGACGACAGTGAGTGTAAGAAAAATCGTGACGGCTATAAAGGGCCACAGGTAATCAGTAATTTCGGCGGCACCGGAGTCTGCGGTCCTAAACGCAGCACTCGAGAAGAGAGTCTAAAAATAGGTCAGCCCTTGTGCAAAGGCTAATTCATAGGGTCAAAGGATGCCGACCGCCGAAAATGTCCCAGGGAGAAACAGCATGGTGAGGACGGTGATTATGTTCATAGAAGAGCTATCGCTTGACATGCTTGTCGCCATGTCTATGTTTGTTGCGCTGTCTTGCTGCGTGACAATGTGGAAGACCTACTACAGGGTGAGCCAAAACTACAAGCTCAACCAGGCCGGCGCCTTACAAAATTCATTGCAGTATCCTTTCTCAGATTGTATCCGTTGAGATAATTCTGCTGGCAGTAGAATGCGTCTAAAAGGTACATCATCATGCCGTGAGTTCGGTCAATGATACTGCCGGGTGAGACAAGGTTGTTCTTTTCACAAAAGCCCTTGTGCGCAGCCAATATTCTGTCACTGAGCTGGATTGACGAAAAGACGCTAGAAAGGCCTGTATTGATCATTTGAGAAACCTGGTTTAGGTGGATCGTTATACCTTCCAATTCGAGGCGAGTTTCCATATCTCGAAGGGTGTTGACTGCACGTGTAGGGATGTTGTTACCGGGATCGTCGTCGAAGTTTATTTTTCTCAGCTGTTGCCGTTAGAAGCCTGCCCCGGGCGAGAACACTAACTACGTGCTCACCTGGCCCATGAGACGATCGCGAATTTCGGCGGTATAATCCGTGGATTGCTCCCAGGCGATGCTATTAATGAGCGCATGCACCATGAATGGGCTGGCAGCAACATCCTGGGGTGTCAGCTTTGGGCCGTCCGGTTCGCAGTGTCCGAGTTGGATCCGGTCGACAAAGTCAAACCACTCTCCATCTGTGGGTCCCACTACAATATAAAAAGTGAGGTTCTTGGACGGCAAGTGGTTCATGTAAACAGAACATGGCGCCTTGTTTCCCTTGCCTGCGTGTGCACGACCCTTGTCATATCTGCCCTTTTGATGCCAACGGGGGTGTTGGCAGAAGAATTCTACATAAATGGTGGTTAGTGAGTAACCAAAAGCGCACAGGCAGCGAACGGCGTCACCAAAGGCATTCCTCCCCTGCAGCTCGTCTTTCTTCCATTGAGAAACTGAGGACCAGTAGTTGGGTCTTCCTAATAGATCAAGCAAGAATCCACTGTGAATGTCTAACCGCTTGAATATCTCCGTAGTGAGCTCTTTCGAGATCGATGCTCTAAAACCAAAAAGAGAGGCATCGTCGGGCTCGAGTTTGACACAGCTTTCTTGCATCAGCGTGCATTACGAAGGATCAAGCGTGCGAACTTACAGCGCCAACAACGCTGGGTGTTCACTGTTCAAGTCCAGCGACTTGCAGAGTCAGCCACGCAGAGGACCTGTACATTACGATGTTTTCCTCACATCAAGAGTAGCTTCTATCTGGGCATCGTTTTGGGTGAGCCGGCGGTCTATGCCCAATGTGTTAATTGAGTTTACTTTGCGCCGCAGCAGTGCAGCTTGCCTAGGTTGCTCTCCCTTCCAGAAACAGCGAGGACATCGACGCTAGAAACACGTCGGAAATTATCTGAACTTAACAGCTCCTCCTGTGCGTGCCGCCGCAATCCGGGATGTACCCATGGGTCTGTGTAACGCAGTCTAGAATCGAAGGGCAGGGATTGGGTGGATGGCGAAGCGGTAGAGTTTGCGTCGAGCCCATATGACGGCGCCCTGATGGGTCTGTCCTGGAATTTGGAATCGGCGTCTGTGAAACCGGGCAGGCCGAACTTTTCGAGCGTTCCCTTTTGGATGAGGCTCGGGTTCTCCATTTTGCTGCAATTTTGGCGGTGGAGAAGTGACAGAAGGCCAAGACTCAAGTGGAATGAATGTCTGGGACGAACCGGAAATTAAAATGTGATACGAGGCTAGTTTTATTTAATACCCGTAGTCAGGGTTTGCAATCCTTCAAGATATGTTTCCAATCAAACATGTCAGAACTGTGCCTCAACGAGGCGATAGAGTGGTTTAGGGTAATTGAATTGGTCATGTTACAAGGCTGGCTGGCGTGGCCAGGGTGGACACACGCCCATTGAGCGTCCAGTAGTCTGTCATTCACCACCCTCGTGAGTGCTACTAAAAGCCCCATCTTATCCAAGTAGGACAAGTTCGGGGTCCAAAATGGTCACATATGGTCTTGGACTGGAGAAAAGAGAGCATTAGCGCCCAGCCTGAACCGGATGTATCAATGCGCTATCGGATAGCGTCTCTGGTCCTTGGGCTGAGGCGGTCCGTTCCAGCCCCAGACTACAGGGTGATCAGCAGGATGCTCACTACACCTGTGAGACACTGGGCAAATGTGCGTTTGCAAAAGGTTGCTGTTTGAAGATTGCATGCATGTGTCCGCCTGAGCAAGTGGTGATGAGACAGGGCGGTTAAGCCCCACCGCCACACGCAAGCTTCATTGTCAAAGCTGAACTTGTTGAGCAAACAAAATTTCGCCGCCTCTCAACTAGGAAAGGATGCACAAATGGAAAAGGAGCTGGCTAGATTGTGAGATGTTCACAGTTTATACATAATGTGCTTGACCTTAATCCCCAGTCTCAAACAGGATTTGGCCGACTACCGTACCCATTGAATGGCCACTTTCGACTTGTACCGCCACTTGGAAGGCCAGGTCAAATGGCCATTCATGGCTTTAAGAATCAAGATAATTCAAACTACAAGGTGACTGCATGCCTACTTGTCGTCCATTATTCATGGAACACCCGTTGTCCAGAGCCGCTCCAGCGTAAGCATGCATGGATGATTTCGTCTTCCCCATTTTTTTCTTCCCTGGCCAGATGCATAACTAGGCGCCTGGCTCCTCTCCGGCTTGGACGAATTGTATTTTACATTTCACTGTTATCCCCCATATTATACATTGCAGAACCGGGTTTTTTATTTGATATAAAAACACTCGGCCTTGCACATTTGTACGGCCCTATGTCTGAGTTTGATACATCCCGGGTGTCTGTCTAACGAATACTATGTATCTGTTTGAATAACGGTATAGCGGGACATAGACTTTTTTAACATGACTGGGATGGATGAAGCCTTGTGTATATCAATTAAAATGTTGGATTGATCGTTCTTGCGCCTCAGGGGCCTCTCATAATATCCTGCATCTGCACCTTTGGTCAATTTTACGCAGCATAAACATGAGAAATCAGTGGTGACAGGCATAAAACTGAAGGAGAACGACGCTGTTTGCCTCGACCAATCAGAGCGTTTCAAGATGGGGCTGTGAGGTCTTGGGCGGTTAGAACCAACAACCAACAGCCAACACGGCGTGCCGCCACACAATTCTTTGCCGAGAGCGATGTGGGCAATTTTTATTGGACCAAAGCCTCCGTGTCCGTATTAGAAATGCAAGCCGTAGCCCCCCTCCTTTCGGCGCCTAAATTGGCGAGTTCCGTTGGAAAATGAAGCTGGCGTGTGTCCATGCCAGGGGGTTTGCCGGTGTTACCTCAGCCAGGCGAAACATCAGGATCCCCCGCGCTTGTCTCATTACTTTCTGACACTTGAATTCTTTCACACCATTTTGAACCGCACCGAAAGATGCGTCTCCCATTTCAATGACTAGCCCGGGAACCTCTGCCGACGCTCAACCTAGAGCTGTAACCACGAACGAATTCTCCGGGAGTGGAATCCAGAACGCTGGGCCGGGAAGCGTAAATGTAGGCGGAAGTATACACTTCGGTAAGAACCCACCAGTGGTACCTTATGAGCTATGATGAGTGTTTTTTAGAGACATTGACAAGAGCTTCAGGTGCATCTGCCACTGCAATCGCTGAAGCGTTTGACATAATCCTGAATCAAAGGGCAAGTTTGTATCAGAACATGCTGAATGATGCGAACCTTTACATCTAACATTGGCTTGTAGGTTGTTCGTGGAGAGTTTTTGAAGAACAGCCAGACAAATGATGATGATCTGAATCAAAGTGGAAAATCATCCAAGGACGATAACTCGGCAAAATATTCTCGACTAATAACCAGTTCTGGCGAAGAAGAGATTTGTCAGACCGAGCACTCAGACGACCATGTTGCGCATGGGTCGGCGTCGGATACAGATCTGGCCGTAGGCCACGACGTGAAGCAAGCTGATAAGCAGAGTGATGAGTTGGCTGAGCAACGTGCCCAACAAACTCTAGCAATCGGTATAAAGGCATTTTGGCAAACCAGGATATCCAGCGGGTACGAAAAGACGCCTGCGGCTAGTAGAAAAAGGACGTCAAGATGTTCAATGAGTTATTGGTGTCCACGCAACCCTAACTGGATGCGCCGTCGGGGACCAAGCTGGATTGGATGCATCTTGGGACCGTTGAATATGAGGTCCAATGCCTTTTCTTCGAATTTTCGATGCAAATGTAACAAGGAAATTATCCTGGGAGAACAGCAACCCACTCAACAATTCTGGGTCAAGTCGTTTTTCCATCGCCGTTCGTATGGACTACGCTGCGCGTTGAGGCCTATTAGGGTATTGCCATCGGACCATCCATTTTGGTTTTATATAGGGGTAAGAGAGGAACTATTACTGAACGCACTAGACCAAGGTTTGGTTGTGTTTCCAGATGATAGAAGGGACGATGGCTGTGAAGTTTTAGAAGTAAGATGTACGTTTTTCTTACCATAGAATTAAGCTAACTGGCGGCAGATTGTAATTTCGATTTATGACTGGGGAGGGAGGCATTTAGATCGTCTTCTCGACGAATGGGAACATTTATTTCCTCAGCTAACATTTTCACGGTAAGTTACTATGACATAGTCATTGTAAGAAAAGTTCCTAATTTGGCTCAGACGGATAAGTTATGCCTTGAGGCGTACGTGGGACAAAGCGGATAAAGCAATTGCACAGCCCTTGATGAGAATAGCCCCATATATTGACGGTTGGGATGAACCAGAGTCGCCACTTCTCACCGCGGTTTCTTCTGGCGATGTAGCGGGGGTAAGGAAGGCAATCGAAAGAATAGATGATATCTCAACTGTTGATGATATTGGACCTAAGGGTTTTGCACCTATTCATCTTGCTGCATCGATGGGCGGAGATCAAATATTGCGCATGCTGATGGGAGCCGGTGCTGATATCAACCAAAGAAATTATGAGGGGAAGACGCCTCTCATGATGGCTGCGGAATATTCGAGCACCAGTTGCATGCAGACTCTCATCACGCGTGGGTGCCGCATCAATGATCAGACTGATATTGGGCTTACAGCGCTGGACTATGCTGCCAAACACTGCAATGAGGATGTTCTTTCCTTGCTGCTTCGTAAAGGCGCGTCTGCATCACACATCAATCTTCGGGGCGAAACAGCGATCCATCACATGAGCCAATCGAGAAGTTTCGCTCCTGAAACCGATTTACTATCGTTGATGACGGCTGTTGGCATTGACCATGGAGACTATAGAGGGTATACACCACTGGTATACGCCTTGATGGAAAATAGATACGAATTGGTTGATTGCCTAATCGCATCTGGTGCATCACTGAAGTTCGCGGATGGAAAGAATATCTTGCACTACGCAGCGGCTTATTCTACTTCCGGAATGTTGACGAATCTATACTATTTGAAACTATCTGCAAAAGAAGGTGTTGACGTGGAAGCCAAAGATGACGATGGTTACACAGTATGGGATACATTCTTGACGTCTCTTTACGGCGGTGAATTCTGGGGCAGCGATTCTTGGGATGCACCCTATCGCCGATTGGTGGATTACGGCGAGCGGATGCGATTTCTCGAAGTATTTGAAGATGTTCGAGATAGAAACCTGCAAAACGACATTGCAAGCCTGCAACAAGCCCTAGAGGCTTTAGACACCGACGATATTCCTTGCTCTTGCTTTCATCTTTGTACATTAAGCAAGCGGAAGTTTTATTGCAACAACGAAGACGCCGCGTCGGCATACCAGGAGGTTCAATACCAGATCGAGGGTGGAAATATTGAAACTGCAAGAGCGAAGATAGAAGATCAACTGGACTGTCTGAAGAAGAAGTTGAAAAGCTCGCCATGGGAAGAACTAGGCCCATGGAGCCAAAAGTACTTGGATGAGCGTGACTATATTGCAACGTTAACTGTTGCTGATGAGTTTGCTTGATAAATAATTTAGACTTTTCCTCAACATAATTATCCGAATGGATGACATGATACCGAAGGAGCGATATGTGTTGATTGTATTAACCGTGATTAAGGATGTTTGTCTAAGACCACGGACAAAAGCAGCATAGAGGATAGAATATGCCCCAAAGGTATAAAGGTAGCAGTTTAAATAAACATTGAGAGTAAGCCAAGGATTCGTAAACATCTAAGAAAGTAGGTCCTGGATGGTGGATTCTCAATGCATATGAATTGAGAAAGCCTTGTCTCTGTGAAATTTTGATCTTGTATATTCTTAGACGTGGCTTGGCATGAGATTTAATTCTGAAACTATAAAACTGGCTACTAGTCATAGTATATTAAAAAGCACGCGAGTTAAGGGTCAACCCAAACACGAAAAGAGTATATCCTATATCCCGGGTACCTTGCCCAAACTTTGTATATGGCTTGTTCGCTATAACACGGATCCTACCGCTGCTATTAGCACGGTCAGTCCCATGAATAAACAAGAACTTCAACTTTCTAGATATTAGTAAAGGGATGGAGAGTATATAACCACATAAAGTTCGCAAAAAGAAGTGAACCACTTCTGTTCCATATCTCTCAAGTTTGTAACCTCTTCGAAGTGTTGGGATCAGGTCCACGAGTGATCAGCGGCGTCCGACGTGAGAGACGAAAGGATGTCAATGAGCCTTTTTTCTTAATGTGGAGGGATAAACAAGTATTAGCATGGCTTTGATGGTAGTTTGGTACGTATCTGTTTTCATAACCCGGAGGAAGTTCGAGAGTGTCGTTGTGGCAAGTATGGTGGGGGAAACGAGATGAACGCAGGTAGAAGCCAATGGAGTAAGACGTGACTGAGCAATGTAAAAAGAGAATTGTTATATTTGCTAGTTTGACTATATAGGAAATCCGGAATGCATATATATACACAGTCAACTGGCTGGTATCAATGTGAGATGAAAACACCTTATTAGTTGTGACCAGGCCGAGGCAGCACCCGAGGCAGCACTATTAGAGTTGAGTTGTCTGGAAACTCATTGGCAACTTGGGCGGTTCCTATAAATGGCCATCATCTGGGAATGAGACTTGCTCCGAATATTTGTCGACTCGTACTTGCTGAAATGGCTGCACATATGCCAATGCAGGAACTGGGATTCCGATGTTTAGTTTGTATCTACCTGGAGAGGGCTCTGGTTTGGCAAAGCTCGATTGCTTCTGGGACATTTCCAGAAGGCAAATATTCCCACTGATTAACATATAAAGATGAACTAAAACATCAAATAAAACATTGCCCTTTTTTTTTATTCACCATTAATATTTAATTTTGGAATTATTGCATGTTTATTTTATTGCGTAGTCAGGCAAGAACACTCAGCGGTGTTATCAGTTCTTTGATGCATAATTTATTTATCTACCACCATTAAGTCTATGCTTGTAGCTCGACTTAGACTTGCTCACGGCAATGGCGTTCAACTGTCGCCCAACTCTTCCTGATATGCCATGCTCACTATTTAGAATCCCAAGTCCTGAATCTTCTCCATGAGTAGCTCAGACAACGTTTCCGCTGCCTTAGGGTTTCCTCCAGCACGGGCCTCGAAAATGCAATCTAATACAGTCTTGACACCTACACCAACGGTGTCGCTGCCTCTCTGGCCGTGGATTGTGCGAAGTACGTGATCAATTTCAGCCGCCGCGAAGCCTTGGTCTTCCAACACTTTGGAGAGCTCCGTCAAGTTAGCTATAGCAGGAACCGCCACCTTTTTGGCGAAATCCATGTCGATCTCGAGCATCTTGAGTACGGAAGCCCGGGAAGTAGTGACAAAAATTAACAGGCGATGGCCCCGGGGAGGCTTCGAAACTAGCAGAGTGGTCAAAGCCTCAAGCATGGTGTTGGAGAAACGTGGACCGATGGGGTTCCATCCAATTAATCGCTCAAAGTCATCGAGAATCAGGATGCTAGCAGGTGATTTGTAGGCATCGGCAAACGCCTTGTGCACGTAATCCTTCTTGGCAAACTCGTCGCGATAACCGACAAGATCCGAGGGGCTGACCAATTTGACAAAGGGGAAATCCGATTCCTTGGCAATCCTGGCCGCCAGTGCAGTCTTTCCAGACCCTCTTGGACCGTGGAAAAGGACAGAGGTGCTGAACTTGTTAGGATCTTCCTTGATCATGCCGACGACTCGCTTCATCTCAGAAATAGTCGTTTTGATATGTTCGCCATATTCGGAGATGCCGAGACGGACAGCATCTTCCAGCTCCGCTTCTGAGACACCATAGGCAGGACGGACCTCGGTCAAGGCGTTCATGAAATCGCTGTTATTAACTTTCATGTTGACCACATCCTCCTTGACTGCGGCAAGTTGTCCGACTTCAGTGTGACGAGAAAATGCGAAGGATGCTGCTGCTTTGACCAAACCGTTCAGTTCAGCTCCCGAATAGTTTTTGGTAAGTCCGGCAAGGGTCGCCAAGTCGACATCAGGGTTGAGGATATTATTGGTTCGCATCTGATTCGTATGGATCTTGAGAATCTCGAGACGTCCCGGCTCATCAGGGAGGGAAATTTCAAGATGGACCTCAAGACGACCAGGTCGCAATAATGCGTCATCAATCATGTCCTTTCGATTGGTCATTCCAATCAAGAGAATGTTGTTAAGCTGATCCACACCATCAAGCTTGGACAGAAGCTGGTTCACCACGCTGTCTCCAACGCCAGTACCCCCACCAGCCCCTGAACCTCGCTGCTTACACACAGCATCCAGTTCATCGAAGATGATGATGTGCAAACCACTCTCCTCTGCCTTCTCTTTATACTCCTTTTCGGCATCCGCAAATAGTTTTCGAATGTTCTCTTCTGATTGACCAACATACTTATTCAGCACTTCAGGACCATTGATGACTTTCGGAGGCCGTGCATTAAGCATTTTGCCAATCTGACGAGCAATAAGAGTCTTTCCGGTACCAGGAGGACCGTAGAGCAACATTCCTTTGACGTGTGGGATGCCCATCTTGGCAACTAGGCCAGGAGGAAAGACACGGGATGCAAATGCTCGACGGAAAATAGTAGAGAACTCATCTCCCAATCCACCGATACCCATATCTTCAAACTTGAAGTTGGGCGCCAAGATAGCGTTGGAATTGGGTTTTGACATGGAAGGCTTAAGATTGAGCATCCCGTCTGCAGAGCGATGGAAGTTGATTTTGGTCTCGGTAGTGACAATACCGCGAACGTTGGGATCTGTGCTGAATTGCTTTCCAGAAGCATCCGGCTTACCAAGATTAACCAAGTTGACCGTTTGAACGGTGATCAGAAGTGGAATGCTTCTAACATCCATCAGAAGACGCTGCTCAGGGGCGAGAATGTGATCCTGGTGATCACGGATGAAGAGCTTGGATAGTTCATCCTCGTCATAAGGGGCCTCCGTTTTCTTGTTTGATGAAGCGAAGCTAACCTCGACATCTATAGAGCCCAAGTAGACTTGGTTTCCATTTGCGAAAGGGTTATATATTCTCCCTACCAACTGGTCTCTCAAGGCAAACTTGGCCCAGCCTCGTTGGGGATCCGATAGACTGACGAAGCCCCGAGGGAAATTATCAAGTCGTACTGCGTTCACAACGATTTGATGGCGAGGTTCACCACCTTCAAGGAGGACGTAGATTAATGAACCGGTATCGGCGGCGGGGAAGTCTAGAGGGGAAACGGCGCAACTAATTTTGAGATGTAAGGTTAGAACTGAAATCAGTATTGTTGCATGGGAGAGAACGTACAGATTAGCGTATATGAGTTTAGTTTGAGTTGTCTTATCAGAGACCTTTCCGATTTCAAGATCGACTTCTCTACCGGAAGCTTTCTCGCCGTATGCTGAGCCGTAGCCTTGGTTGCCGCCATAACCTGATTGCTGCTGGTAAGGGTTACCAGCATGCGGGTTCTGCGCATAGGGGTTGCCGGCCTGCTGCTGCTGGCGAGGGTTACCGCCATACTGCTGCTGGTGAGGATTACCGCCATACTGCCCTCTCGGAGCTTGGCCGGGAGCTGGGCGTCGAGGTTCACCTTGCCATCCTGACATTGTGACGATAGATGCGGATCGCAAGGAGAAAGATCTGGGAGCAAGCGTCTGAAGCGCAGATTGGTGGGGGACTGTCGGGATTTAAATTCAGACGGTGTGACGTGCGGAAAAGAGGAGAGGTGGCCTCCGAATATGAAGTGACGTGTCCGACTTCCTGGCAGGCAAAAGGACGAAGGTGCCTGCTGAATTTGACGTTGTCGAGGAATGGTCGAGGAATAGAGTTGTTGACATGCTGGAGCTTCGCAGATGCTGACACCTACGAGGGGCCACCGCCACATTGCCCACCCACCCGCTTTCCCGCCTTGGCCTGGACTCGCCTGGCCGCATGCCGGCTTTGCGCAGCCTCAGGGCGATAATACTTGGGGCGTCGCATATGGTCTCAGCGCCGTCGCAGCCAATTTTGGTACCCAATTGGGATTAGCGCCCAGTTATGTCATAGCTTTTTCTGTTTTCAGGGACTCCCCGCAGTCCCGAAGGTTCGAGTCCCAGCCAAGCAAACAGAGGGTGTGTCATGAACTCATCCTCATGACAGCCCAACCCGCCTTTTCTTGTTAGCCTTGGCGATTACCACCCCCTAGGTCCCGGGGGAATTGGACAAGATGCCACTGTGAGTAACTGTCCCTTACCTTTGCGATTCCACGGCCCAAGCTAACCCACAATTTAGCCACTTGCTTGGCAAAAAGTCGTGGAACGTCTACAATGCAGACAACATTGCGCGCGTCCGTCGCGACGAAGCCGCTGCCAAGGCCGCAGAAGAAGCTGAGGAGCAGCGCATGCAAGAGGTCGATGCCGAGCGCCGATTAGCCATCCTGCGGGGCGAGAATCCTCCGCCCATCGAAGATGCCGAAGAGACTGAGCCGGTTGAGCCGACCGCGGGCCCTCGCCAGGGCGCGCACCCGGGAAGTTTGCGACGGAAGCGAAAGCGACAGGGCGAAGACGATACCGATTTCGAACTCCGAATCGCTCGAGAGAATAATGAGCTTGCTACAACCACCACCCTGGCCACTGAACGCAAACCGACAAGCTCGGCGCCGATAGTCGATCATGCTGGACATATTGACTTGTTTGGTGATGAAAAGTTCAGGGCGCATGCCGAGAAGAATGAAGAGGCCGAAAAGGAGGCGAAGAAGAAGAAGCAAAGCTTCGAAGACCAATACACCATGCGCTTCTCTAACGCAGCTGGGAAAGAGGGCATCGTTAAACCCTGGTACTCTCAGGCTGATGATGTCAGTAAACAAGTCGTGCCGATGAAGGATGTCTGGGGCAACGATGATCCATCTCGAAAGGACCGTGATACCCAGCGTATAGTTTCCAACGATCCGTTGGCAATGATGAAACAAGGAGCTTCCAAGGTCCGCGAGCTTAAGAAGGAGCGCAAGCAGTTCCAGGAAGAGCAGGCCGAGCAGTTGAGACAGCTTCGACGGGATGAGCGGCATCGAGAAAAGCGGCGGCGCAGACACGATGAACGAGACAGAGAAAGGGATAGAGACCGGTCACCTCGAAGCTCGGATCGCAGACGTCGATCCAGGGAGCGGAGGCATGATGACGATGATGATGGTGAGGGGTCGCGAGGTGAGAGAAGAAGGCACAACAGAGAGGACCCCAGAGGTCATAGGGGGAGTCAAAACAAGAGGGATGGGTCCCGTGAGAGGCAGCGTGATAGGAGGGGCAGGGATGGTGAAGGCTACCGCGGCCGTGAATCATCCCCAACGAGACGGCGGGATAAACAAGGGAGGCACAGATCGAGACACCACAGCGACGAATAGTTTATGAGATACCCCAATTTGAATAGCAAGGAATTCGTATTACTAGTTTAATAAAAAATTAATTCATAGATCATGTACTTGAAGGCATATTTCCCAAAGACTAGTGCTTTCGTCAACATTCGTTGGCTGTTGGTTTGTTTGCTAGCAACGGACAAGGCACCCACATCTCCATCGATGACTACTTCTCAACCCACGGCAGCCGAATCTCGACCGGCTTCATATCCTTCTTCACCATATTCACCAACTTGGGCTCCGCCAACGCCCCCAGCGCCTGCGTGATCGCCTCGTACGTCTCGGCGCTCAACCCCTCCTTCCGGTCGCAGTACACATCCAGGCCCTCGGCCGTGAACAGGGTCGGCGCAAACCATGTCACCGCCCAGCGCTCGCGCTCGCCCGACGCCGTCGTCGCCTCCCCCGAGCCCAGAATCTCCCAGTGGCTGGTGATGAGCAGGAGCATGCCCTTGCCGCGCCAGTTCCAGCTGGCGGCGCTGCCCCCGGGCGCCTGCGTGTCGATGCCCGTGACAGACTTGAGCACGCCCTCCTTGTTGGAGGGCTCGTACTCGACGAGGTCGTCCAGGCGTGCGATCCCGTTGTTCGCCGGGAGCGACTTGTACGTGATGCGGACGTTGCGCGCCGAGCGCCACATGGCGAGCGTCGAGTGCGTGACGGACCATGTTGTGGTGAGCCAATCCAGCGCTGGGGCCGAGGTCGCGTCAGGTGGCGCGGAGGAGTATTTTGTAGGGAGCGCAAGAGTAATTGGACTTGATTCGGCAGCCATTTTTGAAAGTGTCTTCTCTGCGAAAAGGAGGTGGTTCTGGGAGTTGCAAAAGGCCGGGCTAGATGGAGCTCATAGATGTATTGACGCCGGCGTTGACTAGCTCGAAAATGCTGGGGTATGAGACAAGGAGCAGCATTGAGATAGCTTGACGCCACATCTTGACGCAGATGATCAAACAGGGACCTATCTTGCATAACGAGGCTCTATGCACTTCCAGAATTTGAAAATGATATGATTTGGGCCATGTTAATTGATAGATTGAAGCAATTGGGGTCTCCGATTGACTTTGGACTCGAATCCTTTTCATAAGCATCTCGCTGGAATTTAAGCCTGCATCAATTACAAGATACCTCTCTTCTTTGGTCTTTTTCTGGTTTATATGAACATCGAAACTAACTATTTAATATAATTCAACTGCAAGATTCTTACACTATTCCCCTATTCTCTTGACCAATCCGGTCAGCATGCAGTTGGCTGTACCATCCAAACGCTTCCAAGACATCTTCACGCCTGGATACCCAACCAACACCCTCCGCCATGTCACGCGCCCCCCGATTAGACAGGCCTGGGCTAGAATAGGACATCACATGCCAGAGTTAGAAATCCCCTCTTCTTCTCCTTTCGTCATAATTCCTTGGTTTTGCGCCCAATCATATCTGCCTGAAGTCTCTACAACGTAACGGCAGCCACATCCCCAAGCCACACTCGACATCCACGAGACCTGTGTCTTCCTGCTTTGCAGTGCGCCCGCGCCACAGCTTTCGGCCCGCCAAGCCTCGTTCGACCCCGGATTTTCGCGACATGCGCATTTCCTGCTCTTCTCTTATCCATCCACATTTCGCTTCGCTGCGCTCTCTTGCATAAACGCCCACTTCCTCGACGCCTCAACCCCGTCGCCGGCCAGTCTCCTTATTCGCGCAACGTGTCCCATTTTCGAGAACACTCTGAGCCTTTTTTTGACCTCGCAGTTTGGCCCTACACCACCGAGACCTCCTCAAGCATGAATCCCGATTCCGCCTCGACGGGCGATGTCCACGCCGACGGTCAGGACGACCAGGACTTGATGGCCCAGGCCATGGGGTTCGCTTCCTTTGGCGCCCAGCACCCGAACAAGAAGCGTCGCTACAACCCTCGCGCGGACGCAGCGGGCGTCTCTCTCCCGCCAAAGCCCTCGGCCACAGGCGCCAACTCTACGGCACTGGGCGCCGGTCCAACCGCCGGCTCCAACGCCGACGAAATCTCCCTTGACGACGATGACGATGGAACCGCCCCGGCTCCGGTGCAAGTGCGTCCGGCCAGCCTCCCCCAGCGTCCTGCAGCACCCCAGGGAGGGTTTGCGACCAGCAATGAGCCTCGGCGTGGCCAAGACCCTGC
Source organism: Calonectria multiphialidica (assembly GCA_020623665.1). Taxonomy (NCBI): domain Eukaryota; kingdom Fungi; phylum Ascomycota; class Sordariomycetes; order Hypocreales; family Nectriaceae; genus Calonectria; species Calonectria multiphialidica. The sequence goes on from JAHVYC010000001.1 coordinate 1,384,735, forward strand.
ACCGCGAGGGAATTGGTACGAGGGCTATTATGACCCGTCTTCCAACGAAAACCCCTGGGAGCGGCTTGAGAAGACCCGAGGCCTGTCAGCTGTTGGTTCATGGCTCCCCCGAGGAGGCGGCGGTGCCCGTCCGGAGACAGCTAGAACTTCGGCGTGAAGGAAGGCTTGAGGACGAATTGCCCTGCGGGAACAAACGGCCTTGGCCGTATCTCCATGCCGGATCATTCGCTCCTCGAGGGAGTCGAACCACGGACAAAGCCTTAGCTTCAACTGGGCTTTGCTCTATATCAGGAGACCGATAGTATGGCCTCACCTTCCATACATGGTCCTCACGTGTGCGAACACGTGACACATACAAGTGTGAACCAACTTCCTGGATATCGAACTACCCTCGCTCGACAACAACCTTACGCTACATCACATGATAGGACACGCCTACGGTGGCCTGTCCAGATCTACAGGGGGGTGGGCAACACTACGGACACGGCATTGGGGGTTATCACATCGCCTGGGCAGTCTACGGGGTCTTGGCCATGCCTTCACTAAGGGAAAACGATACTCGATTGTTATGGAACCATTAACTCCTAGACCCGCGCCGAAACCCCCTGGACTTCCCCAAACATGAAATCCTTCCAAAGAGAGTAGTGTTTCTCGCAATTTATCGCTGCCCGTTAACCCAAAGGAGCAGTATCGACGTGGATACACCCCCCGAATAGGACAAGCGCCTTCAAATACATGCTTTTCCAGCACGATCCTGTTTCTTCATTCTCGTCCTCCCCTTGGTTCAGTGGTCCCAAGGGTCGTCTCATATCCCTCTCCCCACACCCCTCGTCCCTCCTCACCCCGCCTCCACGAGCAAGATGAACTGACTGCCCCCCTCTCTCGGTTGCTCCCGGTCTCACGCCTCCTCCCACAGGTTTGTCCCCTGCAGACCGGCGCCGACACACCCTCGCAACCCATGTGTTCCGCCATGCCGTTCCCTGGCACCCCGCAGGACGCCAGGGAGGTGGTGTACTTTTAACATATGCCCCTAGATGATCCCGAGTCGTCCAATCATAAGCCATAAAGTCGTGAAACAGGCGCCCTATCCTCCCCCCCTCCCCTTCGCTTGGCGCTCTCTCCACACCACGTTCGTCAGCGGCTACGCTGTCTGGCGTGTCAAAAGCGGGAGCCATCTGCACGCCCACCGACCAAACTCTGGTAAAAGCAGCAAGAGATGTCCGCCCACCGCGGCCCGCAGACTGCCGCTTCTAGTGCCCCGTCTCCAACGTCACCCTCGCCCGCATGAACTCCCACGCTGGTGCATACTCGCTGAGGGAGGGGGCGTGAAAACAGCAGAAAATACATATGACGAAAAGGAACTTCCCAAAAAAACAGAGCCTCATTACAAATCCTGGTATCCGATCAACTTTTGGTTCCTGCAGTAGAACCACGTGTGTATGCCCGGGTTCTTTTTTTTAGGGTGGGCAAGGGGTAAAAAAAACAAAAGCGCGCTAGAAGTGAGTTTTGTGTGTGTCATGATGTCAAATGTCCGATGCGGCTCAAAATAGACCCTGGACTCCCTTAGTTCTCGGGAGATGGGTATCGCGCACGAGCCTTGCTGTACTCCTTGGCGTGCTTGCGAGAAGCCTTGCTCTTGAGGGAGCTGTAGTTTCAATCTTGTTAGCGGGGAATTCGTAGATGGTGTAAGAAAAGCAGCATAGTTCAAGAAATGAGATTCCCGCAAATTGCCATAGACGATCCGCGGCAATCAGCAAATGAAATCGCCCAATCGTGAACTTGTCACGATTGCGGCTGCATCCACTCGCAGGCGTCGTTTCTTTTTGCAGTGCATCTTCAAGGAGAAAACTCGGGAAAACTCACCCAACTTTCTTTTGCGTCCACTCGAGGTCATTTCGGACCTCGTGAGCATCGCGCATGCCCTCCTGAAAGCGCTCTCGCGTCTTAGCGAGGCGGGCCTGCGCCTTCTTCTGCAGCTCAAGGAGCTCGCGGTGCTTAGCGTTCAGCTTGCCAGATCTATTCTCGGTAATTAGCCTCCAATTGGCACGGAACGCAAAGTCAATCGGGAAACCCTGCCAACCAGGCAGAGAAAAATCGGGGAGGGAGCGGCAAACCGCAGCGGGTACAGGAATGGATGACAGCCAAATCCCTGTCACCGCCTGGTGGCGCTCGAGGCGAAGTGGAGGGGGGAGGAAATACTCACGTCTGAGCCTGCATAGCCATGCTGCGGTCAAGGGGGATGGGGTCAAAGGAGTTGGCGAAGCGGTCTTGCATGTACTCCTGGAAGTCAACGCCGCTGGCAGAGTTGGTGCTGTCATAGTCGCCGTAGCCACCGTAGCCGCTAGAGGTGGCAGAGTATCCGCCGTTGCTGTAGGAAGGAATACCAGAGGTGGAGCTCACAGAGTCATCGCACTCCGGAGGAGACATGGAGTACTGGCTGTATGTGGGGTATTGGGTGCCCTTGGCCGGGACGGGCATGGGCATGGAGTAGGCGACGGAAGAGTAGTGGGCAGGCATGATGACCAATTGAAGAAGAACGATGGGTAACTGGGAAGAAAAAGGGGTCTGAAAGGTTTTGGGCCTGCTGATCAAAGGCTGTGATGGTGCTGGGAGGTGTTGTGGGTTGGCTTGGGTCAAGTCAAGGTGGTGGGTTGTGAATAGTGACACCGGGTCAAGGAAGCTTTGTATGAAGGCCGTTCAAGTCAGGAGTTCAACTCAGGAAGTTCTTGAAGAGTGATGAGAAAGGAAGAAGAAGAAAATGAATTCCAACTGATCAAGATCCACCCTTTTATAGTTTTCAGAGACCCTCCCCGGTCATACTGGAAGACACGGAGGATAACACATCTCAACACCATTCGCTAGACCGGCGGACATTGACCCCGCTCGCGGGAGTGTGGGATGGCAAAGGATAGGACAAGATGATGACATGGCGGAGGAGAGAGGCAGCGGCTAGACGAAGATGATCATGGCGGGATGCAAAGGTGTGGGCCATCGTGGACGACATGGAGGGCAACGAGAGCTAGGAAGCTACCATACAAGGGCGGCAAACATATCCGTTGTGAGATGATTAAAAAAAAAGTACGTACAAGACGACGAGTACATATCCTAGGAGGACAGCCGTTGCGAGCCGGACCAACGAGAAACAGGAATTGGGATACATGGTAGGGAGTACGGGCTACAGGAACGGGGACGGTGCCTTGGGAGAGAAAGGGGGAGGGTGGAGGTAAAGAAAAACCGTTTGAACCAAGTGGACATGGAGCCGGAGCAGGTGGCTGTAAAAGCTGGTTCAGCTTCAGCTTCTGGTTGTCCAAGTCTTTGTCAGTGGGTGTCAGAGTTAATTGGGGGTGCAAGGCGGATAATGAGCACGCCGAGCAGTTTTTAGCAAGGGCATATGCATATGCCGAGAAAGACAGGCCACAGGCGGACCATGGCAACGGGTTACTGTACGGCCCACGACGGATGGCCCACCGGTAGATTTTTGGTTTGGGTCGGTGCAAATCTCGAGGCCAGGGTGCAGGTTGCATGGGTCAGGGAGATGGGGGGGCAAGGCTGGAAGGGGAAAGGGATCTGTGTGTGCACATTGTAAGTCACCCAGGAGCCGGAGCCCGGGGAATCAAGGTGGAATCTGGAACACCAGGCAGACAGAGCCCCGGGAAGCGGAGCACAGCATAAGACGCAGGCAGACAGGACAGACAAACCCCGACCTGAGAGCGACAGAGCTGCTGGTGAGATGCCATGCATATCCGGGCCCATCGACCGTCACAGGGTGGCTGCACTAGCTGTTAGGCCCAGGTCTCGTCAAGGACAAGGGACCCTCAAACGACACCCTGGGTTGTAGGAAAAAAAAAAAAAAAAAGAGCAGCAACATGCAGAAGGGGGCAAAAGGGACGGCGTTTGCCCACGGCATTGCCGTCGGCCTTGGTCTAGGCCGGAAGCTGCGGGCGGAGGTGGCAGGAGACAATTAGTGTATTCGTTCATTCGTACGTCGTAGTGCGGCGGAGAAAGACCAAAGGTGAGGCAAGTCAAGACGCACAAAGGTGTGAGGCCAAACTAAGCTCGGGTTTGGCTTAGATGGTGACGTGAGGGACAAGGCCAGAGCGGACGATTTGGGTTGGCCGGGGTTGGATCCCTTGCTGCCCTTTGGGCGATTAGAAAGTGTGAATTGACCAAACGAACCAACGGGCGAGCCGTGACTGGCTGGATGTCGGTTGGGGTTTCTTGACCCAGGACACTACCACGCGGACACCCATTCGCATGCACACACACACGCACGCAGCTCGACATCGGGCGTATTCCGACGTCGTTGGAGGAAAAAAAAAAAGAAGAGTACCGAATATACCGCGAGACACGGGGGTCTACAACCATGTCGAGCCCTTTCAGCCTGTCAATGAGGACCCCTCATACTCAATCTCAAGAACCCGCAAAGGGAGCCCAGCCCTTTGGGGCCAGTGCTAAGCCGACAGGGACAAGGGCAGAAGGCGTCGAGCAAGCCGAAATTGGGGCACTGGATCTTGGTCGCCATGATCCGCCGCCATCTGCATCTTGCGCTGCAAGTTGGAGGATCCAGATGAGCAGGCTTGCACCAAAAGCGCTGACGCTAAGCAAAGCCAAAAGGGCCAGGTTGTTGGCTCAAAGCGTTGGCAGCCGGAGCGAGGAAAAAAATTGAGGATGCCAACTGAAAGCAAAAGCAGCACTGGATTTTCGATTTGTCGTCGGAAACTCAGATTTCACACGCCCACCCACCCCTGCGGGTTGACGCCCAACCTTGGCAGCTTTCTTTTTCGGCGACATCCTCTTTCAATGAGAAAATGGATAGGAACACTGAGCATTCGCAAACTGAAATTGGAGCCTGTGCACATCTGGGGGGTGGAACAATAGAAGCAAGACAGTGGATCAGGTCGGGCTGCAGCAAGTCGGGCAATTTTTCTCATCTCTCTACTGCTGGTGCTGTCGGTCTGTGATGTGGTGATGCGTTGTCAACATATTCACCACACAATAAGAGATGGGTGGGAAGGGAAATGGATATTCCGGGGGAACATCAGCCCAAATGAGGAAGAGGGCAGGCGCCCCTGGAAGGCAGGTGCGAGAGGAGGGCGTGGGCAGGCAAGCGTGCGCCGGGGCGTGAGGTCGTGGAAGGCGTGGAAGGTCTGACGTCGTAACGTACCTACCCAGCTTGGTAAGGCAAAACGACAAGGCATGTAGCTGCCAACACACAAAGGTGGTAGCAGCCTCACAACAGAAACAGGCAACACCAAAGGCAAATGGTTGGATGGCGAAGAGGCAAATAAACTGTGCACGCTCCCGTGGCAGGCTGGCGGTTAATGCTGGAAACAATTGAGGCCCAGTACTGGGAATCCAGAATCGGCGCAGCAGGGAAGACGCAGGTTCGGGCTGCTGCCCGGCGCAAATGGCGGGCAAAAAATTGCTATAAGCACCCAAACACTTAGAACAACAACCACCCGCCCCGGCTCCTGGTCCCGATCACCATCCGCAGGCAGGGACAGTGCAGTGGTTGAGCGAGTGGCTGGCCAGGACAGGGGCGTGCGCAGTGTGTGCTGCTTGCCGCTATCGCTGGTGGATGGTGGGCTGTGGATAGTGGGTGGTAGAGGGTGGGGGATGAACTGGGACCAAGGGGCGACAAGAAACAGGAAACGTATCGGTTGACGACAATGTGATCGATCTCGGGCTGGGAAAATTTCTGGGTTCCTTTCTTTTGCTTGAGGGGTCCACGCCGGGATCACTCTGGTTCCTGGCTGCAAGATTTTCTCTGGGCCTTTCTTTTTCCTCGTCGCCCTTTCGGCATTTGTATGCGAGACGTGGAATCGCATTTCCACATCTCGACGCGTCGATGACAATCGAAATATCGAGCGAGCCCAAAAGCTCCCTCCCGGCTCAGCAACCGCAAGGATACTTACTCATGATAGACCTGCCGGATACACTCGGTGGGTAAGGTATACCGGTGACCCCATGTTTTCTCTTCGAGACAGCGCCTCTAGTTTCGCCGACTATTCTTTAGCACTCGCAGCCATGTGGTCATTCCCCCCTCGGTAGTGTCCGGGCTATCGACATTCGCAGTCTAGTTGTAAGTCCACGCACCCATCCACCATAACCTCGTTTGAGAAAACGCGAGGAACTATTCACACGCTCTATACGACTTCACACGCCCACCCACACCAACAGGCCTTCACAGTGACACACGGACACACGACAGCACCATAAATCTCCTTGCGCTGGTGCTGGGGTTGTGTTGCTTCGCCTGCCCGCCCATCCCATCCCATGTCCCATCCCATGGCATCCCCCTCCAACAGCCGGCCCCTCCATGGGACCTGTCCCTATTGGCCCCGATAGCGAAGAGGCCCTGGGCGGTATTTTTTGCAGACTTGATTGGACAAAAATCGGTCATTCATGGTGCAGCCATTTGCTGGAAAGTCCTTGCATTGCCCTCGAGGTTCTTTGCCCCTCCCCCGCCCTGCCAATACCACTGCCACTCCCAGCCGCCCATGTCTCTGATCACAGATCCACCGGGCCACCACTCACCACACCCACCACTTCCACTACTGCGCAGTACGGGCCCGAGCCCTGGGACAGAGACGCTCTAATCTGGCAGGGTCCAGGGCGTCATGACTCTCCTTATGGCAGCGAGGCCGACAAGGAACAAGGGGCACGACAGACGAGCGAGGCTTGATCGTGATATAGCTCCCACCTCCACTCGGCGCCAATCTACTGTACCAAATATGCCCTGGGGTACATGACGGGCCGCCTCTTATTCATTAATAACGAATGCTGGCCGCGCGCATAAAATGTTGAGACAGCGAAGAGACCAAGAGGTCATCCCATCATTTGACTTTGTCGTCTATCACTTTTGAGACATCTCTGATACAACACATCATCACACATCGTCATCACCTACTCCCACGCCGGAGATCCAATCCGAGGGCCTACTCACACCGAAATCCGGCCACCCCTCATCAAAATCCCCGAAAAAAAAAAAACGTCAACGTCAGACCGACTTCTCCACCACCACTTCCCCACTAGGAAAAGGAAGGGAAGGGGAAAAGTCAAATAAGTAATTTCAAGTGTTGGGTCTCGGTCTTGCCTGCTGTTCAACCGCTGATTGGGTTGCTTGGCTCAGAATCGACCAACCAACAAGGCCTAACCTACCGCTTTTTGCGAAGAGGGGAGAAGTGACGAGAAAAGAGAGAGGGGAAGCAACCTGGACCAGAGTCGTGTCGAAGTCCATTCCGTGTATCATCGGGTCTCTCGTAGCTCGCAATCCTCCATCATCAGATGAGAACCCCTTGCCGCCGACTGACAGGCCCATTCACGACCGGCCCGGCCTTCAAATATTTGTACCAGATACGTGCTGGCAGTTCCCCGTCCTAGTGCAGCTCGCGGCGGCGCGGTGCATGGGCAACATGCATCGCCTCGTCTTGTCCCCGCGGCGTCCATGTGCGTGCGGCCTGCAGCCCACGGGTCTAGTCAATGGGCAATTGGAACAATGGGGGCAGGGCGATGGCCCTCATGTCTCATGGGAAGCATCTGCACAGCAAATCTGCGCCTGCCCGTCCGCCTTCTCCGCGAACCCACCGTGACACTCTGCTGTACATGCTACTCCCCTGCGGGCTGCAGCTGTCCACCCACGAGGGGGCTTTTGACTGTTCTGTACATGGTTGGACCTCATGGTGACGTCCGATAGGACGTGCTGACTGAGCATGAGCTATCACCTCAAGGTTTTTTTTTTTTTTTTTAGGAGGGGAGGGGCAACATTGCACATCACGACAACGCGGTTAGTTGCAGCCAAAGGAGGCTCTGCTCTGGACCCTCTTTACCAGTAAAGCTCTGGCCAACTGCTGTACTCTCTTTTTTTCCCCGTAACGTCTTGTGAATCCCTTTGGCGCCGCGCTGAAGAGTCTCAGTCTCGGCGACCAGTGAGACAGGGATATGTCCTTGTCGATGTCGGGATCACCCAGGCAGCCATGGCCCATTTGCCTCACGATCATCTCGAGAGCCTGTCCTCGCGGCGATCGATGAGCGGAGTCGATTTTCATGGGCCCAGGGGACAACTCGCATATTGCACGGGGTAAATGTGTTCCCGGGTTTGACAGACTAAAAAGGCCTACATACAAGGTTTCTTAATTATCACTTCCTCCGTGGCACTGCGGGCGGCAATTCTATCAAGGCACCGGAGGCCGCAAAGAGAGACAACAGGGTCACATCTCTCCGGGTGGCATGACTTGCAACGGCTGCGATTGATGCTGCGCATGTGGGAAGCTAGCAACTGCACAGAGAGTAGCTCCGCTCTAGGCTGACGACAAAGAGTCTCGTCTGGCGAGTGAGAATCGCGAGATGCAAAATGGAAAAAGCAACGGTTGCTGTTAGATTCTGGCTAGATGAACGCGAGATTGTCAGATTCACGTTCGTCGTGGGTCGCTACAGGCTACTAGAGCCGGGCCTATGGCAACTTCACAGAGCAACATGATGGCGGGGGGCTTACGGAGCTAACGCCGGGCGATGGAGAGTGCTCCTCGTTAATCTCATGTTCCTCTCCCCGTGTTCGCTGTCCTGATGCTTTGCATCGTACAATATGACTCTGTCTGTCGCTGATTTTTCAGGCCGGGGTCGCATTGCAGCTCTAAGCAGCAGGACATGGCAGAGCATGGCGTGGACGTGGCATATGGCATATGGCATGCCGACGTTGATATACAGCGCACAACGCACGCCCCCTTGCATTTTGACAGTCGCAGTCAGCTTCGCGAGCCATGTTAAACTAAGCAAGTATAAACGGCTGGCTGCAATGGCATGTGCGCAGGCGAACGAGATAGCAAGTTGTTGATTTTTTAAAATTTAATGTAGTTTTCGCCTCCCGTCTATCCATTTCTGCTACCACCTACATGCCATGCACCAACATAGACATACTCGCGCAGCCGAGGGCTCAACGCAGCGAAGGCACACGCCTCCTCCACAACGCACGGACAACTCAGCATCGAGAGGGGTGTTTGCATGTCTTGACAACGTCGCCGCCCCCTCCCCTCCCACCGGCCAAAGGAAGGGCGAAGCAAGGCACGCCCGCTCCGCCGGCCGCCGCTCATATCCTGGGTGATATCCTGGGGAGGGGGGGCGACGACTTGCATTTGCTGATGGGGCACCATCTCATAGGGCAGAATTGCGGTCCAGGGGGCGTGCGAGTACTTTGGCTTTGGACAACAAGGGACGACAAGGGGACATTTTTAAAACATGCAAACTGCGGCAGATGCAAACGCTTTTTCTGCAGGCCGAAGGGGGGGAGGGGGATTGGGTGAGGGGCGTCCAGAGCAGACGTCTGATTGTCATGGAGGGTGTGTGCACGTGTGTGTGGACGACGGCGATTGGGCCGCCGGACAGGCGTTGACGAGAGGCCCTGTGCCTGTTCACCACGTAGTTGTCGATGAACTGGATTTCCATTGCAAAGTGCAATTGCGACAAGGGCCGATTTGGAGGGCCGAAGCAAGTCATGGACGGTTTCATCGGTGACTTGGCCGTTGAAGGGATCCGGAGAGAGAGGTCATTGCAACTACCACGACAATCGGACCTCCCACTCTCACTCTCTCTTACAATCGCCCGCTCACTCACACTTCTCACTTCAAACCCAACTTTTTTTTTTCAACTTGCATCATGAACTCACCCGTGACGTAGCCCACCACCGTCCCATTTTCCCCGCCATCTCAACACCCCAAAACAACCAGCAATCCGATAACAAGTACCTGGGAATAATTCACATGTCTGCGACCCTGTCAAACCATTTTTTTAACCCCTTGCCCGTTTTGGTCGCCACTCTCTGCGCATCCCCCAATGTCGTGCAACTTCACAAGCATGTCGCTCTCTTTTTTGTTTCTGCTTCCTTCATGCCATCACCCGTTAATTCGCCCCCCGTGGCACAGCGTAACCAAGAAGCCCGCTAACCACGCCTGCCCTCCCTTGGCCGTTGTTGCTGCTGTTGATTGATGCTTCCCGCCCTCCTTGACCTACACTACGTCTAATTGTCTGGCTTGGAGGGGGAAAACACCCCTCTTATGCTTTTCTTAAATGATCGAGAGGGGGGTTCATCACAATCCCTAGGCAGCCAAAGTAAGAAGAAGAGGAAAAGAAAAAAAAACTAACACGAGGTTTCCACATCGGAGTCTCAAGCTGCAAGTGCAGATTTGCTGTCGTGTAAGTTGGGTCCGCTTGTCCACCAGGTGGCAGCGGCAAACTACATAATGAAAAAAAAAATGAAATGAAAAAAAGACCAGAAAAGAACAACAGCAGCAGCAAAGAAACCAGGGCAGTGTTGACGGGAAACGTTGAGAAGGGGTATGGAGAGGGGGTGGCAGAACTTTGTTGAATGGCCTTCATCATCTCTCCATCTCAACCTTGACACACAGTAACGCAAAGAAAACCTGCACGCGGGGGAACAAACGCGAGGGCCAATGTCAAAGCCGGTGCAGGTCCGTACGACAGCCAAACACGACGGCCCAATGCCCGTCTTCTGATCCCCAACCGTTGCCCTTGACGTTGTCCGGATCCTCGAAATCGGAGATTTTTTAGGGTTTCTCTGCGAGCCCCTCCCCCTCCCCCTCCGCCGTAACGTGATACACTTCGCAATGCCCTCGCTTTTCTCTGTGTATCTCCCTCTGTCTCTCCCCAACCGGCAGATGACGGCAGATTCGTAATGCACCATTCTCTCAACTCGGTCCTGTCGTCCTCCCAATGCCCTTCCCTCCTTCCTGTGTAATTGACCCCGGGCGCAAATACCATCGCACGAGGGGCGACGAGTCCTCCAGAGACGAAGCCGATACGAGTCTCATGACCCGCGATCCTTATCCAAGAGCCTCTGGCCGAGACGTCATCCCCACCCCATGTCCATGACGATAGGCCATGTCCACGACGGTAGGGCGTTGTACCAGCGCAACAGTAAGCTACACGACAGTCACAGAGAGAGCAGCAGGAAGCATCGGAGCATTTTGGGTAAGACTAAATAAAGATTAAATCGAGGAGAGCGTTTCGCTATTTTCTACCAACCGACCGACCTGACTGACCGTGAATCCGTCCGTCTACACACCCGTTTCTCATGCCGTAGTCCTCTTTCTATCCAAACTACCCTTTCCGACGTGATACTACATACAATAGGTTCCTAAGCAAGGTACCCGAAAGAATTATCTCGGCGCACATGAGCTGTGCATGCCACACCCGGTTGTGTCGTCTCCCCCTAATTCCATCCCATCCCGTCCGGTTCGCAAATGGAGAAAAGAGCCGTGTTCAAAAATACAAAGACAAAAAGATAAACCAAAATGGTCGCATGAAATGGGGGTGATGAGAATAGGTTGCGCCAAGGTCTGAATCTCAATCCGTCTTCAACGTATATAGGAGCAATGAAGAGAACAGAGAATAGATAAAGAAGATGAGACGAGGGGGGGGAAGGGGGAGACGCATGAATCATCTGATAACGACTATGCCATTAAGTCATGCAAATTTCGAGGGAAACCATCCAAACAGATCCGGTCATAGATGTTGAGGTCATTCATCCCAGATGATACAACCATCTCTGACCATCTTGTGTATATTCGCCGCCCACTTCCGTCTAAGTGAAGACCTTGAGGAAACCCCACATTCCGATGCCGCTGAGAACGGGAATCGTCAGGTTGTCGTCCCAGCCGAAAATGTCAACCACCTCGCTGGCCGAGGCCACGAAGCCAGACCACAGACCCATGACGCCAAGGGCGAGGCTACCAGTGATGGTGGCACTCTCCTCTGACAGGCCAACCGCCTCGGTAATGGCCTTGGGGAGCGAGAGCGCGCCCTTGAACAGGAACGTCTCGTCACCGGGGAAAGGGCCAACGGTGGGGACCAACCAGCCGTAGAAAAAGTACGACGTGGCCACGCCCACGAGGAAGGCCGCCGTGGAGCCGGCAAGGGACTTGCCTCGGCGCAGGCGGGGAGTGTAGCGGCCCCAGAGGCGACCAAAGGTGCTGGCAGCGGTATCACACCAGCTGAGAAGCAAGACGCTCATGACACCAACATCCTTGGGGAATCCATACAGAACGATCCAGGCACCGAGGAGGTACCAGATGACACCGTTCCAGCCCGAGTACTCGCTCTCACGCATCAATGCACCAAGCACCTTGACGTAGAAGCGGTTAAAGGGCGCATATCTGTGTCGTAGCCAGTCAACCGTGGTAATGGGGACCAGGCCCGCCATCAGCCAGGGCGTGACGGCCGTGGGCTGGGTGCCACTGACATAGAGCCAGATGACGAAGAAGCCAATCGAAACATGCAGCACTTTTCGCGGCACCTCGTGCTTGTGCACAAACGTCCTCCAGTGCCGATGAATAGGAATGAGGCCGAGAGGGCTTGGGCTGCGGCTAAAGTCGCGCCATGACCAGCCGAGAGGCGTAGATGGTTGCGGTGGCGCGAGGTGGCCGTTGGTGGCCGGTGTCTTGCCGTTTGCGACTGGCGGCTCCTCCGTGATGACCGTCTTGGTTATCTTGCTGGCCTTAGCGGCAGTGCTGGTGCGCCTCGTCAGGCGGGTCATGGTTCTCGAGTCCATCGGCGAGCGGCTGCGGGTTCGGGCTCGTCGGAGGTCGGGGCTGGTCTCGTCTTCGTCGGATCGCTCCTCGAGAGTCTGAGGGGTCGGGGTCCTCCTGCGCGCAGCTGAGCGGGTTACAGGACCCGAGTACTCCTGGGCATCGATCTCGGAGGGTGTCGGGCTCGGCGAGATGACGCGGGGCGTCTCAGGGACGTTTTGCGAGTGAAGAGACATGGCGACGGCGAAGGGAGGGAGGACGGGGCAGCGAACTGCTCCGACAACGATGCGCCGCAGAGAGTGGAAGCCCGAGGGCCAGAAGGGAAAGTTTGCTGTTGATGCGGAGTGGATATGCTTGTCACGACGCGAGGAGCGCACCGCGGGGTTGTGAGTGCTTAAGAAGGAGGAATCGGCGAGAAAAAGTGAAAACAGGGTCCAGGAACGCTGGTCGTGGGAGCGATGACGGGGTTGCCGATTTCCTTGATCTTGGTGATCGTCGTCACTGCCGTCGTCGGATTCGTCTCGGAGGTGGCTTTGGGTGTGGCGGCGCAGGGTCTCAAAGTGGCTATGCTCTGAGGGCGAGGGCGAACCTGCAACGAACAAGCCGGCGTCGGATTGATGCTGAGGTGGAAGCTTATTTGATTGCGGTGGGAGGTGATGGGAGATATGAGGACCCTGGTTCGCGGGGGATGTAGACGAGGTGGTGGTAGGAGCGGTAGTGGCCGAGTCCAACGGGCTACGTGGTTCCGGAGGGTTCGGAGTAGGATGACGGACGAGGGCGTCTATCGGATCCAGATTGAAGGTTGACAAGGATGCAGCGGAGGTCTGATCCCCCGCCGCATGATGGGATAGACGAGTTATAGTAGGGGAATGAATGGTGGCAGGGGCGGCAGGTAATGGCGCTCCGGCTGGCACAAGACAACATACGGTAACAGTATGGTGCGGCCTTGTGACGATTCGTGACGATGGAGACGCGGGAAGGGGACGGGAAGGGGGATGGGCAAGGCAAGATGGAGATTGGAGAGACTGGGTACCGGTACTTGGCGGGCCTGGCTGGAGTACCTGGACGGGCGCAGAGGCTAGGCAGACCGGGAGGTAGCTGGCGTGTACTTGTGGACAGCAGGGCCGCGAAGGTGCACGTAGGTAAGCAGGATAAGAGGGAGCCAGCAATGGAGCAGTTTTGGTGGACGAAAAGTCAGAGTCGTGTGACACTCGAACGTTTTGGGTAGTTTTTTTTTTTTTTGTTTCCTGTCATGGGAGTGGCTTTCTCAACGGAATGTGCTAGCTCGATTTTTTTTTTCTCTCTTCCATTACTAGGGGTCCGGGGAGGAGCCGGCCAGCGGACAAGTCAAGTGTCATTTGGCGTCCAGCTTTTTGCCATTGCGGACTTTTATGCGCTAAGATCCACCCCCAGTACTGGGGAGTCCAGCACCAGACTTGTGCGCTGTGGGTCACCGCTACTTTCTTAGCATGTGACGGAGGCCCATCGTCATATGGAAAGGGCGAAACACATGGATATCATCACTTGGCCAGCCGAGGCAGACGTTGTCGAGGCCGTTGAGACTTTCGAGTTGCAGCCTGAGTTAACTGCTTCTATCTGCCGGTCTGAAACATCGGCACACATAGTAGAATATAGTAGATACCATGACCCAAACAACCCCTCACCCATGTCACCCTCTCCTGTCAGGTCAGAACTGATTAATCGACGGCTTCGTTCCACGGTGCCAACCACAGGTTGCCCAGTCCCCTGTCTGTCCATCTCTCCTGACCCGTCACTCCAATGCCGGGCAAGAGCAACCATCCATCACGTCACATCACATCGAAATCGCCATTTCGGGAACATATCCCCATTCATCGGCCAATCTACTGCTGCGCCGTCCAGTTAATCCCAAACTGGCAATATATCAAAATACGTACCCTGCCTTCACAAGGCGAAACCGTAATCATCCACATTGCCACATCGCATGGCATACCCCACCCACGCACCAGCCACATCTCTCGCACACCTGCCACACATCTGCTACGCCACACATATCCACTTGTACTGATAAGATAAAAATTTCAAAATGTTTCGCGAGTCCATCGCCATGATCGAGGCCCCCTCCATGAGAATTCAGTAGAGGTGCAAGAACAGGATAGAGCTGCGAAACTGCTCCCTGTTACTCACTTTGGTCCCCCCATGGCTCCTGGAAAGGTCGAGAAGAAGCGCAATCCCCGCGCGTGGGATTCGCTCAACCCTCCGCTCTCAGAATGGGTGCTCGACGCAGTCTCAACCATGGGCTTCGCCCAGATGACACCCGTCCAGGCGGCCACTATGCCGCATTTCATGGGGAACAAGGACGTGGTAGTTGAAGTATGTTCTAATGCGACCGATCTTATCTCATCATTCTAACCGTAAACTCCATCTAGGCTGTCACAGGTAGTGGCAAGACGCTCACGTTTCTCATCCCTCTCATCCAAAAACTTTTGCGATTCAGCGAGCCCACCAAGAAACACCATGTTGCCGCCATCATTGTCTCTCCTACTCGAGAGCTTGCCGCACAGATTCACACCGTCCTGCTATCCCTTCTGCAATTCCACCCTCCGTCGGCCGAGATCCTACCGCATCTGAAGGAAGACGAGAAGCGCCCAGCCACGACTGAACCCGCCATTGTGCCTCAGCTGTTAGTTGGTGGCACCACGACTCCCGCCCAAGATCTCAGCTTCTTCCTCAGACACAGCCCCAATGTTCTCATTTCATCCCCAGGACGACTCGTCGAGCTTCTTTCTTCGCCTCACGTCCATTGTCCACAATCTTCCTTCGAGGTCCTGGTGCTGGATGAAGCCGATCGCCTTCTCGACCTTGGTTTCAAGCCAGACCTGCAAAAGATTCTGTCTCATTTGCCCAAGCAACGTCGTACCGGTCTGTTTAGTGCAAGTGTCAGCGAGGCAGTTGGCGAGATTATCCGAGTTGGTCTAAGAAATCCCGTCAAGATTGAGGTCAAGGTCAAGATGAAGGATGGCGGTATCCTCGAGGATAGGAAAACCCCTGCTAGTCTTCAGATGACATATATGATCCAACCCGCCAGCCATAAACTTCCAGCGCTTGCTCAGCTTCTCGACCGACTACCCGTTAAGCCCCAGAGGAGTATCGTGTTCCTCTCGACATGTGCCGCTGTGGATTACTTTCAGCATGTCCTTCCACCACTCTTACCCGAAGAATTCTCCCTTGTTCCCCTACACGGAAAGCATCCAGCAAAGGTTCGAGAGAAGAACTTTAACCGATTTCTGTCATCAGTCTCTCCCACCATTCTCTTGACAACCGATCTCGCCGCGCGTGGTTTGGATATTCCCCAGGTCGACCTTGTCGTGCAAATCGATGCCCCATCAGACCCCAAGGTTTTTATTCACCGCAGTGGACGAGCCGGACGTGCCGGTAGGAAGGGTTTGGCAGTGGTGATGTTGCACCCAGGACGAGAGGAGGACTATGTGCGATTTTTGGATATTCGCAAAACTCCCATCATTCCTCTACAAAAGCCCGTCGTTGAAATATCCGATGAAGATGCAGTTGCGGCAACACAGAAGATTCGAGAATTGGTTCGAGAAGACCGAGCCCTCTTTGACAAAGCTCAAAAGGCATTTGTGAGCTGGGCTCGCAGCTACGGCGCACACCAAGCCACATCCATCTTTAGAGCTGCCGATTTGGACTGGGCCGACTTGGGCAACGCCTGGGGTCTTCTTCGAATGCCCCGAATGCCCGAATTGAAGGGCTGGACTGGCGACAAGATGCTTGGGCAAGAGATTGACTGGGACGCATTCGCCTACAAGGAAAAGGCCCGCGAGCAAGCCAGAAAGGCGGCGCTCGAGGCCGACAAGTCTGGAGAGACCGCTGCCAAGGCAGATGAGTCCAAGCGCAAGCGGAAGAACAACGAGGCTTGGAGCAACAAGCACGAAAAGGAGGAAGAGAGGGTCGAGCGCCGGGAGAAGCGACGCAAGAAGCGCGAGGCGGAGAAGATGTCGCACATGACGGATGACGAAAAGGTCAAGCAGATGGAATTGAACGATTTGCTTCTGGAAGTAAGGAAGCAAACGAAGGCGAAAATGGCCGCCGAGAGGGAGGCCAAGCGTGAGGAGGCTAAGCGTGCAAAAGACGACGAGTTTGAGGGATTCGACGATTAGAGAAACCGAATATACCCACATAATACAGAATTCTACTTCCTGGTTAATGGAAATGACATTCAGCAGCATAAAGTCGTTATAATCGTGAGCTTTCGCTACCCTAAGCGCTTATTTGGTTCTCCCAAGGACTACCAGATCCCTATTTTCTCTCGTTATTAAATTCTCCATCCATATTTGCCTTCGACTTTAGCATCTTGCCCAATTGTGTTTGTCCAATAGCAACCTTTGAAAGGATACCACAAACATGCATCTCCAATGCTATGAACAGAGGTGCTGAAAGATTTACAGCACAGGTGCACCAAAAAAATCCATCATGTTCTAATATTCGTTTGATAATGCTAAATAATGCATAAAAACTGTAGTCTGGTCCCATCTTACTCTTTTTTTTTTTTCATATATTATCAAGTTGCATTTTTGTGAACAATACATGGCACATAGCATATCCGTGCTCTACTACCTTTAGATAAAAGTCTATCGTCAATAACGATTGCCAAAAGCAATTGGACTAAGTTTTCCCCCGTATTTTTTGGTCTTGTCATGTCTTATTGAATTATTTTCTTGGTTCAGTGATAAACTTGGCTGCCTAACCTGAGGGCCCCAGCCCATTTAATTCGCTTTGTCGTTACCGCGTACGGAGCAATCCTGACATTCTCTGATAAAAACTTTGATGGGAATACCCTACATTGACACCCGTTTTTCTTCTCCTTCTTTTTTTTCTCTCTTGATTTTGATCGCAGTGGCTGGTTTCCTTGAAATATGCAATTTCAAGGCAAGGGCATTGATACCTACTTCTCACTAGATGCTAAATGACATGCACAGTTTGACAATAGCTTACAACACGCCGCTTGGACATAGCCTAGTGCCTTCTGCATTATGATAAATCAAGTGAAGTGATGAAATAATTAAGGGTAATGCTTGAGTGTCTGATTATTTATACCTATCTTATGAGAGGCCCGGCATTATTCATTGTTTTACCCTGCGACCCTGGAGGACCTTTGGCATGTCATTTTCAGTCACCGCCATTCCCAACATGTCCGAAAGTGAATTGTTACCAACAATTTTGTACGACGTGGTCTCGACTGCACCGTCGTTGTTGTGCCAGACCCGTATCGGCCTCGCCAAGATTTCAACGTTTGTCCCTATGCCAGAGTGAGCGCAAGGACCAGTCAGTCCTGTTGTGAATGTCACCCAGTGTTCAGCGGCTATTAAGCGTTTCGATGCGCGCGTCAGGATGTGCTATGACTGGGGTCACTTGCTTTACGGGAATAGTGAATGTTCTCCTGGTGACGGCACAACTAACGGCCAGGTTCAGCAGGGGAGCTCACTCTGTCTTGCTCTCGATCCTTCCCCCCCCCTTGATAGGGGCCCCCTCAGCTGCGACTCGACTAGACTCGTAAATAGTTGACTGTGGCGTTTGACCAGGCCTTCGGAAGAATCGCCCAAACTCGTTTCTGAGAGAATGGATATCCCCCCTCCCCCCCATATAACTAACCTATTCTTAAACCACACACGTCAGCAATGGATGTTTGTAATCGATGGTAAAACCAATATCCGTTTCATTGGGCCTAGCCAGGTCCTATTGTTAGGGTGCCAGGCAGCAGTTTGAATCGCTTACCAGCTGGCCGTTCGGAATGGAACTTCGGACACTAGTCACACTCGTCGGAGAGATCTAATCTCTCGAAACGATGGTTCCGCGGGCTGCATTAGAGTTTCAAAAACTACGAGGCGGGTCTTACCAGATCCCTATTGACCGCGTCGTATAAATCTACGAAGCCAGGGTCACCTCGATTGGCCCAACTGCCGTGCCGTGCCTGGGATCTTTTTTTATTTTATTTATTTATTTATTAATTTTTTTTTTTTTGCGGCTCGGCTTCGTACGCATCCGTTAAGGCTAAAGTCATGCATGGTACGACCCATCAGACAATACATGTCGCCTTTGCTTCGTGACCACGAAACATATTCGAGGGAGCACTGCCACCATCTTTGCTCAAGTGTGTGTTCTCTTTTCTTTTCCCTCCCTCGCTTCCCCCCCATGCTTAGTGATCATCGTCAAACACTCTCGGTACCCATGCTGCGCCTGGTGGGGGCGGGTCTATTCTCGTCTACATCATCAGCCTCATATAATTTAGCCTCAGTATTCCGCCACAGTCTCGGCCAATCAATGGGACGGAGGGCGACCAGGTAGACGGGATATACATGTCCGAAAATGTTCGTTTCGTAAAGCACATGGAAACGCCTTCTCGTGCAGTTCCCGCCTGGGAAATTCTGCTAGCCTTCCCGCCCGTTTCACATTGTCCGGACCGCCCAATCATGGAAACGCAGCCGCCCCGACTTGGCGATGGAGACAAGACGAAACAAGGACGGCTACGAAGAGCCCAATTGCCGCCCATCGAGGTTCCCGTGGCCGGGCCTTTTCTTTCACAGCCCCCATCGAACGACGCGTCATGCACGTTAATCTGCATCGAGACAGGTCTGCCAAGAAAAAAACCTGCATGGCGCGGCATCGTGATTACGATGGGAGAGATACGCGTAGCGAGCCGAGCAAACGGGTACGGAGCAGCGTATCAACGTCGTGGGCTCGCACTCCCCCAAACCCGAAGTCGCCGAGAAGGGTGGGTAGTAATGGTCACCTCAGCAGACCCGCGGAAGGTCAGGTGATCGCGTCTATACGCGTATAAGTTGCCCGTAAGAAAGGACGACGGTTCCTTTTCCGAAAATGGCAGTATCAGGCAAAATTCTGGCCGGTCTCTCACAAACGCGTACTCGGCAGCCCTTGCCGAAAGTGGTACCGAATGGTCTCAGCTCTGTTTTTTTTTTTCGCCCAGCTGCGCAAAGTTCCGGGGCTGAAACAGTAAGGATGCGCTTACCTAAGAATCATGACTGGGATGGGTGACGCTGCGCTGAGTCGGGAGAAGACTTGGCACGCGTATTTGCGCGAAGCCCTACCCGTATTCCCTTTTAACGTTTGGGATGTTATCCACGTATCCAAACCAAGATGAAAAGCTACACGGATCTTGTCTCTGGGGAGGGGGGCCGGGAGAGACGTAGGATATAAAGGTGAAGAGGGGAGCAGGCGACAAAGCAAGTTGAAACAGACAAACAATTCACTGCTGCAGCGCCGCTCGATGACCGTCATCCACTCGACACAGCCATCTCTGCCGGTCTCCCGATCAAAGGGTGAGGAGAGAGTTTCCAACACTCATACTCACAGAGTTCGCCCCTTATTGCAGATAAGCATCATCTGGAACATTAGAGAAATACTACGTGGAACTTCGGACATTTCTATCTCCAGGGATTCCAGCAGGGCGATGGCCGGCCAAATCCCACACTGGCAAGGAATAACTCCATGAGGATGATGATCGATACCTCTCTCTGAGTCAGGCCCATCCGCATGCCACCCTCTGCGCAGATGATCTCAATGAGGTGACTGCCAGAGCCACACCCCAGGCAACAAGATTTATGCAAACCCACAAGTCCCGAGAATGCGAACATCATAATCCTATCATGGGCAGGGCGTTGGCTCGCCGCGAAACCGATTTTCAGCCATGGTGCGTGCGGACACTTGAGCAAGTATCGTCATGGCATCGCCCCCTTATTGGCGGGTTCGGAATTTTCAGCAGAAACTGCCCCAGTCTGGTGAGATTTGGACGAATTGGGCCAGGCAAGGGGCCAGCCGATCGACGACGATGTCTAACAGACGCAAAAAGCCTAAACTTGACGAGCCGGGGGCTCAGTGTGCGGTGGTGACCGGGGTGTTGCTGGTCCCATTTCCCACGGCGCCAAAAAGCTTGTTTCACTTCGTGGAATACGACAGATTGGGCCGTCCGGCCCGTCGCCGGAAATGCACGCTTGGAATTCGCGTGCCGCGGATGCGAGAGAGCCAATTGTCGTTTTGAAGGCTATTCGTAACCGTGTGGCAGCATCGTGTAAGTCATGGAGGCGCAGCAACTTGGAAATACGCGCGGCGCCGAATCACTACCAATCATGGCCGAGGCAGAAGAAGATGGCCTGGCCTAAAAAGCCGACGGTCGATCGAGTATGAGGGCCAAGATGCGGACACTTTTCTGTCATGTTGCACGGTGTGGAGGGCTCGCATTTGTTCCGCACCATGACGGATGGGGGCTTTCGGGATGTGGTGGTGGCAGCGGCCCAGTGCTATTGTCTCTTTTTTTTTTTCGGTTCAAGGGCCCCGGCCAACCTAAAGAAAAGTGTCCTGCAAGGCAGATTCAGCCGACGAAAGTGCACGAGATTTCCTTTACGGGTTTGTTTATTCGTTTGGGTGTAGGAATAAGAGTGGCCATGGGTGGGGAGAGGATAGTGCTGTGATGCCATCCGCTAGCCGGAAACAAGAAGGTCCCGGCGCCAACCACAGGACATTACATACACGGAAGTGAATACGACGTGGGCGGTTTCTTTGGGCCGTTCCAGACGGTTCTATTTTCGCTCCCTTAAGATTAGAAGCTGGGGTATCCAGATGGGCTAGCTTCTCGCTGTGCGAGCGCCGGGCGGGGACCAAAGGGGGAAAGGGTCTTGTGTCTGAGGCGCTTTCTGGTTGTGCGAGTTGAGGCTATGGGTGAGCAGTTGGCCACGTCTCGGAGCCACGGTGCCGTAGTCCCCAGTGCCGTTTTCCGTGAAGCCGTGTTCCGGGCGGTATCAGAGCTAAAGGGGGGCGGGGATCTCTGGGCACGCTCATCATCGGGACCTCATCTGGGCCAACGGTAGTGGTAGGGCAGAGCGGAAGCGGGCGTCAGTGGGTGCCCAGCCCAGTCCAGCCCAGGGGAAGTGAGTTTGTTCATTATTCATTTGCGCGTGTTAACATTGGCAGGGTCACGGACGGAGGATTCCAGGAGGATGGATGGATGGATGGATGGGGAGATGGGGAGAGAGGGAGGGAGGGAGGGAGGGATGGATGCCCGTGGGGATGGGAGCGGGCAACGTGCAGTGGGCAACGTGCGGTGGGCAGTGGGTAGTTTGCGGCGGATGGCAGCGGTTGGCAGCTGGCAGCTCGCAGCACCATCTCAGGTCCCGATTATGCGTGTATTAAGCGTACGGGAGAGTACGGATGCGTGTATCGTGTGGGCTGCAGCGGTGTGCTTGCCTCAGCGCATGATTAATAAGAATGCGCATCGCAAAGGTGCTGGGCTGGCTCGTAGCAGACGACGTCTCAAGGAAAGAAGCCGTAGGGCCTAGCCTCCTAGCCTCCTAGCCTCCTCACCTAGCAGCAGCAGACATGAAGCAACAAGCACGCAGCCTACAGCACGCAACAGGGGATGTGGGTGGGGCAGGCTGCAGCGCTGGGCCCATAATATGTGCTCCACCTTCCCGGTCGTGTCTTGCCGAGCCACACAGACCATAGGTCGGACAGCAACAAGCTTTACGACACCACCAATCAGACCGCCGCCCACGGGAGGAAGGCACGCGTGGGTCGTGCTGGGTCGTGCTGGGTCGTGCTGTACAGGCCATGTACCTCCGTACCCTGTCACCCTGTGCCTTTTTTCCCGCTTAGGTTAATTGCCCAGGGCCCCAACACGAACTTTGGACCGCCTGTGGTACGCGCCAACCTATCGCCATACATTGTGCACAGGTAAGAAGGTACCGGCCCTCAAAAACTAAGCCTCACTCATCTACTTCGGAGATCCTTCGTTGGTCTCTTCTTCATTTCTGTTTCTGGTTCCCCGATTCGTCTCTTGGCTTTTTTTTTTTTGTGCGTTCGGTTCGTTTATGAATTCGTATTCCCCCAACCCCATCTCCATCCCTCCTTCAACTTCCCGCCTGCATCACATCACATCACAACGCATCGCCTCGCATCGCATCGCAACATCGTAACCACCGCACACTCACTTCCAACTCCCACTACTACTGCTTGAACGTCATATCCGGTTTCAGTTAGAAACAAGCTTTCCCTCGCCTCCGGCAATTATTATTCCCAACCACGGATGACCGGCATCACTCTCGTCGCACTTCCGCAGAGCCATGTTCACCCGCCGCCATCACTTCACCACCACCTTGCAGATATAATCACCGCCGCCGCTTCGATTTTTCAGCCCTGAGACCGAACCCCTCTCCCCGTTTTTTTCCCACCTGGAGCCCGCCATCCGCTCGCTGTTTGTGCTCAGATTCCGTCACACACCCCTGTTAATAGCCGCCTCCCTCGGGTTCCGTCATGACTCCCGACCGCCCCGGCTCCGGCCACAGCCCCGGCCCCGATTCCATCGCCAGTAGCGCCAGCAGCACCGCGAACTCATCGACGACAATCACGACGCCACCAAAGACCGCCACCGGATCTAGTAGCGCAGCCACCAAGTTGCGTCGTGCCCATCGCAAGTCACGCAACGGTTGCTGGGAGTGTAAGCGTCGCCATATCAAATGTGACGAAGCTCGCCCGGCATGCAGCAATTGTGTTGTCAGTGAGCGCCAATGCTCTTTCCCGCACAATGCAATCCCAAACCCCCACGTCAAGCCAACCTCAAATGGCTTCATGCGAGTTTCGCCTCAACCATCTTCTGCATCGGCCACCGGTATCATCAGCCCTGCCCGGAGCCCTGCCGAGAGCAATGCGAGCTCGACTATCTGCCCTCAACCACCATTGCCTCCCTCTGCCTATGGTCAGCGTGCTTTTATGTCTGAGGAGGCTTCTCCGCCAACGCTGCCCTCATTCAATGAGTTCTTTGCTCGCTCTCCCATCTCTA
The DNA here is from genome assembly GCA_020623665.1 of Calonectria multiphialidica. NCBI lineage: Eukaryota > Fungi > Ascomycota > Sordariomycetes > Hypocreales > Nectriaceae > Calonectria > Calonectria multiphialidica. The sequence continues at coordinate 1,408,120 of JAHVYC010000001.1, forward strand.
CCGACTCTCTTCAGCCGCCAGTTTTCACGGCCAAGCACCTTGTTCTCCTGCACCATGCGGAAACGGCAATGCCTTTCACAACCAGCTTCATGCCTCCCCTCATCAACGTTGCAATGGAGTGGGCCCACGAGTGCCCTTACACCATGGACCAGCTCCTGGCCTTTTCCGCTGATCACCTGGCCCTCCACTCCCCCGAGAGCGCTGCTGGCTACAGGAGAACCGCTACCGAGCTCCAGACCCGTGCCCTGATGTGGTTCAACCGCGATAACCAAGAGAACCCCAGCCAGCCGAACGACGCCATCTGTGTCCCACGCTTCGTCTTCGCCTCACTTCTCAGTATCCACATGCTCTTTGAGACGCTAAACTACCATCGCTCGAGTTATCATGCCTTCATCGATCGCTTCATTGAATCCACTCACCTTCACCGCGGTGTTCGTACAGTTATCCGCGCTTCCTACAACCTTATTCTCGAATCCTCGATGCGCCCATTCCTCATCAGCATCCGAGAAGCCTCCGAATCTGATTACATTGGTGTTGAGTGCGCTGAACTCGAACGCCTCATCGAATCCTCGGATCTGGCACCAACTACTGTGACCGCTTGCAAGAGCGCCTGCCAAACTCTTCAGTGGGCATTCAATATTCACGCCACCCTCCCCCCTGAGGATAATATCCATGCCGCGACCGCCTTCCCAGTACTTCTCAGCGCCGAGTATGTAGAAGCTTTGCGAAAGAACCGACCGGAAGCCCTGCTTGTCCTAGCCTATTACGGAGTTTTGCTGCATCGATGCCGAAAGTCTTGGATCATTGGCGATTCTGGAGCATTCCTTATTCATCTTATCGCCGATTACTTGGGAAGCTTCTGGCAAGAGCCTATGCGTTGGCCACTGGAGGTTTTGAGCAACGAACAAGGCTGAGCGAGGGTTGGTGTAGCCTGCCGACACTTTGTCGACGCTAAGATTAACCAAGCCACACGATACGAGTGGCAAGGAAGAGAGACGAGTTTTATCTCGCATCTATCCTACATAACAATGCTCTACTGAGTCCGCCAGAACCGTTGCCCATAGCCTTGAAAAAAGGTATGGGATTGTCAACGGACTATTCTCAGAGCTTGAGCCTAGTGGCCCGGAGCTAGCTGCTTACAGGGACCAGGCCAGTAACATGGCACCCAACGCCCAACTCACCCGATCGCAGGCCGCGATCTACAAGGGAACGGGATTTTCCGTCACCCACGTATGAAAAAGTGGCCATATCTACCAACCTGTTCTGGAATGGCAGACGAGTCGCAATTGTGACTTTTCGCGCAGGTCAGTGGATGTCTAGGGATGGCGTGTACTGGCTTGGAAGGGAAAACCGAAACTATTATGATGCATATTTGGGGACGCATAATAGATGTTTTAGGATCTGTGTACTCAAAACGTCTTGGACGAACCATTGTAAATATAGTTAATGAGCTGCTCGCGCACATGCATGTCCTCCTCGGACAGAACAATATAAAATAATTAAATGGAATAAAACACCAGTTTCAAATATCACTTCCTACATATTTATCAACGTTCACATATTTGTACTTCACTTAAGAAACGTTGCAAACTCAGTCACGTCCCAATGAATTCGTAGCATAGCTGTTTTTGACTCAAAGCCTCTTATTTGCTGAGACGCCTGCATAAAAATCTCTAGCCTACTCATTTCACTCATCCATCCGTCATCCATTCATCCAGCCAGCTGCTATCCACCCACAACCAGTCATCAACCTCAACCCCTTGAGGTTTCGCCCCTCGTAGCACCATTTTGTAAATAACAGAAGTAAACATGTATTTCGTTCTCTTTCTTTGGTTTATTCATAAAAAAAAGGAAAAAGTCCATCAATCAATATCGTAATTTGTCTCCCTCCTTTCGTCAGGGGCCGGCTGGATCGGCCCAGGCCAACTCGCAGACAGGAGTTAAAATGGGAAAACGCGGCAGAAAGGAGGATACGGTGTAGATTGGCACAGGGAGCCGAACGGTGGAAGCTGAGACTGGGGGAGGCCGACTATAGACAGGGACAAAAAGAGACGCACCCCCTGGATGAGCGGTAGGTACTCGTCTATGGGGTTTGGTATCATTACAGGAAGGAAATCGATCGAGGGCGAGGATCCGGGGGCAGAGATGTCCAACGTCCAGGCAAACATGGACAACTCTCGGTATGTCGAATGCTCAAAGACCGTAAAACTCCCAGCCGTCCCCGACTGAGTCCTTGGCGGCTTCGTCAGGGCCAGCAGCCGACGAGCTATTGGCTTCCTGTTGAGGCACGAATTCGGTCCGGAGCTCTTCGTTTAGTCACAGCTCCTCATCGTCCAGTTCCGAAGGCTTGAGAAGGCCGCCGACCTTTTGTCGTCGCTCCATGTCAGCCGCCTTCGCATCCCGCTCTTGTTGCTCCTTTTCAACAACGAAGAGTTCGGCATTGTCACCGGCAAACTCCTTGAGGGAGATGAGGAAGTCACGCATGTTCAGGCGGAACTTGTCATACTGAGTGTTGAGGGTGAAGAGTCCTTCGACAAAGGTGGTGATTTGAGCACTGAAATACGTTAGCTTGGGTTTCCCAATGATATCAAATATTTCTTAACATACGCTTGCAAGTTGGGGAAGGCATTCTGCAGGAGGTTAGCCACAAAGTTTGCCAGGAATTCCCTGTTGTTGGTTCCGGCTTGGGCCTGGTCAGGGGAGTAGATGGGGCCCTGGATCTTGGGCTGGGTACCATCTGCAGGGTGGACAAAGTAGAAGAGCTTCATCAAGAGCATCGACTGCGTCTTGAAGCCAGCCTTGTGGTCGTTGTCAGTTACGACGAAGAAGACATCCTGCAAAATGGTAATGAAGAATCGCTGGAAGAACGCGTTGGCAGTCTGCACATCAGTCTTCTCGGCAATGTTGTTAACAAGTTCCAAGCACATGTTAAGACCAGCAGCTTCGACATCGCGGTTGTCGTGCTTGAATGCCCATGAGCACGAGTCGATAACAAACTTGAACTGGTTGTTATCCAGCTTGAGAAGGGCTGCCACGGTGTTAGTATATGCGGGAAGTGCAAACGGGATCCGAGCATACCAGGGAAGCAGTGCAGGTTGATGGCACGGAGCAAGTTGAAGAACTCGACTCGGTGCTCGGGGAACTCGGAGAAGTCCTTGTTAATCATGTCAAGAGTGCACTCAAACACATTTTGCATGATTGTAGGGACCTGGTCCTCCATCAAAGCCTACTCGATAATTAGTATCAAATCAACGGAGAAATTACAGCAACAAAACAAGACTTACAGAAAGCTTGGTAATAATGGTAGAGCAAGCCCTCAAAACCTCGGCATCTCGAGCGCCAGGGACGTTTCGGTTGTAGTCGACAAGGACAGAGTCCAGCAGAGGGGGAACCATCTGGGCGCGGACGGCCTGGAGATCCTCGGCCTTGTCAACGTAGACCTCGATGAGCTTCAGAATCTCCTTCTTGATGGTCCGCAGACCTCGGACCTTGGGCATCTTGGTGGCAAGTTCGCCATCTCGGGCAACAGCATCGGAAATGAGACTGCTGGTGGCGTTGTACATTTGCAGCATGTCGTGATAGATGCGGCCAATTTGAGGGTAAAAGTAGGATCCGACCGAAGAGCAGGCGGACACGTTCGTCTTCATAATGTTGCCAATAACCTTGATCGTCTCGGCATCTTGAAGGATGGAGGGGTTCATAGTAGCCTGCTTAATAATCTCATCCCAAGCAGCGTTAGGGATAGCCATGAGATCAGCGAGAAGCCTCTCCTGTTGGTGCTTGTTGCCCTGGGCCGCAACCATGTAACCGCAGGCCTCGTAGAAGGTGTGAACCTGTTGAGGAGTCAAGTCACATGTAATCTTACCCATGTTCCTCACAATCTCCTCAATGAAGGGCTCCTGCTCGCTAGGCTGGAGAGCGACAAAGTGGCGACGGCACTGGCGAGCAATCTTGATGAAGGTGTCACAAGCCATGTCCTGGACACCCTCGTGAGACTCGTGCATGAACTCAAACAGCTTGTTCACGACAGTCTTGAGGAATTTCCAGTGAGCCTTGAGGAAACGGGGGTACTGGCCGACAATGTACATGATGTTACTGGCGACGACGGCCTTGTTGTCCTTTCCACGCTTCATTTCTGTCAGTCCCAGGAGATCCTTAATAACGGTGACAAGGAATCTCTTTTCCGTCTCCTCGTTCATGGCCAGAGAAATGGATCCAATGGCCCAACAGAGGACGTTACAGTTGTGCCATGACCACTCCGTTCCGTCGACTTGCCGAGCCAGCTTCTCGGTCATAATGTTCTCGGTGTCGACCACATCCAAGTGAGTGAGATAGACCAGACACTCTCGAATCGTCTTGTACAGCTGCACAGTGTCACTCTCCTTGACAAATTCTCGCACGATTTCACCCTCGTCGTTCTCGACGATCAAGACTTCCTCGGGACGAACCATCTTCTCGATCATGACGACTCGCAAGTTGGAGAGAACCTCGTTGTACTTGTGTTTTCTTAGAGGGTAGTTCATGAGAAGGGATGGGTTGGGAGCGCCGCTGCCTGACATGCCTCCGCCGACGGCCATGAGAGGGTTGACGTCGGTGATGGGGAGCTGCTGCATTTCCTCGTAGAGCTCCTGAACCAGCTTCAGCCAGTAGTCGAGGCAAATCTTGAAGATTTCACGGTCGTCGATCTGCGAGATTCGGATGAGGTAGTAGTGGCCGTGAATGAGATAATCCCGGTTAGGGAGATTCTCAATAAGCTATTTCACAAGTTAGTTTCCCAGGCGTTTTCAGTCAGTCTGTCATCTGCAAAACCTACGTTCAAGTGCATCCCAAAGAAGTTGCAGAGGAAGAGAGCCAGGTTCTGGATAAATTCCTGATCTCTCGAGTTGCTAGTGGGGTACGTTGACTTGAGGTCCAGCGTGACTGGGATAATGTTGGCAATGGTGGTAAGCACTTCGGTGAACATCTTCACAAGCTGCTCGTCATAAGAGTTGGGCTGTCCGGGTCCGCCAGTCTGGAGACCACCAATCTCTGTGAGGCACTGCAGGGTGATGTTTCGGAACTCGGGCGTAGATAGGAACCGGGTTCGTAGGGTCTCAATAAGCGGTGTCTCGAAGATGTAGCCGAGGGGAATCCAGTTGCAGAAGCGGAGGAGGGTCTCAAGGGTGGCCTTGACCAGGCTGGGCTGGGTAGCAGTGTTGAGAACCTCCTGGCAGAGGTTGAAAATTTGTGAAAACTCGGCGCACATGGTCTGCTTGAGGTTGCGAGTCTTTGTCGAGGTCATCTGCTCGGCAGAATAGTCGAAGACCTCTTCGGAGAGCAAACGCAAAATGATCATGTTGTTCTCGCAGATGGATAGGTTAGAGTGGCAGGAGGAGATGATCTCGTTGATAAAGGTGGGCCAGTTGTGCGGCCACTCCTGCTTGAGGACGGAAACGAGGACGAGGTTAAGCTTGTTGAGCAAAGTTTTTTGTGAGCGCAGCGACTCCTCGGTGCTAGAGCACTGGATGATGAACTGGACGATGAAGTTTCGGATTCCTGGAGGCAGTAAAGTCAACATCGGCTCGCATTTACAGGACTGGAATAGGCAGACGGACCTTGGCACTGCTCCCGAGGGAGGACCTTCCACCTCGTCATGATGACATTGTCCAAAACCTGGAGACCCAAATCTGCGGAGAGGAAAAAGAAAAGTCAGTCAACCCGTATAAATTTTCGAGCACTTTTGCGGTGTTGCGGTTGCAGCTGAAAACCGGGAGGAGGCGGCCAGGATGGCAGCAAACGAGGGGAAACGCACACTTGGTTTGGGGATATTGCGCATCGGAGAGGATCTTGTCAACCATGAGCCAAGCATCGGGGTCTTCCTTGAACTGCGCACACTGTTAGAGAATTTCTCATGCCCGAAGGCGGGGAGCTGCAGAGTTTTTCGTACCTGGTTAAGAGCAGCTTGGGCAGCTTTTTGCTAAAAGGGGACGAAAGGTGGTCAGCTCTTCAAGTCTTTGTTGCGAGGCTGGCGCGCGGGGCCCCCCCAAAGGTGAAAAAAGAAACCCAGCGTGCGGGCAGCACCGTGGACATACCTGCTCACCGCGACCTTCGTAGAAGGAGCGGACCAAGTTGTCCAGCTCGTCGATAGAGATGGCCATGCTGGACGGCGGGCGCACGGGGGGAGCGTCTTTGTGAGAATGCGGGCGGCAGTTGTTGGTGGTGGCGGGCAAGGCGGGGGAGATGGTAGCAAAAGAGCCCCAGCCAAGCAGGGAAGAAACAAGACAGACGGCCGAGGTCGAGCGGCGCAAGAGCGAAAAGAGTGAGGACGGGGGGAAGGCGCGGGCGCGGTCGCGGGAAGATCGAACAAGATGGGGACACGCGACGAGGGGGGGGAGGGGGGAGAAGAAGGAGGAAGAAGAAAGGTCGACGTCGGTGAGGTGAGGTGAGGTGAGAAGAGATGGAGAGGTTTGGATGGAGAGCCGGAGAGACAACCTGTGCCAAGGCAAAGCCCCTCAGGCTGGACTACTGTATGGCGGCGTAGTTGGCAATAGGTACTATAGTGAATAGTGGGGTGGTCACCCAGCGGCCCAGGTCACTGTACAGGGCCTGGTTTAGTGGATGAAAGTCCGCCCCGCCTGGCGACGACAGCGTAGGTAATAGCAACTACCTAACAACGGCATCAGGTAATCAGGAACCCACAGTGGTCCATGGCCGAGGTCAGCAGGTGGTCCATGGCCAGAATCCAGCTAGCACACACTCGCGACGCGCACAACCGAACATCCAGAGGCTTCGCTCTCAGCCCAGGCGAGGCGGGCGGCGGGGATCGCGGACTGCTGCACGCAAAGAGGGGAGCAAAAAACGGACAGGGAGGAGCCCGAGGGGAGGGGCAATCTTCTCCGTCACAAGTACCCGAGACCTCCTCCCACCACTGTGGTTCCGCGCCCCAGGTGAGCCGGCGACTTTTAACCCAGCAACCCGACACCGCTAATTGTACAGTATCTCGAGGACGCAGCCCAGCAACCATGACGCCGCCGTCCAGGTACTGGGTACATGTGACGGAAATGTCGTTCCTCTGCTCCCCTCATCTCACCCAGCCTTCTGCTTTTGCCAGGCGCATGCCTGCTCATGTTCTCTATCGAGCCGTGTCATGCCTAGTCTTGCCTCGCCCCGTCTCGATAAGTGGCCAATTCCCACGGCCGCGGGATGGACAGACCTCATCTTTAAGTCCGAGCCATGGTTGCTTTTTGCGCCGCTCTGCGCTCCGCAGCTTGTCATGTCGGCCACTGTATCTGCCTCCGGACGCTGTCGTGCTCACTGAAACCTATTATTAATACCGGTAGGGCTGTTTCACTATGCAAAACGCATGCACACCACATTCGCCCTGCTCAGCCAAGACGCCCATGGTCAAGCCAGAAGGGGCCCCATTGTCGCGGGTAACAAAGGTCTCAACTCCAGCCACCCACACACACCTGTCACTGCCACACGCAACTACAACCGCTACCGCCGCACCTATGCGCGCGCCTACATCCACAAATCATGCACGGTCCCCAACCGCCAACATCGACCCCATCACAATCACTTTGCTGCACATCCCTTTTCAATAATTCGGTTAAATTGTGTCTATCCAATATTTATTTGATTTATTTATATCTCGTTTATATCCCTTCGCGCCAGCCGATCTAATTAGACATATTTAGAACCTGATCATGACATCCACAGTCTTTTCGTCTAAGCGCCCGTTATTGTCTCCATACTCTATGCCTTGTATCCAGCCTCGGCCAGGGACTCCTGTAGAGCGCCAAGGGCCTTCTCGATGTGTCCGCGGCTAGGGTCCAGCTGTTCATTATGTGCGTTAGCAACTTGTTCACTCCGGATCATTGCAACATCACTTACCGCGCTGACACCCATGTGTCCGAATCGAATGTATCGGGTGGCAATAGCCTTGTGGATACCACCAGCAAACACCACGCCCTTGGCACCCAGCTTGGGGAGAACATCGGCAATCTGGACGTTGTCGGGCAGGTAAATGGCAGTCATGGCGTGGGCCTGGTCCTCAGGCTTGGTTGCCACGACCTTCAGGCCGAGGTCAGCCACGGCCTTCTTGACCTTGTCCGAAACCTCGATGTGCTTCTGGAACTGCTCGGCAAGGGGCTTGGAGAGGATCTGGGTAAGTGCGGTGTGGAGAGCGTGGATAAGCTGGGGTGAAGGGGTGGCAAAGTACGAGGGCTTCTTGGCCTCGTAGTTGCGCATAACTGTCATATGTTAGCAACGGGCCATATCCATCAAATCTCGCTGTAAACGGTAAGACTTACTGGGAGTCCAGTTCTTGAGGGAGGCAAAGTAAGCGGGGATAGGGGTCTTGCGGTTCTCGAAAGCCTGGACAGCACGGGCGCTGAAGAAGGAGATGGAAAGACCAGCAGGGCAGCCGATGGCCTTCTGGCTGGCAGTTACAACAACATCCAGACCCCACTCGTCGAAGGCAATCTCCTCACAGGCAACACTGCAGACACCATCAACAACGATGAGAGTCTCAGGGGAGACACGTCGGACAGTGGCGGCCAGGTTCTTGAGCTCGCTGAGGACTCCGGTGGAGGTATCGACGTGGGTGACGGTAAGGACCTTGTACTTCTTCTCGGAGAGGGCCTTCTCGACCTCGTCGAGCTGGGGTCGGCCACCAACAACACCGTCGATCTTGGTCACGTTCGCGCCGTAGGTTCGCAGGCAGTCGGCAAAGCCATCACCGAAGTAACCGGTGCTGAGGACGAGAGCATTCTCGCCAGCCTCGATCAGGTTGGCGGCAACGATATCCCAGCCCAGAGTGCCAGAGCCAGAGATGACGTAGGGCTGAGCAGCGGGGTCGGTCGATTGGAAGAGCTTACGGACCAGAGTAAGGGTCTCGCCGAAAGTGTTGACAAAGCCGGGGCCGACGTGGCTCTCACTGTGTGATGATGAACACCAATTGTTAGTAAAATTTTTGAACGATGAGATGAAAAGGAAACAAAAGCGATGACGTCGTAACCACGACAGCTATAGAGCTTCGTACCTGTAGTGGCTCATGGACTGGAGGACGGCATCGTCGAACTCGATAGGCCCAGGGATGAGCAGAGTGGGGTGGGGGGGCTGGGACGACATGGCTGAGGATGTAGAGAATTGGCGTTGTTGCTGCTGAGAAGAAGCTGGGGATGTCTGCGTTGAAGTAGTGGCGGATGAGGCCATCAAATGTCCAGAGACAAGAGAGATCCTCCCCGCCGAATGGACGGCGGAGGAGGGGCCCTCGGCGGACAGGTCCGGCTTGCGGGGCTCCATCAGGAATGCGCTGTGGTGCACCTTTCTACAACGATTGAGTTGGGGGCGGGCTGCGGCGGCACCAATTGGACGCGCTGCACGGGCCGCGAGGACTGCTGCGACACCACCACTTCCCGGTGCTGCCACTCGTGCCACCGAAACGGTCGCTCGCTGCAACAGCGCCAGCTTCACTAGGACTGGACAGGCGTGGAGCCTGGAATGGGTGCGGACAAAGGCGCCGAAGCGAATGGGTGTTCCCGAGGTGGCAATGCCAACGGGTAGCCTTCCGACTCCGGGGTGTCGGCGACTGGGTGTGTGTGTGGTGCTGGAACGTCAAAACGGTGGACGACTCGGAAAGCGGCCGAGCAGGTGGTGCAGTGCGCTGCGCTGGCTGCGGATCGAGTTGAGGGTTTATCACAGGGCGAGGGGAAGATGGAGAGTGCTCCGCTTGGGAGGAGAGATGGGAGAACAGGCAAGGCAAAGCAGGAGCGAGTGATTTGTAAATAAGAGAGAGCACCCAGAGCACCCCAGAGAACCCCAGAGCCGTCTTTCTGCCCGCCTTCCGTGCCCACTTGCTGCGCTCCCGTGCCCGCCCCCTGTGCTCGCTGGTCTCTTTGTTACCGCCTTCCCGCCGTCTCTCTCGTCCCCTGGTTGTCTGCGCGCTGCAGTGAGCGAGCGCTGAGAAACTGGGGCCGGTGCCGGCGGGGGGGTAGTTTTGGGGGGGGGGAGGGGGGAATAGGGAGCATCTGTGCTTGAGAACCACCCCCACCATCCATGCATACTGCGTTGGAGGGGCACGACCTTCGGACCTGCGTCGGCGTCTTGGTCCGAGGCTTTGGCTGAGCCTCGAGACGACGACGTCTGGTGTAGAGAGTCTCGCCATCAAATCGGGTCGCTACCCGAATTTGGAACACCCTCGAAGAAAAGACTGCTGTGTTTTTTCAAGCGGGAGAAGGGATATCATTACAATTGCTAGTATACATCTATCATATCGTCACAGGTTGCAGTCTGGGTGCTGCCCCGCCTACCCTAAAACCAGAACGCCCCGACCCAAAAAAAAAAAGAACAGAAAGAAAAAAAACCCAACCTCGGAGCCATATATTACCAATAACTCCTGAAGCTTTTATGTTCTCCGTTACCATTAGGCAACAATGCCCTGGTAGAACTTGAGGAGCTTGGCCGCGCCGTCCTGCCACTGGACGTCGTTCTGCAGGTGGTGTCCGGCACCCTCGACAAGCTCAACCTGGATGCCCTCGCCCTCGGTGTCTGCCCCATCCCGGTAGAACGCCGCGGTCTCGAGGGTCACCTTGGGGGGCATCAGCCTGTCCTGGGTACCGCCCATGACCAGGAGCTTGGCGCCGCTGGGACCCCCGTTGTTGATCTGTCGTAGCACCGAGCTGGCGGTCGCAAACGGCCTCATCATGCTGAACGGCCACAGGTAGCTCTCGTATTTGTTCATTCGCTTCTGGAAGGGAATCACCGACGACAGCGGGAAGCTCTCGCTGAAGAAGGCTCGCCTCGTCAGCTTGGGGTGGGAGAGCGGCGAGTTGGAGTGCCAGCCGTGGAAGATGAGACGAATGGTGAACCACGGGTCGAGCTTGGCCCAGTTCAGATATATACCCATGCTGCGATTTTCATTAGTGTCCGAGCCCAACGTCGATTATACATGTATATGCCGGGATTGATACTCACGATCCATAGGCCGGGACGGCACCCAGCAGTGCCAATGCCTTGACGTTGACCTTGCCCTCTGACAGGACGGCCTGGGCCAGGCCGCCACCGCTGGAGTGGCCCACGAGCACGACCTCGCTGCCCTCGCGGTTCTGAACCCACTCGATTCCGTTGACGAGATCCTCGCCGAGCCTGCGACGGGTAGTCTGGAAAAGCATGCTAAAGTACGAGGGATACCAGGAGTCGCCGTGGCCGCGCAGGGAGATGGCGTAGCAGGGGATGCCTCGGGAGGCGAGGAAGCGCATGTACTCTGCCCAGACCCAGGCGCCACCCATGCCGCCGTGGCAGAAGAAGATGGGCGGGCCGGTCGGTTCTTCTGTATCGGGGGTCGCGGAGAGCATCTCGAGGGTGCCCCAAGGCGTGTCGACCCAGTGGCGCTTAAGGCCTTCGGGGACGGGCGATGGGGGCCCCGTCGGGCGGGAGAAGGAGAGCCACTGGTAACTGAGATGGAAGTTCAACATTGGTGGTGGTGAATGGGATGAAGGATAAGTGTTGGAGAGTGCAAGGCGAGGCGGTGTGAGGTATTATAGCTAGATATGTACGACCCGTCGTATCCTACTGTGGTGGCAGAGCGATGGGGAAGAATGACTGCCCAACCGTGGCCATGCCTTATATAGGGTTAGGAAGATCCAGCCCTCGCGCAGTCTTGGGTTTCACGACAGCTACATGGCAGATGTACAATGACCTACGTAAACGGCCAATGCATATCTGCCATGGTTGCATACTACGACGTTGGCCATAAGCCTCAGCCATCAGCCTCTTTTTCTAAAAATTGGAGGGGCTGCCCTCCGGCGAGGAAAAAAAAAAACTGGTGCTGAATGGCGTCTCAGCCCCGGGAGAAACAGGAACGCTGCGCTCGGGGACCATAAAAAAAAAGCCACATCACGAGTACAGTACATTGGGAGAAAAAAAGAGGCAGTTTCTGGGGAGTACAGAGGGACCGCAGCAGCAAACTCTGTCTGTCGGGCTAATGTTGCTAGTTGCATTGGCGGTTGTGAACAGTTCATCGGTGAGGTTGAAGGTGGGAATGCTAATCCTGGTATCGTGGGTCGCAGCACGTCCAGCTGTCTAGTTGAAATGCGAGGTTTCGTCACTTGTCCTCCTCGGTTGTGAGTCATAAAATTATATTCGCTTGTGTCTATTTTTTTTATTCCAAAAAACATTCCCGAAATTGAGTTGCGAATTACGCGTGTCTTTGTGGCATGGATTCTCTATCAACGTCTTGAATCCCTGATGGTTTTCGTGACTCCCGACTTTTAGCTATCATATGACTGGCCACACCCCCCTCCCAAGGATCCAACCTTGGTCACATCCCCCTCCTCGATTAGATTATTCTAGCCAAAGTTCAGGGTCATTCCCATCAAATTCCCGATGGCTCCCGTCTCTGCATGGTCAGCAGGCCTAATTTTGCAGTCTGTATTTACCGACGCATCGGGTTGCTCCACCGCACGCGAGCAGGGCTGGGTGAGATCTGGTTCAGAGTGGCTTGCGGTGGGGTTGTAGCCAAATATATTTTCGTATTTGGTCCTCGTATATAAAAACTTGCCTTGCCCGTGTTTTTGCAGGCGAGCATATCCCGTCAGCCATTTTTGCCTCGCATCCCAAAATTCTCCTGCAAAACCCCCTCTCAACTGTGGGTTGGAGCTGCAGGTTTGGGACACGACGGAAGAAACGGCAGGACCCACAGGAGCCCAAAGAAACATGGGGAATATGGAACATGGGTTGTGTCTTGGGAGCCCGATCATGTTATTGACCTAATTGGACCTTGTCTTGATGGGGATTCCTCGTTTAAGCGAGTAGAATCCACGACCGAGCGTATGCGCTGGCACGTCCGTGGTGCTTCTTTCGGTGATGCGAACATACATGTCCCCTCATCTTTATACCAGAAGCTTTTATTTATCATCTGATAGAGAAAAGAAAAGAAAAAATATGTCTTTTTAGATATAACCCTCATCAATCATCAACTCGTCTGGCTCGTTGATCCAACGCTCTACATAAGGCAGGCGACTGAACGGCTGCTGCACAACTCAGATGAGCCAACCTTGATACGTTGTGACTCTCCGACCCAAGTCCAGGCCTCAACTAGCCACTCGTACCAGACCCGAGTGTCATCAGTTTGTCGCCACATGCTGACCTCTAATTCGGTGTCTGCGGGGAAGTAGAGCGGTTTCTGTTCAATTTTGGTTAGTAATTCTGCATGTAGTACAATATAGAAAACCCGATCTACACAGCTGCGGGTATCCGGACACTCACCTTCAGAGGGAAGAAAATGGGGAACCATGAAATCATGTCCTTGCTCTTGTCATCGATGCGCTCAGGATGTGTGCTAATTTCGACCTTGGCACCGTTGTTGTCGGGAATTTGCGACTCGTATAAAGTAGACTCAAAGTAACCGGCCAGGCCGTGAGTGACGCCACGAGTCCTGCATACAAAAGTGAGATGGCAGTATCGTGAGTTGTGGTCATTGGCTCCAGCTGCACCAGCCATGCTGCCACCGCCACCGCCCACAACGCCTCCGGACCGACGAGCCTCGACAGCCGCCAAGGTGGAGTCGGGGACCGGGTGGGAAAACTCCCATGCCTCCTGGAATCGTGGGTGGGCGGGCACCTTTTGCGAAACAAAGTCGATGGCAAAAAGGCGGACGACCCATGGGGTCTCGAAAGCGTTGGCCTCGGTAGGCACACGCGAGAGGATATCGGCGTGAATCTTGGGGGTAGAGATGGGGCTGAAGTGCGCGGTGTAAGAGCTTGGAATGGAAATTCCGTGGGGCTTAGATAGCACGTGCTGAATACCATCGAGACATTCAGGAGACAGCTCGTTGTCGCCAAACGAACCGAGCAACTCTGAGATGAGGATATCGACCTTGCCATACACAGGGCCATCGGCAGACTCGGAAATAACCGGACCTTTCCAAGCCCGCATATCAGTCTTCACCACCTTCACCTTTCCGTTCCAAACCTTTTCATTCTGGCGCAGAAGGTAAACATAGGCATTGGGGTTCTTTTCCACAGCCCACATATCGATGGCGACTCCGGCTTCCTCAGCAGCCTTGAGAGCACGGGTGACGAGAGGACCGCGACCCGAGCCCGCAACCGCCACAACGACAGCACCTTCCTTGGAGGTGGGCTTCTTGAGCTCCTTCCACTCCGATAGGGCTTCGTAAATGGCGGACTCATATTGGTCGTACTTGACAGGGTCACCCTCAAAGACCTCATAGGTAGCCGATTCGAGATTGTCGGATAGAGGCTGCAGGGGCGACTGAAGCCAGTCTTGGAAGCTGGTCAGGGTAGGGCCCTCGAGGGCTGAGAAAGGAGGCTGCTGGGTCTCGAGCCATCGAAGGTATGAGATGTAGGGGTTGATCTCAACGTTGAGCCCTTGAGCCTTGGGGGTTTGGTTCTGGGCTTCAGCAAGACTGGGAAACTCGTCCTGAGATGGGGTACCATCAACATTCTTGAGAAGTGACTGAGGACCACCCTTGATCTGAGAAACATCAGGGCCAGCATCGCACAGCATGAACCATGGCGCATTCTTCAGGCGCATGTATGAGAAGATGAGATCCTGGTGATGCTTGGAAAGGGCAGGGTAGCCACCCTTGTTTGTTTGGAAAACAGAGGGGCTGAGAGACAGGTAGTGCAAAGGCTCGGCGAACCATCGGTTTTGCAGGTCCTTCTCAGGCATAACCTGGGGGATTTGAAGCGCTGCGATGCGGAAAATTAACGAGGGAATATATGCGTAGCTGAAGTGGAAGTGAACGTACCTACGAATAGCCGGACATTGTAGTTGCAGACACTGCGGACATGGTGCCATGAATCCCAAGCTGTGAAAAGATCAATCTCTTTTCCTTCAGCCTTGGGCGGTTGCTCTGGTTGAAGGGACGTGAGAGTTCTGATTCGGGACTCAAGTCCAGGCTCACGGTACATGGGCATGTGGACGAGAAAGGTTATACGCCCAGCAATGGTAAGAGCTTCATCAACGGCTCGGGAGTATTGAGCAAGACCTTGGTTTCCGCCGTCCTTGGAGGCATCACGCAGAGGGCCAGGGACGATGATGCTTCGGACTCCGCAGAAGTTTGCATAGTTGACCTCAAGGTTCAGGACCTGACGAGAAATGTTCGCAACCGTTGGGTTGGTGGAGCAGAGATCAATCCAAGGGCTGATGTAAGCCGTGTACGTGTTGACGGCAGCGCTTGGGAATAGGCCAGTGTCCTTGGGCGTGAGAGGGGGCAAGATGGGATCCTCACGAGGAGCCGTGGTGGTGGACGTTGGCTTGCTGCCTTCAGCGGCAAGGGTTGCAAGATGCTTCTCGACCAAGGCAAAGACACGATCACGGAAGTGATTGTTGGTGATGGGGGTCGTCACAAAGGCAAGCTGTGCGCGGTCAATGGCGTTGCTCTTCATGTCAGCGATGGCTACGTTTGCCGACGACTTACACCATGGTTCAGCATATGGCCATATTGCAAATCAGTGAGGGGCTCCTCACGGGTCGAATCATGTTGACCGATATGAAACGCCGGGTACTGAGGGCCGAGGTTGTCCGCCATGGAAAAGCTTGCGTCGTCGGAGCCCATCGTGTCTATAGTAGTAGAGTTGGTGAGGCTACGTGAGTGGCCTGGGAGAGACTGAGATTTCCCGTAGTGGAGTAAATCACCCCGCCAAATATTTGTGTGCTGAGAAGAGTCCAGGGGCTGTCGTCCTGCGACGGTGAGACAAGAAATGAAAAAAGGGATTGAGGTACGGACAAGATGAACTAGGCCGCAGCTTTTCCAGGCGCCTTCAGTGCAAATGAGTCCAAGGGCCCGGTGTTGAAAGGACTTCAATTCGCACAAGACGACTGATTTTCGCGGTAAATCTGAAGTGGGATGCAGGACCCTGAAAATATGCACAGTGTGCGCCGGTCGCTAGCACTTTAAGGAACCTGGTGGTAGAGCAGCGCCAACGAATACAATGCAACGGGGCAACAATGGGAAAGACAGCTGGAACCTGAATTGTCTCGGGATTTTAGCATAATAGCAACTTGAAATAGATAGAAAAATCCCCGCCAATCCTTGTCTCACGCCCAGTATGCATTTTTGGGACCACGGCATGCTGCTGCATGCTCGCACTCGTTTTCGCACTGTTAAGTCCAGCACCCTCCTTATCGATAACAGCTCCACCAGTCCCGCCAAAATTTTCTGGGAGCAGGCACGGATGTCAACACAAAACCTCAGCCTCGCCGCGCATCAACTTCGACCTGTGGGATTTCTTCTTTGCTCTCCCGCTTAGTCCAACAACCATAATGTCTGACCTCAAGGCAGGAAAACGCTCCAGCGCAGAGGCCGACGACGCCTCCCGCAAAAAGGCCAAGAAGGAGGAGTACAATCCCTACCTCGCACACATGCAGGACAACGGCGCCGGCAACGGTGAAGAGCCTTCGCCCGACTCGCCCCTCGCGGGAATGAAGCGCCAGCACACCACGGCCAAGCAGGCCTCCAAGGCCGAAGACTCGGAATCGAACCCATTCACCGGTCGACCGCATTCGCAGAAGTACTTCCAGATCCTCCAGGGTCGCCGAGACCTCCCTGTCCACAAACAACGGTTCGTCAACCTCCGCTTGTTTGCGAATCGCATTCGTCCCCAGAAGAGCGCCGCAGCTGACCATGAGACTATAGACAAGAGTTCCTCGACAAGTACCACTCGACCCAGATCCTCGTCTTCGTCGGTGAGACCGGTTCCGGAAAGACCACTCAGATTCCTCAGTATGTCGTCTACGACGAACTTCCTCATCTCACCGGCAAGCTTATCGCTTGTACCCAGCCCCGTCGAGTCGCCGCCATGTCCGTGGCGCAGCGTGTCGCCGACGAGATGGACGTCAAGCTTGGCGAGGAGGTCGGTTACAGCATTCGATTCGAGGACATGACCGGCCCCAAGACGATGCTGAAGTACATGACCGACGGTATGCTTCTTCGTGAGGCCATGCATGACCACGACATGTCTCGATACAGCTGTATTATTCTCGACGAAGCGCACGAGAGGACACTTTCCACCGATATTCTCATGGCCCTCTTGAAGCAAATCTCCCTTCGTCGTTCGGACCTCAAGATCATCATCATGTCTGCCACCCTCGACGCGCAAAAGTTCCAAAAGTACTTCAATGACGCACCCCTTCTGGCGGTTCCTGGTCGAACACACCCCGTCGAGATCTTCTATACCCCGGAGCCAGAGCGTGACTACGTCGAGGCTGCTATCCGAACCGTCCTGCAGATTCACGCTTCCGAGCCGGAGGGAGATATTCTGCTCTTCTTGACCGGTGAAGATGAGATTGAGGATGCTTGTAGGAAGATCAGTCTCGAGGGAGACGAGTTGATTCGCGAAATCGATGCCGGCCCTCTTGCTGTTTACCCCTTATACGGTACTCTCCCTCCTCACCAGCAGCAGAAAATCTTCGACAAGGCTCCTGGTCCACTTCGCGCAGGTGGTCGTCCTGGTCGCAAGGTTATCGTTTCCACCAACATTGCCGAAACTAGTTTGACTATTGACGGAATCGTCTATGTGGTTGATCCGGGTTTCAGCAAGCAGAAGATTTACAACCCCCGTATTCGTGTCGAGTCCCTTCTGGTTTCTCCCATTTCCAAGGCCTCTGCCCAGCAGCGAGCTGGTCGTGCCGGTCGTACCAAGCCTGGAAAGTGCTTCCGTCTCTACACGGAGAAGGCCTTCAAGAAGGAACTTATTGAGCAGACATACCCAGAAATTCTCCGATCCAACCTGTCCAACACCGTGCTTGAGTTGAAGAAGCTCGGCGTCGAAGATTTGGTGCACTTTGACCTGATGGATCCTCCTGCCCCGGAGACTATGATGCGTGCCCTCGAGGAGCTCAACTACCTGGCCTGTCTTGATGACGATGGCGAGCTTACGACCCTCGGCGGTCTCGCTTCCGAGTTTCCTTTGGATCCGGCACTGGCTGTCATGCTCATCTCATCTCCCGAGTTTTACTGCTCCAATGAGATCTTGTCCATTACGGCACTCCTCTCTGTGCCTCAGATCTTCATGCGACCTGCCAACAACCGCAAGCGTGCCGATGAAATGAAGGCCCAGTTTGCCCACCCAGACGGCGACCATCTTACCCTTCTCAATGCCTACCATGCATTCAAGGGTCAGGCCACCAACGATCCTGACTCTGTCAAGAAGTGGTGCCACGAGCACTTCCTGTCCGTCCGACATCTCTCAAGCGCTGACAACGTCCGTGCCCAGCTGAAGCGTATCATGGACACACACGACCTTGAGCTTGTGTCAACGCCGTTCGAGGACAAGAACTACTACAACAACATCCGGCGTGCGCTCCTCGCCGGCTTCTTCATGCAGGTTGCCATGAAGGAGAGCTCTGGCAAGTTGTACCGAACTGTGAAGGATGACCAGGCAGTGCTTATCCACCCTTCGACTGTGCTACGCACCGAGTATGACTGGGTGCTCTACAACGAGTTTGTCCTGACGTCAAAGCAATATATCCGAACTTGCACGGGCATCCGACCCGAGTGGCTATTGGTATGTAGATTGTCCCCCCCTTCGTGTCATTCGCCCAAGATTTCTCGCTAACACTAAGCCTGCAGGAAATCGCGCCGACCTACTACGATCTGGAAAGCTTCGAGCAGGGTGACATCAAAAGGTCCCTTACCCGTGCTGCGGAGAAGAAGCGTCGCAAGGAGGCCATGAAGTCCGGGCGATGAGACGCGTCGGTTCCAGGCCACCGATGCACCGCGTCCAGTCAGACCCCGCACAAAGAAGCCAACATGAGAGGAGGGCCGACACATGCGTTTGACTCTCTCTCTCTCTCTCTCTGGTTGACACGCCTGCCACTGCGACGTGAGCCTCACATACAGCACCTTCTCACCCTCGCTGCGGATCCGCATCAACCAACCAGGATTTGTCACGGGCGGTCAAGGGGAAGAAACAAAAGAAAAAACCACGGGTGGACAGGCAAGAGACGCGTCTCTCTCTCGCCCCTCCAGGCCCAGCTGTCAAAATGCACAATGCAGCTGAGTGGCTGTATCATGGGGGTGCGTTTCAAGTGACCAGTCACTCTCAGGGTGGAAGTGCTTCCTTCGTCTATCTCATCGCCTACGTTCCATACCTGTCGCCCGTTGGCTGGGTGCCCCATTTTTTGTGTCCACTCTGTTGTTGTTTTTTGCTTAGGGTTGGCGGGCGTTGAATGCAACCCGCATGTTGTCTTTTTCTTGCCAAGCGTCGGCCGGGATGGTGGTGTTCGGCATTAGTTTTCACTCGTGCGCATGTGTGCGGAGAATGCACCCGTAGAGGGAAGAGACAAGAAGGGGAGAAGGGGGAAAAGATTAGGAAGGACATTCCTGCGGAGGCGTGCAGACAAGGCATTGTTTCTGGATGTGGGCGGAGGGTGGGAAGGGAAAATAAAAATGTATGACGGACCAAGACTTATATCATCATTAGTTTGCTGTTAGAGGAAACATGGACCGAAACTTGTCGAGAAAAAAAGAAAAAGAAAAGAAAAGAAGCACAGAGCTCCGCTTACATGACTCCCCTCCTTGACATGGAGAGAGATGGAGGGTATTCCCACCCATCCCGGGGCTCGCATGAATCATGAGTGTGCCTGCAGCCCACCGCTTCGGGCATTGTGCTCTGTCAACACAAGACGCCTCTTGTCCTACGGAGCGTCCCATATCGTCGATTGCGTTGCATAAGTTGGGCAGGGCCCTGGTGGACTTGAACAAGGGCCTTGTGCGAGTGCATCTCTCCGACCCCGGCTCTCACATGGAGCCGTTTTCCCTCCCTTGCTTGCCTTGCCCCCCCCCCTTCCCCCATCACTCACCCTCCCAATTCCCTTCCCCCACCCCCTTACCGTTCCATTCCCTTCCCGTCCTCGCAGGATAAGGAACTCGGGCCGTTGTCAGTTGGAAGGCCCACAGCGGTTTTATAGGGCAGAGCAGCGAGGCGAGGACCCTCTCCGTAACGTTTTGGGGGGGAAGGAGATGGGGATGGAGGGGAGGGGGGGGGGAGGAGCCACATCGGTGGACAAGTTTTTTGGGCTCGCTACGCAATGTAAAGCGGGCGGGCGGTATCCGCAAAAAATGAGAAATCAAAAGAGAATCAAGGGAAAAAGACGGTAAAGGTGGCGCCGGCGGCAAGGAGGAGGAGGAGTAGGAGGGGGATGAGAGACTTTGGCTACCGGAAGGAGGAGGATACAACTCACACCAGCGCGGACGACGCGCTGGCACGTACATAGTCGCATCACGACGGGAAAAAAAGAAACAAAAGAGAAAAACAATAAGAAGTGCAGATGCAGACAAGGGCTTAAGCGATAGATGCATCCTTGTATTGCATAGTTGACGTTGTTACTGGTTTCTTTTTCGTTCTTCTCTGTCTCTTTTTTTGCTTTTTCCCCGTCTCATCCAAGGGGTGCTTGCATCCGGGGTGTCTGCAAATCTATCACTTCCGTGTCGCCGCGGGCAAACAAAAGGTCAAGGGGACAGCAGACGGAGGGGCCGAGTTGCCTTTGATGCGGCAGAACGAGGCCAGGGTTGGAGGAAGCACGAGGACGGTTAACACGGCTGGGGGTGTATCGCGTATTCTTTTTTTCTTCTGTCTTCTTCTTTTCCCCTTCATTCTGCCTCACCCTTCTCCCCCAACCTTGCTTTTTTTTTTCAGCTTTGTTTGGCTGGGTTTCATGGCAGATGGGACAGACAAGGCAAGCTTCGCGGCGCGGCGGGAAGATCGGGAAAAGCAAGTTTTCTCTCCTCCCCCGTGGGCCCCCGACTGACAGGCTAACTACATTACCCAACTCCCGGGCACCTGGGTAAGGGTAATGAATGGTATGGTTATAATGGAGTTGCCGAGTTGCCTGCCAGGAGGAAAAGCGAAGAGGCACGGCGCTGGGTCCTGTCAACCCAAGCCGTGCGAACGTCATGAATTTTTAAAAAATCACTAAATTTTTTGTTTTAAAAAAAAAAATGCCACCTCCAAATCGCGGCATGGAACCTTTTTTCCAGCATGCAACTAGTGTGGGGTTGCACAAGGACTGCACAGGAGCAGAAACAGGCACAGCAGAGACGCACAAGCTGGGGAGCGGCCCTCGCACCCTCCGGATCTTGGTGCGTCTGCCGGATTGGCGGGCATTTTTGTGCCCGGGCCCAAGTTTGAGGCCCAACGATGGTGTGGGAAATGTGGCGGATGCGAGACGCGGGGGAGGCGAACCAGAGGCTGGAGGGCAGGATTTGGGGGTCTGCGGGTGGTGAGGCAGGTGAGGCAAGTGAGGCAAAGCAACTAGGGCCATGGTCGAATCGGGATGTGATCTGGGAGTGCGAGCGACCAGGCCAGGTCGGACCGCCCCTTTGGAGGCAACAGACTCAAGGACAGGGCCGCTCCCGTGCGGCAGATACGAGCTCAACCGCTGTGGCCATGGCTGCGCAGGGCAGCAGCAGGGCAGCAGCAGGGCAGCAGCAGGGCAGCGGCAGGGGATGGGCAAGGTAGCAGCACGTGCAGTGCGAGAGTCGATCCCAGTCCAACGGACAGGGAGGCGATGCAGTATGAGACTCAACAATCAAGGAAGCCAAGTACGGTGAGACTGTCGAGAAAAGGTGAGTACCCGGCACCGGACGATGGCGAGGGCGATGGCGACGATGATGGCGACAACGTCGCCCAATGATTGTGGTGTAACGCTGGCCACAGCGTGATGCCCAAGTTAATTGGCCACTCTCAAATGAGCAATCGAATGAATGAATACCGAAAACGAAACCGAATGGACACTGGCTGGTCTTTATTGCAATTCTTTTTCTCCGCGGTGCTGTTCTGTCCACCTGAGCAACCGTACTGCCTTCTCTCTCCTTTCGAAATCACAGCTTGAAGCCGCGGCTCACTAACAAAGACGATCCATGGAATGCGCGGAAATATTGATGGGATCACCGGAGATGCTCAGGGTCCTTTTTTTTTTTTTTTTTCCTTGGCCAAGACGAAGCGTGAGCGGGGCATCGGGACGGCCCCGACCAGAACAACGTGATTCTGTCGTGGAACCCGGAGCCCCGTCAACAGACCTGCGTCCGGCCGAAGGCACCGACCATGTGATGAAGACGCGGGATTGGCTGTGAGCCGGTGAGCGGTAAAGACAAAGGGGGGAGGGGGAAAGGGCCTTGCGGCGATCCTTTTGCCATGCTGTGTGTGTGCGCGCATGTCGTCAAGATTGGTCTTCGCCCGCGGGGCTTGCATACGCAACGAGCACAGGAAACATATATTGGCGTATTATGGTGGTTGTGAATCCTGATCGAGAGGGGGTGTGTAAGAAGGAAGGGTAGCTTAAAACGCCCATATGGCTACCCATGCCAATACCGTGCCATGACGGCGAACCAGTCCCTCACTAACTCGTTACCAATCTATGGTATAAGACTGCGACCCCCATCTCGCGGTAGCATGCAGGATACAAGCTCACAAGAGAAAGCCGCCCGTCGGGGAAACCGGGTGCGGCAGATGGAAATCCTCCTGTGGCAAAATCACGAGCCAAATAGACACGACATAGATGGGCAGGCAGGAAATGAGAGAGTGCTGCTGTGTTCCCACACGGCCAGGTCTCGAATCACACGGTGACGGCCCTCGCTTCTCCAAGGCGTAACATATCGACGAGGGGAGCGGGAATGATGACAAGCATGAGTAATGTTCAGACAGAGGTCCGTTCAGCCGGGACGAGAATTCGACAAAGAAAAAGATGGGGAATGTAGCCGCCGAAAGGTACCCTCTTGTACAGGGCTGTTCCCGGCAGCAGAGCATCAACCCATCTGAGCACAATACGGCCCTCGCTCCAGGCAGGTTTCCCCTGCTTGGATGCTCTATTTGTGGGAGGTCCAAATGGCCCAAATGGCCCAAGGGCAAGCAAAAGATCATCAGAGCCCCAGGGTCGATGCTCCGAGGTGCCGCAGTGTGTCGATATTTACGTGTTGCGTTAGCCGTGACGTCGGCACTGCAATGTACTACTTTGTGTGCGTCTCAATATGCAGGTGAACAGGCCTGTAATGTCCGCAGCTGCATATGGGCAGCAGCGCGCAATGCCTTTCTCTTTTTTTTTTCTTGTCTGTCCAAAGGCGCGCGCGCGCGCACGTCTTGCAAGGCACATCTTGCAATTGACCATCATGGCATGATATGATGTGGGCAACGTCGCTTTTGGTTCAACCCGAGGTCAGCACAAGATCGGGTCAAAAGGCCGAATAACTTCCCGATGATGCCGAAGAGACAGACGAAAGATGAGGGCCGAGTTGGCATGAGAATGGAGCAGCTCTGTGAGATCTTTCGATAGGCACCGCCCCGAAGGTACACTAAATTGTCGACTGGTCACCTCCCCCGGCTCCCGCCGGCCAGATATTTTTTGAGCCCTTGTCGGGAAAAAGCAAAGAGCATCTCGTCCAATGTCCGAGTCCCAATCGATCAATCCCTCCCCCCAAGACCAGACTAAGGCGAGTTGTGCTCGACTATGATCCAGCAATTATGCGTCCACCCATCGTTACCCACTTGGGACGCGACGCCACGAGCTTGTGGACCAGACCCTTCCCCTCTCCCCCCTTCGTGTTTTTGCTTTTTCCCATCGGCTGCTAAGTTAGCTAGCGCATTGGCATCGCTAGCCGTGTCTGAAGAAGCACTTTCAGCCTCAACCGCGATTCGTTTCTCCACAAGCCCCAATATGAGAAGTGGCGCCGGCTCGCAGCTGTGGCACGACACATGGGACGACGACGGCAGATGGACCATTGGTACTGCTGACTCTGTCGGTAGCTTCAGGTTGTTGCGGTTGCGCCGACTCGGAACGGGTCCGGTGGCTCCCCCCAGTCGAGCGCGAAGCGTTGAGCGAGCCAAAGCGGCTATCCTGATCCACGACCCACGATGACCCAGCCTAGGCGGTTGCTTGATGACGGCCGTTGTTGTAATTGCCGGGCCTCACTCACAGGCGCCGTAGTGCAGTAGAGCAACATCGTCTCGGGGAGGGGCGCAACGGTCAAGTGGGCTCCCACGAGCGAATCGACAGAGGCCATGGGTTACGGTGCTTCCCCAGAGAAGCACACCCTGTCGACACCACCACACCCTTGACTTGTCAACATTACCACCCTGCCAACCCTGGTCAAACAACCTGTCATCCATCGTCCACGACCTCACGCCATTCTCCCGGCGACTACGCCCGTTCCAGCTCTCGGCCCATGGCTCCACGATTCGACAGACTGACCACGGCTTGCAAGTGAGTGCTGTGAAAGTCCTCGGCAGCCATCTGATCGTTATAGCTCCAGGGTCGAGTTCGATAGCGGCCTCTTTGGGAACCAGGGGGGCGTAGTGGCTTTTTTTTTTTTTTCTCTCTCTCTCTCTTCCAGAGAGCACAAGACTCCCATACTGGTATCCGTGCCCGTGCTACTACCCAATGTCCCGCTTGTGCTTTGAGCCGTGTACATGTTCACACATACAACGCTACCCCAAAAAAAGACTCCAAATTTATGAAGTATTTGCCTTTTTAACCCCCAATCTCCTTCGTCTCATACCCGCCCGTGTCACATCGCTTGGAAGCCATCTTGGCCTGCATGTTAGTTGTTGTACCAGCGTCCAGCCACGTACCGAGCTCCGCGGCCACGGCAAATGGTTGAGAGGCCACATTCAAGGTCTCCGAAAGCCTGCCGTCTCGGGGCCCCTAGCTTCCCTTGCCATCCGTCAAATATACTCTGTCACACACTCCCATACTCACTCACTCACACACCTCTGCCATGGGGGCATGGGTTCCCACCGGCCCTCTTCCGGAACATCGCAGGGGCTCCCTGTCTGTCACTGGTCTGTTCCATTCCCACTCCATCGTTGTACCGGCGGGGCCCCTTGGCTAAAGATGGCTCATGGCGCCCGGGGGGCCATCAGTCAATCCCATAGACAATTGGAGTACGACGTCAACGGCCATCCACCATATGTATTAGCTGTCCCAAGACGTCAGCAGCGTCCGAGTCTATGTAAAGGCAATGGTACGCACCTTGATCATGCCAGGCCGTTCCCGCTTGTAGCTCCGCTCAGCCTGGGGATCCTTGACAACTCGACCCTCGTCCATAGCATCCGCGGTAGTACAAGAACATCGTTCGACCCGTTCCCCAACCTGGCTCTCTCTTCATTCTAGTCATCCACAACCACATCGCTTGCTGCCAGCGGGTAGTTCCATATAAAGACACTTATCACCTCTCTGGTCCGTCTCGGCCATTGTCTTGCATCCTTCAATCCATACCTATCCACACCTCGACACCTCTACCTCCTCGACCAACACCACAATGAGCGGCGCCGGTGGCTTTTACAAGTACCGATGCAAGTACTTCTATACTCACAACTGCCCCAACTGGGTTTGGGTAAATAATGCGCCTTGCGCATCATGTCTTGTAAGCTCAAGTCTTTTTTTTTTCTTTTCTTCGTGGCGTTCTCTTTTCCCCTTCCTCTTTTGGCTGAAGCCTGGACATGAATTTTGGGTTACTAACAAAAAGGTTGTTGGCAGGCCGATGGGCGGGACAACGAAGAACCCCCCCTACCGTCTTGGGGGCTCCCACGAGATATTGTTGTGCCCCGCGTGCTGGATGGCATCCTGCAATACACCCTAATGGAGCTCGTAGCTCCCATGGAGCCCGGAGACGACTGGACGCTCAGGGATAAGGCCAACCGACCGCCGCCATCAATCCCTGTGACTAGTGCCATGCCAGGTATACCGGGGGTAATGTCACATCATCGTTTCTGAGACCCATCGAATCTCCCCGCCCAACGAGTCCTTGCGAGCGCTCGCGAACAGATTGGAGGCGATCTCCTCTGAGAGTTTCGCCGTTTGATGAGATTTGGGAAAATAATTAGTCGGCGACGCAAGGGCTGGGGAGAAAACAGAACCTGGGCAGCAAGGCGCGCGCGACAGTACACTTTTGGGAAAGGAAATGATGGGGGTATGGATGAATCACAATGACAGTGGGGGGACACCAGCAAATTGCAAACTCTCCCGAGCGCCGACCGATGGACGCGCCACTTGGCGTGTGCAGTGTACAATTTTGTGTACAATTTCGGGGATTTCTGACAGGAAAAAACGCAGCAGACATTGGAAGGTTGCGATTGCGACGCTAAGTTATTGGATGGAGCGCGAGATTGGTGGCTTATGGAACGGCAAAACGACCACAACCAAACAACCCCCCAGGAGATACCCATGCGCTTTTGAGTTGGCGGCTCTGGAGGACGGGGGACTCCATTCCGGACTGTTATTTTTTTGTTGTACCTGGGCTCTATTTGGGATGGTTAATTCCTGTATTTTGTTTTTTGGGCGCGCATGTGTGTCTTGGTATTTTATTGGCACAGGGTGTGCTTCTTTGATATCTTTTTTGGGTGGCATGGAGCCGGGAAATTGATTTTCTTGACATGTTGCACGAATTCGTTTACCTTGGGAGACGGTGGTCCTCTCTGGAGGGGCTTTCTGGAGGGGCTTTCTGTAGAGGGTCGCGTACGGCGACGTCAGCCTGTTTTCGGATCCATGACATGTGATATGAGGCTCATGAAGGTCTCGGGACCGTTTGTTGTGGCGGGCTTCTCGCAACTCTGGGATCGGGAGCTCAAGGTGTGCACGCACGTCGAGGTCGAGAGCATCAGATCAAGGCCACCCACTGAACAGGGTCTGGGTCGTGAGATGTGGCGTGCCACCCGATAGCAGCTCGCCTGATGATCCCTGTCCGTCTACTTATCAGTGCGGTCTCGGTACCTGGAGGACCGCCGGGTCGGCCGGACGCTGGGATTGGTCGAAAAGGAGCTGCACAGGCTCGAGTGAGAAAAGAAGGGACCTAAAGGGTAAGATGGGATTGGGCGGGCAATACACCGGGTGCGGCAGCTAGGGAAGCATGAGAAAACTGCGAGGGAACCATCGGGCATTGACAAAAAGAGATAGCTATTCATCCAACATCCGTCATCGACTGTTACCCAATAGTCCAATAGACCGGGGCTGCCGGGCGAGGTCGTTTAGCGTTGTCGAAGCTACCGTGCGGCGCCCCTCAGTTCGTCGACCTTGGCGAGGGAAGCTGGTGCTAGCGCAACGGCTTTGCACCCTGCGCCACGCGTCTGCTGGCATGGCGCCGAAACATCTGATGGGAGACGGGGGGCTCCATGAGAACCGATCCCGTGGTTGGACGAGATGGGACACAGTGTATAGCGCGATCCCGATTATTGATTCCCCTTGGGCGATGGGGGAATGCCTATCGGGCGGAGCCCAGACGGGGGATTTTGATGCAATTCGGTGCCCGATCCAGGGTGAAGGTGCGTGGTTGCAGCAGCATGGCGCAGCGCAGCGCAGTGCAGTGTAGTACGGTGTAGTACGGTGGTGCAGGACGGAGCAGTCCAGCGTAGTGCAGCTGAGAGACGCGGCGATGGGAATTCAACATCGAATTGAAGGCCACCATGCAATGCACAGAGATGGTTCAATTGTTGGGCCCGCTGCAGGTGCATTGATCGGGGCATGGCGTGTGGAAACGCTGATGTCGTGAGATGGACATTGGTGGGCTTCAATGACGATGGGCTCGCATCGGGAGACATCCTGCCTGTTATTTCCTATACAAGAAAAACGCAAGCTTAGGGCATTCCACTGGCCCCAGGTACGCGGGCTTACATACAGGGACAGGCAAGGCAGGCACGAACCCACCCGCGTACTCCTTCCTCCATTGCGAGCGCCCTGATTAAGCAGATACTTGCCGTGTTTGGTTCGATTCAACAGCGAGGAGCGAAGCCAAATATCTGTCAGCAATTGGCTTCGCCCTAAGTGAGCACTTAGTTTTACATAGCGCACCCCCAACGACGTCGCTTAAATGCTCGGAATGAGAAGGCCATCTAGCCAAGACACTAATGACGAAGTTTCCATTTTCATCGTTGCTTGCTTGAGTTTTTTTGCTCCGGCTCCACTGGCTTAGTCTAGTGCCCGCTCCTCGTTGCACCAGGCACGCTCCCTTCCTTGCAAGATGGAACTCTACAGCGCAGTTCGCCTAATGGGCGCTCCCTACAGCCCGCTAAACGGGCTCACCTCAGGAGGCCGCTGTACCAGAAACCGCCAGTGCTGGTTTAGCTCGTGGCATGGGTTCTCTTGACACATGCGCTTGAGCAAGCCACCCGCATCTACCACGTTTTGCCCCCCTTCCGCTACTCTATTACATCCCCGTTTTCACGTTCGATGTTTCTCTTTTTCGTTCGACTTTCGCATATGCAACATGCGCATCATCGGCCTCCGCCGCTCGCTCGCAGCCCGGTCCTCGCTCCCCCCCCAATGGAGCTTCTCAGGTCGAGCCTATTGCCGTTGCATCTCAACAGAGGGGAGCACCGAGAACTATACGAGGGCATCGATAATGCAAGTGGCCTCTTTTTTTTTGGTTTTTTTTTACCTCCAGCACTACGGGGGAAATTTTCCATAGTGAGCTGGCCAACAGATCGACGGAACCACCCGTCTCAGGCGGGATACCACGTCAGATTTGACTTTTTATTCGTATTGGCTGTGACAGAATGCCCCCTCTCTCTCATCATATCATGCCTTCATGCTTTTGTCCCCTTTTGCCTTTTGTCCCAGTTTACCCCATTCATACTCCTCATGTGCTCCAATCCCCTTGTTTCCATTCCATTTGCCAATCTGCCCAGGAGCCCTGCCGTGCCCTATCCCATCCTTGCCCAGCCCCCCCTCCCCCGTCGGACTTCGCTATGCGCCCCGAAAATCTGCATCAGACCATCCCCCGTGGGCTCGCCCATCCGGTTTGTGCCCACTCCCCGGTTGTTCCATGATCCCAAGCACCCAGAAACCAACAATCGCATGGTCCCATGGGCTTGTCCCATGCTCTATCCCATGCCCTCTCCCATGCCCAATCCCATGTCGTTGCCCTTCTCTATCCGCCCGTTCGACTTTCGCTTCTTCCAGAACAGGCATGGAACGATTCCCATCCGAGCAATCCACCACCCTCCTCTGCGATGTCGGCTATCGAAGCTGTGCCAGGTGCCAGCCACCGCGCACATGGCCTCCTGGCCTGGTCCCATCCCCCCTAACCGCACCACTGTGGGCAACCGGTGAGCCGTTAGCGCCCGCCTATGTACCTTTACCGGGAGCACTGGCCCCCCCGTCCACTATGATGTCGTCTCTCGACGGGGCATGTACCGCAAGTGGATAGGGAGTTATGTCGCTCGACGCTCTCGTACATGGCATTATATGGGTATGGGACAAGCACGGGTCTGGCTCCCGAATGCATATTCGTGCCCTCGGTGGAGAGGCATTCACAAGTGTACTCTGATTAGGAATAGGGAATAACTCATGCTTTGCTGACATCTATCCCAGCCCGGGCGTCGAAGCACGGTCTTGGGTTCCGGCAGTTCGACCAGGATGTGGAGTTGTGCCTCATGCCTGAATCCCTACTAAAACATCTGTAACAACTAGGATCCCAAGGTATCATTCTTTCTGTTGTCGTCACTGCCCAAGTGCCACACGGCACTTTGACGAGATTAAATCAACGCAGCCATCAATCCAGCAACAAAACCCCCAATCACCAATACAAGGTTTGGAACAGCACCCCCCGAGGCCGCGCTGTCATCGTCCGATAGTCCAAACGGCAACCCCTGGTAGTCAAAGGTTACATTCTGCTTAATGGAGCCGTTATAGCAATTTGCGTTCTCAATGTCCAGGTTTCTCAGGTCATCGGGTACCTTGAAGAACATGTACCGCGATTGCGGAATGTCCTTGAAACCTTCCGTGTTGTAGGGGAACCTGTCGCCCGAGTCGGTTGCGCTTGTGTTGCGGAGGAATATGCACTGCACCTGTCCCGGGTAGTCCTTGTACATGGCAGGATAGTCCTTCATGACATCCGAGTTGCTCGTGTCCGCGACAAGAATAAAACGTCTATCAGGGAACGTCTGGAAGACCTTGTCGAGAAGAAAGCGTCGAATTGACAGGGTTGCCGACAGGTCGGAAAAGTTGAGGGGGCGTGTGTCAAAAGATCCCAACGGATATGTCTTGTAGATGTATTCCATGTAGTTTCGCGTCGCCTGCTCGGGCGTGGTGGTCAGATAGTGAAAGTGCATCTCCGGAAGCGACCTCGACCAGTTGGCGTAGATTTCAGGCATGTTCAGCCAGGGCACAAAGGGGCGCGCAAAGGTGTTGAGGAGACCTTCCTTGGGCTGATAGATCTTGGTCACTCGGAGAATGTCATCAATGTCTGAGATGACGGTAAGGCCCTTGGGTGGGACAAGATAGGCGGTTGCATTGCCGCTGTTGTTCTTCCCCTCGGCGTACACGTTGATGGCCTGGATTCTCGATGTCTCGTTTCCGGGAGTGAGATATCCATTGTTGGAGCCGGTCGTGTTCTTGAGCGTCACAAACGTGTCAAAGTCTCCCTCGGTTGTTGTGTTGTACGGCAACTTGATCTTCTGGTCTCCTCCTTTCTATAGGTTCGGATAGATGTTAGCTAACGTGTGTATATGCATGCACCCCGGCTGAGTCACGTTTTGCGACAACCACTTACACCGCTGACTACGCTGCTTCCTTGGGCCTCCGCAAAGTTGCTCACAAAGTCGACCGTCACGCTCTCGTCACCCTGCTGCACGACGAAAATGGACTTGGTCACGTTTCGGGCCTGGGCTTTGCCCGTACTGTTGAGGTCATCCACCGAGGTGTCAATGAGGAAGACGTTGGCGAGGTCGTCAATCTTCTTCTGGCTGACATCGGGGATCTTGTAGACATTTCCGTGGACTCGCACGCTCCATCCGTTCTTTGTCCAGTTTGCGTATGGTCTACGTTGATATTAGTGTCACTGTGCCATTATCGCACCAGCGTCGGGTACGTGTATGTACTCACGGGATGTTCAACACCTGCGTCGGCTGGGCGGCCAGGTCGGTGCTCGAAACACCGAGCGACTTTTCCACGGCGGTCCCCGTGGGGAACCCGTGAAAGTCGAGGATGCCCGAGTTTTCCAGCGACGACACGCGACTGCCGAGATCGCTTACCAGGCCGTCGACGTAGGTCTTGACGTCGTCGACGATGTTTCGTTCGGCCAGATCCGGGGCAGCAGTAGGTTCGGGTGCTCGTGCTAAGGCGACATGCCGCACGGTGGGTTCTGCGGCAGGTTCTGGCGCAGGAATGGCCATGGCCATGGGCACGATGCCCAGGAGCGCTGCTCGAAGCATGATGGCGAGGTTCTTTGATACGATGTGATTTCACGTACGCCACATGGCAGAGGGACACACGAGGAGAGCAAGACAGGACGGGGGGCTCGGTTTTAAGGACTTAGGTTTCATCCAGGTTATATTTAAGCTAAAATCAGGGAATGACGCACATATTTAACCGCGATATCTAGCTCTTCCTTGATGTTGTTTTGCGCTTGTGCGCTGGCAGGTTCCTGCATTCAGCTGTGACATCACCTCCCCGAGAACATGCAATTGACATTCCGTGATTGGGCATTTTGGACGCCCCCACCGACAGCAGTCACTCACATGTGGCTGAGATACCCGCTTTTTCAGAATCAATGCGCCTTCAGTGTCAACATTTGATTTGCTTCAAAGTATTTTACTTTCTACTCTTAATTTCACTATTTCTTATTGCTGTTAAGCGCTGAACTACTACAGCCATGTTTATTGTTTGGGCTTGCACATCTAGTCTAGTGGTTTCATATCACAACATGACATCATTGACTATCCCGTCTCACCTTGTGCCGTCTGATCCGAAACGCGATCCCGGCCATCATGCATACAATAGCTTCAAAAAAAACTTGGTTAACCACAATTCGCTCTCTACGAGTGGAGACAGCCACAAATGCGAAATGTCTCCGGCTTACCGTTGTCAGCCACAAAATGTTGCTGTTGACCGCAAGACCTGCCCAGTATGTTAGCACATGTTTCACAGGTACAGGAGAATGAGAGACTTATCCCCACTGGCGGGGGGTTGTCCTCCACACCATTTCTGGCGAGAGGACAACCAGGACTGCCTCATCCAATGCGGCCTGTCCAGAAGGTCCAAACATATTCAACTCAACTCTTGACCTTGGCACTCAAAAATCTTCAACTAGCCTCACAACCGAGCCCTTGGCAGCACCAGACAAGCACGAAGCTTTGACGCCAACTCTGGATGGGTCCCGGCGCTGCTTCGAGTGTCAATTGCGGGCCATGTCTCGAATGATGAGCTGGCACCCAGGTCATGAGCTGCTCGCGATTTCTCGATTCCATCATGGTCTTGTTGTTTCGCAGACTAGACTCTGCCACAAGTCAAGCTAATGCAAGTCGCACCAGAGATTCAAGACGACTCAGCAAGCTCCTTCTGTTTGATTCGCGTTGCCAACAAGGACTAGTTTTTGTTTCCTCTCCACCGGGTTCGAAAAACGGCCGAGGAGGGCATTGACGGGTGGACAAAATACATCCGTAAAAACCACCCTTTCATCTCAGGTCATCCTTTTCAGGATGAAACCGAGGTATCCGTCTGAACCATTTGGTACCGGACGGTGGACTGGCGTCCAACCCAGTCGATGGATTGCGACCATCGGCTGGAGGTTAATGCGCTTGGTCGAGCCAGACGCAAAAGCGTCACACACCAGTGGCTGTTGCCGGGGTGTGGTTCTGGGAGCGGCAGAGCCAAGGGAGAGGGCAGATGCGACGAACTTCAACCATAACGCCCTCAATGCAGTTTCGAAGGACCGGGAGCTCTACCAGTCGGCAATACTGGTCAGTTGATGATGTCTTTCTGCGTGTGTCCACGGCATCCCCGCTGCACCCGCTGGAGCTAACCAGCAGGCAGTTCCGACAGGTGACGACTCTGGAGTATAGATAAAGAGGTATGCAACTGACTGTTTGAAGCCGTTCCGGAGCTCCACTTCTCGACTGCTTGGGCATGGTCAATTCGCCTGGCCTTGGGCCACGTTTGTTTCAACTGCACCGGCCAGTCTCCACGAAGCCGACCGCACCTCCAAAACGGCCCACTTTTGACCAATGTTCGGGTTCCAGTAGAAAGGGCTGACGAGCGTCCTCAGGCCAGAGGATCTTACAGCAACGACTCATGGCGCCTCTCTCTCACGTGCCACAAGGACAACTGGACTGTCTTCCACGTCCGTCCGTCTACACAGCACCTCAGGTCGATCGTCCCGCTTGTTCAGCGGGCATGTCTCAACCCTCGGGCTTAGCCAACTTAGAAGACGCTTCCAACGACAGAGCGCAAGACTTGCAAACCAGATATCTGCTTAGGGTTAAGTTCCGAAACTCGTTCCCCCCGGCTGGGTTGGGTCGTCTCGCAATCAGACGGCAGTGTGAGCCACAATAATTTCCCCTGCGGCGTACAACGAGGTCCTGATACAGGCTCGAGAGCGGCATATTGTGGGTAGGCCAACCTGTGAGGGGGTCTGTGATAGACATTCCTTTCGGAAAACGAGAGACGGAGGACTGTGGGGGAGGCGTAACGCGTATTGGTGTAAGGCGAAGGAGTCGATGCGTAGTCGTGTCAAGAATCTCCAAAACGATGGCATGTACATCTTCCGATGGGTCTTTCGGCAAGAGTCGCGTCTCCAGAGCAAAACCCAAGAATCGATCAAAACACGAAATGTTGATGGTGAAGGTTGAATCCACGGTTTCCTGCCACCAGACGCGAAGACATGCAAGCCGCGGTCCACTTTTAGCATGTCAAACACGGTCGCACGTGACATTTGTGCCGCCCACAGTGTGCCTTACAGTGTTGCTAGCACATGAAGACCCAGACAGAACCAAAGAGAATGGCGCCTGACAAATCTCTCTGATCTCAACCCTCGAAAAATCTGAGATACCTCTGGAAATTATGGCCAGCTCGTCGTCTTTCAAGGCGCCCGCGCCAAAGATCATCGAGTCCATTGTAGAAGCTGGCAAAAAAGCGTTTGACCCCAGCGTTGATGCTACTGCCCGGGCTGCTGGGGTCCAAGAGTACAATGAGCTTATTGAGAGGTAAGCAAGCCTCCTGGGACCCGAGCCCAATCCTCCAACCATGCTGATACGCCTCATTGCTAAGCTCTGAGAACTGGGCCCTTCTTCCGGCTTTAAACACTCTCATTAAGCCCAACGTCCTCCCCTCATGGCTTCGAGATCCTCTGCTTCAGACGCTTACCCTACTTCCGCTACGACCGGAAGGTGTGCGTGCGACTATGGAATTCGTATTTTCTGTACACCCCAGCAACATTAGAAAGACTGACAGCTCGGATCCTCAAAAACAAGGTGCCAGTATCACTCACGAGGCCGTTGCGGTTGCTACCAAGTTGTTGTCATCTGTGCCGAAAAGCCTAACTGCCGAGGAGTGGTTCAAGGGGATTTCAGACCAGCTTCTCCGATTAATGGATGGAGAAGGTGGCTTAGATCTTGCCAAGACTGCAGCACAGATTGTTGGATATGGAATTCTCGGGAAAAAACAATATGGTGCACCAGGTATGGCCAAGTCAACCTTCATTCCCACAAACAATGCTGACAACCTTCAGGGACTGCTGGGTGGAATGCCTTTGTACAACCTTTGCTGGAGAATATTAACCCCTCTCTCCGAAAAGATACCGACTCTGATATGATCAAAAAGGAAGAGGAGGATATTGTTGATCTCAGCCAAGACAAAGTTCTTGTCTACCCTGGACCTCTCAAGATATCTCTCCAGCGCCTCAGTGTGCTACTTCTTTCAAACCCGTCCTCAGGTTTATACAAGCGAGTTCTCCGTCCAATACTTCCGCAGCTTTGGTCAATTTCCTCCTGGATTGATCCTTTGCCGTTAACGAAGCAAGACTTTACGGAGCCAGCTCGAACACTTCTGAAGGCTTATTTACGACTTTTTGGCAGCCCCGACACCGTCAACCCTCTTATCCAAAACTTGCTTAGCCAAGGCTCGCCCGAATCCTCAGAGCGGCCCTGGAAGTATCGACTCACGGGGAAAGGAGACATTGAGATTGTCGAACCCAGAGCCCTCAAGACAGCTGGCATTGAGCTGAACTGGAATGAACTCGAAGAAAAGTCAACTGCTTTTGTTGACTCCATAACTTCATCATGCTCAACAGAAGAAATTTCCTCCATATTTCTAACCCTTTTGCGACGGTGGATTCAGTCTGCCGGTAAGCAGGAGGAGGACGAGAAACTGGATATTCGCATCCGTGAAGAAGATCAACCCTCAACATCACCAATCCAAGACATTGTCGAGGTTACGATTCTCCAGAAACTCATGGATAAGGCACCAGAGAAACTAGTCAGCCATTTTGACCAGCTCCTTGAGCTTGTTTGCCAGGTCTTCAAGGCAGATGCCAAGTCAAGACTGGCAGACGACTTACTCGGGGTTGTTCTTAGTTTGCTCAACCTCGTCATCACAGCACCAACCTTCCAAAAGTCGCATATAAAGCCGGAAGAGCTTGAAATTGTTGAGTCTTCGCTAAAGAGATTGAGTCAATCGGATAGGTCCCAGGTATCACCTACAGCTAGGAATTTATCAATGCTCCTGAAATATCGAGACGAGGTTGAGCAACTTGATGAGTCGATACCAGCCCCCAGCAACCGGCAAATCGAAGACCGAAAGACATACAACCTGGCGATGAACTACATCACGGGGAGCGCCGAAAACCCACCTCCAGTCGTCTCCGAGGGACTTAATCTTTTGTCTGGTCTCATTCTGGCCGAGAGCCCAATTCTAGACATAACCGCAGTTACGGTGCTCCTATCAAACTTGCTTGCGGAAAATGACGACTACATAAATTTACGGGTGATCAAAGTCTTTACGCAGCTTGCTAACAAACACCCCAAGTCGGCTGTGCAAGAACTGCTCGACCACTATCTGGATCCACAAGAGAAGTCACCGACAGATGTAAGACTTCGATTTGGAGAGGCCTTGCTCCAGGTCGTCCAACGTCTAGGAGAAACATTCACTGGGGATGTGGCACAGCAAGTCAGTGAGACATTGCTGTCAATTGCTGGACGCCGTGGATATCGACCAAAGACTATGGCCAAACAAGCTCGTGAGGAAAAACTAAAGAAGATGAAGGGAAAAGGGAAACAAGTCGAGGATGCAGACGCTGCTGATTCGATGGACGAGGACGAAGAGATGACAGAGGAGGAAAAGCAAAAGAATGACATCTTGGCGCAAATTCTACAGGGGTGGGAGAGCAAGAGGGGCAGTGAAGACGTCCGAGTCAGGGCATCTGCACTCTCCATCTTTGGCACGGCGATCGAGACCAACATTGGTGGCATTGGGCCAACGCTGGTATCAGCAAGCGTGGATCTTTGCATCAATGTGCTGTCGATGGAGCGAGAAATGGAAACGGCCATCCTCCGGCGTGCGGCTATTTTGAATGTGCTGGGTTTTGTGCGAGCCCTCGACAGAGCCAAAGAGAGCGGGAGGAAACTCGGGTTTGGACTCACAAACGAGAGTCGGGAGGACATTGTCAGAACACTTCAATATGTGGCTGCAACTGACAATGACGGATTGGTTCAGCAGCATGCCAACGATGTGATTGAAAGCTTGGAAAACTGGCAGATGGGTAGCATTTTGCCGACACAAACCCAGACTGACGGGCCGGGATTGACGAGCTTGGCCGGACTCCACGTAAATCCCGGTGGAACCTTGGTGGACGCTACCGGGCGAGCACGACCCAGGATCGAGGAGGTGGAATGAGGGATGGGTTGATGTGGAGAGGACGCCTACACCATGGTTCTATGTTGAGATGTTGGCAATTTCGTTAGTTTCTGGATCGGATATCGTGGCTGGGCCGGCTATTGGTATAAATGTTGCTATCTGTTGTCGGTGTGGGCATGCGGCCATGGTGGTGATGCCATGTTGGGTTAGACACGAGCCGACAACTTGGTTATTGATCGAAATGAAATCAACCTGCAACGGATGCGAGCCCAGGGAGCATAGGCGAGATGGGGGAGCAATACTAGGGTGGCCAATGGAGCCCCGAGGGGAGGGACGGGTGGTGAGGCCTGGCGACAACCCTGGCACGGTCCTATACGAGATGGGGGTTACCGGAGAATTGGGGGATCGTCGCCTGATCTCCTCACGGTTGCGGAAAAGAGCATCATCACCGTTGTGGCTCAGACGGGTGGGATGCCCAATGTAGGCGGTTCAGGCGGGAGGGTTGGCAGGGCCAGAGCGAAATCCATCTAGTGGTCGGGTAGCGGCCAGGTGTAAATGAATTGGCGCTGGACGCGCAAAGGCATTCGTGGATAGTAATTTCACCAAGGTGCGAGAGCGAGATGGGACGAAAAGAAAACAAGAAAAATGAAATAAAAGTTGAAACACGGCGACGAACCATGTTTGCTCGGGTGGGTATTGGTGACGGGCCGAGTTCATCTATTGAGATGAGGGTGTCGCCATCGTCAATCGTAAACCAATACGCGGGAACATATGATCCAAGGGTTAAGTAACCACGGCGACATGAAGAAAAACAGAGATCCATTTCTTGGCGGGCGGAGAGTGGTACGTAGGCATCAAGGTCGAGGGGATGAAGAGCCCTGGAGACTATTGGAGTCCTGGGAGAGCGGCATAGCCTTGGCAGAGAAAGCAGATGAGATTGGACGTTGGTTGTGGGCAAGGATGGGGGCCAGGCGGAGGAGGCCTTTTGGCGCGCAGGCGATGGCGGACAGGCCAGCAACGGTCAATCAAGAAGCACGGCTTCGGGGGGGCCAGGCGGTGGGGACGGACGTCGTTATTCTGCGACAGAGCACGGACGACGCTGACCGGGGGGCGTTAAAGGGTAGGCAAGGGCTGGGAAGGATGCAAGGATCGGCGCTGAAACGACGAGGGTGCAGGCAGGGGGCCCCGCAAGCCGGCTCTGGCGGATCAGGGAAGTGGTAGGGCCACATGGGACGATGGATTGCTGGCGCGCCGTCGCCGTGGTTCAAAATCATGGGTAAGAGAAATGAGAGCATCAAGCGGCAATTTGGACTAACATTCAAGCAGAGAGAGAGTGTGTGTGGGAGAGAAAAGAGGGGAGGCGAACGCTCGCTGCCGAGACACGGGAGAAGGCGAGCGAGGCAGTTACGCAAAGCGGAGAAGAGGCACTATAGGCGCATTGATTTTAGGTTGCATTTTAATCTTTGATTCGAGGGTCAATGACTTACGACGAGAAGGTTTTTTTTTATTCTCCCCCCCCTTCGCAAGTGGGCAATGGAATGACAGAGGAATATCCCATCAACGTTGACAAGAAACCCCGTCCCTCCCTCGGCCCTGCAAGGGGACTGCCCGATTAGGCAAGTGCCCAATGTAGCAATCTGCGACGATCACTTGAGTTTAACCTGCAGAGCCTCTCTCTATAAGAGACAGCTAAAAAGAAAGGAAAAATAATAAACAATAAAAAAAATACGAATTGAGAATTGACAGCCGTCAGAGCGTCGCCTACATGCAATACAACGCTTGTTAATCTTAAAGCATATGTTTTTTTTTCTTTTCTTTCATGAGATTGCCTGGGGAACCTGAAATGACACGCTGAGAGGATTTGTGTAGGGTGCATGGAAGACTGAGGTAAGCTGTGTAATTAACGACAATGGGCGGACGAAATGCCATGTGCACGGTGGGCCTGCGAATTAATTCATGGTCTGCCTTGCCGAGCGTCGAGTGAAGAATAGTCAATTTTAGCATGGATGTGCCATGGTGGTGGCGGAGCAGAGCTAAGGTGAGAGAATATGCCGACGAAGGTTGATGAGACATAAGACAGGGTAGCAATCGCCGGACGGGATCTGCCCCCCGTTCAATCAAGATCGAGCGACAGCGTGTGCGCGGGCTGTAAAAATGGGCTTCTAGACGACTGGGGGGAAGGGGGGAGGGAAAGGATGTGGGCGGACGCTAAGAGGGGTCCGAGGTGATTAAAGTTGCTTTCGCGAGAGATTTGGCGAGAAGCATTAGAAGGGGACATAAGCAAAGAGAAGGAAAAAAAAAGCACGGGCAGCAAGCACTCACTTGGGACTGGGACGTATGATGTGCAGACAAAGTCGCGTTTGATCAGCGGTATGGCGTCTGTCTTGAGTGACAAGTCCAGTCCAGCGCTCGCTCGCTCAGCCTCACGGTTCACTAGGCTTCCGGGTCGGCACCTGGGCAGCCGATCTACGCGAGGACCTGAAACCCGATGCCGCTGAACTGGTCCAAAACAACCAAGCCGTGATTCCGAATTGTTTCGAACCATCGGCTGCGTCTTGGGGCTAGGCCTCAGCCTCAGCTTTAGTTCCAGCTGGCATTTGGGCGTTACAGTTTTTTCTCTCTCTTGTGTGGCGTTGTGTGCGATCTGTCGGATTCCGGCAGCGTCGTTGCAAGCTAAGGAGGGACCGGGGCGGCGGGGAGGCGCAGAGACCGAGAGGAGCGCGAGAGGCTTGTTACAGGTGCAGTTGGCATGTGCGCTGTTAAGGTAAAGAGAGAGTGCGCGAGAGAGATTCTGGAGCGCCCGGATTGGCATCCCCGCCATGGCCCGTGTACACGAAATTGATGGCGGCCTCACAGCAAGACAAGAGGGTTCTTTTTCTGGCCCGTGGGCTATTCCTCCGGGAAGGGATGGCCTGCTAGCAGGTGTAGAGCGTGTTGCTCACCGGGGCCCGGGTCTAGGCCGGGAGAGCCAATATGGCCAAGTCCGGACGGATGCATCTCTCCTTCTCCTCGGTAAGCACGCTGCAGGGGACCCGGGCCCCAGATGAGCGTCCGATCCGATTGGCATCCATCCGCCGCAGCGGGCTTCTGATCTGTTCTTTTCTGTTCCTGCAGTCAGCGTCGCACCGCTACGGGACAGAGAGACAGGAGCTTCAGCCATGACCTGTGGCTTGGTCTTGGCCGCTCAGGCTTGAGTGCCGCAATAAACCAGGGAATTTGCCGGGTCTCATCATCAAGACTCATACTTCGCCGACCATGAACCCTTGCACTGACTCTCCTTGGGCGTCAAGCATGGAGCGTGGCGGATGACTACAGGCTTACGGGGTGAGAAAATAGTTGATTAAAGCGAGTGATGGAATGCACGGTGGCTGCAGGGCAGATGAAAATAATAACAACACATACAATATGTGAAAGGCGCACTGCATGCAATCAGCGGGAGGGGAAAAAAAAATCTTGGCCGTGCTCACTAATATCTCGGTGCACCTATTTTCGCAGGAGCCGGAGCCCATTAAACAAGCGTGGCTGGCGCGGGATGCCGGTGGGTGTTAAACGATTGGCCGAGATGTCGTCTCAGGTTGAGTACGGTACCTGCATCAGAAGGTGACGTGGTGGCGCTAACGTTGTCCTTGATTTCGGCGGGGGGGGAGGGAGGCGTGAAGAAGTATGCTGTGAGTGAATGAGTGAGTGCGTCCTTTTTCTTTTTTTGGTGAGGAGAGAGGTCTCGACTCTGCATAAGCTGCAGGGCAGAGAACACGCACAAGACAGGCAGCGGCCTATTGGAGCGATGCTGTGTGATTGATGGCTGGGCGCTTGTTATGCTCTGGGCAATGTCTGAGTGCCGAATGGCGCCTTTGTTTGCTGGCGTGAGGTTGTGCAGCGTGCTGGTTCGCTGCGTCTCCTGCCGCCTGTTCCCTAGTCAGGGCGCGTGCAGGCAGGGACCCAGCCAATGCCTTTGCTCTGATGGCCAGTGGTACAAGTGGTAATTCCATTTAATTCTATCCGGATATTGTACAGGACGTGCGGAAAGGGAGTTTGCTGCTGGTGTATAGCAAGTACAACAGGACCCCGGAAACTGGACCCTTGCGTCTCGGAGGGGGGAAATATTGCCCGCAGCCACCGCAGCCACAGCGAGTTGTAATTCTCGTAAAGAATGCGATGCCGTGCTACCGGGCACAAAAACATGCATACAAACAATCAAATGGCAACAGGATGCAGGCTACCATGCGGTTCCTAGCGAGCTGAGCTGAAAAGAAAATAAAAAAATTGTGGCCAGACAGCGGCCAGCTGGGGCA
The DNA here is from genome assembly GCA_020623665.1 of Calonectria multiphialidica. Lineage (NCBI taxonomy): Eukaryota > Fungi > Ascomycota > Sordariomycetes > Hypocreales > Nectriaceae > Calonectria > Calonectria multiphialidica. Next base: position 1,448,976 of record JAHVYC010000001.1, read on the forward strand.
GCTGAACTGGGCTGAGGTCTCGTCGGTTCCTCTGCCCTCTCTCGCTCGGGGCACCACCCTTGTCGACAGGCAGCCCCTTGCACCATGCCCGAAACAGCCTGGTTCAGGGGCCATGACCGGCGCCGTCCCGCAACGTTGACCTCTCTCTGGCAGCAAAATAGGCGTCGTCTCACTATCCGTCGCTCGGCCCTGGCATTGGCCCTCCCGCCGTCGACTAGGATTGTCTCTCTCCCCCCCTCTACGTAGCTCAAGCTTGGCATTTTTTTTTCTGGCAGCGTTGGTTACTGGCCCCTCGCCACCTCTAGCGTCCACAACCACCCACAAACTACCCATGACCTCACGTCCCGCGGCACGCTGACAGCCAGCCGCCCATGGGCCTAGCCAACGACTTCCTGTTCCTGGGCAGCCCCTCCGTCCCTGTCTGTCCCTGTCGGTCCCCGTCCATGGATTCACGGCGGGATTGCGCAGATTTGCCCACACTTTGCCCACACTTCCTCGTCGTCCTTGTCGTCCTTGTCCACATTGCCTCCCTCTAGACCAGGTTGACGACGTGTTGCACACCGGGCTGTGGACCCCTCCCCCCGGTCTGGCCGCTTGATTAAGGATCTTGGCCCAAGTTCTGGCCGTCAACTCACCTCCAAAATGCCTCCCAAGGTCCCAAGGGGCTGCATGGGTGGTCCACCCGCACACCAACGCGCAGTCCGGTGTTTGGGTCTCTTCGAGTCCTGTTCCTGGACCATCTGCACGAGCTAAAAAGGGCTGCGGCGCTCCGGCCACTGGTGCACACGCCCTCTCTGGATTCTCTTAATATCTAACGTCTCCTGCCTCGAAGCCTGTCCTTCTTTCCCTCCCTCTGCAGTCTTTGTCTATCGCAAACCACACTCTCTTTGTTTTTCAACAGTCTTTACGACTCTTCCATTCTTTCCACTCCGGCCTTTTAGCCTTGACGGTTCTTTGAGCTTCTCAAACCACTGTTTTCCTGCACACCTTCCAACTCTTTACATTCTTTAGTGAAGCAAAACTGTGTCTTGCTCGCTGCCCCGCGGAATCGACTTCTGCAAGCCCATTTACACGAAACCTGAACTGCATCGCATAGACGACTCACACCCACCACAAAAAACCCAACCCCAGTTACTGCTACCAATCCCCCTTCAGTCAAGATGAAGTCCACTGTTGCTGTTCTCGGCATGGCCGCTGTTGCCAACGCCCTCAACTTCCCCCGACATGCCAACTACCACCACCAGCGTGCCAACAACTACACCCTGCCTGAGACCACCTCCCAGGCTGCTGAGGCCGGTTCCGGTTCCACCACCATAACCGTCTACAACACCCAGACCCGCACCGTCACCAGCTGTGCTGCTACCGTCACCAACTGCCCTGCCCGCCAGGCTGAGGTTGACGCCCTCCCCGCTGACAAGAAGAGCGTCTACTACGTCACCGACACCGTCGTCCTCACTGAGACCGTCTGCCCCGTCGCCGAGGCCTCCAAGATCTCCTCCTCTGTCATTGAGCAGGCCCAGACCGGCGGCATCACCCCCAAGTACACCATCACCGCCACCGCTCCCGCCAAGACCACTGCTCCCTCTGTTCCCCTCAGCACTGGCTACCCTGCCAACTCTGGTGGTGACAACTCTGGCGAGACTCCCAACACCTCGCTCACCACCATTGCCTCGTCTTATGTCACTGACAAGACCCTTACCCTGACCATTGGCACTGGCACCGCTGCCCAGGTCACCACCACCACTGTCCGATCCACCATCGAGACCACCATCACCGTCCCCTGCTCCCAGGTCACTGGCCAGGCCGGTGAGACCGCCAAGGACAACTCCGGCTCCACCCCCTCCCAGGGCTCTGACAGCGGCGAGAGCTACGGCAAGGGCTCCTCTGCTGAGCCTACCACCACTGTCACTGGCACCAAGACCGCCACCATCACCCTGACCATCTCCGAGGCTGACACCACCGTCACCGCCGGCGGCAACAACAGCGGTAACAACAACGGCAACGGCTCCAACAACTACGGCTCTGCCACCGAGGCCAGCACCCCCGAGTCCACCGGAGGCAACTCCAGCTCTGAGGGCACCAGCTCTGGCAACTCCGGCAACAGCTCCTCCAACGGCTCCTCTTCCGGCAACTCTGACAGCGGCTCTTGCGAGTGCAACGGCGCCACTGCCACCGTCACTGTCACCTCCCCTGCTTCCACTGTCTACGTCACCGTCGGCACTCAGGCTACTGAGGCTACCAAGACTGGCTCTTACAGCAGCGAGAGCACTGGCTCTGGCGACAACTCTTCCAGCGATGATGAGGGTGATGACGATGAGGACTACTGCGACGAGGACACCACCACCACTCTCCAGGCCACCGTCACCGTTGTCCCCTACCCCATCAATGGCACTGCCCACACCACTGGCTACGCCAAGCCCACCGGCTTCGCCCGCCTTGTCCGATAAGCGCCTCGCTCAAAAATGTTAGCCTGTTCGTATAAACCTTCTCTGTGTTGTACAAAGAGCCTGGTGGAGGGATGAAGGGTGCGTCGCTTTGGAACCCACTGGAAATGTATGACAAACTCTTATTTTTTTGTGTGACAAATTTTTTTCTTATTTTTCTGAATACAATTCAATGAGAATCATGACCCAATGTTCTGTCTCGCCTAGACTTATACAATAACTCAATTTTTTCTCGCGCCTCTGTTCTTGCTCAAACTTGTACATTATGGGAAAAAACACGAAGCACTGTTGTGTGTGTGATTGGCGTCAAATTCGACAGATGGATATATTGGGTTCTCTTCGTTTGGGGGAAACCAGACTCCCGCACATTTTCCCGCATCATTGGGTTGTATTTCCATTTGTCACATAAGGGCTATTCTTCAGCTTGTGTATATATTTTCAATGAGGACGATTGGTTTGGGGTTAACTCCTAGTTTCTACCGTGAAGTGTTCAGTATTCGATGCCAGTAAAGTGAATAATCGAGTGTGTGCTATTGCGCTCGAATAAGAAAATTCCCAGTCCAATGTGAAAACAATGTATGTATAATGTATGTGCTCACCAAGAGTAGTATATGACGAAATGTCAAAAGTCTGACACCACAAACTGAACAACACTGACCCTCCCGCAATTTATCATTTATAAACATACATACGAATGGGTTTCTCTCTTACATTGTTAATTTTCTTCGTTCTACTATAACCAAGGGGAAGCTGACTGTGCTCAAGTGGCACGTTGCAAATTGCTGTCAGACTTCTGACGATTCATTTCTAGCACACACGTAGTGTGTACTCCCAATCTAGGCGAATTATTTGGATGCGCCACTTTGGCCGTCTATTTCGATCAACTGGTGTTTCTTCAAGACACAAACTACTCGGGGAATGCGGTTTGATAGAAAGAAAGCTCCAATCAGACCCAACCCATCGTTAAACAAGCTTCCGCATTCAACGTATATATACATGTATATATATGCATCACATCTCTTGCTTATATACTTAATTATCTAAGAGAATAATTATAAGTGGATAGATTTTATTATTTTACTTCTATGGCGATGTCTTCAATTCCTCTTTTGAGCTGTACGTCGAATCTTTCTGCGCGTTTCCTGGGCTTTGCATCCCTGTGAACTGAACTGACCTAGCAGCGCTTATACTTGTGTTAGTATTACCATACAGCGCTTTCAGGGATAATACCGTTGTTGATTTTTTTTTTTGGCTGAAATATGATTCGTTGACTCTGCGCCAATGCAGCCTCTCGCCGCTCAGAACGCGCGTGAGCATTGCAATGCCTTCGTGATTGGTTCCCTTCTGCTCAGTTGCGCAGCTGCGCAAACACACTGCCTGCGCCACCTGTCCCTGGTCTTGACATACAAAAAGTAGGCATCCCCCCAAACTGCACAACTGCTATTTTGCCTCATTTACACAATAGCTAACAGCCGCTCTCCTTCCACGTCCTGTTCATCGCTAGTCCACATGTACATTGCCAACAATGCTTTGTATCAGCCGCCATGAATCAAGCTTATTCGACGATCCATGGAAAAAATGGACTGATATCAACCATCTTACCTTCCCCGCCCAAACCTTGAATAGCAACAGCACCGCCAAAATCGGACGAGTCAAACCGACAGGAGAGAAGCGTTCCAGCCGCACCCCCAGTCGATCTATACCGATCGGCAACGGCAAAGCATTCGCTGGCGGGACCGAGACAAAGAAACGCAGCAGCGATGACAAAAATAACGGAGAGAATCACCGCTCAAAAAGGATCAAGGTAGATGTGGATGGCAAAAAGTCATTAGCTTGTCCATTCCGCAAGCTCGACCCATTGCAACATGACAGATGCGGGGGGATGCACGGGTACAAGGACTTGGGGCGTCTCAAGTATGATCCTCCTTTTCAATCACTAACTAGAGCTATGTAACCTAACACAGGGAGTAGGGAGCATCTCAGGCGTAGTCATGCCTTGGAGTCTCAAATTCGCTGCTCTCGGTGCCGGGGCAAATTCACCGACACACACTCTTTATCAATCCATCAGCGACAACATGACTTTTGCCAAATCGACGGATTTGCCTCTGAAGCCGAATCAACAGCTGGAACAAAACAAGGGCAAATTGAAAGCATTCCAGATACTATATCCGAGGTTGACCAATGGTATCGAGTCTGGGATATTCTCTTTCCTGGAACGCCCAGGCCCAAATCACCCTGTAAGTCACATAATATACTCCTTCAAATGCAATAACAGGCTAATGCATCACGCTACTAGATATAGATGATAGTCCCGCTGCCATGGGGAATATCGGGCATAGGAAAGACGTTGCATCAGAGTTACGCTTCAGTTTAGATGATATTGAAGAGAACCTCTGGAACAGGCCAGGTCCCGCACAACGAAATGCTCTTATAGATCGGATCTGTTCGTCTATTCATGACTGGTTTGATGTATACACCAATGATGGGTGCAATCATTTCGTCACCCGCTCCGGAGGAGACGGCGAGACGGGGGAACAAAACACCACTGGACAGACTGAAACCCGCCAAGCTTCGAACACTGCGGGATTGAACCACGAGTTTGCCAACAAGAAAGGAAAGCGACGAAAACTTTCGCCTTCGGGGAACGATAACGACGATGAAGATCAACACCCACCAAAACGTCCCAAAGGGAAAAGACCTCAAGGCCGGACTGTCGCAGAGGCATTTGCATGTCCCTTTCTGAAAAGGTTTCCCGAAATTTACGGACGGAGAAAAAACTGTCTTGGCTCCTGGCCGACAGTGCACCGCCTGAAGTAAGTCCAGCTTTTTGTTTAGTGGCAGATGTTGTCGTTCTGACATATTTTCAGGGAGCATTTATACCGCCAACATCTCCAACCTAAATTTTGTAACCGGTGCTACGACGTTTTTGATGATGAGGACAAACTAACTGCACATCAGAGGAGCCTCATTCCGTGCAACCTGGTTCCGGCGATACCAGTTGAAGGTATAGATGAAAGCAAAGAAAAGGAGCTCAGGATGCGATCTGGAAAGGATGCACCCAAAACCGAGTTCGAGAAGTGCCGGCGTGTGTACAGCATCATCTGGCCGGAATTGACAGAGATGCCTTGCCCATGTTGGTCTTTTCATCCCCCTTATACTTCAACCCTTGCTGATCTGCAAGCAGATTGGGATACAGTCATACCTTCTAGCAACCAATGTGTGGATCAGTATAAGCGTTTCATAAAACAAGGGCTATCTGGACGGGTGCAAATGGAGCTGGGAAAATTTCAAGAATTGACAAAAGACCGAGTCGTCCGAGTGGTTGATGAAGTTTTGAACGCGTTGTCGAACGAGTTCCAAGCCCTTCAGCGCCTCCATGCCCCAAGCCCCGAGAGTGAACGGCCAGCGACAACATTGCCTCCGCAGCTACCATCATCAGAGGGAAATTTTGACTTATCTAATAACTGTACTATTGACACGGATACTTTCTTGGAATCCCTGGACCCCGCCAATGCCGACTATCCGTGGTTAGATCTGCTCTCTCCCATGCCTCAAGAATCTCTGAGCCAACAGAATTTGGCAACAGCTTCATTTCTTGACCAATACGGCATTTAGGAATTAGATAGCGATTAAATGAATATATTGGTGTTTTTTATTTGCAATAATAAGAATTGAGAAAACGAGCCAAGAATATGTGCAAGGCTCAAGTTGCTCTATGCTACGACAGCCAAGCCAAGGCCTATTTTTGATCCTCAATGGTGACAGCAGATCTATAAATGCGGGGCCACGTCCACTAACTCTGAACATTGTCGTAATGGCCTTCTTCTAAGCGTTTTACGCGTCGTTTACTAAATACTGGATGCCAGGTCTCCTAACAGGCTGAGTTGGTTCTCGCCTCCAGCATAGTAGCTTAAGGTCATCACGATGTGGCGTACTGAGGAGAGCTTGCCATGCCACTCCACGCCGATGTCAACTCGTTGCTAAATTTCCGATTCAGTTGTTCTCTTCCCTGTTTCCCAAAGCAGCCGAGCCATATGGCTCATAGCTTGCAAATGCTGCGCCTGTTGCTATTGCTCCATCATTTGTGTCGCCATGTTAATGAGAACCAAACAATACTGCGCAATACACCAGCTTGGTATTCCCTAATAACTCCTCAATTGCACTAGCATGAAACAGGCGAATAAAACAAAATGATATCCACGTTTACGTTTATTATTATGTTTCTATTGGGATGATTTCATGGCATCATATATCATTCTATTTTGCGGTATTGTTAGACTTTTGCTGTGGCATTTTAGTTAAAAACAACACTGATTCTGGTTATCGAAAATTCAACGTGCACTCGAATTTTCCGTATGAATGGAAATGGAGACTACAGTGGAACACCTGCGCAACTGCTCAACTTCTGGTTCTTGGTAATTTACCCGTATGCAACACTCGTGGTATTATCCTATGCGCCAAGCCATGCTATCCTTTTCCCAATAGTACACGATTATATATACTCCTGGCCCCTATACCGATCAATGCCTCTTATTCATTTCATGTCATTCATATCAAGCATCAAGTTATGTTCACCCAAAAATCACCTGCTCGTACGCGTCCTGTTTCAGGTACCGCGTCAACACATCCTGCAACGCTGCTCGGCTCTTTGTCAGCTGTCCAGTGATTCCTTCGCCTTGCTGGAGGTTGTTGCGAATGCTCTCAACATGGCCAGACAACTGAAGCGCCATGGTGTTCAAATCTGGGTCGTCCAAGTTCTGTAAGAAGCTGGTTAGCACTCATGTAGTTGAAATTGGGTTGGTTTACAATCGCTTGATTTACCTTGAACACATTATTAAACTCCTCAGAAGTGACAACGGACCGGTCTTGCGCATCCTGAGGAGTTGGTCGTGATGTAGGTGCCAGAACGTGAGCCTTCTTGGATCGCTCGTTGCGCTCTCTCGTCTGCGCCCTCGCACTCGCCTCGAGATTCCTCAACTTGTCGTAATCGCGCTCCAACTCCTTTTCCATCCTCGCCCGTTCGCGTCGCAATAGTTCCACGGTGTGTAGTGCGGGGCCAAGCTGCCTCTCCAGGGCGTTGCGGCCATCTAACACGCTCTCAAAGTCAAGCTCCGCCGCACGTCCGCCGTCGGCATCAGCGGTGGGACGTCCGGGTCTGCCGTTGCGGCCAGTTGACAGCGCAGGCGGGAAAGGCAAGCCGCGGTTGATCTTGCGGGCTACACGGCGAGCCACGAGGTGAACGGCTGATTCGGCGTGTTGACGACGGTTGCGAGCAGTCGATGTGCGTTGAAGGATGGGTTGCTGAGCAAGTGAGAGAATAGTTGAGGCAGCTGGAAAGGATGCGCCGGAGAGGGGGGCCCATTTTTCCGTGATAGTCGAAGATCGAATACGGCGTGTCTGGGGAGCGATATGGAGATATGGTTTAGGGGGTGAAGGGGGCGCTGAGTCTGAGTCTTCTGCGTCGGCTTCTTTTTGACTGGAGCGACGCCGGCCTCGGCGTTTTGGCGCCGCTTTATCCTTCTGTTGATCCTTGTCCTGAGGTTGCTCCTCTTCTGCTTCTTCTTCTGCCTCCTCTGCATTCTCCTCCACCTCCTCGGGGGCATCCTCCTTGGAACGACGACGGGAGGCAGCCTTTTCGCCCTTTTGTCCTGCCAAATGTCTCGCTCCTGGCCGTCTCCCACGTTTCTTTGGCTCGTTCTCGTCACGGTTCTCCGCATCCTCTGCATTAGCCTCTGGTGGTTGCTTCGTCTTCTTAGATCTAGCAGCTTTGCTACCCTTGTTATGGGCCTCATCGTTGCGGACATCCTGAAGCGACGGGCGACCTCGCTTCTTGCGCTGCGCCGGCTGGGCAGCCTCAGCCTCTGGTTCGGCTTCGGGGTCTTCTCGGGGTTCTGGCTGCTGCTCCTCTTCTGGCTGCGCTTGTGCTTGGGCGGGCTTGCGACCTCTCTTGCGCGTCCGGGTCTCTTCCGGAACTTCTTCGTCCTGTCCTTTCCGACGGGAATTCTTCGCCCCCCTTGACGCTACATCGCCTGATCGCTCTGTCGGTTCGGCCTCGTTCACTTGCTTCTCCAGGGAGGGGCGGCCTCGTTTCCGCTTGGCCGGCGCGGGTTCCTCTGGTGCGTTTTGCGGCTCCTCCTGGGCGTTGAGCGACGGTCGACCACGCTTGCGCCGTAGCTGCTCCTCCTCTGCGGGCGCAGGTTCGACTGCTTCCAAGCTCCGTTTCGGGCGACCTCGTTTCTTGGGCGGTGCTTCCTCGACATCGGCCTCGTAGGCGTCTGGCTTGTCGGCTGACGCGGTCGACTGCTTGGACGCGTTTGCGGGCCGGCCGCGTTTGCGCTTTGGATCCGGCGCCTGGGAATTGAAAGGTTAGTCGCTTGAAAAACACGGTCAAATAAATTCAAGATTCGTGTGTTTTTATTACCATTGGAAATATATAAATGCGCCGGGTGTAAAAAACTAAAAGCAAAAAATAGAATGCGTGAAGCTGGTGCTGATGTTGATGTTGATGTGAAGCTGTGGCTGGGCCGATGTCATGGTTCCAGAAGCTCTAGGTGCCAAGCCACTGTGGCTGACACCTACCCAAACAGGATGGAGGGGCAATCCACCAACCCCGCCTCGATTTACACATCTTGTCCATGTCTACTCCAGCAGCAAAGGGCATCTAAATTGCTCTGATATAGGTGCTCCGGCGTGTAAATTGGACCCTGAAATCCTGTAATCTCACCCAGAGGATCCGTATCCCGGATATCCCTCATGTTGCCTTGCTAGCGACGCACTGCTGCTCCCGGCCCCTCCCATTGCCTCCCCCGCATCGTCCCCATGACACCAATTCCAGGCGCGCGCACGAGATTACTTGCCGGAATCCAACGGACGGTCGGATCCGCCGCTCTCACCTGATTTCTTGCTCTGGTCTCGCAGAGGGAACGCGGGACGCGGGACACGGGATGGAGCTACAGTGCACACGCGCGGGCAAGGATTCAAGCTTTGTGCTATCTCGGGGGGAGTGCGTTTGCCCGTCGTCCTCCGGGGTGTCGCTATCCGATGATGTGCAGATTTTTTTTCGCACTCAATGCCCAGGTTGGACCCATTGACCAAGGCCGTTGCGGCGGGATGGGACTGCTTCTATGGGCATTGGGAAGATGTGACCGAGGCTTGCTCGTGAAGCTTCTAGTTTAGCCTTGGAGGGGCACAAAAACGACTAGTCGACTTGTTGTCAACCCGTCTTTGGTTGCCTTTCATGTGAAAGAAGGCCTCAATCGCCTTTAACCGTTGAGCGCTCGTCCAACGACCTGTGTGGTGGTCTTGGCCAGCTTTACCACCTATGATGGCGTCAGAAATGAGTGATTTGAGGCATTCTGCCCAATGCCATGAGATTCTGTCATCGGGGGCGGGACGATTGGATGTAGCACAAATCTGGCTCTCTGGCCCTCTGGCCCTTCGGTCTGCTCCAAAAAATGGGCACTACCGGAAGGCAGTCTCCGTCATATGCTAGGATTTTGATGTGCACCATTGCAGATCCGATGCCCATCACCTTGTCCTCCTCTGTGACGGATCGATCTCCAGATAAGCCCTAGGGCTCACGATGCTACCTTGGGCAATGGCTGTCAAGGACAGGCAAGTGGCGTGTGAATGCATGTGAAATACCCACGTCCCAACTACCCTGTATCACGGCCGAGCTGCGCAATGACGAATGCCGTCCTTTTTTTTGGGCGACGCCTGGGTCCCCCACCGGAACTGGGTACCGGTACACTAGAGTACTTGGGTTAGGGGACTCGAGTCAGCGGCCCTTCACATTTCGAGTTTACCCCGGTCTTCGAGGTCTCAGATGAGGGTGGTCAGAAAAGGCTCGATAAGAGTTGTTGACTGGTTGAAAGGTTGAAAGAAAGCAACTGGGTGAGCCAGCGGCATACACGGCCTACACACCCACTTGCAGGGCTCACCGATATTCAACGACTCGAGTTTATAGATTATTTTACTTTATTGTTGTGTGTGCCCTTTTTTTTTTTTTCCTTTTTGTTTACATGCCAGCTCAGACTGCACCGTCTGGGTAACAATGGCACCCAGAGGAGTCACACGTTTTCCCCAATGGCCCATAACGGTACAAGGTTCGCAGCCATTCAGCATGCCGTGGCTTTGACTAGATCATGTACGCCGGCATCTACTTGTCAGCCAAGTACGACAGACTGCCGAGCCCAACGTGCAGCACGACTGCAGTACCCATGCGAGACGAGTCATAGGCGGTCTCAGACACGGCTCTGATATGCCAGAGTTGGGGACGGGCAGTCAGGCTTGCCAATTGCACTGAACAGGCGGTGTTGCACCCGTTGCCGTGGGTTGTTCTCCCTATCCCCCTCCATTATTTCAATTCCGTTTTGTCTCGGGTGTATTTTTCCCGTTGTGCGGGAGAGGGCAATAGACACACCCGTCTATAAACGAGCAAGGGGCATTGATGCCCAAGGGCTCGCAATTCGAACTAACTCGGTGAGTCGGTGATGTTGGTTGGGGCCCCTCTTCGGTCTGTCCAGGGCTGGACGCTATCCACGCTTATATGGATCCCCACGAGGCCCTCCCGGCGCTTGGGAAAAGTTTTTTTTTTTTATCTTTGACAGCCGTCGCAAGAATTTTCCATGCGCGCTGGTGCAGGGCAGAAGTATTTTGTCACCAAACGTCAAGGGTGGTTCCAGTTATTTCTGCAACCTCTTGTCTGGTCATCCACTCGCCGACGGCCAAAATTTTTTTCTGTGGGATGGGATTTTTCCATCCTGGGCGGTGGCAGTGGCGGTGGCCCATTGCGCTGGGACCGTCAGAGCCTCTAGAACCCACCGGGCTGGCATGGCATGCAACAGGTAAGACTCGTGGCCCGACGTGGACGATCGAGGGCCGCGGCCGTGGGTAAGTTGGGAGCGGGCCGGTCCACGATTAGTTTTTTGGCGTTTCCAGTTCCAGGGCGAACGAATGCGGTCAAGGCAAGGGCAATAAAAACAAAAATAGAGCCCAAGCGAGGATGCGTTGGAGCCAGAGTATAAAAAGGTTGGGCCCGTTGCCGCGGGTTGCGAGAGAGTTTGGTCCTGGCTGGTATGTAATTCCAGGATTACAGAGAACTGGAGGGAAAGGGATCTAAGGGTTTGTTTTCTTAGGCAGTCCCTTTCTGACCACTTGTTATACAGCCTTCGACGACGGGGTCGAAGAGCATCTGCGATTTTTTTTTGCTTTTTTATTTCCCCAGACCCTGCCCTTACCTCTGAGAAAGAGGAATGTTAACAGAGAGAGGTTTTGCGTTTTTGAAGGAGTTTGTTGGTCTTATCCCCATTGCAGCATGCATGCATCCCGCGCAACTCGCACTAAAAGCCACATCACACAATAGATTTTTTTTTTTCAGCTCCCTTAGACAGACAGTCCATCCCATCCTCCTCTGATACATAGAGAGACAATCAGGACATTCGTCAAAGAGATTATCGATCGAGCCAAAGAGACCTCCGTCCCAACGAGCCCAACCCAAAAAAAACATACCCTACCTATTCGACCCGAGACTTCGGAAGCATCCTCAGATCCAGTGTGGGGTGGCCACCGACTTGTGTCTCAGTCATTTTCCTGGTCCCCGACACAGTCAGCCAGCCATCTGGAGTGATCAATTGCCCGGCGCATACCGCATTACGCATCCAACCCCGCGGTCCGACCTGCTCCTCCATTTGCTGCCCACCCTCTCTCCCTCCCTCCGTCCTCCTTGTCTTCCCATCCCTCGTGTGTGCATCTCATCTCACAAGGGAGGGCTTTTTGTTGCTGCTCCTGCTGCTGCGTTCTGAGACAGCCCGCCGAGAGAGCAGCAGTCTCCACTAGGCGGCGTTCCCCTCATCCCCTTGCTGGCCCCGAACCCGGCCCCGGCCCCGGCGCTATCCTCCGCAAGAGACAGCGCCTCGCTTCGTGCGCCTCCTCCGTCCCGTCTTCTGCTTTCCTTTCTTTTTCTTGTTGGGTCCGGTGTAGGTCTCTACAGAAGCCAAGCCGAAAAGAACAGGTACTGCTTCCGCCCTCTCGTCCTCTGCCCCTTCCCTTGCAGAAAAACAGGTTTGCGTTCCAGTGAGCCATCGTGCAGTAAAGACACACAGAGAGGCGACATCAGCAGTTCTCTTCTCTCTTTCTCGGGACACAACCCCCCCCCCCCCAAAGGAACCAGGACCAGGCCCCCAATTGAGCCGAGCAGTGAGGGACAACCCGGCAGCTGTTCGCCCCGTTCCCTTCTGCGTTTGCCGCCCTGCCGCCGGCGTTCTTTACCTGTCGTTCGGTCGGTCGTCACCGTCGTCATCCCGGAGGCGGCGCTAACAAGGTGCCATTGCATCGCATCCCAGACCCTACCTCGTCCAAGTTATCGTACGCTCGTTCGTACCGGTGCCGTACCCAGGTCCCTCTACATTTTGCTTGCAGCGCGCTGCTGAGCTGAGCGGGCCTACTACTGCTGCACCTATCAGCCACCGTCCCTTGTACAAGTTGCTGCCGGCCAACTTTTTTTTTTTTACTCTACCTACCTAGATTGGGTTGGGAGGTACAAGAACTTTTCTCTTTCCCCCCCTTCTTGTTGCTTTCTTTTTTTGCGCCGTCCTGTTCATCCTCTTTTTTTTCCCTCTTTAACTCCCCCGATCTTGGATGAGAAGAAGTCGAGATTGACAAGAGCGAATCCCGACTCGTCTTTTTTGGATCTAATCCACGCCCCCCACACCGTGTCCCCGGACGTCGACGACCGCAGTCCCCCCCGGATCACGCGCGCCGCTTTTTGGGTTGTAAAAGGGCCAACCACCCGGTCAACGGCAAACTAGCGGGCACATCGCAGCAGCGCAAGCGAGCCGCGCAAAGTCGAGGCGCAACTTTTTGGCACAGCGCAAGCGTACACACACGCACGCACGCACGCAGACACACGTCTGGTTTGTCTCGGGCTTCCTTGGTTCTGGCTCTGCTACCACCAAGCACCCGCGTCAAAAAGCGTCCGTTTCCCGTCATTCCCGACCACCTTATCATGACCTCGAACACCAGCCGTATATCATCCTCTCCCTGTTGGAGGTTCCTTCTTTGGGTTTTGACTCCCTGACTACACGGGCATTCCCACCGCCTTTATCTATAGCATCACCGCCTCTTACAAGCCGGCATCGTTGCAACGACAACGGCATCGACTGCCCCCACCCCCATACCGTCGCTTCCTCGCATCGCTGCGACATCATCTCGTTCAGGCCCACTGCAGCAAGCAGCAGCACGCAGAAGCACGCAGCAGTGCGCAGCAGCACGCACCACGCAGCTGAGCAGACGCCTACATTCCCGCCAAACTAGAACAAAGAAGAAAAAAAAAGCCTCCCGCCGCCGCCTAAGCCTCTCTCTCCCCATTCAACAAACCGCCCTCCACTCTTTTACTGGGCCCCCCGTTTCTTTTCCGCGCGCCCCCCTCCTCCACCCGCTCGGGGCAGCCCAGCCCAGTCTAAGCCCAAACCTTTTAGCCCAGTCGAGCCCTGACTGACACCAAAGACCCGTCGGACCAAAACGATCCAAGCTTGCTGCACTCGAGGGCCCAAAGGACCCAATCGACCCTCCCCCTCCCACTTGGGTGCATTGCATCCTGCGATGCTCTGCTGGCAGCCCCGCGCAGAATCCCAGCAGAACCAGCAGTAGCCAGCAGCGACCTAACGGCTGCACCATTTTTTTTTTCGATCGACTTTTTGTGTCTCCCTCTCTTCTCTTCCTTTCCGTCACTCTTCCTCGCCCGCCCGCCGCGGTACTGTACTGCGCAGTACATCGCAATCCCAATCCCAATCCGCATACACGGGCGCATATCACCACGTCCAGTCAGCCTTTTTTCTGCCTCTGGACTCTCTCACCTCTCCCTCTCTCTACTGAACTGGACGACTACCACTCCGTCCTCCTACCCCACACCCACGCCAACCAAAGGGCCTCGATTGATAAGATCCCGTTGACGGTCCCGTTTCCCGCCCGTCTCGTCTAAGCCAGTCTGGCCGCCATTGAAATACACCCACCACTCCGATACTTAGCCGGACCTGTGTTTCCCACCACTACCGGACCAACGATATATACGTTTATTTTTTCCCGTCCTTCTATTTTCCCCCTAGGAACCTAGGAAACAAAAAACCAAAACCACACCAGGCGCAGCATCACCATGCCGAGAAGTAGAACAGCCCGAGGGCGGCCGGAGACGCCAGACCTCTTGATCGCCGCCCAGGCGGTTCAGCAGGAGCAGCAGCAGCAGCAGCTCACCGCCGACCCGACCTCGCCACCAGAGACCCCCACCACTTCGCCGCCCATCTCTCGCAAACACAGCCTGAAGCCTCGCCGCCAGCCCGACTTTCGTGATCTCTTCAAGACTCATCGACCACTCAACGAGGATCCTCACATCAAGCCCTTCGGCAACGGCCACCAGTTCAGCTACCAGCCCACCCTCGGTCCCGAGCAATTGAGCCCACGCTCCTCCTCCTCTTCGTCTTCAGGCGCCGAGGACAGCAGCGCTATCGATTCTTCCGAGAGCGCGAGTATAGGCAGCGTCCACGATGTCTCTGCGATGGGCGTTGCACCCGAATCCGAGGTCGAATCCGAGGACGAAGCAATGTCTGATGATGATGATGATGATGATGATGATGACGACTCGGACAGCTCCAGTGACTCTGACGAATCTGACGCCTCCGAAGAGGTTGAGGTCTCGCACATTACGACAACTACGACTACTGTGATTTGCAACTTTACCCTCGAGGATGTCGACCCAATGGATAGCGATTGCGAAGGCCTCGACATATTGCGCCCAACTGAGATCGAGTCCAACCGCAGCCGGTCCAGGTCCAGGCCCAGGGTCAAGGAGCTCGACAAGGACATGATGCAGGACCTCAAGAACCTCAACTGCAGCAACGAGACATCAGAAACCGAAGACAGCCCCGATTGGGAGGAGGAGGCCTTCCTAAGGCGCAGAGAGCAGCTCAGGAAATTCCGCCGCATGAGCATGGGCAGCAGCTTCGGCAAGCGCACACACAGCGAGCTCAGCGACTCGGACGACGACTGCGACATACTGGACGTCAACGAGGTGGGCGCCAGCGCCCGCCGGATGCGAAGGAAAATGCAGCGCACCAGCCTACTATTCCACGACCCTCCGCCGGCTCGAATCGACGAGCTGGAGGAGCCCGACTCTAGCGAGGACGAGCGTGCCCCTGGTCAGGACCTGGCGCGTGAGCTCCCCTACTGGGCTATGGAAATTATGGAGATGGACTCGAGCTGAGTGGAGACAATGGATGATGTCAAGGTCGGCCTCGAGTAAGGGTTACTCGACTCGGATTATGCTTTCGACAAGCGACGACAGACATGACTAATGAATGACAATACAAAAAAGAGTTACGAGGATGAGAGAGCAGGGGACTGTGATAATCTTTCCCTCTGATGATGATAAAAAACGTTTCACCTTTTACAATGTACGAGCCCGACACTGCCCCTGATGGGCAGCTCGAACTGGTCAACAACGGGTGCTTGTCGGACGACGATTTGTGGCGTCACCCGGGCCCTGGACCCGGGCCACTGACAGCTGGCCCGACAAGGACCCTCGGTGGGCGACCAACCGGAATTACAGATTCAGATTGAGCATTTGATTTGGGAGATTTGATGTTTGGCATTTTGCATAGACGGAGGGCATAGCATCAGGGGCACGGGCAATTTAGTAGGATCCAGAAGGCCGACCCTGCGTTTTCGTTCGATACCTTATAGACCGTTTTCTTTACATGTCGAGTCGGAGCCTTTTTCCACGAGCGATGAATGGCATATATTGTTTTGTTTTTTTCTTGGCGGTGGAGGATGGATGAGATGATGATGATGGAGAGAGGAAATCACAAGGGGGAAAGTGTGTGGTTTGGCACTGTGAGCGAGAGTCGTCTGGGCGGTGTTGATGATCTGCCATGTTAAATTGATGGAAGACGAGACTGGTTAGTTAGACTTAGGATAGACTTGGGGAGATCTCGCGGCGCGGCCCAGCGGCGCGAGCTCCCTAGCTGGAATTGAACCCAGGAGACTCCGGCAACGTACCTGGTTTGGTGTTAAAAGGGGTGCATGATGCAATCCACTCGGTGCACAGCGCGCGGTCCCACAGGGTGATTGCCCAGTCGGTTTGCGACGAAAGTGAGGCGGTGACACCGGCCGACTGGACGGGGGCGCTGCGGATGAGGTGGCCTGGCTCGCCGACGCCTGGACGAAGCACCGCTAAGAGAGATGACGGACATGCGTCATGTGGATGTGCGTCATGGGCATTAGGTTGGATTTTTGGGAATGGGGCGTGAAGAGAGAGGGGACCGGGGAATGGATCCGGGGAGCACCACGTTGCGTGGCGGTTGAGACCAGAGCTGAGATGAGCCCGAGCGCCCTTGCTTGGGTGTTGTTGTTGTTCTGCCGTTTTTTTTTTGTTGACGGTTACGTGACGGGATGTTATTTGATTGTGACTTTACTGCATGCATGCATAACTTGGGGGAGGGGGGAGGAGGGATGACGGTGTGCATTGTCTCTTGTCAGTTTTGGGTTGCAACGGGACGGCACAAGGAAGAGACCGAGAGAGAGACAGACGGACGGAGAGAGAGAGGTGTGGAGGGGGCCATGGGGGGCAAAGGACACGGAGTGGTTTGTGCGCGGAAGGGGAATTAAGGGTACAGGAGACAAGCAGGACATGACAGGTGGACAAGCTCCAGCTCCAGCTACAGACAGACACAGAGAGAGACAGAGACGAAGGGTTCAGCTCTAGCTATGTTTGAGACCCCCCCGGGCCCTCTCCATCTCCGGCAGCGGAGGCTAGAAGAAAAAACAAAAACAAAAATAAAAATAAAAAACAAGAACACGAGAAGCTGTTGAGAGCCTAACGAATCATGGGTATCCATGGCATGGATGGCAATCAGGGTCAATTGGGGGAGGGGGGCGGCGGCGGCGGCGGCGCGCCCGCGCCTTTGCTGACCTGACTGACGATACGGTGAACGGGGAGGGGAAAAGGAAAAGGGCGGACGGAAAGGACGGGCTGAGCTGCTCGGCCAGGTGAATGTCGCAAGGGCCAGGAAATGACATGATTGTGAGGCTGTTTGTCGTTGTTTGGCTGGGGCCCCGGTGTTAAGAAACAACAAGCAGGCCAGGCCCGGGCCCAGCTTAGCTTAGCCCAGCAGCGTTCCATCCGGGGGGGGAGGGAGGAGGAGGAGGAG